>CM073534.1:5393526-6696860 GCA_037074615.1 Leucaena leucocephala
ATGTCCATTTCTTTCATGTCAAACTCCCTCGAATACTGCTATATTCTTGAGCTTATACTAACTATTCATCATATTTCTTAGTGCAATCACTTATTGCTCATTTGAGTATCTAGCGGAATTCTCTGAATATCCGGAAACTTTAACTCTCATTCCCATATCATCATACATTCTTATCATCTTTAAAAACTCATCATAATACAGAGAGAGGACTTATATCATTATTCTTTCTTTCATTGCTCTACTGCTAAATAGGAGCACATAGGAGCATATAGGAGCACATACTCTAACATCCATAATGCCTGGACAACATGTTGCAAGACTACATACCTGCTCACGAATGCAAAGCTCTAACATCGGAGCTCAAGCATTCCTTCTCTTAATATGCACAGCTCTAACACTCGGAGCTTGCATAGCTTTATCATATAAAGCTTACATTGCTCTAACATTTGGAGCTTTAGTATATTTTACAAACATAACATAATGCCTGGCACTTTATGCAAGGAGTGAAAGCTCTCATTTGCTCTTTCACATGTAGCTTATCATTCAAACATCTTATCATTTCTAGAACGGAAGCCTCTCTATCTTTTTACAAAGCTAGCTATATAGCCACTTCTCAAGGCATATCTTATCACATATCTTTTATGCCATATCATGTAATCTCTGGCCAAATCTGGCTACATCATAGTCTATATTTCAAATCCATTTCATTTGGACTTGACATAAGGGTTTTAGTCTCGTATTATTCATAACCCTTTCTAGCTTTTCATAGGTCTTTCCATCATTTTACATAGCTTTGTGCATATATACCAATTTCTTATGGCATTCACATTTTTTTTCTTCACTTCCCAGGGGGTCACCCATCATTGGACTACCCTTGCCTGAGCACGCTTAACTGAAATGTGCAGATAAAAATCTAAAGCACTGGTTCTTACAGGCTCTAACCCTGGTACTTCATTATTTTAGCCCATCTTATACTATCTCTCTTGGGTCTATCTGGACGTCTAATCTCTTTATCCTCATCTGGAGGATTTACTTGTCTCTTATTTTCTATAATCTCATCATAAGGATCTCTTCTCATATCTTACGTAATATTCCCATAAATCCTTGGGACTCAGCATTAACAGCTTTAACTTTGATCACTGAGTTCCTGTTACGTGTAAGAAGATTCTGAGTTCAGTCCCTGATAGTAATAAGGCTATCTGAAACTAGCATCATGGGTACTCTTTCTGTTATGAGTTAATCAACTTGTGAAGCTTCTATACCTTAACTTTTCCTTGGTATTTGTCCTTCCAAAGAAATACTGTACTTATGGCTCATTACTTTCTTGCTCTAGGCTTGGTCTACTGCGACCCTCGGGATCTACTGTGATCAACCGTAAGCCTCTTTAGGATCTAACTACGACCCTGTGAGCCATACTAGGATCTAACTGCAATCCTCCAGAATCTACTACGATTTCATTGTACTGTATTCTCATCTCTGGAAGACCTAAACCAACAGACAAAGTTACAAGGTTATTCACTTCCACATAGTTGTTAACTCCACAGATAATTCCCCAAAAATGATCACAGAAGCCAATATTATCTATTAGGACTTGACTCATTTCCTCTATCCATCAGGAACTTCATATACCATTCTTATCTTTATAACTTTATTAAATTTAACATTGCAGGGAGCTACACAAGCTCTACCATGCACATATCTGTCATCATCTATTTATCTCATTAGAGGGACTTTACTCTATTGCAAGAGCAATCTAGCTCTATTACAAAAACATTAACTTATATTACTTAAAAGCTGCTCTTTCTTAGAGCCATATCATCTTTCATAACTGCGTCTCATTTCCTTTCATCTATCTTATCCCTACTAAAGGGATATGTCCTGAGTATCATAATCATTTATCTATAGGCTCACTACTAATCTTCATCTTTAATCTCATTCTCTATCCCATTGACTATCATAGTCTGATCATAAATTCTCTTTCTATCTTCTGAGAATCAAGTAGCTAACTTTCTAGTTTAGCACTTTGATATTGCTTCATTCTTGCTAAGTTGAATTATTTAATTGCATGTCATAGGGTATGGGAGCAACATAACTTTCTCATATGGTATACTCTACCCTGCATGTAATGTAAAAGGGAGTATTCATTTATCATAGCATACTTAACTTGTATAATATGCAAGAAGATGCAATCCTTTAAACATTCTCTAATATGCGTGTCATCATATGATAACTGCAATGAGATGCAATTTCTTATTATAACTTATGGCAACATAAGCCATACCACTATCACATACATCTGCTCAACCATCCCTTATACTCACTTTGCAATTAAATAATTAACCAAGTAGACTTTAAAGTATTCTGTTCCTTCATTACCTTAATCACTAGGTGCTGATAATTTATTCAGGAACCTAAATCATTTACTTGTTTCACTTAGGTTGCCACTTTACCGTCTTATTAGGGTATAGACTCAACCCTTATTTACTCTTTCTTACATAAGGAATAGGGGAGTCACTTCATCTTTGAATCTATAGCTACCTTACTAGGCCATATTTATTCTATCATATCATCCCTTATTGCTTGTAAGATTTCTATGTCTCTAGCCTGAAGGATTTATGTGTCCTTGGCCTCACAACAATCCATAACTGAGTCAGCTATTCTCTTTCAGCTAACTGAGGAAGGTTTGGCTCCTATCTTTATGCCATTTGTACTTTTACGTTTCTCTTATCCTCCTGGATTACTAACAGGCGAGAAAGTATCTCTTATTAAGCCTCAAGGTTCATATGAATGAACTCGATTAAGTATCCATCAAAAGAGTTCTCTTTCCTTAGCTCTAACCCTTAGTCTCACGCTCACCTCTCTCTAATTGAGAGGAATACTTCTTTTAAACTCTTTGAGAAAAACTTCTCAAGTGAGCGGATAATTCTCCATCTCATATGGAGTAACTTTTGTGCCTCTCTGTATCTCTTAACTCTTTCTGTCTATCAATCTCAGTCTACTCTGGACTAGACTGTGATTCTTTTCTGGTCTACCTCTAGATCCTGACCAATTTAAGTCACTTGGATCTCATTCATCACTTAACATTACTATTGTCCTCTAGGGTGATCTACCCTATGTGTACTAGGTTACTATCTCTTCATGATGTGATCCCTCTGTTTAGGAATATTAACTTTCCGTCTATTAGCCTTCACGTCTTTAACTTTAGGTTGTGTATTAAATCATTCTTAGGCAAGTCTCATTCTAACTTCTCATTATTCTTTTCCTTAAAGACTAGCTGCACAAAGTCTTTTGTACTATAGATCAACTCCTGATGATCATCCGGAGGATCTACTGCTGAACTTCTTCTTAAACTGGTCTTCTGTATCTTAGTGCTTCATACTGTTTAACTTGCCTATACTCTATACTAAACCTCTAACTGATAGACTTCAGTGAGGTTGGCATCTTTAGTCTCATGACACTTGACTTACTATCATCTTATACCAATCCTCTAAAGTATATTAGGTTAATGCCCTCTCCTGGATGTCTGTTTATCATTCCTGCTATGTCATTGAGGAACTGTAAATAACTAATTGTTCTTTATCTCTACTTCTGTCCATCCCTTGACCTAGACTGAGTAATTCACTCTCTACAGCTTTCTTTAGACCAATATGGTCAACACTATCTGTCTTTAAGGAAGAATGCTGGGGTTGACTAGGACTAAGAACATCCCACTGATCTTTCTCTATAAAATCACATATTCTTGGACGTTGGGAATGGACAAGAACTATCATAGGCTCTGACTGGATATCTGAATTAGGGGACTGTTGTATCTTAATTATCTTAACTCTATCCTCAAACTCTGGTAGAGGAGGAATAATATATGGTCTACCCATAATCTAGTACCAGTACTCAGCTTCCTCAGCCGTAATCTATCATCTCGTAAAAGGGATAAAGCTTATATCAGGGTTCGAGGGAACTTCAACAAACTTATACCGTATAGAGTCACTAGACTCAACATCAACTGGTGCATATTAGGCTTTAGGCTGAATCTCTACATCACCTCCAGACTGCAGGTTTAAGTCTACAGAAACGTCTATAGGACATTCCACTGTAGATTTTCCTGGCTGATCCCCCAAACTCTCATTTGGACTCTCTGCATTGTCTAAGGGATGTGCATATGTATATCATCTTCATATATCACTATTGGTCTGGAGTCTCCCTTATTAACTGAAGCCTCTGACTTAACCTTATGGAATCTCATATATATTCCTGCAACATTTGCTTAATTAAGCAATGTTAACCATCCCATAACATACCCTAACTTAACAAAATACTTACTGTTTAGGGTTAGGGTCCGGGTATAATCTCATATCAATCGATAAATAATCTATTCAGAGTATTTCTTAAGCCAGAATCCTTTGCTTTGATACCAAAATGTAATATCCTTACTTTATACGTCTTAGGGACCATTCAGTAGCATTTAGAACCACTTACAAGACCTTGGAAGTCCATTAGCCAAATCTGGAATTTTACTCTTTCTCGGGTTACTGTTCATATGGTATTTCAGATTACGTAACGAACTTTAAAAAATCATAATTAATCTAGAAAACTCGAAATGAGGTGGTTCAAAAAGCTACATGAAGATAACATCTTGAAATTTAATGGAAAAATAATTTCTAGACCAAATGATTATCTAATTGATACAGTTTATTCGTTGAAGTTTATTGTTCATTTGGTCAAAAAAACTGGAAATAGTTTCTGGTCCCTTATTTTGGAAATTCATTTCTCTTAATATGCATATCCAAATGAAACGTTCTACATATTCACTTAAAGATCTGGATGTGTACTACATTCTCATAAAATTTCTTGAAATAATTCCTTCATTTGCTAGGTCAAACTGAAGCCACAACAAAACTGCTTCAGGACCTACGTTTTACTATTTCAGTTTCCTTTCTTTTACCTTCAATAATTGTTCTAGCATACATGAATCATCTCTTTTGCCTTGTATGAATTCATATACATCATGGGGTTATACAATAAGTGTTTCATACAATCTCATCACATAAATAGATGCTTTACATGGCTTTGGCATACATGGAAAGTGCATAGCATATACTAACATCTTACATACTTCACTTTTCTTCTTCCATGCTTTATCTCCTCTCCATGCATACATTATCCATCATGCTTGACCTAAATTGGTTGGTTATGGGAGAGTGAGATTCTAGGGAATCTTAGTAGCAAACATTACCACTTAAATATGCAAGATGGATGCTAATGCATGATATGTAATTTCATTAACTTTCTTTGATTAGTGACATGCCATCATGCTATATACTTTTGTATAAAATGCATGGCCATGAAAACATGTTATTCACAATACATTCAACATCATTTATCATGTCACAACATTATTCAAATAACATATACATGTCAACACATAAGCATACCACATCAAGCACATAAAGAGATAAGTTCACTACCTTGCACTTAAACTTTTCTCTTGACCTTTAGCCCTTGCTCACTCGCTTTCCAACCCATGAAGCCTTTACTCCAATCACTTCCCAACATGTTCTTGGATGTTTCAAGGTCCTAAACACATTCATATTCATCACATAATTCTTTAGGACTCATGAACTCCAACCATGTTCAAGATTAACTTTGTTACCCTCTTTATTGTCATAACTTTCCCTAATATTCACTAATCCACTTGGCTCTTGAATCAATTGATGTCTTGACTTTACCCTACATAATTTCATATTTTGAACTCATTTATGAGCTTAGAATTATGAAATTCTAGCTCCTTCATGGCCTGCTGTACAGAATTGAACATAAGCACACAATTCTTTCAAAAATTCTCATTTTGATTCTAATGCTTCCCATACTTGTTTCTCCACTTTACCCCACACAAATTTTCATTTTAAAACCTTTGGAACCATAAAAATCATGAAATTCCAATCACTGTTCATGTGAGTGAACAGTACCATAAGGAATCTCAAAGATTACAACCTTGAGATTTTAATGTTTCCAAAGTTCAAAACCTTTCCAATCCTACACAAAATCATCATACAAACTCAATGGAAGCATTAAATCATTTAAATTCAATTTCCTTCCCTCATGAACAGTGCAGACTGAACAGGGCACACCATGGCAAAGTCAAGAATATCAATTTGATTCAACAACCAACCATTTAACTAGCTTGTTTAAGCTTCAATCATATGGTTATAACTTTAATTTCTTCTTTCCCCTTTCCTTTAAGGTTTTTGGGCAGCACCACCCCTTAGAGAAAACTCAACTTTTCTCCCATCAAAACCCTAAGTTCAAGCTCCCAAATCAAAGGAAAATAAGCTAGGAGAGATTGCTTACCTTTAATCTCTAGCTTGCTTGAACTTTGGAACCTTGAATCTTCTTTGTCTTGGATTG
This sequence comes from Leucaena leucocephala, assembly GCA_037074615.1. Taxonomy (NCBI): domain Eukaryota; kingdom Viridiplantae; phylum Streptophyta; class Magnoliopsida; order Fabales; family Fabaceae; genus Leucaena; species Leucaena leucocephala. The sequence goes on from CM073534.1 coordinate 5,399,929, forward strand.
AGTTTCCATTTTGCAAGAGCTTCCCCAAGGGTACATGAGCTTACGGTTCTGAACCAGAATTGAGGGGTATTTATGGCCAAAATCCAAGAAAAATGAATGGCCAAGATTGATTTGGTTACTATTTGATCTAAAGGCCCACATTTAATCTTGGATTTAACTTTTTCATAAAATAATAATTATGACATCATGTGGGACCCATAAAGGGATACCTCAAGGGGTTAGGTGGCGTGGTCATAGTGTAAGGAACCTTCTGGAGAAATTCCAGTCCAATCCGGTATCGATTAGTGCAGTTTCACAACAACCGGACTGTGTTCTGTACCTAATTTTTTATAATATACCAAGATATGTATTCTATCCTAGAAATTAATGTCTAGGCTTCTCATACCATTGAAAATGTTAGAATGAGTATTTATCTGTCATCCATCCCTTGGAAAATGACCAAAATACCCTTGGTGTCCTTTCTTGCACTGTACTGACCCTAAGGGCATAATTGTCATTTCACCCCTCTTTGTACTGCCTCAGGGCATATATTGGCTCAACTAATCATATTTATACCATGTGTCACGTTTTTAGCCTTTCCCAGATGACCAAAATGCCCTTCATGCATCTCTGGTACAATATGGGCATCCAGGGGCATTTTCGTAATTTTGCACTTTTTCTGGCATTGGCCCCTTCTACTGATAGACTGGTACCCTGGGTTTTGGGCCTTCCTTGGCATCATTATGGGCCTATATATGAGGTCATCTGATCTCATTCTATCCAGGCTTACATACCGATAAGTTCCATTATTGGATTACGGGTGTTATCAAACTCTCGTCAAAATTCACTAATATGTGAATAACTTTTTATACAGAACTTCTTCTAGAGTTCTGTCAGATCTAGGATATCTGATACTGTAGGGCACACTTTCCTATAATTTGCCCACTTATATCTTAAGTCCATGAAATATGACAAAATTTCAGATAACTTTTAGACTATCAGATAAATATCTGCTGTCTGGAGCCCTAATAAAATTTCTGTATCATGTCAGATTATCCAGCATACCTTCCTCTATTTACTGATGGAATTTGGGACTAAAATACTTCTGCGTAGTTCTAACCCTTTCCGAGCTGATCTTTCTATAATTACAATTTTGCCCTTGAACTTTTTACTTAATTACATTTTAGTCCCATAACTTTTGGAAATTGCCACTTTTGGCCCAAATCTTGTTTCTACTTTAACTTTTGGCCTTTAAACTTTTCCAATTTTTGTTTAGGTCCCTTTCTTCCTTCAAGACTCATTTAACCTTTATCATTTCTTCTGATCTTTGTCATAATCCTTCCTAAACCTCTTTCCACTATCAGTACTATACAAATAGGAAAAAATTAGGATATGATAGGCAATAAATGCAAATAAGCCCATATAAAGGCCCAAATGGCGCCATCGTGAGCCCAACATGGTGACCAGACAGTTAAGTGGGCTAGAGTGAAGAACAATTCAGAAAAAGTGTGAAATTACAAAAATACCCCTAGATGCCCATATTGTATCAGTGATAGATGGAGGGCATTTTGGATAGGCCAAAAATGTCCAAGATAGTATAAAGATGATTAGTTAGAGCCAGTATACACCTTGAGGTAGTAAGAAGATGTGTAAAATGACAATTATGCCCTTAGGGTCAATATAGTGCAAGACAATAAACCAAGGGCATTTCAGTCATTTTCCAAGGGATCTGTAATGAAGTTTGGCTAGTACAAGTATGTCAATGGTAGAAAGAATCTGGATACTTGATTTAAGGTTAAAAAGTGTATTATGGAATCTCAGAAAAATTAATTTACAAAATAGTCCAGTTTTTGGGGAATCAGATTGAGCTGGTACCGGATTGGATTAGAATTTTTCTAGAACAATCTTCCACCATTGAAATTGTGCCACATAACCCCATGAGGTGTCCCCTTGAGTTGTCCCTTGATGATGTCATGGATGATGTCATAATTATCTTTTTGAAAAAGTTAAATCCAAGATTAAAATGTGAGCCTTTAGATCAAATAATGCACAAACTAATCTTGGGCATTGATTTCCCCCATGATTTTTCTATAAATACCCCCTCAAATCTTCCCAAAACTGTGAAGCATATGAACCCTTGGGAAAACTTTTGCAAAATGAAAAATCAAGCCAAGACAAAGAAGATTCAAGGTACCAAAGTTCAAGCAAGCTGGAGATCAAAGGTAAGCAATCTCTCCTAGCTTATTTTCCTTTGATTAGGGAGCTTGAACTTAGGGTTTTCATGGGGGGAAAAGTTTAGTTTTCTCTAAGGGGTGGTGCTGCCCAAAGACCTTAAATGAAAGGGGAAGGAAGAAATTCAAGTTAGAGACATATGATTGAAGCTTAAACAAGCTAGTTAAGTGATTGGTTGTTAAATCAAGATGATATTCTTGACTTTTCCATGGTGACCTGTTTGGTCTGCATTGTTCATGAGGGAAGGAAATGGATTTTCAATGATCTAATGCTTCCATTGAATTTATATGATGATTTTACGTAGGATTGGAAAGGTTTAGAACCTTGAAAGCATTGAAATTCCAAGAGTTCACTTGCATGAACAGTGATTAGAATTTCATGATTTTGATGCTTCCAATGGTTTTAAAATGAAAAGTTGTGTGGGGTAAAGTGGAGAAACAAATATGGGAATCATTAGAATCAAAATGAGATTTTTTTATGGATGTGTGTGCATATGTTCAGTTCTGTACATCAGGCCATGAAGGGGCTGGAATTTCATGATTCCAAGCTCATAAATGGATTCAAAACATGAAATTGTATAGGTTAAAGTCAAGACATCAATTGATTCAAAGGCCAAGTCTATTAGTTAAGATTAAGGAAAGTAAATGAGCTTAATGTTCAAGAGGGAGTTATGTTATTTAAAGTGAGTTTAATGTGTTGCAAATGTGTTTATGTATGAAGCTCTATTTCTATGATTACTTTGTCTCATTGTATTTCATATGTTACATGGAAGCATGCACATTACACAATGTTAACACTTTCACAAGCAAGCACAAGTAATTACATTAATGCATGCATTGTTTAGTATTATTTGCTACTGAGATTTCCCCCAAAATCTCATCCCTTTCCATGTAATCCCAATCCCACAGGTTTATGAATGATGAAAGAGGATGATGAAGCATGAAGAGGAATTAGGGATTGGATAGTGTATATGTTATGTGATTATTTGTTATATGTAGAGTTGTTGTATGACTAATGTAAGTACTGCTGGTCATGATGTAATGAAAGATAGTAAATGATTGAATAAATATATGAAATTTTATAGACATTTATTTGACATGACAAGCTTCTTTTGACACCAAAAATGCCTTATTTTGATGTTTGTACAAAGAGAACTAATTTTCCAAAGGGACCATAATCTGTTTCCAAAGCTTTTGACCAAATGAACAGAAAAAATTGGTGAATAAAATATATTAATTGGCTAATAATTTGGTCTAAAAATTATTGTTTCCTTAAATTTCAAGATGTTATCTTCAAGTAGCTTTTTGAACCACTTCATTTTGATTTTCTTATAGTTAATTATGATTTTTTGAAGTTTGTTACGTAATCTGGAATACCATATGAACAGTAACCCGTGAAAGAGTAAAATTTCATATTTGGCTAATGGACTTCCAAGGTCTTGTAAGTGGTTCTAAATGCTACTGAATGGTCCCTAAGACGTATGAAAGTAAGGATGTTATACCTACCTAAAATTTGGGTGGTCTCTCCAACCAGGGTTGTATGTGTTGGAATATGGGTCTCTCTTCTGGTATTGATTGTCTCTCCCTCGATACATTACTGGTATCTCTTCATATTGTCTATCACATATACTTGTAGTATGCATCACTGAACCATATGACTCACATCCTGTAACTAATGCTTGTGAGGTCCTCACTGCATGAACTTGCTTTGTGGAATGCATCTCTCTTTCAATTACATTCATCCTTGTAGAGATATTATGCGATATGTGAATATCCTGTAATTAGTACATAGTATACGATATGATACTAATATGATATTATATCATTAATGTCGAGGGATCCCTATTGTGTATATATATGGATTCAACATATCAATAAAATAAGCAATTTTCTCTCTGAATAAACGTGGTACCAAAGCAGTAAATTTGGGTTCACCTCCGGTCGGTTTTTAGCCTATATTTTCTAGAGTTCTAGTCACTATTTTCTGATAGCACTATGCTTACCGCTAACATCCCACTTTTAGATGATGAATCATGACACGCGCTAGGAAAAGAATGTCGTAAGGCTCCGATTGGCGTGTCCATGAAGTTTTGTCACCATCTGAGTAGCGTGAGTGTCGCAGCCATGCTAGTTTTCCATCAATCTCATGCGCCGGCGAGTGAGGCCTTCTCCAGTGACCTTTTTTGATGACGTTGCACTCCTTTGGGATTGACTCACCTTCCTGAGCATACCCCTAAAGTTTTGTGCCCTGATTTTGACTATTCCATGTTGGGTTTTTCATTTATAATTCGTATTTTTTGGCTACAGATTTGTAGTTTTTGATTCTAGATCTGTTTGTTCGTTAAGGTGATTTTATTTGACCCCTGGAGTGGCCTTCCTCTAGTTGTTTGAATATTTGTTCCTATGGAGCTCCCAATGAAGCTACGATAATTGGGTACTCTAGTTCTTTTGGTTAATCGTTGTTTGGTTGCTTTCATTTTTGTACTAATCTGTTTTGATGGCTGCAACTAAGTTTACCACAATTTCTGAGATGGTTTTAGTAGTCACTAATATTACTGAATACAAATTAAATTGGAGAAATTATGTAGATTGGAGTAAATCTATTCGTATTTATTTCTAAAGTATTGAGAAGGAAGATCACTTGACTAATGATCCTCCAGAAGAGAAAGATCCCTCTCACAAGTCATGGTTAAGGGATGATACACGGCTTCTCTTGCAAATTCGTAACTCTATTGATAGTCAGATCATGCCCTCTATTACTCACTATGAATTTGCTAAGGAACTAATGGACTACTTGGAATTCTTATACTCAGGCAAGAATAATATTTCTTGAATATATGAGGTTTGCAGATCTTTCCATCATGCTAAGATACCGGATGATCGTCCCCTTATAGCCTTCTTTAAGGATTTCAAAGGAATGTATGAAGAGCTCAATACCATCATGCCTATATATGATGAGAGGAAGGGCAATGTGTCTCACCGAGAGTAGATGGCTACAATGAGTTTTCTTACTGAGCTTCCGCCTCAATATGCGGCTGCTCATTTTCAAATTTTATATAGGGCTCATCTCCCCTCTCTTGAAGAGGCCTTCTCACGTGTGTTGAGAACTGAACAAATCTCTTAATCAACCTCTACTATGCCTACTAGCACATTGCTCAATTGTGGTCAGAATAATACTTATAGGCCACCTAATCATCGTGGTCCTACACCAGGGGATTCTAATCAGGAGTCGAAGGATGTGATCTATTACTATTGTAAAGAGCCATAAACGTACGTGTCATAAACTTAAGAACAAACAAAATTGACAAAATTCTGCATATGTGACCACAATAGTTAATGACACAATTACCATTTCTGCTACTGAATATGCTCAATTAAAGTCTAGCAATCCTCTTACTAGTGTTGCTATTGCAACAGGTAATGAGGCTACTACCCTTGTCACTTCTTTCTCCAAATGGATCATATACTATGGTGCTACTGACCACATGACAGGTAACCGCTATCTCTTCTCTACTTATAATTCTTATGCCAACCCTTCTAAGATCACCATTGCGGACAGTTCTCAATCCTGTGTTCTTAGGTCTAGCAATGTTGAACCTACCTCTTATATTCATTTAGACTATATGCTTAATGTCCATAATCTTGCTTTTAACCTTTTGTGTCCTAGTAAACTTACACGTCAATCAAACTGTTGGGTCTCACTTTTCCTTGATTATTGCTTGATACAGGATCTTTTGGCAAAGAAGATTATTGATAGAGGCTACGAATCTAGCGGTCATTACTTCCTTGATGATCAGGGGTTGCATGCGGTGGCATGTGCCAGTGGTGTCACTCCTTTTGAAGAACATTGTCATCTGCGTCATTTGCCTTTATCATCTTTAAATAAAGTTTATCCTCAGTTTCAGCATTTGTCGTCATTAGATTGTGAGTCATGTTAGCTTGCGAAATAGCAAAATATCATCGTCTTCCTTTAGTTTCTCGAGTCAATAAATGAGCTTTGTCTCCTTTTGAGTTAGTGCACTCTACTATTTAGGATCAGTGTCCAGTTGAGTCCAAAGCTGGTTTCAAGTACTTTGTTACATTTGTTGATGATCATTCCCATACTACTTGGTTATATTTAATGAAAAATTGTTCTAAGTTGTTCTCTCATTTTTATGCCTTTACTACTGAAATTAAGAATCAATTCAATATTTCTATCCACACTTTGCGCGGTGATAATGCTAAATAGTTTTCTGAATCATTTTGCTCCTTTACGCTTCAAAATGGCATTCTCCATCAATCTTCTTGTGTGGATACACTGGCTCAGAATGGTGTTGCTGAAAGAAAAAATCGCTACTATTAGAAGTAGCTCGTGCTCTTTTATTTCAAATGCAGGTTCCAAACCTTTTTGGGCCGATATGGTCTCCACTACTTGCTTTCTCATTAATCGAATGCCTTTCTCTATTCTTGATGGTCACATTCCCTACACTACTCTCTTTCCTTCCAAACTTTTGTTTCCCATTGACCCTACGATTTTTGGATGTATGTGTTTTGTTTGAGATGTGCGTCCAAGTGTCTCTAAATTAGATCCTAAGTCCCTAAAGTGTGTCTTCCTTGGCTACTCTCATATTCAAAAAGGTTATAGGTGTTTCTCTCTGTCTCTTAATCATTATATGGTTTTTGCTGATGTTACTTTTCAGGAATAGGTTGCTTATTTTGCTTCTACCACTTCAGCTCCTCCTTCTCCACCTACGGAGGAGGATACTCTTATGGTATACTCTATCCTTCCCTTACCATCATCAGCCCCATCTCTCATACTGGCACCTGGTTAACCACCTTTGTAACATCCTAATTTTCTTATGTCTTAGGGACCAAACGTTAGCATCTAGAACCATTTTTAAGGTCCTTGAAGTCAAATTACACAATCTGGAATTTTACTCTATCGAGTATTGTTCACTGTGTAAATTTCATAGGAGTGACCTGACTTCAAAAAATCATAATTTAATCTAGAAAAATCAAAATTAAGTATTTCAAATTGCTACACAAATATAACTTAATTATCTTTCAGGAAAAAATAACTTGTTGACCACTCCTTGACCAAGTCAATGTCGGTCAATGCTTCAATTTTACAGTTCATCCAGCGTCCTTCCATGATTCCAACATTTTGGTTCAAATTTTGGAAAAAATCATATCTCAATGTGTAGACATCCAAATAAGACATTCTATATATCAAATCGAAGCTTGTTATGTCTACTATTTACTGGTAAAATATCATATATTTATTCAACCATTTATATTTTTAATTACAACTCAAAGGTCATTGTCTCACCACAGATTACTATTCACAGTGACAATTTCCAGCAACTAATTATACATACATTAATCACATATCAATCATGCTAAATAATTATTAACTTCTATTCATACATCTTTATCTTCTCCATCATGAGAAGACTTGCTGTAATTTGATTGATATGGAAGGGGTGAGATTTATGGGAAATCTCAGTAGCAAACGGAAACCATACAATGTATGCAACTATATGCTTGATGTTACTATGTGTGCACTTAATGATCATACTTGCATAATAATAACTTACATGCTTCCATATCCCTTAATTATAACATATGGCCATAGGATAAAAAGAAACAAAGCATTACTTAATCATACATGCTTCACATCATCCAAGTAAGTAAATCTCACATAAAACATCCAAGCAATATAAGCATACAAGTAGATAAGTTTATTACCTAACTGTAGCCTTTCCTCTAGCTCTTAGCCTTTTCTCTAAGATTCCTTCTTTCCATAGGTTAGGGCCTACACATAGCATAATAATATCTTCATTATCACCCTATCTAGTATAGCTCTACTTAACTCATGCTTAACTTGAGGTAATACCATTAATATGACAATCCCCTAACTTTCTTTCTATCCACGACTAACCTTATCAAGAGAGATATTTCTCTATTCTAACTATTAAATTCATAAGAAAAATCCTATAATTTATTAGATCAGGGGCTAGAATAAATTACTTACCTTATTCCTAAGCTTACTAAGTCCTTAAGCTCATTAGATTGCTCCTAGTTTCACCAGAACTCCTCTTTTTTCCTTCCTTCCTTTCCCTTCCTTTCTTTATTTCTCTTTCTCTTTTTCTCTCTTATTTCTCTTCATTTCTTGCTCCTTGCTGTGGAATGTAATAGAATGGAAGGGGGTGGGGTATGTATAGTTGAAGGGAGGAGGAATGAACAGTCAAGATTGAATCGCGATGAGCGGTTCAATCGCTTAGCTTTCTCAAGAAGCTTCGCCTACATCATCATGATGACATCATCATCCTCAATGACTCATCAAAGTGACATCATCAAGGGGCACCTCACATGTTTAGGTGGCATAAAGGTGGGGCCCTTGGGACACCTCACCAGCTGACTTAGCATTTATAGAGAATTCAGAGTCTTGTCCCGGAATGAACAGCTGAGATCGTGCCACTTGTCCTTAGCTTTTCCTTCTATCACTAGACTCATGCCACGTGGCACCTTGTGGGTACCATGAGGACACCTTTCATGGCACCTCATGGTTATGGATGAGTCTAAAGATCTATCTGATTACTTTCTCCAGTTTTATCTCTAACTAGGGTAACTTGACTTTATATAAAACTACTAAACTACTATTTTAATGTCACTTAAACCAACATAATCATTGGGCCACATTTTTGGACCCTTAGAATGCTATCTTGGCCTCTAATCAAGCTCAAGCACTATGGTAGCTTGATTCCCAAGAAACATTTCTAACCAAATTACCAAAATGCCCTTTGTTACACTTTATTTCCTTAAATAATTCTAGGGGCATTATTGTATTTTCATACCTTACCAGAGTATTTCCTGACTCTGGTCAATTATCCAGATAACCTTCCTTGACTATCTAACCCTAGTCAAATGACCAAACTACCCTTCACTCATTCTTTAATTATTTTATAACATAAGGGCATTTTCGTCCTTTCGCACTTTTTCTGCATATTTCTGGGCACTAAGCTCTTTAACTGATAAACTGATATCATAGGCATGGGCCTCACTTAGCATCATCATAGACCTTTATGTGACATCATCTGAGTTTATTCAGTGAAAACTTGCTTACTGCTAAGTTTCATAATCAGATCTCGGGTGTTCACAAACTCCCGTCAAAATTCACTAAAACATGAATAACTTTTCATACAGAACTCCTTTTGGGGTTTTGTCAGAACTATGACATCTAGCATCATAGGGCACACCTTCCTATAACTTTTCACTTATATCGGAGGTCCATAGGATCTAATAAAAATTTTAAATAACTTTCAGACTATCACATAAATATTAGCTATCGGAGCTTCAATAAAATTCCTATATTATGCTAGATTAACTATCATAATTTTCTCTATTTACTAGTGAGTTTTGGGACTAAAATTCTTCCAGGCAGTTCTAAGCCTTTTCTGTCTCAACTTTCTATAATTATAATTTTACCCTTGGAAACTTTTGGAAATTATACTTTAGTCCCTCAACTTTTTATAATTACACTTAATGGCCCACAACTTATATCTACTTTCATTTTTGGCCTTGGGACTTTTAGACTTTCCAGTTTAATCCCTCTCTTTCTTCAAAATGACCATTATGCCCCTAGGGACTTTCAGTATTTACAATTTAGTCCCTAATCTTTCACATACTTGCAGTTTAGTCCCTAAACATCATATGTATACTTCTGGGACTTATGCTCAACAGGACCTTTTTTTCAGGCTACATACTGGGCTTCTATATCTAAAAATCAGGATATGACAACCTTTGTCTTGAGTTTATACCAGACATTTAAAGGACACAATACTGCTGTTACGCTAGATTCTACCCTACCATTGTCTACTTCCTCATTAGATCCTGTGAAGAGCATTACTCACCCAAGCCTGCCTCAGTCCCTACCTTTGAGCTACCTCTTGTTCCTAATCTAGATCCCTCCCTTGATCTACCCATTGCCCTGTAAGGAATTGATCAACACGCAGCAGAAATTATTTTAAAAATTTTTCATTCCTTGCCAGGATCTACCGTATGTGTTTAAGTCAAGTGGGAAGAAGCATTACCCTCAGTGTGTCTCAGCGACTTCTACAGCTTTCGGTCACGACGTTCACAGCTTCTCTCTGTGGCTCGTGCTCCCTTTCTGATTACAAGAAGTCGACGACTCATGTCGGCTTCCTCTACTGGTATCCACACGAACAACTTTTCAACCACGAACGACGTGCTAGCGTCTCTTGTCCCTCCAGGGCTTTCTCAAGACTTCGTCCTCTCCGTCTCTATTTCGGCAGTTTCTTATCTGCAAACCTTTTGCAGAGTCCCCTTCGGCCTTTCTATGTTCTATGTGTGTATATCTTCCAAAACGTAGCTCCTAATATTAGATATATAGGATGCTCTGCGTTTTCCCTAACCGAAAAGGATTTTAGGAGTTAATCTTATATTAATTCCGAAAATAATACAATATCATATATTGTATAATTTTATAAGAAACTAATTAAATAAATAATATTAAATCCGTCCCACAGATTTAATTACCTATTTATTTAACTTTAAATAAAGATGAGACTGAACTATATTTGATTTATTCTCATAAAACAAATTTGAGATATCCTATCAATTTGAATTTCAAATTCAAACATGATAGGGATTTAATTTATCCTTATAAATTAAATCTTATAAATATCTCTTATATGAGATATCCTATCAATTTGAATTTCGAATTCAAACGTGATAGAGATTTAATTTATCCTTATAAATTAAATCTTATAAATATCTCTTATATGAGATATCCTATCAATTTGAATTTCGAATTCAAACGTGATAGGGATTTAATTTATCCTGATAAATTAAATCTCATATATCTCATATATATAATATATATATATGAATTTATATATATACGAATATAAATATAAATAAATATATATACATTCACCTGGATCATTCATTGAATCTGGACATGTCTTAGATTCAATGAATCTGGACATCATAGCTCGTGTTGGGCTATTTTGTGTGCGACCCTGTAGGCCCATATGAAGTTGGCAGTGGGCCATTTGCTATACTAGCCCACAAGTCGCAAGCGGTCTCTAGCAAGACATAACGACTACCCAAATCATATGAGGATTGATAAACGATGTAACCTTTTATACAACCATATCATGTCCCTTCTGTCACGCGATATTTTGGTCATGGATGAGGCATGGATGATGTCATCCTCCTATTCCCGACCGTTACTTTCTCGATCCCTGAGTAGTCTGACTATAGAAATGGAACTACCTTTCCATTACAGTATGGCCATACATTTCTCAGACTCACTCATCGAGGGGCCCAGTAATATCTCTCCACGAATGTGAGGGACAAATTCCATCTTGACCATTCACATTCCTCCGCATGAAAAACCACTAAGCCCGAACATAGTCTTTATGATCACTCGGTCAAAAGTGACTTTTGACTAGGTCAAAGCTGAGCGTGTTGTCATGTAGGAATCCATGATGATCTCAGGTCAAAGGGCATATTGACATGGTTTGTATATGAGAGAAGCTTATGACGTTACCCATGCAGTTCTCTCATAGCGGGTCGGTCCAACACCCTATACTCTTACATGTGCTTATGACTTTGATTTATATCTCTATACATTTTCAAAGTCATACTGGTCTTATTTCATCTGTGCTCCCACATAGATGATCGACCAGGGACATTTAGGATAATATCATGAATTATCCAAGGATGGTCATCATAGTAAATATGCAAATAATATGATAACTCAATTAATAAATTCATAAATCAATAATGTTCATAAGACAATGATTGGCCCCTAGGGCACGATTTCCAACATGCCCTCCACAAAGGTAAACGCACTTGTACCTCTCCTATTTCTTCTTTTGTTTCATATGGCCGCCTCTCCTTTGCTTCTCGTGCCTTTGTTGCTTCTTTAAACACTTTCTGTACCTCGATTCCTTTCTAAGGCCTTATCCCACACAGGTTGGAGTATTGCTATGGAAGAGGAAATGACAGCCCTTAATCGTGTAGGTACGTGGTCCTTAGTGGATTTACTGACGATAAAGAAAGCCATTGGATGTAAATGGGTGTTGACCCCTAAAATTGAGGTTGATGGCTCCCTTGAATATCTTAAAGCTCACCTTGTTCCTAAAGGCTATGCTCAAAAGTATAGTGTTGACTACTCTGAGACTTTTTCTCCTGTAGCCAATCTCTCCTTTGTTTGTCTCTTTATCTCTCTAGTCGCTACTTATGGTTGGGATTGATTGAGTCCAGAACATTCATATTCCTTAAACTCTTTTGATCAAAGCTAGTTCAAAACTCACTAATGCGCTATTAAAAACCACTTAGCATGTAATTAAATCAGATGATGAAAATGCCCTCAAATGATCATCGATAAATAACCATAGATTTTAAGCAATCGAATTAGTTAGCAACAATTGTTGATAAAAGCTCAATTATCAAGAAATCAAAACTGAAATAGTCATATTAAAATCAACATTCAAATCATCTAAATTCAATTACAAAACCTAATATCAGAATAATCGATCGATATTCAATCCTTACTCATACAATGAAAACCCTAGATCTAGCAATTCCAAAACATGAAAAAAAGGTAAGATGAAAGCAGAAAACTCCGAGTGCAGTGCAGTCCATGAGCTCAAGATATATGATCCATCACCAAGAGACTAAAGATTTAGCCTCTCATGACTCCCACTGCGCTACAATCGTTGCTCAGATGTGACACCATTAAGAAAGCAGGAAAATGGTGATGAAAAGATGAATGATGGAAGATATGTGTGTCGGTTATGGAGAGAATGTTGAGAGAAAGATTGAGTACTACTTCTTAAATGTATCAGGTATAAACTAGCCTCCCCTTACGTCTAGGGCTTCCCTCTCCTTTTAAAGCTAGAGTGGCCAAATAAAAAATGTGTAGCTTCACTAATTCTCATCTTTAGTCCTGACTAGATCCTAATTTTGGTCACAATATGTGAACATAGGAAAACTTCCCAGAAGAAATAAGGTCTTGACCTATGGACACTTTGATCGCTACTAAAGAGCACAGAAGCTACATTCCTTGATTTGATTCTCTTTATATCATGATTTCTTTTCTGCTCACATTAATCCTTAGTTCTCCTCCAAAATACTTACAATTCAACATCAACGCTCTCTCTAAAAGCCCAACCAGTTACTAAAGAATGCCATATATACAGTTTAGAGGAGTTAATTTACTATTTTACCCTTACATCAGCGTATTGCCAAGCACAATCATGTATTACCATAAAGGCACAATTGTAGGCATAAAATAAATGATAAAGTTATCACAAAACTCTTAAAATGTCATAGAAACCATACACAATTTGTGTCTTATCAATTTGCTATTGACATTCATCTCTAATCTCATTCTCTACCCAACTGACTATCATTGTCTGGTCATAAATTCTCATTCTATTCTTTGGGAATTAACTAGCTAACTATCTCATTTATCACTTTTCCATTGCTTTATCATTACCAAATTAAATTATCAAATTGTATGTCGTATTGCATGGGAGCAGCATAACTTTCTCATAATATACTCTACCCTGCATGTAATGCAAAATAGGAGTATTCATTCATCATTGCATACTCTAACAAGCATAATATGCAAGGAGATGCAATCATTTAAGCATTCTCTAACATGCATGTCATCATATGACAACTGCTCATCATAACTTATGACAACATAAGCCATATCATTATCACTAATTTGCTCAACCATCCATTATACGCACATTGGAATTAAACAATTAACTAGGTAGCCCTTTTTAAAGCATTCTATCCCTTTATCACCTTATCTACCAGATCTTGATCATTTATGTAGGAACCTAATATAACTACTCATCTATTTAGGCTACCACATTACCTACTTGCTAGGATATAAACTCAACCCTTCATTACTTTATCTTATAAAGGGAATAGGGGAGTCACTTTATCTTTAAAACTATGACTACCTTTCTCTCTCTATACATCATAACCTTCTTTTTCTAATCTTGCATACATCTACTGATCTATTGAACTTCTACAATTACTTGAGAAAAATTCTCTTTGTAATACATAATTCAATCAGTGAACTAACTTCTCAGTCTTCAACTCTCACTATTCATGTGGATGAACTTCGATAAGTATTCATCAAAGGGTTTCTCTTTCCCTATTTTAACCCTTAGCCTCCCGTTCATCTCTATCTAATTGAGAGGAATACTTGTAAAACTACTAAAGAAAAACTTCTCAGGTGAGGTGGTTAATCTCCATCTCTATGGAGTAACTCATGTATCTCTCTACTATCTCTTAACTTTTTCTGTTTGTAATCAGTCCCAGTATGCTCTAGAATAGACTATGTTTCCTTTCTGGTCTTTTTCTTGATCCTAACTAACTTAAGTCACATGGATCTTATTCGTCATCTAGCACTATTACTTATGTTCTCTAGGGTGCTCTACCCTAGGTCTACTAGGTTACTATTTATTCATGATATGATCCCTCTATTTTGGGGATAATAGCTGTCTATCTATGAACTATCACATCTCTAACCTTAAGCCATGTATTACGCTTATTTCTATAAAAGTCTCTATCTAACTTCTAATTATTTTCTTTAGTAAACACTAGCTAAACAAAAGTCTTTTGTAACATAGATTGACTCCTGGTAATCATATGGAGGATCCACTTCTGAACCTTTTTTTAATATGATATTTTGTAACATAGATCGGCATCTTTATTCTCATCATTACGTATCTGTGTATTCTAGTCACGACTTGAGTACTGGCTAGTCGCGACTTATATCCTTTGTGAACATTATTCGTAACCATCTCAATCTACTTGTCATGACTTGACAGCTCTGTGCCCTTCAGTCATGTCCAAAGGTCTTTTCACGTCATGATCTGAACTACTTTGTGCACATTAGTCACGTCCTATGACTGACTCATTATAACCTGATAGTTATGGAACTTCCCTTCGCAACCAATGGCCTTTATTTGTCATGACCAAAACACATGTAAATCTTTATCGTGACCCATGTCTTAACTCATCATAACTTTACTTCTTTGTGACTACTAGTCACGACCAAAATATCTTCACATCTACTCATATTTTAATGTTCTTTCTCTAAACATTATATTTTAATGTTCTTTTTCCAGCATCTACTCTAGTAATGGCCAATTCTTGTTCTTCACTTTGAACAGCTTGTGTCCATTGAAACTCATCCATATATATCCACCATAAGCAAATTAAATAGGGAACATGTTTGCATAAAAATTCAACTAACTATCATTTCATTATATCAAATAAAAACTCATATTTCATGTCATCATAACATTTGTACATACATTACATACATGTCAACTACATATTTGGGGTACATCGTAACTATCATACATCTACACAATTATTCTACTTTATACTATTTGCGAATTTACATTACCCCACATCTCTTTTTACATTCTTTTGTAGGGAATAGTGAACTGCAAGTACTTTTATATATAGAAATGTCACCCCTATATATCAGATGGCGGATCATTTACCAAAAACTCACTTAGCTCTACGTTCAATGTAGGAGTATACGGTAATATCTTGCTTACTATGATCTCATGCCAATCTTCTAGAGTGTAAACCTGATTCAGGTCCATGCTCTCTATTGTATATATGTTTATCATCTCTGTTATGACATTGAGAAAATGCAGATAAATTGACTGCTCTTAATCTCTACTTCTATCCATCTTTTGACCAAGACTGAGTAATTCACTCCACACAACTTTCTTGAGACTGATATTGTCAACATTATCTATCTTTAACAAAGAAGTATGGGGTTTACTAGGAGTAAGAGTGTCACACTGATCTTTATCTGTACAGTCATATATTCCTACACTATGGAATAGGAAGGGACTATCGTAGACTATGACTGGATCTCTAGAATAAGGGACTGCTATAGGTTACTCATATCAAATCTATCCTCAAACTCTTGTGGAAGAAGAATAATATCTGGTCTACCTGCAATATCTAGTACCAGTATTTAGCTTCCTTATCCGTAATTTGTCCTCTCCTAGGAGGAATAGGGCTTACATTAGGGTTAGAGGGTACTCCCACAAACTCATACTGTATAGAGATACTAGACTCAGCATCATATGATACAAACTTTAAGGAATTGGAAGACATGCAGTGGGAATTAACTTAAAAATTTTTCCATCCCTTGCCAGGATCTACCGTATGTGTTTAAGTCAAGTGGGAAGAACTATTACCCTTAATGTTCCTCTGCAACTTCCATAGCCCCTCTCTGCGGCTGGTGATCTCCTTTCGATCGTAAGAAGTCGACGGAGTGTTCCTTAGCGACCTCCACAGCTTTTCTCCGCGGCTCGTGCTCTCTTTCCGATCGCAAGAAGTCGACGCCTCAGGTCGGCTTCCTATACTGGTATCCACATGAACAGCGTTCCAATCACGAACGACGTGCTAGCGTCTCCTGTCCCTCCAAGGCTTTTTTTAACAATTCATCCTCTTCGTCTCTACTTCAGCAGTTTCTATCTGCAAACCTTTTGCAGATTCAGTTCGGCCTTTTTTGTGTTTTCTCTTGTATCTCAAAACGTAACTCCTAAAATCAGATATATAGGATGCTCTGCATTTTTCCTCAACCGAATTGGATTTTAGAATTAATCTATATTAATTCTGAAAATAATACAATATCACATATTGTATAATTTAATAAGAAACTAATTAAATCAATAATATTTATATTAAATCTATCCCACAGATTTAATTCACCTATTTATTTAATTTAAATAAAGATAAGACTGGACTATATTTGATTTATTCTCATAAATCGAATTTGGGATATCCTATCAATTTGAATTTTAAATTCAAACGTGATAGAGATTTAATTTATCTTTATAAATTAAATCTTGTAAATATCTCTTATATGAGATATCCTATCAATTTGAATTTCAAATTCAATCGTGATAGAGATTTAACTTATCCTTATAAATTAAATATTATAAATATCTCTTATATGAGATATCCTATCAATTTGAATTTCAAATTCAAACATGATAGAGATTTAATTTATCCTTATAAATTAAATCCTATATATCCCTTATATATAATGTATATATACGAATTTATATATATACGAATATAAATATAAATAAATATATTCATCAACCATGGATCATTCATTGAATCTAGATACATCTTAGATTCAATGAATATGGACATCATAGCTCGTGTTGGGCTATTTTGTGTGCGACCCTGTAGGCCCATATGAAGTTGGCAGTGGGCCATTTGCTATACTGGCCCACAAGTCACAAGCGGTCTCTAGCAAGATATAACGACTACCCAAATCATATGAGGATCGATAAACGATATAACCTTTTATACAACCATATCATGTCCCTTCTGTCACGCGATATTTTGGTCATGGATGAGGCATGGATAATGTCATCCTCCTATTCCTGACCGTTACTTTCTCGATCCCTGAGTAGTCTGACTATAGGAATGGAACTACCTTTCCATTATAGTATGGCCATACATTTCTCATACTCACTCATCGAGGGGCCCGATAATATCTCTCTATGAATGTGAGGGACAAATTCCATCTTGACTATTCACATTCCTCCGCATGAAAAACCACTAAGCCCAAACATAGTCTTTATGATCACTCGGTCAAAAGTGACTTTTGACTAGGTCAAAGCTGAGTGTTTGTCATGTAGGAATCCATGATGATCTCAGGTCAAAGGGCATAGTGACATGGTTTGTATATGAAAGAAACTTATGACATAACCCATGCAGCTCTCTCACAGCGGGTCGGTCCAACACCTTGTACTCTTACATGTGCCTATGACTTTGATTTATATCTCTATACATCTTCAAAGTCATACTGGTCTTATTTCATCTCTGCTCCCACACAGATGATCGACCAGGGATATTTAGGATAAGATCATGAATTATCCAAGGATGGTCATCACAGTAACATGCAAATAATATGATAACTCAATTAATAAATTGATAAATCAATAATGTTCATAAGACAATGATTGGCCGCTAGGGCACATTTTCCAACAACAAACAACTTCAAGCTAAATCTCTACATAAGCTTTAGATTGTAGGTTTGAGTCTATAGAAATATCTATGGGATATTCTACTGCATACCTCTATAATTAATCCCTTATACTAGCATCTGAACTCTCTTCATTATCTGAAGGAGGATCAAAGTCTAGATGTACATCATCTTCTTATAAAATTACTGGCTTGGGGTCTCCCTTATTAACTGATAGCTCTGACTTAACTTTATGAAATCACATATCTACTCCTGCAAGATTTGCTTAAATAAGCAATACTAACTATCCCAAGAAATACCCTAACTTAATAGTGTACTTACTACTTAGAGTTAGAGTATGGGGATTTTCTTATATTATACCAAAAACTTTTTCTCTGATACCAAAGTGTAACACCCTTAATAATGAATGTCTTAGGAAGTAATTAGTAGCATTTAGAAATATTTACAAGACTTTGGAAGTCAATTAGCTAAATTCAGATTTTTTACTCTTCTTGAGTTACTGTCCATAAGGTATTCTAGATTCGACAACAAACTTCAGAAAGTCATAATTAATTATAGAAAAATAAAAAATTATGTGCTCCAAAAATACATGTGAAGATAACATCTTGAAATTTAAAGGAAAAATAATTTCATGATCAAATACTTAGTCAATTAATACATTAATACAGTTTAAATGTCAAAGTTTACTGTTCATTTGGTCAAAAATTCTAAAACTAGATTCTGGTCCCTAACTTTGGAAAACTTGTTCTCTTTGTAAAGATATCAAAATTAGGCATTCTTAGTGTCAAAATAAAGCTTGACATGTTAACTAAATGTCTCTAAATTTCATACATTTATTATATCATTTACTTTTTTCCCTTACATCATGAACATTGTTGTTCAAACTTGGCATATAACATCATTATATGTAACATTTGTACTATCCAATTCCTAACTTCTCTTCATGCTTCTTTGTCCACTTTAAAAATTCTTGAACCTGTTGGGATTGTGATTACATGGATAGGGTGAGATTCATGGGGAAATCTCAGTAGCAAACTGTACTAAGCAATGCATGTATTAATATAAATACTTATGCTTGCTTGTGAAGGTATTAACATTGTGCAATGTGCATGCTTCCATGTAACATATGAAATACAATTGGCCAAAGTAATAATAGAAATAGAGCTTTATCCATAAACACATATGCAACACAATTCAACATACCAATAGCATAACTAAGCAAAACATTCAATACATACAAGTTTAGGATAAGTTTACTACCTCACATGCTAGACTTCTTTTACTTTAACTTTGTCTTTTCCTTCTTACTTCTTCTTGATGTGTAGATGACTCTTTTGAGCATACCAATTGTAACATCCTCATTTTCTTACATCTTAGGGACCAAATGGTAGCATCTGAAACCACTTCTAAGGCTGTTGAAATCAAATTACTCAATCTGGAATTTTACTCTTAGCGAGTATTGTTCACTGTGCAAATTTCAGAGGAGTGACTTGACCTCAAAAAATCATAACTAATTCTATAAAAATCAGAATGGAGTGGTTTAAATTGATACACAGAGATAACATAATGCTCTTTCAGGGAAAAATGACTTGTTGACCACTCCTTGACCAGGTCAACGTTAGTCAACATCCGAAGATTATTGTTCCTCCAGCGTCCTGTCCCTAATTCCAGCACTCTGGTCCCAACTTTGATAAATGATATCTTTGTGTGTAGACATCCAAATAAGACATTCTATATATCAAATCGAAGCTTGGTATGTATACTATTTACTAGAAAAATATCATACATTTATTCAATCATTTACTATTTATGATTATAGCTCAAATGTCACTGCCTCCCCATGAGTTACTGTTCATAGTGACAATTTTAAGCAATTATACATACATGAATCACATATTAATCATGCTAAGTAATTAACATCTCTTCATGTATATTTATCTCCTCCATCTTGAGAAGACCTACTGTAATTGGATTGATATGGAAGGGGTGAGATTTAATGGGGAAATCTTAGTAGCAAACGATACTAAACAATGCATGCATTAATGTGAATACTTGTGCTTGCTTGTAAAAGTATTAACATTGTCTAATGTGTATACTTCCATGTTACATATGAAATAAAATTGGCTAAAGTAATCATACGAATAGAGCTTCATACATAAGCCATATTCAACACAATTCAACAAAGCCATAGCACATCAAGCATAACATTCAATGCTTACAAGTTTATGATAAGTTCACTACCTGACATATAGCTTTCCTTCTAGCTCTTAGCCTTTGCTCTAAGGTTCATTCTTTCCATAGGTCAGAGCCTATACATAGCATAATAATATCTTCATTATTACTCTATCAGTATAGCTCTATTTAACTCATGCATAGCTAGGGGTAATATTTTTACTCTATATTCCCCTAGCTTTCTTTCTATCTATAGCTAAGTTTATCAATAGAGATATTTCTCTATTCTAACCACCAAGAGAAATCCTCTACATTATTAGAGAAGGGACTAGATAACTTGCTTACCTCATTCCTAAGCTTTGCCCAGTCCCTCGACTCCTTAGACTACTCTTGGCTCTACCAGAACTCCTTCCTTCTTTCTCTTCCTTCCTTCCTTTCTTGCTTCTCTCTTCTTTCTCTTCTTTTGGCTTGCTTTGGCTGTGAATGGAATGGAAGGAGGGGTGCAGTATTTATAGGTGAGAGGAGGTGGAATGAATGGTCTAGATTAATTTGTGATGAATGGCTCAGATTGCTTGCTTCCTCTATAAGCTTTGCCTGCATCATCATGATGACATCACCCTCCTTGCTGACTCACCACTAATGACATCATCCAGGACAACTCAAGGGGCATGTGGCCAATGGTGGGGCCCTTGGGACACCTCACCCGCTGACTCAGCCTCTCCAGAGCATTCCAGAGTCTTTTCCCTGAATGCACGATCGAGATTGTGCCACGTGTCCTCTTACTTTTTCTCCTTTTATTGTAATCATGCCATGTGTCCTTTTCTTTTCTTCTTTTACTGTAATCATGACATGTGGTACCTTGTGGGCCCCATTCATGATTCCAGATCACTTTTCCCAATTCTATCTTTGATCGGGTCACTTTACTTTATTGAAAAAGCACTAAAATAATATTTTAATGCCTCTTAGGCCCACATTACTTTTGGGCTACGTTTTTGGGCCTTGGATTGTCATCTTGGGTTTCTAACCTAGCCCAAGCACTCTGGTGGCTCGGTTCCCAAGAAACATCCTTAGTAAATTACCAAAATGCCCTTAATTTCTCTTTAATACTTACATGAGCACTATTATCTTTCCATAGCTTACCAAAGTATCTCTTGACCCTGGTCAGCTATCCAGATACCCTTTCTTGACTGTCTAACCTTAGTCAAATGATCATAATGCTCTTCGTCTGACTCTGACTCAAGGACACAACACAGTGGCATACCTTTAGTGGCATTTTCATAATTCTTTATTTTTCTCATTCTTTATTAGCCCTGGCCCACATACCTATATGAAAGTATCATTGGGCCTATAAGGTGCCATTCTGGACCCTCTGTATGATCCCCTATCTTAATGGGCTCAATTCCTGAGAAATTTCCCTGAAGCCTATTTATCGGGTCTTTTAATCCACTGTAAATTTTGTAGTAAATTCTACAAAACCTCTTTTTGGGCTCTGTAAGTTTTAGAAATTCTTATATTAATTATAAGATTTTACTGCCATATTTCATCTGATTCTTAGGTCTAGAGCATACTGTATTAATTTTCCTTCTCTTCAAAAATTAATATAAATCTTTTAAGACCTCTTATCAGAACTTTGTGTTGCATCAAACTTATCAGCATTATTTTCTCTATTTACTGAGACCTCTGCTCAACAGGGTCTGGTAGCATCCCTTTTTCAGGCTATATACTGGGCTTCTATGCCTAAAAATTGGGATATGACATTTCTCCTCCCCTTAAAATAAATTTCGTCCTCGAAATTTCAGGGTTAAATCTCTATTCATCCTTCGATGAAGAGTTCCTCTAAGGAGGATGTCCCTTTCTTTCGTACTAAAATTTCTCATATACTCTTATATTCTAGAGTTTTTGTTGAATAATCATCATACTTCTTAGTGCAGTCACTTACTCATCTGAGCATCTAGCGGAATTCTCTAAAAATCCGCAAAACTTTATCTCACATTCTCATATCATCATATGTTTTTATCATCTTTACTAACTCATCATAATACAGAGTGAGGACTTATATCATTATTCTTTCTTTCGTTGCTCTACTGCTAAACAGGAGCACATAGGAGCATATAGGAGCACATACTCTAACATGCATAATGCCTGGCCAACATGTTGCAGGACTACATACCTGTTCATGAATGTAAAGCTTTAATATTGAAGCTCAAGCATTCCTTTTCTTAATATGCACAGCTCTACACTCAGAGCTTGCATAGTTATATCACATAGAGCTTATACTGCTCTAACATTCGGAGCTTTAGCATATTTTACGAACATAACATAACATATCATAACATAATGCGTAGCATTTCATGCAAGGAGTGAAAGCTCTCATTGCTATTTCACTTGTAACATAACATTTGAACATCTTATCCTTTTCAAAAATAGAGCCTCTCAATCTATTATAGGGATAGCTATAAAGCCACTTTATAGTGTACTTCTTAATATATATTTCTCATAACGTATCTTGTTACATATCATTTATGCCGTATCATGGCATATCTGGCCATATCTGACGATATCATAGTTTATCTGGCCTTGTCTTAAAACATTCTCTTTTAACTTAAAATATTACTAGCCTTTAAGAATATTTCCTTTCAAATCCATTTCATTTGGATTTGACATAAGGGTTCTATTCTCTTTATGTTTATAACCCTTTCTAACTTTCCATATCTTTTTCTATCTTTTTACATAATTTTGTGCACATATATGCCAACCTCTTGTGGCATTCATACCTCTTTCATCACTTCCCAGGGGTTACTCATTATTGGACTACCCTTGCCTGAGCACGCTTAACTAAAATGTGCAGATAAAAATCTGAAGTATTGGTGCTATCAGGCTTAAATCCTAGTACTCTACTACCTTAGACCCACCTTATTCTATCTCTCTTGGGGTCTATCTGGTCTTTTAATCTCTTTGTCCTCATTTGGAGGATTTATCTGTCTTTTATTCTCTATAATCTTATCATAAGGATCTCTTTATTCTCCTTTGACCCTTTCTCATATCTTATGAGATTTGCTCATAACCCTTGGCACTCAAGATTAATAATTTTAACTTTGATCACTTAGCTCCTGTACGTGTAAGGAGATTTTGAGTTCAATCCCTGATAGTAATAAGGCTATCTAAACTAACATCATGGGTACTCTCTCTGTTATAAGCTAACTAACTTGTGAAGCTTCTGTACCTTAACTTTTTCTTGGTATTCGTCATTTCAAAGATATATTGTACTTATGGCTCATTACTTTCTTTCTCTAGGTTAGGTCTACTCCCACCCTCAGGATCTACTGTGATCAACCGTAAGCCTCTTCAGGATCTAACTGCGACCCTGGAATTCTATTCTCTGGGAGCCATACTAGGATCTACTGTAATCCTCTGGAATCTACTGCAATTCCATTGTACTATATTCTCATCTTTGGAAGATCTAAACTAGCGGAAAAAGTTACAAGACTAGTTACTTCCACATAGTTGTTAACTCAACAGATAATTCCCCTAAAATGATCACAGAAGCCAATATTATCTATCAGGACTTTACTTATTTCCCTATCACTTAGGAATTTCTCATATCATTCTCATCTTTTATAACTTTATTTAACATTGCAGGGAGCTACACAAGCTCTACCATGCACATATCTGTCATCATAATTTACTCATTTTCTGGCTTTATCTCAGGAGTAATTTTACTCTATTGCAAGAGTAATCTAGCTCCATTGCAAAATCACTACCTCTCTCAGAGCTACATCATCTTTCATAATTGCATCTCATTCCATTTCATATGCATAGCATATCATTCATATATCTTTATCCCTACTAAAGGGATATATCCTGAGCGTCGCAATCATTTATTTGTAGATTCACTATTAATCCTCATCTTATTCTCTATCACATCATTTGATAGATCCTAAACATTCATTTAGGAATCTAAAATATCTATTTATTTGACTTAGGTTGTCACTTTATCCTTTTACTAAGGTATAGACTCAACCCTTCCTTTTACTTTATCTAACTCTCGCTTAATATTCTTTCTTAAATTGGGGAGGCTCTTTATCTTTGAAACTGTGGCTACCTTTTTCTTTATCAGTCTTAGTCTGCTCTAGACTAAACTGTGGTTCCTTTATCTTGGGAACATCAGCTCTCTTTCTAACAATCATTTCATTTCTAACTATTAATTCTTTTATTTAGGAAACACTAGCTAAATAAATTCTTTTGTAATATAGATCTACTCTCATAAAGGATATACTTCTAAACATCGTCTTAATCTTTCATATCTCATTACTTTATTCTATCTAGCTTGATTAGGATTTATACCAATCCTCTAGTTGATTAACTTCAACCAGGTTGGTACCTTCATCATCATCGTCACTGTAACGTCTGGCAGTTTCCCTTGACCTGGGACTAGTCAATTTATGTCTCTATCTATAGAGCAAACTGCTCCCCAGACGTTATCCTGCTTAGTCCAGCCACATCGTGCTAAACATGAGACCTTGGCGGTAACGGCTGACTAAGACTAGCTACTTCCTTGAAGATTACCCTATACCACTGTAAGGTATGGGGTACTGTTTTATTTATATGGGTGTCACTATCTCTTGTCTGAATCATTTTCTAGATAGTGAACACTATCCCCATATCTCATACAATGGAGGAAATCTCCGTAGTTCATATTTCTAACTTGTTTTAAGTGTTAGTCTATCTACACCAGAGTATCACTGAACCAGAACCTTCTATTCTGTGCCAGAATCTTATGCTCTGACACCAAAATATAACATCCTTATTTTCTTACATCTTAGGGACCAAATGGTAGCATCTGGAACTACTTCTAAGGCTGTTGAAGTCAAATTACTCAATCTGGAATTTTACTCTTAGTGAGTACTGTTCACTGTGCAAATTCCAAAGGAGTGACCTGATATCGAAAAATCATGACTAATTCTATAAAAATCGAAATGGAGTGGTTCAAATTTCTACAAAAAGATAACATAATTCTCTTTCAGGAAAAAATGACTCATTGACCACTACTTGACCAGGTCAACATCAATCAACATTTGAATTTTACTATTCCTCCAGCATCCTGTCCCTGATTCCAGCATTCTGGTCCCAACTTTGATAAATCATATTTTTGTGTGTAGATATCCAAATAAGATGTTCTATATATCAAATCGAAGCTTGGCATGTCTAAACTTAATTACATACTCTTGGCAAATGACTGAAATGCCCTTGGTTCATTATCTTGCACTCTATTAACCTTAAGGGCATAATTATTATTTCATACCTCTTTACATCTTATCACAGTATGTACTAACTCTGATTATTCCTCCCTGTACTTCCCTTGAAGTGTTTGACCCTGTCCAAATGACTAAAATGAGGCTTAATAACACAACACAGTGGCACACCTAGGGGTATTTTCGTAGTTTTGAATTTTTTTCTGGGTCTTTGTTAGCCCTAGCCCCATACTTTTCTAAAAGTATCATTGGGCCTTTGAGATGCCATTTTAGGCCTTCTACATGGTCCACTACCTTTATGGGCTTAACTCTCGAGAAATTTTCTTGAAATGTATTTAGGGAGTGTTTTTAATCCACTGTAAATTTTATAACAAATTTACAGAACTCCTTTTTCAGCTCTGTTAGTTTCATAAATTCTTATATTAATTATAAGAATTTACTCCCAAATTTCATATAATTCTAAGGTCCAAAGGATACTGTATTAAGTTTTCTTTCTTCAAAAATTCATATCAATTTTTTGGGACCCCAAATCAAAATTTTGTGTTGCGTCAAACTGATCAGAATAATTTTCTCTATTTATTGGGAAAATTTGGGACCGAACTGATTCCATGCACTTTTGGGCCTTTTTTGGCTCAACTTCTAATAATTACCATTTTACCCTAGAACTTTTGAAAATTACACTTTAGGCCTTCAACTTTTCATAATTACACTTAATGGCCCAAAGTTTATGTCTAGTTTCATTTTTTTACCATATAACTTTTAAAGTTTTCTGTTTAGTCCCTTTCTTTCTTCAAGACTCATCTAAACTTTATCATTCCTTCAGATCATCATCATAATCCTTTATAAACCTCTCTCCTCTATCAGTATTATACATACAGGGAAAAATTAGGATTTGACATTTTTCTTGTGTGATCCTAGACCACAAGCAAGCCCATCTTGCCTCTAGGCCTACTCCATAGCTCACCTCAGCTTTGGCTACCCCACATCCTCCCATTGGTCGAGAAGGGTTTGATTAAGAGAATCCTAGAAGTTGTTTGCCCCAACATCCTTGAGATTTTGCCCTAAGATCTCAGAGGAGGTTGTCCGACGCCCCGAGAACCCTAGGGCACATCGATAGTATATTAGGAGGGAAACAAGGGGAATAGGGTCATTGGAACTAGATCACTAGAAACATAAGATTCTCTTATCAATAATATTTAGAGATAATCTCCTTCATCTTCCTCTTCTTATTACTTCTGTCATTTATTTCCTTTATTATTCATATTATTTGATTGTACATGTTTTCTTGAACAAGTGAGATTTTAATCTTAGTATTTCTTCATTATTTAATTGCACTAAAAAAAGTTAATGTTTAGGGCATATTATTTGATTAAAAGTGAAATAATCAAACACAGATACACAATATAATATTTTATAGGAAAAAATCTTAATTACATGACTCTTGTAATGTGCGTGTTGATGGCTAACATGCTTCAAGTAAGATTGTTGCATTTGATTTGGATGGATCCCTTGCAAAAATTATTGTGAATATATGTATGCCTATATCCACTGCTTAAAATTATTTATGATCTTGTTGAGAGGCTTAGTTTTTTTCTATAGAATAACTTTTTAATGTAATTTTTAATTATTATTTCCATATTCTCAGACTTAATAAATCATATTGATTAAGACCTTTTTGTTTTTCTTTCCTTTCAGTTCAGGTGCATTACTAAATAAAAGTAGAGCAATAATGACCATGGGAAATCACATGTGTGTTATTTATTGGCATTCTAGCATGTTTTGAATGGCCTTTTTTAATTTGTAGTTTGTTTTTTTTTTCAATTTGTATTCATCATTATAAGAAGATGACATTGATTTTCTTGGGTCATTGTTAAACAAGAAATTAAAGGATAAGTTATCAGGTGGCAGAACCCATTTTGTAAAAAATGGGCTGCCTATTGGCACTTACTTCATTATTTGGATTTTTTAAACAAGGAAGATGCTACTCATATCCTCACTGAAAAAGGGTAAATTTTATTATTTATTGCTTTTTTGGATGTTGGAATTTGGCCCTGAACTATACATGGTAGATTGGGCCCAAACTATTTAATATGGGGCACATGTGATAATAACTAAAAGTCTGGGTTGTTATCCGCATATTTTTCCTTTTGTTCAAATTTTGAATTTTGAATGGATATACACATGTTGCACGTAGAGTGCGGTTGAGAGAAAGAATAATATGAGAGTATAACTCCTTATTAGGAGCCCCATTATTCATATAACCAAAATCTCTCAATCCTGGAATTTTTCTCTCTAAACTATATTTTTTTCTTCGAGTGCATTTGCTATGTGTGAATACCTAGGTCTATCAGAGTGATTGGGTTATAATATGGGTGTTAGAGAAACTAGTCTACATCTCAGGTACATCTAAATCCCTTCATTAGCAACATAGTTGAGGTCTATCTTGTGGTTTGAACATAATTTATTTGCTTCAATGATATACATATATGTAATGGTTAACATGCTCCCCTGATAAGCTTCAGTCTATCAAAATTAGGTCATCTAAAAACCATAGTTCTAGGCTTTAAAATTATTCCCATAGTGTAGATTACAAAAAAACAAAGAGAATGATCTCAAGAACGTCAAGAACAACCATTGGACAGTAGAGTTACATAGGAGAGAAGTTTTGGGTCAAATTGGACCAAATGAAAACCTCTTATTTAGGCTTCAAAAATAGTTCCATTGTGTAGAGTTCATGGAAACAATGGAAAATGACTTAAAGAACTTCAAAAATATGATGTCGAATAGTGAAGAAACGGAAGAGAGAAGTTTCAGGTCTGACAAACCTTACCAGAGCAGGGAATCAGGTCAGCTTGACTTAGTTGGAGGTTGAAGGTGACTCAAACGGTATCATCTCAACCCTAGCAAATAAAAATAATTCTTGGCTACTTGCGGATTGGGCCAGATCCTAGACCCAAAAAAATATATTTGTGAATTAGACTGGGCCAAATCAAGGGATCCAGCCTAGCTCAAACATAAAAAATATATATATTTTGGGTTTGGTTGGACTGAGCCCAACTCGATCTAGTTGGAAAAAAACTTATAGGTTAGATTGGACTGAGCTCAACCAGATCTAGTTCAAAAAAAAACTTCTAGGATAGGTTAGACCCACTAGGCCAAGTTAGATAGAGCCCAGCCCAGTGCAGCCCAAGAAAAGAAAATTATTATTTAAAACATTTAGAGGCAGCCATGTGGCGGCCTCATAGCAACGTGTGGAGTCCAAGTGCTGAGGCCCAAAAGTGGGCCTCATCTAGTTTTTTATTTTTTCTTTATTTAAATTTTTAGGGTTACATATGGTGCGTTTTTTTCCTAAAAAATTCTAAAATCAAGATCTTCATTTTGCTATATAATTGACCCATTTTAGCAATAATTCTGGACCTACTTGTGAATATTAAGTGTATTTTTTGTACTTTTAGGGGTCTAAAGAATTCCAGAAAATTATGATAATTAACTCCTACGTGAAAATGAGTCAAATGAATTCAAGTAGTACTAAAATCACTAAATATGGTTCATTATACTCCTCATATCTAGACGATGAAGTCCTAGAAAATGAACCTCAGAGTGAGGATTCATATACTGAACTTCTTTAAGAAGAAAATCTAGAGGATCTTGTAGAGATTAATAGTAAAGGAAGGTCTTAATGAGGATCCTGATGAAGATCCATAAGGGGCTCCTGAGAAGAACCCTAAGTAGGAACATGAGATCCAATGGAAGATCTTATACCTGAGGAGCTTCAATTGATATTCACATATTCTAGATCTAATTTTGCTCCTCTTCCTAAACAACTTATGAATAAGGTAGAAGAAGTATTTAACCCTGTACCCTAGCTTTAGTTATGAGGATAGCCAAATATCAAGCAACTAAACTCATGAACATAAAAAGCATTTATAAAGTTCTTAATGACTATGCCAATTTCATGACTAACAAGAAAGACACAAAAATCTACACTAAAGTCATGATGGAATACATAAGACAACTAAGAGACATAGGTTGGCACACTAGATAATCCTTTTGGGTTGACACTATATAAGGAAACTTCGAAAAATAAGGAAAGTTGTTCTTAAATTTTTTCACTGTTCTCTTGATTGATGTATTTTAGTATAAGCTTGCCTTATGTTTTATTGCTTTTGAAGACATGATTTTATTTATTGTAAATAGACTGCATGTCTTACTTTATTGTAGATTACAATTTGATTATTCATGCATAATTTAAGCATGCTTCTTATAAGTGGGAGCTTTTAGAAGATGAGACTTATAAAAGTTAAGCTTTATTATTATATTACTTGTATAGAACTCTTGATAACACATAATAATTGTTGCTAGTATATGTGTCATGGGAGGTACAAACATATACTCCTTATCACAGATCTTGTAGTGTCATTATTTTCTAGTCGATAATAATATAAGGACATGACATTATATTCTTCACTGTGCCATGTCACTGAAATGTTCTTTGGTATGATTCTCTTTAGAAGATAACTTATATTTGCCTAAGAACTAAAAATGGCAACAAACAACATTATTGCTAAACTAAATAAGGTGAAAAACTTAATTGGGATAATTGGGATATTTGACACCAAAAGGTCTAATACATCTTAGAGGAATAAGATGCTATTAAACCTTTAACAACTACTATGGTTGAACCTGAAGCTGGGAATTTGATTTAGCACAGGAGAGACCAAGAGTAGCATAGCATAGCTAGTATCACAGTTCTTAGTGCCATGATAGATGACATCATGTGTGAATTTGAGACGCACAAAATCGCTCAAGCCATGTGGATTGCACTAAAGGACAATTTTAGCATTGTTTCTTCCACTAAGTTTAGGAGTTTGACAATTAAGTTATACACCTATAAGCTTAAGCCAAACACTCCTATGAAGCAGTATCCGAGAGAGATGGCCAACAAGATTAGAAAACTGAAGGAAGCTAGTCATACCTTTATGACGAACAGCAAGTGTAAGCTATGATTAGTTTGCTCCCTACCAGATGAAAGTCAACTTGAGCCATAATAAAAACATCGTTGCTTTTAACAATGCAACTAGGAATTTAAAGATGGAAGATGAATATCTAAAAGCTTATAAGACCTTTAAAGAGGTGATTTATAGGGATTGTCGATCCTATGCATCAAAATAAAATTAATTGCACCCTATTAATATAGTATAAGTCACAACTCTATCATTCTTCTCGAGGAACCTTTTTATTGGAAACCTAGCAAATTGGTGACAAAACCATTGAAAACCTGAGTGAAAGTAAAATTTGGTTTTTAGGTTTGATTGATTTTTGAAGCAATAAAATAAGGGTGCAGTAAAGTAAATATTTTTGTATTTTTGATTAAGTTATAAAATGAGTGGATTTTGAAAGGAATGTGTTGAGACAAACTCTTAATGGTGTAAAACTATCTATCCTTGCTCTTAATATGATATGGGATTTTAAAATCACTAAGTCTTAAAAGAAACCTCAATTGATCGATTGAGTCTCGAACATTAACATTCGTTAAACTCTTTTGATCAAAGTTAGTTTAATAACTCTTAATAAACTGTTAAAAACCACTTAGCGTGCAATTTAAATCAGATGATATAGATTCCCTCAAATAATCATCGATCAATGACCATAGATTTTAAGCAATCGAGTTAGTTAGCAATGATCGTTGATAAAAACTGAATTATCTAGAAATCGAAATCGAAATATTTATATTAAACCAACATCCAAATTCAATTATAAAACTTAATCTCAGAATAATCGATCGATATCCAATCCTTTCCAATCCTACACAAAATTATCATATAAATTCAATAGAAGCATTAATTCATTGAAATTCTATTTCCTTCCATCATGAAGAGTGCAAACTGAACAGGTTCATCCATGGCAAAGTCAAGAATATCAATTTGATTCAACAACCAATCACTTAACTAGCTTGTTTAAACTTCAATCATATACTTCTAACTTTAATTTCTTCTTTCCCTTTTCAACTAAGGTTTTTGGGCAGCACAACACCTTAGAGAAAATTCAAATTTTCCCCCATTAAAACCCTAAGTTCAAGCTCCCAAATCAAAAGAAAATAAACTAGGAGAGATTGCTTACCTTTAATCTCTAGCTTGCTTGAACTTTGGTACCTTGTCTTGGCTTGAGTTTCCATTTTACAAGAGTTTCCCCAAGGTATCACAAGCTCACAGTTTTAGGCAGAACTTTCATGCTCCATGGTTTTGAGGCTGAAATGAAGGGGTATTTATAGAAAAATTCATGAAAAAATAATGGCCAAGATTACTTTGTGCACTATTTGATCTAAAGGCCCACATTTAATCTTGGATTTAACTTTTTCCAAAAAGCTAATTGTGACATCATCCATGAAATCACAAGGGACAACTCAAGGGACACCTCATAGGTATATGGAAAAATCATCATGTAAGGAAGCCTCTGGAAAAATTCCAATCTAGTCCGGTATCGATCGGAGTAATTTCACAATAACTGGACTATTTTCTGTTCCTAATTTTTATAATATACAAGGATATGTATTTTGTCCTATAAATAAATGTCTAGGTTCTTCATACCATTAACAATATTAGAATGAGTATTTATCTTCCATCCATCCCTTGGGAAATGAGTATCCAGGGGCATTTTCATAATTTTATATTTTTTTTCTGGATATTAGCCCCTTCTACTGATAAACTGGTACCTTGAATTTTGGGCCATCCTTGGCGTCGTCATGGTCCTATATATGAGGTCATCGAATATCATTCTATCTAGGCTTACATACCGATAAGTTCCATTATCGGATCACGGGTGTTATCAAACTCCCGTCAAAATTCACTAATATGTGAATAACTTTTTATACAGAGATTCTTCCGGGGTTCTGTCAGATCCATGGCATTTGACACTATAGGTCACACTTTCTTGTAATTCCCCCACTTATATTTGAAGTATATGAAATATAATAAAATTTTAGATAACTTTCAAACTGTCAGATAAATATCTACTATCTGGATTTCTAATAAAATTTCTATATCATGCTAGATTGACTAGCGTATCTTCCTCTATTTACTGATAGAATATGGGACTGAAATACTTCTGGGCAGTTCTAACCCTTTTTGGGCTAACCTTTCCATAATTATAATTTTGCCCTTGAACTTTTTACTTAATTACATTTAAGTCCGTTAACTTTTGAAAATTACCACTTTTGGTTCAACTTTTGTTTCTACTTTAACTTTGATCCTTTAAACTTTTCTAATTTTTGTTTAGGTCCCTTTTTTCCTTCAAGACTCATTTAACCTCTATTATTTCTTCTGATTATCGTCATAATCCTTTGCAAACCTCTTTTCTCTATCAGGAATATACAGATAGGAAAAAATTAGGATATGACACATTATAGTCCATGAGCTCAAGATATGCAATCCATCACTAAGAGACTAAAGATTTAGCCTCTCATGACTCCTACTGTGCCATAATCACTGTCAATATATGATGCCATGAAGGAAGTAGAAATAGGTGATGGATTAATGATGTAGAGATGTGAGATTCTGTGGAAAGGTGCTAAAAGATGGAAGATGAGTATGTAGGTTGTGGAGAAGGTGTAGAGAGAATTTGAGTACTACTTCCTATCCTAATCAGGTCCAAAACTAGCCCCCGTTATGTCTGCAGCTTCCTCTTCCTTTTATTCCCCGTATAACCTAATCCAAAATGTGTAGCTTCAGCAATTGTCTCTTTTAGTCGTGACCAGATCCATGTTTTGGTTGTGACCTGTAAACACAGAGAACTTCCTAAAAGAAATTAGGTCGTGACCATTTGGACACTTTGGTCACTACTAAAAAATACAAAAACATGATCTGATTTTCTGTCTTGTGATTTATTTTCTGCTTAGGTTAGTCCTTGGTTCTCCTCCAAAATACCTGGGATTCAAAACCAAAGCTCACTATAAAAGTGCAAATTATAGGAGAACAATATTTATGCAATTTGGAAGAGTTAATTTATCATTTTACCCTTTAATTAGCACATTGCCAAGCACAATCATGTATTACCACAAAAGCACAAATACAAGCATAAAATTAAAAGTAAAGTTGTAATAAGACCCTAAAAATGTCATAAAAACTATACACAATTTGTGTCTTATAAACAGGCCTATTTAACTACTGAGACTAGCACTTCCTAGTTAAAGCCCTATTATAAGAAAGGCAAGTTCCAAAAGAAAGGGAAGAAGGGTGGTCCTCATCTTCAAAAGGGAAAAATGCAATTCAAGAAGGGAAACAATGGTGAAAAGAAGCATCTGCATCTGAAGAAGGTCAAGTACTCTGCTCACCAAAAGATTGGTCATTTCACATGTGATGTTCGAAACAGGTTGAGAGCAAAAAGGTATTAGTGAATTATGTGAATTCGCATGCCTTATATGTTTATAGTACTATTTTCCTAACAAAAATAGTTTCTTCTTGGGTTATTGATTCTGCTCCGTATACCACATAACCAATTATCAAGAATCCTTCGTGGAGTACCTTCAATTGCCATATCAAAGCAAGTGTCTTTACCTAGGGAATAATGTGAGGATCGTTGTTAGAGTAATTGGCACCTGCAAATTGACTTTGCGTGGTGGCAAGGCCTTGATACTCTATGATATGCTTCATGCTCCCGATATCAGTCGGAACTTAACCCCTGTTATATGCCTTTTTTAGAGTTTGGGTTTGAGGTGAACTTTCATGACAAAGTTGCAGACATTTTTAGCAACTCAGTCTTTTATGGTTTAGCTTTCCTATTGAAAAAGGTTATTAGTTTGGGATATTGTTAGTAGTTCTAGTGTTAATGAATATTTTGCTATTTCTTCCAATAATAATGATTTGAATACCTGGAACTCTAGACTATCACATATTATCAAAATAGAATGATTAAACTAGTAAAGAGAGATTGCTAGGTTCCATTGCTATTTCTGACACCTCTAGGTTAGGTTGGACCTTGCTAACACTTGCCCTATGAGACATTGGATCCTAAAGGAAAGAAGTACATCTTTATAAGGTAGAATCAAGAGATGGTACATTTATTAAGAAATAAAGTAGATGTTGATTGTACTATATCTCGTTACAAAGAATAGGATCAAGACAGTGTATAACATATTAATAGGCCATAAACATCTAGGTATGTCAATCTAAGTGGGAGCCAAGAAAGGTCAACATCAATATCAAAACAAAAGAAGAAGGATGAGCAGGCAACTCCCAATAGAATGAGTAACATTGAAAATATTTCTAAGAGACATTCCCAAATAGATGGAGAATCACTCCTAGTTACTCTTGAAGGGGATTATGAACCTTATTCTATACAAGAAGCCTTGTCAATTCCTACTAAGGAGAAGTGGAAGAAATAAATGGAAGAGGAAATAGACTCCATGAAAAAGAATCAAATATAGGAGTTAATTGATCTTTCAAAAGGGTACAAAGACATTGAGACCAAGTGGGTTCTCAAAATTAAGAAAAAAGATGATAGATCAATTAACAAATATAAGGCTTGATTAGTAGCAAAGGGATATACAAAATAGGAAGGGATATATTATGAGGATACCTTCTCACATGTTGTACGCTTTAATTCTATAAGACTTATTATGGAAATAGTAAATAGTTTAGACCTGGAATTATATCAAATGAATGTAAAACTTGTATTCTTGAATGATGATCTGGAAGAAGAATATATATGTAACAAGCATTAGGTTTCATTGAGAAAGGAATGGACAATAAAATATGTAAACTCAAAAGGTCCATTTATGGACTGAAGCAATCATCCAGACAGTGGTTTTGAGATTTCATAATGTGATCACCTTATATATCTTTCAAATGATAGAGGAAGACCACTGGGTCTACATTAAGTGGTTTGACGATAATTTGTTATATTATCCTTATATGTAGATAATATATTATTACTTGAAAATAGTATAGATTCAATAGTAGCAATTGAAGAATGGCTCACATTGAACTTTGAGATGAAGGACATAGCTAAAGCATAATACATATTTAGAGTTAAGATCTAAAGAGATCACCCAAGAAAGATCCTCTCTCTTTCACAAGAGAGTTATGTCAAGAAGAAACTTGAGCAATTCAATATGAAAGACTACAATCCCATGGATATCCTAGTAGCTACCAGAGTAGTCTTGAGTCCTAATATGTGTCCCAAAACTGATTAACATAAAAAGAAGATGGAAAGAGTTCCATATGCTAGTGTCATTCATTGTCTAATGTATGCAATGATGTATACAAGACCAAATATCTGTTATGCAGTGGGACTGGTAAGTAGGGTTTAAGTCCAACCCTAGTGAGAAACACTAGAAGGCAGCGAAAATGATCTTGAGATACTTAAAGGGTACAATTGATTATGCACTACGTTATGAAGGAAGCGATCTACACCTAGTGGGATACTCCAATTTTGATGTAGGCAGAGATGAAAAATAGATCAACTTTGGGTCATACCTTCTTGCTGAACATTGGCGTCATATGTTGGAGTAGCAAGAAGCAAATGTATATTTCCTTACACTCTATAGAAGTTTAGTTTGTAGTATGCATTGCATAACAAGAGAATTTGATGCTAAAAAATTCATATAACAACTTGGATTTAGAAATTAGAGTACCAATGACAACTATTGCTTTAATTATAAAAAAAAACTAAACTAACTAATAGTGGAGCTAACCTAGGTTGATTCTCATGGAGCCTAAATGGATGCAAAGGTACCTAATTAATCTAATGAGTCACAAGTTAACAAATTAATCAGATGAATTGTGAGATAAGGTGTTTGAACTAATTCTGAATGTAAATCCTATACTACTGTTTATGATTTTAAGTGTTTATGATGATGAGATGAATCAATGACAAACATGTTCCCTTGGAGATTACTTTACCTTCCTTATCCACATAATATATGGAGTTAATTAGTTGAATTAGAATATGTTAGCTAACAACTAGCCAGCTAAAATCTCAATCGAAGCTATAACTCACAAACATTGAATAGACAAATAAGAATCATTCAATTTGAGATAGAAGGGGATGAAGTAAACAGATACAACTATACTCTATTTTAGAATAACTCTAATTAACTACAACCATGTCCAACTCGGTCCAAGGATGAAAATCAATTAAAGCATCATTTATGCAGAAAGAGGAAATCCAACTTGGTTCCCTAATCATTAATCATCTACTAACTCTAATTGCATCAGTAATTATAGAATTAACTACATCAACTTGATAAAATCAATTCTAAATCAAAGACATAATAAACTCCCTGTTCAGCTCAAGGATTCTAGTTCAGCATTATCTCCAAGAGATCGCAATTGATCTAGCATTCAATTGCTATCAAGACTTTAATAACAGTAGCAAACAGATCAGCAGTCATGGTGAATATGGAAGAAGAAGATGAAGATGAAGACTAAATTTCCTCTAGTTCTATTGTCTATAACATAGGAAAGTTGCATATGAGATAGAATAGAAATAGAGGTGGAGAAGGAGTGTAAAGATGGCATGAAGGTGTGTGCTATATAAAGTGGAATGTGGTGTGTGGAATCTGATAGGCAATGGTGCATGGAGTGTTAGAGTGCATAATCAAGCATCAGGTGTGTTCAATGGTATAGGCATGAAGTCCCTTTGCTGATGTGTGTATTATATAGAAGAAGTGTGAATGGTCTGCAGCCCACTTGTTCCTATTAGCCTTGTGCTTAAATCTATTATCAAATTCTTCAATCTAGCATATGTCTAATTTCTTATCTAGCTGTCAATTGATCTAATCTGTTGACTGGTCACAGTATTCCTGCAGTGGAAGTTTAATAGATTATTTGTCAAATTAATCACAAAAATCAAATCAATTAATTTTCTCTTGTTCCATTTTAATTTTATTAGTTAATTGCTCATCATATTAGTAAATGGGGATAAAATAAAAAATAAAACTGACTTTAAACACACTAAAACTCACTACAAATATGAGTTTATCAACTCATCCACACTTAGCTTTTGAACTATGAGTAAAATTATGGATCAAAACACTCATGTTCGGCAAATTTGGCAAAAGATTCAGCATAAGCACTTGTAGTTATCAATCTTTTCCCTTCAATTGGCAACTGTCTAAACTAATCTCATATCAATCAAGGAATCCAACTCAAGCAATTAAATCATAGTAAGCAACAAGGTGAGATTTCCTTATCTGATGTATATCTACAGTTTATATGTAATGGACATGAGATTCTTAGAATAAACTTTATCAGATTGAGGAAGGAAAGTGAGGGATTATTAACTAAGGAAAGTTCAGGGACCTAAATGAAAATTAGAAAAGGTTGGAGGACAAAAGTGAAAGTAGAAAAAAAAGTTGGGTCAAAAGTAGTAATTATCAAAAGTTTAGGGACCTAAATGTAATTAAGCAAAAGTTTATGGACAAAAATGTAATTATGAGAAAGTTAAACCGGAAAAGGCTAAAAAATGCCCAAAATTAGATTAGTCCTAAATTTTACCAGTAGATAGATAAAATTGTTCTAATAAGTTTAATACAACACAAAATTTTGATTTCAGGTCCCGATTAATTGATGTAAATTCCTTAAGTAATGAAGAATTATTATGGTATTTTTCAGACCTCAGAACCAAATGAAACTTTACAGTAAATTCTTATATTTAATATGAGAATTTATAAATTTGACAGAGTTAGAAAAGGAATCCTGTAGAGTTCTTATGGGATTTTACAGTGAAATAAAATACCCGATAAATACGGTCGAGAGAGACTTCTTGGTATTTATGCCATAAAGATAATGGACCAAGACTAAGGCACAAATGGCATCCCAATAGGCCTAATAAGGTGATAAGCAGTTAAGTGGGCCAGAGTTCATAGCAACCTAGGAAAATTGTGAAATTATGAAAATGCCACTGTGTTGCCAGATTGTACCAATGATGGATGGAGGGCATTTTGGTCATTATGGATAGACCAAAGACGTCCAAGATAGTATAAAGATGATTAGTTAGAGCCAGTACATACCCTTAGGCAGTATAAGGAGGTGTGAAATGACAATTATGCCCTTAGGGTTAATATAGTGCAAGAAAGAACAACAAGGGTATTTTGGTAATTTTCAAAGGGATAGTTGCCAGATAAATACTCAATATAAAAATTTCAATGGTAGGAGAAACCTAGACATTGGTTTCTATGACAGAATACATATTCTGAAATATTATAAAAATTATGAACATAAACTAGTCTGGTTTTTGTGAAACTGCTATGATCGGTACCGGACTAAACTGAAATTTTTCCTATAAGTATATTTACATTTTTCCAGCCAAAAATGGCCCTAAATTATGTAATCCATGGTGTCAAACTAAGGCTTCTAGGGAAAACTTGCTTTAAGGTGGAATATGGACCATTAGATCAAATAGTAACCAAACTAATCTTGGCCTTCCATTTCCACCCAATATTTTCTATAAATACCCCCAAACCAGAATTGATGTGGAATGCATGGTACCTTAGGGAACCACTGTCCAAATTTTATTTAAACAAGAAAGAATCACACAACTTGGAGCAACAAGCAAGGTAACTATCTCCCTTATTCTTGTACTTTAATATAGCAAGTTAGCTCTTGGTTTTAGATTTTTGTGACATATTTCTCTTGTGGTTGCTACTGGAAGTTCTGTCCACATGTGATAATCATATGATTTTTATGTTATGGATAGCTTAGACAAGCTTAAACAAGCTAGAATCAAGTAGTATAAGCTTGGAAATTTAAGTATGCATGTAGTTTGAGTTTTGTGTTATTGGCTGCTACTGTATGAATCACTATTCATATGTTGGAATTTCATGATTTTAATGCTTCCAATGAGTTTAAAATGGAAAAATGTGTGTGGATAAATTAGGAGAACAAGCATTGGAAGCATTGGAATCAAAATATGAATTTTTGGAAAAAGAAGGGTTCACTTCGATTCTGTGCAGCAACTCATGGTATGTTTTGATTTTGGAAATTCTGGCTTAATATTTGGATTATACATGAAAAATTATGTGGAAATGAACCATGAGAATTTATTTTAGAATGATGGAAGTATGGAACATAAAATGGAAAAAGAATGGAAGTTAGAGAAAACCTAGTCTTGGAATTGTTTTCAAGTTGAGTGGTAACTTGATGTTACTTTGTAATAGCTATGTTTTGACATTTGTAATATAAGGAAATCATCTCAAGAAGACTTTGTCATGGATAGCTAAGGAGGTAGCAAGAAAACCTAGCTATAATTTCGTGTTTGCTTGATTGTATGCTTGCATGTTAGTTATGATGTTTGGTTGAGTTTGAGATTATGTCATCATGTTGATGATGAAGTATGAATGATTGCAACTCCTTGTAACTCCTTGCAACTAATATCATGACAATATGCATGTTAGAGTTTGCTTATGTACTATTATGAAGTAGCTCCCATCTTATGATAACAGGTTAAGCATCTAATTAATCATGCATGATAGTATAGTTCGTATGACTTGGTATTGAGATTTCCATGAAGTCCCATTCTTTCCATATGCATAACCATGCCATAGGTGCTGGAAAATCAAAAGGAAAAAGGGTAAACATAGATGGTTGAACTT
Source organism: Leucaena leucocephala (assembly GCA_037074615.1). Classification (NCBI taxonomy): domain Eukaryota; kingdom Viridiplantae; phylum Streptophyta; class Magnoliopsida; order Fabales; family Fabaceae; genus Leucaena; species Leucaena leucocephala. The sequence goes on from CM073534.1 coordinate 5,440,225, forward strand.
GTATAATAATTTATGTTGGTTACTTGACACTATGGAAGGATATGATGGGATGCATAGTGTATGATCATGTAGACATTTTACGAGGTTGTGGCTTTGTGATGATGTTTATGATGCCTTAACCAACGAGTTTAAACTTGAAATTTGGTATGATAATATCTAAGATACAGAGATTTAAATGAAAACCAAGAAAGCAATAATTGGTTAAGTATTCGATTTGTTATAGTTTTTCTAATTTGGAGTTAAAATGTGGAATTAAGATAAAGTGAGCAACTGGAGTCAGTAACGTTCTGACATTAATTTCATATGCTAAATGAATGAGATTTTCTATAAAATTTTATGAGCTTAAAGAACACGTATGGAGCTCTAAATCCATAGGTAACATGGTTCATTTGGAAAAGTAACGAAAGAGAAATGAATTTTTGAAATTAAGGCAAAGAAACTGGAACTTCCAGTTTACCAAATGAATAGTATTTTTCAACAAATAAATTGATTTCATTAGGACAATGGAACCTCAGTTTTATATGTTTCCTTTAAATTTAAATGAAAGAGCTTTCATTAGAAATCGGAACCACCCTATTTTGATTTTTCTACATTTAATTATAAATTTTCAAAGCTAAGTACATGTCATGGATTACTAAATAAACAGTAACCATGAACAGTACCCCGAGAAATAATATTTTGAAAATGCATGTTTTTAAGGTAAAAGGCTATGCAATTGGTTCAAATGACTTCCAATTGAGTATAATTATAGTTGAAAATAAGGATACAACATTTTGATATCATAGCAAATGATTATGGCTGAAAAATGCTCTGAATAGATTATTTATAGACTGATACAAAATTGAACATCTCCATAATTGACACTAAGTTAGTTATTGTAGGTAAATATTACTAAGCCTAAGACTGGATCAGAAACTATGGTGAACCAAGGAGACCCTATGCCTGAGGTGTTTAGTTCAGATAAGTCGGGGTTGAACTCAGAGGAGATTGTTATGATGGAGAATGATCCTGAATATGGGCTTCCTCCAATAGTACACATTCCAGATTCTAGTGACTCAGAATTTGATAGATTAGATAGCTCCTTAGTAGGGTCTAATGAAATGGATGTTGCATCAGATGATGATAAATCGAAGGAACTTATCCCAGCTTTTCTTATTAATGATGTACCTCCAAAAGAAGTTGACCCTAGTGTAGAAGGGAATGCAGCTCAGGAGGATGATAAAGACATAGTATACCCTCAGGTAGTACAGTCTAATGAGGGTTATTCCTATGTTGTGGGTACTACAGAACCTACATATAGACAGTCTGTTGTGGTAGACATTCCTGGTCCTAGCCAAGTACCCAACCCAACTGATACTCCTCGACCTGGCCATGTACCAAACCAGACTGATATCCCAGGTCCTAGTAGAATAAAGTCACCAATTGTGGAGATATACCTGGACAATAACAAGATCATAAAGCTAGCCCTAGGGAGGAATATGAATGAAGAACGATTCGAGAAAGCTATGGAGCTGGCTAGGCAATTATATGACCTAGGACTACGGTTGGTCAGGGAAGTAGCACAATATTACAGAATTTATATGGACTTTATAACCAGCGTATGGGAGGCCTATAAAGCTTTTGATCCAAACACTCTTACTCTTAAAGACTGGATTAACATTATGGATAATATTTTGCCTCTTACCAAAACTTGGAGAGTAGGGTTGGATCAATATTTTGAAGAACCCTGTGAGACCATTTCAGAATGGATCTTCATGGTAAAAGAGTTTATTCGATTCACTTATAAGAAAGGGTAGTGTAATGGTTGTACTTATGAATTCTAATATTGTCTATGTACTTATGAACAATGATAGTGATGATGTTGTGTATACAAGATCAGTGTAATGTTACTGAACTTATTGTATGTTATGTTTTGAATGAAATATAAGTTTGTTAATTATTATATTCCTCTCCTATTTAGATAGTAAAATAAAATGGTAAGAAGGAGAAGTACTATTTCCTCGGGAGAACCCTAAAACACTGGGGACATTAATCATCTAATTTTAGAACAATTAGAGCAACAACAGAAGATGATCAGGAGATAGATACTGCCATAACAGCAGCTCAAGTAAGAAGTGATCAGGAGAGAGACACTACTATAGCAGCAGCAGTAGTAGAGGCATTATAGAATCTAAGGCATCCAGAATCTGCAGGCATAGTTGATACAAAACCAGAAAATGGTGCAATAACCAACAGAGCCACCTAGGCAGATGGGATAGGTGGTTGATTCCACTAGTATTCAACAGTGGATGACCAAGTTCTGTAAGCACAATCCTCCAATGTTTGAGGGGACATTTGATGTCTAAAAAGTGAAAGATTGGATTAGCCGACTGGAGAAAATTTTTAAGGTGCTTGACTATCCATTCGAAAGTAAAGCTCATATGTGTTTCTTAAGTAATTTTATGGAAGAACACAGAACTATTGCTACAGGCTAGAAACATTCCTATTACGTGGGAAGTGTTTCTTAAGTAATTTTATGAGAAGCATTTTCCTCAATCAGTACGTGATGAGAGAGAAGCAAAATTCCTTATACTGAGGCAAGGAGTGAAGGAATCTTTCGATGAATATCTGGTTAAGTTCATTCGTCTTTCCCAATACTCCACTTATCTTCAACAAGTGGATGATGAGCATTGGATGACGGAAAGAATGATTAGGGGACTGAATGTTGCTCTAAAGGAGAAGATGACTCCTCAACAATATAGCCAGTTAAAGCAGTGGAGGCCTATAGAATAATTGAGAACAGTTTGAATCATTGAATGCTGATGAAACCAGTGAGTAGAGGGAATACTATTCCTAAAAGGATTAGTCAAAATCGAGATGTGGCAGGTGGCAGTGGCTATTATAGAAAGAGGAAGAGACATGGCAGAACAGAAGGCCTACTCGAGGGAACTTCAGAGGCAGTGCAAGCATAGAGACTAGAGATTCAGAGTATGTGACAAGTGTGGGAAGAATCATGGTCATAGGTCGTGCTTGATGGGACAAAATGTCTATTACAAATGTGGGAAACCTGGACATTATTCCAAGAATTGTCCTCAGGTAGTGAATGATCAAAGACCACGAACTCAAGGTCGAGTGTTCGTACTGACAAGGGAAGATGCTCAAAAGTCACCCGAGATAATACAAGGTACCATCTATCTCAATAATCACTCTGTGATTGCTATGTTTGATTCGGGTGCAAGTCATTCCTTTATTTCCTATGAATGTGCTAAATGTTTAGGCATTACAATTAGCAAGTTGCATTATGCCATATGTGTGACAACCCCTAAAAATGCTAGAGTAGTTACGTTAGATGTTTGTCTAAATAATGTTATTCGATATGAGCATTGTTGCACTACTCTAGACCTAATATGTATGCCTTTCCATGAGATTGATGTCATAATTGGACTGAACTGGTTACCTGCTAATAATGTGATACTGGATTGTAAGAACAAAACTCTAGTTCTTTGTCCACAAGTCACATACATGAATCCATAAGTGAGACTAAATTTCACAATAGAGGCTTAGGCAGATAAATATTTATGAAAAGGATGTCAAGGATATATGGTCTTCTTTTCTATTCAAATAGTGGTAGAAGAAGGGATTGAGACAATTCCAGTAGTTAAGGAATTTTCAGAAGTTTTTTCAAAGGAGATTCAAGAATTACCCTGAGAATGAGAAGTAGAGTTTGCAATTGACATTATACCTGGAGCTAGACCAATCTCCAAAGCCCTATATCGTATGGCTCCCAACGAGATGATTAAATTAAAGAAGTAGATTGAGGAGCTTTTAGAGAAGGGTTTCATCTGACCCAGTGTTTTTCCTTGGGGTGCTCCAGTGTTATTCGCTAAGAAGAAGGATGGTAGTCTATGGCTATGCATTAAATATAGGGAGTTGAATAAGATTACTGTTAAGAATAAGTACCCTCTTCCCCTAATTGATGATTTGTTGGACTAGTTAGTGGGAGCAAGTTTATTCTCCATGATTCATCTGAGATCAGGTTATCACCAATTCAGGATCAAAGTAAATGACATTTTAAAGACTGTTTTCAAGACTCGTTATGGTCATTTTGAACTTTTAGTAATGCCCTTTGGTTTGATGAATGCACCTACAATTTTTATGGATTATATGAATAGAATCTTTAGGCCTTATCTAGATCAATTTGTTGTGGTCTTCATTGATGATGTTCTAGTATACTCCAAATCTATAGAAGAGCATGAAGAGCATTTAAGAATTGTTCTTAGTATTCTTAAAGAAAAATGACTCTATGCTAAGCTTAGTAAATGTGAGTTTTGGCATCATGAAGTCAAATTTCTTGGTCATATCATATCCCATGAAGGGGTAGCTATAGATCCTAGCAAAGTTAAAGCAGCATTGAGCTGGGAACAACCAAAGGCATTGATAGAGATTAGAGGTTTTTTTGGGCTTAGTAGGGTATTACAAAAGATTTATTAAGGACTTTTCTCTAATTGCTTTATTGTTAACCAAGCTAACCAGAAAGAACCAGCAGTTCAAGTGGGATGAGAAGTGCGAGGCCAGTTTTCAAGAATTAAAGCAGAGATTGACCATGACTCCTGTGTTGATTATTCCAGACCCAACTCATACTTATGTAGTCTATACTGATGCTAGCAAGCAGGGGTTGGGATGTGTATTAATGCAACAGGGTCAAGTGGTTGCCTACGCTTCTTGGCAGCTAAAGCCACATGAAGAAAACTATCCCACTCATGATCTGGAGCTTGCAGCAGTAGTTTATGCTCTCAAGATTTGGAGACATTATATGTATGGAGATACCATAGAACTGTACTGTGACCACAAAAGCCTAAAGTATTTACAAGATTAGAAAGAATTGAACATGAGGCAACGGAGATGTATGGAATTTTTGAAGGATTATGATTTTTAGATTAAGTACCATCCAGGAAAAGCAAATGTGGTAGCTAATGCCTTAAGCAGAAAGGTGGTGCAGGTGGCAAGTTTAATGATCAAAGAGTTGGAACTAGTAGAAGATATTAGAGATTGGAGTCCCTTGTACCAGATACAGACAGCAGAAAACCCTTATGGAGGAATGCAGATTAAAGCTTTTATTGAGGATGAGAATAAAGAAGCTCAAACGTATGATAAGCTAGCAATGATTTTTAAAGACAAGCTGGAAAGAGGGGAATCTAAAAATTTTGATGTCTCCCAGGATAGATTACTACGATTTAGAGGAAGACCATATATTACAAATGCAATGGGATTAAGAGAGAAGATCTTAGATGAAGCACATAAAAGCTTATATACAGTACATTCAGGTATGACCAAGATGTATCATGATGTTAAAAGTTTATTTTGTTGGCCTGGATTAAAGAAGGATGTTGTTGCTTATGTATCTAAGTGCTTAACATGTCAGAAAGTAAAGGTTGAACACCAAAGGCCAGCAACAAAGTTATAACCACTAGAGATACCTGAGTGGAAATGGGACAGTATTGTCATGGATTTTGTTAAAGGATTGCCCATGACTTCCATTAAACATGATGCTATGTGGGAAGTAATTGACCGATTGACAAAGTCAGCTCATTCCCTGGCAATCAATAAGAAATATTATCTTGAGAAATTGGCAAAGCTGTACGTAAAAGAGATTGTTAGATTACATGGTGTCCCAAGTAGTATTATGTTTGATAAAGATTCTCGATTTACGTTAAATTTTTGGTGGGCTTTGCATAAAGAAATGGACACTACTCTCAAATTTATTACAATTTACCATCCTCAGACATATGGTCAATCTGAGAGAATGATCCAGACACTAGAGGATATGTTGAGAACATGTGTTTTGGATTTCAAAGGGAGTTAGGATGTCCATCTACCATTAATAGAATTTGCATATAACAACAATTATCAGGCTAGTATTCAGATGGCCCCATTTGAAGCACTTTACAGACGTAAATGTAGATCTCCCTTGTGTTGGTTGGAGTTGAGCGAAAGAAGGATATTTGGTCCTGATATAGTAGACTAGAAAGCAGTACAGATCGATAAGATTAGAAATAGATTGCTGACGGCTCAAAGCAGACAGAAGAGTTACACTGATGTCAGAAGAAATCCGTTGGAGTTTGAAGAAGGAGAACATGTATTCCTTAAGTTAACTCTAACTACAGGAGCTAAACGATCAATCAAAGTGAAAAAGTTACATCCTAGATACATTGGACTATTCCATATCCTCACAAGAATAGGATCAGTGGCTTACAAGTTAGATCTCCCTCCAAATTTCAATAAGATACATGATGTCTTCCATGTTTCCCAGTTAAAAAAGTATGTTCTAGATCCATCACATGTGATTGAGTAGGATGATGTTGCATTACGAGATGACTTAACCTATGAAGTCAAGCCAATACAAATTATACATTTAAAGGTCAAACAGTTACAAAATAAACAAATCTCTCTAGTTAAGGTGGTCTGGAAGGGATTAACTAAGAGTGAGGCTACATGGGAAGCAAAGGAAAGGATGAAGGAACCATATCCTGAATTATTTTCTTAGTATATATGTAACGTAAATTTTGAGGACAAAATTTATTTTAAGGGGGAAAGAAATGTCATATCCCCAATTTTCTTATTTGATGTATATGTACAGTTTATATGTAATGGACATGAGATTCTTGGAATAAACTGTATCAGGTTAGTAAGGAAAGAGAGGGATTATTACCTAAGGAAAGTTCAAGGACCTAAATGAAAATTAGAAAAGGTTGGAGGCCAAAAGTGAAAGTAGAAACAAAAGTTAGGCTAAAAGTGGTAATTATCAAAAGTTTATGGACCTAAATATAATTAAGCAAAAGTTCAGGGACAAAAATATAATTATGAGAAAGTTGAACCGAAAAAGGCTAAAAAATGCCCAGAATTAGATTAGTCCCAAATTTTACCAGTAGATAGACAAAATTGTTCTAATCAGCTTAACGCAACAAAGAATTATTACAGTATTTTTCAGTATTTGTCCTAAAGTCAGGAAGAATTATTACAGTATTTTTCAAACCTTAGAACTAGATACAACTTTACAATAAATTATTATATTTAATATAAGAATTTATAAAATTGACAGAGTTAGAAAAGGAATCCTGTAGAGTTCTTACGGGATTTTACAGTGGAATAAAATACCCGATAAATAAGGTCGGGAGAGACTTCTTGGGATTTATACCATAAAGGTAATGTACCAAGACTAAGGCCCAAATGGCATCCCAATAGGCCTAATAAGGTGGTGAGACAGTTAAGTGGGCCAGAGTTCATAGCAACCTAGGAAAACTGTGAAATTATGAAAATGCCACTGTGTTGCCAGATTGTACCAATGATGGATGGAGGGCATTTTGGTCATTATGGATAGACCAAAGACGTCCAAGATAGTATAAAGATGATTAGTTAGAGCCAGTACATACCCTTAGGCAGTATAAGGAGGTGTGAAATGACAATTATGCCCTTAGGGTTAATATAGTGCAAGAAAGAACAACAAGGGTATTTTGGTAATTTTCAAAGGGATAGTTGCCAGATAAATACTCAATATAAAAATTTCAATGGTAGGAGAAACCTAGACATTGGTTTCTATGACAGAATACATATTCTGAAATATTATAAAAATTATGAACATAAACTAGTCTGGTTTTTGTGAAACTGCTATGATCGGTACCAGACTAAACTGAAATTTTTCCTATAAGTATATTTACATTTTTCCAGCCAAAAATGGCCCTAAATTATGTAATCCATGGTGTCAAACTAAGGCTTCTAGGGAAAACTTGCTTTAAGGTGGAATATGGATCATTAGATTAAATAGTAACTAAACTAATCTTGGCCTTCCATTTCCACCCAATATTTTCTATAAATACCCCCCAAACCAGAATTGATATGGCATGCATGGTACCTTAGGGAACCTCTGGCCAAATTTTATTTGAACAAGAAAGAAGCACACAACTTGGAGCAACAAGCAAGGTAACTATCTCCCTTATTCTTGGACTTTAATCTAGCAAGTTAGCTCTTGGTTTTAGATTTTTGTGACATATTTCTCTTGTGGTTGCTACTGGAAGTTCTGTCCACATGTGATAATCATATGATTTTTATGTTATGGATAGCTTAGACAAGCTTAAACAAGCTAGAATCAAGTAGTATAAGCTTGGAAATTTAAGTATGCATGTAGTTTGAGTTTTGTGTTATTGGCTGCTACTGTACGAATCACTATTCATATGTTGGAATTTCATGATTTTAATGCTTCCAATGAGTTTAAAATGGAAAAATGTGTGTGGATAAATTAGGAGAACAAGCATTGGAAGCATTGGAATCAAAATATGAATTTTTGGAAAAAGAAGGGTTCACTTCGATTCTGTGCAGCAACTCATGGTATGTTTTGATTTTGGAAATTCTGGCTTAATATTTGGATTATACATGAAAAATTATGTGGAAATGAACCATGAGAATTTATTTTAGAATGATGGAAGTATGGAACATAAAATGGAAAAAGAATGGAAGTTAGTGAAAACCTAGTCTTGGAATTGTTTTCAAGTTGAGTGGTAACTTGATGTTACTTTGTAATAGCTATGTTTTGACATTTGTAATATAAGGAAATCATCTCAAGAAGACTTTGTCATGGATAGCTAAGGAGGTAGCAAGAAAACCTAGCTATAATTTCGTGTTTGCTTGATTGTATGCTTGCATGTTAGTTATGATGTTTGGTTGAGCTTGAGATTATGTCATCATGTTGATGATAAAGTATGAATGATTGCAACTCCTTGCAACTAATGTCATGACAATATGCATGTTAGTGTTTGCTTATGTACTATTATGAAGTAGCTCCTATCTCATGATAACAGGTTAAGTATGTAATTAATCATACATGATATTAAAGTTTGTATGACTTGCTATTGAGATTTCCATGAAATCTCATTCTTTCCATATGCATAACCATGTGGTAGGTGCTGGAACATCTCAAGGAAAAAGAATAAACATAGATGGTTGAACTTGTATAATAAGTTATGTTAGTTACTTGACACTATGGAAGGATATGATGGGATGCATAGTGTATGATCATGTAGACGTATTCTGAGGTTGTGGCTTTGTGATGATGTTTATGACACCTTAACCAATGAGTTTGAACTTGAAATTTGGTATGATAATATATAAGATATAGATATTTAAATGAACACCAAGAAAACCTTTATTGAGTAAGTATACAATTTATTATGATTTTTCTAATATGGAGTTAAAATCTGGAATTAAGATAAAGTGAGCAAGTGGAGGCAGTAACATTCTGATGTTAAATTCATATAGTAAGTGAGCGAGTTTTTCTATGAAATTTTATGAGCTTAAAGAACATGTCTAGAGCTCTAAATTCATAGATAACATTGTTTATTTGGACATGTAATGAAAGATAAATAAATTTTTGAAATTAAGGCAAAGAAACTGGAACTTCCAGATTTACCAAATGAATTGTATTTTTAATGACTAAACTGATTTCATTGGGACAATGGAACCTCATTTTTACATTTTTCCTTCAAATGTAAATAAAATATATTTCGTTAGAAATTGAAACCACCTTATTTTGATTTTTTAACATTTAATTATGAATTTTCAAAGCTAGACACATGTTATGGATTACTAAATGAACAGTAACCATGAACAGTACCCGAGAAATAATTTGTTAAAATGCATGTTTTTAAGGCAAAAGGTTATGTAATTGGTTCAAATGACTTCCAAATGAGTATAATTAAGGTTGAAAAATAAGGATACGACATCCTACATCTCCACCACTGCAAGCCACAAGGATTGTGAATCAAAGGGTCTTTGTTAGGTTGTAATGTTGGAAAGGCTAAGTGATGAAATGCAAAGGCATGTTGAAACATCCTTACTTTCATATGTCTTAGGGACTATTCAGTAGCATTTAGAACCACTTACAAGACATTGGAAGTCCATTAGCTAAATCTAGAATTTTACTCTTTTTCGAGTTACTGTTCATATGATATTCCAGATTCAGCGACAAATATTTAAAAATCATAATTAATTCTAGAAAACTTGAAATGAAGTGGTTCAAAAATCTAAATGAATATAACATCTTGCAATTTAAGGGAAAAATAATTTCCAAACCAAATGTTTAGCCAATTAATACAGTTTATTCGTCAAAATTACTATTTATTTAGTAAAAAATTCTGAACACAGATTCTGGTCCCTTACTTTGAAAAATTCGTTCTCTTTTTATAGACATCCAAATAAGGAGTTCTTTATGTCAAAACAAATATTGACATGTTAACTAAATGACTACAAAATTTCATACATTTATCTCATCATTTACTATTTTTCATTACATCATGCTTATCACTTCTAGCATTGGTCAAATAGTAACATTACATATAACAATTCTTCACATAATATTTCTGCAATCCAATCCCTAACTCCTCTCCATGCTTCTTCAACCCTCTTTCATCATTAACAAAATTGTGGGATTGGTATTACATGGAACGGGATGAGATTTTTTGGGAAATATAAGTAGCAAACGGTACTAAACAATGCATATATTAATGTAAATACTTGTGTTTGCTTGTGAAAGTGTTAATATTGTGTAATGTGCATAGTTCTATGTAACATATCAAATACAATTGGACAAAGTAATCATAGAAATAGAGCTTCATACATAAGCACACATGCAACATAATTCAACAAAGCCATAGCACAACCAAGCATAACATTCAATGCATATAAGTTTAGGATAAGTTTACTACCTCATATGCTTGATTTTCTTCCACTTTATCTTGCCTCTTTCTTCTCACTCCTCTTGGATGTGTGGCTGACTCTTTTGAGCATACCAATCAATTCCTAACATCACATAATCATTCATCCATTACAATCTAACTTCCTCTTGAACATTGAGCTCACTTTAACTAACATAACTTCCTTTGATCTTTACTAATTGTTATGGCCTTTGAATCAATTGATGTTTTGACTTTAACCTACACAATTTTATCTTTTGAATTCATTTATGAGCTTAGAATCATCAAATTCCAGCTCCTTCATGGCCTGCTCGATAAAATCGGAAACATGTACATAATTTTTTCAAAAATTCTCATTTTGATTCCAATGATTCTCATACTTGTTTCTCTACTATATCTCACACAACTTTTCCTTTTAAAACTATTGGAAGCATCAAAATTATGAAATTTCAATCAATATTAATACGAGTGAACAGTAATAGAGAAGAACTTCAAAAACTACAACTTGGAATTCCAATGCTTCCAAGGTTCAAAACCTATCCAATCCTACACAAAATGATCATATAAATTCAATGGAAGCCTTAAATCATTGAAATTCCATTTCCTTCCATCATGAACAGTGCAATCCAAACTGGATCAACCATGGCAAACTCAAGAATACCAACTTGATTCAACAACCAATCACTTAACTAGCTTGTTTAAGCTACAATCATATAACTCCAACTTTAATATCTTCTTTATCCTTTCATCTAACGTTTTTGGACAGCACAACACCTTAGGGAAAACTCAACTTTCTTCCATAAAAACCCCAAGTTCAATCTTCGAAATCAAAGGAAAATAAGCTAGGATAGATTGCTTACCTTTAATCTCTAGCTTGCTTGAACTTTGGTACCTTGAATCTTCTGTCTTGACTTGAGTTTTCATTTTTCAAGAGGTTCCCCAAGGGCTCATACTCCATGGTTTTGAGGCTGAAATAAGGGGGTATTTATAGAAAAATCTCAGGGAAAATCAATGGCCAATATTACTTTGTGCACTATTTAATCTAATGGCTCACATTTAATCTTAGATTTAACTTTTCCAAAAAGATAATTTTGACATCATCCATGACATCATCAAGGGACACTTCATAGGGCTAGGTGGCAAAATTCCAAGGGGGAGAAGCTTCTAGAAAAATTCTAGTCCAATCCGATACTGACTCAGTCTGATTCCCTAAAAACTAGGCTATTTTCTAAATCTAATTTTTTTGAGATTCCATAATATGCTGTCAAACATTAAATCCAGTATCCAGACTCTTCCTACCATTGACATTCTTAGACTGGGCTAAAACTTAATTATAGATCCCTTGGGAATTGACTGAAATGCCCTTGGTTCACTGTCTTGACTTTTATTAACCCTAAGGGTATAATTGTCATTTTACACCTCTTTACTTCTTATCAAGGCATATACTGACACTAACTAATCACTCCTGTACTTGCCTGGACATTTTTTATCTATCCAAATGACCAAAATATCCTTCATCTAACTCTGACTCAATGACACAACACAGTAGCATACCTTCAATGGCATTTTCATAATTTTATATTTTTTCAGTCTTTATTAGCTCTGGCCCATGTACTTATTTGAATATATCATTGGGCCTATAAGATACCATTTGGGGCCTTCTGCATGATCCACTACTTTCATGGGCTCAATTTATGAGAAATTCCCCAGAAACCTATTTATTAGGTATTTTAATCCACTATAAATTCAATAATAAATTCTACAAAACTCATTTTTGAGCTCTATCAGTTTCATAAATTCTTATATTAATTATAGGAATTTACTATCAAATTTTATCTGATTTTAAGGTCTAAAAGATACTGTATTAATTTTCCTTTCTTTAAAAATTAATATAAATTTTTCGGGACCTCATATCAAAATCATGTGTTGCGTCAAACTGATCAGAATAATCTTCTCTATTTACTAGAAAAATTTGGGCCTAATATATTTCTGGGCATTTTTAAGCCTTTTTCGGCTCAACTTTCAATAATTATCATTGTGTCCTAGAACTTTTGAAAATTATACTTTAGGCACATATATTGAAATTCAAATATCCAACAAGTGGTACAATTTATTAGTTATTTCACAACATAAGACTAACTGTAGCAGCAAATATCCTATACATCATTCATTAATCAATGATGAAATTTGAAAAGAAAGTGAAGGTCTCAAATAGGTAAGCAAATGATTTAATTTTTATGTGGCTACTATTTGGTAAAGAAGGTTTGGAAATAAATGCCCTTATCATATCTACAATTCTAAGAAGTTAATGTCATTTTGAATCAAACATTGAGACAAGTTCTACAAAGTTACTAAACTAGATCGTATCACACAGTTGGAGGTTCAATTTTTTTCCATCTGGCTTACTCACCCTAATCAACTCACTATAACAAGATTGCATGAATATTGAACTAAACATATGAATTATTCATGATTTACAATTTTTAATAACCAATCAATGAAACAAGAAGAATTTTTTTAGCAGAAGATCAACTTTAGTTGCAATAAAATGACTTCAGGTCGCGACTGTTTTACACAAAGAGGAAATTTTTCAAAAACATGGAATATTGGTCGCAATGTACATGGACACTGGTCGTGACTCATGATCACAGAGAGTAATCTTGCCAAACACACAAGCTCATGTCATGACCCAAGTATCAATCCAGTCATGACCAAAATTCATAGAGAATTACAGTCGTGACAAAGATAAGCGCAAATTACAACTCAATATCACAGTTAGGTAATCATTCGAAAATAGGAATTACTGATCATGACAAACATGCATTGGTCATGACTAATGGTCACAGAGAGTTACACTCGTGACAAAAATAAGAATTGGTCACGACTAATTGTCACAGAGAAGAAACTTGACATATTCGCACATATTAGTCGCGACAAGAGTTACACAAGGTCACGAGTAGAATACAGAATTACAACAATTATTTAATTTTATTTACCTATTTAACAAACTACTCCCCCTGTACTTAATATCTACATTGTCCTTAATGTGAAGAAGTAATGAACCACATGCAAAGGCAGAAATAATAAAGACAAAGCGAAACCATAATCCAAGATGAACTTATTAATTTTTATCTACCCCTATTGACTTGGTCTCCTCTCCCATACTTAATAAACAATTAACAGCTCAATTATATAAGTAAACTGATTAAAGAAAACTATTGTAAGTGGGAAAACAAGAAAGCAGACAACCTGAGTATCATGGGAGTTTGAAGTTCTCCTTGTATAGCTTCAATAAGTGGCCATTGACCTAAAAAAGCAGTACCATCTACTTCATCCAATAATTCAATTATTGCATAATCATGGATCTTGGTCACCAGATATGGACCATCCCATCTTGCATCAAGTTTTCTAAGTTTGAAAGCATATCTAGCTTTAAATCTCAAAACCTTATCTCTAACTTGAATTTTCTTACACAGAATCTGATTATCATGAAGAAACTTGGCTTTTTCTTGATGAATCCTAGAATTCTCTTAGGCATCTAGCCTTATTTCTTCCAATTCCTGAATCTGCAACATTCTTTCTTCTCCAGTAGTGTCAAAATCCATGTTGTAAGCTTTGACTACCATAAGGCTTTGTGCTCAACTTCTACTGGTAGATGACATGTTTTACCATAGACCTTTCTATATGGGGATATCTCAAGTGGGGTTTTATGAGTTGTTATGTAGAATATATGTATATCCAAAAGATGGTGAAAATGGTCCCATGAAGTCAATGCCCCATACTTCAAACACCTCACAAAATAGCATATGTTGGCAAGGCATTTCATGCCTTTTGGTCAATCCACTAAAGCGTTGGTACCTACCACAAGCTTTGCAGAATTTATAGCAGTCTTTGAATAGTTATGGCCAATAAAAACTAGCATCAAGAATCTTCCTTGATGTCTTCTTTAGACTGACATGTCTTCCACAAACAAAATAATGACAAGTTGTAAGAATGCTATCGACCTCTTCACTTGGCACACATATTCTTATAACTTGATCAATGAATATTTTCCACTGAATGGGTGGTTCCCAAATGTAAAATTTTGCCTCATTCTTGATCTTCTGGCCCTGAAAATGAGATAAAGAAGGTAAAATTAAACCAATAACAATATAATTCACTAAGTGGCAATACTAGGGTGTAATTAAAGAAATCTCAAAAATAGAACAATCTCTAAATGTATCACAATTGATGTTAGAATCTAATAATCCCCTTGTATTTTTAGGCAACCTACTTAAATGATCAGCTACCACATTTTTAGCTCACATTTCATCCGTTATCTCCACAGCAAATTCTTGGATTAGTAGCATCCACCTCAAGAGTCTAGGTTTAGACTGTGGCATTTAAAATAAGAACTTGACAGGAGCATGGTCAGTGTATATAATCATTTTAGAACTCAAAAGATAAGATCTAAATTTTTCTAGTGCAAACACAATGGCAAATAGTTCTTTTTCTGTGGTAGTGTAGTTCTTTTGAGCATTATCTACTGTCTTAGGGCATATGAAATGACTTTAGATAGCTTACCATCTTTATGTTGTAACATTGCACCTATAACTTCATTTGATGCATCACATGAAAGCTCAAAATCTAAATACCAATTAAGTGCAGCAAGTATAGGTGGTGGGATAAGTATAGCTTTAATAGTGTCAAATGCTCTCTTGCAAGTATCATCAAAATAGAACTCTATATCTTTTTGAATGAGTTTAGAGAGTGGAGATGTAATATTTCTCAAGTCCTTAATGAATCTTCTATAGAATACAACATGTCCTAGAAATGACCTTAGTTCTTTTAAAGATTTGGGATAAGGAAAAGAAGAAATAACCTTAATCTTAGCTTTATCTACTACGCCTTTATCTACCATAAAGTGACATTTCTCAAAATTCAGCACAAGCTTTTTCTCAATGCATCTTGCTAAATCTTTCACTAAACTTTCTAAACATTCATCAAAGTCCTTACCATACACTGTAAAATCATCTATAAATACCTCCATGTTGCTTTCTAAGAATTCATTGAATATGGACATCATAGCTCTTTTAAATATTCTAGAAGTATTGCACAAGCCAAATGGCATCCTCCTATAAGCATATATACCAAAGGGACATGTGAATGTGGTCTTCTCTTGGTCCTCCGGTGCAATTAGAACCTGAAAATATCCTAAAAAATCATGAAGAAAATAGTAATGGGCCTTTCTAGCAAGTCTTTCTAACATTTGATCAATAAATGGTAAAGGAAAATGGTCCTTCCTAGTTGCATAATTCAATTTTCTGTAATCAATACACACTCTCCATGAGTTATGTACTCTAGTAGGGATTAATTCATTCTTTTCATTCCTTACCATAGTTATACCACTTTTCTTATGCATCACATGAAATAGACTTACCCATTCATTGTCTAAAATTGGGTAAATAATGCCAACATTCAACAGTTTAGTTACTTCTTTCTTGATCATATTAGAAATCAAGGGGTTTAGCCTTCTTTGTTGCTATTTAATAGGTTTGGCTCCATTATATAACAGAATTTTATGTGTACATACATATGCATATATACCAGGTATATTAACTAGAGCCCAACCTATTGCTCTCTTATGTGTTTTTAAAACTAAAATCAGTCTTTCTTCCTCAAAAATAGAAAGTGAGTTAGCAATTATAATAGGTAATGTATCATGTCCAGCTAAAAAGACATATTTATGGTTACTAGGAAATGAATTCTAACTCAGGTGGATGGACAATTAATGAAACTAACTTCTTAGTTTCCAAAGTTACAACAGGCTTCACCAATTCTTTCCTCATAGGTTCTATGTTGTCTAGTTCTATTACTGTAATGAGAGTTCCAGCAACTATGATTTCTCCTATAATTTTATCCTATTGTTTCTATCCAAATCCTTCATTCAAAAAGTCAGTAACAAATAAAGAAAAAGATTGTAGGGTGGAAAGTAAGCTATCAATTGAAATATGGTTAATACTTGACACATTACCACTACTATCCATAGAAAATATAGAAGAAGAAGAAATTTCATATTCAAGCAATTCACATTAAACTTTATCAGCATTTTATAGTAACAGTAATTCATGTTCCCCTTTAACTTCTTCAATGTATGCATCAATTATACTTAAGCCTAGTAGTGAGTAATCTTCAAATAGATATCTCATTGCTTCATATACATTAAAATTTATGATATTATATCCCACTTCCATTGTGATGCTCATATTACTCATACTTATCACAGTGTTGGCTGTTCTAAGGAATGTCCTACCCAAGATAATAGGTCCTTCTAAATTTGACTCTGTGACATATCCAAGACATAAAAATCTACAGGTATAATCAAATCTTTGACCTTCACTAGTCTGTCCTTGATAAGACACAAATTGTGTATGATTTCTATACATTTTGAGGGTTTTGTGACAACTTTACCATTCATTTTATGCTTAAAATTGTGTTTTTGTGGTAATACATGGTTGTGCTTGGCAATATGCTAATTTAAGGGTAAAATGGTAAATTAACTCCTTCAAACTACATGTATGTTGTTCGTTAGTAATTGGTAGAACTTTTACAGTGAGCTTTGATCTTGAATTGCAGGTATTTTGGAGGAGAACCAAGGATTAATGTGAGAAGAAAAGAGATCACAAGACAAAGAGAACCAAATAAATGATGGCAGCCTCTGTGTACTTTAATAGTGACCAAAGTATCCACAAGTCGTGACCTAATTTCTTTTGGGAAGTTTTTCTGTGTTCATAGGTTATGACCAAAAATAGGATCTAGATGCAACCAAAAAGGGAATCAGTTAAGCTTTGTATTTTTTATTAGGTTTTTTGGCATTCAAAGGAGAGGGAAGTGACAGGCGACTGGGGAGGCTAGTTTTTGACCTGGTATGGCAAAAAAGTAGTACTACAACATTATATCCACACTCTCTACACAATCTACCCTCATATCTTCCATCATTCATATTTCCATCACCAATTTTTCTACTTTCTTCATGGCATCACATCTGAGTAGCAATTGTAGCATAGCAGGAGTCATAAGAGGATAAATCGTTAGTCTTTTAGTGATGGATCACATATCTTGAGCTCGTGGACTGCACTGCATTTGGAGTTTTTTGTTTTGATCTCACCTTTTCATATTTTGGAACTGCTAGATCTAGGGTTCTTATTGTATGAGTAACGATAGGATATCAATCGATTATTCTGAGATTAGGTGTTGTAATTGATTTTGGATGATTTGGATGTTAGTTTAATATGACTATTTCTGTCATATCCTAATTTTTCCCTATCTGTATAATACTGATAGAGGAAAGAGGTTTAGAAAGGATTATAACGATGATAAGAAGAAATAATAGAGGTTAAATGAGTCTTGAAGGAAGAAAGGAACCTAAACAAAAATTAGAAAAGTTTAAAGCCCAAAAGTTAAAGTAGAACAAAAGTTGGGCCAAAAGTGGTAATTTCCAAAAGTTAAGGGACTTAAATATAATTAAGTAAAAAGTTCAAGGGCAAAATTGTAATTATAGAAAGGTCAGCCCGAAAAGGGTTAGAACTGACTAGAAGTATTTTAGTCCTATATTCCATTAGTAAATAGAGGAAGATATGCTGGTTACTCTAGCATGATATATAAATTTTATTAGGGCTCCAGACAATATATATTTACTTTATAGTCTAAAAGTTATATGAAATTTTATCATATTTCATGAACTTTATATATAAGTGGGGGAATTACAGGAAAATGTGCCCTACAGTGTCAGATGTCTTGGATCTGACAGAAGCCTGGAAGAAGTTCTGTATAAAAAGTTATTCACATATTAGTGAATTTTGACGGGAGTTTGATAACGCCCATTATCCGATAATAGAACTTATCGGTATGTAAGACTGGATAGAATGAGATCAGATGACCTCATATATAGGCCCATGATAATGCCAAGGAAGGCCCAAAACCCAGGGTACCAATTTAGTAGCAAAAGGGGCCAGTGTCTAGAAAAAGTGTAAAATTACGAAAATGCCCTAGATGCCCAGATTATACTAGAGATAGATGGAGGGCATTTTGGTCATTTGGGATAGGCTAAAAATGTGGGATATAGCCTAAGTATGATTATTTAGATCTAGTATAGGCCTTGAGGCATTACAAAGAAGGGTGAAAAGATGATTTTACCCTTAAGGTCAATATAGTGCAAGAAAGGACACTAAGGGTATTTTGGTCATTTTCCAAGGGATCTATAATTAATTATTGGCCCAGTACAAGTATTTCAATGGTATGAGAAGCCTAGACATTGATTTCCAGGACAGAGTACATATCCTGGTATATTATAAAATTTAGGAACAGAAAATAGTCCAGTTTTTGGTGAAATTGCTCCGATCGGTACCGGATTGGACTAGAATTTTTCCAGAGGCTTCCTACCATGAGAATTTCGCCATATGTCCCATGAGGTGTCCCTTTAGCTGTCCTTTCTGATGTCATAATTATTCTTTTTAGAAAAAGTTAAATTCAAGATTAAATGTGAGCCTTTAGATCAAATAGTGCAAAACTAATATTGGCCATTGATTTTCCATGAATTTTTCTATAAATACCCCCTCAAATCTGGTCCAAACTGTGAGCTTGTTATACCTTGGGGAAACTCTTGCAAAATGGAACTCAAGCCAAGACAAAGAAGATTCAAGGTTCTAAAGTTCAAGCAAGTTAGAGATTAAAGGAATGCAATATATCCTAGCTTATTTTCCTTTGATTTGGGAACTTGAACTTAGGGATTTCATGGAGAAAAATTGAGTTCTCTCTAAGGTGTTGTGCTGTCCAAAAACCTTAGATGAAAGGGAAAAGAAGAAATTAAATTTAGAGGCATATGATTGAAGCTTAAATAAGATAGTTAAGTGATTGGTTGTTGAATCAAGTTAATATTCTTGACTTTGCCATGGTTGACCCTATTTGGTATGCACTGTTCATGATCGAAAGAAATGGAATTTCAATGATTTAATGCTTCTATTGAATTTATATGATGATTTTGTGCCGGATTGGAAAGGTTTCGAACCTTGGAAGCATTGAAATTCCAAGATTGTAGTTTTTGAAATTCTTCATGGTACTGTTCACTTGCATGAAAAGTGATTGGAATTTCATGATTTTGTTGCTTCCAATGGTTTTAAAATAAAAGTTGTGTGGGGTAAAGTGGAGAAACAAGTATGGGAAGTATTAGAATCAAAATGAGAATTTTTGAAAGAATTATATGCATATGTTCAGTTCTGTACAGCACGCCATGAAGGAGCTGGAATTTCATTATTCTAAGCTCATAGATGGATTCAAAAGATGAAATTGTGTTGGCTAAAGTCAAGACATCAATTGATTCAAAGGCCAAGTCCATTAGTTAAGATTAAGAAAAATAAGTGAGCGTAATGTTCAAGAGGAAGTTATGTTAGTTAAAGTAAGTTTAATGCTCAAGGAAATTAGATGATGATGGATGAATGGTTATGTGATGTTAGGGATTGATTGATATGCTCCAAAAGAGGAAGCCACATATCCAAGAGAAGTGAGAAGAAAGAAGCAAGATAAAGTGAAAGAAATCAAGTATATGAGGTAGTAAACTTATCCTAAACTTGTATGCATTGAATGTTATGCTTGAATGTGCTATGACTTTGTTGAATTGTGTTGCATATGTGCTTATGTATAAAGCTTTGTTGCTATGATTACTTTGGCCAATTGTATTTCATATGTTACATGGAAGCATGCATATTACACAATGTTAACACTTTCACAAGCAAGCACAAGTATCTACATTAATGTATGCATTGTTTAGTAATGCTTGCTACTGAGATTTTCCTAGAAATCTCATTCCTTTTCATGTAAACCCAATCTCACAGGTTTGTGAATAATGAAAGAGGATGACGAAGCATGAAGAAAAGCTAGGGATTGGATGGTATATGTGTTATGTAAATGTGTAATGTTGTTGTATGACCAATGTAAGTAATGATGGTCATGGGGAAAAATAGTAAATGATGGAATAAATGTATGAAATTTTACAAACATTTAGATTACATGCCAAGCTTCATTTTGACACCAAGAATGCCTTATTTTGATGTCTTTACAAAGAGAACTAATTTTCCAAAGTAAGGGACCAGAATCTGTTTCTAGAATTTTTGACCAAATGAACAGTAATCTTTGGCGAATAAACTGTATTAATTGACGAGTCATTCGGTCTTGAAATTATTTTGTCCTTAAATTTCAAGATGTTATCTTCATGTAGCTTTTTGAACCACTTCATTTCTATTTTCATATAATTAATTATGATTTTTTGAAGTTTGTTGCGTAATCTGGAATACTATATGAATAGTAACCCGAGAAAGAGTAAAATTCCAAATTTGGCTAATAGACTTCCAAGGTCTTGTAAGTGGTTCTAAATTCTATTGAATGGTCCCTAAGATGTATAAAAGTAAGGATGTTACAATTTCAGTTTTAATTTATGGAAAATTAGATTTTTATCAACGATCGTTGCTAACTAATTTGGGGTCTTGGAATCTATGGTCATCGATCAATGATCAATATGAGGGAACTTCTTATTCTAATTTAATTACACGCTAAGTGGATTTTGACAGAGTGTTAGTGGTTTTTAAATTAGCTTTGATAAAAGGAGTTTAAGAATTGTTAATGTTGTAGACTCAATCGATCGATTGAGGTTTCATTTAAGACTCAGTGATTTTAAAGCCCCATATCATATTAAGAGTAAGGATAGATTGGTTTCTATCATCAAGAGTCTTTCTCAACATATTTCTTTATCAATCCACTTACTCTCCGTCTTAATAAAAAATACAAAAACATTTACTTTTATGCACCTTTACTTTATTTCATCAAAAATCAACTAAACCTAAAACCCATTTTTACTTTCACTTAGGTTTTCAATGATTTTGTCACCGACCTGCTAGGGTTAAATTAAAAAGGGCTCAGTTAGAAGAATGATATGGTTTTGCCTTATACTGCATTAATAGGGTACAATTTTACTTTTATTTTGATTGGTCAGACAACAACATCCGACTCCCTAATCAATGGCGTCATTGCCTAGGAGCCAAGTAATTGGTTCATTAGCAATTAGTTTTCTTTTCTTTCAAGTTTTTGCGAATTTACTCTATATGAAATCTAGTCACGACCAAACCACATTTTAGTCGCAACTTGAAATTCAATTTTAAGACCTTTTACACTCTGTTAACTCCAGTCGTGATAGGAACAACCTCTGGTCACAACTGTTTTGGAAAATTTCCTCTCTGTGACTTTTAGTTGTGACCAAAAAGCATTTTAAGCATGACTCTGAACCCCCTTGTGTTGTGACCAGTTGAACTTTTTTCTGCTAACAAGCTTCCATGTCTAATTCTGATCGCTTGTCAGTTTATTCTTAATTGTTCCTGTGTTGCATGCATAATAGAGTTGAACCTTGAACGCCTTATGAACCTAAAATCAAGAGACAACTTAGGAAACTAAGAAAATAACTTAGGGAAGAGGTAAAATCAACATAATCTAGCTCATCCTCAGTGTCCCTAAATATAAAATTCCATTCAAAATTTCTAATATAGCTGAGATTTATCCTAACGGGCATATTGGGCATAATAGATGAGAAAATGAAATACCAATGAATGTATAATATAATAGAAGTGTGAGAGAAATAAATCATTCTCATGTGAATTATGATTCTTATGGTTTTTATACTGAAGAAGCTCACTTTGAAATTAAAGGAGCTCTGATTGCAGCCTTACCTACATTTCATGGTTTTGCAGGAGAATATCAACATCAGCACTTACAAACCATGCATATGATCTACTCCTCGATCAAGCCCCTAATGACTGCATTGGATGATGTCTTAAGGAGGTGTTTCTATTTCACCTTGGAAGGGAAGCCTAATGAGTGGTTATACAACCTACCAACTCATGTCTCCACTCTTACATGGAATAAGTTGAAGTCAACATATTAAGAACATTTCTTCCCAGCCTCTAAGACAACTTAGATGAAGAAGAAAATTACAAACATTATGCAATAGGATGGAGAGTCATTACATGAATATTGGATAAGATTTATCAATTTGTTGGCTCGATGTCTAAACCATAACATGACAAAGGCTAATATAGTAGACATTCTCTTTGATGATCTACTCCCTCACAATCAAGTGTCCTTAAATGTAGTAGCAAATGGATCTTTACGAGATAAGACTCCATAAGCAAGTTAATTATTCTAGAAAATGGCTAATGAAGACCATCAAACTGAGTCTCCAAGGAGAATGATTTCATCATCTTGGGGTAATTCAAAAGAGATTTTGGCAGAAATAGTAGCTTTAGGAAACAGAATTGAAAAGAGGACAAATTTAATTGAAAGAGAGTTGTATTCCATAAAGCAAGTTCATGTAGTGGGAATTTCATAAGCACTGGTTACAGGATGTGAGTCATGCAGTTCAATGATGCATGCTATGTCATATCCCAATTTTTA
This sequence comes from Leucaena leucocephala, assembly GCA_037074615.1. Lineage (NCBI taxonomy): Eukaryota > Viridiplantae > Streptophyta > Magnoliopsida > Fabales > Fabaceae > Leucaena > Leucaena leucocephala. The sequence continues at coordinate 5,463,420 of CM073534.1, forward strand.
GGCCTGGAAGCATAATGTGTAGCCTGAAAGAGATAGACTACTAGACCCTGTTGAGCAGAGGTCTCAGTAAATAGAGAAAGTTATGCTGATCAGTTTGATGCAACACAAAGTTTTGATATGAGGTCCCAAAAGATTTATATTAATTTGTGAAGAAGAAGAAAAATTAATATAGTATTCTTTAGATCTCAGAATTAGATGAAATGTGGCAGTAAAATCCTATAATTAATATAAGAATTTTTGAAACTGACAGAGCTCAAAAAGGAGTTATGTAGAATTTACTATAGAATTTACAGTCGATTAAAAGACCCGATAAATAGGTTTCAAGAAAATTTCTCAGAAATTGAGCCCATGAAGATAGTAGATCATACAGAGGGTTCAGAATGGCACCTTATAGGACCAATGATATTTTTAGATAAGTATGTGAGTCAGGGCTAATAAAGACTGAGAAAAATGAAGAATTACAAAAATGCCACTGAAGGTATGCCACTGTGTTGTGTCATTAAGTCAGAGTCAGACGAAGCGTGTTATGATCATTTGACTAAGGTTAGACAGTCAAGAAAGGGTATATGGATAGCTGACCAGGGTAGAGATACTCTGGTAAGGTATAGAAAGATAATAGTGCTCATATAAGTACTAAAGAGAAACTAAGGGCATTTTGGTAATTTACTAAGGATGTTTCTTGGGAAACAAGCCACCAGAGTACTTGGGCTTGGTTAGAAACCCAAGATGACAATCCAAGGCCCAAAAACGTAGCCCAAGAGTAATGTGGGCCTAAGAAGCATTAAAATATTATTTTAGTGCTTTTTCAATAAAGTAAAGTGACTCGGTCCAAGATAGAACTGGGTAAAGTGATCTGGAATCATGAATGGGGCCCACAAGGTGGCACATGGCATGATTATAGTAAAAGAGGAAAAGCAAAGGACACATGGCATGATTACAGAAAAAGGAGAAAAAGTAAGAGGACACGTGGCACGATCTCGGCCGTCCATTCAGGGAAAAGACTCTGGAACTCTCTGGAAAGGCTGAGTCAGCTGGTAAGGTGTCCCAAGGGCCCCACCATTGTGCCATATATACCCCTGAGGTGTGTCCCTTGAGGTGTCCTGGATGATGTCATGAGTGGTGAGTCATCAGGGAGGGTGATGTCATCGTGATGATGCAGGCAAAGCTTCTTGAGGAAGCAAGCAATCTTAACCATTCATCATGAATCAATATGGATCATTCATTCCACCTCCTCTCACCTATAAATAGCCCACTTCCCTCCCATTTCAAGTCACACCACAGATTTGGCAAGAGAAAGAAGAGAAAGAAGAGAGAAAGAGAGAAAGAGAAAGAAAGGAAGGAGTTCTGGTGGAGGCTGGAGTAGTCTAAGGAGCTGAGGGACTAGGCAAAGCTTAGGACTGAGCTAAGAAAGTTATCTAGTCCCTGCTCTAATAAAGTATAGGATTGCTCTTAGTGGTTAAAATAGAGAAATATCTCTATTAATAAAGGTAGCTAAAGGTAGAGAGAAAGTAAGGGGAATGCCAGATTAAGGATATTACCCCTAGTTAAGCATGAGTTAAGTAGAGATGTACTAGATAATAATAAAGATATTATTATGCTGTGTATAGGCTCTAACATATGAAAAGAAGAGACCTTAGAGACAAAGCTAAGAGCTAGAGGAAGGCTATATGCCAGGTAGTAAACTTATCCTAAACTTGTATACATTGAATGTTATGCTTGATGTGCTATGGCTTTGTTGAATTGTGTTACACATGTGCTTATATATGAAGCTCTATTTCTATGATTAATTTGGCCAATTGTATTTCATATGCAACATTGAAGCATGAACATTAGACAAGGCTAACACTTTCACTAGCAAGCACAAGTATTCACATTAATGCATGTATTGTTTAGTACTGTTTGCTACTGAGATTTCCCCAGAAATCTCACCCCTTCCATATCAATCCAATTACAGTAGGTCTTCTCAAGATGGAGGACATAAATATGCATGAAGAGATGTTAATTGCTTAGCATGATTAATATGTGATTCATGTATGTATAATTGCTGGAAATTGTCACTGTAAACAGTAACTTGTGGTGAGGCAGTGACATTTGAGCTGGAATTATAGATAGTAAATGATTGAATAAATGTATAATATTTTTTCAGTAAATAGTAGACATACCAAGCTTCGATTTGATATATATAATGTCTCATTTGGATGTCTACACATAAAGATATGATTGATCAAAGTTGGGACCAGAATGCTAGAATCAGGGACAGGACGCTGGAGGAACAGTGATGTTGGAACATTGACCAATGTTGACTTGGTCAAGGCCTGGTCAACAAGGCATTTTTCCCTGAAAGAGAATTATGTTAGCTTCGTGTATCAATTTGAACCCTCAATTCCATTTTTTATAGAATTAGTTATGATTTTTTGAAGTCAGGTCACTCCTCTAGAATTTGCATAATGAACAGTACTCGCTAAGAGTAAAATTCCAGATTGAGTAATTTGACTTCAATAGCCTTAGAAGTGGTTCTAAATGCTACCATTTGGTCCCTAAGATGTAAGAAAATGAGGATGTTACATGCTACAAGTACATGTGACAGATAGTATGAAAAGGTAGCATCTATGTATAAAGGAAGAGAAAATCAATACTAGCAAAGAGACCCATACTCCAACACATACAATCCTGATTAGAGAGACCACCTAAATTTTAGGTGGGGGAGTGTAGAAAATAGGCCAAACCAATTCTAAGGAGGTAGTGCTTGTAAGGAATTGGAAGACACGCAGCAGAAATTAATTTAAAACTTTTTCCATTCCTTGCTAGGATCTACCGTATGTGTTTAAGTCAAGTGGGAAGAAGTATTACCCTTAGTGTGCCTCAGCGACTTCCACAGCTTTCGGTCACGACGTTCACAGCTTCTTTCTGTAGCTCGTGCTCCCTTTCTGATCACAAGAAGTCGACGACTCAGGTCGGCTTCCTCTACTGGTATGCACACGAACAGCGTTCTAACCACGAATGACGTGCTAGCGTCTCTTGTCCCTCCAGGGCTTTCTCAAGAGTTCATCCTCTCCGTCTCTATTTCGGCAATTTCTTATCTGCAAACCTTTTGCAGAGCCCCCTTCGGCCTTTCTATGTTCTATATGTTTCTCTATGCAAAACGCAGCTCCTAAAACCAGATATATAGGATGCTATGCGTTTTTCTCTGTCAACCGAATTGGATTTTGGAGTTAATCTTATATTAATTCCAAAATTAATACAATATCATATATTGTATAATTTTATAAGAAACTAATTAAATAAATAATATCAAATCCGTCCCACAAATTTAATTACCCATTTATTTAATTTTAAATTTTTTTTCTGGGGGCGCTGCCCCCAGACCCTGCCCGCTAACCGGCTAGCGGGACCACCGTGGCTACCTGTTCGTAGCGTAATATAACCATAGAATATGCTATTTTGTGAATGTTTTAAGATTTGAAATATCAATTGCCCTGCAATTAAATCTGAATGTTGATTCTTGAATGCTTGGGTATGGTGAACAATATGGCTCTAGATTACAAGTGTTGTAATTTTTTAAATACGGCCTGTGTGTCGTGCCTTCCTATATATTTACTCTCAATGTACCTTCTCTTCTCATCTCACTCCCCTCGAATGTTAAAAGAGGTTTTTATATGTAATTTCCCTTTTCTTACTAGAGAGCTCCTCTCATTGGCTTGAGGGGACTTAGGATAGGTTAGCCATATTGTATCACGTTTAAATCATGCATCTTATGATTATATCAGCACATGCATATTAATTGTATGAGATACAAACTGAGAAGCATGCATTCTCATAAACTAAACAGTTAAATTAAGCCCTCTAAATGAAATCTTAAGTCATAATGCCGTCAAGTTATGAACACTTGTCAAAATCTCGATCGCTCAATTGTGGACTCCGCCAAAGTGGGTGCTTTTGAGTCATCTTGGGGAGATAAGCAAAGAGTAATGGTGCTACTCTCATATGTTCATTATTGTTTGACTTAATTGAGATTAACAAAATGGTTTTGGATCTCAAGGCATTAGATGGGATTAGAACATGCCAGATCATATGATGATAGGATCCTATGAACATCTAAGAGTTACATTTGATGTAATTGGTAAAAGTGTTACCTACCTAAATAACTTAATTTAAGTGTCCTGCCAAAGCGGACTTAAGTTTGAGCCAAATATGGATCTTAGCCCACTAACTATTGCATTGAGGGTTGTTTATTTAGTGGGAGATTACTAATTATATTGCATATTTTAATTGTAGAATCATGATAACTAGTAATACTGCTATATTATCGCTGCGATCTGTCCTTGAGAAGGACAAACTCAATGGGACAAACTTTCTTGACTGGTTTAGGAACTTGAGAATTGTTCTCAAGTAGGAAAGAAAGGCGCATATCCTAGATCAACCCATTCCTGAGGAGCCAGCCGCCAATGCTCCTAGAGCTCAAAGAGATGCTTACACGAAGCATAAGGAAGACTCTGTCGATGTGGGATGCTTGATGCTAGCCACCATGGTTTCAGAGCTTCAAAGAGATCTGGAACACATGGAAGCTTATGAGATGATTGTGTATCTCAAGGAAATGTTCCAGCAACAGGCAAGGCAAGAGAGGTATGAGACCACTAAGGCCTTACATTCCTGCAAGATGGTTGAAGGTGCATCAGTCAGTACTCATGTCTTAAAGATGAAGGGGTACATTGATCACCTTGAGAGGCTTGGATTTCCCATGAGCCAGGAGTTAGCTACGGATTTATCACTCCTGGAAAGTTATGACCAGTTTATCATGAACTACAACATGAACAACATGGAGAAATCTATTTCTGAACTGCATGGGATGCTTAAAACTACTAAGCTGAGTCTTAAGAAGAAACCCAGTAGTGTTTTGATGGTTCAGAAAGGAAAGGGTACTAAAAGGAAAGGCAAAGGCAAGGGGAAGGGTCATGGCTCATCAGGTAAGACCAAAGAGTCAGGCAAGCCCGAAACCAAGCCTACACCAAAGAAGGCAAAGCCTCCGAAGGAAGGAGTCTGCTTCTTCTGCAATGAACCCGGTCATTAGAAGAGGAATTGCAAACTCTACCTCGAAGATCTGAAAAAGAACAAGAAGGATAGCGGGGCTATCGCTTCATGTATTTATGTTATAGACATTCATCTTTCTACTTTCACCTCATGGGGTACTAGATACTGCGTGTGGTTCTCACATTTGTACAAATGTGCAGGGACTAAAGGACAGTAGGAAGCTGAAAAAGGGCGAGGTTGACCTACGAGTTGGAAACAGAGCAAGGGTTGCTGCGTTAGCTGTAGGCACTTATGAATTAGTTCTGCCCAATGGGCTTTTGTTAGTTTTGAACAATTGCTATTATGTTCCTGCTTTAAGTAGTAACATTGTTTCACTTTCTTATTTGGATAAGGAAGGTTTCACTTCCATTGCTGGGAATAGTAGATGTTCTATTTATCATAATGATGTTTTCTATGCTCATGGTGATTTGTATGTTGATCATTACATATTAAATTTGGAACAACCCAATCATGGAAATATCTATAACATAACCGCCAAAAGCGTCAAACCAAACAATTTGAATCCCACATACCTCTGGCACTGTCGTCTGGGCCACATAAATGAGAAACGCATTTCCAAACTCCATCAAGATGGATTTCTAAACTCATTTGATTTTGAATCATATGACACTTGCGAGTCTTGCTTGTTAGGAAAGATGACAAAGTCACCTTTCACTGGGCACAGTGAGAGGGCCACTGATTTATTGGGCCTTATACATACAAATGTGTGTGGACCGATGAACACAAATGCCAGAGGAGGTTATTCGTACTTCATAACATTTATAGATGATTTCAGCAGATATGGGTACATCTATCTGATAAAACATAAATCTGAATCTTTTGAAAAGTTCAAAATATTTCAAAATGAAGTACAAAACCAGCTTGGCAAAACAATTAAAGCCCTTCGATCTGATCGGGGTGGTGAATATTTGAGCCAAGAGTTCATAGATCATCTTAGGAGTTGTGATATAGTCTTACAATTGACTCCTCCAGGGACACCACAATGGAATGGTGTTTCTGAACGGAGGAATCGAACACTATTACATATGGTTCGATCCATGATGAGTCAAACAGATCTTCCGCCCTCCTTTTGGGGCCATGCCCTAGAGACAGCTGGGTTCACACTCAATCGTGTTCCATCAAAGGCAATTGAAAAGACTCCGTATGAGATATGGACTGGGAGGACGCCTAGTTTGTCTTTCCTCAAGATTTGGGGATGCGAGGTCTATGTTAAGCAACAAACCTCAGACAAATTAGTGCCCAAATCCTCAAAGTGCCTTTTTGTGGGATATCCTAAGGAAACCAAGGGATATTACGTCTACAACCCTGCTGATAACAAAGTGTTTGTTGTCAGAAATGGTATCTTTCTCGAACGAGAATTTATCTCTAAAAGAACCAGTGGGAGTAAGGTACACCTCGAAGAAGTTCGAGAGCCACAAGACATCATAGAACTGCAGATGGAAAATAGAGAAGACTCACAACAAGTTGTTGAGACTCCTCAAGTCACGCAAGGTCCACGTAAATCTAATAGGACACGACTTCAGCCTCAGAGATATGGATTTCTGATTTCTGATAGTCGTGAAGTATTGCTCATTAAGCATAATGAGCCGACTACCTATCGAGAAGCTATAGTGGGACCAAACTCTGAGAAGTGGCTTAATGCCATGAAGTCTGAAATGCAATCCATGTACGACAATAAGGTTTGGACCTTAGTCGACCCGCCTGAAGGTGTAAAAACCGTCGGGTGCAAGTGGGTTTTTAAGGAGAAAACTGACCTGGATGGCAATGTAAATGTCTTCAAGGCACGACTGGTTGCAAAAGGATTTACTCAAACTCATGGTGTGGACTATGATGAGACTTTTTCCCCAGTTGCCATGGCCAAATCAATCAGAATCCTCTTTGCCATAGCAGCATATTATGACTATGAAATATGGCAGATGGACGTCAAGACAACCTTCCTTAATGGAAAGCTCCTTGAGGATGTGTATATGACACAACCTGAAGGGTTTATGCGTTCCGAGGACTCTGGCAAAGTGTGCAAGCTTCAAAGGTCCATTTATGGACTAAAGCAAGCCTCTCGGAGTTGGAATCAATGTTTTGATGAAGTAGTCAAAGAGTTTGGATTTCTTCAAAACATTGATGAACCATGTGTGTACAAGAAGGTTAGTGGGAGCACAGTTGTGTTTTTGGTACTCTATGTCGATGACATCCTACTTATTGGGAATGACATTCCTACCTTGCAGATTGTCAAGTCTTGGTTAGGAAAGTCTTTCTCGATGAAAGACTTGGGTGAAGCCACCTACATCCTAGGAATCAGGATCTATAGAGATAGATCTAAAAGACTTCTAGGACTCAGTCAGAGTACATACATAGATAAAATACTACATAGGTTCAGTATGCACAAATCAAAGAAGGGTTTCATACCCATGTCTCATGGTATTCACCTCAGCAAAGATCTATGTCCTAGTACATCTGATCAGCGAGGTCGCATGAGTAAAGTTCCATATGCCTCGGCCATAGGATATATTATGTACGCCATGTTATGTACTCGTTCGGATGTCTCGTTTTCCTTGAGTATGACTAGCAGATATCAACAGGACCCTGGTGAGGGCCATTGGACTGCTGTCAAGAATATCCTCAAGTACTTAAGAAGGACTAAGGACTTATTCTTGGTCTATGGTGGATTGGATGACGAACTCTGTGTAACTAGTTACACAGATGCCAGTTTCCAAACTGACCAGGATGACCAAAAATCGCAGTCTAGATATATATTCCTCCTCAATAATGGAGTAGTAAGCTGGAAGAGCTCTAAGCAGGGCACTATAGCAGATTCTGCGACAGAAGCTGAGTATATAGCAGCATCTGATGCAGCTAAGGAAGCCATTTGGATCAGGAAGTTCATCACAGAACCAGGGGTGATACCTACCATCTCAGATCCAATAACTTTGCTCTGTGACAATAGCGGTGCTATTGCACAGGCCAAAGAGCCTAGGTCACATCAAAGGACCAAGCATATACTCAGGCGATTTCATCTCATCAGAGAAATCAATGATAGAGGTGATATAAAAATATGCAAAGTAGCAGGAGAAGATAATGTTGCTGATCCTCTAACAAAGCCGCTTGTGCAGGCAAAGCATGAGCGCCATGTCAGGTCAATTGGAATTAGTCAAATTAATGATTGTACCTAGTGCAAGTGGGAGGTTGTTGGAAATTGTGCCCTAGGGGCCAATCATTGTCTTATGAACATTATTGATTTATGAATTTATTAATTGAGTTATCATATTATTGCATGTTTACTATGATGACCATCCTTGGATAATTCATGAAATTATCCTAAATGTCCCTGATCGATCATCTATGCGGGAGCACAGATGAAATAAGACCAGTATGACTTTGAAGATGTATAGAGATATAAATCAAAGTCATAAGCACATGTAAGAGTACAAGGTGCTGGACCGACTCGCTATGAGAGAACTGCATGGGTAACGTTATAAGATTCTCTCATATACAAACCATGTCAATACGCCCTTTGACCTGAGATTATCATGGATTCCTACATGACAAAACGCTCAGCTTTGACCTAGTCAAAAGTCACTTTTAACCGAGTGATCATAAAGACTATGTTCGGCCTTAGTGGTTTTTCATGCGGAGGAATATGAATGGTCAAGATGGAATTTGTCCCTCATATTCGTAGAGAGATATTACTGGGCCCCTCGATGAGTGAGTCTGAGAAATGTATGGCCATACTGTAATGGAAAGGTAGTTCCATTTCTATAGTCAGACTACTCAGGGATCGAGAAAGTAACGGTCAGGAATAGGAGGATGACATTATCCATGCCTCATCTATGACCAAAATATCGCGTGACAGAAGGGACATGATATGGTTGTATAAAAGGTTACATCGTTTATCGATCCTCATATGATTTGGGTAGTCGTTATGTCTTGCTAGAGACCGCTTGTGACTTGTGGGCTAGTATAGCAAATGGCCCACTGCCAACTTCATATAGGCCTACAGGGTCGCACACAAAATAGCCCAACACGAGCTATGATGTCCAGATTCATTAAATCTAAGACATGTCCAGATTCAATGAATGATCCAGGATAGATGTATATATATTTATTTATATTTATATTCGTATATATATATATATAAATTCGTATATATACATTATATGTATATATGAGATTTAATTTATAAGGATAAATTAAATCTCTATCATGTTTGAAATTCGAAATTCAAATTGATAGGATATCTCATATAAGAGATATTTATAAGATTTAATTTATAAGGATAAATTAAATCTCTATCATGTTTGAAATTCAAAATTCAAATTGATAGGATATCTCATATAAGAGATATTTATAATATTTAATTTATAAGGATAAATTAAATCTCTATCATGTTTGAAATTCGAAATTCAAATTGATAGGATATCTCATATGAGATATTTATAAGATTTAATTTATAAGGATAAATTAAATCTCTATCACGTTTGAAATTCGAAATTCAAATTGATAGGAAGCATCCTATATATCTGGTTCTAGGAGCTGCATTTTACACAGAGAAACATATAGAACATAGAAAGGCCGAAGGGGACTCTGCAAAAGGTTTGCAGATAAGAAACTACCGAAATAGAGACGGAGAGGATGAACTCTGGAGAAAGCCCTGGAGGGACAAGAGACGCTAGCACGTCGTTCATGGTTGGAACGCTGTTCGTGTGGATACCAGTAGAGGAAGCTGACCTGAGTCGTCGACTTCTTGTGATCAGAAAGGGAGCACGAGCCGCAGAGAGAAGCTGTGAACATCGTGACCGAAAGCTGTGGAAGTCGCTGAGGCACACTAAGGGTAATATCCTGGCAAGGAATGGAAAAAATTTTTAAATTAATTTCCGCTGCGTGTCTTCCAATTCCAATGATTGGCCCCTAGGGCACGATTTCCAACAGTGCTTCCTGAAACAACTACCAAAATAATGCAAGGTCTAACGTTCCAACTGACCCTAATGCATTAGTGGCATCAAGACCATATGAGACTTCTCAATTGTTGAAAAGTATGGCTACACAAATGAACAACGTGGATGGTAGAATGACTAACATATACCACAAGCTCAAAGAGAATGATGGTCAATTCACCTCCATAGCTTCAATCCTTCAAAGTGTGCAGAAGAATAATAATGATATGCACAGGAAACTTGAGGAGTTAAGTTCCAAGAATACAGATATTACAAGTCATTTAACTCAAGTTTCCAATATAGTGAGTGACATCCGAACAAAGAGCAGTGGCATCATACCTTCGAATACTGTCATTAATCTGAAGGGTATGAATGCCACATCACTCAGAAGTGGGAAATAAGTCCGATTTAAGGAAGATGAAACAACAAGGGAGGATATGGAAGATTTTAAAGTTGAAAATACAACATTTTCACATATGAAGATTGGTAAATCATAAAGTGAGAAAGAACAACAGTTTATGATCAAGAAGGCAACCCAAGAGGAGAATTCACACTCACAAGAGGAAACACAAGAAAAGCAAGAAGACGAACTGATAATTCTAAGTCCAGCATACAAGGAAAAGCAAATTGAGGAGAAGACAAAGGCAAGCAAGCAAGGAGCCTCTAGGCATATAGGGAAGGAGATAAGTATAAAGGATCTCCCTTTTCCAAAATCTTATTTTGCTGGAAAGAAAAAGATTGATTCTGAATTTGCAAAAGATGCTTTCAATCTCTTCAATAAGTTAGAAATAAACATCGCTATAGTTGAATTCCTTAAAAGAAATCCTACATATGCTAAATTCTTAAAAAAGCTTATGTTGATAAGAAAACAATTTAGGTTTCTTGAGAGAATTAAGGTGAGTGCTAATGTGTCATCACTTTTTAAGGCTAAATTACCGGTTAAGTGCCAGGACCCAGGATCTTACATAATCCCATACACTATAGGCAACATTCATATTAAGGGAGCGTTATTAGATCTAGGGGCTGCTATTCATGTAATGCCTTGGTCAATATACCTAGATTTAGGTATTAACAATCTTAAAGATAGATGATAGATAATTAGGTATCCTAAGGGAGTTCTTGAGGATATTCTAGTATAGGTGAAGGATTTAGTGTTTCCAGCTAATTTTTATGTTCTGGACATGTCCAATGAACTAGTGACTAAGAGCACTATGATCTTAGGTAGACATTTCCTTCAAACTTCTAAGACAATCATTAGTATAAAGCATGGTTCCATTACAATAAAAGTTAGAGGACATGTAGTAATTTTCAATATGAACGAAGTGATGAAATATCATTTTGATAATTTTGCTTTTGTTGAGTTGAATGCAATTGATTATGTTGTTAATGAAACTAGGGATGGGCATGAATGGAGTTTGTATGATGAGTATGACCCTATGTTGCATAATTCCCAAAACTCCCATGAAGCATTTCAGGAGCATTAGGATTCAGATTTATCTTTAAGTGCTTATGATAATTATTTGAATCTCTCTCATCTATTTATTCTTTTTCTTGCTCTTGTGAAGGCAATGCTTCATGTTTTCAATGTTTTGATGTGAATAGCTTGCCTTCAGTATCTAAAGATTTCTCATTCCCATCTAATTTTGATAAGATTTCATTAATTGCTAGTGATAATATTTTTGGAAATGAATTTATGAGTATTTTACAGGAATACAAGACATTGTGGAAGCTGGTAATGGAACAAACAAAGAGGGGTCGAGCTTATGTGACCACAAGTTCTAACGTAAAGACCTCCACATCGCGACTAGATATGAACTTGATAAGGAAGAGACTCTTTGTGCAACAGAGTCATGACAGGATGATTTTTTGGTAGCGAAAAATATCTCTCGAGATGATATGTCACAAAGTGATGATGATGATGTCATGACTAAATGTTTGGATGTTGAGCGACAATCTCTCTATGATCCCAAGTCATAACCAAACATTACAGAGATACGCACTGTCAGTTTGAGTTGTGACAAGAAGTTGAAGATAACCCTGATAGGCCGTGACCAAAAATGGCAGACACAACTAGTGAATTTCAACTTCTTTTAGCTCCACATTATGTTGTTTTGGTTAAAGGGCCAATATGTTTTGACTATACTTATCCTTACTCACATTCACCAATTAGCTCTCATACCTTAAGATTCTTAAATGATTTGACCTCCAATAATGATGCAGGAATAAAAGAGACATATCTCAACTATATTGCAGCTGTAGACCAACTTAAGCTCAGTGTAACACCTGAGAAGATTGAAAGCAAGATGGAGAATCTAAATGAATTGAAGGAGAGTGATCCTAAGTTTATTGCAGCGGTATACTAACCTCAATTGGGTGAAACACTTGAGGAAGTGGAATCTACAAAGGATATAAAAGGAACGCCGCTGAAGTTTGTTGATAATATATACCAGCCACAGTTGGGCAAGTGTAAGTTTAAATAGGGAATATTCCCAACAAGCTTGGATGGGATTCACAATTTAATCAAAGTGCACGATTTTGGTATGCTTGGGTGGAAAGAGAAGGCAATGGGGAAGATTTGTCAATCAAATAGCCATCTCTCAAAATTATGAGTTACTACCACTGCCTTGAGGCCAGGTTGTCCTTTTCCTATTTCTTCCTTTTTACAAGTTTTCTTAATGTACTGTATGTTTGACATGTTGGTTTCATGATTGGAAAGGGATGAACCAGTAGAAGTAGTAGTTAATTTTTCTTCTTCATGATTCAATAGGATAGTGTTTAATTTTAGTTTGGTTATGTTTTGAATAGCACCCCTGTGTTACCCATGTGCTAATTTTTTAGTGATGGTTATTTGAGGTGAGACATACTCAATCGCATGCTATAGTTTACCCATCTTGTCATCTTTGCTTTCTTTGTATTGTGATGTATGATTTGAATGTGACTGCGAGCTTCACTGTGAAATTGCATTGAGTGATATTTTCAACTACTGTGCTGAAGCTAAATTCTACTGGACAAAATTCACCTTATATAGTGGTGTGATGTCTACAATTCTGTTGATAATGAGGACACTGTCAAGTTTAAGTGTGGGGAAGATATTCTTGTTTCTGTGCTGTTAATGTGAAATTATTCGATTAATCCAATCTTTCATCACAAAATTTTTTATTTTTGATTTTAATGTGTGATGAATTGCTAAAAATTGGATCCCCACTTTAGACTGTTTTGTTGTTGGCTAAAAGATTTTAGTGTAAAGGATATTTTAGGCATTGAAAACTATAAAGTAGTAGCCTATATGATTTTTGGTCATGACCTTTATAGGTTTCAGTCGCTATCTGAGTGTGAAAATATCCATTTACCTTCTCTTTGCTTTGTGTAATGTTGTATAGAAGGATTCCTTCTGAGATACTAAGTTTTTTATAAATGATTGATTACCCCTTATTTTCAACCTTTTGCATGAAATAGTTTATAGAAACCATTGTCACACTTGAATTTTTGGAAAAGGAAACTACTGAATTGGAAACACTTAAGTTTTTACTGTTAAATTTGGGATTATTACATGATTATGGGTGACTACTTTGGAACTTTTAATCCATCATTCCTGAGGGTTTTCAATTTTGATAAGTGTTTTAATCCTTAGTGAATAATGAACATTGTTTGAGACCTTAGATTATGAGCAATTTAGATGAAAACCTTAGTTGGAAGGACTCTCGGCTTAAATTTCTATATTGAGTAGTTATTCAATTGGTTTATATCCTTTATAACTTGTCTTGGCTCTGAGTTGAAAATTACTTGCACATTTATGTTATTGAATATGATAGAGGTATTCATTTTTAAACCTTTTATCCCAAATATAAACCCACACATATTTTATACATAGTCACCCACTTTGAACCCATCACTTTTCTCTTTTTTTTCAATCATAGAAAGTTATATATGTATAAACATCTTTTTGAAATAAACTTTTTATTCATGTTAAAAAATCATTGTTATTGTGATATTGTACTACATCTTTTATATACAAGGTGTCAAAAAAAATGGGGAAAAGCATATTGCACTAAAAGGAAAAGAAAAATAATGAAAAAATAGATAGTGCAATACAAATTGAAAAAGAAAGAAAAGAGAAATGAATGAGGCAATATTATCAACTCCTATTAGCACAATTATCACCTCTACACCTCGGAAGACATTAATTCATGCTATATATTCATTATTGAATGCATATGGTACTTTCTATCTCTCATATTCTATTTCACATGGCCTATCTCCGTCATTACATCCCTAAAAGACCTGTTGATTCTTTGCATAAGTTTTGTATAGTTGATGAGATTTAGAGCCATTGCAAGCATATGGTATGATGTTTTCCAATTTGAATATGAGTGAAAGAACCTTAACAATGAGAGGATATGGAGAGCTAAACACTTACATCTTTAGAGAGAATCTATTGTGCTCATATAGTTCAGGTTGATTTCATGTAGTAGTTGATTACTTGGCATTGTTCATATTATCACTTTTGCATTCCCAAAAGTTGGTGCATTAAATGTCTTAAGGTTTCATTGTGGATTATGCTATTACCTCAGATTTAATAGCCTTAGCTTAGGTGTATTTCATGTCTTTGTCCAGCAATACAAAGGTTCAAGTGTTGGGGAATTTATAAGACACAAATTGTGTATGATTTCTATAAAATGTTTTGAGGGTTTTGTGACAACTTTTCCATTAATTTTATGCCTAAAATTGTGCTTTTATAGTAATACATGGTTGTGCTTGGCAATATGCTAATTTAAGGGTAAAATGGTAAATTAACTCCTTCAAACTGCATATATGTTGTTCTTTAGTAAGTGGTCCAACTTTTACAATGAGCTTTGATCTTGAATTGCAAGAATTTTGGAGGAGAACCAATGATTAATGTGAGTAGAAAAGAGATCACAAGATAAAGAGAACCAAATCAAGGATGGCAACCTCTATACACTTCAGTCATGGCCAAAGTATCCATAAGTCGCGACCTAATTTCTTCTATGAAGTTTTTTTGTGTTCATAGGTAGCAACCAAAAATAGGATCTGGTCATGACCAAAGAAGGGAATCAGTGAAACTGCGTATTTTTCATTAGGTTTTTCTAGCTTTAAAAGGAGAAGGAAGTAGCAGCGACCGGGGAGGCTATTTTTTGACCTGATACGACAAAGAAGCAGTAATCCAACATTCTCTCTATACTCTCTACACAACCTACCCTTATATCTTCCATCATTCATCTTTCCATCACCGATTTTTCTGCTTTCTTCATGGCATCACATCTGAGCAGCGATTACAACATAGCAGGAGTCATGAGAGGCTAAATCGTTAGTATCTTGGCGATGGATCATATATCTTAAGCTCATGGACTACACTGCACGGGGAGTTTTCTGTTTTGATTTCACCTTTTTTTTATATTTTGGAACTGCTAGATCTAGAGTTTTTATTGTATGAGTAGGTATAGGATATCGATGATTATTCTGAGGTTAGGTTTTGTAATTGAATTTAAATGATTTGGATGTTGGTTTAATATGACTATTTCAATTCTGATTTTTGGATAATTGAGTTTTTATCAACGATCGTTGCTACCTAATTCGGTCGCTTGAAATCTATGGTCATCAATTGATGATCAATCTGAGGGCATCTTCTTCTTCTGATTTAATTACAAGCTAAGTGGCTTTTAACAGCGCATTATGGTTTTTGAACTATCTTTGATCAAAGGAGTTTAAGGATTGTTAATGTTATTGACTAAATAGATCGATTGAGGTTTCATTTAAGACTTAGTGATTTTAAAATCCCTATATCATATTAAGAGTAAGGATAGATAGGTTTCCATCATAAAGAGTCTTTCTCAACATATTTCTATATCAATCCACTTACTCTCCATCATAATAAAAAATACAAAAACATTTACTTTTCTGCGCCCTTATTTTATTTCATTTAAAATCAACCAAACCTAAAACCCATTTTTACTTTCAATTAGGTTTTCAATGATTTTGTCACCAATCTGCTAGGGTTCCAATAAAAAGGGCTTATTGAGAAGAATGATAGGTTATGCCTTATACTACATTAATAGGGTGCAATTTTACTTTTATTTTGATGGGTCAGGTGATGACATCGGAGTCCCGAATCAATCCTCTAGAAGTCCTTAATGTTACCTAGTGGTTTGATCAGCTAGTGGCACTATCATTGATGTTTCCTTAAGTAAGCATATGCTTATGCCTAATTATGTATAAATGGAGTTGGTATTACATTATTGGCTGCACCAAGATCTAACAATGCACTAGCACACTGAAACTTGCCTATAGTATTGGAATTGTAAAGGAACCTTTATCATCATATTTAATAGGAAGTTGTGGCTTAAATAAAGCTGACACGCTATATCCTATTTGATCCTTTTTATTTGGTTTGCATCTTCTTTTATTAGTTCATAGTTCTTTCATGAATTTCCCATACTTCAGTATACTTCTAATCAGATCTATAAGTGAAACATTAACTTCCAATTTACCCAACCGATTTAGAATATCTTGTTCCTATTTATCCTTCAAAACCTTCTTCATACACACGTATGCATTAGGAAAAGGTAGGTGTTTAATACTTACCTCTCTATCCTTCTATTATGTATCTTCATGATCCTTTTGATTCTGGTTTCTTTATGATATTTTCCTTATATTATTGGAACTAGCAACTGCTTCATGAATAACAGGTGGTTGTGGAGCTTCTTTCAATGTAGTTTGCTCATTTTCCTACAGTAATATCTCCTTCTCTTTGCTACTTTCTGATTCTGGTATGAGTGAAGTTTTTTCTCCAATCAACTCTTTAGTTCAAGATATATTTTGCTACTCATTTGCTTCCTTATCCTTCTTATCCTATTTTGTATATGCTTTTCCCACTATTTTTCCACTTATCAGGCTTATAGCATTTATAGTTTTGGGATTAACAATTGTGTTTGAAGGTAAACTTCCACCAATTCTGGCCTAAACATCAATCACTGAATTTGCTAGCTGTGATACATAGCCATTCATGTTTATAGATTTTGTTTCCCATTGTTTTATTTGACTTTCTGAGGCAACAAATTTGGACTCTATTATTGCTTGGTTGTTCTCCATAGTAGATCTCAAGTCCTTGAAGTTAGACTAAAGTTTGTGTTTATGGAATTAATATTTGAATTCATCAAATTAATCCTCTTGATTATTTTAGCTATTCCATCATTCTTTGTAGCAGAAGGGACTTCCATAACTCTAGAAGATTCAGTCATTTATCTATCATTGTTGAATCTATTTTGCCCAAAATTCTTGTCTCCACCTCCATCCCTCAATCTGAAATTGGGATAATCCCTTCATCCTTTATTATAAGTGTTAGAGTATGGATTCCTTTATGGATAATGATTCTATTTGCCTTGATAGATAGCTGATACATCTTCACAGAGTGCAAGACAATTGACAATGGTGTGCATAGGAGAATAACAAAGTTGACAACTAGGAGCAATAAAAGCTTGAGAGTATGAGCTTTGAACATGTGAATTGCTTAGCTGAGCAGCTAGATTATTAATCTGAGCATTTATGGCAGCAACTTGAGAAGATAAGCTATTATAATCTTGAGAAGGCCTTGCAGAAATTTCATTAACCCCATATTGTTGGTCATCGCTTGCTATCTTCTCAATCAAGTTCCATGCTTCATCTGGAGTTAAATCATCAATGGAACCTCTAGCAGTTGTATCGAAATTCTTTCTGCATGTATAGCACAATCCTGAATGAAAATACTACACCAAATGCTCACAGGAAATATGATGGTATGAACATTTAGCTAGCAACTCTTGAAACCTTCTCCACAACTAATGGAAAGACTCTTGATCATACTATTTTTTAGCAAAAATCTCCTTCCTCAATGTAGCAGTCTTGAAAGTGGGGAAGCATCTCTATAAGAAGATAGTCTTCAAATTATTCCAGGAGTCTAAGGCTTGAGGTGCATGATGTGGCAGCATAAAAAGCTATTCCTTTGCCTTTCCTTCATGTGTAAAATGGAATACTTGTTTCTGCACAGCATCCATGTCAGCACCTATAGGTTTCATGGATGAGCAAACCCACTGCATGTCTTCAAATGCTTGAAAGTATCCTCACCTACCAATCCATAAAACTTTGGTAAGTTACATAATAATGAACCTTTTAGCTCAAAATTAACATCCAAAGCTGGACAAGTGCGAAAAGGATCAAAGTTTGTATTAGACAAAGTGAGTTCTTTTATTCTCATATGTGCTCATATATTATTCATGTTATTCTCTCCATATTGCTCATTTTGAAGATTCTGATTATGAGTATAAGCTTCTCCTTCATTAGAATTCTCAATGACAAAATGATTATCTAAGATAGCACCAGATGTAAATTCAGCAACAGATTCACCAGAAAAACTAAGTTCAACAACAGATGCAATACTAGCCTGATTTAAGCTTTTAGCCTTCTTAATTTGCCAAGTGTTTTACTAATTTCTTTGTCCAAAGGAAAGAATTTAGAGCTTCTATTCATGTAAATCACACTCAATAATGACATAAGATATCAAGTGTAGCACAGATGCAGCAATTTCAAAAATTCAAATCAAGTAATCACAGGTTTAAAGAGTCAGGTCACAACTAAAAGTCACCAGGTCACGACTAAGAATCATATAGAACAGAGATCACGACAAAAATGAACTTCACCTAGTGACTATCAGTAATAGAGAGGAAAAAAATTTAAATCAGGATTTTTGGTAGCGACCACATGTCACTTTGGTTGCAACTAAAAATCATAGAGAACAAATGCTTGAAGTTTTCAATTTCTGGTTGTGACCAATTGTCACTCCGGTTGAGACTAAAAATCACAAAGAGTAAACCTAATTGAAACATTGATTTCTGGTCCTAACTAAGTGTCAATTTGGTTGTGACTAGAAATCATAGAGAAAAAACTAGATGAAAAATATTTTTAGTTGCGGCAACAAAGCACTCTGGTCTCAACTAAATGTAACAGAGAGCAAAATGAGTTGAAAACAAATTTTTTGTTGTGACCAAATATGTTTTGGTTGAGACTAAAGTTCATAGAGACACTCAAAAATCATTTTAAGCAATTTGGTCGCGATTAGAAAGGCAATTAGTCACAACTAAACAAGATAAAACACTAAATTCATAGAAAAATTGAAACACCTATCTACTTTTTATGATTTTTTGGCACAACAGATTGCTTAGGAAACCTTAACAAGTAAGGCTCCCCGACAACGGTGCCATTTTAATAAATGTTATTTTAATTATCAAACAAAACTAAGCTAACCTATAGTAGAGCGGAGCTAACCTAGGTCAATTATCAACGAGCCTAAATGGATGTAAAGGTACCTAATTAATCTAATGAGCCACAAGTTAAAGAATTAATCAGATGAATTGTGAGATAAGGTGTTTGAACTAATTCTGAATGTAAATCCTATACTACTATTTATGATGTTAAGTGTTTATGATGATGAGATGAATCAATAATAAATGTGTTCCCCTGGAGATTACCTTACCTTCCTTATCCACATAATATATAGAGTTAATTAGTTGAATTAGAATATGTTAGCCAACAACTCGTCAACTAAAATCTCAATTAAAGCTACAACAATTCGACTTGAGATAGAAGAGGATGAAGTAAATAGATACAACTGTACTCTATTTTAGAATTACTCTAATTACCTACATCCATGTCCAACTCAGTCCAAGGATGAAAATCAATCAAAGCATCATTTATGGAGAAATAGGAAATCTAACTTGGTTCCCTAATCATTCATCATCTACTAACTCAAATTGCATTAATAATTGTAGAATTAACTACATCAACTCGATACAATCAATTCTAAATTAAAGACACAATCAACTCCCTGTTCAGCTCAAGGATTTTGGTTCAGCATCATCTCCAAGACAGTATAATGGATCTAGCCTTCCATTGCTGTTAAGACTTCAACAACAGTAGCAAACATATCAGCAGTCATGGTGAATATGGAAGAAGAAGATGAAGATGAAGACTAAACATTCCTCTGTTCTAGTATCTATAACAAAGGAAAGTTGTAGATGAGAGGGAATAGAAATGGAGATGGAGATGGAGAAGGAGTGTGAAGATGGCGTGAAAGTGAGTGCTGTATAGAGTGGAATGTGGTGTGTTGAATCTGATAGATAATGGTGAGTGGAGTGTTAGAATGCAAAGTAAAGCATCAAGTGTGTTAAGTGGTGTAGGCATTAAGTCCCTATGCTAATGTGTGTGTTATATATAAGAAGTATGAATGGTATCACTAATATGAAATAATGAGCTGTGTGAGTGTGTGATGATAGCATGTGCATGAATCTATTACAGAACATTTGTAAATCTCCCACTTACTTCTATTGTGTTGCACATGTACTAAATCCCCTACTTGCTTTTGTTATCAGCTCCCTTTACCATGTGATTATGTTAGTATATTCATTCAAATAATTGTAGCCTACTTGTTCCTATTAGCCATATGCTTAAATATGTTATTAGCTTATTCAATCCAACACATGTCTAATTTCCTGTCCAGCTGTCAGTTGATCTAATATGCTTATTGGTCATTGTATTCCTATAACGAAAATTTAATAGATTACTTATCCAATTAATCACTAAAATCAAATCAATTAATTTCCACTTGTTCTATTTTGATTTTATTAATTAATTGCTCATCATATTGGTAAATGGGGATAAGATTAACAATTAAACTTACTTTTAACACACTAAAAATCACTACCAATATGAGTTTATCAACCAATTCAGTATTAGTGCATTGTACAATACACGGCCATAGCCTACACTAAATACCCTTAGTAACATAGCAAGACTAAGCATATTGACATTAAGTACAATTTTGTGAGGGATTATATAACACAAAAAAATTATTATCGTGCAATACATATCCACCAAATGTATGGTAGCAGACTTCTTAACAAAGCCAATAGGCAAAGAAGTTGAAACATCCTACTTTTACCATCTCAGAGTACAAATTTGGAAGCATATTTGATTAGCGGAAGCATTACACTAGCCTAGAAATTAAAATTTTAAAACTTACTTCTCGGGTACTGTTCATTTGGTGATTTCCAGATTTATAGTACAAATTTAAAAATTCATAACTAATTATAGAAAAATCATATGGAGGTGATCCAAAATTCTAATTGAAGATCTTTCATAGGTATTTAAGGAAAAATATAATTATGAACAGTTACTTTGCCAATTAATATAGTTAAATCATTACTTTTACTGTTCATATGGCAAATTCTGGAATTTCTAGATTTTGTCTCTTAACTTTGAAAATTCATTTCTCTTGATATACACATCAAAATGAGGAGTGTTACCTATGCATTTAAATCTCTGTATGTGTAATACACATTTGGAAAATTTGATGAAATAATCCTTTCATTTGCTAAGTCTAACTGAAATCACAACAAAACTGCTTTAGGACCTACGTTTTTACCATTTCATCTTCTTTCTTAAATGTTGATAAATTAATCTAGCATTCCTAAACCATCAAATAAGCTTCTCATATATTCATATACATAATGTACATATGCCATAATTATTTCATACAGTTTCATCACATAATTCATTAGGACCATGAACTCCAACAATATTGAAGACTAACCTTGATAAATTATTTACTAACATAACTCTCTCTATTAATCACTAATTAACTTGGCCCTTGAACCAATTTATGTCTTGACTTTACCCTACACAATTTTATCTTTTGAATCCATTTATGAGTTTAGAATCATGAAATTCTAGCTCCTATGCACTGTTCTATACAGAATTGCATAACACCCTCTTTTCTTTCAAAAATTCTCATTTTGATTCTATTTCTTCCCATACTTGTTTCTCCACTTTATCCCACACAACTTTTCCTTTTAAACCCATTGGAAGCATCAGAATCATGAAATTCTAATCATTGTTCATGTGAGTGAACAGTACTAATAAGAACTTCAAAAACTACAACTTGAAATTCCAATGTTTCTAAGGTTTCAAACCTATACAATCCTACATAGAATCATCATATAAATTCAATGGAAGTATTAGATCATTGAAATTCCATTTCCTTCAATCATCAATAGTGCAAACCAAAATGGTTCAACCATGTCAAAGTCAAGAATATCAAATTGATTCAACAACCAATCACTTAACCAGCTTGTTTAAGCTTCAATCACATATCTCTAACTTTAATTTCTTCTTTCTCCTTTCATCTAAGGTTTTTGTAAAGAACAAAACCTTAGGGAAAAGTCAAATTTCTTCCATGAAAACCCTAAGTTCAAGCTCCCAAATCAAAGGAAAATAAGTTAGGATAGATTGCTTACCTTTAATCTCTAGCTTGCTTGAATTTTGGAACCTTGAACCTTCTTTGTCTTGGCTTGATTTTTCATTTTGCAAGAGGTTCCCCAAGGTTCTCATGCTCCACGGTTTGCTTCAGACTTGTGGGGGTATTTATAGAAAAATCTCATGGAAATGAATGGCCAAGATCGCTTTGTGCACTATTTGATCTAATGGCTCATAATTGCTATCACATTAAACTTACTACCAAGCCAACTTGAGATAAGGTCACATGACAAAAATATTCTCCTCCTCCATGTCTTGGACGCCATGTGTGAGGTCTTGTGGGTCCCACCATGTGCAAATCCTAATTGTCACTTTATTTATTTTTCTTTTCTTTTTCAAAGATTAATAAATTATTCATTATAGGACTTGGGCTCCAGGATAACTCTTGGGACTTATTGGGCTACCCTATGATGAAATTTTGGACTGCCCTAGGCCTTCCTTGGGTTCAATAGCTAATTGGTACAAATCCCAAGGCACTTTCCAAACCTCTTTCCACTATCAGTATTATACATATAGGAAAAAATTAGGATATGACATTTCTACTCCCCTTAAAATAAATTTCGTCCTCAAAATTTACTTAGCACTTTAGTCAACAATCTT
Source organism: Leucaena leucocephala (assembly GCA_037074615.1). Lineage (NCBI taxonomy): Eukaryota > Viridiplantae > Streptophyta > Magnoliopsida > Fabales > Fabaceae > Leucaena > Leucaena leucocephala. The sequence continues at coordinate 5,486,396 of CM073534.1, forward strand.
TGATATATATATCTTTTTCCCACTTTATGACTAAGGATGGCATTATCTATCTCTTATCTTTTATCTTGACATTTAGCAAAGTACTTTCTATATTCGCAGATCCTTATATCTTTATTGTGATTATTCTTCTGTTCTGAATCAACTCAGTCAGAGTTGAACTCTACTTCATTCTAATACTTGCTTACTTGTTATGCATATATTTGCATACAGACTTATCACTATAATGGATTTGTGAGTAGTGTCCACTTATTTCATATAAAATTCTCTTGAATGCTGCTATATTCTAGAGCTTTCATTAACTATTTATCATACCTTTAACACATATATCTTATTATTTCTCTAAGTATCTAGCAGAATTTTTTGAACATCCGTAAATATTATGGTGTAAAACAGAATTTTGGTATCAAAATAAAAGTTTCTAGCATTGGCATAGAATAAAGTTTTAGCACAAAATAGAGGTTATGGTGTAAAATAAAGTTGCTCTGATACCATATTGTAAAGAACTACCAGGGTTACTCCCTATAGTAGACTACAATAGGTACCTCAAAACACATTTTATGCCATAGCCTGTTAGCATGAGCAACTTTATTAGGGACATGTCAGAGTAAGAGTCTACGCTTTGTCCACTGTGTCACCTTTAAATTTAGGACACTTGAACAGTTTCATGCAGCGAGAACCCTTGACCATGCACTTAGTATCCATTTTTTATTTAGGACCTATGAACTTTGTTCTCTGATACCAAAATGAACCATCATACTTTCACCACCTCAGAGTATGAATTCAGAAGCGTATTTGATTAGCGAAAGTCTTACATTAGCCCAAAAATTAGAATTTTAAAACTTACTTCTCGGGTACTGTTCATTTGGTGATTTTCAGATTTATAGTATAAGTTTAAAAATTCATAACTAATTGTAGAAAAATCGTATGGTGGTGATCCAAATATCTAATTGAAGCTATTTCATAGCTTTTTAAGGAAAAAAGTATAATTAAGGATAGTTACTTTACCAATTGATACAGTTAAATTGTTACTTTTTACTATTCATATGGCAAATTCTAGAATTTCTAGATTCTGTCTCTTAACTTTGGAAATTCATTTCTCTTGATATACACATCCAAATAAGGCATGTTATCTATGCATTGAGAGCTATGTATTTTTAATACACATTTGGAAAATTTAATGAAATAATCCTTTCATTTGCTAGGTCTAACTGAAATCACAACAAAACTGCTTTAGGACCTACGTTTTTACCATTTCATCTTCTTTCTTAAATGTTGATAAATTAATCTAGCATTCCTAAACCATCAAATAAGCTTCTCATATATTCATATACATCATGTACATATGCCATAATTATTTCATACAGTTTCATCACATAATTCATTAGGACCATGAACTCCAACAATATTGAAGACTAACCTTGATAAATTATTTACTAACATAACTCTCTCTAGTCTTCACTACTTAACTTTGCCCTTGAACCAATTGATGTCTTGACTTTACCCTAAACAATTTCATCTGTTGAATCAATTTATGAGCTTAGAATCATGAAATTCCAGTTCCTATGTATTTTTCTATACAGAATTGCATAATACCCTCTTTTCTTTCAAATATTCTCAATTTGATTCTAATGCTTCCCATACTTGTTTCTTCACTTTATCCCACAAAAATTTTCATTTTAAAACCATTGCAAGCATTAAAATCATGAAATTCTAATCACTGTTAATGTGAGTGAACAGTAATTGAGAAGAACTTCAAAAACTACAACTTAGAATTCCAATGCTTCTAAGGTTTTAAGCCTATCCAATCCTACACAGAATCATCATATAAATTCAATGTAAGCATTAGATCAATCATGAACAGTGCAAACCAAAATTGTTCAACCAAGGCAAAGTCAAGAATATTAACTTGATTCAATAACCAGTTGTTGGAAATTATGCCCTAGGGGCCAATCATTATCTTATGAACATTATTGATTTATGAATTTATTAATTGTGTTATCATATTATTTGCATGTTTACTATGATGACCATCATTGGATAACTCATAATCTTATCCTAAATGTCCCTGGTCGGTCATATATGCGGGAGCAGAGATGAAATAAGACCAGTATCACTTTGAAGATGTATAGAGATATAAATCAAAGTCTTAGGCACATGTAAGAGTACAATGTGTTGGATTGACCCGCTATGAGAGAGCTGCATGGGTTAAGTCATAAGCTTCTCTCATATACAAACCATGTCACTATGCCCTTTGACCTGAGATCATCATGGATTCTTACATGACAAACACTCAGCTTTGACCTAGTCAAAAGTCACTTTTGACCGAGTGATCATAAAGACTATGTTCGGGCTTAGTGGTTTTCCGTGTAGAGGAATGTGAATGGTCAAGATGGAATTTGTTCCTCACATTCATAGAGAGATATTGCTGGGCCCCTCGATGAGTGAGTCTAAGAAATGTATGGCCATACTGTAATGGAAAGGTAGTTCCATTTCTATAGTCAGACTACTCAAGGATCGAGAAAGTAACGGTCAGGAATAGGAGGATGACATTCTCCATGCCTCATCCATGACCAAAATATCGTGTGACAAAAGGGACATGATATGGTTGTATAAAAGGTTACATCGTTCATCGATCCTCATATGATTTGGGTAGTCGTGATGTCTTGCTAGAGACCGCTTGTGACTTGTGAGTCAATGTTATAAATGGCCCACTGCCAACTTCATATGGGCCTACATGGTCACACATAAAATAGCCCAACACGAGCCATGATGTCCAGATTTATTGAATCTAAGACATGTCCAGATTCAATGAATGATCCAGGGTGGATGTATATATTTATTTATATTTATATCCGTATATATATTATATATAAGAGATATTTACAAGATTTAATTTATAAGGATAAATTAAATCTCTATCACGTTTGAATTTGAAATTCAAATTGATATGATATCTCAAATTTGATTTATGAGAATAAATCAAATGTAATTCCATCTTATCTTTATTTTAAATTAAATAAATAGGAGAATTAAATCTGTGGGACAGATTTAATACAAACACTATTTTTTAATTAGTTTCTTATCAAATTATACAATATATGATATTGTATTAATTTCAGAATTAATATAAGATTAATTCCAAAATCCAAGTTTGGCGTAACACACATAGTATCCTATATATCTTATATTTAGGAGCTACAGTTGGGTAGAAAAAAAAGTGTGAATGGTAATCCGCAAAAGGTTTGTAGATAAGAAACTGTCAAAATAGAGACGGAGAGGATGAATTCTTGAGTAAGCCCTGGAGGGAAAGGAGGCACTGTTCGTGGTTGGAATGCTGTTCGTGTGGATACTAGTAAAGGAAGCTGACCTGAGTCGTCGACTTCTTGCGATTGAAAAGAGATCACAAGCCGCAGAGAGAAGTTGTGGACATCGCAACTAGAAGCTGAGAAAGTCGCGACTGAAGACTGAGGGTAATACTTCTTTCCACATGACTTAAGCACATACGGTAGATCCTGACAGGGAATGGAAAAACTTTTAAGTTAATTTCTGCTGTGTGTCTTCCAATTCCTTACACCAATAACTTAACTAGCTTGTTTACGCTTCAATCACATATCTCTAACTTTAATTTCTGATGCGTGTCTTCCAATTCCTTACAGTGGTATCAGAGCCATGCCATTTTGTGTTTAAGTTAGGATTGATTGTTGATTCATATGATATGTGTTAGTCATAGCCGATCATATGATAACATGCATTTTATGTGTGACATATAAGGAATCTGTTTTGTGTATGACATATAAGGAATCTGAAAGGGAATTGAAATTGGTGGTGCATGCGTTTTGATTTGATCAATTAATATTGATAGGGTCTAAGAAAAATGAATTCATATTCGTGATTATTTATGAAACAAAAAGAAATTCTCGGGCCGCTTCCCCAGACCCCATCCGCTAACCGGCTAGCGGGACCGTCGCCCACTAACCGGCTAGTAGAACCACCGTGGCTACCTGTTTATAGTGCAATATAACCGTAACATATACTATTTTGTGAATGTTTTAGTTTTGAAACATTAATTGCCCTTCAATTAAATCTTAATATTGATTCTTGAATGTTTGGGTATGGTGAACAATATGACTCTAGATTGCAAGTGTTGTAATTTTTTAAATACGGCCTGCATGTTGTGCCTTCCTCTATATACTCTTAATGTACCTTCTCTTCTCATCTCCCTCCCCTCGAATGTTAAAAGAGGTTTCTATATGTAATTTCCCTTTTCTTACTAGAGAGCTCCTCTCATTGGCTTGAGGGGACTTAGGATAGGTGAGCCATATTATATTACGTTTAAATTATGCATCTTATAGTTATATCAGCACATGCATATTACTTGTATAAGATACAAACTGAGAAACATGCATTCTTATAAACTAAACAGTTAAATTAAGCCCTCTAAATGAAATCTTAAGAAATAATGCCGTCAATTTATGAACACTTGTCAAAACCTCGATCGCTCAATTGTGGACTACACCAAAGTAGGTGCATTTGAGTTATCTTGGGGAGATAACCAAGAGTAATGGTGCTACTCTCACATGTTTATTATTGTTTGACTTAATTGAGATTAAGAAAACAGTTTTTGGTCTCAAACCATTAGATGGGATTAAAAACATGCCAGATCATATGATGATAGAATCCCATGAACATCTAAAAGTTACATTTGATGTTATTGGTAAAGGTGTTACCTACCTAAATAGCTTAATTTAAGCGTCCTGCCAAAGTGGACTTAAGTTTGAGCCAAATATGGATCTTAGCCCTCTAACTATTGCATTGAGGGTTATTTATTTAGTGGGAGATTGCTAATTCAATTGCATATTTTAATTGTAGAATCATGATGACTAGTAATACTACTACATTATCGCTGCGATCTATCCTTGAGAAGGACAAACTCAATGGGACAAACTTTCTTGACTGGTTTAGGAACTTGAGAATTGTTCTCAAGTAGGAAAGAAAGGCACATGTCCTAGATCAACCCATTCCTGAGGAGCCAACAACCAATGCTCCTAGAGCTCAGAGAGATGTTTACACGAAGCATAAGGAATACTCTGTCGATATGGGATGCTTGATGCTAGCCACCATGGTTCTAGAGCTCCAAAGAGATCTAGAACACATGGAGGCTTATGAGATGATTGTGCATCTCAAGGAAATGTTCCAGCAACAGGCAAGGTAAGAGAGGTATGAGACCACTAAGGACTTATATTCCTACAAGATGGCTGAAGGTATATCAGTCAGTACTCATGTCTTGAAGATAAAAGGGTACATTGATCACCTTGACAGGCTTAGATTTCCCATGAGCCAGGAGTTAGCTACAGATTTGGTCTTGAACTCATTCTCAGAAAGTTATGACCAGTTTGTCATGAACTACAACATGAACAACATGGAGAAATATATTTCTGAACTGCATGGGATGCTTAAAACTACTGAGTCAAGCCTTAAGAAGAAACCCAGTACTGTTTTGATGGTTCAGAAAGGAAAGGGTATGAAAAAGAAAGGCAAAGGCAAGGGGAAGGGTCATGGCACATCAGGTAAGACCAAAGAGCCAGACAATCCCAAAACCAAGCCTGCACCAAAGAAGGCAAAGCCTCCGAAGGAAGGAGTCTGCTTCTTCTGCAATAAACCTGGTCATTGGAAGAGGAATTGCAAACTCTACCTCGAAGATCTGAAAAAAAAACAAGAAGGATAGCGGGGCTATCGCTTCAGGTATTTATGTTATAGACATTCATGTTTCTACTTCCACCACATGAGTATTAGATGCTGCATGTGGTTCTCATATCTGTACAAATATGCAGGGACTAAAAGACAGTAGGAAGCTGAAAAAGGGCGAAGTTGACCTACGAGTTGGAAACAGAGCAAGGGTTGCTACGTTAGCTGTAGGCACTTATAAATTAGTTCTGCCTACTGGGCTTTTGTTAGTTTTGAACAATTGCTATTATGTTCATGCTTTAAGTAGTAACATAGTTTCACTTTCTTATTTGGATAAGGAAGGGTTCACTTCTATTGCTAGGAATAGTAGATGTTCTATTTATCGTAATGATGTTTTCTATACTCATGGTGATTTGCATGTTGATCATTACATATCAAATTTGGAACAACCCAATCATGGAAATATCTATTACATAATAGCCAAAAGGGTCAAACTAAACAATTTGAATATGACATACCTCTGGCACTATCGTCTGGGCCACATAAATGAGAAACGCATTTCCTAACTCCATCAAGATGGATTTCTCAACTCATTTTATTTTGAATCATATGACACTTGCGAGTCTTGCTTGTTAGGAAAGATGACAAAGTCACCTTCCACTGGGCACAGTGGGAGGGCCACTGATTTATTGGGCCTCATACATACAGATGTGTGTGGACCGATGAACACAAATGCCATAGGAGGTTATTCGTACTTCATAACATTCATAGATGATTTTAGCATATATAGGTACATCTATCTGATAAAGCATAAATCCGAATCTCTTGAAATGTTCAAAATATTTCAAAATGAAGTACAAAACCAGCTTGGCAAAACAATTAAAGCCCTTCGATCTGATCAGGGTGGTGAATATTTGAGCCAACAGTTCATTGATCATCTTAGGAGTTATGGGATAGTCTCACAATTGACTCCTCTAGGGACACCACAATGGAATGGCATTTCTCAACAAAGGAATTGACTCCTTTTGGGGCCATGCCCTAGATACATCTGCGTTCACACTCAATAGTGTTCCATCTAAGGCAATTGAAAAGACTCCGTATGAGATATGGACTGGGAGGACACCTAGTTTGTCTTTCCTCAAGATTTGGGTATACGAGGTCTATGTTAATCAACAAGCCTCAGACAAATTAGCGCCCAAATTCTCAAAGTACCTTTTTGTGGGATATCCTAAGGAAACCAAGGGATACTATGTCTACAACCCTGTTGATAACAAAGTGTTTGTTGTCAGAAATGGTATCTTTCTCAAATGAGAATTTATCTCTAAAAGAACCAAAAGGAGAAAGGTACACCTCAAAGAAGTTTGAGAGCCACAAGACACCACAAAACTGCAAATGGAAAATAAAGAAGACTCACAACAGGTTGTTAAGACTCCTCAAGTCACGCAAGGTCCACGAAAATCTAATAGGACACGACTTCAGCCTTAGAGATATAGATTCCTGATTTCTGACAATTGTGATGTGTTGCTCATTGAGCATAATGAGCCAACTACCTATCGAGAAGCTATAGTGGGACCAAACTCTGAAAAATGGCTTAATGCCATGAAGTCTGAGATGCAATCCATGTACTACAATTAGGTTTGGACCTTAGTCGACCCACCTAAAAGTGTAAAAATTATCGAGTGCAAGTGGGTTTTTAAGGAGAAAACTGACATGGATGGCAATGTAAATGTCTTCAAGGCATGACTGGTTGCAAAAGGATTTACTCAAACTCATGGTGTGGACTATGATGAGACCTTTTCCCCAGTTGCAATGGCCAAATCAATCAGAATCCTCTTTGCCATAGCAGCATATTATGACTATGAAATATAGTAGATGGACGTCAAGACAGCCTTCCTTAATGGAAAGCTCCTTGAGGATGTGTACATGACACAACCTGAAGGGTTTGTGCGTTTCGAGGACTCTAGTAAAGTGTGCAAGCTTCAAAGGTCCATTTATGGACTGAAGCAAGCCTCTCAGAGTTGGAATCATCATTTTGATGAAGTAGTCAAAGAGTTTAGATTTCTTCAAAACATTGATGAACCATGTGTGTACAAGAAGGTTAGTGGGAGCACAGTTGTGTTTTTGGTACTCTATGTCGATGACATCCTACTTATTGGAAATGGCATTCCTACCTTGCAGATTGTCAAGTCTTGGTTAGGAAAGTCTTTCTCGATGAAAGACTTGGGTGAAGCCACCTACATCCTAGGAATTAGGATCTATAGAGATAGATGTAAAAGACTTATAGGACTCAGTCAGAGTACATACATACATACATAAAATACTGCATAGGTTCAGTATGCACGAATCAAATAGGGGTTCATACCCATGTCTCATGGTATTCACCTCAGCAAAGATCTGTGTCCTAGTACATCTGATCAGCAAGGTCGCATGAGTAAAGTTCCATATGCCTCGTGTAAGGAATTGGAAGACACACAACAGAAATTAACTTAAATTTTTTTTATTCCCTGCCAGGATCTACCGTATAAGTTTAAGTCAAGTGGAAAGAAGTATTATCCTCAATATTCAGTCGCGACTTTCTCAGCTTCTTGTTGTGACGTCCACAGCTTCTTTTCGCGGCTTGTGATCTCTTTTTGATCGCAAGAAGTCGACGACTCAGGTCAGCTTCCTCTACTGGTATCCACAAGAACAGCGTTCCAACCACGAACGATGTACTAGTGCCTCCTGTCCCTCAAGGGCTTACTCAATAATTCGTCCTCTCCGTCTCTATTTTGACAGTTTCTTATCTGCAAACCTTTTATGGATTCCCGTTCACACTTTTTTTTTAATGTCCCAACTGTAACTCCTAAATATCATATATATAGGATGCTATGCGTGTTACCATAGACTTAAATTTTTGGAATTAATCTTATATTAATTATGAAATTAATACAATATCATATATTGTATAATTTGATAAGAAACTAATTAAATAAATAGTGTTTGTATTAAATCCGTCCCACAGATTTAATTCACCCATTTATTCAATTTAAAATAAAGATAAGACGGAATTACATTTGATTTATTCTCATAAATTAAATTTGAGATATCATATCAATATGAATTTCAAATTCAAATGTGATAGAGATTTAATTTTATACTTATAAATTAAATCTTGTAAATATCTCTTATATGAGATATCATATCAATTTGAATTTCAAATTCAAACGTGATAGAGATTTAATTTATCCTTATAAATTAAATCATGTAAATATCTCTTATATATAATATATATAAACGAATTTATATATATACGAATATAAATATAAATAAATATATACATCAACCCTGGATCATTCATTGAATCTGGACATGTCTTAGATTCAATGAATTTGAACATCATAGCTCGTGTTGGGCTATTTTGTGTGTGACCCTGTAGGCCCATATGAAGTTGGCAGTGGGCCATTTACTATACTGACTCACAAGTCACAAGCGGTCTCTAGTAAGACATCACGACTACCCAAATCATATGAGGATCGATGAACGATGTAACCTTTTATACAACCATATCATGTCCCTTTTGTCACACGATATTTTGGTCATGGATGAGGCATGGAGAATGTCATCCTCCTATTCCTAACTGTTATTTTCTCGATCCCTAAGTAGTCTGACTATAGAAATGGAACTACCTTTCCATTACAGTATGGCCATACATTTCTCAGACTCACTTATCGAGGGGCCCAGTAATATCTCTCTACAAATGTGAGGGACAAATTCCATGTTGACCATTCACATTCCTCCGCACGAAAAACCACTAAGCCTGAACATAGTCTTTTTGATCACTCGGTCAAAAGTGACTTTTGACTAGATCAAAGTTGAGCGTTTGTCATGTAGGAATCCATGATGATCTCAGGTCAAAGGGCATAGTGACATGGTTTGTATATGAGATAAGCTTATGACTTAACCCATGCAGCTCTCTCATAGCGAGTCGGTCCAACACCTTGTACTCTTACATGTGCCTATGACTTTGATTTATATCTCTATACATCTTTAAAGTCATACTGGTCTTATTTCATCTCTGCTCCCGCATAGATGACTAACCAGGGACATTTAGGATAATATCATGACTTATCTAAGGATGGTCATCACAGTAAACATGCAAATAATATGATACCACAATTAATAAATTCATAAATCAACAATGTTCATAAGACAATGATTGCCCCCTAGGGCACAATTTCCAACACCTCGGCCATAGGATCTATCATGTATGCCATGTTATGTACTCGACCGGATGTCTCCTTTGCCTTAATTATGACTAGCATAAATCAACAGGACCCTGGTGAGGGCCATTAGACTACTGTCAAGAATATCCTTAAGTACTTAAGAAGGACTAAGGACTTATTTTTGGTCGATGGTGGATTGGATGAAGAACTTTGTGTAACTAGTTACACATATGCGAGTTTTCAAACTGACCAGGGCGAACAAAAATCGTATTATGGATATATATTCCTCCTCAATAATGGAGCAGTAAGCTGGAAGAGCTCTAAGCAGGGCACTGTAGCAGATTCTACAATAAAATATGAGTATATAGCAGCATCTGATGCAGCTAAGGAAGCCGTTTAGATCAAGAAGTTCATCATGGAACTAGGGGTGATACCTATCATCTCAGATCCAATAACTTTGCTCTGTGACAATAGTGGTGCCATTGCACAGGCCAAAGAGCCTAGGTCACATCAAAGGACCAAGCATATACTCAAGCAATTTCATCTCATTAGAGAAATCAATGATAAAGGTGATATAAAAATATGCAAAGTAGCAGGAGAAGATAATGTTGCTTATCCTCTAACAAAGTTGCTTGTGCAGGCAAACCATGAGTGTCATGTTAGTGTTGGAAAATGTGCCCTAGGGGCCAATCATTGTCTTATGAACATTATTGATTTATGAATTTATTAATTGTGTTATCATATTATTTACATGTTTACTGTGATGACCATCCTTGGATAATTCATGATCTTATCCTAAATATCCCTGGTCGTTCATCTATGCGGAAGCAGAGATGAAATAAGACCAGTATGACTTTGAAGATGTATAGAGATATAAATCAAAGTCATAGGCACATGTAAGAGTAAAGGTGTTAGACTGACCCGCTATGAGAGAGAGCTGCATGGGTTACATCATAAGCTTCTCTTATATACAAACCATGTCACTATGCCCTATAACCTAAGATCATCATGGATTCTTACATAACAAATGCTCAGCTTTGACCTAGTCAAAAGTCACTTTTGACCGAGTGATCATAAAGACTATGTTCGGGCTTAGTGGTTTTCCGTGTAGAGGAATATGAATGGTCAAGATGGAATTTGTTCCTCACATTCATAGAAAGATATTGCTAAGCCCCTCGATGAGTGAGTCTGAGAAATGTATGGCCATACTGTAATGGAAAGGTAGTTCCATTTCTATAGTCAGACAACTCAGGGATCGAGAAAGTAATGGTCAGGAATAGGAGGATGACATTATTCATGCCTTATCCATGACTAAAATATCGCGTGACAGAAGGGACATGATATGGTTGTATAAAAGGTTACATCGTTTATCAATCCTCATTTAATTTGGGTAGTCGTTATGTCTTGCTAGAGACCACTTGCGACTTGTGGGCCAGTATAGGAAATGGCCCACTGCCAACTTCATATAGGCCTACAGGGTCGCACATAAAATAGCCCAACACGAGCTATGATGTCCAGATTTATTGAATCTAAGACGTGTCTAGATTCAAAGAATGATCCAGGGTTGATGTATATATTTATTTATATTTATATTCATATATATATATATATATTATATATAAGGGATATATAGTATTTAATTTATAAGGATAAATTAAATCTCTCTCACGTTTGAATTTGAAATTCAAATTGGTAGGATATCTCATATAAGAGATATTTACAAGATTTAATTTATAAGGATAAATTAAATCTCTATCATATTTGAATTTGAAATTCAAATTGATAGGATATCTCAAATTTGATTTATGAGAATAAATCAAATATAGTCCAATCTTATCTTTATTTAAATTAAATAAATAGGTGAATTAAATCTGTGGGATAGATTTAATATAAATATTATTTATTTAATTAGTTTCTTATCAAATTATACAATATGTGATATTGTATTAATTTCAGAATTAATATAGATTAATTCCAAGATCCAATTTGGTCGAGGAAAACGCAGAGCATCCTATATATCTGATTTTAGGAGCTACGTTTTTGGTACACAACACACAATACAAAAGGCCAAACGGAATCTGCAAAAGTTTTGCAGATAAGAAACTACTGAGTAGAGAAGGACAGGACAAATTCTTGAGAGAGTTTTGGAGGGACAGGAGACGCTAGCACGTCGTTCGTGGTTGGAACGCTGTTCGTGTGGATACCAGTAGAGGAAGTCGACCTGAGGCGTCGACTTCTTGCGATCAGAAAGAGATCACCAGTCGCGGAGAGAACATGTGGAAGTCGCTGAGGAACACAAAGGGTAATGCTTCTTTCCACTTGACTTAAACACATACGGTAGATCCTGGCAAGGAATGGGAAAATTTTTTTAAATTAACTTCTGCTATGTGTCTTCCAATTCCTTACAGTTAGGTCAATGGGAATTAGTCAAATTAATGATTGTACCTAGTACAAGTGGGAGGTTGTTGGAAATTATGCCCTAGGGGGCAATCATTGTTTTATGAACATTGTTGATTTATGAATTTGTTAATTGTGTTATCATATTATTTGCATGTTTACTATGATGACCATCATTGGATAACTCATAATCTTATCCTAAATGTCCCTGGTCAGTCATATATGCGGGAGCAGAGATGAAATAAGACCAGTATCACTTTGAAGATGTATAGAGATATAAATCAAAGTCTTAGGCACATGTAAGAGTACAATGTGTTGGATTGACCCGCTATGAGAGAGCTGCATGGGTTAAGCCATAAGCTTCTCTCATATACAAACCATGTCACTATGCCCTTTGACCTGAGATCATCATGGATTCTTACATGACAAACACTCAGCTTTGACCTAGTCAAAAGTCACTTTTGACCGAGTGATCATAAAGACTATGTTTGGGCTTAGTGGTTTTCCGTGTAGAGGAATATGAATGGTCAAGATGGAATTTGTTCCTCACATTCATAGAGAGATATTGCTGGGCCCCTCGATGAGTGAGTCTAAGAAATGTATGGCCATACTGTAATGGAAAGGTAGTTCCATTTCTATAGTCAGACAACTCAGGGATCGAGAAAGTAATGGTCAGGAATAGGAGGATGACATTATTCATGCCTTATCCATGACTAAAATATCGCGTGACAGAAGGGACATGATATGGTTGTATAAAAGGTTACATCGTTTATCAATCCTCATTTAATTTGGGTAGTCGTTATGTCTTGCTAGAGACCACTTGCGACTTGTGGGCCAGTATAGGAAATGGCCCACTGCCAACTTCATATAGGCCTACAGGGTCGCACATAAAATAGCCCAACACGAGCTATGATGTCCAGATTTATTGAGTCTAAGACGTGTCTAGATTCAAAGAATGATCCAGGGTTGATGTATATATTTATTTATATTTATATTCATATATATATATTATATATAAGGGATATATAGGATTTAATTTATAAGGATAAATTAAATCTCTATCACGTTTGAATTTGAAATTCAAATTGGTAGGATATCTCATATAAGAGATATTTACAAGATTTAATTTATAAGGATAAATTAAATCTCTATCACATTTGAATTTGAAATTCAAATTGATAGGATATCTCAAATTTGATTTATGAGAATAAATCAAATATAGGCCAATCTTATCTTTATTTAAATTAAATAAATAGGTGAATTAAATCTGTGGGACAGATTTAATATAAATATTATTTATTTAATTAGTTTCTTATCAAATTATACAATATGTGATATTGTATTAATTTCGGAATTAATATAGATTAATTCCAAGATCCAATTTGGTCGAGGAAAACGCAGAGCATCCTATATATCTGATTTTAGGAGCTACATTTTTGGTACACAACACACAATACAAAAGGCCAAACGGAATCTGCAAAAGTTTTGCAGATAAGAAACTACTGAGTAGAGAAGGACAGGACGAATTCTTGAGAGAGCTTTGGAGGGACAGGAGACGCTAGCACGTCGCTCGTGGTTGGAACGCTGTTCGTGTGGATACCAGTAGAGGAAGTCGACCTGAGGCGTCGACTTCTTGCAATCAGAAAGAGATCACCAGTCACGGAGAGAACATGTGGAAGTCGCTGAGGAACACAAAGGGTAATGCTTCTTTCCACTTGACTTAAACACATACGGTAGATCCTGGCAAGGAATGGGAAAAATTTTTTAAATTAATTTCTGCTATGTGTCTTCCAATTCCTTACAGTTAGGTCAATGGGAATTAGTCAAATTAATGATTGTACCTAGTACAAGTGGGAAGTTGTTGGAAATTATGCCCTAGGGGGCAATCATTGTTTTATGAACATTGTTGATTTATGAATTTGTTAATTGTGTTATCATATTATTTGCATGTTTACTATGATGACCATCATTGGATAACTCATAATCTTATCCTAAATGTCCCTGGTCGGTCATATATGCGGGAGCAGAGATGAAATAAGACCAGTATCACTTTGAAGATGTATAGAGATATAAATCAAAGTCTTAGGCACATGTAAGAGTACAATATGTTGGATTGACCCGCTATGAGAGAGCTGCATGGGTTAAGCCATAAGCTTCTCTCATATACAAACCATGTCACTATGCCCTTTGACCTGAGATCATCATGGATTCTTACATGACAAACACTCAGCTTTGACCTAGTCAAAAGTCACTTTTGACCGAGTGATCATAAAGACTATGTTCGGGCTTAGTGGTTTTCCGTGTAGAGGAATATGAATGGTCAAGATGGAATTTGTTCCTCACATTCATAGAGAGATATTGCTGGGCCCCTCGATGAGTGAGTCTGAGAAATGTATGACCATACTATAATAGAAAGGTAGTTCTATTTCTATAGTCAGACTACTCAAGGATCGAGAAAGTAACGGTCAGGAATAAGAGGATGACATTCTCCATGCCTCATCCATGACCAAAATATCGTGTGACAAAAGGGACATGATATGGTTGTATAAAAGGTTACATCGTTCATCGATCCTCATATGATTTGGGTAGTCATGATGTCTTGCTAGAGACCGCTTGTGACTTGTGAGTCAATGTTATAAATGGCCCACTGCCAACTTCATATGGGCCTACATGGTGACACATAAAATAGCCCAACACGAGCCATGATGTCCAGATTTATTGAATCTAAGACATGTCCAGATTCAATGAATGATCCAGGGTGGATGTATATATTTATTTATATTTATATTCATATATATATTATATATAAGAGATATTTACAAGATTTAATTTATAAGGATAAATTAAATCTCTATCACGTTTGAATTTGAAATTCAAATTGATATGATATCTCAAATTTGATTTATGAGAATAAATCAAATGTAATTCCATCTTATCTTTATTTTAAATTAAATAAATAGGAGAATTAAATCTGTGGGACAGATTTAATAGAAACACTATTTTTTAATTAGTTTCCTATCAAATTATACAATATATGATATTGTATTAATTTCAGAATTAATATAAGATTAATTCCAAAATCCAAGTTTGGCGTAACACACATAGTATCCTATATATCTTATATTTAGGAGCTACAGTTGGGTAGAAAAAAAAGTGTGAATGGTAATCCGCAAAAGGTTTGTAGATAAGAAACTGTCGAAATAGAGACGGAGAGGATGAATTCTTGAGTAAGCCCTGGAGGGAAAGGAGGCGCTGTTCGTGGTTGGAATGCTGTTCGTGTGGATACCAGTAAAGGAAGCTGACCTGAGTCGTCGACTTCTTGCGATTGAAAAGAGATCACAAGCCGCAGAGAGAAGTTGTGGACGTCGCAACTAGAAGCTGAGAAAGTCGCGACTGAAGACTGAGGGTAATACTTCTTTCCACATGACTTAAGCACATACGGTAGATGCTGGTAGGGAATGGAAAAACTTTTAAGTTAATTTCTGCTGCGTGTATATATTTATTTATATTTATATTCGTGTATATATAAATTCGTATATATATTATATATAAGAGATATTTACAAGATTTAATTTATAAGGATAAATTAAATCTCTATCACGTTTGAATTTGAAATTCAAATTGATATAATATCTCAAATTTGATTTATGAGAATAAATCAAATGTAATTCCATCTTATCTTTATTTTAAATTAAATAAATGGGTGAATTAAATCTGTGGGACGGATTTAATACAAACACTATTTATTTAATTAGTTTCTTATCAAATTATACAATATATGATGTTGTATTAATTTCAGAATTAATATAAGATTAATTCTAAAAATCCAAGTATGTGGTAACACACATAGCATCCTATATATATGATATTTAAGAACTACGGTTGGGATAGAAAAAAAGTGTGAACGGGAATCTGCAAAAGGTTTGCAGATAAGAAACTGCCAAAATAGAGATGGAAAGGACGAATTCTTGAGTAAGCCCTGGAGGGACAGGAGGCGCTAGCACGTCGTTCATGGTTGGAATGCTGTTTGTGTGGGTACCAGTAAAGGAAGCTGACCTGAGTCGTCGACTTCTTGCGATTGAAAAGAGATCACGAGCCGCGGAGAGAAGCTGTGGATGTCGCAACCAGAAGCTGAGAAAGTCATGACTGAGTAGTGAGGGTAATACTTCTTTCCACTTGACTTAAACACATATGGTAGATCCAGGAAGGGAATGGAAAAAATTTTAAGTTAATTTCTGCTACGTGTCTTTCAATTCCTTACACCAATAACTTAACTAGCTTGTTTAAGCTTCAATCACATATCTGTAACTTTAATTTGTTCTTTCTACTTTCATCTAAGGTTTTTGGAAAGCATAACACCTTAGGGAAAACTCAACTTTCTTCCATGAAAACCCTAAGTTTAAGCTCCTAAATCAAAGGAAAATAAGCTAGGATAGATTGCTTACCTTTAATCTCTAGCTTGCTTGAATTTTGGACCCTTTAACCTTCTTTGTCTAGGCTTGAGTTTTCATTTTGCAAGAGTTTCCCCAAGGTTCTCATGTTCCACGGTTTGCTTCAGATTTGTGGGGGTATTTGTAGAAAAATCTCATGGAAATGAATGGCCAAGATCGCTTTGTGCACTATTTGATCTAATGGCTCATAATTGCTATCACATTAAACTTACTACCAAGCCAACTTGAGATAAGGTCACATGACAAAAATATTTTCCTCCTCCATGTCTTGGACGCTATGTGTGAGGTCTTGTGGGTCCTACCATGTGCAAATCCTAATTGTCACTTTATTCATTTTTCTTTTCTTTTTCAAAGATTAATAAATTATTCATTATAGGACTTGGGCTCCAAGATAACTCTTGGGACTTATTGGGCTACACTAAGATGAAATTTTGGACTGCCCTAGGCCTTCCTTGGGTCCAACAGCTAATTTACACAAATCCCAAGGCATTTCCTAAACCTCTTTCCACTATCAGCATTATACATATAGAAAAAAATTAGGATATGATAGATATCTTTGAGAAACATGTAAAAGCTCTTGGTATACATAAAATGTGAAATGCAAACCTTATGTAATGCTTTTATGATTGATGGAATTATGTTTCATCGTTACTTGATGTATCTGTGTGAAAGTATACAATATCCATATGTCGTATAGGTTATAAATATTAGCATTCTCACATAGGCAATTTTGCCTTTGACACTTAGGTAGAGTGTGCAAAGATGAGACATTTGTGTTCACAGGTAAAGTGGCAAAGAGTGTTGATATAGTGTATGTTTGGTAAACACTCAAACCGTGGTTTTAAAAGTATTTTTGGGCAAAACTTTGATTTGGGGAAATTTTAAAACTAACAACTATATTTGTCCAAAAGGGCTTTTAGATAAGCAATGGTTTAAAACCAAGGTTTTCGATAAGCTACTGAGACTAGCTTATGGAATAGTAAAAGAGCTTATGGACTAACCAATTACTATTTTACCCATACTTTTTCTTACACCCTATCTCCTCTCTCTCCTACACTCTCTCCTGTCTCTTCTACACCCTCTCTCCTATATTTATTAAAATTATACATTTCTGGTAATTTTTCAATTACAAAATTGTTTCTAGTAATAACTATCCAAACACTCATTTATTAAAAAACACTTTTTCTATAAGCTCTTCGCCAAAATCCTTTGTATAAAAGCTACACAAAAGTCCTTTTTTTCATTAGCCATTTTTTGAACTCTTATCCAAATGGACCTATAGTAGAGAAGAAACACAAACTAAATGTCACTTCAATTGAAGTGTCAGAATTTGAGATGATATCCACTAGTGCAAAATTAGATCAAATCGTGAAACCTACTTCCATAGTACCTATAACCAGATGACAATTTCTTCAATGCTGACGCATAGAGATGATGTTGAAAATTTTGTGTTTAGATACTGAGAGTGTCTAGACTTAAATCTATATGGTGTCATAATAGATCCAAAATGATGTACTCTATTATGGTATAATTGTAACACCATAGCATATGATTCATGCTACATGTGTGAGAATAATCCCAAAAGTGAAGCAAGTAAAAGATCCCTATTTCATTGTTGTGTGAGCCCCAGGAGGAACAGTCCTTCCATTGGTGTCCTTTGACTTTGACAATATTGTGGAGGTATGTTTCAATGGCTATACTACTTTAGCATATATCCTACGATCATGATATATACGATATAAGGAATTATGCTTGGAAAGCGATTGATCCATATGGAGGTTATATATGTGCAAAAGGAAGATTACCTATAATACATATGTATGCTAGTGTATGTGACATGTCCCCTATGATATTTTATTTTCATAAGTGTGGATAGTATGCTTGCAAGAAAGGTAATATGAGTCAAGTATTGATTTTAGAGGGATCATATTAGCCATAGAAAAGTGTATACTGGTAAATATGTGATATCTAAGGCATATTATGAACTCAAGCTACAGGAAAAAAGGTTGTCTTATGATGGTCCTATAAAAGGGATTTCTAGTACGGGCACCTAGATGAAGACGCCATGCCCATGCAGTCATGGCAAAGCACTTAGTATAAAATAAGGAAAATATAGTCTAAATCCATTATCCCTAACCCACCAAGTCTGAATGGGAGATATAGAAAAATGGGCTGGTCCGCATTAGTGTATTAGGCCTTGACCCATATATGTGTGGGGCTGAAGTAGAAATACCCAAAAGAGTTAGGTTATCATTTTGAATATCCTAAAATATTCAAAACGATTGGAGAGAATGGTTATGTAAGATAACCACCTACTTCCCAATTATCTCTTATAATGTGACTTAAGAGTGTGTACTTTATGATTATTTTTGTTCATTCTCTTGCTCTGCATCTATTTTCTCTTCTGTTGGCTGACACATACTCTTTTCTCTCTTCTCCAGTGTGCATTTTCTATGTACTAAAGACTAGTGTTCGATAACAATGTCAGGGTTATCGTATGGGTACCTGATTAGTGTGGACGATGATAGTTATGCCTAAAATCCTATAGTGCTTTTTGACATTAAAACCCATTATGCCTCCATAATTGATCCAAAATTGATATGCTTCATCTAAACTGTCAAACTCAAAACCTATTCTAAGTGTGAACTCGATATCTATATAATTAAATCTGAACATATCAAAAGTAGACATAGTTAACTTAACATAAAAACTCATATTCCACAGCTGTAAATCCACACATAGATAATCCACACACAGCACACTCCTAAATCCATTTGTACCCTTATCCCACAGATAATCCACACATACAGATTAATATTTTTTTATTGATTACAATAATTACAATAGCCTATAAATATAATAAACATCTTCAAACAAAGAAAGTAATCATGCATCATTAACTCCTTCCCTACTTAAGATTTTCACAAGCAGAGCTTTTGCATATTGAATCATATATTGTGTGCCTTCGGATGAGTGATGAAATTCTGATTTGTTAAAAACATACATACTCATATGGCATTCTAAAACTATAAAATGACGATGACTTATAAAACCTATCAATTAATAAAGCTCATTAGGTGTAATGCTAAGCCCCTCTGCTATACTTCAAACAACTATTTTTGGTAAACATGAAAAAATGAGATTAAATTTTAACAAAGCATACGTTTGGAATAAAAACCACATTTTGGTTCTTAAAATGAATATAACAATAGCTAATATTCTCAATCATCCATCAAAAATTTTGACCCATTTAGAATTCTCCATGAAAACTTTAAAAGATAGGTTTTTTTATCATAATACAACATATTTGAATAATTTTTCACATATAAACATCAAAATCTATCAAAAGCATGCCTTGAACCTTAGACTTACCTCAATAGATTTCTCGTACTTCCTTATAATTCCTTTGAGATGTTTTAGTGATTGTGTCATAGAGAAGATAACTTAATGTAGGGATGGCTGTGATTGAGTTAAGATAACTAATAACCATTTAGTATTCACTAAACAAAATGATGTAGTATGGTTAAGTGAAATTTTTGTGGCCGCTGGATGAATCTAAAGGATAAGATTCAATACATGACAAAGCTCATTAGAGAACGCACATTTGACACACCCCTCTCTCCCTATATAGTGGGAAGTCTTATCAATCTTACAATGACTCCTTTTACTATTCCTATATCATCCTCATACATTGTTAGTAATTTATGTCAGCACCACTCACCATCTATTATACATAGCAGTCCTTTGCTAATACTGTCTTTTTGTGCTTTTTGGGTGGAAGATTGTTAGAGATATTTTTTCTATTTTTTAAAATAGGTTTGTTTTAAAAATAAAAAACTTGTTTGGCAATTTAGTTTTACATAATTATTTTCCAAACAAAAAATTAAAATTTGTTTTCCAAAAATAGAAAATTAAGAAAAAATTATAATTTTTTTCTTTTTTTTCTTTTCTATATTTTTTATTTTTTTGTTCATCTATGTGTCTAAATCCTCGGACTCTTCATCCATCGTCACTACACTCCACTTTATCTTATATTCTCTTAATTCTCAGAGTTAGTTTTATAAACAATTGTCACATTTTTTTAGGCTTTTTTTTTGTTATCTAATACAAGTTTTTAGAACAGTTATCCAAACAAATTCTTTCATATAGATTAATTAGTTTTAAATTTCAAGTGAAATACTTTTAAAAACTAGGTAAAAGGGCCACTGGGAGACAACTTCATTATTAAGCAGATGGGAAAATCCTTAGAAAATACCTTTTCAATTCTACAATTCCAAAAAGAGTATCTTAATATATAAAAGGACAGATTGGTTACAAGTACCAATATGAGATTTCAAAATTTAGGGAAAAGATGAAATTTCCCCTGAAAGTGTTTTAAGAAAAGAAACATTGGGTTAGTTACTACTCATGTAATGGGAATAAGAACTTTTATAATAATTTTGACCACCTTATTGAAGATATTTACTACTCACTTTAACAACTTAGTTGGAAGTATACTTAGGTCAATTACTACTCATGAAATACAATTGATAACTTTTGTAATGATTTTGACGACCTAGTGAAGATATTTACTACTCTCTTTTACAACTTAGTTGGGATAAGTACTTAGGTCAATTACTAGTGTAATGCGATTGACAACTTTTGTAATTATGATTTTTACCACATTAGTGAAGATATTTACTACCCTCTTTACAATTTAGTTTCCAGTAAATACTTAGGTCAATTACTACTTGTATAATGGGATTGACAACTTTTGTAATGATTTTGACCACCTTAGTGAAGTTATTTACTACTCTATTTAACAACTTAGTTGTAAGTAAGTACTTGGGTCTATTAATACTCGTGTAATGGGATTGATAATTTTTGTAATGATTTTGACACCTTAATGAAGATATTTACTACTCTCTTTAACTACTTAATTGCAAGTAAGTACTTGAATCAATTACTACTCGTGTAATAGGATTGATAACTTTTATAATTATTTTGACCACTTAGTGAAGATATTTACTACTCTCTTTAACAACTTAGTTACAAGTATTTATTTCTTAAAACACTTTTAGTGGAAATTTCATCTTTTCCACCAAATTTTGAAATGCCAGATTAATACTTGTGACAAATCTATCCTTTTACATATTAGTATACTGTTTTTAGAATTTTTTATTTGAAAAGGTATTTTCTTGGGATTACCTAATTTTCCTTAGTAGTTTACTTGAAATTAACAACTGATTATATGGGAATTTAATAGTCCCATCCACATCTATCGAGATTCATTTAAACTTTTTTATATCACAAATCACTATTGAAATCACATAGAATGAAATACATGTTCAACTCTTATTGAAATGTAAAATTGTTTTGCTTAGAGTAATTTAATTAATGTAGGAATAGCAATTTTGTTAGTTCATGTGAGCAAAATAGTGTTAGACTAGGTGATACACCCTATAGGGGGTGAATTGGGTGTTTTAAAATTTTTAATGGAAATTTAAAGCTTAAAATCAATGAGAATATGAATGTACAAAGAGAATAAGGATAAGAAATATTTCACCAAGGGAAAGAGGAATCAACACAAGCAGTTTTATTCGTTCAGACAAATCTTCTTATCGTACATCTAGTCCTAGAGGCCTTATGAGATTTTTAACTATCTCCAAGATTTGTATGAGCTCTTGGTGTCTTAGTATAACAATTATTCCCTCAATCACTCCTTGTAACATCCCAAATTTTCCCTATCTATATAAGACTGATAGTGGAAAGAGGTTATGAAATGATTGGGATGATGATTATAAGTAAAGGTAATGTTTAGATAAGGTTTAACTTAGAGAAAGAGAGAAGGTATAAAGTTATATAGCCAAAAGGGCTAAGTAGCAATTAATGAAAGTCCAAGGACTAAACTGTAAATAGTGAAAGTTTAGGGACAAAATTATAAATAATGAAAATCTTAAAGACCTAAATAGAAATTTGAGAATTTAGGGACCAAATTGAAATTTCAAATTTGGTTGAACGAGACTAAAATTGAATTTGACAATTTCAGTGACTAATGTGTAATTTGGTCAAATTCAGAGGCAAAAGCGTAATTATGGAAAGTTGAGCAACAAAATACCCAAAATTGCCTAAAATTTTTTTTGTCCTAAATTTTATAAATAAATAGAGAATAGAATTTGGGCTAGGCATATCTCTCAAAATTTTTATTTAAGGTCACGATAAATTGATATTAATTTATAAAGTCTGATAATTAGTGCAGTATCTCCCAGACCTTATAATTAGATAAAATTATGAAGTAAATTCTTATAATTAATATAAGAATTTAGAAAATTTAGAAAAGTAAAAAAGGAGTCATGTAGAATATATTATAGAATTTCTGATGAAATTAGACACCGCTAAATGATTTAAAGAAAAATGAAATTTTTATCAAGATTCTAGGTATCAAAAAATTATTAGACTTTGTAAGAAATTTATTTGTTACTAGAATAAATTTCTAAAAATATCAAAACCCTTAAAGAAATTTTATATAAATTATTAAAAAAATTAGGGTAATTTAAATATATCGGTATAGCAAAATTCAAGAGAAGTGCCTTGGGAATTATGCCAAATAGCAATTGGGCTAAAAAAGGTACCTAAATGATGTCGCATGGAGAGGCCCAATGTGTCCAAGGAATACTTGGAGCTCATAAGGAATTTTAAAAGGGAAAAATGAAGAAAGAAAGAAAAACTCAAGAAGCATTAGGTGGCATTGTGAGGTGTCCAAGTGGAACCCATAATTTGCCTCATGGAAACCAAAGAGGGAAGAAGAGCTTTTGTCACATGGTGAATTATAATAAAATAATATAATGAATTATGCTAATTAAGATCAGGGTTAGTTAATTAAAAGAAAAACAATCAAATTCAAGATTTAGCCATTATAATAATTAGGAACAGTGGGGTTATAATGGACCTAATGATAAACTCATATTTGTAGTGATTTTTAGTGTGTTTTAAGTGAGTTTTATAATTGATTTTATCTCCATTTACTATAATGAGCAATTAATTAATAAAAATAAAATAGAATAAGTGAAAATTAATTGAAGTGATTTTAGTCATTAATTTGATAAATAATCTATTTCTTCTCATTTTCTATTACAGGCTAACGCACTAACATAATGGATTAAGGAAGAATAATAGCTCGATTAAAGGAGCTAGTGACTGTGATAGCACATTGCTAAATCTAGGAATGAAGGAGCATTCACGTGGGAATATGGCTGAGGATAACATATTGGACATGTGTTGAATCTAGATCTGATAATGGATTGCAAAATGGGAGATAAGCATGTGCTGTACATAATAGAATTCCACACATATGGAACTGATCATACACACACAGCTCATCTGAACACAATCACACATTTCAGCAGCAACTCATGCACTTCACACATTATTCACACTATTCATATTTCTTCTATATAACACACGTATCAGCACATTCTGAGGGGAGTGACACACAGTTTCAGGATCTAGACACACTCATTCTAATCACTCATCACCATTCCATTCATGCACATACTCCATTCATTGATCTGACTCTATTTCTCTCTCCATCTTCATTTTCTCTTTTGCAACTTTCCTCTATTCTTGTCAATAGAACTAGAGGAAAGTTTTGCAGTTTATCTTCATCTTCGTCTATCATTTTCACCATGACTGCTACTGCTAAGCTGTTGTGCTCTCTTGGAGAAGATGCTGAACTTGAATCCTTGGGATAAATAGGGAGTTACTTATGTAATTAGAGTAGTAGATGACAAAGATGTAAGGAACTGAGTTGGATTTCTTATTTCTGCATAACTGACATTTGATTGATTCTAATCTTTGATCAAGTTGAACATAGTTGTGTTTAATTGAAGTGATTATATAACATAGTATAGTTGTATCTGTTTAATTCATATTCTACTATCTTTGAGTTGAATGATTCATAATCTCTTTTAATGTCTGTAAGTTGTAGATTTGATTGAGATTTAGCTAGCGAATTGTTACCTAGCATATTCTAATTCAGCTGATCACCTCATATTCTGTGGATAATGAAGTTAAGGTAATCTCCAAGGGAACATACTTGTCATTCATTCATCTCATCATCATAAGCACTTAAAAGCATAAACAATAGCATAGGATTTACTTTCAGTAGTTAGATTAAAACTCATCAAACACCATCTCTATAACTTGTTAATTTGTGGCTCATTAGATTAATTAGGAACTTCTACATCCATTTAGACTCCTTGTAAATGTACCTAGGTTAGCCTCCACTTTACTAGGGTAAAGGCTGGATGCCTTGGGGGAACTCTTGCCATTTGGAAACTTGACCTAAACTAAGACAATTCAAGAAGGAAAACCAAGATACCATGATCCAAGAAAGCTAAGGCATAAAGTAAGCAATCCTGCTAGTTATTATGTATATGTTTTGGAAGATTGAAACCTAGATTTTTAATGTTAGAAAATGAATTATTCCTTGGTTGAACACGCTGATCAACTATGGAAAAGAAAAAGGGAAGGAGGGAATTAAGCTAGAGTCATGGAATTGGCACATGAATAAGCTAAAGTCATGTAATTGGCACTTGAATAACCTATAATTGATTATTGGTTGTTGGATTAAATTGTGTTTTTAACTATGCCCAATATGGAGCCTATTCAGCCAACCATTGACTTGAGTCAAGTAAATGGAAATTCATTGTTCTAATTCTTCCATTGAATTCAAATGATGATTTTATGTAGGATCGAATAAGATTGAAACTTTAGAAACATTGGAATTAGAAATAGAAATTTAAGAACCCTCCCTATTACTGTTCACACACATGAATAGTAATAATACTTTTATAATTGTGATGCTTCCAATGGATTTAAAATGAAAAATTGTGTGGGATTAAGTAGAGAAACAAATATTGAAAGCATTAGAATCAAAATGAGAATTTTTTAAAATTCTTAAGGGTTCTCTTTAGTTTTGACTATAATTGGTATAGGAGCTAGAATTTTATAATTCTAAGCTCATAAATGGATTCAGAATGTGAAATTGTATGGGGTAAAGTCAAGGCACAAATTAATTCAAATGGCAAGACAATTAACCACTTATTAAGAAACACTGGTACAAAATGTGCTTTTTAAAGCTCCATTTTTAAACTGGTCCTTGCTGAGACGGTTTAAAAAAACTAAGCAGTGGTATTTTGATAAATAAGATGAAATAGTTACATGGATGTACAAGTAATCGGTGTAAACTATAATTACTACGCTGAATACTAATATCAATAGGTGAGATTAGCTACGTCACATTATGACTTTTCAATTTCCTGTCTATGCTTTCCCACTTCTTTTCTTTATAACTTCTTCATACCTTACGGAGAAGCTTTTGATCAAATGAAAGATGGCATTTTTGTAAATAAGATGAAATATTTACATAGGATTTAAATCAAATTGGTGTAAAAGATATATAACTAGTGTTAAATATACTTTATATTCTGACTCTTTAGTTTTCTGTCTATACTTTCCTGCTTCTTTTCTCTATGCCTTCTCAAGCTGTTCATTTCACTTCTTTGATTCTTAATATTTGTACTCATTATGGTAGAAGGCCAATTGCATTCTTCGATATTCTTTTCTAAAACTGTTCTTATTCCTCAACCATATGTATACCATTCCTATGATCAGTACTTTTCAACTCATCACTTTATCTCTATTTTGTTTTTTTTTCTTTTCTCTGAATAATACAATGGCTTCTTCCTCATGTACACCTCCTTCTCCGGCACATAAAATAAACATAGATGATTTTGAAGATAAACATCCTGACCCTCACCCTATAATTCCTTCTACTCTCCCCTAGTTAACACTCTGATAGAGCGCCTTGAGGAACTCATAATGTGCTTTAATGCCCTGGATGACTTAGTAGAAGAACCATCTCAGAAAGTTACTAGACTAAAAGACAATTTTAGAGCTTTACACTCAGAAGTTTGCCACCATCAACAGCATCATAACGTGTATCATCCTGTTGATCCTACCGACTCTGATGAATCTTAGACCTTCGAGTCTGTTGAGGACCGAAATCCTACAACCTTTATCTGCCCCTTCTATTTTATTTTTTGTACTTAATGACAAAAAGAGAGAATATATTATATATTCTAATGGATATTATGTTTGGAAATTTCATACTTTTGATGTAAAGTTATTAGTAAAGCTGAATGAATAAAGTTTCTTGTTCTGATGACATGCTGTTCTTTCATTTTCCAAAAAAATGCAACAAATTAAAATCGGGCATGTCAATGTCAGGTGTACAATATAATGACCGATTTAGAACAAGTTATTTCTACATCAGTCTTCCACTTCATCTAGTGTAGAGTTGTTCAATTTATAATATTTTACATCAGTCTAAAAGTGATTGTGTTGAATATAATGTCCAGTTTAGAAAACAAGTATCTCTACACGGGTGTTGCAGTTTATCCATTGTTGATTTGCTTATGAAATACACTTTAATTGAATCAAAAGCCCCTTTACGCTTCCCATGTATCATTTTCACTTATTTGTGCATTTAAGTCTTCTCGACCCTTCACAGCCGGTGAGTTTTGTTTTGAACTCCTTGTCTCAAGAACTGAAGATTTATACACTACTGGCAGTACCTTTTGCCATTATTTATGCTGGATTCATTGTTGTCATTTGCTTGTTTCATTGGGTGAGTTCTTCTACTTGTGCGTGGTATATTCTATCCCATAATTAGCTGCAAGCTAGGTTTTATTGTTTTCTATTTTTCTAGTTTTTTAGTTTTCCACAAATATGGATCATAGTTAGATAAATGCTAAATGAACAAGTGCTCAGTATGCTGAGGGGGTGAAGGAGTTTTTGGATTTTGCTAAACAAAACTTTGATGATGACAATGGAAGGTATGTACACTCATCTAATTTATAAGGGGTTTTGCAAGAGTTACACAGTATGGGTATGGCATGGTGTAAATGTGGAAAGGTCGAGTGCATCTGAACAATTAGAACAGACATTTGATGATGACATGAATACTGATAATCTAGTTGAGGACATTATTCGTGATATTGGAGAAGATACTTTTATGCGGTCACATGCATATGGTGCTATGTGCAATGATGCATAAAAACCTCTATACCCTCGGTACAAAAAATACAACCTATTGAATGTGGTGTTGAGATTGGTAAGTGTGAAAGCACAGCATGGGTGGAGTGATAGAGTTTTTTTAGAATTGCTTGAGTTATTACAAGACATGTTTCTAGAAGAAAATGTGTTACCCAAATGCTACTATGATGCTAAGAAAATAATATGTCCTTTAGGCATGTAGTATAGAAGATTCATGCATGCCCAAATGATTGCATATTGTACAAGAAACATTTTGAAGATGAGGAGAAATGTCCAATATGTAAGACACAAAGGTACAGATTAAACAAGTATCCTGCAAAGGTGTTATGGTATCTTCTAATTATACCAAGGTTTAAGCGGCGTTTTGCTAATAAAGATGATGCACAAAAAATGTTATGGCATGCAACTGAAAGGATTGGTGATGGAAAGCTGTCACCCGCTTATTCTTTACAATGGAAGAAGATTGATGACTTATTTCCCGAGTTTGGCAAGAAACCATAAAACCTAAGGCTTGGACTTAGTACGGATGGCATGAACCTTTATGGTAGCCTTAGTAGTATACATAGTTCATGCCCCGTCCTCTTAGTGGTTTACAATATATCTCCCTTGTCATGAATGAGACGCAAGTATGTAATGTTGTCTATGTTGATCTCAGGACTGAAACAACCAGGAAATGACATAGACGTTTACCTAATGCCCTTGATCGAAGATTTGAAGAAGCTATGGGAAGGTGTGGATGTTTTTTATGCTATTAAGAAGGAGGTATTCAATATGTAGGCCATGATCTTTTGTACAATTAATGACTTTCCTATATACTAACATTTGTCAGGGTATAGTATTAAGGGCCATAAAGCATGTCCTATTTGTGAGGAAGGGACTTGCTACTATTAACTTCGTCATGGAAGAAAGACAATCTACCTAGGTTATAAGAGATTACTAAGACAAGGCCACCCATACCATTGACTGAAGAAAAGAAAATTTTGGGGGCCAAGAATTTGAAAATGCTCTGGAGCCATTAACTAGAGAACAAGTTTATGAAAAGGTGAAAGACATCAATGTTAATTTCAGTAAGACTACCAAGAGAAGTGAGAAAATATATGGAAAAAAATATCTATCTTCTTTGAGCTTCCGTATTTGCAACATCTTTAGGTAAGGCACTATATTGTTGTCATGCATGTGGAGAAAAATGTGTGACAACATGGTTGGAACACTTCTCAACCTACATGGTAGGTCCAAAGACGCTTTGAAGGCAAGATTATATTTGCAAGAAATGGGAATACGTGGGGATTTACATCTAAGGCTAGATGGTGAAGGGAGTTATTGTGTTGAAGAGATTAATATTTTGTCCAAGGATAAGAGAAGAAGTATTTGTGAGTGTTTACAAGGAATCAAAGTTCCCTCTTGGTACTCACCTAATCTTAAGAAGATTGTGTAGATGAAAGATTTGAATTAGTAGGCCAAAAGTCTCATGATTGTCATGTCTTGATGCAACAATTACTTCCAGTAGTTGTTCGAGGAATCCTTCAAGATGATTTGAGACACATTATAACCCGACTTTGCTTCTTCTTCAATGCTATATGTGGCAAAGTCTTTGATACTAAAAAGTTAGATGAATCAGAGCATAAGGGTTATGTTATTTTGTGCTAACTTGAAAAATTATTTCTTCTAGGCTTTTTTGACATCATGGTATACCTCATCGTTCATCTAGTGCGAGAGATAAAATTGTGTGGCCCTGTATACTGATAATGGACGTATCTATTTGAAAGATACATGAAAATCCTTAAAGGGTATATGAAGAATCCAAATAGGCCTAAGGCATCCATTGTTGAAAAATATGTTTCTGAAGAAGCTATGAATTTTTGTGAACACTACCTGTCTAAAGTAAGACTTACCTATCTCGCTAAACCCTGTGCCAAGTAGGGGGTCAACATGGAATGTCGGTGACTAGTGTTGATTATATATGAATTATAGCAAATAAACTTACACATCTTGAATAACATTGATGAAGTTCAAGACTATATAGTTGTTCATAAAGAGCTTGTCTGGAAACAAAATTATAGAATGATAGAGCAAAAGATGATTAGAGAACACAACAAATATTTTCCTACTTGGTTCAAACAGAAGGTTGAACATGAAGATTGTGTATCGGATTCAATTAGATGGTTGGCATATGGTCCTAAATTTAATGTGATATGTTGGAATTCTTTTGATATCAATAGGTATTCCTTTTATATGAAGTCCATAGATGATAAAAGTAGCTGTAGAATAGTGTTATGTTAGTGGCTGAAGCTATGCACTTCTCTAGCTTAAAAGACAACAATCCTAAATTAGTAACCATCACTTATTATGGCGTCGTTAAAGAGATTTGGGAGTTAAACTAAACCAAATTCACAGTTCCCGTGTTCAAATGTAAGTGGGCTAATGTAAACAACAGTGTTATGGTGGATTAGCTAGGATTTATACTGGTTGATTTGAATAGTACAAGTTTTTGGAATAAACCTTTCATTATACCAGACCAAGCAAAGCAAGTATTCTATATCACTGATCCAACAAATAAAGGATGGTATGTCACTATCCAAGGAAAGGGTTGTTCATGATAATTCAATTTGTGAGACCCTTTCTTTTTCAGTAGGTTTACCAAAATTGAATGAAGAAGAAGTGGATTCTGATTTATTTGTATGTGATTGCATATATTGTTTTCAAGTAATAATAGCACAAGTATATTGTTCTGATTGCGTATATTGTTTTGTTGTAACTTACAAGTGATGGGTTAATAAAAGGGTTGGTTTGAAAAAATAACTACAATATTTAAACTGGTTGTATATATTATACAGTGTAAAAAGTGATCTGAAAAACTTAAGGTCACCTTTTTTACACTAGTTGTACATGTTAATAGGTGAAAAAAGTGATATGAGAAACTCTTTTTTTACACTGGATTTAAGTTATCCCGTGTAGAAAGTCTTTTGAAATTCAAAAATATGATTTTCACACTAGATTTAAATTTGAACCAATGTAAAAAATCTTAATGAAAATACTTTTTATTTAAGCCCGCCCCTTAGCGTGTCTCTTCATTTCTTATTAAGGTTGTATTCAGTCTTTTTTTTTACATCATCTATCATTATGCCAGTCGTTGTGCTCTATGGTTTTTTTTGGGCTTCGCTGTGGTCAGTCATTCTTCTTGTTATGGCTCTTGTTATACTTCACCATGTACGTCTTCTGGACACTTATTTTCTCGTGTACGTACTTTGCCTTTTACGTGTTAGTTTAATCTAAGTTTTGTAGTTTTCTCTGATAAATGTTTCACTTCTTTCCATCAATAAATGCTTAAACTTCTTTCACTATGGTCAGTCATTCTTCTCTGTTTACTATGTTTGTTTTTGTTATTTCATATATAGGAATATAGGGATAATGGTAATTAGAATGAGGCTAGCGATGCTCAAAGTGACTCTAAGCAAAGGAGGGGTAGAAGTACGACATGATTGAAAGACATTTCAAAAGATAGGAATGAAGGGAAATTACTACTGATTGAGTTTGACACACGTTGGAAACCAATTGGTGAACACAAGACAAAGTACATGAGTTATATTAGCCTACTAGACGCAACAAGACTAAAATCACCATATAGACTTTGGCTACTATTGATAATAGGGTGAAGAATCAAATTTGGGACTCTATCTGGGTATAAGAACTAACTATTATACATTGTATGCACACCAATACCAAAAAATACAACTATTTATTGATAACTCTGCTGTTAATAGAATTATTGTAGCTCACTTACGATGTTCCCAACAATGAAGTCTTGAATAAGAAGATGTTGTCTTATTGTGCTGAGCATTAGAGGGGATTCAACACACAACTAGCTCGCAGTATGTGCATGATCGGAACAAATATGGTCATCCTTATCCTTCTCTATGCAGCAGGTATCAATTCATTAACAAAGCTACTTGGGAAGGATTTGTTAAGCTTCAGACTACGACTGCAGCTATGGTGAGTTGATATGTTTTGAAAAAGGAATCTTGCATTTCCCATGTTTCTTCCTTTTATATGTATTGATTTTAACTACTTCAACTCTTGTAGGAAAAAAGAGCAAAAGCCATTAAAAACGCTCTTAAAAATGATTGCCCCCACGCAATGTCTCGAGGGGGTTACATAAAGGCTGAAAGAGACTTATTGCGGCCAAGAGGAAGCAGATGCTGAGTTTGATCCTAGTGTTACTCTTGCTCACCCAACTCCAATACGTCGTGAAGATAAATGGTTGTATGCTCACCAAAACAAGGAGCAAATCATTTACAAGCGATCACGCTAACATGATTATGAAAAAAAATGTAAGTACTACTTGTATTATTTTGTTTTAGTAGACTAATTATATTATTTCTTATGTTTGCTCTTATTATATTATAGGTTGATTTTAAACAACATGAAGCCCATGGCTCCTTCAAGTCAAATGGTAGGAATGACATATTGACTATTGCCACAGGCATGCAAGAGCATGGGGCCGTGTCAGGGGATTTGGAGGAGGTGTCAGCATGAAAGATTTTTTTGGAGCATCTCGATGACATTCCCCATATGTGCTGTCATATCCCAATTTTTAGGCCTAGAAGCCCAGTATACAGCCTGAAAAAGGGATGCTACAAGACCCTGTTGAGTAGAGGTCTCAGTAAATAAAGAAAATTATGCTGATTAGTATAATGCAACACAAAGTTTTGATAAGAGGTAACGAAAGATTTATATTAATTTCTAAAGAGAATGAAAATTAATACAGTATTCTTTAGAACTTATAATCAGATGAAATATGGCAGTAAAATCCTATAATTAATAGAAGAATTTTTAAAACTGACAGAGCCTAAAAAGGAGTTCTGTAGAATTTACTATAGAATTTACAGTGGATTAAAAGACCCGATAAATAGGTTTCAGGGGAATTTCTCGGGAATTGAGCCCATGAAGATAAGGGATCATACAGAGGGTCTAAAATGGAACCTTATAGGCCTAATGATATTTCCAGATAAGTATGTGGGCTAGGACTAACAAAGATCGAGAAAAATAAAGAATTACGAAAATGCCACTGAAGGTATGCCACTGTGTTGTGTCATTGAGTCAGAGTCAGATGAAGGGTGTTATGATCATTTGACTAAGGTAAGACAGTTAAGAAAGGGTATCTAGATAGCTGACTAGGGTCAAGAGATACTCTGGTAAGGTATGGAAAGATAACAGTGCTCCTATAAGTACTGAAAAGGAACTAAGGGCATTTTGGTAATTTACTAAGGATGTTTCTTGGGAACCGAGCCACCAGAGTGTTTGGGCTAGGTTAGAAACCCAAGATGACAATCCAAAGCCCAAAAACGTAGCCCAAGAGTAATGTGGCTCCAAGAGGCATTAAAATTATTTTAGTGCTTTTTCAATAAAGTAAAGTGACCCGGTCCAAGATAGAACTGGGTAAAGTGATATGGAATCATGAATGGGGCCCACAAGGCATCACATGGCATTATTACAGTAAAAGAGGAAAAGAAAAGGACACATGGCATGATTACAAGAATAGGAGAAAAAGCAAGAGGACACGTGGCACGATCTTGGTCGTCTATTCAGGGAAAAGACTCTGGAACTCTCTGGAAAGGCTGAGTCAGCTGGTGAGGTGTCCCAAGGGCCCCACCATTGCGCCACATATACCCCTGAGGTATGCTGATAGAATAATAATGAAGATATTATTATGCTATTTATAGGCTCTGACCTATGGAAAGAATGAACCTTAGAGCAAAGGCTAAGAGCTAGAAGAAAAGCTACATGTCAGGTAGTAAACTTATCCTAAACTTGTATGCATTGAATGTTATGCTTGATGTGCTATGACTTTGTTGAATTGTGTTGAATATGTGATTATATATAAAGCTCTGTTCCTATGATTACTTTGGCCAATTGTATTTTATATGTAACATGGAAGCATGCACATTATGCAATGCTAACACTTTCACAAACAAGCACAAGTATTCACATTAACGCATGCATTGTTTAGTACTGTTTGCTACTGAGATTTCCCCATAAATCTCACCCCTTCCATATCAATCCAATTACAGCAAGTCTTCTCAAGATGGAGGAGATAAAGATGCATGAAGAAATGTTAATTGCTTAGCACGATTAATTTGTGATTCATGTATGTATAATTGCTGGAAATTGTCACTGTAAATAGTAACTCGTGGTGAGGCAGTGACATTTGAGCTAGAATTATAAATAGTAAATGATTGAATAAATGTATGATATTTTTTTAGTAAATATTATACATACCAAGCTTCGATTTTATATATAGAACATCTCATTTTCATGTCTACACATAAAGATATGATTTATCAAAGTTGGGACCAGAATGTTGGAATCAAGGACAGGACGCTGGAGGAATAGTAAACTTTGGACATTGACCAATGTTGATCTGGTCAAGGCATGGTCAAGGAGTCATTTTTCCCTGAAATATCATTATGTTAGCTTTGTGTATCAATTTGAACCACTCCATTTTTAGTTTTATAGAATTAGTTATGATTTTTCAAAGTCAGGTCACTCCTCTGGAATTCGTACAGTGAACAGTACTCGCTAAGAGTAAAATTCCAGATTGAGTAATTTGACTTCAACAGCCTTGGAAGTGATTCTAGATGCTACTGCTTGGTCCTTAAGACGTATCAAAATGAGGATGTTATATTTTGGTATCATAGCATACGATTCTGGCATAGAATAGAAGGTTCTGGCTCAGTGATGATCTAGAGTAGATAGACTAACCCCTTAATACAAGTTAGAGATGTGAACTACAAAGGTTTCCTCCCTAGTATAAGATATGGGGATGGTGTTCACTACTTAGAGAATGATTCAGATAAGAGATAGTGACGCCTAGATAGATAGAATAGTACCCCATAACTTATAGCGGTACGGGGTAATTTTTAAGGAAGTGGTTAGTCTTAGTCAGCCGTTACCACTGAGGTCTCATATTTCTTAGCACGATGTGGCTGGACTAAGCAAGATAACATCTGGAGAGCAGTTTTCTCTACGGAGAGAGACAGAAGCTGACTAGTCATAGGTTAAGGGAAACTGCTAGAAGTTACAGTAGCAATGATAATGAAGGTACCAACCTGGTTAAAGTTAATCAACTAGACGATCGATACAGAGCATAATCAAGCCATATAGTATAAAGTAAGGAGATATGAAAGGTTAGGAAATGTTCAGAAGTAGATCCTTTATAAGAGTAGATCTATATTATGAAAAAATTTGTTCAGCTAGTGTTTCCTGAACAAAAGAATGAGGCTTGCCTAGGAATAATCCTAGCACATGGCCTAAAGTTAGAGACGAGATGGGCCGTAAGATAATGGAACCACAATATAGTCTAGAGTAGACTAAGACTGATAAAGAGAAAGGTAGCCACAGTTGTAAAAATAAAGTGACTCTACTGTTCCCTATGTAAGAAAGGGTAATGAAGGATTGAGTCTATACCATAGTAAGAGGGTAATGTGGCAGCCTAAGTCAAATAAATAGTTATTTCCAATTCCTAAATGAATGTTTAGGATCTGGACAATTTGATCAGACAATGATAGGCAATGAGATTAAGATGAGGATTAACAGTGAATCTACATATAAATGATGACGATACTCAGGATATATCCCTTTAGTAAGGGTAAGGAATATGAGTGATGAAAATGAAATGAAAAGAGAAGCATGTATAAGAGATGGTATAGCTCTAAGAAATAGCAGTGTCTATAAAGACATAGGCTAGTGTTGTTGCAATAGAGTTAGATTGCTCTTGCGATAGAGTAAGATTACTTTTAGAATAAAGTCAAGAGATGACACAGTATAACTCAGATAGAGTAAGGACGCTTTGATGAGACGAATAGATGATGTAGATATGTGCATGGTAGAGCCTGTGTAGCTCTCTGCAATAAAGGGTATAGTAAAGTTATGAATGGTATGAGAAGTTCCTAAGTGATAGAGGAAATGAGTAAAGTCTTGATAGATAATATTGGCTTATGTGATCATTTTAGGGGAATTATCTGTTGAGTTAATAGCTATGCAGAAGTGATTAACCTTGTAACTTTGTCCGTTAGTTTAAGTCTTCCAAAGATGAGAATACAGTACAATGGAATCGCAATAGATTCTGGAAGATTGCAGTTAGATCCTAGTATGGCTCCCAGAGAATAGAATTCCAGGGTCACAGTTAGATCCTGAAGAGGCTTACGGTTGATCGCAGTAGATCCTGAGGGTCACAATAGACCTGAACAAGAGAGAGAAAATATTAAGCCATAAGTACAGTATGTCTTTGGAAGGATGAATACCAAGGAAAAGTTAAGGTACAAAAGCTTCACAAGTTGGTTAGCTCATAACAGAGAGAGTACGCATGATGTTAGATAGCCTTATTACTATGAAGGACTAAACTCAGAATTTTCCTACACATAATAGAAACTCAAGGACAAAAGTTAATACTTCTGAGTCCCAAGGATTGATGAGAATATTTCATAAGATATGAGAAAGGGTAAAACGAGAATAAAGAGATCCTTACGATGAGATTACAGAAAATAAGAATGAAAAATAAATAGATCCTCCAGATGAGGATAAAGAGATTAGAAGACCAGATAGACCCAAGAGAGCTAGCATAAGATGGGTCTAAGATAGTAAAGTACCAGGGTTTGAGCCTGTTAGCACCAGTGTTTCAGATTTATATCTACATATTTCAGTTAAGCGTGCTCAGGCAAGAGTAGCCCAATGATGGGTGACCCCCTGGGAAGTGATAGGAAAGGTGTAAATGCCATAGAAATTTGGTATATGTACACAGAGTTATGTAAGGTGATAGAAAGAGCTATGGAAAGTTAGAAAGGTTTATGAACAGAAAGAGCAAATGAGAGCTTTCACTCCTTGCATGAAATGCCAGGCATTATGTTATGTTATATTATGTTATGTTATGCTAAAGCTCCAAATGTTAGAGCAGTGCAAGCTCTATGTGATAGAGTTGTGCAAGCTCCAAGTGTTAGAGCTGTGCATATTGATAGAAGGAATGCTTGAGCTCTAATGATAGAGCTTTGCATTCATAAGCAGGTACGCAGTCCTGTAATATGTTGGCCAGGCATTATGCATGTTTGAGTATGTGCTCCTATATGCTCCTATGTGCTCCTGTTTAGCAGTAGAGCAATGAAAGAAAGAATAATGACATAAGTCCTCTCTCTGTATTATGATGAGCTGTTAAAGATGATAAGAAGTATGATGATACAAAAATGAGAGTTGAAGTTTTACAGATATTTAGAGAATTCAGCTGGATACTCAGATGAGTAATAAATGACTGCACTAAGAAGTATGATGAGTAGTCAACAAAAACTCCAGAATATAGGAGTATATGAGAAAGTTTAATATGAAAGAAAG
Source organism: Leucaena leucocephala (assembly GCA_037074615.1). Taxonomy (NCBI): domain Eukaryota; kingdom Viridiplantae; phylum Streptophyta; class Magnoliopsida; order Fabales; family Fabaceae; genus Leucaena; species Leucaena leucocephala. Next base: position 5,523,606 of record CM073534.1, read on the forward strand.
GGACATTCTCCTTCGAGAAACTATTCATCAAGGACGAATAGAGATTTTACCCTGAAATTTCGAAGACGAAATTTATTTTAAGGGGAGGAGAAATGTCATATCCCAATTTTTAGGCCTAGAAGCCTAGTATATAGCCTGAAAAAGGGATGCTACGAGACCCTGTTGAGCAGAGGTCTCAGTAAATAAAGAAAATTATGCTGATCAGTATGATGCAACACAAAATTTTGATAAGAGGTCCCGGAGATTTATATTAATTTTCAAAGAGAAGGAAAATTAAAACAGTATTCTTTAGACCTCAGAATCAGATAAAATGTGGCAGTAAAATCCTATAATTAATATAAGAATTTTTAAAACTAACAGAGCCCAAAAAGGAGTTCTGTAGAATTTACTACAGAATTTACAGTGGATTAAAAGACTCGATAAATAGGTTTCAGGGGAATTTCTCGGGAATTGAATCCATGAAGATAAGGGATCATACAGAGGGTCCAGAATGGTACCTTATAGGCCCAATGATATTTTCAGATAAGTATGTGGGCTAGGGCTAATAAAGACTGAGAAAAATGAAGAATTACGAAAATGCCACTAAAGGTGTGCCACTGTGTTGTGTCATTGAGTCAGAGTCAGATGAAGGGCGTTATGATCATTTAACTAAGGTAGACAGTGAAGAAAGGGTATGTTAATGGTGTAGAGATGTGATATTCTATGGAAAGGTGCAGAAAGATGGAAGCTGAGTGTGTAGGTTGTGAAGAAGGTGTAGAGAGGATTAGAGTACTCCTTCTTAGCCTAATTAGGTAAAAAACTAGCCTCCCCAATGGCTACAGCTTCAGCTCCTTTTTATTCCCGCATAACCTAATCCAAAACGCGCAGCTTCATCAATTGTCTATTTTAGTCGCAACATGTTGACACTTTGGTCGTGACTAAAAAGTACAGAGGCGTGATCTGATTTTCTTTGTCTTGTGATTTTTTTTTCTGCTCACATTAGTCATTGGTTCTCCCCCAAAATATCTGCAATTCAAAACCAAAGCTCACTGTAAAAGTCCAAATTAGTAGAGAACAATATTTATGCAGTTTAGAAGGGTTAATTTGCCATTTTACCCTTTAATTAGCACATTGCCAAGCACAATTATGTATTACTACAAAAGCACAAATACATGCATAAAATGAATGGTAAAGTCATAATAAGACCCTCAAACTGTTACAGAAATTATACACAATTTGTGTTCTATCAACCACCGTCAATATGGTAGTGTTGAGTGCAGATATTATATAATATGATATATGCACGAGATCAATGAGATATGGATCACTGATACCTTACAGACTCTTTCAATTTATCACATATTGAATATTTACCTGTTAATTTTAACTTGCAGTTGTTCGAGTAGAACAACATGAGCTTTGAAGATGAGCAAATCTACTCAATGATCAATGCTTTGTCAAAAACCATCCATGTATATATGATTGTATGATATTAGTGTATATATTATTGTATTATATTTTAGTTCATTGCATGCATTAATAAGAATTCAAATTACTTTATTACTATATATTAACAATTAATTTGGACTTTTGCATTGCTTACTTCATACTTTACTGCCTATAGTCTATCTTCATTATAGCAAATACAGTATGTTATAGATGGGAAAATTGAAAGAAAGTGTAAAAAATGAAGCCTTTAACAGCAGCTTTTCTAAACATTGCCGTTACAAGTATAGATTGTGATGGTGATTACCTTCAAAATCGTTGTTATATGATTATACTGTAACGATGATTTTACTAAAAATTGCCATAACGTTATAAATATTTAATGGAAGTTTTATAAAAATTGCCATTAAAGTATTACATTTAACGGTGATTTTTCAACTGCCTTTAAAAGCTAGACTTAAAAAATCTCTGTGAAATGTGACTTTTAACCTATGTTATATGACTTTTTTCTATTAGTGGTTGTTGCTGGTATAAGTTGCTATTGGGATTTCTTTGAAATCTCAGTCCTCCAATTAATCAATTATCTAAGGACTGAGCCATCAAGAGGCAAGGGCATAATGATGGAAGACTAGTGTACTTATGCCATGATATTTTGAAGTGTACACACAAGCTTTAAATCCATAGGTAGAACACTTAAATTTGATCTGTGTACAATTTATGGTGATTTTTCAAATTTAGGGTTATAAATTTGGAACAGAATTTTTGGCCAATGAGTAGTAGAAATTCCATACCAAACTGGTACTATTCTACTATGAATAGGTTCCTAAAACTATTTTTCTGTTAAATAACTATTAAAGAGCTTTTAGAAGGACTTGAAACCACTCAATTTCATTTTTTTTATAATTAGTTATGAATGTTTAAATTTAGATAAAAAATTTGGAAATACCAAATGAACAGTACCCGATAAACTAAAAATTTTAGATTTGGTTTCTTGAATATTGGGCCATCCAAAATGTTTCCAATAGACATGAAATGAACTCTAATATGGTCTATAGCTAAGGTGAGACATTGGGAGTCCAATTCTTCAAAGTGGGAAGAAATGGAGATATGGAATAATGGTTGATTATGATTTTAAGATATTTAGGATATTTGATATTATTATGGAATATTTGGTTTTAATTTTGATTGATTGTTATCTTTTATTATTAATTGTTATGTATATTTAATTTTAGGTTTCTTGAATCATTTAATTCCTATGGTTAGGTTTAGGCCTATAAATAGCACCTTAACACATTTGCTTTGTACACCTTGATTATGAATTGAAAATTGATCATTGAGTTGTTTCCCTTCACCCTCTTTTGGTCTGGTTTCTCCCTCCTTCTTGTTGTCCTCCCTCCTATAATCTCTCTATTTCCCTATTTCACATTACCCGTCTTGCATCAAGATACTTTAACATCAGAACTTTTGGCGTTTCTAATTGGTCTTAAAAAGACACGAGACAAGAATTATAGGCAATTTTGCTTGAGAAATGATTCTTCGAATACAATTAAGCTAGCCTAAATTGTTATGCTTCTAGATGTGCTAAGTGGGTAAAAATGATGGACTCAACATATTTACTCCAACTATTGGGATCTGACACGCATGTGACTATGTGGGAAGTAATTATTATGCACGAGGGGAAGTTTCGATAACATGATTTGAAGGATTTCGGATGTACGTAGGATTTTATGACTCGTTAGAGTACTCACACCAAACCAAAACACCAATTTGTACCTCGATTGCACCACACAACAGATACACCGAAGAAGAGAAGAGAGAGCATTGAGACGAAAGAGAGCGATCTCCACAGGGAGGAGAAGTTTCCTTCTATTTTGTGTTCTGATTCTCGTAACCACCTCCCTTAATCCCTTATATCATGAACGTATAGTTATATGGGATATATGGGATGTGTTCAACTTAAACAATAAAGGAAAAACTCTCTATATCAACCCACACTTTTCCATATTTACATAATAGTCCCACTTGCATTGGGTTTGGGCCCTAATCTACCAAGAGTTGACTATGTATTTCTCAACATGATAAGTATGGAGGTGAACATTGTTGACAAGTTACCATTAATATAAGTTAACAAGTAAATTTACTACATGGATCCTCAATACATATAAAAGTTAGTTAGAATGTTGGATTTTATTTTAAATATAAGACCTTAATCTATTTTATATATAATATTTTTTATTTTTAACCAAATAATTTATCTAACTTATAAATTAATATATAATATAATATTATATATGAATATTTTGAGAGATCATGTTATATTTATTATAATTAACTTATTTATTTGGCTCCTTTAACTTATTCAAATTAAAAAAGTAGGTCTTATATTAAAGATTGGTGGGAGTATTAAAATAACAAGTACCCTGAAACTTCTGACAAGTACACTGGAAAATAAATTAAACTTCGTTGACAAGAACTCCTTAGTAAATTGACAACTAAACTTTAATCAAATGACAAATTTATTTAAGCTGTTAACAAGTACAAATAAAGATTATAAAGACACGTTATACATATTGATTATAGAATATTGTTGACAAGTTCCTACTACGAAATTAACAAGTAAATATTATTGAAATAATGACAAGTTAAGTTAATATTTTGATAAATACATAGTTCAAAAACTGAAAACTAAGTATATAAAATATATAAAAGCTTGCATTATATCAGTAAATGATTTTGGTGGCTTAGTGAGAAATGTTATTTAAGTAAATCACCGGGTCATGGGTTCAAATTTCCCTTTAGTAACCTTTGATGATTTAAGCTCTCATGAGCGTTAAAAATCTGGTAACTATTGTAGGCAAGTCCAACCAGTTGACTGGCGACACCCTCATTGTTGGCGACACCCTCATTGTTGGCGACAGGGTTCAAGTGACGGTGGCTCCAATGACGGCAAGGATGGTGGAAGAATGTTTTCTCCAAAAAATGAAGGGCATTTTGGTCATTACCTATTAAAAACATAATTTTGGTTTAGTCCTTTTGTCTTGCAGTGTAAATTTAGATTTATTTGGTCCTGATTTTAAATTAATTTACTTTTGTGATCCTTTATTTAAATTATCCCTTTTTAATTTTGTATAAATGTCAAATACTAACATTTGTCTTTTGTAATGAAACTCAATTAAAAGAATTTATTTGGCCCAAAAAACGTAAGGGCGTATTTAAAAATTGATGAATTTGTTCTGTTGTTGTACTTTGAGAAATTAAATGTCATAATAGTAAATATGTATTATACTCATTTAGAAGAAATGATTTGGCAAAGAAAAAACTATATGAGCTAATTTAAAATTTGATGAAAAATATGAAGACTGTATAATTAATTTTATTATTATTAATAATTTTATTTTATTTTCATTTATTTTATTTCTACTATTATCATTATATTTTAAAATTGATTTTATTTTTTAATTATACATGTATACTTTTCTTAAACATATTTTTAAATTGGTTTTATACATGTCTACTTTTTCAACCTATATTTACCTTAATCTCCTTTACATATTCAGCTAAATACAAAAACTAATCTCATCCAGAATATAGAGAACAGCCCCTCCTTACTAAACTTACCACACAAAGTTGAATTGCCAACCACTAGTTTCTTAGGGTCTGTTTGGTATGAGAGAAATAGAGGGGAGGGGAAATTTTAATGAGTTCAATTTAAAATAAATAGATTAATGAGGTTATGAAATTTTGATAAAGAGATTGAATATGGAAGATAAAAATATAAGCAAAATTAATTAAAAGCTTTTAACATCACTTCTCCAATTGTTTTAATCAAACTCATTATATAGTTTTCCCTTTCCTATCCTCCATTTCCTTCATATCTGAAGGTTTTCGGGTGTACCTTGGATCTTCTTCTTATCCACTAAAGTACCCACACGCAACCAGAGTACCTTATATGGACTCTGATTCATACACACAGCAAATACACCAAAGGAAAAATGAGAACCGAGAAGCACTGGAAGCAAAAAGAATAGAGGAAGGAGAAAAAAAGTAGAAGCACTCTTTTTTTCTTGTCTGCAAAGCAAAACCATATGCACACACCACTGAACTCTGGAAACTGATCCCATGCATTCTTTTTTATGTCCTGTATGTGTGTATATGTGGAGTGGAAGTTGGATAACTATAACTTCCACTCCCTCATTTTTCTCCCTTCAAAATGCAAATTGTTCCCTCCATTAGCTTCTCTAATTTGGGCTTGATCCACCATGGGTGGACAGCCCATTTCCTAACATCTCCCACTCACACATGGTGGATTAGTTATTGTTGCTCCAATCTCATTTTTCTTCCTACTTTCATACTAGATGCTTTACCGTGACCACATAGGCATGACATCTTCTTTCGGGCGTTTGTACTACAAATCCCTTTTTCAGAGACCAGCACAAAGCAACCCTTTAGTGTAGCTCAATCAAATAAGTTAGAGTTCCTTGAATGTCCTAGATATATCTATATACACTTTTCTTATGGCTAATTTAATCCCTCTTGAGTTAGCATATAACTCAGATAGCCTCCACTTATGCATAGTATCCACACTTATGAAATTAACAAAATAATATCACAAGGGACCAATCACAGACACTAGCATGGATGTGTATATTCTAGTAATCTTTCTTTCGCTCACATATCATTTTGATATGAATCAACTCCTTTCCTAACATAATACCTTTGGTTCATATATAATTTGACCATAGGACATATACTAAAGTAGCAATGGCTAAAACATACCTCCATAATATTGTTAAAGTCAAAGGAATTAATAAAAGGATTATAGCTTTATGGAACTCACACAACAATGAAGCAAGGATTGATCCACTTGCTTTCCATTTGCGGTTATTTAGCACATGTGGTATAAATCACATGTTACGGTGTTCTTCTTATCCTTAAAGAGTGTTCATCATTTTGATTCTATCAATCACACCGTACAGACTTAAGTCTAGACACTCATAGCATCTAAACCCAAACTCTTCAATTCTATTCACATAATATGACGTCAATTTTGAAGAATTTATTATCTGGCAACAGGTTTTATGGATGTGGGTATCCATTGTTCGATCCATATCCTTACTCATGGATCTCATCTCGACTTACTACACTTTTTAAGGCAAGATGACACTTATTGTGTTTCTTCTATACCATATCAGCACTCTTGTTGCTTTGCTAGTGAACACATGTCTCATCTTTGAGCGCTTCTATAGCATCAAAGGCGGTTGCTAGTGTGAGAGAGCTACCTTTTTCATCCTGTACGACATACTAGACATTGTATACTTTTACCTAGACATATAAGTAATAATTAATGACATGTTATCATTAATAAAAACAAAAGTATTACATACAGTCTGCAACTTTACATTTTTAACATGTCAATGGCTTTTACATGTTTCTCAAATGTTTCTTTGCCTATTGACTTGGTCAGGGTATCTGCAACCATACATTTGGTTGAAATGTATTATACAATTACAATTTTATGTGCTATATAATCCCTCACAAAGTTATACTTTATATCAATGTGTTTGGTCTTACGGTGATACTTAAGGTCTTTTGTGTAGGCTATAGCTACAGTATTGTCATAATGTATCAACACCGGATTGGTACTCTCATTCCCAAATCCTAGATGTTTGATAAATCTCTTCAGCCAAATAGCCTCTTGCGCTGCTGCAATGCATGCCACAAACTCAGCTTCCATAGAGTGTAAAGCAATGCATGTATGCTTCTTGCTACTCCAACATATGGCGCCGTTGTTAAGTGAAAAGGTGTATCCTGAAGTCGATATTCATTCTCCTTTATCACCACCTACATCAGCATCAGAATATCTAATTAGGCGCAGATCGCTTCCTTGATAACACAACGCATAGTCAGTTGTGCCTTTTAAGTATCTCAAGATCCTTTTCACTGCTTTTCAGTGTTTCTCACCAGGGTTAGACTAGAATCTGCTAACCAGCCCTACAGCATAACAAATATCTGGTCTTGTACACATCATTGCATACATCAGGCTACCAACAGCACTGGCATATGGAACTTTTCCATTTGCTTTTTATCTAATTCAGTTTTGGGACACATGTCAGAACTCAAGGCCACTCAAGTGGCCACAGGGATATCCATGGGTTTGCATTCACTCATATTGAATCGCTCAAGTATCTTATTGATATAATTCTCTTATGAAAGAGTGAGGATTCTCTTGGAACGATTATTTTGAATCTTGACTCCAAGTATGTATTCTACTTCACACATGTATTTCATCTCGAAATTTGATAAAAGCCATTCTTTAATAGCTATCACAGAGTCAAGACTATTTTTAGCTAACAGTATATCGTCTATGTATAAGGATAATATCACAAAGTTACCCTTAAACCGCTTAACGTAGACACAATGGTCTTCCTCTATCATCTGGAAGTTATGTGAGGTAATCGTCTTGTGAAACCTCAAGTACCACTGTCTAGATCACTATTTTAATCCATAAATGGATCTTTTGAGTTTACACTTCTTGTGTTCAAACCCTTTTTCAATGAAACCTATTGGTTGTTCCATATAGATTTCTTCATCCAGATCACCATTCAGGAATACAGTTTTTACATCCATCTAATGTAACTCTAAGTTTAAACTATTTACTATTGCCAGAATAAGTCTTATTGAATTGAAGCGCACAACAGGTGAAAAAGTATCCTCATAATCTATACCTTTTTGTTGTCTATATCCCTTTGCAACCAATCGAGCTTTGAATTTGTCAATTGATCCATCTACCTTCTCTTGATTTTGAGAATCCACTTGTTCCCAATGGCTTTACGCCTTTTTGGTAGATCAACCAATTCCCAAACTTGGTTTTTGATCATTGAATCCATTTCCTCTTTCATTGCTTTCTTCCATTCGTCCTTCACAGGACCTGCTAAGGCCTCATGAATAGTGCAGGGTTCATTATCCCCTTCTGGAGTAACTAAGAGTGCTTTGCCTTCTATTTGGAAGCGTCTATTTGGAACACTTTCCTTGTTACTCTTTCTTTTAGGAGCAACTTGCTTATCTTTTCTCATTTGTCTCAGTCTTTGTGTTGATCTTTCTTGGCTCCCACTCAGATTGACATACCTAGACAATTATGGTCTATCAATTTGTTTGGCACTGTCCTATTCCTGAGTCTCATAAAGAGGTACAGTGTGGTCAACATCTCCCCTACTGGGAAACTTTGTCTTAATAAATACAACATCCCTTGATTATGTTTCAGTCACTGTTCCATCTTCAATTTCACTTATGAATACATATCCTTTTGAGGGTTTAGAGTACCTTATAAAAATACATTTCTTCCCTCTAGGACCCAGTTTCCCATGTCTATGAGAATTGTCATGGATATATGCCGCCGAGCCCCAAGGTATAAGGATGCTTAGATCTGGCTGACGTTTAGTCCATAACTCGCAGGGTGTGGAATCGACTGATTTTGAGGGCACACTGTTAAGTATGAAGGTTGCCATCAATAAAGCATCACCCCAATGTGAAATTGGATTTGCCTGAGCCATCATAGACCTAACCATGTCTAGAAGTGTTCTATTTCTTCTTTCAGTAAACCCATTCTGTTGAGGTGTGCCAGGGATAGTTAGTTGCCTAATAATCCCTTTTTCTTCATAGAGCTGTTTGAATTAATCTGAAAGGTATTCACGACCTCGGTCAGTATGTAATGTCTTAATTATATTGTTCATTTAATTCTTTACTTTATCATGTATCGTCTAAAGCACTCTAGTGCCTCAGAATTATGTGAAATCAAATAGACATGACCATATCGTGAAAAAATATCAATAAAGGTAATGAAATACTAAGCTCCGTGTCTCACCCTCACACTCATATGACCATAAATATCAAAATGGATTAATTGCAATGGGTTTTCAGCTCATATTCCCTTACTGAATGGTTTCCTGGTAGCCTTTCCAACTAGACAACTTTCGCATAAGGACATATCCATAGTAGGGATCACCCCCAACATGCCTTCTTTAGCCAGTTTAATCATTCTATTTTGATTAATATGTCATAGTCTATCATGCCAAATATTCATATCAGGATTATTTGAAGTAATAGCAAAGCAATCATGAACATTAAAATCACTAGCAAGATCCAAATAAAGAACTTTTGAAATTAGAAAGAAGAACTATAAAATATTGAATTGCTATAAATGTCTGCAACTTTACCATGAAAGTTTACAATGAAACCAAAGTCTAATAAGCAAATTACAGAAATTAAATTTCGTCGGATGTCAGGAGCATGAAGTATATCATGCAGCATCAAGGTCTTTCTACCACGCAAAACAAGTTTGCAGGAGCCAATGCCTCGAACCTCAATCCTTGCATTATTGCCAATGAAAAGCCACTTGCTTTGAAATGGCAACTGACGGTATTCCACAAAAAATCCTCGATCTTGACTTACGTGGTCTATGGAGCCTGAGTCAATAGTCCAAGAAAAAGAAATAGGTTATGTCAGAAAAATAGTGATAAAAACAAATGAGACATGTGAATTCACATAATTCACTGTTACCTTTTTGCTCTCGGCCTATTTAGAACAGTTACTTGCAAAATGTCCCATATTCTGGAAAGCAAAGCATTTGACCTTCTTTAGGTCTAGCTTTTTCTTGCCTCCTTTCTTTCCCTTCTTCTTGTACTATTGTTTGCCCTTCTTGGGTGGAGGCCACCTTTCTTCCCATTTTTCTAAAATTTCTTGCCCTTTTTGGATTCAGGCTTTGATTGGGAATGACCAACACCTTCGATTAAATAGGCTTGTCCAGCGGCCTTATAATCCTCCAGACATTCATCCTCTAGCTCCAAATGCTTAGCTACATCATTAAAAGTAATGATATTTTCATTATGGGTCAGATTAACTTTTATGTGCTCCCAACTGGTAGGGAGTGACCTGATGACAGCCTGCACTTGCTGTTCATCAGATAGATTATGTCCGGCTTCCTTCAGTTCATAAATCATTGGGGACATCTCTCGTAGATGTTGCCTCATATGATTATTTGGTTTTAGCTTATAGGTGTCGAATTTAATTGTCAACTTTCTAAACTTAGTCGTGGACACTCCCCCAAACTTATCCTTTAAGGCAATCTGTCATATCCCTAATTTTTTTGACCTGATGTACCTGTACAGTTTATCTGTAATGGATATAAGATTCTTGGAATAAACTGTATCAGATTGTAAAAGGAAAGGGAAGGATTAATAACTAAGGAAAGAATAGGGACCAAAATGAAAATTTAAAAGTTTGAAGGTGAAAAGTGAAAGTAAAAGAAAAAGGAGGGACCTAAATGAAATTAATGAAAAGTTCAGGGACTAAAGTGCAATTATTCAAAAGTTAAGGGACCTAAACGTAAATATGGAAAAGTTGAACCAAAACAGGCCAAAAATGCCCGGAATCATATCAGACCCAAATTTTACCAGTAGATAGACAAAAATATTCCGGTCAGTTTAACGTAACACAGAATTTTGATTTGAGGTCCCGATTAATTGATATAAATTCCTGAAGTCAGAAGGAATTATTGCAGTATTTTTGAGATCTCATAATTAGATGAGACTTTATAGAAAATTCATATATTTAATATATGAATTTATAAAATTGACAGAATCAGAAAAGAAATTTTGTAGAAGCCATACGGGATTTTACAGTGAAATAAAATACCCGATAAATATGATCGGGAGAGTTGTACAGTGAATTGGGCCATAAAGGTAATATAGGCAATAAGCCCATAACAAGGCCCAAATGACATCATTGTGAGCCCATTAAGGTGACTGGACAGTTATATGGGCCACAGGCCAGAGCAGTCCAGGAAAAGTGTAAAATTACGAAAATGCCCCTGGATGCCTATACTGTACCAGTGATGAATGGAGGTCATTATGGATAGGCCAAAAATGTGGTACATAGTATAAATATGATTATATAGAGTCGATATATGCCCTGAGGCAGTGTAAAGAGGTGTGAAATGACGATTTTGCCCTTAGAGTTAGTACAGCGCAGGAAAGGACACTAAGAGTATTTTGGTTATTTTTCAAGGAAAGGATGGCAGATAAATATTCAATATGACATTTTCAATGATATGAGAAGCCTATATATTAATTTCCAGGACATAATACATATCCTGGTATATTATAAAAAAAATTCAGAACAGAAAATAGTCCGGTTGTTGTGAAACGGCTCCGATCGGTACCAGATTGGACTGGAATTTTTCCAGAATCTTCTTGACATGGGCAGCACGCCACCTAACCCTCTTAGGTGTCCCATGAGCTGTCCCACATGATGTAATAATTATTCTTTTTAGAAAAAGTAAAATCCAAGATTAAATGTGAGCCTTTAGATAAAATAGTAACCAAATCAATCTTGGCCATCCATTTCAACCCAAATTTCTCTATAAATACCCCCCTATTCAGAACACTTCGGCATGCATGGTGAACCATAGGGAAACTCTTGCAAAATTTCCATTCAACCAAGAAAGAAGCAACTAAAGTGAAGTAACAAGCAAGGTAATCATCTCCCTTGATCTTGAGCTTTGTTCTAGCAAAAGTTAGCTCATGGTTTTAAGGGTTTTCATGCTATATTTCCCTTATGGTTGCTGCTGCTCATATGTGGTTAAAATATGAGTTTTATGTTATGGATAGTTTAGACAAGTTTAAACAAGTTAGAATCAAGTGGTATAAGCTTGTGAATTCAAGTATGTTTGGATTTAGGGTTTTGTGTTCTTGCTGGTACTGTACATGGTACTGTTCATATGATGGAATTTCATGATTTTGATGCTTCCAATGTGTTTAAAATGGAAAGTTGTGTGGGGATAAAGTAGGAGAACAAGTATTGGAAGCATTGGAATCAAAATGAGAATTTCTGGAAAATAAGAGCATGCATTTCGGTTTGGCACTGTAGCAATTGATATGTTTTGATTTTGGAAATTCTGATTTCATATTTGGATTCTACATGAAAAATTATGTGGAAATGAACCATGAGAATTTATTTTGAAAAGATGGAAGTAGGAAACATAAAGTAGAGAAAGAAAGGGAGCTAGTGAAAACCTAGTCTTAGATTTGGTTTCAAGTTGAATTGTAACTTGATATTATTTTGTAATGGCTAGGTTTTAACATTTGTGAAGGAAGAAAATCATCCCAAGAAGGTCTTCACCAAGATAGCTAAGAGGTAGCAAGGATACCTAACTATAACTCATGTTTGTTTAATTGTTTTGCTTTCTTGTTGATTATGGTGTTTGGTTGAGCTTGAGCTTATGTCATCATGTTATGATGAAGTATGAATGATTGCAACTCCTTGCAAGTTATGTCATGACAATATGCATGTTAGAGTTTGCTTATGTACCATTATGAAGTAGCTCCCATCTCATGATAACATGTTAAGCATACAATTATCCATGCATGATATTATAGTTTGTGTAACTTGCTATTGGGATTTCCATGAAATCTCATTCCTTCCACATGCATAACTATATTTTAGGTGCTGGATATTTTCAAGTGAGGAGAGTAAATGTTGATGAATAAGTTTGTATAATAAGCTACATGACTTACATGACACTATGGGATGATATGCTAGTATGCATGGTGTATGTTTCTCTAGTCCTGTTTTGAGGCCATGGTGATTTGACAATGTTTTTGGCATCTAAATCAACGAGTTTTAATCTGAAACTTGGCCTTCTTAAATTTAAGACACAGAGATTTAAATGAACACCAAGAACTCCTCATTTGGATAAGTATCTGAATTGTTATGATTTTCCAAAGTTGGAAGTAAGATCTGGAATTGAGTAAAACGAGTGCTAAGAGGCAGTGACGGTTACACAAAGATTTCATATACCAAATGAACGTGTTTTTCTACGAAATTTTATGAGCTTAAATATAACATCTAAAGCTTCAAATCCATAGGTAAAAAAGTTCATTTGGATAAGTAACCAAAGAGAAATGAATTTTTGAAGTTAAGCAAAGAAACTGGAACTTCCAGATTTTACCAAATGAACAGTGATTTTCAATGATTAAACTGATTTCATTGGGACAAGAAAACCTCAGTTTCATATTTTTCCCTCAAAGATATGTGAAAAATATTTCATTAGAAATTGGAACCATGTTATTTTGATTTTTCTACAATTAATTATGAATTTTCAAAGTAGGGTACATGTTCTGGAATTACAAATGAACAGTAAAAGTGAACAGTACCCGAGAGCAAATCTTTTGGAAATGGATGTTTTCAAAGCAAATGATCATGTAATTGGTTCCAATCACTTATAATCAAGTATAATTGAGGTTAAAAGTAAGGATATGACACAATCCATATTGCTTGTGCCGTTCTGTGTGTCTCAAACTCACATATCAAATCATCAGCCATTGCACTCAGTAGGGTGATTCTTGCGATGCTATTCTTCCTTTTCCAGGACAGGTAGGCTTCCTGGTCTCTCCTGTGCTGGGCTGTATTTCTAGCCTCAGGTTCTACCATGGCCATTGTCAATGGCTCAATAGCATCCTATTCTCCTTGAATATATTGGACCTTTTGGTGCCAAATATCCCAGTTGTCCCCGTTGAGTTTTTCCCCTTGTTCAATTCAGCAATAATGTTCTTTGATGCCATTGTTCAATATTGGTTTTGTGACAAACCTTTCCCACATTAATTTATTAAACTATAGAATATTTAAGTGAATTTACATATATATATATAGCATATGTAAAGTATACAATGTCACGTACTTTTAATTTGTTTTATATAAGAAAATAATAATATCACTACACCTATGATCAGGATAATACATTTGTATCTCCCATCACACAAGCACTAGCAACGCCATCATTTCTTATCAAAATTTAATATAAGTACAATTCTTATCAAATATTACTTTTTAGAATACTCATCATCTAAAAAAGCTCCCACTTATAAAAGGTATACATGAATCATAACTAAAATAAAGAAATGAAATGAAACATGTTTTTCTTGCATACAAGGCATGTAATAATGATAAGTCTTTACAAAAAAAGAGTAATAAAGCATGTCTTTAACAAAGTAAAGCAATGAAAATCAAAGTACAAATATACATCATTTGATATGAGCTTTACAATATTCTAACATCGTTTTTCTTAGCTTCTTAAGCTCATGAGGCGGCTTTATAAGGTTAGATATAAATCCTATTGTTCTAAGCCAATATGTCTTGCTTATGCGTCCTAGTTTAGGATTGCCTCTAACTCTTATTGCTCTTATATATTCCATTATGACTTTCAAGTAGAATTCAGTATGCTTCTTATCTATCATGTATTCAATGTATTTGCCAATCCCGCCATTAATGTCTTTTATGTTTGTTAATCTAGCTGCATATCTTTCAGCTATGTTCATGGCCAAAGTAGGGGTAAGAGGTTGGTTCACTTCTTTTCCATTCTTAACTTGAGATTCACCGTTAAGAGTAGGCACCTTCTTGGAGTTTAAATCTGAAGACACTATTAAAGGCTATAGAAGAAGTGGTTTGATGGGGAATAAAGTTTCCGAGCATGGTCTAGAATCATCTCTTTCTTCTAGTTCTACTTGTGAAACTTCCTCCATAAACTCCTCTGGGTCTTCTTCAGAAAGTTCATCAAGATCTTGTTCTGGATCCTCCTCAGGTTCCCCTTCGGGATCATTTTGAATATTTTTCTCTAGGTTATTGACCTCATCCAAGAATGAGATGTCATCATTTAAAGTATATCCCAGAGATTCAGTGCTAGATGAAGTCATTTTTACCTAAATAATAACAAATATTAATTATCATAATTTTCTGGAATTTTTAAACACTAAAAAATACCAAAAAAATATACTGAATATTAATGAATAGGTCTAGAATTGCACCTAAAATTAGGAAAATTATATGTCAAAATAAAGATAATGATTTTAGGGATTTTTAGGAACAAACCACACGTCAATCGGAGGTCCCACGCTCCTCAAGCGCCCTAAGAAGGAAAAATTCAGAAAAAATGAAAAAACTGAACGAAGCCCACTCTCAGGAAGTGCACGCGCCAGTCTGGTGCTTACACGTGGCTCTGCCACGTGTCACCACCAGAAATTCCCCAATTTTTTAAATTAAAAAAACTATTTTTTTTAATTCCAAAAAACAAAATCCCTTTTTTTCAATTTTTTTAATTAAAAAAATCCTTTTTTTGAATAATTCAAAAATAAATAAAGAATTCCTTTTTTTTTTTGGGTTGGGCTTCTGTCAGCCCAATTTTTTTGTTTTGGGACTGGGCTAGACGCAGCCCAGTTCGACTCGAAAATGGGTCAAATCCAACCCGACTCATTTTTTCTCATAACTTCTCCGTCTGACATCCGATTTTGACGTTCTTGGTGTTATTTTCTTCGTTTTTCCATGCTCTACACAATAGGACTAATTTCATGGCCTAAAAACTCTTTTTTCTAATGACTCAATTTCAAAACAAAAGTTTCTTATTTTGGTTAACATTGAATATGCTTCTGTTCATAGTTTAAATGCATGCTCTATGCATATTATCACTAAATAAATACTTTAGAACTAAAATAAGCATAGAAAACAATGTATAACCATAAAAATGAAAAATCATAGTAAATAATGCGGAAGCAGAGAACCTTGCTCGATGCCAATGAAATTTTTTGGGGGTACCTTGGATCTTCTTCTTATCCACTGAAGTACCTACACGCAACTGGAGTACCTTATATGGACTCTGATTTGTACGCACAGCAAATACACGAAAGGAAAAATGAGAACCAAGAAGCACTGGAAGCAAAAAGAACAGTGGAAGGAGAAAAAAAGAAGAAGCACTCTTTTTTTCTTGTCTGTAGAGCAAAACCATATGCACACACCACTGAACTCTGGAAACTGATCCCATGCATTCTTTTTATGTCCTATACGTGTGTATATGTGGAGTGGAAGCTGGATAACTGTAACTTCCACTCCCTCATTTTTCTCCCTTCAAAATGCAAACTGTTCCCTCCATTAGCTTCTCTAATTTGGGCTTGATCCACCATTGGTGGATAGCCCATTTCCTAACAATATCAAACAGTAGACTATTAGGGGTTGAGAGTTATGTTTTTTCCTTTTTCTTTTATACAATGGAACTATAAAGCAAACAAAAGCTAACGAATAATGAGACATGTCCTGGATTAGATTATTCACACCTTCAGGTCCCTTAAATCCGATCCCCCAGTAAACTTCTCTCTCTCACTCTATATATATATATCATTATTTGTTACTTGTGAATAGCATTATTCATTTGAGCTTTAAAATATGGACTGATTTAAAATCCAGATAATGATTTAATTTATGTTATATGTATTAATATTTTTAAGTTATATATATTGGGAAGATGGTATTTTGTATACTCATTACTGAAAAACAGAGGGTATTTTGTATACTTATATAGCTTGTAATACTATAATTTGAATTCTTTTTGATCAAATTTTTTATCAACCTATGTATTTAATTTCAATTAGAAATTTATGAGTTTTAACAACAATATATTTCAAATTAAGGCAAAATGCTTGCTTAAGTGCAATAAAATATTGTTGATATAGATGATAGTGATGAACTTGAAAATATTGATTCCTGATGTTGTTGCTAATATTTATTTAGGGGTTCAATTGTCAATTATGAGGATAACTGTTTTATTTGGTTTAGTTATGATAGATAGGACAATAGTTTAAAATGTTTAATTTGTTTATATTTTATGTTTGGACTAAAAAAGTTTTGTTTTATCTTTATGTATTTGCCAGTTGATTTATCATACTTATAAAAAAAATATAAAACACACACACATATTCATTTTACATCATTATGAGTTGCCGATTTTGGAGCCAAAAAATAAAAACAAAAAATCTTAAATGGTAACAAAAGATCATATAGAGAGCAAATTAATCATTTCCTTTTTTTTCCCAATCAGTAATTAATTTTCAAGGTCAGTCAATGATCTTGCACTGCATAAATCTAAGCCGATTCTCTCAATTGGCATCACAATCTCAAATTTGTGTTGATTATATTTTTGGAAATAAATTAATTAATAATGAATTTGATTTCACCTTGACGGTGAGCCTAATCAGAAAATTTTCTCGTTATTGCCGATTAAGTAGGCGTCGTGGATTCAAATAACTGCAACGCCGAACGCTATATATGTGTGTGTGTGGGTGTGGGAGTAAGCTTGCCTTCCCAGTTCGATATACATTATTCTGTGTGTTTCAGAGCGAAAAACAAAGGTCCCAACTTCATCGTCTAGGAATAAGCTTCTCTTCTGAAACTATTCGAAACCCTAACTTAAACTATATATGTGTGCTTCAAACACTAGCCAGGGAATTTAGTTTATTCTCATATTGCTCGATGATTATATATTATTGTTTAATGAGTTTCTTCATTACTATATTTTGCAGCTGTAGGATTATTGGGTGCAGAAAGAGACTGTTCGGAGAATGTCATCGTCGGCGAACCCACCTTGCTCGGCTTGCAAGATGCAGAGGAGGAAATGCACGCCAGGATGTGTATTTGCGCCATATTTTCCAGCGGACAATCCTCGGAAATTTGCTTCCGTGCACAAGGTTTTTGGGGCCAGTAATGTGGCCAAGATTCTGAACGATGTTAGCGTGGCGCAGCGTGAGGACACTGTCAGATCATTGGCTTATGAGGCGGAGGCCCGCCTCCGGGACCCGGTATACGGCTGCGTCGGCATCATCTCTGTCCTCCAGCACCGGCTGTATCAGCTGCAGAGTGAACTCACCAACGCCAGAAAAGAGCTAGCTGCCTGTATTGGTCCACAGGCCTTGCTTCCCAACCACTTGGTGGAATTCAATCGGCAAGAGGTTTTGACTTTCAATGTCGGCAGTAGTGGCGGCGGCCGAGTCGACCATGGCAGTAGATACCCACTGGACGGAACCCTTGTCTCTCATCAGGTTGAAGCACATCATCAGGTTGAGGTGCAATCTCAGCAATGGACTTTGTCACAGAAACGGGAGGCAAGTAGAGCTGTGGGTATGTGATTGTGGTACAGAGTCTTCGTTTCTCCTGGGAATTTAATATATTGCACATTTTCTTTTAGTTGGTTGCTCCTATAATTTAATTAAGTGTGAGGTGTTTTCAGTTTTACTATAGCTACGGCTAAAACTTCTGGCCTCTGCAAAGTTTCTTTTTTGTTTTTCTTTTTTTGCTAAATACCTTACATGAAATTACATCTGTGTGTTCGATGCCCTGCGGTCATATTAATAAGATAAACTGTTTTTCTGTGACTGAAATTTTTGTTAATCCTTTTTCACTTGTTAACGTACACAAGTTTATTTCGTTATTGTTAATTGTAAGAAGGCCAGAACAATAAAACAGTGTTTTTAGTTGCTGCTAAAGAATTATCGAACGAGTCAAGATCACTGACTCAGTCTGTTTTTGTTTTTTTGGCGATTAGATTTGTACATGCACGCCATGAGACACGCACGACGCGCATTAAAAACCTAATTAACAACTGTTTCTGTCAACATATTTTCCCGCAGGAAAAATTATTTTCAAGGAGCACATAATAAACGGATATTTATTCTAAAATTGCTACTCATTAAGTGGGAGGACCTAAAGAATAAAAGCAAAAATAAAATGATCCAAATGCCTCCCTCCCTCCCTCTCTCTCTCTCTCTCTCTCGATATACATATGTGTGGCTCCCACGCCACGTTCTTCTTCATACGGGTGGAAGTAGGTTTATGGCCTAACCTACTTTTAGCTCTGTTTGGATCTGCGGCGGAGAAGTAACTTTTTTAATCTTATTTTTACAAAAATCATATTGGGTAATAGTCACATAATATAATGTTATTTACATTTGTATTGCTTGTGTAAAAGAGGTCAATTTGATTAAAACTATTTTGGATAAAGACTCAAAACACAGGAAAAAAGAAGTTAAGATGAATTCTACTTGGATCTAAAAGTCAAATTGCAAGAACAGTAAATTAAACATCAATATTAACTAAAAATAATTTATACTGGTTGAAAAGTTTAAACGCTCTTCCAAACGTACCCTAAATAGGTCAAGCTTATGCTCCTGCCTATTTAAGCAAATATATCATGCCTATTTTTATTAAGTCCTGTCTACTTTAACCATAGCCTAAACTATTAATTAAATATGCTAAAGCTCATATACTCTCATGCATATGACATACTGTTAGGCGGTTGTGGCTTATGTATCTTGTTTTGTAAAAATATACACTATTATATATAATCATATATAACATAATATAAATTAATTTTATAAACTATTTATAAAATTACTAATTTAGCCTTAACCCTAGTTTGACATTTCAGCATTTACACACAAGCTCAACCCTTTTGTAAGTAAGGAATGTGTTTGATTCATAAGGAATATGTTTGATTTATCGCCTTCTTATTATGATGGTCATACACGCACATAAAAAAAAAACTTGTACTGCCTCAGCCATAAACATCCACAAAAGCAACAAACTTAATGGTTATTTCTTTTCTTAGGATAGTGCCATAACTGTACAACTAAGTATGAAGAGATATAAAATTTTTGTTTAACATATACAAATATAATCATTCTCTAAGGTTAGTCAAATCAAAATATAAGCAGTGGTAAAACCAGAGTAAGACAAACAATCACAGAGACTTGAGTCCAAATTTGGAACAATTGAAGGTCGATGAATTTGATTCAAAAGTTAGTTAGGATAAAAATTTATCACAGGACACCAAAAACAAATCCTATTAACTTGTTTGATTTTGTTAATGTCAACACTGAATTAACAATATTAACAGTATAGCAACAACTTAATCACTGGTCAAATAGCAACATAACGGTAAGTAAACAAAAATAAATAGAAAAAAATCAAAGATTTTCAAACAATTATTAAGGTAGAATGAAGTGCGAAAATCAAGTTCAATATCTCAATCTCAGTCAACGAATATAGGAAATTAGAGAAATGAAAAAAAAATTCAATCCTAGAAGCCAATCAATGAAACATCTTCATAATGTTGTAAGTATAGCCACACAAGATGGCTGGAAAAGTGGCGAGCATTTTAACCTATATCCAAAAGGGTGTTGAAAATATATGAAACGTTCAAACAAAAGTGATGGTGAAGATAGACCTAACCATAAATAGTGTGATGGAGATAATAGAATCATACCAGTCACTAGTACAAAATATGTCTTTTAAATCCCCATTTTTAAACCGGTTTATGCGGAGACGGTCTAAAAAATATGACCGGTGGTATTTTTATAAATAAGATGAAATAGTTACACCGGATTACCACGTCACTAGTGTAAACTATAATTACTATGCCAGATACTAATATCAATAGGTGTACATTAGCTGCATCATATTCTGACTCTTCAGTTTCTTATCTATGCTTTCCTGCTTCTTTTCTTTAACTTCTTCAGACCGTGTGGAGAAGCTTTTAGAACGAAATAAAATGTAGCATTTTTGTAAATAAGATGAAATCTTTACACTGGATTTAAATTGAACCGGTGTAATATATATATATAATCGGTGTTAAATATATTATCTATTCTAACTCTTCAGTTTCCTGTCTATGCTTTACTGCTTATTTTCTTTAACTTCTTCATACCTTGCAGAGAAGCTTTTAGAACAAATGAAATGTGACATTTTTGTAAATAAGATAAAATATTGACACCAGATTTACATTGAACCGGTGTAAAATATATATAACTGGTCTTAAATATACTTTCTATTCTAACTCTTCAGTTTCATGTCTATGCTTTCTCGCTTCTTTTCTCTGTAACTTCTCAGGCCGTTCATTTCACTTCTTCGATTCCCAACGTTTATACTCATTATAATATAAGGTCAATTGCATTCTTTGATATTCTTTTCTAAAATCATTCTTATTCCTCAACCATATGTATACCATTCCTATGATCAGTACTTTTGTCTCATCACTTTATCTCTATTTTATTTTCTTTCCTTCTATATTAATTCTCCAATGGCTTCTTCCTCACGCACACCTCTTTCTCTATCGCATAAAAGAAATAGAGAAGATTTTGAAGACAAACATCCCGACCCTCACCCTGCAGTTCCTTCTCCTCATCCCCTAGTTGTCACTCTAATAGAGCGCCTTGAGGAACTGATCATGAGCTTCAATGCTCTAGGGGACTAAGTGGAAGAATTGTCTTAGAAAGTTGCAAGACTGAAAGACAGTTTAGAGCTTTACACTCAGAAGTTCGCTGCCATGAATAGCATGATAGCTTCTACCATCCTGTTGATCTTACCCAGTCTGATGAATCACATACCTCCGAGTCTAATGAGGAGTGAAAGCCTACAACCTTTATCTGCTGCCCCTTCTATTTTATTTTTTATACTTAATGACAAAAGGAGAGAATATATTATATATTATGATAGATATTGTGTTTGGAAATTTCATACTTTTGATGTAAAGTTATTAGTATAGCTGAATAAATAAAGTTTCTTGTTCATATGACATGTTCTTTTATTTCTACACCGGTGTTGCATTTTATCCAGTGTAGATTTGCTTACGAAATACCCTTTAATTTAATCAAAAGCCCCTTCGTACCTCCCATATGTCATTTTCACTTGTTCACGCGTTTAAGTCTTCTTGACCCTTCACAGCGAGTGAGTTTTGTTTTGAACTCCTTGTCTCGAGAACTGAAGATTTATGCACTACTTGCAGTACCTCTATTATTTGTTCTAGATTAATTGCTGTCATTTACTTGCTTTATTTGATTCATTGCTACAATCTAGGTTTTCTTGTTTTCTATTTTTCTAGTATTTTAGTCTTCCACAAATATGGATCGTAGTTGGATAAATGCTAATATGTATGCTAAGGGGGTGAAGGTGTTTTTGGATTTTGCTAAATAGAACAATGATGATAACAATAGAAGGTTTTATTGTCCTTGTGTGGGTTGTTTGAATGAGAGGAAACAAAGTCCTCCAGATATGTACACTCATATGATTTGTGAAGGGTTCTGCAAGAGTTACATAGTATGGGTATGTCATGGTGAAAATATGGAAAGGTCGAGTGCATCTGAATAGTTGGAACATACCTTTGATGATGACATGTATACTGGTGATCGGGTAGAGGACATGATTCGTGATATTGGAGACAATGCTTTTATATGGTCATATGCATATGGTACTATGTGCAATAATACAAAAAACCCGTTACTGTCCATGTGTCGCTTACTCATTTTAGGTGTCTTTCTATTTTCAACAACAACCTTTTACTGTTTATTTCTGTTTATTCTAGGTGTCTTTTTGTTTTGAACAACCCGTTACTGTCCATGTGTCGCTTACTCATTGATTGTTCTCTGTTGAACTTATACACTCACATGCATGATCTTAGCTTACCCATCCTATCATCTCTACATTACTAGTATTCTTTGCATGACTTGAATGTGACTGTGTACTGAACTATTAATTTGCATTGAGTGATTAGGCTACCTGCTATTTTGAAGATAGATTTGATTGACTTTACAAAGTGATTGTGATCTTTCTTACTTTAGTTCTATTGACAGTGAGGACACTGTCAAGTTTAAGTGTAGTGGATATGTCTTTGCTTCTATGCTACTCAATGTGTGTTTATGTGCTACTCAATATGAAATTCTTCGATTAATCCAATCTTTCATCACAAAATTTTTGTTTTTGATCTTAATGTGTAATTAATTGCTAAAAATTGGATTCCCACTTTAAACTGTGTTGATAACTGGAAAGGTGTTAGCATGAAAAACATTTTGGGACTTTGACAATTATCACTCTGTAGTCTCAGTGAAAACTGGTCGTGACATATGTGCTTTTTGGTCACGACCTATAATGGAATTCTAGACTTAACATGCTCTCTGTGAACTACGGTCGCGATCTGTGTACATAGTGGTCGTGACAATAACTCTCTATTGATCTGAGTCGCGACATGAGTAGCTACTTAGTCACAACTATTCCTTTTTGTGTATTCCTGTCACGAAAGGTATATTCCATGGTCTTGATTAAATGTTTTGAAAATCCTAAACATACACCCTTGTGACAAGTGGTCGTGACCTTTACTATTTTAAGTCACGACCTATGTTTGAAAAATGCCCAATTACCTTCTCTTTGCCTTGTGCAAAGCTGTATAGAAGGATCCCTTTTGAACTATTAAGATTCTTTCACAAATGATTCATTGTTCCCTTATTGCAAAACCTTTTTAGCTCCTAGAAACCACTGCCTCACTTATTTTTTTTGGAAAATCTTGGAAATTGAATTTGAAACACATAAGCTTTTGTTGTTAGATTTGGATTATCACACGATTATAAGTAATGCTCAGTGAATGATGAACATTGTTTGAGACTTTAGCCTATGAGCAATCTAGATCAAAACCTTTGTTGGAAGGATTCTCGACCTTAAATTGTATACTGAGTGATTATTCAATGAGTATATATCCTCTAGAACTTGTCTTGGCTATGAGTTCATAATTACTTTCACATTTATGAATTGAACATGATAGAGGCATTCTTTCTAAATCCTTTTATCCCAAACACAAATCCACTACATATTACATCCTTAGTCACCCCTCTTGAGCCCATTACTTTTTCTTTTCATCATTCTTATAGAAATCATATGTGCATAAACATCATTTTAAAATAAAATTTTTAGTCATGTCAAAAATTCATTATTGTTGCGTTATTGTACTGCAACTTCCATGAATGAGGTGCCAAATAAAAGAAGAAGAGAAAAGAAGCATATTGCACTGGAAAAAAAAGAGAGTCCAAGAAAAAGAAACAAAAAGAAAAGAGAAGAGGGCACATTATCAACTCTTATTAGCACAATTACCATAGCTACATCCCTAGAGACATGAATTCATGCTATATATTCATTGTTGAATACATATAGTACTTTATATTCTTCATATTCC
The DNA here is from genome assembly GCA_037074615.1 of Leucaena leucocephala. Taxonomy (NCBI): domain Eukaryota; kingdom Viridiplantae; phylum Streptophyta; class Magnoliopsida; order Fabales; family Fabaceae; genus Leucaena; species Leucaena leucocephala. Next base: position 5,547,898 of record CM073534.1, read on the forward strand.
ATTGCATGTGGCCCATCTCCATCATTTCATCCTAAAAGACCTCTTGATTATTTGCATAAGTGTTATATAGTTGCTAAGATTTAGAGCCATTATAAGCATATGTTAGGATGTTTTCCAATTTGAATCTTAGTGAGAGAACCCTAACAATGAGAGGAAATAAAGAGCTAAACACTTAAACCTTTTGAGAGGATATGTTGCGCTCATACAGGTGAGGTTGATTTCACTTAGTAGTTTATTACTTGGTATTTCTCACATTATCACCTTTGCATTCCCAAAAGATGATGAATTATTTGTTTTCATGGTACATTATGGATTATGTTGTTATCTTGAATTTAATAGTTTTGTTCCATGTGTGATTCATTTCTTTGTCTAGGAGTACAAAGGTTCAAGTATGGGGGAATTGATAAGACACATTTTGTATATGGTTTCTGTGACATTTTTAAGAGTTTTATAATAACTTTACCATTTATTGTATGCCTTAAATTGTACTTTTGTGGTAATACATGATTGTGCATGGCAATGTGCTAATTAAAGTGTAAAATGGTAAATTAACTCTTCTAAACTACATATATTCTGTTATTTACTTATTTGAACTTTTATAGTGAGCTTTTATGTTGGACTGTACGTATTTTGGAAGAGAGCAAGGACCAGGAAAGAAATCACAAGTCAATGAAAGTGAAATCATGCTCCTGCACCTTTTAGTCATGACCAAAGAGTCTGCCAGTTGCGAACTCAATTCTTTTGGAAGTCTCTCTGTGTTTATAGGTCACGACCAAAACATGGATCTGGTCGGGACTAAAATATGAAATCACTGAAACTGCGCATTTTGAATTAGGTCATACAGAAATAAAAGGAGAAGAGGGTTGCCATCAAGGGGAGGCTAGTTTTTGGCCTGATTAGGCTAAGAAGTAGTACTCAAGTGCTCTCTAGTCACCTTCTCCACATCTTCCATCATTCTACACGTCTCCACAGACTTCTCCACATCTCTACACCATCAATCTATCGCCTTCTCATCATTTCTTTATGGTATCACATCTAGATAGTGATTGCAGTACAGTAAGAGTTATGTGAGGCTAAGTCTTTAGTCTCTTGGTGATGGATATGACATCTTGAGCTCATGGACTAAAACATGGAGTTTATACTGTTCTAATTTGCATCTTCTCATGTTATGATTGCTGCTAGATCTAGGGTTTTCATTTTATGAGCAAGCTTTGAATATCGATTGATCATTCTCATATTAGGCTTTGAAATTGAATTCTGATGATTTGAACGTTTACTTTTTAATAGAATATTTTAGTTTCAATTTTAAGAGAGTTGGGTTATTATCAGTGATCGTTGTTAATTAATTCAATTGCTTTAAATCTAGGGTTTTTGATTGACCACCATTCGAGAGCATTTTCACTATCTAATTCAACTTACACGCTAAGTGGTTTCTGACAGTTCGCTAATAGTTCTTAAACTAGCTTTGATCAAAGAGGTTTAAGGAAAATTAGGGTTCTGGACTCAATCGATCGATTGTGGTTTTAACGTGAGAGCAAAGATAGATACGTTTTCATCATCAAGAGTCTTTTATAACATATTTCTCAAACAAACCAACTCGTTTTCATCTTAATCAAAAATCCAAAAATATTTAGTTTCCTGCACCCTACTTTTATTGCATCAATCACTAAGACCCCAAAAACCATTTTATCCCTGCTCAAGTTTTTCATTGATTTTGACATCCAATCTGCTAGGTTTCCAAATAAAAGGATCCTTGAGAAGAATGATAGGGTTGTGCCTTATACTATATTATATTGAGTGTAATTAACTTTATTTTGATGGATTTGACCATGACAATTCGCGCTCATCACTAGGGTGCAGAAAATACAACATGTTGAATGTGATGTTGAGATTGGTAAGTGTGAAAGCACGTCATGGGTGAAGTGATCGAGGTTTTTTAGAATTGCTTAAGTTGTTGCAAGACATGTTTCTAGAAGAAAATGTGTTACCCAAACGCTACTATAATGCTAAGAAAATAATATGTCCTTTAGGCATGCAATATACAAAGATTCATGCATGCCCAAATGATTGCATTCTATATAGGAAAGATTTTGAAGATGAGGAGAAATGTCTAATATGTAAGGCACCAAGGTATAGATCAAACAAGTCTCCTACAAATGTGTTATAGTATCTTCCAATTATACCAAGGTTTAAGTGGATTTTTGCTAATGAAGATGATGCAAAAAAATGTTATGGCATGCGACTGAAAGGATTGGTGATGGAAAGCTTCATTATCTGGTTGATTCTTTGCATTGGAAGAGGATATATGGCTTATTTTCTGAGTTCGACAAGCAACCATGAAACCTAAGGTTTGGACTCGGTATAAATGGCATGAACCCTTATGGTAACCTTAATAGTATACATAGTTCATGGCCCGTCTTCTTGGTGGTTTACAACCTATCTCCCTTGTTGTGTATGAGATGCAAGTATGTAATGTTGTCTATGTTGATCTCAGCACCAAAACAACCGGGAAATGACATAGACATTTACCTAATGCCCTTGATCAAAAATTTGAAGAAGCTATGGGAAGGCGTGAATGTTTTTTATGCTATTAAGAAGGAGGTATTCAATATGCGGGCCATGATCTTTTGTACAATTAATGACTTTCCTACATACAGAAATTTGTGAGGATATAGTGTTAAAGGCCATAAACCATGTCCCATTTGTAAGGAAGGAACTTGCTACTATCAACTTCGTTATGGAAGAAAGACAGTCTACCTAGGTTATAGGAGATTTCTAAGATAAGGCCACCCATACCGTCGACTAAAGAAAAAAAATTTGGAGGCCAAGAATTTGAAAATACTCTGAAGCAATATGTGAAAAAAATATGACTACCAAGACTACCAAGAGAAGTGTGAAAAATATGTGGAAGAAAAGATATATCTTCTTTAAGCATTTGTATTGGCAATATCTTCAGGTAAGGCACTATATTGATGTCATGCATGTGGAGAAAAATGTGTGAGACAACATTTTTGGAACACTTCTCAACCAACATGGTAGTTCCAAATATGCTTTGAAGGCAATATTAGATTTTTGGAGTTGGACTACACCAAATTCATAGTCCCCGTGTTCAAATGCAAGTGGGATAATGTAAACAACGGTGTTATGGTGGATCAATTAGTATTTATACAGGTTGATTTGAGAAGTACAAGTTTTGGAAATGAGCCTTTCATTATGGTAGACTAATCAAAGCAAGTGTTCTATATCACTGATTTGGCAAATAAAAGATGGTATGTTGCTTTACAAGGAAAAAGGGTTATTGACGATGATGATTCAATTTGTCAGACCCCTTCATTTTTAGTAGGTTTACCAAACTTGAATGAAGAAGAAGTGAATTTTGATTGATTTTTATGTTATTGCATATATTATTTTGATGTAATAATATCACAAGTATATTGTTCTTATTGCACATATTATTTTGTTGTAACTTACAAGTGATGGGTTAATAAAGGATTCTTTAGTAAAAACAACTCCAATATTTAAATCGGTTGTACATGTTATCCGGCATAAAAAGTGATTTAAAAACTTTTTTACACTGGTTAAACATTTTATCCGATGTAGAAATTATTTTGAATTTCAAAATATTAGTCATTTCATATTCAAAATACGATTTTTACACCGAATGTAAATGTTAACTGGTGTAAAAAGTCTACTTTATCGAAGCTAGCCCCTAGGCGCATCTTTTCCTTTCTCATTTCTCAGGTTATATGCAGTCTTAGTTTTTACGTCATCTATCATTACACCAGTCATCAGCTCTATGGTTTTCATCTTGCTTCGTTGTGGTTAGTCATTCTTCTCTGTTCTCTCTCTTGTTGTGCTTTGTCGCGTACGTGTTTTGGACACTTATTTTCTCATGTACGTGCTTTGCCTTTTACATGTTCATTGAATCTAGGTTTTGTAGTTTTCTGCGATAAATGCTTGCACTTCTTTCGCTGTGGTCAGTCATTCTTCTCTGTTTACCATGTTTGTTTTTGTTATTACGTATATAGAAATATGGGGGATAGTGGTAATTAGAATGAGGCTAGCGATGCTCCAAGCTACTCTAAGCAAATGAGGGGCAAAAGTGCAACGCAATTGAAAAACATTTTGAAACATATGATGGAAGGGAAATTACTACCGATTGAGTTTGACACACGTTGAAACCCAATTGGTGAACATAGGACAAAGTACATGAGTTATGTCAGCCTCCTAGCACGCAACAAGTCTAACATCGCCATATAGACTTGGGATGCTGTTGATAATCACATGAAGAATCAAATTTGGGACTCTATCTGAGTATAAGAAGTGCCTATTGCATATTGTATGTAGACCAATACCGAAAAAACAAAACTATTTGTTGATAACTCTACTTTCAATGGAAATTATTGCAGCTCACTTACGATATTCAAAACAATGAAGTCTTGAAGAAGAAGACGTTGTCATATTGCACTAAGCATTGGAGGGAATTCAAGACACAACTAGCTCATCAGTATGTGCATGGCCGGGACAAAGATGGTCAACCTCATCCTTCTCCATGCAACAAGTATCAATTCATTGATGAAGCTACTTTGGAAGAATTTGTTAGGCTTCAGACTACTACAGAAGCTATAGTGAGTTGATATGTTGTGAAAAATTAATCTTGTATTTCCCATGTTTCTTCATTTTGTATGTATTGGGATTAACTACTTTAAGTATTTTAGGAAAAAAGAGCAAAAACCATTGAACACGCTCTCAAGAATGATTGCCCCACACAATGTCTCAAGGGGTTACACGAAGGCTGAAAGAGACTTGTTGGGGGCCAAGAGAAAGAGGCTGGAAGAGGCTGCTAAGTCTTATTCTAGTGTTACTCTTGCTCCCCCATCTCCAATATGTCACAAAAATAAGTGGTTGTACACTCACCAAAAAAGGAGCGGATCATTTACAAGTGATCACATTCGCATGATTATAGTAAAAATTGTAAGTACTACTTGTATTATTTTGTTTTAGTAGACTAATTATATTATTTTTTATGTTTGCTCTTTTTATGTTATAGGTTGATCTTAAACAACAAGAAGCCCAAGGCTTCTTCAAGTCAAATGGTAGGAATCATTGTTATCCACAATGAGGGAATGCTAAGGCATAGGCTAGGGCACAGACAGAAGCTTCAATTCAGGCATAATTACAAGATGGGTGATAACTATCATTTTAATTATTAAATGAAACTAAGCTAACCAATAATAAGTAGATGCTAACCTAGGTTGATTCACAAGGAGCCTAAATGGATGTAGAAGAGTCTAATTAATCTAATGAGACACAACTTAACAAGTTAAAGAGATGGTGTTGATGAGTTTTAATCTAACTACTGAAAGTAACTTCTATGCTATTGTTTATGTTTTTAGTGTTTATGATGATGAGATGAATTAATGACATGTGTGTTCCCTTGAAGATTACCTTACCTTCCTTATCCATAGAATATGATGAGTTAATAAATATGTTAGCTAACAACTCGCTAACTAAATCTCAATCAAAGCTACAACTCGCATACATTAAAAGAGATTATAAATCATTCAACTCAGAGATAGTAGAATATGAATTAAAAATATATAATTGTACTTTGTTATAGAATCACTTCAATTAATCATAACTCTATTCAACTCGATCAAAGATGAGAATCAATCAAAGGTCAGTAATGCAGAAATAAGAAATTCAACTCAGTTCCCTATTTCTTTGTCCTCTACTACTCTAATTGCATCAGTAATTACACAGTTAACTACATCAACTCGATATAATTAACTCTAAATTAAAGACACAATGAACTCCCTATTCAACTCAAGGATTCAGGTTCAGTAATATCTCCAAGACAGCACAGCAGCTTAGTCTTGTATTGCCATATGAACTTTAGCAGTAACAGAAAACATAACATCAATCATGGTGAAAATGATAGAAGAAGATGAAGATAAACTACAGAACTTTCCTCTGGTTCGATTGACTAGAACAGAGGAAAGTTGCAGAAGAGAAAATGAAGATTGAGAGAGAAATGGAGAAGGAATGAATGGAGAAGAATGGCGTGTGAATAGAATAGTGATGGAATGGGGTGATGTTTGATATAGAGTCAGGTCTCAGCTCTTAACTATGCATCCAGGGTCCCTCATATAATATGTGATGGTGTGTATATATAGGTATGGAAGGATGTAAAGGGTAGCTGAAATGGTGTGAATGATGTGTTGAGTGCATGAGCTGCTGCTAAAATGTGTGATTCTATTCAGATCAAGTGTGTGTATGTGAACAGTGCTCCTCCACATGCCAGCACATGCATGATCTCCCACTTGTAATATGTTATCAGATCTCAAATTCCATGTGATTTCTATGGCATCTTCTCCAGCACATGCTTCAATATCCAGCTATCAATTGCTCTAACATGTTGATTGGTCACTGCAAAGTGAAAATTTAATAGATTATTTATTCAATTAATCACTAAAATCAAATCAATGAATTTCCACTTGCTCTATTTTAATTTTATTAATTAATTACTCATCATATAAGTAAATGGGGATAAAATCAATTATAAAACTCACTTTAAACACATTAAAAATTACTACAAATATGAGTTTATCAAGGGGTTGGCAAAGATCAAGGAAGAAATATTGTCCATATTGACATCAAGGCAACAGGAGGCAAGTGCCACCTAAATGCTCTCACATGTAGCCCATCCTAGCACTAAAGAGAGCTGTTACATGGCCAAAAAGGTGTTAGAGGATGCTGACCCTTGTGATCTATATGTGGAGGATCCTTTAAAAAGGTTAGTGGCACATGGTTCCATCTATATCTTAGGGGAAACTGCGCACTACATCCAATTTCAGGATGATCAGTTAAGGGTGGCAGTCGAAGACGTGATATTTGAAGATGCTCTTGTCCCAATTCTAACTGATAAGGTGAAGATTGTGAGTCAGGAAAAGGGTACTTTCATATTATGGCTAAATCATCTTGTTTCGGATCATATCACATCATCCCCAAGCGAACTTCCCACACCTCCCAATTTGAGTTCCATGCAACGTGTGATCCAATTGGCATCTGACAAAATGTTCCATGTGGATGAGTTGCCTATGGATTCAGTTATAGGTGACACAGGGGCTGTTGCCTTTCTTGACCATACAGATGTGAAATCGGTTATCACTCCTAGGAATAAACTAACCTTTGGGTGCATCCAAGTGTATTTAATGTATGTCTAATTTAAATGTAAATATATGTAATAACAAAATTCATGCAGGAGTAAGAATGATAATATTTCAGTTTTTTCATACTAGGTTCGTATTTGCTCAATGCTAATAATCATTATTGTTTAATTATTTTCTACAGCAATAATTAGCAATTGATCATACTATGTAAGCATACTTATAAAATTTTCTTCTTATGCTCCCTCCACTACAAGCCATCGGTTGATGCCAAGAAGATTATGAACACGTGAGTTTTCTTCCTTACAGAACAATGGTGTTTGTAATAAATTAAATATGGTCTTTGTAATAAAATGGTTACTAAGTTCATAACTTTGGTCATAGGGCTATGAGGACATTTGTAATTGCAAGGGGTCTTAAGAAAGCCAACTCGATGAGGAACCCTGAATGGATCATACCGAAGGTAATAAAAGTGTTAAGTGTTATGCTCTATGCAGTTTTTTGTTGATGACACATAATTTTGTTCATGTTAATGTTACATAGTTGAAGGCAACCCAAAGAAAGTAACTTGTGCAGCTTTTACATGGTTAGACACATGATCAATATAGTCTTGTTAAATAAGACTGACCTAACTGAGGAGTTAAATTGTGTTTTTAATGATTTCATATATTTCTGGTCAATTTAATATATCTTAGTAATGCTTTATTTTATTTTAATTTGATGTTTTAGATGTTTGATCAATCTGACCAATTTTCTGAACAAGATATTAAGGAGCTGTGCAATATTTGGGCTAAGTTTTTTGTTCAAATCATTCCTTCTCAATAGTATTTGTCATTACCATAATACATTTTTTTATTTTTATATTCAAATCATTGTATTTTTTATTGAATTTTATTAAATGAATAATGTAATGAGCAATTGAAGATATGTCTCTGCCATCTTGAACTTTGCCTCTATTGCTGTCTCTGAGTCTGTATATTTGGGCAATTTATTCATGAAGCTTCAAGGGATGGGAATAATGAAATGTATATACATCAGCAGGAGTAGAAACAATATATGTAAATATGACAACATATACACTAGTTGTCTTTATAGTGAGGTATAGAAAATTCATTAACTATACCGGGTGTAAACACAACTGGTATAAACAAATCATTAATCTACACCGAGTGAAAACACAATTGGCGTAAACAATTCATAAAACCATTTAAAAGGGATATGTTTAACCAATATATACATTAGTAAATTCTATGCCAGATTTCAAAAGGGATCGATCTAAATTCTACACTTTCTACACTGGTGAACCGCCTGATTTAAAAAGTGTACACTTTCTAAATGGTCTATTTCTACACTGATCATTTTCTAATGTATATCACCATTTTCAACTGATTTAGAAAGCCTTTTTTGCAGTAGTGAGTTAACCCTAGATGGAAAAAACCAAAGCTATAGGAAAGAGAATGTGGCATCCCAAATTTTGATAGAAAGAATTTATAAGGAGTTATTAAGGTCAAAAGTATTATTTTGGAATTAAAAAGTTTCAAAAGTTAAATTTAGGAAAAGGGTAAAGGAAATGATAACCATTAAAAATATTTTGGGGTAGAAAAATTAAGGAAAAATATTGAATAGATATTTTAGGGATCTAAAAATTATGAAAGAATTTATTTCCCCAATAGAAGAATAAATGATTCAATAGCTATTTTTCAATTTTTAAAGCTCTATTTTCTTGGAAAGTTCAAGAAAAATAGTTAGAAGTTATTGTTTGCCCTATAAATTTTAGGGAAATTACTTTATAAGCTATATAAGCTATTGGAGGTAGAAAATTCTAATATACTGTTAAGGATTATTTTTTAAATTTTGTTGAAAGATTCATAATATTAAATAAAAGATGAAATAAAGAGTAAATAAGGATGAGAGGGTTGAAAGTTCATTTTCCCTTGCACCGCACACCTTAGTAGTACGTTTGGTTTAGTAGGATGGAATAATTTTTTGTCGAAGTAAAATTAGATTGGAAATGATGTTTAAAAGTTTGTTTGGTATGATATAAATAACTATATAATTGATATATATTCTTTTAAAACTTGGATCAAATAATCTAAAATATTTTTTTAATAACTTAGAAAGGGTTAAAGCTATCCACAAATTTTAAAACTAGGGTAAATGGTCCAAAAAAAGGGAAGTGCTACATTCTACTTCTACTTCCATTTCTACTTTCCACCTTCTAAACATGCCCTAAAGTGACCTATCCCTGTGCTTTCATTGTCCACTCGTTCCTCTCTACCCATTCATATCATCTCCTCCTTCCTCATAATAGAGTCAACACTCTAGTGAAGAGAGTACTAGAAAGCACGAGAGAGATAGCCAAAGGAAACTGACGCCGGAGAAGGGGTCAAAAGAGAACAGATATGCTTACAACGTAGTCGACCACTTAAGGTGAGTTCTTTGATTCCATCTTTAGCTTCGTCTCCTCTGTTTTCTTACGATTTTTGGGGTGGCTCACCAATTAAAATTAAGACTTTTAGAGGGGAGGCTCTGAACCTCATCGCCTATTCTCCCTCACCTTCTTCTGGATCCTTTCTCCTATGATCACGATAGGAAAAAGGTGAAAGAAATTTCTAAAGCTTTAGGTGATTTCTTCTCTACTTACTGTTGTGTGCTTGTGCTTTTATCTTCCTCCTTGCTCTTTAGGGTTGGGTGTTATACAACTTAGCCCTATGATATTCTTCAATTTGTCATATATGTGAGATATTTATTAATATTATTATAACTATTTAGATATTAATTAGGATAATTAATAAATATTTCTAAGTGTAACCTGTAGTCATTTGGGCCTAGCCCAAGGTAGGTTGTTGACTCAATTTATTAAAGTTAAATTTTTATGGTTAAAATTAACAATTGAGAATTATTCGTGCGATGGTTTCTAAGTCATAGAGTGATAACCTAGTTTCTCAGCTCACTCTTGAAGGTTCTCCACTAGTGACAACATACACAAGTTGCCATCACTGTGCCTAATCACTAACTAGAAGAACCTATTATTTATCTAATAGTGTTCTTTGATTGATAGGTATCTGATTAAGTTCCAGTTCTTCCTTATATCAATTAAACTAATGACAAAAGGTAACTTTAAGTCTTTCGCTAAATCTCATATAGGTTTTATACTTATGTATGTTATAATCTGGATTGATTATATTGCACGAGATGTTTATATTCTAACATGTGGTATTAGAGCCAAGTTTAAGATCAGCCTTGTCTTTCTTATTAATTTATAATCCACATGAGTAGCAATATGAGATAGAATATGGGATATAGAGATATTGTCAATATCTTGACCATAACCCAATTTTTCTTCTGTATATGCTGATAGATTGCAATATTACCGTGGATCCACACTGCTGGTACTATGACAAAAAAACCTCCATATGACGGCATGGTGATGGCATGACAAGCAGCCAAACTAGAGGAGTAACATAGGTTGTCAGAAATTGGAGAGAGAAAGATAGGTCACTGTGACTGCAAATCACTGTGAGTATCGCCGTGAAATAGCCACCAGAGCTCACCAGAAAATGAAGAGGAGAGCTCGCTGCTATTTTCTAGAATTGAGTCATTGAGGCCACCAGAAAAGGAGCCCAAAACCACTAGGAATGACCTCCTGAATGGTTACTAGTGTCACTGCTAGAGGTGCCGCATCACGGCTGCTATAATTCCTCACAGTCGGGTTGCTGAGTCAGGTTAACCTAACCTGACTCAGTGAGGAAGAACAACCAAAAAGCATAATTTCATTTAAGCTCTCAGGTATCATTGTTAATTTTTTTTGCATAACCGTCACACTTTGGGCTATGCTATTTTTTTTGTGAAAAATAGATTGGGCCACCTTTTAGTTATGGGATGTGTAGAAAAAAAAATTAGAAGGTGTTTGGGCCGCTTTGCACATATTGTGCAGACACAATTTCTAGTTGCTATATTTATTATTTTTAGAAAAGCCTATTGGGCCTCATATTTTGGGCTAAACATAATTTTTTTTGTTTTTATTTCTATAAAATAGTTTTGGGCCCTATTTTGGACCTTTGTGTATGGGCCATTTGGTTTTATTTTCAAAAAAATATTTTGGGCCATTTAATTTGATTTTCCATAATATTTTAAATTAAATTCCTTTTAATTCTAATATGTCATTTTAATTACTATTACATGCACTGTAAATGTTTAACTAATAGAAAATTAATTTCTCTATTATTTAATATTTAGAAAAAGTGCTTACAAATTTTAATTTTTATGTTATTTAGTTGCCTACTTTGTATATTAATTTCTCTTTAGGCATTTAAATTGACTATTTAATTGTGTAAAAACCTTTTTGATTTCAAATTAATTATTAAAAAATTTTATGTGCATGAAATAGTGGGAGAATTTAAATTAAATTATTTAGTCACATTTATTAATTAAATTAATTTATTAAATTCTCCATTAAGTTGTGTATATTTTTTGGATTTATATGCACGTTAATGATATTTGTGATTAGTATGCAGTTTTGTGTGAAGTAGCCACAACATCCTTATTTATTAAATTTTGTTGTATGCATTAATTAATCACATATATATTTAAAATATCAATTGTAATTAAATATATAGTTATGATTTATCTTTACCGATAGGTAGATATCTCATAATTTTATATCTAATTAAGGTGAGAATTAATTGCTCCATTAAGTTGTGTATATTTGGATTTTCAATGCACATGAATAATATTCTTGATTAGCGTGCAACTCATCAACATCATTGTTTATTGAATTTGTTGCATGCATTCATTAATTACATATGGATTTGAAATATAATTTGTAATTAAATATATAGCTATGATTTATCTTTGCCCACAGGTAGATATCTCATAATTGTATATTTAATTAGGGTAGGATAGAATGGCCATGTTATTTTTGAAGTAATACATAGGTATTGGAAAATCATGGATATGTTCTAGTTCTATCATTAGAGATAAATACATACTATGCTAATATCTTTGGCCATAGGTAGATATTGGTGATAGGTATTTATACTGCTTGCATGTTACATTTGTTCTAAGCATGCTTACATGGCATAGTGACTTGTGATTGCTTCAAATTCTTATTCGTGAACTTATTTGTACGCTTGTTTGTTTTCATTTTGTAGATCTAATTGTTACCCCCAGGATTATGGCTGATGTAAGCAACAAAATAATCTTATATGGCAGCATTAACTATACTGATTGGAGAGATGATATTTTGTTGTAGCTTGATTTCTTAGACTTGGATTATGCCTTGAGGAATGAAAAACCTCTGAAACCTGATGATGCCTCCGATGATAGAGAGGAAAATGAAAGGTATAATATGTGGGAGCAGAGAAACTGTTTATCTCTTCTACTTATGCAACAAAGGATTACTAGAAGCATTAGGGGAATAGTCCCTAAGTGACACAACAAAAGGATACCTAAAAGTCTTAGATAAGAAATTAAAGCTGACAAATGAGCAGATGGGTGGTTCCATCATGTCTGAACTATGTATTGTGAGACTTATAGGCATTGGCTGTATGAGGCAACATATAATGAAGATGAGAGGTATACTTTCATAATGTGTTACTTTTGAATCTAATTTTTCTAGTGTTAACAATGACATTTGGTGGATTGACAGTAGTTCGATGATCCATATTTTGACTACCATATAGGGCTTTCGTCAAGCAAGTCTCCATATCCCAATGAGGAACTTTTCACATAACCTTTTTAAATAATCTTGTTTTGGAACTTTATGATGTGTTTTATGTTCCCTCTTACAAAAGGAATTTGATTTCTATGTCAAAACTCATTCCATTTGATTATCATTTAGTTCTTTTTAAGACACTTATGGCTTTGACAAAGGATTATATTTTAATTGTGAAATTAGTCATGATTGATGGCTCATTTAAAATTGTTTCTGATTCATCTAATATTTTTTTTTGTTTTGCATAGTACTAAGAGAAGTATCATTGATGATAATTCTTATAGCTTATGGCATAGGAGATTGGGTCATATCTTCATTGACATAATCAAAAGGTTAAATAAAGATAGAAGTCTTCCATATTTAAACCATTCTGAATTTGATTCTTATGTGGATTGTATAAGGGGAAAGTAGACCAATAAGTCACATAAAGGGGCTAAGAGAAGTTATAAATTGCTAGAAATTATACACACGATATTTATTGCCCTGATTTGACTACACATGGTCAAAAGTACTTTAACACCTTATTAATAATTACTCATGATACATGTATATCTACAAGCTTTATAATAAGAGTGATGCACTAGATGCTTTCAAGGAATATAAAGTAGAAGTAGAAAAATATATTAGAAAACCAATCAAGATCATGAGATCAGACCATGGTGGTGAGTATTATGGCAGATACACTAGTAAATGACAAGCGCCCAGTCTATTTGCTAATTTTCTTCAAGAGCAAGGTATAGTATCCTAATATACTATGCCACCTGACATGAATAGTGTAGCTGAAAAAAGAAATAGGACCTTGCTGGATATGGTTACGAGCATGATGAGTAGCTCCAAATTGCCATCTTCCCTGTGGAATGAAGCACTCAAGACAACCATGTACATATTAAATAGGGTTCCAACAAAGGGAATGTCCAAGACACCCTTTGAAATCTAGAAAGGATGGAAACCCAGTTTAAATAATTTCAAGATATGGGGTCATCCTGTTAAAGTAAGAGTGTAAAATCTACAGTAGAAGAAGTTGGACCCCAAGACCATTAGAGCTTACTTTGTAGGCTATGCAGAAAGGTCTAAGGGTTATTTTATTGTCCTCTACCTTTTAAAAGGTTTGTATAGTCTAAGAATGCCAAGTTTCTTGAGAACGATGTGATTAGTGGGAGTGATTGTCCACTAAATGATCACATAGAGTGAACCACTGACATCATTCATGAGAGGATGTCAATAGTTAATGATCATCCCCTGTTGGAATTGACATTGAATGTGATATAGATCATGTGACTCAAGCTGACGATATTGAACAAGATGAACATGTACTGCATGCCAACCTATCACACAAGTAGAACACCACAAAATATGATAGAGGATATCCTCATTCAACAACCTGGATCACCCCAAGAGGTTGAATTAAGGAGGTCAATTAGAGAAAGAAGATCAGCATTACCTGATGACTACGTAGTGTATTCTTCTGAAGATGACTATGATGTAAGTGTTGAGAATAATCCTTTAACATTCACTCAGGCCGTGAAGATTGCAAACTCTAAGTTGTGGCATGATGCTATAATTGATGAAATGAATTCCATGGAAAACAACCATATTTGGGAAATTGTAGAGTTGCCTAGTGGATCTAAGGCCATTGGTTGTAAATAGGTTTATAAAACGAAGAGATACTCATAAGGTAACATCAATAGATACAAGGCTAGGTTGGTTACTAAGGGCTTCACTCAAGTGGAGGGAATCAATTGCAATGAAACTTTTTCACCTGTATCTAAGAAAGATTTGTTCCATATCATCATGGCATTGATTTCATATTTTGATCTAGAGTTACACCAAATGGATGTAAAGACTGCTTTCCTCAATGGTAAATTAGAGGAAGAAGTCTATATAAAGCAATCTGAGGGATTTGTTACAGAAGGTATAGAACAATTGGTATGCAAGTTAAATAAATCAATCATGGCAGTGCTACTTGAAGTTCCATGAAGTGATCATATCATTTGATTTTGTTGAGAACAACAAGGATGACTGTATATACCACAAGGCTAGTGGGAACATGATCATATTCTTGATTTTGTATGTGGATGACATTTTACTTGCTACCAATGATATGAGAGACTATTGTGTGAGGTGAAACAATTTTTGTTTAAGAGTTTTGATATGAAGACATGGGTGAGGCATCTTATGTCATTAGCATAAAAATCCATAGAGATAGAACCCAACTTCTTGTAGGCTTGTGTCAAGAGGCTTAGATGGTCAAGATTCTTGAATGGTTTAGAATGCAAAAATTTTCATTTAATATGGTTCATATTGAAAATGGAGATAAATTTAGTCTAAGTTAGTATCCTAAAATTGAGCTTGAAAGAAAATAGATGGAAAGTGTCCTATATGCCTCAACTGTGGGAAGCTTGATGTATGTATAGGTTTATACAAGATCTAACATCACTTTTACTGTGGGTATATTAGGAAGAAACCAAAGTAATCATAGGGAAGTACATTTGATAGCTGCAAAGAAGGTGTTTAGGTATCTACAAGGTACTAAACACTACATGCTCACATATAGGAGAACAGACAATCTGGACATAACTGGATACTCAAATTTAGATCTTGGAGGATACATAGACACAAATAAGTCTACATCTGGTTACATCTTCCTATTGGCAGAAGGAGCTATATCATGGAGAAGTGCTAAGCATACTCAAACAACTCCTTCTACCAGGATGCAAAGTACATTATTTGTTTTGGAGCAAGTTCACAAACTATTTGGATAAGGAATTTTATTGCTGGGCTTAAGATTGTGGATTCAATTTCTAAGCTGATTAGAATGTACTGTGATAACACAGTTGTGGTGGCCATAGCGAACAATAAAAGGAATAAAATTTGAAGCAAGTTTGTCGAACTTAAATTCTTTTGCTTGAGAGAAAGAGTTCAGGATGGCCAAGTTTTTGTTGAATGCATTAGTACATTGGATTTGTTGGTTGATCCTATGACAAAAGGATTAAAGCTGAACATTTTTGTGACATATGTACCTCACATGGGACTTTGTTCTTCTTTTGACTAGTGGAGGTATGAGCAATAAAATCAGTTTTTGGGGTTTATCATTTCAAATTTTTTATTGTATACATTTGTGTTATTGAAATTGATAAACATTGAGACAGGAATCGAATGAACATTGAGTTCATGTATAATGTGATACCCATTAATTGATGGTGCTACCTATGATACATAGAAGGTAATACTCGATTAAAGGGGACTTATCACCATGATTCTTGTAGCATGACATCAGTTTACATATACAGGGCAATTTGAGTATATGGGCCAAGTGGAAGAATGTGAGATATTTATTAATATTATTATAACTATTTAGATATTAATTAGGATAATTAATAAATATTTCTAAGTGTGGCTTGTAGTCATTTGGGAATAGTCTAAGGTAGGTTGTTGACTAGTTTATTAAGGTTAATTTTTTATGGTGAAAATTAACAATTGAGAATTATTCATGTGATAGTTTATGAGTCCTAGAGCAATAAACTAGTTTTTCAGCTCACTCTTGAAGTCTCCCTACTGGTGATTGCATTACAAAAGATGACATCACTATGCCTAATCACCAGCTGAAAGAACCTGTTATTTATATAACAGTATTCTCTAATTGATAGGTATCTGATTGAGTTCTAGTTCTTCCTCATATCAATGAATCTAATGGTGAGAGGGAACTTTAAGTCTTCCCATGCATCTCATATAGGTTTTATACTTATGTATGTTATAATCTAGATTGATTATATTGTGTATGAGATGTTTATATTATAACAGTATGTGCTTCCTGCTTCTAGGTTTTGCTTTTCAGTCCTGCCTTTGTCTCTACTCTATTGCCGTGAGTAGTGTTGCGGTAAAGGTTGGAATTCCTTTTCTTTTGCTGTGGTTAATTGTTCAAAGAGAAGAGGACTTTAGGGTTTCAGTTAGTTGAAGCATTGGGGAGAAGATACACTCAAATAGGTTTGTTCACAATTGTTTCTTTGATTTTATAAAATGAAGAATATGTACTTTGTTGTTGTTTTTGTTCGGTTTAATTTGTCTCTGGACAGAGAATTGAGTTAGAAAGTATAGGAAATTATCCAATGATGTTTATTATTGTTGGGCAAAGGATTTGGATAGTAAGGAGAAGAATTTAGGTTCTGACTAAAGTGATTTTATTTTAAGTTTTGTATAGAAATTCTAGAATTTTGTTTACTCTTTTGTGTTAGCTATTTGGATGCATACCATGTGTTTGAAGAAATGATTGAGAGAGTAATCTAATAAAATTTGGAAAGTATGATAATTCTATACAATTATATCGGAAGGCGAGTGGACTTTGTGATAAGATGGGGATATAGAGGATAATATTGGATAATTATAATCTATTTAGTTTCTATATTAGACTTGAAAAAAAATTATATATGACGTATATATAAATATATATATACTTTATGGTTCATGTATGTGTGTTTATATATACACACATATATTTGTTATTGAAATTATAGTTCTAAATAACTTATAAAGTATATAATTGTGTTTTAGTGCTGTAAATGATAAAAAGAATTAAAATTAAACGAAGACTTTTATGAAGGAAATGTAGGAATTTCATGGATTAAGATTTTGGTAGATTTCTATAAGGTTACATTTGGGTGATAATGATGTTATTTGTATGATAGAGAATTAAGGTTGAAACATATTGAAGGATATTAAATAGGATGATTATAGCTATTAGGATTACCAAGTGAATAAATAATGTCCTATTATAATTGTTATAAATGATGGTGTGCTATTCACTATATAGTTATTGAACTGTCATTTTCAGCATTACTCTTTCAAATAGGTTTATGACATTTGTTTGTTGTTATTTACATGTTCAAAGGGAATAAAGATCTTGTTAAAAATTCAATACTTGGATAAACTACACCATTTTATTTAGTACAAAATCTTTTGAGATGTTTTTGTTAACTTTCATGTGCTGGGATCCTTCATTATTAACCATTCTTTGCAGGCGTGAACTATTAGAAGATTTACAAATGATAAATTGATCCCATGTATGTTTGAAAACATTTTGAGAGGACTATTGCAGAACGCTGGTTACTAATAGCAGCATTGTTAGTCCTTGATGCGTCATAGTTAAAATCAAGCTCGCTTGACATTCATGGGCACAATACTCACGTTTGATATTCGTGAGACTCATTCTCACGCTTGTTATTCGTGGGTCATGTACCTACACTTATTTCATGGCTTCGAGTCACAATTGGTTACTTACCCTCGTGGACTATGTGCCCACGCTTATCTTCGTGGCTTCAAATCGCGCTTCAATGGTTAGTTACACTCGTGGACTGTGTCCACTTTTGTTGTTTCATTTTGTTGAAGTCCTAAAAAAGACAAGAGTATTATTGTTTTAAATTGATTATGTTAAATAAGTTGTTTTACTAAGTATTGGGATTTATTTAGTTATTAATTTTGTTATAAAATCCCATTTTTGTTATTAATTTCTAAGTTGAGATTTATTATCAAGCTTTACTAGTGAATTTAAATATGCATAAAACATTTCTTTCAGTATTTTATTTATTTTTATTAATAGGAAGTTGCTCACCAGAAGATTATTTTGGCTTCATATATCACTACCAACCTTGCTCCTCCAACAAAATAGTGAAAACCCTCATTGTTGATCAAAACTTGTAGATAATTGGAACAACTTTTGGATGATGTAAATATAAGTTTATGTTTATAAATTTACTTTTCTAGTTTAGATGCTCCACATAGTCTATAGGCAGGATTCGTGTCCTCTTTTATTTTTTTGGGATGTATAAATATTTATGTGTGCTACTTTGGAGTGGAGATTTTGGCAAAATTTCTATCAAATAAAAATTTAATATGTTGATAATAAAAAAACAAAAAAATAATATATGTTCATATATGAAAATTAAAAAGGACTTATGCATGTCTAAAATTATTACATTAAATATAATATTTGAAGGTTTATGGAATGTGAGTTTTTCATATTCTGTGCCGGTCACCCCTTAATTTTTGGGGCATGATAGTTTGGTATTAGAGTTTAGGTTTCCTATAGTTACTTGGAGCAAGGATCCTTCTTTGGGGTCTCAATTATCATTATAAATTTGGGTATAATCATAATTGAGGTATCATTGAAGGCTTTATAGAATATCCTTCAGTGTTTTTCTTCATCTCATTTATTCTTTTTCCTCCGTATAAAACCTATATATGGGACTGAATATCCCTTATGTTTTGTTGTAGTGAATATATCTTCAAGATGTTGAATTCGGTTTAGAGCTACTTGCTAGTGCAAGGGTAATAGGATATTTAGTGTCTCTTGGGTCTATTTCTTTGACTTTACTAGTCTTCCAATCTGAAATTGATGGACTGGAGTGGGACATTACTAGTTTTAGCAAGTCAGCACTTTTTGTTTGGACATTGCCTACTCTTGCATTTTCTCCTGGTTGTAATTCTACGTAACACTTAACGACTGAATGTGTGCATCTTCATCTTCTATGGTGCATTTACTTGATTCTTTGTTGAACTTCCTTCCTGAACATGAAGTGAGTTTGTTGAGGTTCTCATTTGAAAACTGCTCAGAATCTTTGTTTGAATCCTAACATTGAGGTAATTAAGTTTAGGAGTACCTTGTAGAATCACAGGTTTGCATTTTTTCCAAACTCAACCAATTTTGTGCGTTGAGTTCCACCCTTTCCTTATAACTCTTTGCCTCATTTTTGTATCTATGCATTTGTGATTACATTTGCTGTTATGAAGGAATTATTTATTTCTAGATAGGGAAGCATCTCAAATTCGTGAGAGAATTTAAATGTACAAATAAATTGCTAGTGCGCCACTGAGTCATTAAGTAGATTTTCAGTTTTATTTTTTTTTAAATTAACTTGAGTGTTAACTTGAATCCTTCAAATTTAACTAGTGTGGAATTTGCATTGTTGTTGAATAAAATCATGTGCATTTAGTTATTTTGGACAGTTCAATTTTAAACTTCAATGTGAGCTGTTGCCTTATCTCATACTGTTTCCATGACCTGCAACACCAACTTGGAATGTGAAATTTTGTGCATAATATTGAATTTTGTTAAGTAAATTCAATAATCAGATTCACATAATAGGATTTTTTTGAAAATCATCATGGTTCCTGAAAAAAAAAAAGTGATTGACTTGTTCTGCACTTGCATATCAATTCCTCCTCTCGCTGGAAATGAGCACATTAAGGCGACCCCAAGTAAAGTTGGAAAAAAATAAAGAAAGAAGAATATATAATACATAAATATATACTTGCACCTACTTTCTTCAAAAAAAAAGAACAAAACAAAACATTTTTTATTTTGTTTCATTTGGGTTAGTTATGCTTTGAATCAAATTTTAGAAAAACGAAATAAATACATCCACCTTTCTGTGTTCACGTACATTTTGTTTAGAGTTATTGCACATTTTTTGTTTTGGAATTTTCTTTTCAGATTATTGTTTCCTTCTATGTGATAGTGCCTTTTCTTTTACTCAGGTTTATACTTGTTTTGAGCCTCTGTAATTAGTTTATTGCACAAAATTGTTCTTGAATTAATAGAATCAATGTTATGTGCTAAACTTAATAATTATTCACTCTCTAG
This sequence comes from Leucaena leucocephala, assembly GCA_037074615.1. Taxonomy (NCBI): domain Eukaryota; kingdom Viridiplantae; phylum Streptophyta; class Magnoliopsida; order Fabales; family Fabaceae; genus Leucaena; species Leucaena leucocephala. Next base: position 5,568,419 of record CM073534.1, read on the forward strand.
GTAGTGCTACAGTTGAATTGATTTTGCTGCTTTGATTCACATTAGTAAATCTAATATATATATATATATATATATATGCAAACTGCATTTTCTTTCAGTAATACTTTTCTCTGTAAATTTCTTCTGCACTTTTGAACATGTGCATGGCACATGTATATATATACAATTTGGAGGGAATTTCGCAGTTTTGAGGCATCTTCTAAGAAAGGATCTTTTGCTATGATATTTCCATGCATTATTTCGGTTAAGTGACACTTTTTAATTGTTTTCAAAGTGCTCTGTATGTGCTTGTATAGTTTCTAGCCTCTGACTTTTGTGCATTTGCTTGAAAATGGGTGAATTGTGCTGTTTGAGCAGAATTGTTATTGCTGGAATTTTGGGCAGAATTTTCCAGAATTGTGTTAAAACTTATTTCTTGAATGTTTTCATAGTGTTTAAGCAAACACACTGGTCTTTGGCTAAGGCTTTGGTAATGTTGTTGTGAGTGTATAAGTCCTATTATAAGTATATAGATATGTCTAATTGAGCTTGTTTGAACATGAAACTAATCGTGGTTATAGTAATTGACTTGGCTTGATTATTTTGAAACTTCCTTCTTCATTCTTTACATCTAAAGCTTGAAAATTATTATTGGTTCTGCATTTTTAAATATACCATAAGGTCATGAACTTGTATGCTAAATATTACAGTTTGGCTATTGCATAATTTTGTGTAATTTGAACTCTGAGTGTGATCTGTAGATCATTTTTCTAGAAACAAAAGAAAAAAAAATCATTGTTGGATTTGGTTGGTGTGTAGGCAAGGTTTGGGTTGAGATTATAAAATGATTCTTAAAAAATAATAATAATGTTTTTCATGAAAAGATTTTGGTAATCTAATTGTACACATAGATTTAGGTTTCAACTTGAGGAATTGCTTGGTTGATTATAATTTTGCATGAGAGTTTGACGTTTAAATTAAATTTAGCTTGAGCCTATAGAGATAGTTAACTAGCTTGATTTTAAAGTTCATGAAAAATACTATTATTTCTATCATAAATGTGTGGATTTCTTTTCTTCATATGACTAAATGACTACATAGTTGTCTTCACTTTTGGGCTGTGATGGTATAGAATGTTTGATCTCAAAAGTGGCATTATGACGTTATCTATCGTGAGAGAATTTTTGTTACAGTATATGATTGCTTTGATTTTAGGCTTGAAAGGTAATTATTGACCATATGTTTTTGCTAAGAAAAAAAATGAAAGAGAGAAAGAAAAAGCTACCTTATAATTGTTAGACTCTAATATTTTAATAATGACAAATGATTTTCAAAAACTATTTTAATTTAACTTATTTTTTGATAAGCTTATCAACAATGTACTGATCAATAAGCTCTTCAATAAATAGAAAGAAATGTGTAAAGAAAATCTCATTCCTAAAAGGCATTTTTTGAAGCCTTGTTTGATAGGGATATCTATCAATAAAAACTTCGATAAATGGATCTAAACAGTTTCTAAGAAGCCTGAATCGCTCTTTTTAAATTGTAATTCTTCGAAGACTTATTTGATGAGGTGGTTTATCGAAGTATTAATCGATCAAGGTATTTATCGATAAAGATTTTGATCAGTAAACTTTATGAAACTTGTTCTTCAAATGGATTTATCGAAGCGTTGATTGATAAATATAATTATTTATAAGACATTCAATAAATAAAATTAAACATTTTGTTTCTCTCTATTTAAAAGAACTTATTAGTTTATTGATAAGTCATCCGATAAATATCGAGTCTTTTAACTAAAGTATATTTTAATACTAATTTATCGAAGTATTATTCGATAAGAGGATTTATGGAAGAACACTTTGATAAATGAAGATTTTTTTTATAGACGCTGAATTATTGATTTATAACGATAAGATTAAATTTTTAACTTGAAAGTCTGAGTTTATTCTTCAAGTATTTATCGATAAGTTATTCGATAAGTCTATTTTTAAAATAACACTTCGATAAAATAGATATTGTGACATGATTTGAAATCTTAAAAACATATGATATTTTTTAGAGATCTATTTGATAAGTCTATTAATCAAATGACACTTCGATAAATTAACTATTGTGAAAAGTTTTGAAATAAATCTTGTTTTCGATAAGTTTGAAACCATGTTATAAAAATTATGTATTTTTAAAAAGCTATTTGATTAGGCGAATTATCAAAGTCTTGTTCGATTAGAACTCTAGCTATTTAATTGAATTTATCAAAGTCCTTTTTAATAAGGTTACTCTTTGATAAACTTCAACAAATAAGTTATTCGATAAGTCTATTTATCGAAAACATTTTGATAAATTGCTTTTGTGAAATGTTTTGAAATGAAGCTTCAATTATCGATGAGTCTAAAAGCCTATGTTATAAATGTAAGGAATTGGAAGACACGCAGCGGAAATAAACTTTAAAAATTTTCCATTCCTTGCCAGGATCTGCCGTATGTGTTTAAGTCAAGTGGAAAGAATCATTACCCTTAGTGTTGCTCAGCGAATTTCACAGCTTCTCTACGTGGGTGGTGATCTCTTTCTGATCGCAAGAAATTGACGGAGTGTTCCTCAGCGACCTTCACAGATTCTCTCCGCGGACGGTGGTCTCTTTCCGATCACAAGAAGTCGACGCCTCAGGTCGGCTTCCTCTACTGGTATCCACACGAACAGCGTTCCAACCACGAACGACGTGCTAGCGTCTCCTGTCCCTCCAAGGCTTTCACAAGTCTCCGTCTCTATTTCGGCAGTTTCTTGTCTGCAAACCTTTTGCAGATTCCGTTCGGCCTTTTGTGTTCTGTGTTATTTTCAAACGTAGCTCCTCCAATCAGATATAGAGGATGCTATGCGTTTTTTTACACTTGACCTAATTGGATTTTGGAGTTAATCTTATATTAATTCCGAATTGATACAATATCATATATTGTATAATTTTATAAGAAACTAATTAAATAAAATAATATTAAATCCGTCCCACAGATTTAATTACTTATTTATTTAACTTTAAATAAAGATGAGACTGAGTTATATTTGATTTATTCCCATAAATCAAATTTGAGATATCCTATCAATTTAAATTTCGAATTTCAAACGTGATAGAGATTTAATTTATCCTTATAAATTAAATCTTATAAATATCTCTTATATGAGATATCCTATCAATTTGAATTTCGAATTTCAAACGTGATAGAGATTTAATTTATCCTTATAAATTAAATCTTATAAATATCTCTTATATGAGATATCCTATCAATTTGAATTTCGAATTTCAAACGTGATAGAGATTTAATTTATCCTTATAAATTAAATCTTATAAATATCTCTTATATGAGATATCCTATCAATTTGAATTTCGAATTCAAACGTGATAGGGATTTAATTTATCCTTATAAATTAAATCTCATATATCTCATATATATAATATATATATATACGAATTTATATATATACGAATATAAATATAAATAAATATATATACATTCACCTGGATCTTTCATTGAATCTGGACATGTCTTAGATTCAATGAATCTGGACATCATAGCTCGTGTTGGGCTATTTTGTGTGCGACCCTGTAGGCCCATATGAAGTTGGCAGTGGGCCATTTGCTATACTAGCCCACAAGTCGCAAGCGGTCTCTAGCAAGACATAACAACTACCCAAATCATATGAGGATCAATAAACGATGTAACCTTTTATACAACCATATCATGTCCCTTCTGTCACGCGATATTTTGGTCATGGATGAGGCATGGATAATGTCATCCTCCTATTCCCGACCGTTACTTTCTCGATCCCTGAGTAGTCTGACTATAGAGATGGAACTACCTTTCCATTACAGTATGGCCATACATTTCTCAGACTCACTCATCGAGGGGCCCAGTAATATCTCTCCACGAATGTGAGGGACAAATTCCATCTTGACCATTCACATTCCTCCGCATGAAAAACCACTAAGCCCGAACATAGTCTTTATGATCACTCGGTCAAAAGTGACTTTTGACTAGGTCAAAACTGAGCGTTTTGTCATGTAGGAATCCATGATGATCTCAGGTCAAAGGGCATATTGACATGGTTTGTATATGAGAGAAGCTTATGACGTTACCCATGCAGTTCTCTCATAGCGGGTCGGTCCAACACCCTGTACTCTTACATGTGCTTATGACTTTGATTTATATCTCTATACATCTTCAAAGTCATACTGGTCTTATTTCATCTGTGCTCCCACATAGATGATCGACCAGGGACATTTAGGATAATATCATGAATTATCCAAGGATGGTCATCATAGTAAACATGCAAATAATATGATAACTCAATTAATAAATTCATAAATCAATAATGTTCATAAGACAATGATTGGCCCCTAGGGCACGATTTCCAACAACCTCCCACTTGCACTAGGTACAATCATTAATTTGACTAATTCCCATTGACCTAACATGACGCTCATGCTTTGCCTGCACAAGCGGCTTTGTTAGAGGATCAGCAACATTATCTTCTCCTGCTACTTTGCATATTTTTTATATCACCTCTATCGTTGATTTCTCTGATGAGATGAAATCGCCTGAGTATATGCTTGGTCCTTTGATGTGACCTAGGCTCTTTGGCCTGTGCAATAGCACCGCTATTGTCACAGAGCAAAGTTATTGGATCTGAGATGGTAGGTATCACCCCTAGTTCTGTGATGAACTTCCTGATCCAAACGGCTTCCTTAGCTGCATCAGATGCTGCTATATACTCAGCTTCCGTTGCAGAATCTGCTACAGTGCCCTGCTTAGAGCTCTTCCAGCTTACTGCTCCATTATTGAGGAGGAATATGTATCCAGACTGCGATTTTTGGTCGTCCTGGTCAGTTTGGAAACTCGCATCTGTGTAACCAGTTACACAGAGCTCATCATCCAATCCACCATAGACCAAGAATAAGTCCTTAGTCCTTCTTAAGTACTTAAGGATATTCTTGACAGTAGTCCAATGGCCCTCACCAGGGTCCTGTTGGTATCTGCTAGTCATACTTAAGGCAAACGAGACATCCGGTCGAGTACATAACATGGCGTACATGATAGATCCTATGGCCGAGGCATATGGAACCTTACTCATGCGACCTCGCTGATCAGATGTACTAGGACACAGATCTTTGCTGAGGTGAGTACCATGAGACATGGGTATGAAACCCCTCTTTGATTCGTGCATACTGAACCTATGCAGTATTTTGTCTATGTATGTACTCTGACTGAGTCCTAGAAGTCTTTTAGATCTATCTCTATAGATCCTGATTCCTAGGATGTAGGTGGCTTCACCCAAGTCTTTCATCGAGAAAGACTTTCCTAACCAAGACTTGACAATCTGCAAGGTAGGAATGTCATTCCCAATAAGTAGGATGTCATCGACATAGAGTACCAAAAATACAACTGTGCTCCCACTAACCTTCTTGTACACACAAGGTTCATCAATGTTTTGAAGAAATCCAAACTCTTTGACCACTTCATCAAAACGATGATTCCAACTCCGAGAGGCTTGCTTCAGTCCATAAATGGACTTTTGAAGCTTGCACACTTTACCAGAGTCCTCGGAACGCACAAACCCTTCAGGTTGTGTCATGTACACATCCTCAAGGAGCTTTCCATTAAGGAGGGCTGTCTTGACGTCCATCTGCCATATTTCATAGTCATAATATGCTGCAATAGCAAAGAGGATTCTGATTGATTTGGCCATTGCTACTGGGGAAAAGGTCTCATCATAGTCCACACCATGAGTTTGAGTAAAACCTTTTGCAACCAGTCGTGCCTTGAAGACATTTACATTGCCATCCATGTCAGTTTTCTCTTTGAAAACCCACTTGCACCCGACGGTTTTTACACCTTCAGGCGGGTCGACTAAGGTCCAAACCTTATTGTCGTACATGGATTGCATCTCAGACTTCATGGCACTAAGCCATTTTTCGGAGTTTGGTCCCACTATAGCTTCTCGATAGGTAGTCGGCTCATTATGCTCAATGAGCAACACATCACGACTATCAGAAATCAGAAATCCATATCTCTGAGGCTGAAGTCGTGTCCTATTAGACTTTCGTGGACCTTGCGTGACTTGAGGAGTCTCAACAACTTGTTGTGAGTCTTCTCTATTTTCCATCTGCAGTTCTGTGGTGTCTTGTAGCTCTCGAACTTCTTCGAGTTGTACCTTACTCCCACTGGTTCTTTTAGAGATAAATTCTCGTTCAAGAAAGATACCATTTTTGACAACAAACACTTTGTTATCAGCAGGGTTGTAGACGTAATATCCCTTGGTTTCCTTAGGATATCCCACAAAAAGGCATTTTGAGGATTTGGGCGCTAATTTGTCTGAGGCTTGTTGCTTAACATAGACCTCGCATCCCCAAATCTTGAGGAAAGACAAACTAGGCGTCCTCCCAGTCCATATCTCATACGGAGTCTTTTCGATTGCCTTAGATGGAACACGATTGAGTGTGAACGCAGCTGTCTCTAGGGCATAGCCCCAAAAGGAGGGCGGAAGATCTGTTCGACTCATCATGGATCGAACCATATCTAATAGTGTTCGATTTCTCCGTTCAGAAACGCCATTCCATTGTGGTTTCCCTGGAGGAGTCAATTGTGAGAGTGTCCCACAATTCCTAAGATGATCTATGAACTCTTGGCTCAAATATTCACCACCCCGATCAGATCGAAGGGCTTTAATTGTTTTGCCAAGCTGGTTTTGTACTTCATTTTGAAATATCTTGAACTTTTCAAAAGATTCAGATTTATGTTTCATTAGATAGATGTACCCATATCTGCTGAAATCATCTATGAATGTTATAAAGTACGAATAACCTCCTCTGGCATTTGTGTTCATCGGTCCACACACATCTGTATGTATGAGGCCCAATAAATCAGTGGCCCTCTCACTGTGCCCATTGAAAGGTGACTTTGTCATCTTTCCTAACAAGCAAGACTCGCAAGTGTCATATGATTCAAAATCAAATGAGTTTAGAAATCCATCTTGATGGAGTTTGGAAATGCGTTTCTCATTTATGTGGCCCAGACGACAGTGCCAGAGGTATGTGGGATTCAAATCGTTTGGTTTGACCCTTTTGGCGGTTACGTTATAGATATTTCCATGATTGGGTTGTTCCAAATTTAATATGTAATGATCAACATGCAAATCACCATGAGCATATAAAACATCATTACGATAAATAGAACATCTACTATTCCCAGCAATGGAAGTGAAACCTTCCTTATCCAAATAAGAAAGTGAAACAATGTTACTACTTAAAGCAGGAACATAATAGCAATTGTTCAAAACTAACAAAAGCCCAGTGGGCAGAACTAATTCATAAGTGCCTACAGCTAACGCAGCAACCCTTGCTCTGTTTCCAACTCGTAGGTCAACTTCACCCCTTTTCAGCTTCCTACTGTCCTTTAGTCCCTGCACATTCGTACAAATGTGAGAACCACATGCAGTATCTAATACCCATGAGGTGGAAGTAGAAAGATGAATGTCTATAACATAAATACCTGAAGCGATAGCCCCGCTATCCTTCTTGTTCTTTTTCAGATCTTCGAGGTAGAGTTTGCAATTCCTCTTCCAATGACCCGGTTCATTGCAGAAGAAGCAGACTCCTTCCTTCGGAGGCTTTGCCTTCTTTGGTGCAGGCTTGGTTTCGGGCTTGCCTGACTCTTTGGTCTTACCTGATGAGCCATGACCCTTCCCCTTGCCTTTGCCTTTCTTTTTCGTACCCTTTCCCTTTTGAACCATCAAAACACTACTGGGTTTCTTCTTAAGACTCGGCTCAGCAGTTTTAAGCATCCCATGCAGTTCAGAAATAGATTTCTCCATGTTGTTCATGTTGTAGTTCATAACAAACTGGTCATAACTTTCCGGGAGTGAGTTTAAGATCAAATCTGTAGCTAACTCCTGGCTCATGGGAAATCCAAGCCGTTCAAGGTGATCAATGTACCCTTTCATCTTTAAGACATGAGCACTGACTGATGTACCTTCAGCCATCTTGCAGGAATGTAAGGCCTTAGTGGTCTCATACCTCTCTTGCCTTGCCTGTTGCTGGAACATTTCCTTGAGATGCACAATCATCTCATAAGCCTCCATGTGTTCCAGATCTCTTTGGAGCTCCGGAACCATGGTGGCTAGCATCAAGCATCCCACATCGACAGAGTCTTCCTTATGCTTCATATAAGCATCTCTCTGAGCTCTGGGAGCATTGGCGGCTGGCTCCTCAGGAATGGGTTGATCTAGGACATGCGCCTTTCTTTCCTGCTTGAGAACAATTCTCAAGTTCCTAAACCAGTCAAGAAAGTTTGTCCCATTAAGTTTGTCCTTCTCAAGGACAGATCGCAGCGATAATGTAGCAGTATTACTAGTCGTCATGATTCTACAATTAAAATATGCAATGTAATTAGTAATCTCCCACTAAATAAACAACCCTCAATGCAATAGTTAGTGGGCTAAGATCCATATTTGGCTCAAACTTAAGTCCGCTTTGGCAGGACACTTAAATTAAGTTATTTAGGTAGGTAACACCTTTACCAATTACATCAAATGTAACTCTTAGATATTCATGGGATCCTATCATCATATGATCTGGCATGTTCTAATCCCATCTAATGCCTTGAGATCCAAAACCGTTTTGTTAATCTCAATTAAGTCAAACAATAATGAACCTATGAGAGTAGCACCATTACTCTTTGCTTATCTCCCCAAGATAACTCAAAAGCACCCACTTTGGTGGAGTCCACAATTGAGCGATCGAGGTTTTGACAAGTGTTCATAAATTGACGGCATTATGACTTAAGATTTCTTTTAGAGGGCCTAATTTAACTATCTGGTTTATAAAACGCATGTTTCTCAGTTCGTATCTCATACAAGTAATATGCATGTGCTGATCTAATCATAAGATGCATAATTCAAACGTGATACAATATGGCTCACCTATCCTAAGTCCCCTCAAGCCAATGAGAGGAGCTCTCTAGTAAGAAAAGAGAAATTACATATAGAAACCTCTTTTAACATTCGAGGGGAGTGAGATGAGAGGAGAAGGTACATTGAGAGTATATAGAGGAAGGCACGACACGCAGGCCGTATTTTTAAAATTACAACACTTGCAATCTAGAGCCATATTGTTCACCATACCCAAACATTCAAGAATCAATATTCAGATCTAATCGAAGGGCAAAAAAACATTTACAAAGTAACATATGTTACGGTTATGTTGCGCTACGAACAGGTAGCTACGGCGGTCCCGCTAGCCGGTTAGCGGGCGGCTGTCCCGCTAGCCGGTTAGCGGGCGGGGTCTCTGGGGCAGCGCCGGAAGAAATTTTTTTTTTTGTTTTGTTTCATAAATAATCACGAATCTGAATTCGGTTTTCACAAATAATCACAAATTCGAATTCGGTTTTCTTAGACCCCATCTATGCGGATTGATCAAATCAAAAAGCATCACCACCGATTTCAATTTCCTTTTAGATTCCTTTTATGTCATACACAACAAGGATTCCATATATGTCACACATACAACGCTTATTATATGATCGGCTACTACTAACATATATCATATAAATCACAAATCAAGCCTAACTTAAACACAAAACGGCATGGCTCTGATACCACTGTAAGGAATTGGAAGACACGCAGCGGAAATAAACTTTAAAAATTTTCCATTCCTTGCCAGGATCTGCCGTATGTGTTTAAGTCAAGTGGAAAGAATCATTACCCTTAGTGTTGCTCAGCGAATTTCACAGCTTCTCTACGTGGGTGGTGATCTCTTTCTGATCGCAAGAAATCGACGGAGTGTTCCTCAGCGACCTTCACAGATTCTCTCCGCGGACGGTGGTCTCTTTCCGATCACAAGAAGTCGACGCCTCAGGTCGGCTTTCTCTACTGGTATCCACACGAACAGCGTTCCAACCACGAACGACGTGCTAGCGTCTCCTGTCCCTCCAAGGCTTTCACAAGTCTCCGTCTCTATTTCGGCAGTTTCTTGTCTGCAAACCTTTTGCAGATTCCGTTCGGCCTTTTGTGTTCTGTGTTATTTTCAAACGTAGCTCCTCCAATCAGATATAGAGGATGCTATGCGTTTTTTTACACTTGACCTAATTGGATTTTGGAGTTAATCTTATATTAATTCCGAATTGATACAATATCATATATTGTATAATTTTATAAGAAACTAATTAAATAAAATAATATTAAATCCGTCCCACAGATTTAATTACTTATTTATTTAACTTTAAATAAAGATGAGACTGAGTTATATTTGATTTATTCCCATAAATCAAATTTGAGATATCCTATCAATTTAAATTTCGAATTTCAAACGTGATAGAGATTTAATTTATCCTTATAAATTAAATCTTATAAATATCTCTTATATGAGATATCCTATCAATTTGAATTTCGAATTTCAAACGTGATAGAGATTTAATTTATCCTTATAAATTAAATCTTATAAATATCTCTTATATGAGATATCCTATCAATTTGAATTTCGAATTTCAAACGTGATAGAGATTTAATTTATCCTTATAAATTAAATCTTATAAATATCTCTTATATGAGATATCCTATCAATTTGAATTTCGAATTCAAACGTGATAGGGATTTAATTTATCCTTATAAATTAAATCTCATATATCTCATATATATAATATATATATATACGAATTTATATATATACGAATATAAATATAAATAAATATATATACATTCACCTGGATCTTTCATTGAATCTGGACATGTCTTAGATTCAATGAATCTGGACATCATAGCTCGTGTTGAGCTATTTTGTGTGCGACCCTGTAGGCCCATATGAAGTTGGCAGTGGGCCATTTGCTATACTAGCCCACAAGTCGCAAGCGGTCTCTAGCAAGACATAACAACTACCCAAATCATATGAGGATCAATAAACGATGTAACCTTTTATACAACCATATCATGTCCCTTCTGTCACGCGATATTTTGGTCATGGATGAGGCATGGATAATGTCATCCTCCTATTCCCGACCGTTACTTTCTCGATCCCTGAGTAGTCTGACTATAGAGATGGAACTACCTTTCCATTACAGTATGGCCATACATTTCTCAGACTCACTCATCGAGGGGCCCAGTAATATCTCTCCACGAATGTGAGGGACAAATTCCATCTTGACCATTCACATTCCTCCGCATGAAAAACCACTAAGCCCGAACATAGTCTTTATGATCACTCGGTCAAAAGTGACTTTTGACTAGGTCAAAGCTGAGCGTTTTGTCATGTAGGAATCCATGATGATCTCAGGTCAAAGGGCATATTGACATGGTTTGTATATGAGAGAAGCTTATGACGTTACCCATGCAGTTCTCTCATAGCGGGTCGGTCCAACACCCTGTACTCTTACATGTGCTTATGACTTTGATTTATATCTCTATACATCTTCAAAGTCATACTGGTCTTATTTCATCTGTGCTCCCACATAGATGATCGACCAGGGACATTTAGGATAATATCATGAATTATCCAAGGATGGTCATCATAGTAAACATGCAAATAATATGATAACTCAATTAATAAATTCATAAATCAATAATGTTCATAAGACAATGATTGGCCCCTAGGGCACGATTTCCAACAATAAAAATCATATTTTTTGAAGATTTATTCGATAATGCTATTTATCGAAGTTCTATTTTATAAGAAATAAAATTATTTCAATGCAATATGTTTGAAATTTATCAAAGCCTTTTTCAACAAGACCTCTTTTCGATGAGCATTTTGATAAATTTACTTGATATTTGAAAAGATTTTTAAATTAAACTTTGACAAAATTTGATATTATAATATAAATCATTTGGAATCAATTGTTATATGTTTAAACTTTGTATATATCTTTTATGAAACATATTTTCAGATCATTTGGAGGCAAAAAAAGATCAAATGACAAGATTCATTAAATATCAAAATCTATTAGAATACATACGTTAGCAATCATCGGTTATGTGCTTCAACGGTTATCTAACAGATTTATGAAAAAGTCAACTATAAAAGAAGCCAAAGAGAAATATTGAAGAGAAGAGAGATGCACAACAATGAACAACATTATTGAAGCATTCATAGCTATGTTAATAGTAACTCTATTTATCATTCTCTAAACAGAGTATGTTTTATTCTTTGAGGGAGAAACTTAGAGAGCATGTACTTTATCCTAGATACTCAAGAGTCAGCGTCTTGAGTGGCATTGTCATCTTACGGGTTATAAGGAGGGGTGAAAGGGAATTTTACGATTGATGTATTGAGATGCCAAGTGTCATATCCCAATTTTTAGGCCTAGAAGCCCAGTATGTAGCCTGAAAAAGGAAGGCTACTAGACCCTATTGTGCAAGAGTCCTAGAAGTGTACAAATAATGTTTAGGGACTACACTGCAAGAAAGTGAAAATTCAGGGAAAGTAGTGAAAGTCCATGTGGACATAAAGAAGAAGTAAGAAGTGTTTCTTGGGAACCAAGCCACCAGAGTGCTTGGGCTTGGTTAGAAACCCAAGATGACATTTAAAGGCCCAAAAATGTAGGCCCAGTAGTTATGGGAGTTTGAGAGACATTAAAGTAATATTTTACTACTTTTCCATAAAGTAAAGTTACCCAGTTAAGGATAGAACTAGGAAAAGTGATCAGATGTAGCTTTAGACCATGAGGTGGCATGAAAGGTGTCCTCATGGGACCCACAAGGTTCCACATGGCATTGTAACAGGAAAAGAATAAAAGTTAATGACACATGTCATGAGATTAGAAAAGGATAAAAAGTAAAAAGGACACGTGGTATAATCTTGGCTGCTTATTCTAGGAAAAGACTCTAGAATTCTCTGGAGAGGCTGAGTCAGCTGGTGAGGTGTCCTAAGGGCTCCACCATTTGGCCACATACCCCCTGAGGTGTCCTTGGATGATGTCATGTTGGTGAGTCATCAAGGAGGATGATGTCATCGTGATGATGCAGGCAAAGCTTCTTGAGGAAGCTAAGCAATCTGGGCCATTCATCATGATTTGATCTGAGCCATTCATTCCACCTCCCTCCACCTATAAATAGGCCACCCCTCCCTCAAGGAAAACCACGGCCAAAAGCCAAGAAAGAAGAGAGAAAGAGAGAAAGAGAAAAAGAAAGGAAGAGAAAGAAGGAAGGAGTTCTGGTGGAGCTAGGAGCAGCCTAAGGAGCTTAGGGACTGGGTAGAACTTAGGAATGAGGTAACTAAGTTATCTACTCCCTGATCTAATAAAGTATAGGATTGCTCTTAGTGGTTATAATAGAGAAATATCTCTATTAATAAAGATAGCTAAAGAGAGAAAGAAAGTTAGGGGAATGTCAGATTAAGGATATTACCCATAGTTAAGCATGAGTTAAGTAGGGCTATACTAGATAATAATAAAGATATTATTATGCTATGTATAGGCTCTGACTTATGAAAAGAGGGCACCTTAGAGACAAGGTTAAGAGCTGGAAGGAAAGGCTGCACGCCAGGTAGTAAACTTACCTACTTGTATGCTTATACTACTTGGATGTTTTTTATGATGTTTTCTTACCTTGATAATGTGAAGCATGTATGATTAAGTAATGCTCTGTTTCTTTTTATACTATGTCCATATGTTATAATTAAGTAATATGGAAGAATGTACGTTATCATGATGCAAGCATGATCATTAAGTACATACATAGTAACATCAAGTATATAGTTACATACATTGTATGGTTTCCATTAGCTACTGAGATTTCCCTAGAAATCTCATACCCTTCCATGTAACCCCAATCCCACATGTATGTTAGAAGAGGATTGAAGAATCATGGAGAGAAGCTGGAGATTGGATTGTGCAGATATTGGGACCAAAATGCAGGAATCAGGGAAAAATGCATGATGAACAGTAAATATCAGATGTTTGCTAACTTTGACCTGGTCAAGACGTGGTCAACAAGTTATTTTTCCCTAAAAGAGCATTAAGTTAGCTTCGTGTAGCAATTTGAACCAATCCATTTTGATTTTTCTAGAATTAGTTATGATTTTTCGAAGTCAGGTCACTCCTCTGGAATTTACACAGTGAACAGTACTCGCTAAGAGTAAAATTATAGATTGAGTAATTTGACTTCAATAGCCTTAAAAGTGGTTCCATATGCTACCGTTTGGTCCCTAAGACGTAAGAAAAGAAGGATATTTCACCAAGAGCCTGGATAATCTTAGAGGATAGTGAAACACTCTGAGAAACTTAGAGGATTAGATGTAAGCCAAGTGATTAGGCTGAATAAATATAAATCATCTCTCTATAATATCTCTTAATCTCCTTTCATTGGTAATATCTTTCTCAACTTAATCATTTGATTTCATTTAAATTTTTAAAATTTGAAAATCATCCAATTCACTCCCTTGGGTGAAATAACCATTTTAACATTTGGTATCAGACCAAGTCACTTGTTTAAAGGATCTAACCATATCAAGTGCAAAGATCATAACTGAGTATGAAGGTTTTGATTATACTATTCTTCCTTTTTTTATTATGGATTTTTGTTTTTGGAAATTTTGAATGATGATATTTTTGAAAACTATTAATTTTGATATGAGATATAATTTTGCAAATGATCTTGATTTCAAAATAAGAAGGATTAGATTGAAAAAGAAAATATATTTTTTGAATATTAGAGCAATAAAAATTGTGTATAGTAGTTTAGCTGAGAATGATTATGATAAAATCAAATCTTGCTCTAATGCTAAAGATATTTAAGATACTACTGACTTTATTTATGCTTCTAACAATTGTGTTGAAGTGAATAATTCTAACAATTCATCTGAACAAATGATACTTGAGATTGAAGAAGGAGAAATCCCAGAAAGCTTCCATAAGTCTGATAGACAAGAGGAAGAAATGTATCAAGAAAAGCTCAGCATGGATGAATCAAAAGAAAACGAATCATTGCATGGAAGTCAAGATATATCTATGGTAAATAGTTTTAATTCTACTTGTGCATTTGTAAATAGTAATTTTGAAAGATTGCATAAAATTGTCTTTCAACCTATTGTTGATTATGTTTAAAAAATCAAATATATTTTGCATTCTAAACTTAATGATATGGCTGAAAATCTAATGTGAAGAAAGAAGTTATGCACACTAATAATTATAGATTACTTCCACTTGACTAACAAAATAACTGCAAAGATATTTATAAAAGTCATGATCCTATTATTTACAATTATTGTGGTAAAATATATCACAATTCTCACACAAATTATATTAGAAGAAATACTAATGTAAGAAATAAAATTTGGGTTCCTAAAGGACAAGTGAAGTTCAATACTATCATTCAAGGACCCAAATATAAGTAGGTACCAAAACATCCTAGTTTTTCAATTTTGTGGCATATTTCTAAGAATGGACATATTGGGCTAAAGAAGAAAGCACCTAAAAGAGCTACTGACACGATCAACAAGAAAACTTTTAGTTCATCTATTGTTGGAGCTACAAAGAATATCCATAAAGAAAAGAAATGGAGACAAAGAAGAAGAGTACCTCGTATCTCAAGGATGGACTATCACATATTACCATTCAATTACCTTAACGCCAATGTCTCAACATCACAAAAGAGATGTACTGGGATATGCTCAAAAGAAGGGTATCAAAATTTAACCCTACTCACTTGCGTTAAAATAACAAGGCATGTTGATAGTAGGTGAGACATTTTGAGTAATCCTCATCAACAAAAGATGGAATCAATCGTCATATTTGACTCTTTGATTTTGAGGGCTCACAAAGGAGCTTGAAATGAATATTGCACTACTATTTTTTATATTCCTTAGAAAATCTATTTGATAAATATATTTACAAAATGATTGCAATATCCAATAGTTTAATTATTTCTGCACACATAATTCTAAAAAAGAAAATATCTTTTATGTGCATAAAGTAATCATGCTCAATTGACTTGAACTGATTATATCTTTAGAGCATGTGAATTATGTGTTTGTGCTCCTACAAACTAACTAATGGATCCAAGCAAAGTTGGAACCAAAAAAGAAACCTAGTTCTATTGTTTTGTATGAAATATGATTAAAGGGCTCATCTCAAGATTTGTGGATTCAATCTTGAGAAAGAAGATGATATAATGAAACTTGAATTTTGGTACTGAATGTGCAAGAAAGAAAATATCAACTTCAATTCACTAAAATTAAGTAAGCTGTGAGAATGACAAAAGGAAACATTGTGAAATCTAATATTTACCTATTTATTGTGCTTAGATGAATTCTAGACTTAGGTAATGAATATTTGTTCCTTGTCGCATTCCCTTAGCAATCAACATATCAATATTTTAAATATGTTTTCAGATTGCTAATTAGACTATAAAATGAAATTGTGCATGTTCTCTAGATTTGTGTTTTCAAATATTGTTTTATAGATTTTAATTCATACATTTATCTTAATTTATAAATAAATATCCATGATTTTAAAGAAAAAAGTGAATTTAACACATATATCAAATATCTTGGTTTTACAAAATGCACACAAATAATTTTTAAAATATTTATTTTTGTAATGTATGGGTTTCAGTATTGAAGATTAATATGCTTATATGGAAATTTAAAAAATGCTCCAAATCCATTTGTTAGAGTCATCATTGATCCTAATTGTGCTATCATATGCTTGAACTCCTTATTCTCCAATGAGTTAAATATCATTATGTTTAACAAGTTAACCATCTACATGAAATTCAAGCCTATTTATTCAAAAAGATTCTAGAACATCAAAGCCTGATGCTTAAAGTGTTTATTCGCTGCAATATCTTACAACGCTAGTCATTTGGACTAACTAATGAGCCTCATTGTTCAACTATCATTTTAGTATGAGCAAAGTCTTTGAACCTTTGTTATGCTACTTTTGCTAACATTTTATCCAAAATGATTTTTGCTTCTAGAATATTCTCAAACATGTTAACAAAATGCTATCCAATATAATCTTATAAGAATATTTTTTTCTCCAATGTGTTGACTTCCATATTTCCACAAGATTAATTTTCAAAGTCCATATTTTTAAAAATTACTTTGAAATTGTTTTCTTCTAAAAGAAGCATTATTATTGAAGATATACTTCTTTTAAAGAGGGAGAGCTTCATGTTTAAATATGCATTATATCTCACAAGCTCATCTCTAAATATACTCATATGTATTCATTGTCAATTAACTAGTTTTGTTGATAAGTTATTATTATATGGTCATATAATCATTCTCTATATATTTAACACTGGACCATACTAACCATTCTTTGAGAAAGAAAGAATTTGCATCCATGACAAGAGGAGAATGTGTTGAGAAAAAATCTCAATGAACTACACTGACTAGAGGTGCAAACTTTATTTGGCAACAAATTAAAAAGGATGATCATCCATGCCAATACAAAATATGCTCAAACAAAATAAAAAAGGAAGGCAAAGAACTTCATGGATCAATTCATCAAGTTGTCGAATTTAAATGAGCATTTCTAAACCCTCTCTTTATATTGAGAATATATTGCATAAATTAAGCTATCTTAATGATAATGTTTCTCATGCTATATGTGTTTATGTGTTTTCATAAAAAAAATTCCTCTTTTGCACTATTTTAAACTAAAAGGACAAAATATGAATGAAAATCATGTTTTTAAAAGTATCAAGAGAATTCTGTCATACTTTAATTTATTGAATATCATTTTGAAAGAAGTTAGAAATTTATCAAAGATGTTATCAATAAAGGATCTTATCGATAAGATATTCGAAAAATGGAAAAATAAGCTAATGGTAAGATTTATTGAACAATTTATTGTTAAAGGCTTCGATAAATAGGAGGTAAAATATGATTATTGGTTTTTAATTTACTATTCAATAAATTGAGTATAATCGAAAAAGCTTTTGGATAAATACATTTATTGAAAAGTTCCTCAAAGAATGAATTAAGTTTTGTGGTATTTAGTGCTGACATTTATCAAACACCTTTTCGTAAGGGTAGTTATTGAAAAGCTATTTGATAAATGATCTTGGTTGGTTTGTGTCAAGTACTGATATTCATCAAATAACAGTTGAAGAAAGATACTTATTGAAAGGCTCTTGGATAAATCAATTATTCTTATAGTGTCAAAGTTCTATCATTTATTGAACAACTCTTCGATAAGGGTACTTATCCAAAAGTTATTCGAAAAATCCGTTGATTTAGTAAAGCAATTGTTTTATCATTACTTCAATATTTATTGATAAACACTTCAAACAACAATCTTATTGAAGTACTTATTTATAAATCATCAGTTATAAAGGTAAAATTTGACTATTACTGTTTAGTTCATCGAAACCATATTTGAAAAGTCCATTGATTTTGTGAAGTCCAATTTGCATAACCATTTCTAAATCTCCGAGCATTTTCACTCCATAAATTTCAAAATTTTCCACCATCCTTCATCACATACCTGTCGATTGTCATCAACACTCTTTTCTTTAATCGAACAATGGCACACGCCAAGAAACCAAGAGATGATATGGAAAATAAGTTTTGAAATGGATTTATTGATAAAGTAGTGGATAAATTAAGAAAATAAGTTTGAACTATGTTTTAAATAACTTATCAGCTTATCAATAAGTTATTCGATAAATATCAAGTCTGTTAAGAGTTACTGATTTCAAAGAATTAATTTATTGAAGTATTATTTGATAAGGGGATTTATTAAAAAACACTCTAATAAATAGAGAAAATTTTAGTTTTTATTTTAAGCACTGAATTATTGATTTGATAAATGATTTTGATAGTGATTTATTGGTTATAATGTTGCTAAGTTTAAATTATCTATTTATGAAAATACTTTAAGTGTTGGAAATCGTGCCCTAAGGGCCAATCACTGTCTTATGAACATTATTGATTTATGAATTTATTAATTGTGTTATCATATTATTTGCATGTTTACTGTGATGACCATCCTTGGATAATTCATGATCTTATCCTAAATATCCCTGGTCAATCATCTGTGCGGGAGGACAGATGAAATAAGACCAGTATGACTTTGAAGATGTATAGAGATATAAATTAAATTCATATGCACATGTAAGAGTACAAGGTGTTGGACCGACCCGCTATGAGAGAACTGCATGGGTAACGTCATAAGCTTCTCTCATATACAAACCATGTGAATATGCCCTTTGACCTGAGATCATCATGGATTCCTACATGACAAACGCTCAGTTTTGACCTAGTCAAAAGTCACTTTTGATCGAGTGATCATAAAGACTATGTTCGGGCTTAGTGGTATTTCATGCGGAGGAATGTGACTGGTCAAGATGGGACCACCGCCCGCTAACTAGTTAGTGGGACCGCCATGGCTACCTGTTCGTAGCGCAACATAACTGTAACATATGTTATTTTGTGAATGTTTTAGATTTGAAACATCAATTGCCCTGCAATTAAATCTGAATGTTGATTCTTGAATGCTTGGGTACGGTGAACAATATGGCTCTAGTTTTCAAGTGTTGTAATTTTTAAATACGGCCTGCGTGTTGTGTCTTCCTATATATATACTCTCAATATACCTTCTCTTCTCATCTCACTCCCCTCGAATATTAAAAGAGATTTCTATACGTAATTTCCCTCTTCTTACTAGAGAGCTCCTCTCATTGGCTTGAGGGGACTTAGGATAGGTGAGCCATATTGTATCACATTTAAATTATGCATCTTATGATTATATCAGAAACATGCATATTACTTGTATGAGATACAAACTGAGAAACATGCATTCTTATAAACCAGACAGTTAAATTAAGCCCTCGAAATGAAATCTTAAGTAATAATGCCATCAATTTATGAACACTTGTCAAAACCTCGATCGCTCAATTGTGGACTCCACCAAAGTGGGTGCTTTTGAGTTATCTTGGGGAGATAAGCAAGAGTAATGGTGCTACTCTCACATGTTTATTATTGTTTGACTTAACTGAGATTAACAAAATGGTTTTGGGTCTCAAGGCATTAGATGGGATTAAAAACATGCCATATCATATGATGATAGGATCCCATAAACATCTAAGAGTTATATTTGATGTAATTGGTAAAGGTGTTACCTACCTAAATAACTTAATTTAAGCGTCCAGCCAAAGTGGACTTAAGTTTGAGCGAAATATGGATCTTAGCCCACTAACTATTGCATTGAGGGTTATTTATTCAGTGGGAGATTGCTAATTCAATTGCATATTTTAATTGTAGAATCATGACGAGTAGTAATATTACTATATTATCGCTGCGATCTGTCCTTGTGAAGGACAAACTCAATGGGACAAACTTTCTTGACTGGTTTAGGAACTTGAGAATTGTTCTCAAGCAGGAAAGAAAGGCACATGTCCTAGATCAACCCATTCCTGAGGAGCCAGCATCCAATGCTCCTAGAACTCAGAGAGATGCTTACACGAAGCATAAGGAAGACTCTATCGATGTGGGATGCTTGATGCTAGCCACCATGGTTCTAGAGCTCCAAAGAGATCTAGAACACATGGAGGCTTATGAGATGATTGTGCATCTCAAGGAAATGTTCCAGCAATAGGCAAGGCAAGAGAGGTATGAGACTACTAAGGCCTTACATTCCTACAAGATGGCTGAAGGTGCATCAGTCAGTACTCATGTCTTAAAGATGAAGGGGTACATTGATCACCTTGAGAGGCTTGGATTTCCCATGAGCCAGGAGTTAGCTACGGATTTGATCTTGAACTCACTCCCAGAAAGTTATGACTAGTTTGTCATGAACTACAACATGAACAACATGGAGAAATCTATTTATAAATGGCATGGGATGCTTAAAATTATTGAGCCAAGTCTTAAGAAGAAGCCCAGTAGTGTTTTGATGGTTCAGAAAGGAAAGGGTATGAAAAAGAAAGGCAAAGGCAAAGGGAAGGGTCATGGCTCATCAAGTAAGACCAAAGAGTCAGGCAAGCCCGAAATCAAGCCTGTACCAAAGAAGACAAAGCCTTCGAAGGAAGGAGTCTGCTTCTTCTGCAATGAACCTGGTCATTGGAAGAGGAATTGCAAACTCTACCTCGAAGATCTGAAAAAGAACAAGAAGGATAGAGGGGCTATCGCTTCAGGTATTTATGTTATAGACATTCATCTTTCTACTTCCACCTCATGGGTATTAGATACTGCGTGTGGTTCTCACATTTGTACAAATATGCAGGGGCTAAAGGATAGTAAGAAGCTGAAAAAGGGTGAGGTTGACCTACGAGTTGGAAACAGAGCAAGGGTTGCTGCGTTAGCTGTAGGCACTTATGAATTAGTTCTGCCCACTTGGCTTTTGTTAGTTTTGAACAATTGCTATTATGTTCCTACTTTAAGTAGTAACATTTTTTCACTTTCTTATTTGGATAAGGAAGGTTTCACTTCCATTGCTGGGAATAGTAGATGTTCTATTTATCGTAATGATGTTTTCTATGCTCATGGTGATTTGCATGTTGATCATTACATATTAAATTTGGAACAACCCAATCATGGAAATATCTATAACATAACCGCCAAAAGGGTCAAACCAAATGATTTGAATCCCACATACCTTTGTCACTGTCGTCTGGGCCACATAAATGAGAAACGCATTTCTAAACTCTATCAAGATGGATTTCTAAACTCATTTGATTTTGAATCATATGACACTTGCGAGTCTTGCTTGTTAGGAAAGATGACAAAGTCACCTTTCACTGGGCACAGTGAGAGGGCCACTGATTTATTGGGCCTCATACATACAGATGTGTGTGGACCGATGAACACAAATGCCAGAGGAGGTTATTCGTACTTCATAACATTCATAGATGATTTCAGCAGATATGGGTATATCTATATGATAAAACATAAATCTGATTCTTTTGAAAAGTTCAAAATATTTCAAAATGAAGTACAAAACCAGTTTGGCAAAACAATTAAAGCCCTTCGATCTGATCGGGGTGGTGAATATTTGAGCCAAGAGTTCATAGATCATCTTAAGAGTTGTGGGATAGTCTCACAACTGACTCTTCCAGGGACACCACAATGGAATGGCATTTCTGAACAGAGGAATCGAACACTATTAGATATGGTTCGATCCATGATGAGTCAAACAGATCTTCCGCCCTCCTTTTGGGGCCATGCCCTAGAGACAGCTGCGTTCACACTCAATCGTGTTCCATTTAAGGCAATTGAAAAGACTCCGTATGATATATGGACTGGGAGGATGCCTAGTTTGTCTTTCCTCAAGATTTGGGGATACGAGGTCTATGTTAAGCAACAAGCCTCAGACAAATTAGCGCCCAAATCCTCAAGCTGCCTTTTTGTGGGATATCCTAAGGAAACCAAGGGATATTACGTCTACAACCTTGCTGATAACAAAGTGTTTATTATCAGAAATGATATCTTTCTCGAACGAGAATTTATCTCTAAAAGAACTAGTGGGAGTAAGGTACACCTCAAAGAAGTTCGAGAGCCACAAGACACCACAGAACTGCAGATGGAAAACAAAGAAGACTCACAACAAGTTGTTGAGACTCCTCAAGTCACGCAAGGTCCACAAAATCTAATAGGATACGACTTCAGCCTCAGAGATATGGATTTCTGATTTCTGATAGTCGTGATGTGTTGCTCATTGAGCATAATGAGCCGACTACCTGTCAAGAAACTATAGTGGGACCAAACTCTGAAAAATGGCTTAATGCCATAAAGTCTAAGATGCAATCCATGTACGATAATAAGGTTTGGACCTTAGTCGACTCACCTGAAGGTGTAAAAACTGTCAGGTGCAAGTGGGGTTTTAAGGAGAAAACTAACATGGATGGCAATGTAAATGTCTTCAAGGCACGACTGGTTGCAAAAGGATTTAGTCAAACTCATGGTGTGGACTATGATGAGACCTTTTCCTCAGTTGCTTTGGCCAAATCAATCAGAATCCTCTTTGCCATAGCAGCATATTATGACTATGAAATATGGCAGATGGACGTCAAGACAGCCTTCCTCAATGGAAAGGTCCTTGAGGACGTGTACATGACACAACCTGAAGGGTTTATGCGTTCTGAGGACTTTGGTAAAGTGTGCAAGCTTCAAAGGTCCATTTATGTACTGAAGCAAGCCTCTCAGACTTGAAATCATCGTTTTGATGAAGTGGTCAAAGAGTTTGGATTTCTTCAAAACATTGATGAACCTTGTGTGTACAAGAAGGTTAGTGGGAGCACAGTTGTGTTTTTGGTACTCTATGTCGATGACATCCTACTTATTGGGAATGACATTCCTACCTTGCAGATTGTCAAGTCTTGGTTAGGAAAGTCTTTCTCGATGAAAGACTTGGGTGAAGCCACCTACATCCTATGAATCAGAATCTATAGAGA
Source organism: Leucaena leucocephala (assembly GCA_037074615.1). Taxonomy (NCBI): domain Eukaryota; kingdom Viridiplantae; phylum Streptophyta; class Magnoliopsida; order Fabales; family Fabaceae; genus Leucaena; species Leucaena leucocephala. The sequence goes on from CM073534.1 coordinate 5,591,774, forward strand.
TAGATCTAAAAGACTTCTAGGACTCAGTCAGAGTACATACATAGACAAAATACTGCATAGGTTTAGTATGCACGAATCAAAGAGGGGTTTCATACCCATGTCTCATGGTATTCACCTCAACAAAGATCTATGTCCTAGTACATCTGATCAGTGAGGTCGCATGAGTAAAGTTCTATATGCCTCGGCTATAGGATCTATCATGTACGCCATGTTATGTACTCGACCGGATATCTCATTTGCCTTAAGTATGACTAGCAGATATCAACAGGACCCTGGTGAGGGCCATTAAACTGCTGTCAAGAATATCCTTAAGTACTTAAGAAAGACTAAGGACTTATTTTTGGTCTATGGTGGATTGGATGATGAACTCTGTGTAACTGGTTACACAGATGCGAGTTTCCAAACTGACCAGTCATTGTCTTATGAACATTATTGATTTATGAATTTATTAATTGTGTTATCATATTATTTGCATGTTTACTGTGATGACCATCCTTGGATAATTCATGATCTTATCCTAAATGTCCCTGGTCGGTCATCTGTGCGGGAGGACAGATGAAATAAGACCAGTATGACTTTAAAGATGTATAGAGATATAAATAAAAGTCATAGGCACATGTAAGAGTACAAGGTGTTGGACCGACCCACTATGAGAGAACTGCATGGGTAACGTCATAAGCTTCTCTCATATACAAACCATGTGAATATGCCCTTTGACCTAAGATCATCATGGATTCCTACATGACAAACGCTCAGGTTTGACCTAGTCAAAAGTCACTTTTGACTGAGTGATCATAAAGACTATGTTTGGGCTTAGTGGTTTTTCATGCGGAGGAATGTGAATGGTCAAGATAGAATTTGTCCCTCACATTTATAGAGAGATATTACTGGGCCCCTCGATGAGTGAGTCTGAGAAATGTATGGCCATACTGTAATGGAAAGGTAGTTCTATTTCTATAGTCAAACTACTCAGGGATCAAGAAAGTAATGGTCAGGAATAGGAGGATGACATTATCCATGCCTCAACCATGACCAAAATATCGCGTGACAGAAGGGACATGATATGGTTGTATAAAAGGTTACATCGTTTAACGATCCTCATATGATTTGGGTAGTCGTTACGTCTTGCTAGAGACTGCTTGCGAATTGTGGACCAATATAGCAAATGGCCCACTACCAACTTCATATGGGCCTACAGGGTCGCACACAAAATAGCCCAACACGAGCTATGATGTCCAGATTCATTGAATCTAAGACATGTCCAGATTCAATGAATGGTCCAGGGTGGATGTATATATTTATTTATATATATTTATATTTGTATACATATAAATTCGTATATATATTATATATAAGAGATATATGAGATTTAATTTATAAGGATAAATTAAATCTTTATTATAAGAGATATTTATAAGATTTAATTTATAAGTATAAATTAAATCCCTATCACGTTTGAATTTGAAATTCAAATTGATAGGATATCTCATGTAAGAGATATTTATAAGATTTAATTTATAAGGATAAATTAAATCCCTATCACGTTTGAATTTGAAATTCAAATTGATATGATATCTTAAATTTGATTTTTGAGAATAAATCAAATATGGTTCAGTCTCATCTTTATTTAAAGTTAAATAAATAGGTAATTAAATCTGTGGGATAGATTTAATATTATTTATTTAATTAGTTTCTTATAAAATTATACAATATATGATATTGTATTAATTTCAGAATTAATATAAGATTAACTCCAAAATCCAATTCTATAGAGAGAAAAAAAAAACGCATAGCATCCTATATATATGATTTTAGGAGCTGCATTTTAGAGATACACATAGAACACAGAAAGGCCGAAGGGGAATCTGCAAAAGGTTTGCAGATAAGAAACTGCTGAAATAGAGACGGAGAGGACGAATTCTTGAGAAAGCCCTGGAGGGACAAGAGACGCTAGCACGTCGTTCGTGGTTGGAACGCTGCTCGTGTGGATACCAGTAGAGGAAGTCAACCTAAGTCGTTGACTTCTTGCAATCAGAAAGGGAGCACGAGCCGCGGAGAGAAGCTGTGAACGTAGTGACTAGAAGCTTTGGAAGTAGCTGAGGAACACTTAGGGTAATGCTTCTTCCCACTTGACTTAAACACATACGGTAGATCCTGGCAAGGAATGGAAAAATTTTTAAATTAATTTCCGCTGCGTGTCTTCCAATTCTTTTCATTAAGCAATCTTGAAAGAAGAGAGAACAAACAAGAAAGAAGAAAATATAACATTGCTATTTTGATTTTTATCAATAAGCTTATTTATCAAAGAATAATTCAATAAATTTGATATTTTGAAATTTGAACTAATGATATTTATCAAAGAGCCATTCAATTAGGGTCATTTTCAATAAGCACTTCAACAAATGAGAAGAAAATTCAGTTTTGGATTTTGAATTTGAAAAGGATTTAACAAATGACTATTTGGATGATTTTAATGAGCTTATGACTTGCTTTGATTTGAGAATGATCTTATGAATTATTGTTTCTAAATATACCACATGGTTTGAGAAAAGATTAAAAGATCAAAGAATGATTAAAAGATTGAAAGTTTGAAAGAATGTTTTACAAACATTTATCGATAAACTATTCAATAAGCCTATTTTTTAAAGAACACTCTGGTAAATTACGTATTGTCAATAAGTTTGAAAGTCGATTTAGAAAAGGATATTGTTAAAAGAGCTTTTGCATAAGCTTGTTTTTTGAAGTCATATTCGAGAAATCTAAAATTGTTTCCATACAATTCATTTGAGATTTATCGAAGTCTTTTTTGATAAGGTATCTTTACAATAAACGCTTTGATAAATCGAGCTGACTTGTGAAAAGATTTAAACCACGACTTTAACAGAACATGATATATTCAATCCAAATCATTTGGAAATAATTGTTATGCTTAAATTGTTTATATATCTCTTATGGAGCATATTTTCATATCATTTGTAGGATAAAACAAGATTAAAATAAAGAGATTGATTAAAGAGCAAAAAGTATTAGATTGCATGCATCAACAATAATGAATATATTCTTCAATGGTTACTCCAATGGCTATCTAACAGATATATGGAGAACTCAGCTATAAAAGAAGAAGCCAAATAGAAAAAGCCAATGATCAAAGGAAGCCAAGTGATGTAAGAGCCAAAAATAGATACATAATAATGTATTACGATTATAAGTAGTCTTAATTACTAATAGTATCTTTGTTTCACTATGTTTCTCATTCTCCGAACAGAGCATATTGTATTCTTTGAGAGAGAAACTTAGAGTATGTGATTATCACAATATCTCTATAAGAGAGCATTATATTTCTATTAATTATTTTTCTGAGTTGCTTAAGAGTGAGGCTCTCTTAAGTAGGATATTAGCTTACGGGTTGTAAGGGGGAGTGAAAGGGACTCACATTGATGTACTGAGGCACCAAGGGCCTAGCTAGTCTTGGAAAATAGTGAAACACTCAAGGAGCTCTGAGGACTGGACATAGGTCAAGTGGTTGGGCTAAACCAGTATAAACTCTTGGTGTTCAACTTCTCACTTATGTGCTTCCTGTATCTTTCTACTATCGATGATATCCTTCTAAGCTTAAAATCACCCAATTCACCCACTATTGGATGAAACAACCATTCTAACATTTGCTATCAGAGTGGGTCAATTGTTTAAAGGATCTATCAATCTCAAGTGCAAAGATCGCAACTATATTTGAAGGTTTTAATTCATTATTCATCATGTTCTCAAAAGTATTGATTTTTGTTTTTTTTAAAGCTCAAATGATGATTGAAACAACTTACAGCTGATGTGGCCTTGGGGTTATTTCAAAAATTAAACTAAGGACTGCATATAGTGCAACCTTGAGTCCTTCTCTTTGATGAGCCAAAAATAAAATAAAATTCCTAAGTAACTAAATGCAATGCAACTTAAGCTATAAAAAAGATATTTGTTTTGATTGACTAACAACTAAATGCAATGAATTAAAAATAAATTTAAATAAAATATTTTTATATTTTTAATTTAGTGAAAGGATAATGAATGATAATAAGTGAATGGAATGAAAGTGAAAGTGATTAATAATAATAAAAGCAACCCTCAAATTCAATAGCGTAGGCAATCATAGCTTCAATAGATGTGGGAGTTCTAAACAATGAATCAAGAATTATAATTAAGTTTTTAATCCAATAATTGAGCCACCTCGAATTGTCAAAAAAATATTTTCTAAAGTCCCAATCTACTTATTGCCACCAAAATAGTAAAATATTACTAAAGATGTTAAAAACCAATACTCAATTATAACTCAATAATTCATTAGATTAAAGCCAACAAGAGATACAATAATCTAATAATTCAAGCTACCTTGAAAAATCACTAAATATTCACTATAATCTCAATAATAAGTCTTGACACAAAACAAAGCAATGAAATTAAGTTCTAATCGGTTTAATAACAAATGTTGAATAGTAATTCAGTTACAATAATCCTCAATAAATATAAATGAATCATTATAAATATTTCTAAATAATTATAAAATTATCCTAAGACTTAGAAATCATAATATAATTAATAGGTAGAAAGTTAGAGTAACTCAAACTCCCCTTTAAGATCACAAACTCATGCCTTTGCCATTGAATAGGAGGATTAGGACGCTCTAGCCATGCCTAGCCATCACAGGAGCTGCTACTATTGTTGTCGCTAGACCTACTGTGGGAATGGAGGTGGAGGATGTGAGAGGAGTATGATTATGAGTCTTGCATGAAGTCCTTTACTCCCTTTTTAATTAGCTTATGCCTCTCTATGTTGCCTTTGTGTGTGTCTTGTGGCTTTCTTTATGAATTGCTGAAGGCATCAATTAAAAAGTAACCTAATGGGCCAAATCACAAGGTTTGGCCTATTAGGTCTTTATATGCAATTTATTAATTTGTAGTCCTTTGTTTTTATTTATAAGTTTTGATTTCTCCTATGTACCTGAAATACAAATCATAATAATGTAATACTTTTGCTCCAAAAATAATTGTTTGGAAGAAATAATAAAAATATGACAATTATACCCCTATTAAACACTAATTCAATATAAGATATATTAATCCACGTAGTGTACAAACTATACAATTAAGGACCAAAATAATGACAAAAAGCCACTAAAATTATATAAATAAATATATAAATATGGGTTTGTCAACTTCCCCCACACTTTGCCTTTTGCACTCTTAGGCAAAATATCAGTCAAAGGAATCCAACAGTTAAACTTAGTGCAAGCAAACATAAACTTAACAAGGTAAGAATATGCAATAAACACAAACACCTCTATCCCTAATCAATCAAAAGTCATGGAATGCTTTGGTGCAAGGAAAGTAACACAAGAGACATAGCAAGATAGTTGAAGGGGAACATAATAGAGCTCTCATAGGTATAAGTGTCTCACTCAACTCTTAAATATAGGGAATGTTCACTCAATTGACCTAGATTAGTACCTACCACAGGCTTATAAATATTCTATATCTCCAATACTAACATACCATAGATTCATGATCAAGGGGACTTTTTTAGGGTATAATGTTAGTGAAAGGCTAATGAATGGATGGAATGAAATGTAAAACAAGTTCAATGCATGAGTATTAATAATAATCCAAAGTAAGATAAAGTGTGACTATCAAATGAACATGAATCTTTAATCTTCAACTTCCAAAGGATGCCTTATTTCAAACTTTATTTCTTGTTGCCAATTTTTCATTTTTTTCTCTCTTTCTTTCCTTTTTTCTAACTTCTTTCTTGGCTTTTTCTGCACATTTTCTTCTCTTTCTTTTCTTTTCTATTTCTTTTCATCCTTTTTTTCTTTTCTTTTTATATTGGGAATCCTAACCCAAAAAGATAAAGATAGCAACATCAATAGTGTACTGTAAGTAATATATATGGAAACCCAAATAATGGATGAAAATGACCCATAAAATCTATACCCCATACATCAAAAAATTCACAAAAATACATAGGTCTTAAAGGCATTTTATGCTTTATACCTAGACTCCTATACCTTTAGCACTTATCAAAAGACTTACAGAAAGCATAAGTATCTTTGAATAAAGTAGACCAGTAAAATCCACATTCTTAAACCTTCCTAGCAGTCATATTAGCAATAAAATACCCCCACAAGATAAAGAATGTGCAAAAGTAAGGATAGAGTGAATCTCATTGTTAGAAACACATCGTCTGATAATTTAGTCACTGCATTGCTTATAAAGAATTGGAGAATACCAGATATACTATCTTGCCTCCCTCTTCAGCTTATCAACCTGACCAGCTAAGGCAAAAAGTGCAGAACTAGGAAAGGAATCAACAGTAGGATCCGAGGAGTCAACTCCCTTAGTGCCTTCAAGTAATCGGCTAAGGTGTTCAGCCATATGATTCTCTGCTTCAGTTCTATCTCTAATTTCAATATCAAACTCCTGTAGCAATAAATCCCATCTCAACAATCTTGGTTTAGACTGGGGCTTCTTGAACAAGTAACGCACCATTGCATGATCTATAAAAACAATCTCTCAAGAGTTTATCATATATTATCTTAACTTATCTAAAGCAAAGATTATAGCAAAAAGTTCCTTCTTGTTGGTAGTATAATTCACTTGAGTGGAGTCAAGTATCTTGGAGCCATAAGCTATTACTGTAGATCATTTATCCTCCCTCTGACCAAGCATAGCACCTACTGTAAGGTTAGAAGTATCACAAGACAATTGAAAAGGCAAATCCCAATTAAGGGAAGTGAGAATAGGAGGTAAAACAAGCAAGAATTTCAAAGAGTCAAAGGCATGTCTACATTTATCATCAAAGTGAAAATCAACATCTTTTTCAATAGTGTAGAAATGGGAAAAGCAATTGTACTAAAATCTTTTCAAAGCATCGATAAAACCCGGCACGCCCCAACAAAGACCTCAAATCTTTAAGACAAGTAGGATAGGGAAGTGAACAAATGATTTCAATCTTGGCTCTATCAACCTCAATCCCCTTTTGGGAGATTAAGTGACTTAACACTATGCCACTATCTACCATGAAATGACATTTTTCATAATTCAAAACTAACTTTTCCTCAATACATCTGTCAAGAACATGTTCAAGACTAAGCAAATAATAATCAAATCCATCAACATAAATGGTGAAGTCATCCATAAAAACCTCTATATTACGCTATAATAAATCACTAAAGATTGCCATCATATACCTTTGAAAGATGCCTGGAGTATTACACAACCTAAATGGCATCCTTTGATATGCACAAGTGCCAAAAGGACATATAAAAGTATTCTTGTATTGATTTGCATGTGCAATCAGTACCTAAAAATAACTTTAAAAGCCATCCAATTATCAATAATGAGATTTACCAGATATTCTTTCTAATATTTGATCAATAAAAGGTAATGGAAAATTATCAATTCTAGTCGCTTCATTCAACTTCCTATAGTCTATACATATTCTCCAAGCATTTTGAACTCTTGTTAAAATAAGTTCATTACTCTCATTTTTCACTACTGTGATACTGTTCTTCTTTGGTACCACATGTACTGGGCTTACCCACTCACTGTCTAAGATTGCATATATGATCCCAGTACTCAATAATTTAGATACCTTATTTTTAATCACATTATGAATAAGAGTATTTAACCTCCTTGGTGGCTGCTTAACTAGCTTTGTGCCTTCAACTAAAAGGATCTTGTGTGTGCAAACCAAGGGATCAATCCCTGGTATGTCCCATGAAGACAAACCTATAGCCCTTTTATACCTTTTTAACACTGAAACTAATCTCTCTTCTTCAGAACTACTTAGAGAACTGGAAATAATAACAGGCAATTTACAATTATCAGCAAGAAATACATATTTCAGGTTAGATGGGAGGGGTTTCAATTCGAAATCAGGGGTTGCACAATAGAAGGAACCATCTTTTTTATATCAAGTACATTTAGTATGAGTGGTGTATCCATATGGCTTAGGGAAGGAGATATAAGCTCAGTGTAGTGTACATTCCTCCAATTCTCGACTTAGTACCACTATCAGATAACTTAGAACAGGAAAGTTAGGGTCAGCCTTATCAATAGAAAAAAAGTAAATTAGAAGTGAGAGTGGGATTATAAAGGACTAAGGCAATAGCAAAATCATTGCTATTCTCTTCTAATGTTCTAGCGCCAGTCAATGGAGAAGCTATATTTGTAGCTTGTGAACCAACCTTTTTATCATTAGTTCATGTAAAATCAGGAAATACCCATTTCTCAAGGCTATCAAGTGCATAATCAGTAGTAATATCATAGTCAAAGCAAGATGATACATCAAAATCATGAGTTAAAGAAAGCCAACTATCTATCTCTAAATAATAGACACATGATACGCCACCTTCACATGCACAAAAATGAGAAGGGTGAAAGGAGGATAAACAAGTAAAAGCATTACCATGCTTCACAACCATGTCACACCAGTGAGGTTCATGCATATCAGTCTCATGTAAGTGGTCCACATCATTATCATGACATTCAATCGAGCTAATACCCAAATAAGATCAATCTTTATAACCATGAATCATAGCTTCTAAAAGATTAAATTGCACTTCTTGACCCCCAAGCCCCATAGTGATAAGACCCTTTTTCATGTTAATTATGGTCTTATTAGTAAGAAGAAATGGTCTACCTAGAATCAAAGTACTCTCAATGGTGAGGTCATTAGTCATATCAAGGACATAAAAATTAGCTGGAAAAACAAGACCTTTGACTTGCACGAAGATATCCTCAAGAATACCTTTAGGGTATGTCACCATCCTATTAGCTAGGCTAAGCACTACACTAGTGTATTTTAAAGCTTTAATATCGAATGTCTCATAAATAGAGGACGGCATGACATTAATTCTACACCTAAGTCAAGTATGGCATGAGAAATTGTAGTTCTACCTATGGTATAAGGAATAGTGTAGAACCCAGGTCTTTACATTTAATAGGCAACGATGGCTTAAACAAGGCACTAATACTCAACCCTAGTTGGATTCTCTCACTATGCTATACTTTCTCTTGTTTGTACAAAGGTCTTTCAAGAATTTAACACACTTAGGCATCTTTTTAATCAATTCAAGCAATGGTACACTAACCTCAAGTTTGCTAAACATTTAAAACAATTCATCATTATCTTTCTTTTCAACAATCCTTTTACTAACTAAATAAGAATTTGGAAAAAGCAAGTCATGAATATTTACCTCATCACCCTTGGAGTCAGAAGGTGATCCTTTCTCTACTGGTCCCTTTATGATAGTTGTTGCCTCTTCATCATTTTCTACCACTGGTGGTTTCTAACATTCTCCAAGAGTTTCTTTTCTTGCAGGCTTTTAGATTGGATAAAAGCTTCTTTCTCAGCTTGGGAAGTTTCTTAGGTAGTTTTGGCAGGAGGAGACTAAACTTCTATTTCCTCATCAACCTACTCTTCATGTTTTTTGAATTGCACATTCTTAGCACCAATTTTCTTACCACTTCTTAGTGTGATTGTATTCAAAGATTTATGATTTATCACTATGTTAGAGGGTATATAACTACTGCTCTTTGTTTGTTGTTCACTCAAGTTTTTGGAGAATTGAGTAAAACAAATTCTTATGCTTAGTCTCCATTGGCTCCAATTTAGAGAACACATTTTGTAGACATGAGTCCATCATATTCTCTATAACAACTTAGTCTCAGTTTGTGACTACTGATTGTCAAATTTTGAATTAATCTCGGTAATACCTTTTACTATCATAGCAAGTTCATTACCTCTAGAAAAAGAAGATGAACCCCCTAGATTAGGCACCACTTGATTTGAGAAATTTCCTTGAGGGTTACCTTGACTCCCACCCTACCTAAAGTTAGGATGATCTCTCCAACCAGGATTATAAATGTTAAACTAGGAATCCCTCTTTTGACATTGACCATTCCTATTTCGGTACAAGGTAGAAACATCTTCATATTGAGAACACGTATTGGAGGCATGCATCATTGACCTACAGTACTCACAACCGGTGACTATAACTTGAGAGTGACCCATTTAATTAACTTGCTTGGCATTCACATTATTCTCCAAAATAATGAGTCTTTTCTATTTTTGGTTCCCAAAAGTAGCAATTTCAACAAGAATACCTTGAGAAGAAACTGAAGAGGTATTATACACTTTTCTTGTGTCTTTAGACTGAGAGTCATTGGTAGCCATATTTTGAAATAGGTCCTATGCAATACTAGGACTCAATTCTCTAAGAGAACCATTTGTAGCGGCATGAATTGAGGGCTTATGATGTGGAAGTAGCCCATCATTGAAATAATTGACTATATCATTCTTTAAAATATTATAGTGTGGACACTAAGCTAGAAGTGTGATAAACCTAGTCCAATACTTATATATGGATTCAGTATCTTGTTGTACCACACTAGTTATCTTCTCTTTTGGCCTTTAAGGTTTAGAGGTAGGGAAATATTCATCTAAGAATGCTCTTTTCAACTAATCTCATATCAATATGGTAAAATATGAAGGTAGTGTGTAAAGCCACTTCTTGGCCTTGTTTTCAAAAGTAAAATGAAATGCTCTCTTTAATACATCTTGAAGATTAACTATGGGGATTTTATGGAAGAACACACCATATGCATGATCTTCAAATGCCTGTGTGGATCAACACCTACAAAGCCATGGAATTTAGGTAAAGAAAAAATTAATGCCCATTAATTTCAAAGTTTACATCATCAGTATAAAAGCCATAAAGATCATAATCAACATTAGAATTATTAATCTCCCTCATGCTTCTATTATCCTCACCATTATTTACTGAGTTGTTCTCACCATGTCCGTTATTCCTGTTAAGCCCATTATAACCATTAGCACCATCCATAGTTTCTTGTTCTATTTCAAAATCACTAATAGACACATGTTCACTAGAGGTAGCTCTCTCACTAGACTCTTGTTCACTATATGACAAACTTGACTCTTGTGAAATATGCCCCTCCTTGACAATAACTTGTACCCTCTATTCTCCTCTTTCTTCTAATCTTTTTCATAGACCTTTCAATTTCAAGATTTAAGGGAATCAAAGGTAAAGCCCTATCACTCCTAGACATAAATAGTAGTAGTCAACTAAAAAAATATGAAATAAAATAAAAAGCAAATAAATAGAAAAAAAATAAACTAAAGAAAATGAAACTTTTTTGTTTTATGTTTTTTTAAAAAATAGATAATGCAAACAAAAATGCAAATACGAATGTTATGAAAACTAACTAAGATAGACTTAATAAATAATTAAATTCCAGTTAATATTGCTTTGACACTTAGTTACCAAGGAACCAATTTCTTGACTCCCCGGTAATAGCGCCACTTGAAAAAACCTTACATCCGATGTCGCCTTGGGGTTATTTCAAAAATTAATCCAAGGATTACATATAGTGCAACCTCGAGTCATTCTCTTTGAGGAGCTAAAACTAAAATTAAATTCCTAAGTAACTAGATGCAATACAACTTAAGCTAGAAAAATGAGATTTGTTTTGATTGACTAACAACTAAATGCAATGAATTAAAAATAAATTTAAATAAAATATATTTTGTATTTTAAATTTAAAGAAAGGAATAATGAAAGATAATAAGTGAATGGAATGAAAGAGAAAGTGATTAATAATAATAAACTTCCAATTTAATTATCCATTCAATCATAGCTTTAATTGATGTAGCAGTTATAAACAATAAATCAAGAATTATAATTAAGCTTTTAATATAACAACCAAGCTACCTTGAGTTGTCACAAAATATTTTCTAAAATCCCAATCTACTTATTGCCACTAAAATAGTAAAATATAACTAAAGATATTAAAAGCCAATGCTCAATTATAACTCAATAATTAATAGGATTAAAGTGAGCAAAAGATACGATGATCTAATAATTCAAGTAACCTTGAAAAATCACTAAATATTCACTATAATCTCAATACTAAGTATTGGCCAAAACATAGTAATGAAATTAAGTTATAATTAGTTCAATATCAAATTTTAAATAGTAATCTAGTTACAATAATCCTCAATAAATATAAATAAATAATTATAAATAATTATAAAATTATCCTAATACTTACGAATAATAATATAATTAATAGGTAGAAAATTATAGTAACTTGAACTCCCCTTTGAGATCTTAAGATCATGCCTTTGCTATTGAATAGGAGGATTAGGGATCTAGCCATGCCTAGCCATCACAAGAGCTGCTACTGCTACTGTCACTGGACCTACGGTGCAAATGGCGGTAGAGGATATGATAGGAGGATGATGATGAGTTGCCACGTGAAGTCCTTTCCTCCCTTTTTAATTTACTTATGTGTCTCAGTGCTACCTTTAGGTACACCTTGTGACTTTCTTTGTGAATTGCTAAAGGCATCAATTAAAAAGTAACCTATTGAGCCAAATCGCAAGGTTTGTCCCATTGGGTCTTTATATGCAATTTCTCAATTTGTAGTCATTTGTTGTTATTTATAAATTTTGATTTCTCCTGTGTACCTAGAGTACAAATCATAATAATATAATAATTTTTGTTCCAAAAATAATTGTTTGGGAGAAATAATAAAAATATGACAATTATACCCTTGTTAAGCATTAATTCATTGTAAGCTATATTAATCCATATAGTAAACAAACTATACAACTAAGGACCCAAATAATGGCAAAAACCCACTAAAATGATATGAATAAATATATAAAATATGGGTTTGTCTATTTTTAAAAACTATTGATTTTGGTGTGAGATATATTTTCACAAATGATTTTGATTTTTAAATTACAAATGATTGGACTGAGAAAAAATGTATATCTTAAACATTATACCAATAAAAAGTATTTATAACTGTTTAACCTAGAATGATTATGAGAAAATGAAATCTTGCTTTGATGCTAAATATATTTTAGATATTGTTGACTCTATTTATTCTTCTAACAAGTGTGTTGAACTAAATGATTCAAACAACTAGTTCATTTGAAAGAATGATACCTAAGATTGAAGAATGAGAAATCTTAGAAGTCTTCCATTGGTCTGATATACAATAGGAAGATAATTAAGTATCAAAATCAGCTCAACAGGGAATCAAATGAAAGTTTATTATTACATGGAAGTCAAGATGTGCATACAGTAACCAATTCTTCTAGTAAACTTGAGAAATTAAGTTTAAGAAATTGCATAAACTTATTTTTCAACCTATTTTTGATGCTATTTCAAAAAGCAAAAATATTTTGCATTTTGAATTTAAGGATATCACTAAGAAATTTGATAGGAAGAGATAAGTTATGCACACTAATAATTATAGCTTGTTTCCACTTGACCAACACATTAATTGCAAAGATATCCATAAAAGGCATCATCATATATTTGCAATTATTATGGTAAATTATGTCACATTTCTCACACATGCTATATTAGAAGAAATTCTAATATAAGAAATATGGTTTATGTTCTTAAAGGACAAGTAAGGTATAATGCTAACACTCAAGTACCCAAATATAAGTGCATAACAAAACATCCTAGTTCTTTGATCATGCAGGATATTTCCAAGAATGGATGAATTAGATCAAAGAAGAAGAAAGTGTCTAAAGAGTTATTCACATGATCAAGAAGAAAACTCTTAGAGCACCCATTGCTGGAGTCACAAAGAACATCAATAAAGAGAAGTAATGGAGACAAAGAAGATGTGTGCACAGAGTACCATTCAATTATCTGAATGAGAACAAGAGAAACTGGATCTATAAAGCACCAAGGAGTTTGCAAGCTCTCGAAATAAGAAATCTAGAGTATCGACCTCACAAAAGAGATGTATCTAGGACTAAGGTCAATAAAAAGGTATTAGAATTGTTCCCTACTTACTGCATTACATTGAATAAGGCAAATTAAAAGTAGGTGAGACAAAAGACAGAGTCAATAATCATATTTGACTCTTTAATTTTAAGAACGTACGGAAAACCTTAGAAATGAATATTGTACTGATATGAAATGCTATTTTTATTAGAAAATCTATTTGACAAATATATTTACAAAAAGATAGCAATATTCAATAGTTAAATTCTTTGTGTATACATGATTCTGAAAAGAAGATATCTATTATATACATAAAGTAATTATACTCAATTGTTTTAAATAGGTTATAACTATAGAGCATGAGTTATGTTGTTCCTACAAACTAACCATTGATGGATCCAAGCAAAGTCAAATACCAAGAAAGAAAACTAGTTTTACTATTTTGTAGGAAATCTGGTTGAAGAAGTTCATAACAAATTATTATGCTTAAATCTAAACTTTACCCCTTTATTATGCTTAAATGAATTATTGATTTGGGTACCAAACACTTGTTCCTTGTTGCACTTTTTTCTCAATCAACATTTTAATATCCTATTTTCATATTGCTAAATGGATTATAAAATGAATTGTACATATTCTCTATTTTCATATTTTTAAATACATAAATTTAAATTGTTTCATGGATTTCAATTCATAAATTTATTTTGATTTATAAAAGTGCAGATCCTTGATTTGAAAAATACAACTAAATTTCAATGTGTACGTCAAATATATTGGTAGTACAAAATGCATACAAATGATTTCAAATGCATTTGCCAAAGTCATCATTTTAATTGTGCTATCAAGTGCTTGAACTCCTTATTTTCCAATGAGTTAAACATTGTTTTGTTTAACAAAGTTAATCATCTACATGAAGTTCAAGCCTATCTATTTAGAAAAAGAAATATTCTAGAACATCAAAGCCTTAAACTTAAAAGTGTTTATTTGCTGAAATATTTATGCAACTCTAGTCATTTGGACTAGCGAGCAAGTATGCTTCATTCTTCAATCATTATTTGAAACTGAGCAAAGTTTTTTAACCTTCATCATGTTTCGTTTGCTAACATCTTATCCTATATTGTGACTTTTGCTCCTAGAAAATTCTCAAAATGTTAACATTGTTGTTCAGCATGTGATCTTAAAAAAAGTATTTTTCTCCAATATACTAATCTCCATATTTTTACTAAATTAATTTTCAAATGTCTATACTTTTGAAAAATCACATCAAATTTATTTTCTTTAAAAAGAAACATTATTCTTCAAAGATAGACTCCTTTCAAAGAGGGAAAGCTTCATATTTATATATGCATAATATTTCACAAGCTCAACTCTTAGCATACTCATATGCATTACTTGTCAATTGATTGATTAAGTTTTGATAATGAGTTATTACTATATGGTCTTATATAGAAACCATTCACTATATATATACTTGACCATACTAATGATTCTCTAAGGAAGAAAGAAATTTGCATTTGTGGCAAAAGAATAAAGGAAATTTCTCAATGAACTACTCAGAAGATACATCAATTTTGTGATATGATGATTTAGTGGAAACAAGGAGCACTTGAGCTACAAAATTCATTTGGTAATAAGTTTAAAGGATAATCATCTATGCCAATACAAAAGGTGCTCAAACACAATAAGAGAGGAAGGTAAAGAATCTCAAGAACAAATTATAAAGTTGTTGAAACCAAATGAGCATTTCTAAACTCTCTTTTTATTGAGAATATACCTAAGGTATTTTGATGATAATACTTTCTTATGCTATATATGTCTAGGTGTTCTTATCAAAATTTCCTTTGATACATTATGTTTAATTGAGAGTAAGATATTTTTCTTGAACTTCATGTTTTAAAAATATCAATTTGTGAACATGAATTTATCAAAGAAGTTATTGATAAATATTATTATTGATAAAGGTTTCAATAAACATGAGATAGAAGTAAAAGTATTTAGACTTTCAATGAACTGAGTCTTTTTGAAAACCTATTTGATAAAAGTCATTTATTGAACATTTCTTCAATAAGAATGAAATGATTTTGTGATTATGTGAAGTGTTAGAAACTAAATTTATCGAATATCTTTTTGATAAATGATCTTATCGAAAAGCTATTAGATAAACTAGTTATTTCTGTTAAAATAAATGATGTTTCTGATAGAATAACATGTTGATAATGATGCTTTTCCAAGGATTCTTTGATAAATCTTGTATGATGTCAATGAAAAAGGTAGTTATTTATCAAACAATTCATCGATAAGAAGACTTATCGAAGAACTATTCAATAAATTTCTAACTGTTGTTTGAATATTTATCAATAAACACTTCAAATAAGATACTTATCGATAAATTACAGTTATTTTGGCAAAATATGACTGTTACTATTCAGTTTATCAAATATTTGCTCAAAAAATCTCTCTCTTTCTCTAAACCTAGAAAATTATAACTGCTCCCATAACCTCCCTTATGCAATTATAGACTTGTATAATTGTTCCCCCATTCAAAAACCTCAAATTTCCCTCCTCTCATCGCAAAAGCTATCATTGTTCTTTATTCATCTTTATCTAGGCCATCTCAAAATTGCAAGAATAAATCTTATGGTAAATAAAAGGAGAGATCATAAAGCCTAAGTACAATGTGAGGAAGGATAACAGTCCACCTAAGGAGAAAGCTACAACTACATTGAATACCAAGTCACCAAGCCTTAAAATTAGACAAAGTGATAGACAAGCTTCTAAGAGAGAGACATATTCTATCTACTGTCTCTGAAGAACCTAAGCTTAAGGATACTCACTCATATGAGATTCTTAACCAAGCAATCATTGCTGCCATCAACATGGGTGCTTCTACTCAATCTACACCATCTGTTCCTGTTGTTTCTAGATATAGAAGAGAAAGCAAACAACAAGAAAAGGCAAAGATGACGCTTCTTAAGGTACCTCAAAGTCTAATTCCTCTACCTCTCTTTCTACCTTCATACTTACTCATTCTTCAACCCTAACTTCTATTTCTCTTCTTAACTAGGATTTAGATAAGGGAGTAGATAAAGGGAAATTTAAGACAGAATTTGCTAAGAGAGATTTCTATTCAGTAGTCTATGTGGACCTATACTATCTAAAGTATAATGATAAGACTCTACTAGACCTCTCCAACCCAATAAAGTACTATGAAAATTGGTTGGTAATTAATTTGAGCTTTAGTCCAAGGGTAGACCTCTACTGTAATATGAGGATAGTTAAAGAGGCCAATAATGATAGAGAATTGATAAGTAGCTATCTGATTATATAGTCGAGAGGA
This sequence comes from Leucaena leucocephala, assembly GCA_037074615.1. Classification (NCBI taxonomy): domain Eukaryota; kingdom Viridiplantae; phylum Streptophyta; class Magnoliopsida; order Fabales; family Fabaceae; genus Leucaena; species Leucaena leucocephala. The sequence goes on from CM073534.1 coordinate 5,608,933, forward strand.
AGAGAGATTAAGCTTGATAAGGAGTTCATTAACTTCCTACTCAAAACCACTGACAATGAGAAAGGCCCTGAGTTAACCCTAAAAAAATTTACCAAATTCTCAAGCTCACTGATAGATTCATAGGTGATCTCAAGTTTGTACTGAAGGACATGTTGATTATAATAGGATAATTCACTACATTTTCTCAAGAAGCTTGGTGAATAAGTCAGGAAGCTTCACCTATCTCACTCAAGAGGATTATCTATTGCTGGCAAAGATCATCAGGGATCAAAAGATAAACATAAGAGCTATTCAGAAATTTCCATTTTGACAAGTCTAGAGCAACTGCAATTCCCTATTCTCAATTGGTATCCATTTTCCTTCAATGTAATAATATAGCCTATTTGGAAAAGCGAAATAGAGGTAAAAATACCAAAATTTGGGCCTAAACAAATCCATCGCATGAGGATATCTCTATCTTTTCTTGTTGGTGGCAAAAGAGCTCAGAAAGGAAAACAACAAGTATAGCTAGATGAAGCCCAATCTTTTGCAGGCCTAGCTCAACCTTTAATGGCTCTATCTTTTGCTTAGGTCGTAGTCCATCATGTAGTCCAACATGAATTAAAGAATCTGGAAGAGAGCTTATTATTACGGGAGTAAGAGGGTATTTAGGCCTCAATCCAAGAGATAGCAAAGATGATCAATGATTTTGGACAAGGTTTGGAGGTAGCTAATTATTGAAATGGTTAAAAGACATAACTCCACCTCTGAGAAGATCATCACCTTGAAGAGCATCATTGATTCACAAAGGCAAATGATTGGGGTGTTAAGAAATGAAATTATTAACTTGAACAAAAAAGTCACTAGCTCCAATAGTTACTTCTTTGTTGAAGACCTTTTGATTACTCCACAGGCCAACACTCAGACCTTCTAAACCACTACTAGTACTCATCCCTCTCTGTGTGAAACATCTTACTTTTAACCCCTCAAAGTATACATTCTAAAGCATATTTAACTAGCAGAAATATTACTTTGGCCTAAAAATTAAAATTTTCAATTTGGTCATCATGTACTGCTCATTGACCATTTTCCGAATCGACAATCCAAATTTAAAAAATCATAACTAATTCTAAAAAATCATATGGAGGTGCTCCAAATTTCTAATTGAAGCTCATTCATTTATATTTAAGGAAAAAATATAAATCTATACATTTTCTTATCCATCCAATACAGTTAATTCATTAAAGTTTATTGTTTATATGGTCATATTTGGAACTTCTAGATTTTGACCATCAACTTTGGAAATTCATTTCTCTTAGTACACACATCTAATTGAGACATATTACCCACTAATTTAAAGCTTATGGTGTGAACTACATGTCCACCAAATTTTGTGGTTAAAATCATTCATTTACTAGGTCAAAATAAAGCCAAAAGAGGATTACTCTAAGACCTACGTTTTTCATTGTCCCTTGCTTTCATGGTTTCATAATTAATTCCAACATGCATAGCTCATCATCAAAATTTCTCTTAATCATATATCCATGTCTATAACACATCAATAGACATGTACAATATTTATCACCAATATTTACATAACTAGAGAATATAACATTACAACACAATACATGTGTTTACCTAGTTTCCTCCTTCCATTCTTTAGCTCCTCTATCATAATTGACTTATTATGACTGGTTATGGGAGGGTGAGGTTCAGGAGAAATTCAGTAGAAAACATTATCAATCAATGCATACAAGATGAATGCAAGTGTATGCTATGCTTCCTTTAACTTTCTCGTGCTTCCAATGACATGTTATCATGCTCAATGCTTCATATCATCATACATAGTCGTGGAAACACAAAGGAGCTGTCATATCCAAATATTTTTCTATATATATAAGACTGATAGAGGAAAGAGGTTTGGAAAATGTTGTGATGAAAAATAGAGAGGAGATATGATGATTAGATGAAGTTATAGAGAGGAGGGACTAGACTAAAGAGTCTTAAAGTTATATGGTGCAAAATGTAAAGTAGAAATAAACTTTGGGCCATTAAGTTAATTATGAAAAGTTGAGGGCCTAAAGTGTGATTTTTAAAAGTTCTAGGGCAAAATAGTAATTATGAAAAGTTGAGCTAAAAAAGGCCCAAAAATGCTTGGAATCATATTACTCCCAAATTTTCCCAGTAAATAGATAAAATTATTCTGATAAGTTTGACACAACACATAATTTTGATTTGAGGTCCCAAAAAATTGATATAAAGTTTGAAAAAAAATTAATATAGTATCGTCTGGACCTCAAAATTAGATAAAATTTGGCGATAAATTTGTATCATTAATATAAGAATTTATGAAACTGGCAGAGCTCAAAAAGGAGTTCTGTAGAATTTGTTATGAAATTTAAAGTGGATTAAAACAACTGATAAATACGTTTTGGGGAATTTCTCAAGAGTTGAGCCCATAAAGGTAGTAGATCATGTAGAGGGCCCAAACTATCATCTTGTAGGCCCAATAACTTTTTTTAGATAAGTATGTGGGGCAGGGCTAATAAAGACGTGGAAAAATACAAAATTATGAAAATTCTACTGTGTTGTGTCATTGAGCCAGAGATAAACAAAGGGCATTTTGGTCATTTGACTAAGGTTAAATGGTCAAGGAGATTTCCAAGAATAGTTGACCAAGATTAGGGAATACTCTGATGATGTGTGAAAAGACGATAATGCCCTTTGAGATATTAAAGTAAAATCGAACATCGAAAATAGGTCTTAAGGAAATGTAGGGAATTTTTATTAGGACTTTTGGGACTTAAAAAAAATATGAGACTTTGCAGAGAATTCATTTCATATTAGAATGAATTTCTAAATATTTTAGAACTATTAAAAGAGGTGTCTAGCATTTATTTCAATATCAAGGTAATTTATGGATATCGGTATAAGGAAAGTGCCTTAGGATTGATGCCAATTAGCAATTGGACCTAATAGAGGCCCGATATTTCATCCTAGGGCAGCCCAATAAGTTCCAAAAGTTTTCTTGGAGCCCAAGTCCAATAATAAATAATTTATGAAACTTTGAAAAAGAAAAGAAAAAGGAATATAATAAGAATTAGGATTTTCACATGGTGGGACCCTCACACCTTCACACATGGCATCCAAGGCAAGGGGAAGAGAAGATTTTTAGTCATGTGATCTTATCTCAAATTGACTTAGTGGGCAAGTTTGATGTAAGACCAATTATGAGCTATTAGATCAAATAGTACACAAAGTGATCTTAGCCATTCATTTTTCATAGAATTTTTCTATAAATACCCCCATAATTTATGTCCAAGACTGTGGATTTGGAACCCTTAGGGAGGTGCTGCCCAAATGTCAACTCAAGCCAAGACAAAGAAGATTCAAGGTACTAAAGTTCAAGCTAGCTAGAGATTAAGGTAAGTGATCTATCCTATCTTGTTTTCTTTTGATTTGGGGCTTGAACTTAGGGTTTTTATGGAAGAAATATGAGGTTTCTCTAGAGTGTATATGCTATCCAAAATCTCTAGATGAAAGAAGAAAGAAGATATTAAAGTTAGAATTATTTGATTGATGCTTGAACAAGCTAGTGAGATGATTGGTTGTTGAATCAAGTTGATATTCTTGACTTGGCCATTGAAGATATATTTCGGTATGCATTGTTCATTATAAAAGGAGATAGAATATCAATAATCTAATGTTTCTATTGAATTTATATGATGATTTTGTGTAGGATTGGATATGTTTTGAACCTTAGAAGCATTGGAATTTAAAGTTATAATTCTTGGAATTCTTCTCTATTACTATTTACTCACATGAAAAGTGATTGAAATTTTATGATTTTGATGCTTCCAATGGTCTTAAAGTGAAAAGTTGTGTGGGATAAAGTAAAGAAATAAGTATTAGAAGCATTGGAATCAAAATGAGAATTTTTGGAAGAATTGTGTATATTTTGCAAATCTGTCTAGAACATTGCATAGGATCTGGAATTTCATGATTATAAGCTCATAAATGGATTCAAAAGATGAAATTGTGTAGGGTAAAGTTAAGACATGAATTGATTCAAAGGTCAAGTCAATTAGTAAATATTAAAGGAAGTTATGTTAGTTAAAGTAAGTTTAATGTTCAGGAGAAAGTTAGATTATAATGGATGGATGCTTATGTGAAGTTAGGATTTGATTGTGGACTCTAAAGAGGCAGCCACACATCCAAGAGAAGTAAGAAGAAAGAGGGAAAACAAAGTTAAAGTAAGAAGAAAGTCAAGTATATGAGGTAGTAAACTCATCCTAAACTTGTATGTATTGATTGTTATGCTTGATTATGCTATGGCTTTGTTGAATTGTGTTGCATATGTATTTATAATTGAAGCTCTATTTCTATGATTACTTTTCCAGTTGTATTTCATATGTTGCATGGAAGCATGCACATTACACAATGTTAACACTTTCACAAGCAAGCACAAGTATTTACATTAATACATGCATTATTTAGTATCGTTTGCTACTGAGATTTCCCTAAAAATCTCATCCCATCCAGGTAATCCCAATCCCAATAGGTTCATGAGTTATGAAGAATATGAAAAAATATTAAGAGAAGTTTAGGGAGGGATGGCATAAATGTTACATAAAAAATTGTTACATGTAATGATGTTGTATGACAAGTTTGAAAAACAATGTTCATGATGTAATGAAAAATGATAAATGATGGAATAAATGTATGAAAATTTTCAGACTCATAGTTAACAGGTCAAGCTTCATTTTGAAACCAAGAACACCTTATTTTGATGTCTATACAAAGAGAGAAATTTTTCAAAATAAGGGACCAGAATATGTTTTCATAATTTTTGACTAAATGAATATTAATCTTTGATGAATAAACTGTATTAATTGACTAAGCATTTAGTATGGAAATTATTTTAACTTAAATTTCAAGATGTTATCTTCGTGTAGCTTTTTGAACCATTTCATTTTAATTTTTCTATAATTAATTATGATTTGAACAACAATGTAATGATATTGTATGACAAGTTTGAACAACAATGTTCATAATGTAATGAAAAATGGTAAATGATATAATAAATGTATAAAATTTTTCAAACACATATTTAACATGTCAATCTTTGTTTTGACACCAAGAACACATTATTTCAATATCTGTACAAAGAACAAATTTTACAAAGTAAGGGACAATAATCTATTCTCAAAATTTTTGACCAAGTGAATAGTAATATTTGACGAATAAACTGTATTAATTGACTAAGTATTTGGTCTAGAAACTATTTTTAACTTAAATTTCAAAATGTTTTCATCACATAGATTTTTGAACTACTTCATTTCAAGTTTTCTAGATTTAATTATAATTTTTCAAAGTTTGTCACTGAATTTGGAATACCATATGAATAGTAACTCGATAAGAGTATAAATTCCAAATTTAGCTAGTAATGGACTTCCAATGTATTGTAAGTGGTTCTAAATGCTACTGAATGTTCTCTAAGATGTATGAAAATAAGGATATTTTAGGGGTAGAGTATATCTCATTCATAAATATCACACATCATCATTTCATGGCATACAACACATTAACACACAAGCATAACATCAAACATATAAGAAAGGTTAGTTCATTACCTTTTACCATAGTTTTTCCTCTTGATCTTGAACTTGCTCTTCATCTTTAAACTATTCATACCTTCAGTCAACATCATCCAAACATCCTCTTGGATATATCAAGGTACTAAAGACATTCATATTCATCATATAATTTATTAAGACCAAGATCTTAGATCAAGTGGAAGACTAGCTTACATAACTTAGCCTCTTTCTCTTGATTTTAGGATTAGTGTTCTAGCTTTGTAACAATTATCCTCATAGGCTATTCCTACAAAATTTTTCATGAGGAATCCAAATATGAGCTTAGATTTATGAAAATAATCTCCTTTGCTATGAATTGAACCTAGCCGAATAGCATGCATACTTGGTGCTAAAATGCCACTTTTGATTTCAATGCTTCCAACTTCACTTCCTTAACTTGGATTCACATAATTTTTTATTCTAAATCCATTGGAAGACTTAGAATAATCAAAATCATATATTAGACTCAAGAACCAGATCAGGCTGTGGCATCCTTAAAGCAACAAAATCATGTAATTAAACTAACTATAAGCTAGAACCACTTGAATCCTATCTATTCCAACTTGTTTTACCTTGTTCTAACATCAATTTCTTCCTTCCTATATTATGTATAGATTTTGGCCAGTCATGGAAGAGAGGAAAATGCATTTTTAGCTAATTATCTCAAGATAAATCCTCCTAAAACTCAACATTAAAAGCTTGATCAAAGTACTTACCTTGTTCTCTTGGTTCCTAGCTTTCTTGGTCACTTGGTTTTCCTCTTCGTCTTGTGTGTAAAGCAATTTTAGCAACATTTACCCTTATCTATCTAGGCTGCCAAACTGTGAAGGGAGGGGAGGGGTATTTATCATGTGGGCATGGTAAGCCAGTGGCTAGGATTAAATCTTGCATTATTCAAATTAATGGCCAATATTTCTTCTTGCACAAAACTTACCCACCAAGCTTAAAGTGACTTCATACATGACATCATCATGCTAGGTGTCATGCAACGTGGGGCAATCTAAGGAAGAAAGGCCTGATTGGATAAATCTATCCTCTAACACTAGATTCAGTGTCTAGATTCTTCCTACTATTGACATTCTTATACTGGGTATAATCCAAGCCTTAGAAATTACCAAAATGCCATGGGTTTACTTTTATTCTCTTTAATAATCTCACATACATTATTGTCTTCTTACACTTCTTCAGGGTATTCCTTGACCGTAGTCCCATATTTCAGTAATCCTCTTTGAAATGTTGACTAGGGTGAAATGACTAAAATACCCTCCATTCACCTTTATTTATTTTTATAACATTAGGGGCATTTTTGTCTATTCATCTTTCAAAGTATTTCTTAACTATGGTCCCCTAGTCCTATAGCTCTCTTTAATTACTTATCTAGGGTTATCTTCTTTGTTGGATATCTGATCCAACCTTACCCGAAAACCTTTTCTAAACATTTAATTATTTTAGAAAATCATATCAATTTATTGGGACATCAAATAAAAATTCTCCTGTTAGTCAAATAGCTCAGGAAAATATCCTTTATCTTCTCCTAAAATCTGGAAACTTTTTCCATAATGATGTTTAGGTCCCCATCTTTTTTCATAATTCCATCCATGTCCCTTAATATATCATAATTACACTTATGTTACTACTTTCACTTTTAATGTTGGAACTTTTATATTTTACATTATAGTCCCTTTGCTTTCTTATTTAGGCCCTAAATAACTTTCTTTTATTATAATTTAGTCCTTCCTTCCTCTTTCCTCTTTTTGTGCCCATGATACTCTTCTAAAGCCTCTAACTTTATTTACATACTTGCCCTAAAAACTTTAATTATTTATATTTTAGTACCAATACTTTCTCTATTTGCAGTTTTATCCCTAACAACACTCTTTACATTTCTAAGATTTCTACTCAAAGGGACTTAGTAGCCTACCTATTTTTAGGCTACTTTATGGGCTTTTTGGCTTAAAAATTGAGATATTACACTCTGCACATTTGGAAATTGACCAAGCTTCTCCTTCTGTCCTTAATCTTCCTCCCTCTGATTCCACAACACAAATCATTGAGAAAATTATTATTTCAGATCCCATGCTAAACAACTGCGTCTTTCCCCCACTCTTCCACCTTTATCTGATCGTAATCAACTCCACCACTCCTCCATGTGTCCACTCCTCTATAATAACCAACACCACTTCCACCAACCACTGAGCCTACTACTGAACAACCAACCACTCGATCTTCCTCCCATAATTTAATTTTTGATAAGTGACTAAAAGGGAGAGATAAGATATGAAATATCCTACATTTAACCCCTCAGATTACATATTTGAAAGAGTATTTAACTAGCAAAAGCATTATTTTTGCCCAAAAATAAAAAAAATTATTTAATTATCGGGTACTATTTATTTGGTAAATTTCATATAACTGAAAATTCATAACTAATTCAAAAAAATTGTATGGAGATGGTTCGTAGCTCTAATGAAAGCTTTTTCATTCCTTTTTAAGGAAAAAATATGGAATTGAACATTTACTAGCCCATTTGATCCGTTAATCTGCAAAATTTACTTTTCATATGTTAAATTATGAAAATTCCATATTATAGCTCTTAAATTTGAAAATTCATTTCTCTTGACATACACATCTAAATAAGGAATGTTACTTATGTGTACTACATGCTTCTAAAATTTTGTGAATTAAATCCTTCATTTGCTATGTCAAACTGGGTCAAAGTATGACTGTTCGAGAACCTACGTTTTTACCATTTCACTTTCTTCTTTTAATTCTTATAAATTAATCCAACATTCATAAACCCTCAACTTGGTTTCTCATACAAATATAGAAATTGTAGGGTTATTCCATCATTATTTCATATATTTTCCTTGTATCTAATGGCATATTAGATAACATAAACATAGTTGGCAAATTATAGAATTCATTAAAAATGAATAATTGCCACTTTCCTTCTTCCATTCTTTATCTCTTCTCCATGCATATTGTAGCACCTTATTTTTTATATCTTAGGGACCATTCGGTAGCATTTAGAACCACTTACAAGTTCATTGAAGTTCAATTACAAAAGCTGGAATTTCACTCTTTATGAGTACTGTTCATATGGTAGTTCCATATTAAGCGATGAACTTCGAAAAACCATAACTAATTCTAGAAAAATTGAAATGGAGTGGTTCAAAAATATACATGAAGCTAATATCTTAAAATTTAAGGGAAAAATACTTCCTTGGACTAATTGATCAGTTAACTGAGTCAACCCTAACGTTAAAATTGACTGTTCATTTAGTCAAATTCCTGGAAAAATAGTTCCTAGTCCCAAACTTTAAAAATTTTGTTCTCTTTGCATATATGTTGGAATAAGGCATTCTTGGTGTCAAACCGAAGCTTGACATGTTAACTAAATACCTCTAAAATATCTTATATTTATTGGATCATTTACTATTTTTATAAATAGCTACAAATGTAATGCCTCTAAGCATACATTACATAAGTTATAACATAAAATTACACTTAAACATGTCATCTATCCCCTAACTCCTCTTCTTGCATCTTTATATTCTTCCATCTTTGATGAACCTGTTGGTGTGGGGGTGACATGTAGGGGGTGAGATTTTAGGAGAAATCTCAGTAGTAAATGGAAACCATACAATGTGTGCAAACTATATGCTTGATGTTAGTATGTGTGCACTTAATGATCATGCTTGCATAATGATTACATGCTTCCATGTATCTTAATTATAACACATGGACATAGCATAAAAAGAAACAAAGCATTACTTAATCATATATGCTTCACATAATCAAAGTAAGTAAACATCACATAATGCATCCAAGCAACATAAGCATACAAGTACGTAAGTTCACTACCTCATACTCCTTGCTTTCCTTATCCTTTTCCTTTACCTTTTTCTTCCTACTTTTCCTTGAGATGTGACTGCCCTCTTTGAGCTCACAAACCAAATCCTAACATTGTATTATATCATTAACTCATTACAATCCAACTTCCTTGAACATTAAACTTTATCTACTAAAGTAACTTTCTTAAATCTTTGTTAATTAGCTTGGTCTTTGAATCAATTGAAGTCTTGACTTTACCCTACACAATTTGGCCTTCTAAATCCATTTATGAACTCTAAATGGACAAATTCCAGCAACTGTAATCTGTTATGGACAGTACCAAAAAGCTTCTCTTTTTCTTTCAAAAATTCTCATTTTGATTCCAATGCTTCCAATACTTGTTTATCTATTTTCCTCCACACAATTTTTCATTTTAAAATCATTGGAAGCTTCAAAATCATGAAATTTCAATCACTATTCATGCATGTAAACCATAACAGACAACACTTAAAAATTACAACTTTGAATTTCAATGCTTCCAAGGTTCTAAATGCAACATCCTTACTTTCATACGTCTTAGGGACCATTCAGTAGCATTTAGAACCACTTCATAACTAATTCTAGAAAACTCAAAATGAAGTGGTTCTAAATGCTATTGAATGGTCCCTAAGACGTATGAAAATAAGGATGTTATATTTTGGTATCAGAGCAAGTTATGAGATGGCTAAGATTTTTCACCATGATCAGGGGTTCTCACTACGTGAGAGTGGGACGAAGCGTTGGCTTTTACCCCAACATGGCCAATCGGCTTCACCACTAGGAGGTTGCATTACAGTCGAGAGGCTAGTGCGTAAAACTTGCGTCTGAGGTACCTTATGTAGTCCCAAGAAGGTCTCTCTGCATTTTGGTATCAGAGAAGAAGTTTCTGGCATGATATAAGATATTTCCCAGACCCTAACCTTAAAAAGAAAGTGTTTTGTTAAGTTAGGGTATTTATTGGGATAATTAGCATTGCTTAATTAAGCAAATGTTACAGAAATAGATATGAGATTCCATAAAGATATGGATAGAATCATGTCTTAAACAACCACCCTTCACTGATCATCCTAAATTTAGATGTGGTAGTCAGGTGCCCTAAAGATATGGATAGAACCATGTGCTACTAACCTTTTGATAGGATCCTCCACATATAAATCACAAGGTTCAGTGTCCTCTGATACCGGCTTAGCAATGTAATAGCTCCCTTTAGTGCTAGGATCGACTGTATGTTTTAGCATTTAGGGGACACTTTGTTCTTGTTGCGTTGATGTTATCATAGATAATATTTCTTCCTTGATCTTTGCCAACCTTTCTTATAATAGTGCCTCAATTGAAGCTTCCGCCTGTGCCTTTGCCTCTACCCAATGTTGGAAATCGTGCCCTAGGGGCCAATCATTGTCTTATGAACATTATTGATTTATGAATTTATTAATTGAGTTATCATATTATTTGCATGATTACTATGATGACCATCCTTGGATAATTCATGATATTATCCTAAATGTCCCTGGTCGATCATCTATGTGGGAGCACAGATGAAATAAGACCAGTATGACTTTGAAGATGTATAGAGATATAAATCAAAGTCATAAGCACATGTAAGAGTACAGGGTGTTGGACCGACCCGCTATGAGAGAACTGCATGAGTAACGTCATAAGCTTCTCTCATATACAAACCATGTCAATATGCCCTTTGACCTGAGATCATCATAGATTCCTACATGACAAAACGCTCAGCTTTGACCTAGTCAAAAGTCACTTTTGACCGAGTGATCATAAAGACTATGTTCGGGCTTAGTGGTTTTTCATGCGGAGGAATGTGAATGGTCAAGATGGAATTTGTTCCTCACATTCGTGGAGAGATATTACTGGGCCCCTCGATGAGTGAGTCTGAGAAATGTATGGCCATACTGTAATGGAAAGGTAGTTCCATTTCTATAGTCAGACTACTCAGGGATCGAGAAAGTAACGGTCAGGAATAGGAGGATGACATTATCCATGCCTCATCCATGACCAAAATATCGCGTGACAGAAGGGACATGATATGGTTGTATAAAAGGTTACATCGTTTATCGATCCTCATATGATTTGGGTAGTCGTTATGTCTTGCTAGAGACCGCTTGCGACTTGTGGGCTAGTATAGCAAATGGCCCACTGCCAACTTCATATGGGCCTACAGGGTCGCACACAAAATAGCCCAACACGAGCTATGATGTCCAGATTCATTGAATCTAAGACATGTCCAGATTCAATGAAAGATCCAGGTGAATGTATATATATTTATTTATATTTATATTCGTATATATATAAATTCGTATATATATATTATATATATGAGATATATGAGATTTAATTTATAAGGATAAATTAAATCCCTATCACGTTTGAATTCGAAATTCAAATTGATAGGATATCTCATATAAGAGATATTTATAAGATTTAATTTATAAGGATAAATTAAATCTCTATCACATTTGAAATTCGAAATTCAAATTGATAGGATATCTCATATAAGAGATATTTATAAGATTTAATTTATAAGGATAAATTAAATCTCTATCACGTTTGAAATTCGAAATTCAAATTGATAGGATATCTCAAATTTGATTTATGAGAATAAATCATAAAATAGTTCAGTCTCATCTTTATTTAAAATTAAATAAATGGGTAATTAAATCTGTGGGACGGATTTGATATTATTTTATTTAATTAGTTTCTTATAAAATCATACAATATATGATATTGTATTATTTTGGAATTAATATAAGATTAATTCCAAAATCCAATTCGGTTGACAGAGAAAAACGCATAGCATCCTATATATCTGATTTTAGGAGCTGCGTTTTAAAAAGAGAAACACACATAGAACACAAAAAGGCCGAAGGGGACTCTGCAAAAGGTTTGCAGATAAGAAACTACCGAAATAGAGACGGAGAGGATGAACTCTTGAGAAAGCCCTGGAGGGACAAGAGACGCTAGCACGTCGTTCGTGGTTAGAACGCTGTTCGTGTGGATACCAGTAGAGGAAGCCGACTTGAGTCGTCGACTTCTTGTCATCAGAAAGGAAGCACGAGCCACAGAGCGAAGCTGTGAACGTCGTGACCGAAAGCTGTGGAAGTCGCTGAGGCACACTAAGGGTAATACTTCTTCCCACTTGACTTAAACACATACGGTAGATCCTGGCAAGGAATGGAAAAAATTTTAAATTAATTTCCGCTGCGTGTCTTCCAATTCCTTACACCCAAGCCTCTGTCTTTATGAGGGATAACAATAATTCTAGCTCTACCTTTAGCATATATGGGGAATGTTGAGGAGATATTCCAAAAAATTATGTTATACCGACACCTCCTCTAACTCCCCTGACGCGGCCACATGCTGTTACTTGCCTATGGCAACAATCAAGATGTCATTCCTACCATCTGGCATAAAGGAGCCATGGACTTCTTGTTGTTTAAGATCAACCTATCACATAAAAAGAGCAAACATAAGAAATAATATAATTAGTCTACTAAAACAAAATAATACAAGTAGTACTTACAATTTTTTCCACAATCATGCGAGCGTGATCGCTTGTAAACGATCTGCTCTTTTTTTTGTGAGCATACAACCATTTATCTTTACGACGTATTGGAAATGGGGGAGCAAGAGTAACACTAGGATCATACTTAGCAGCCTCTTCCAGCCTTTTTCTCTTGGCCCCCAAAGAGTCTCTTTCAGCCTTCACATAACCCCCTCGAGACATTTTGTGGGGCAATCATTCTTGAGAGCGTATACAATGGCTTTTGCTCTTTTTTCCTACCAGACTTGATGTAGTTAAAATCAATACATATAAAAGGAAAAGACATGGGAAATGCAAGATTCCTTTTTTATGACATATCAACTTACCATAACTGCTGTCATAGTCTGAAGCCTAACAAATTCTTCCCAAGTAGCTTCGTCAATAAATCGATACTTGGTACATAGAAAAGGATGAGGCTGACCATCTTTGTCCTAGCCATATACATACTGATGAGCTAGTTGTGTCTTAAATGCCCTCCAATGCTCAGCGCAATAAGACAATGTTTTCTTCTTCAAGACTTCATGTTAGGAACATTATAAGTAGCGAGCTGTAATAATTTCTATTGAAAGCAGAGTTATCAACAAATAGTTGTATTTTTTGGTATTGGTTTGCATACAATATACAATATTCAATTCTTATACCTAGATAGAATCCCAAATTTGATTCTTCACATGATTATCAATAGCATCCTAATTTTGTATGGTGCTGTTAGTCTTATTGCATGCTAGGTGGTTGACATAACTTATGTACTTTGTCCTGTGTTCACCAATTGGGTTCTAACGTGTATCAAACTCAATTAGTAGTAATTTTCCTTCCTTCCTATCTTTCAAAATGTCTTTCAATTGTATCGTACTTTTGCCCTTCCTTTGCTTAGAGTCATATGGAGCATCACTAGCCTCATTCTGATTATCACTACCCCTATATTCCTATATACACAATAACAAAAACAAACATAGTAAATAGAGAAGAACCATTGACCACAACATTATAAGTGCAAGTATTTATCAATGGAAAGAAGTACAAGCATTTATTGCAAAAAACTACAAAACCTAGATTAAATGAACACGTAAAAGGTGAAGCACGCACATGAGAAAATAAGCGTCCAGAACATGTACATGGCAAAGCACAACAAGAGCGATAATAGAGAAAAATGACTGACCACGGGGAACCTAACAATAACCATAGAGCATGATGACTAGTTTAATGATAGACGATATAAAAAATAAGACTGAATACAACCTAAGAAATGAGAAACGAAGAGACATGCCAAGGGGTGGGCTTCGATAAAGTATTTTCATTAAAACTTTTTACACCGGTTAACATTAAAATCCAGTTTAAAAATCATATTTTGAATATGAAATGATTAATATTTTGAATTTTAAAAGACTTTTTACATTGGATAACTTATAAATTTGGTGTAAAAATGTGTTTCTCAGATCACATTTTACATTGGGTAACATGTACAACCAGTGTAAAAAAGGTGACATTTAGTTTTTCAGATCACTTTTACACTGTATAACATGTATAACCAGTTTAAATATTAAAGTTAATTTTTCAAACCAAGCCTCTATTAACCCATCACTTGTTAGTTACAACAAAACAATATATGCAATCAGAACAATATACTTGTGTTATTATTACATCAACACAATATATGCAATCATATACAAATCAATCAAAATCCACTTATTCTTCATTCAATTTTTACATTGGGTAACATGTACAACCAGTGTGAAAAAGGTGACATTTAGTTTTTCAGATAACTTTTACACCGGATAACATGTATAACCAGTTTAAATATCAGAGTTAATTTTTCAAACCAACCCTCTATTAACCCATCACTTGTTAGTTACAACAAAATAATATATGCAATCAGAACAATATACTTGTGCTATTATTACATCAACACAATATATGCAATCACATACAAATCAATCAAAATCCACTTATTCTTCATTCAATTTTGGTAAACCTGCTAAAAAAGAAGGGGTCTCACAAATTGAATCATTGTCGTCAACAACCCTTTTTCCTTGGAGAGTGACATACCATCTTTTATTTGTCAGATCAGTGATATAGAACACTTGCATGGCTTGGTCTGCCATAATGAAAGGCTCATTCCCAAAACTTGTATTATTCAAATTAACCAGTATAAATCCTAACTGATCCACCATAATATCATTGTTTACATTAGCCCACTTGCATTTGAACATGTGAACTGTGAATTTAGTGTAGTATAACTCCCAAATCTCTTCAAATATGCCATAATGAGGGATGGCTGTTAATTTAGGATTGTTGTTTTTTGAACTAGAGAAGTGCATAGCTTTAGCCACTAAAATAACACCACTATTCTACATGCTACTTTTATCATTTAGGGACTTCGTATAAAAAGAATACCCATTGAAATCAAATGAATTCCAACATATCACATGAAATTTAGGACCATATGCCAACCATCTAACTGAATCAGATACACAATCATCATTTTCAACTTTCTATTTGAACTAATGTGCAAAAGATTGTTGTGTTCTCTAAAATGCTTTTACTCTATCATTCTATTATTTTGTTTTTGGACAAGCTCTTTATGAACATCTATATAGTCTTGAACTTTATCAATGTTATTCAAAATGTGTAAGTATATTTATGACAATTCATTACAATCAACACTCTTCACCAACATTCCACGTTGACCCCCTATTTGGCATGGGGTTTAGAGAGACCAGTAATCTTACTTTAGACAGGTAGTGTTGACAAAAATCCATAGCTTCTTCATAAACATATTTTTCAATAATGTATGACTCAGGCCGATTTGGATTCTTATGTACCCTTTAAAGATTTTCATGTATCTTTCAAATGGGCACACCATCATAAGTATATAGGACCACACAGTTTTATCTCTCACACTAGATGAATGATGAGGTGTACCATGATGTCAAAAAAGCTTGGAAGAAACAGTTTTTCAAGTTGGCACAAAATAACATAACCCTCATGCTCCAATTCATCCAACTTTTTAGTCTCAAAGACTTTGTCACATATAGCATCGAAGAAGAAGCAAAGTTAGATTACAATGTGTCTCAAATCATCTTGAAGGATTCCTCGAATAGCTACTAAGAGTAATTGTTGCATCAAGACATGACAATCATAAGATTTTTGGCCTACTAATTTCAAATCTTTCATCGACACAATCTTCTTAAGATTAGATGAGTACCTAGAGGGAACTTTGATTCATTGTAAACATTCACAAATACTTCTCTCATCCTTGGACAAAATATTAATCTCATCAACACAATAACTCCCCTTACCATCTGGGCTTGGATGTAAATCCTCACGTATTTATATTTCTTGTAAATCTAATCTTGCCTTCAAAGCGTCTTTAGAACTACCATGTAGGTTGAGAAGTATTCCAACAATGTTGTCACACACATTTTTCTCCATATGCATGACATCAATACAGTGCCTTACCTGAAGATATTGCTAATATAGAAGCTAAAAGAAGACAGATCTTATTTTCCATATATTTTTCTCACTTCTCTTAGTAGTCTTACCGAAAGTAACATTGATGTCTTTCACCTTTTCATAAACTTAGTATGGGTGGCCTTGTCTTAGAAATCTCTTATAACTTAGGTAGACTGTCTTTCTTCCATGACAAAGTTGATAATAGCAAGTCCCTTGCTCATAAATAGGACATGCTTTATGGCCCTTAACACTATACCCTGACAAATTCTTGTATGTAGGGAAGCCATTACTTGTGCAAAAGATCATGGCTCGCATATTGAATACCTCCTACTTGATAGCATAAAAAAATCCTCACCTTCCCATATCTTCTTCAAATCCTCTATCAAGGGTATTAGGTAAACATCTATGTCATTTCCCGGTTGTTTCAGTCCTGAGATCAATATAGACAACATTACATACTTGCGTCTCATACATAACAAGGGAGATACGTTGTAAACCACCAAGAGGATGGGCATTAACTAAGTATACTACTAAGGATACTATAAGGGTTCATGCCGTCTGTACTGAGTCCAAGCCTTATGTTTTGTGGTTTCTTGCCAAACTTGAGAAATAAGTCATTAATCTTTATATATTGCAAAAAAAATAGCTGGATGACGAAGCTTTCCATCACAAATCCTTTCAGTCGCATACCACAACATTTTTTTACATCAACTTTATTAGCAAAAAGCTACATAAACCTTGGTATAATTGAAAGATACCATAACACCTTTACAGGATACTTGTTTGATCAATACCTTGGTGTCTTACATATTGGACATTTCTCCTCATCTTCAAAATCTTTCCTGTACAATATGCAATCAGTTGTGCATGCATGAATCTTTCTATACTGCATGCCTAAAGGGCATATTATTTTCTTAGCATCATAGTAGCATTTAGGTAACACATTTTCTTTTGGAAATTTGTCTTGCAACAACTCAAGTAATTCTAAAAAACCCTTGTAATTCCACTCATGCCGTGCTTTCACACTTGCCAATCTCAACAGCGCATTCAACAAGTTGTATTTTCTGTACCCTAGGTTTAGAGATTTTTCTACATCATTACACATAGTACCATATGCATATGACCACATAAAAGCATCTTCTCCAATATCACGAATCATGTCCTTTACCCGATCATCAATATCCATGTCATCATCAAAGGTTTGTTCTAACTGTTTAGATGCACTCGATCTTTCCATATTTTCTCCGTGCCATACCCATATTGTGTAACTCTTGCAAAACCCCTCATAAATTAGATGAGTGTACATATCTGTAGGACTTTGTTTCCTCTCATTCAAAAAACTCACACAAGGACAATAAAACCTTCCATTGTCATCATCACCATTTTGTTTAGTAAAATCCAAAAACTCCTTCACCCCTTAGTATACTTAATATTTGTTCATTTAGTATTTATCCAACTACAATCCATATTTGTGGAAGACAAAAAAACTAGGAAAATAGAAAATAAGAAAACCTAGCTTACAGCTAATTATAGGAGAGAATATATAGGCACAAGTGGAAGAACTCACCAAATGAAACAAGTAAATGACTGCAATAAATCCAGCACAAATAACTGCAAAAGGTACTGCCAGTAGTGCATAAATCTTTAGTTCTCAAGACAAGGAGTTCAAAATAAAACTTACTGGCTATGAAGGTCAAGAAGACTTAAATGCACGAACTTATGAAAATGATAGATGGGAGGCACAAAGGGGCTTTCGATTAAATTAAAGTGTATCTTGTAAGAAATCTACACATAATAAAATGCAACATCAACGTAGAGATAATTTTTTTCTAAATCAGACATTATATTCTACACCGGTCACTTTTACACCAGTATAAAATAATATAAGTTGAACAACTCTACACCGGATGAAGTGGAAGACTGGTATAAAAATAACTTGTTATAAACCTGTCATTATATTTTACGCCTGACATTGACATGTCTAGTTTCAATCTATTGTAGTTTTTTAAAAATAAAAGAACATTTCATCAAAATAAGAAACTTCATTAATTCAGCTTTACTAATAACTTTACATCAAAATATGAAATTTCCAAAATAATTTCTATCAGAATATATAATATATTCTCTCTTTTTATCATTAAGTACAAAAATAAAATAGGAGGAGCAAAAAAAGGTTGTAGGCTTTCACCCCTCAGCAGACTCAGAGGTCTAGGATTGATCATAGTTGGTAGGATTAATAGGATGATACAAGCTATCATTCTGTTAATGGCGATAGACTTCTGAGTGGAAAGCTCTAAAAGTATCTTTCAGTCTAGTAACTTTCTAACATAGCTCTTCCACTGAGTCTTCCAAGGCATTGAAGCGTAGGATGAGTTCCTCAAGGCACTTTATTAGAGTGACAACCAGGGGAGGATAAGGAACTACGAGGTGAGGGTCAGGATGTTTGTCTTCAAAATTGTCTCTATTTCTTTTGTACGGTGGATAAGGAGGTGTGTGTGAGGAAGAAGCCATTGTAATATTTATTGGAAATCGTGCCCTAGGGGCCAATCATTGTCTTATGAACATTATTGATTTATGAATTTATTAATTGAGTTATCATATTATTTGCATGTTTACTATGATGACCATCCTTGGATAATTCATGATATTATCCTAAATGTCCCTGGTCGATCATCTATGTGGGAGCACAGATGAAATAAGACCAGTATGACTTTGAAAATGTATAGAGATATAAATCAAAGTCATAAGCACATGTAAGAGTACAGGGTGTTGGACCGACCCGCTATGAGAGAACTGCATGGGTAACGTCATAAGCTTCTCTCATATACAAATCATGTCAATATGCCCTCTGACCTGAGATCATCATGGATTCCTACATGACAAAACGCTCAGCTTTGACCTAGTCAAAAGTCACTTTTGACCGAGTGATCATAAAGACTATGTTCGGGCTTAGTGGTTTTTCATGCGGAGGAATGTGAATGGTCAAGATGGAATTTGTCCCTCACATTCGTGGAGAGATATTACTGGGCCCCTCGATGAGTAAGTCTGAGAAATGTATGGCCATACTGTAATGGAAAGGTAGTTCCATTTCTATAGTCAGACTACTCAGGGATCGAGAAAGTAACGGTCGGGAATAGGAAGATGACATCGTCCATGCCTCATCCATGACCAAAATATCGCGTGACAGAAGGGACATGATATGGTTGTATAAAAGGTTACATCGTTTATCGATCCTCATATGATTTGGGTAGTCGTTATGTCTTGCTAGAGACCGCTTGCGACTTGTGGGCTAGTATAGCAAATGGCCCACTGCCAACTTCATATGGGCCTACAGGGTCGCACACAAAATAGCCCAACACGAGCTATGATGTCCAGATTCATTGAATCTAAGACATGTCCAGATTCAATGAATGATCCAGGTGAATGTATATATATTTATTTATATTTATATTCGTATATATATAAATTCGTATATATATATTATATATATGAGATATATGAGATTTAATTTATAAGGATAAATTAAATCCCTATCACGTTTGAATTCGAAATTCAAATTGATAGGATATCTCATATAAGAGATATTTATAAGATTTAATTTATAAGGATAAATTAAATCCCTATCACGTTTGAATTCGAAATTCAAATTGATAGGATATCTCATATAAGAGATATTTATAAGATTTAATTTATAAGGATAAATTAAATCTCTATCACGTTTGAATTCGAAATTCAAATTGATAGGATATCTCATATAAGAGATATTTATAAGATTTAATTTTAAGAATAAATTAAATCCCTATCATGTTTGAATTCGAAATTCAAATTGATAGGATATCTCAAATTTGTTTTATGAGAATAAATCAAATATAGTTCAGTCTCATCTTTATTTAAAGTTAAATAAATAGGTAATTAAATCTGTGGGACGGATTTAATATTATTTATTTAATTAGTTTCTTATAAAATTATACAATATATGATATTGTATTATTTTTTGGAATTAATATAAGATTAACTCCTAAAATCCTTTTCGGTTAGGGAAAACGTAGAGCATCATATATATCTAATATTAGGAGCTACGTTTTGTGAGAGACACACACATAGAACACAGAAAGGCCGAAGGGGACTCTGCAAAAGGTTTGCAGATAAGAAACTGCCGAAATAGAGACGGAGAGGACGAACTCTTGAGAAAGCCCTGGAGGGACAAGAGACGCTAGCACGTCGTTCGTGGTTGAAAAGCTGTTCGTGTGGATACCAGTAGAGGAAGCCGACCTGAATCGTCGACTTCTTGTGATCAGAAAGGGAGCACGAGCCGCAGAGAGAAGTTGTGAACGTCGTGACCGAAAGCTATGGAAGTTGCTAAGACACACTGAGGGTAATGCTTCTTCCCACTTGACTTAAACACATACGGTAGATCCTGGCAAGGAATGAAAAATTTTAAGATAATTTCCGCTGCGTGTCTTTCAATTCCTTACAGTGGTATCAGAGCCATGCCGTTTTGTGTTTAAGTTAGGTTTGATTGTTGATTTATATGATATATGTTAGTAGTAGCCGATCATATAATAAGCGTTGTATGTGTGACATATATGGAATCCGTGTTGTGTATGACATAAAAGGAATCTAAAAGGAAATTGAAATCGGTGGTGATGCTTTTGATTTGATCAATTCGCATAGATGGGGTCTAAGAAAACCGAATTCGAATTTGTGATTATTTGTGAAAACCGAATTCAGATTCGTGATTATTTATGAAACAAAAAACAAAAAAAAAATTCTTCCGGGGCGCTGCCCCAGAGACCCCGCCCGCTAACCGGCTAGCGGGACCGCCGTAGCTACCTGTTCGTAGCGCAACATAACTGTAACATATGTTACTTTGTGAATGTTTTAGATTTGAAACATTAATTGCCCTTCGATTAGATCTGAATATTGATTCTTGAATGTTTGGGTATGGTGAACAATATGGCTCTAGATTGCAAGTGTTGTAATTTTTTAAATACGGCCTGCGTGTCGTGCCTTCCTCTATATACTTTCAATGTACCTTCTCCTCTCATCTCACTCCCCTCGAATGTTAAAAGAGGTTTCTATATGTAATTTCTCTTTTCTTACTAGAGAGCTCCTCTCATTGGCTTGAGGGGACTTAGGATAGGTGAGCCATATTGTATCACATTTAAATTATTCATCTTATGATTATATTAGCACATGCATATTACTTGTATGAGATACAAACTGAGAAACATGCATTCATATAAACCAGATAGTTAAATTAAGCCCTCTAAATGAAATCTTAAGTCATAATGCCATCAATTTATGAACACTTGTCAAAACCTCGATCGCTCAATTGTGGACTCCACCAAAGTGGGTGCTTTTGAGTTATCTTGGGGAGATAAGCAAGAGTAATGGTGCTACTCTCACATGTTTATTATTGTTTGACTTAATTGAGATTAACAAAACGGTTTTGGGTCTCAAGGCATTAGATGGGATTAAAAACATGACAGATCATATGATGATAGAATCCCATAAACATCTAAGAGTTACATTTGATGTAATTGGTAAAGGTGTTACCTACCTAAATAACTTAATTTAAGCGTCCTGCCAAAGCGGACTTAAGTTTGAGCCAAATATGGATCTTAGCCCACTAACTATTGCATTGAGGGTTGTTTATTTAGTGGGAGATTGCTAATTGAATTGCATATTTTAATTGTAGAATCATGATGACTAGTAATACTGCTACATTATCGCTGCGATATGTCCTTGAGAAGGACAAACTCAATGGGACAAACTTTCTTGACTGGTTTAGGAACTTGAGAATTGTTCTCAAGCAGGAAAGAAAGGCGCATGTCCTAGATCAACCCATTCCTGAGGAGCCAGCCGCCAATGCTCCTAGAGCTCAGAGAGATGCTTACACGAAGCATAAGGAAGACTCTGTCGATGTGGGATGCTTAATGCTAGCCACCATGGTTCCAGAGCTCCAAAGAGATCTCGAACACATGGAGGCTTATGAGATGATTGTGCATCTCAAGGAAATGTTCTAGCAACAGGCAAGACAAGAGAGGTATGAGACCACTAAGGCCTTACATTCCTGCAAGATGGCTGAAGGTGCATCAGTTAATACTCATGTCTTAAAGATGAAAGGGTACATTGATCACCTTGAAAGGCTTAGATTTCCCATGAGCCAGGAGTTAGCTACGGATTTGATCTTGAACTCACTCCCGGAAAGTTATGACCAGTTTGTCATGAACTACAACATGAACAACATGGAGAAATCTATTTCTGAACTGCATGGGATGCTTAAAACTGCTGAGCCGAGTCTTAAGAAGAAACCCAGTAGTGTTTTGATGGTTCAGAAAGGAAAGGGTACGAAAAAGAAAGGCAAAGGCAAGGGGAAGGGTCATGGCTTATCAGGTAAGACCAAAGAGTCAAGCAAGCCCGAAACCAAGCCTGCACCAAAGAAGGCAAAGCCTCCGAAGGAAGGAGTCTGCTTCTTCTGCAATGAACCGGGTCATTGGAAGAGGAATTGCAAACTCTACCTCGAAGATCTGAAAAAGAACAAGAAGGATAGCGGGGCTATCGCTTCAGGTATTTATGTTATAGACATTCATCTTTCTACTTCCACCTCATGGGTATTAGATACTGCATGTGGTTCTCACATTTGTACAAATGTGCAGGGACTAAAGGACAGTAGGAAGCTGAAAAAGGGCGAGGTTGACCTACGAGTTGGAAACAGAGCAAGGGTTGCTGCGTTAGCTGTAGGCACTTATGAATTAGTTCTGCCCACTGGGCTTTTGTTAGTTTTGAACAATTGCTATTATGTTCCTGCTTTAAGTAGTAACATTATTTCACTTTCTTATTTGGATAAGGAAGGTTTCACTTCCATTGCTGGGAATAGTAGATGTTCTATTTATCGTAATGATGTTTTCTATGCTCATGGTGATTTGCATGTTGATCATTACATATTAAATTTGGAACAACCCAATCATGGAAATATCTATAACATAACCGCCAAAAGGGTCAAACCAAACGATTTGAATCCCACATACCTCTGGCACTGTCGTCTGGGCCACATAAATAAGAAACGCATTTTCAAACTCCATCAAGATGGATTTCTAAACTCATTTGATTTTGAATTATATGACACTTGCGAGTCTTGCTTGTTAGGAAAGATGACAAAGTCACCCTTCATTGGGCACAGCGAGAGGGCCACTGATTTATTGGGCCTCATACATACAGATGTGTGTGGACCGATGAACATAAATGCCAGAGGAGGTTATTCGTACTTCATAACATTTATAGATGATTTCAGCAGATATGGGTACATCTATCTGATGAAACATAAATCTGAATCTTTTGAAAAGTTCAAAATATTTCAAAATGAAGTACAAAACCAGCTTGGCAAAACAATTAAAGCCCTTCGATCTGATCGGGGTGGTGAATATTTGAGCCAAGAGTTCATAGATCATCTTAGGAGTTGTGGGATACTCTCACAATTGACTCCTCCAGGGACACCACAATGGAATGACATTTCTGAACGGAGGAATCGAACACTATTAGATATGGTTCGATCCATGATGAGTCTAACAGATCTTCCACCCTCCTTTTGGGGCCATGCCCTAGAGACAGCTGTGTTCACACTCAATCGTGTTCCATCTAAGGCAATCGAAAAGACTCCGTATGAGATATGGACTGGGAGGACGCCTAGTTTGTCTTCCTCAAGATTTGGGGATGCGAGGTCTATGTTAAGCAACAAGCCTCAGATAAATTAGCGCCCAAATCCTCAAAATGCCTTTTTGTGGGATATCCTAAGGAAACCAAGGGATATTACGTCTACAACCCTGCTGATAACAAAGTGTTTGTTGTCAGAAATGGTATCTTTCTTGAACGAGAATTTATCTCTAAAAGAACCAGTGGGAGTAAGGTACAACTCGAAGAAGTTCGAGAGCTACAAGACACCACAGAACTGCAGATGGAAAATAGAGAAGACTCACAACAAGTTGTTGAGACTCCTCAAGTCACGCAAGGTCCACGTAAATCTAATAGGATACGACTTCAGCCTCAGAGATATGGATTTCTGATTTCTGATAGTCGTGATGTGTTGCTCATTAAGCATAATGAGCCGACTACCTATCGAGAAGCTATAGTGGGACCAAACTCCAAAAAATGGCTTAGTGCCATGAAGTCTGAGATGCAATCCATGTACGACAATCAGGTTTGGACCTTGGTCGACCCGCCTGAAGGTGTAAAAACCGTCGGGTGCAAGTGGGTTTTCAAAGAGAAAACTGACATGGATGGCAATGTAAATGTCTTCAAGGCACGACTGGTTGCAAAAGGTTTTACTCAAACTCATAGTGTGGACTATGATGAGACCTTTTCCCCAGTAGCAATGGCCAAATCAATCAGAATCCTCTTTGCTATTGCAGCATATTATGACTATGAAATATGGCAGATGGATGTCAAGACAGCCTTCCTTAATGGAAAGCTCCTTGAGGATGTGTACATGACACAACCTGAAGGGTTTGTGCGTTCTGAGGACTCTGGTAAAGTGTGCAAGCTTCAAAAGTCCATTTATGGACTAAAGCAAGCCTCTCGGAGTTGGAATCATCGTTTTGATGAAGTAATCAAAGAGTTTGGATTTCTTCAAAATATTGATGAACCTTGTGTGTACAAGAAGGTTAGTGGGAGCACAATTGTATTTTTGGTACTCTATATCGATGACATCCTACTTATTGGGAATGACATTCCTACCTTGCAGATTGTCAAGTCTTGGTTAGGAAAGTCTTTCTCGATGAAAGACTTGGGTAAAGCCACCTACATCCTAGGAATCAGGATCTATAGAGATAGATCTAAAAGACTTCTAGGACTCAGTCAGAGTACATACATAGACAAAATACTGCATAGGTTCAGTATGCACGAATCAAAGAGGGGTTTCATACCCATGTCTCATGGTACTCACCTCAGCAAAGATCTGTGTCCTAGTACATCTGATCAGCGAGGTCGCATGAGTAAGGTTCCATATGCCTCGGCCATAGGATCTATCATGTACGCCATGTTATGTACTCGACCGGATGTCTCGTTTGCCTTAAGTATGACTAGCAGATACCAACAGGACCCTGGTGAGGGCCATTGGACTGCTGTCAAGAATATCCTTAAGTACTTAAGAAGGACTAAGGACTTATTCTTGGTCTATGGTGGATTGGATGATGAGCTCTGTGTAACTGGTTACACAGATGCGAGTTTCCAAACTGACCAGGACGACCAAAAATCGCAGTCTGGATACATATTCCTCCTCAATAATGAAGCAGTAAGCTGGAAGAGCTCTAAGCAGGGCACTGTAGCAGATTCTGCAACAGAAGCTGAGTATATAGCAGCATCTGATGCAGCTAAGGAAGCCGTTTGGATCAGGAAGTTCATCACAGAACTAGGGGTGATACCTACCATCTCAGATCCAATAACTTTCCTCTGTGACAATAGCGGTGCTATTGCACAGGCCAAAGAGCCTAGGTCATATCAAAAGACCAAGCATATACTCAGGCGATTTCATCTCATTAGAGAAATCAACGATAGAGGTGATATAAAAATATGTAAAGTAGCAGGAGAAGATAATGTTGCTGATCCTCTAACAAAGCCGCTTGTGCAGGCAAAGCATGAGCGTCATGTTAGGTCAATGGGAATTAGTCAAATTAATGATTGTACCTAGTGCAAGTGGGAGGTTATTGGAAATCGTGCCCTAGGGGCCAATCATTGTCTTATGAACATTATTGATTTATGAATTTATTAATTGAGTTATCATATTATTTGCATGTTTACTATGATGACCATCCTTGGATAATTCATGATATTATCCTAAATGTCCCTGGTCGATCATCTATGTGGGAGCACAGATGAAATAAGACCAGTATGACTTTGAAAATGTATAGAGATATAAATCAAAGTCATAAGCACATGTAAGAGTACAGGGTGTTGGACCGACCCGCTATGAGAGAACTGCATGGGTAACGTCATAAGCTTCTCTCATATACAAATCATGTCAATATGCCCTCTGACCTGAGATCATCATGGATTCCTACATGACAAAACGCTCAGCTTTGACCTAGTCAAAAGTCACTTTTGACCGAGTGATCATAAAGACTATGTTCGGGCTTAGTGGTTTTTCATGCGGAGGAATGTGAATGGTCAAGATGGAATTTGTCCCTCACATTCGTGGAGAGATATTACTGGGCCCCTCGATGAGTAAGTCTGAGAAATGTATGGCCATACTGTAATGGAAAGGTAGTTCCATTTCTATAGTCAGACTACTCAGGGATCGAGAAAGTAACGGTCGGGAATAGGAAGATGACATCGTCCATGCCTCATCCATGACCAAAATATCGCGTGACAGAAGGGACATGATATGGTTGTATAAAAGGTTACATCGTTTATCGATCCTCATATGATTTGGGTAGTCGTTATGTCTTGCTAGAGACCGCTTGCGACTTGTGGGCTAGTATAGCAAATGGCCCACTGCCAACTTCATATGGGCCTACAGGGTCGCACACAAAATAGCCCAACACGAGCTATGATGTCCAGATTCATTGAATCTAAGACATGTCCAGATTCAATGAATGATCCAGGTGAATGTATATATATTTATTTATATTTATATTCGTATATATATAAATTCGTATATATATATTATATATATGAGATATATGAGATTTAATTTATAAGGATAAATTAAATCCCTATCACGTTTGAATTCGAAATTCAAATTGATAGGATATCTCATATAAGAGATATTTATAAGATTTAATTTATAAGGATAAATTAAATCCCTATCACGTTTGAATTCGAAATTCAAATTGATAGGATATCTCATATAAGAGATATTTATAAGATTTAATTTATAAGGATAAATTAAATCTCTATCACGTTTGAATTCGAAATTCAAATTGATAGGATATCTCATATAAGAGATATTTATAAGATTTAATTTTAAGAATAAATTAAATCCCTATCATGTTTGAATTCGAAATTCAAATTGATAGGATATCTCAAATTTGTTTTATGAGAATAAATCAAATATAGTTCAGTCTCATCTTTATTTAAAGTTAAATAAATAGGTAATTAAATCTGTGGGACGGATTTAATATTATTTATTTAATTAGTTTCTTATAAAATTATACAATATATGATATTGTATTATTTTTTGGAATTAATATAAGATTAACTCCTAAAATCCTTTTCGGTTAGGGAAAACGTAGAGCATCATATATATCTAATATTAGGAGCTACGTTTTGTGAGAGACACACACATAGAACACAGAAAGGCCGAAGGGGACTCTGCAAAAGGTTTGCAGATAAGAAACTGCCGAAATAGAGACGGAGAGGACGAACTCTTGAGAAAGCCCTGGAGGGACAAGAGACGCTAGCACGTCGTTCGTGGTTGAAAAGCTGTTCGTGTGGATACCAGTAGAGGAAGCCGACCTGAATCGTCGACTTCTTGTGATCAGAAAGGGAGCACGAGCCGCAGAGAGAAGTTGTGAACGTCGTGACCGAAAGCTATGGAAGTTGCTAAGACACACTGAGGGTAATGCTTCTTCCCACTTGACTTAAACACATACGGTAGATCCTGGCAAGGAATGAAAAATTTTAAGATAATTTCCGCTGCGTGTCTTTCAATTCCTTACAATATTTATAGAGAAGAAAAGAAAATAAAATAGAGATAAAGTGATAAGATGAAAAGTATTTATTATAGGAATCGTATACATATGGTTAAGGAATAAGAATAGTTTTAAAAAATAATATCAACGCAATTGGCCTTATATCATAATGAGTACAAACATTAGGAACCGAAGAAGTTAAATGAATAGCCTGAGAAGGTACAGAGAATAGAAGCAGGAAAGCATAGACAGGAAAGTGAAGAGTCAGAATAGAAAGTCTATATAACACCAATTATATATCTTTTACACCGATTGAATGTAAATCCAATGTAAATATCTTATTTACAAACATGCCACTACTCGTTTGTTATAAAGCTTCTCTGCAAGGTCTGAAGAAGATAAAGAAAAGAAGCGGGAAAGCATAGACAATAACTGAAGAGCTAGAATATGACGCAGCTAATCTACACATATTGATATTAGTATCTGGCATAGTAATTATATTTTACACCAGTTACGTGTACATCCAGTGTAACTATTTTATCTTATTTACAAAAATACCATCGGTCATTTTTCTAAACTATTTCTGCAAGGACCGAATTAAAAATGGAGCTTTAAAAAACATATTTTGTTCTGGTGAAAAACCATCAAGAAAATAGTAATGGGCCTTTCTATCAAATCTTTCCAACATTTGATCTATAAATGGTAAAAGAAAATGGTCCTTCCTAGTTGCTTCATTCAATTTTCTATAACCAATACACACTCTACATGAGTTTTGCACTTTAGTTGGGATTAGTTCATTCTTTTCGTTCCTTACCATAGTTATACCACTTTTCTTAGGCACCACATGAACTGGACTTACCTATTCACTATCTAAAATTTCGTAAATAATGCTAGCATTCAACAGTTTAGTTACCTCTTTCTTGACCACATCAAAAATCAAGGGCTTTGGCCTTCTTTTTTGCTATTTCATAGGTTTGGCTCCATCCTTTAACAGAATTTTATGTGTGCAAATAGATACATCTATACTAGGTATATTAGCTAAAGCCCAACCTATTGCTCTCTTGTGTGTTTTTAAAACTAAAATCACCCTTTCTTCCTCATAAATAGAAAGTGAGTTATCAATTATAACAAGTAATGTATCATTTGCAGCTAAAAACACATATTTAAGGTTACTAGGAAGTGGTTTGAGCTCTAGCTTAGGTGGTTAGACAATTGATAGAACCAACTTCTTAGTTTCCAAAGTTGTAATAGGCCTCACCAATTCTATCCTCATAGGTTCTGTTGTCTAGTTTTGTCCTCGTAATGAGATTTCCAGCAACTATGTTTTCTCCTATAATTTTATCCTGCTATTTCTCTCTAAATCCTTTATTCAAAATGTCAGTAATAGATAAAGAAAAATATTGTATGGTGGAAACTAAGCTATCAACTGAAATATGATTAATACTTGACACATCACCACTACCATTCAAAGAAAATTATAAGAAGAAGAAATTTCATATTCAAACAATTCATATTCAGCCTTATCAAAATTTTGTAGCAGCAGCAATTCATGTTCCTATTTAGCTTCTTCAATGCATGCATCAATTGAACTTAAGCCTAACAGTGAGTAATCTTCAAATAGATGTTTCATTAGTTCATAAACATTAAAAGTTATAACATTATCACCCATTTCCATTGAGATGCTCTTATTTTTCATGCTTATGATAGTGTTGGCTGTTCTAAGGAATGGCCTACCCAAGATAATAGGTCCCTCTAAATTTGACTCATGTGACATATCTAAGACATAAAAATTTGTAGTATACTCAAGTATTTGACCTTCACTAATATGCCCTCTAGAAGCCCCTTAGGTTTCCCAGTAGTTCGATCAGCAAGTTGTACTATCATTGATATTTCCTTAAGTGAGCCTATGCTTATGCCTAATAATGTATAAATGGAATTTGGCATTACATTAATAGTTAAACCAAGATCTAACAGAGCACTAGCACACTAAAACTTGCCTATAGTGATTGGGATTATAAAGGAACCTGGATCATCACATTTAATAGGAAGTTATGGCTTAAGTAAAGCTGACACACTAGATCTTACTTGAACCCTTTCATTTGGTTTCCATATTCTTTTATTAGTACAGAGTTCTTTCATGAATTTTCCATACTTAGGTATACTTCTAATCAGATCTACAAGTGGCACATTAACTTCCAATTTACCTAATAGATTCATAATATCTTATTCCTGTTTATCTTTTAAAACTTTCTTTGGACATGTATACAGTAGGAAAAGATAGGCATTTAATACTTACCTCTTTGTCCTTCTGTTATGCTCTTCATGCTCCTTCTTATTCTGGTTTTTGTCTAATTTCTAACTTGCATTGCTAGAACTAGTAACTGCCTCCTGCATAATAGATGGTTATGCAGCATCCTTTAGTATAGTTTGCTCATTTTTCTATAGTAATATTTCATTCTCTTTGCTACCTTCTAATTTTGGAATGAATGAAGGTTTTTCTTCAATCAACTCTTGAGTTCCAAATCTATTATGCTGCTCACTTACTTCATTATCCTTCTTATCATCATCAACATCTTCTTTCCCTACTATTTTCCACTTCTCAAGCTTATAACATTCACAGGTTTAGGGTTAACAACTGTGTTTGATGGTAAATTTCCACCAATTATGGTATGAATATTACTTACTAAATTGGGGAGCTGTGATACATGGCCATTCATGTTTGTAGCTTTTGTTTTCCACTATTTTATTTTACTCTCTAAAGTAGTAAACTTGAAATTTGTCATTGCTAGGTTACTCTTTACTATAGATCTCAAGTCCTTGAAGTTAAAGCTGAAGTTTGTGTTTATGGAGTTTATATTTGAGTTCATCATATTAATGATCTTGATTATCTCATATATTCCATCATCCCTTGTAGCAATAGGTACTTCTACAGCACTAGAAGATTTAGCCACTTGTCTATCATTGTTGAATCTGTTCTGCTCAAAATTCCTATCTCCTCCTCCATCTCTCCATCTGAAATTGGAATGATCTCTATATCCTTCATTACATGTGTTGGAGTATAGATTCCTTTGTGGATACTGATTTGGTTTGCCTTGATAGATGGTTGATACATCTTCACAGTGTGTAGGACAATTGACAGTGGTGTGCGTAGCAGAATAACAAAGCTGACAACTAGGGGCAACAAGAGCTTGAGAATATTGACTTTGAACATGTGAATTGATAAATTAAGCAACTAGATTGTTGATCTAAGCATTCATAGTAGCAACTTGAGAAGATAAGCTATTATAATCTTGATAGGACCTTGCAAAAACCTCATGGACTTGCCTATTATCATAGCCTCCATACTACTGGTAATTGCTTGTTATCTTCTCAATCAAGTTCCATGCTTCATTAAGAGTTAATCATCAATGGAACCTCTAACAGTTGCATCCAAATTCTTTCTACATGCATAGCAAAATCCTGAATGAAAATACTATACCAAATACTCACACAGAATCTGATGGTATGGACATCTAGCTAGCATCTCTTGAAACCTTCCCTAAAACTTATAGAAAGACTCTTGATCACACATTTTGTAACAAAAATCTCCTTTCTTAATGTAGTAGTTTTGGAAGTAGGGAAGTATCTCTTTAAGAAAGTAGTCCTCAAGTTATTCTAGGAGTTCAAGGCTTGAGGTGGATGATGTGGCATCATATAAAATCATTCCTTTGCCTTTCCTTTAAGTGCAAAATGAAATACTTGTCTCTATACGGTATCCATGTCAGTACCTATAGGTTTCATGGATGAGCAAACCCACTACATAGTCTTCAAATACTTGAAAGGATCCTCACCTAGTAATCTATAAAACTTTGGTAAGTTACTTAACAAAGGACCTTTCAACTCAAACATTAAAATCCAAAGCAGTACAAGTGCAAAAAGGATAAAAGTTTGCATTAAAAGATGTAAGTTCTATTATGCTCCTACGTGCTCTTCTATTATTCATGTTATTTTCTCCATATTGCTCATTTTGATTATTCTGATTATGAGTATAAGCTTCTCCTTCATTAACTTGCTATATGACAAAATGATTATCTAAGATATCACATTATACAAATTCAGCTTTAGCTGCAACAGATTCACCAGGAAAATTAAGCTCAATAATAGATGCAACACTAGATCGATTTAATATTTTAGTTTTCTTATTTTGACTAAGTGTTCTATTGATTTCTTTGATTGAAGGAAAGAATTTAGAGCTTATGGTCATGCAAATCAAACTCAACAAGTATAGAGGATATCAAGTATATCACAAATATTGCAACTTTAGAAATTTAGATCAATTAATCGCAGTTTAAAACACTCAGGTGATGACTAAAAGGTCTTATGGTCATGATGAAAAATCATAGATAGAAGATGTCTTAACAAAAATGAACTTCACGTCATAACTGTTAGTCATAGAGAGCAAAATTTTTTAATCAGGAGTTTTTGTCGCAACCAAATGTCACTTTAGTGGTGACTAAAAATCACAGAGTAAAGGCTTAAAATTTGAAAATTTTGGTTGGGATCAAATGTCACTCTAGTTGCGCCTAAAAATATAGAGAGTAAATTTGATTTAAACACTAATTTTTGGTTGTGACTATATATCAATTTGATTGCAACTAGAAACCATAGAGAAGAAAAATTGATGGAAAAGATTATTAGTTTTGACCAAAAAGCACTCTAGCAGCAACTAAAGGTTACATAGAGCAAATATGATTTAAAAAGTAATTTTAGGTTGCAACTAAAGGTGTGTTTGGTCATCACCAGAGACTCTCAAAAATCATTTTTTGCACCTTAATCACAACCAGAAAGACAATTAGTCGCAACTCAACATGACAAAACACTAAATTTACAGAAACAAACTAAAACACCTATATACTTTTTATGTTTTTGAGGCCTAGTATATTGCTTAGGAAACCTTAATAAGTAAGGCTCCCTGGCAACGGCACCATTTTGATAATCATCATTTTAATTATCAAACAAAACTAACCTAACCAATAGTAAAGTGAAGTTAACCTCGGTCAATTCACAATGAGCCTAAATGGATGTTAAAGTACCTAATTAATCTAATGAGCCATACGTTAACAAATTAATCACACAATTTGTGATATGATCTATTGACTAAATTATGAATATAAATCCTATGCTATTATTTATAATTTTATGCCTTTGTGGTGATAAAATATATCAATGACAATTATATTCCCTTGGAGATTACCTTACATTCATTATCCATAGAATATTTAGAGTTAATTAGTTGAATTAGAATATGTTAGCTAGCTAAAATCACAATGAAAGCTATAACTCGTAGATATTGAATAGAGAAACAAGAATCATTCAACTCAAGAGATAGAAGAAGATGAATTAAAGATATATAACTGTACTATGTTATATAATTATTGTAATTAACCACAACCATGTCTAACTCATTCTATTGCCTATAACAGAGAAAAGTTGTACATAAAAAGAGAGAGAATAGAGATGAGAAGGAGGGAGAATGGTGTGTGTGAGAGAGAATAGAGGTGGAGTGAGAGCTGATGGATAATGAAATGATGGTAGCTGTTTAGAGATGGATCTGTGTAATAGAGTCCAGAAGTATGTGGATGGATCTGTTGTGGAGTCCCCCTAAAATGATGTGCAGTTGCTTTTGTTATATAAAAGTGTGGACTGACTGACTTCAGATTTGAATGGTAGCTGGAATGAATGTGTGATGCAAGGTGTGTTATTTGCATGACAACATGTGCATGAATATGTTAGCTTCCCCTCCACATGATTTCTGTTGCATCACATGTGTGATCCCTACTTGCTTCTATTTTAATTCCTTAATTATAGCACATGCTTAAATATCCTTGTGTCCAGCTGTCAATTATAATTATTTATGTTTAATTCTTACAAGAACAAGTTGTCTTGGTAATTAATTAGCATTTTCCTAAAATGGGACATTAAAAGAAACAGATTATTTATTCAATTATTCACTAAAATCACATCAATTAATTCCCAACTGTTGTAATTTAATTTTATTAATTAATTTCTCACCATATTGGTAAATGGGGATAAAAATCAATAATAATACTCTTTTTGAACACTCTAAAATAATTACAAATATGTGTTTATCAAAAGGGTAGTTGTATGTGCCATTTGTGGTAGATGGCTCAAAACTTTATCCAATAAATTGGGACTCATTGTCCCATACGATATCTTTTGGGAGTCTAAACCTATAGATAATGTTCTTCAACTAGAAGTTAACTACCTTTGCTTCCTAGATATGGGTGTACATGCTTGCCTTTATCTACTTGGTGAAGTAGTCGATCATTACCAGCATGTAGGCTACTCTGCCTAAGGCTGTAAGGAGTTTCCCCATGATGCCCATGCCCATGTCATGAATAGCTAGGTAAAGGTAATGGGGTGTAGTAGCTCAGGTGGTTGGTGTGATAAGTTTGTGAATTGTTGGTATATGTCGCATTCTTTGCTAGGTTCACGGCATCTTTTCTTATCGTAGGCTAGTAGTACCCTCACCTAATCATAGGTCAGTAGTACTCTGATACCAAAATTCGATATAATTCTTTAAATCATATATCAATATCCTATTTCACATGAAATTCCTTAATAAATTCTACTAAAATCTGAAAAATATGTGGAACCCAACTAATGCCCATATTTTCTAGTAAAAATTTGGGACTGAAATGTTTCCCAGTATTTTTGGGCAATTTCTTGCTAACTTTCTCATAATTGCAATTTTATAGATAAATTTGGCAAAATATACTTTAGTCCCTGAATTTACCTAATTCTATTTTAGTCCCTTACTAAATATTATGAAATTCTAGTTTAGTCCCTAAAATTTCAAAACTCCACTTAAGTCCCTTTTCTATTTTCCTTGTATTTTCTTATTTAACTTTTGCCTAAATGACGTCTACTTCCCTTTGTCTTTATAACTTTATATCTTTTATATATTTCTAGGACTTTTTCTTAAAGGGTTATGGTAGCCTACCTATTTCAGGCTACTTTCTAAGATTTTGGGCCTAAAAGTTGATATATTACAAATAGTACCTTGATCTCAATATTTTCCTGATGAGCCCTAGGCCCCCAGAGTGGTCATCACATTGTCCCTCATGGATCTCACAAATAACGTATGTTGCTTCTTGTGGTCTGACATAGAGTAAAAGAGGTCCCATGTACGACTTCTTGTATAGCTTGTTATATTGTTTAGGGTGAATGTTGTCCTACAAATAATGTAGGATAGGGGTTCACCAGTCCTAAGTCAGGTGATTCGCCAGGTATGTACTAGTCTTTATATGTATGGCAGGGTACTTTAGGTACACCGTAGGGATAGATGCATTATGATTGACCTAGATGGTAAAACCCAAGCTAGCAAGGTTGTCTACTTCTCTATTATCATCTCGTGATATTTGGGCCATTATGAACTTGAGGAATGCTTTAGTTATTGAGATGGAGAGAGTTTGGAACTATAACATGCAGATATCACGTACCTTGTACGTATTATCCACCTATTTGGTGATTAGTTAGGAGATGGTCTGAACTTTTGAGTTTGTAATCCTTAGTTCTTTAACTAGTTATAGTCCCGCTATTAGAGAATTTACCTTATTATTGGTTGCCCTAAAATTGTAGCATATAAACTATCACATGACATCATTATTAGGAGATTTCAACACTATGCCCGACCATATGCCTTTTGCATTGGATGCACCATCAATGTATATTATCCACTGGGCCATATTGCCTTCGTTGATCAAGCTCAGCACTTCCTTGTCGACATTGGGTTGTGTGTCTAGGATACAATTTACTACAAAGTCAGTGAGTACTTGGGATTTGATGGCGGGTGCATGGTTATGCAATGTTGTATTCACTCAGTTCTATAGCAAATTTGGCTACTCTCCCTAATTAGTTTAAGCTTGTGTAGTACTTTCTTTAATGGTTAAGAAGTAATCACGAGGATCGAGTGGCATCTTCGATGCTAACACAAGTGCCAAGGGTAGCTTCTCGAGTTGTGTGTACCTTATTTTAGTATCTAAGAGGCCTTATTGGTGTAGTAGATAGGGTGTTATCTACCCTCATCATACGAACTTGGACAACACTTATGAGTTTTCTTAAGACCCTCAGGTAGAGGTAAAACACCCCCTCATCCTGGAGTTTTAACAATAACGGGGCTTGGTCATTTATTCCTTTACTTGTAAGAGGTTGTTCTCGTACTCAGGGGTCCATTCAAAAGTCTTGTTCTTCCTTAGCATGTTGAAGAATAGGTAGCACTTTTCTAAGGACTTGGATTTGAACTTGCTTAGCAAGGGTGGGGATGTCAAGTATGGCTTTGATCTGGTTAGGGTTCACCTCAATCCCATGATAGGAGACCAAGTACCCTAGGAATTTCCCTAACATCTTTATGAATGAACATTTTGCTATGTTTATCTTGATGTTGTACTATTGTAAGACTTGGAACACTTGATCAATGTGCTATATGTGTTATTCAGCTTTGAGGGACTTGACCAGCATGTCATCGATATGTGCCTCTATCGTTTTCCCTATATGTTGGGCGAACATTTTGTTGACCATGCCTTGATATGTTATGTTCACATTTTTTAGTCTGAAGGGCATGGGGTACATGAGGATTTGGTTGTATCCTAAGTTTGCTTCTTACTGGGCTCCTTAGGTAGTAGTCAAGAATGTTATTTCGCAGTTCAGTAAGTTGTGCGGCTAATCTTTGACCTTCCCTTTATATAGTATATGGTGCGAGGGTTTTTGGCTATTCCACTAGTCTTTATTCCATGTTGGGTGTGTTGTGGCTTGCCATGCTCAACTTACCCTTGTTGGTGTAGGTATCCACATTTAAAGGGCTATACTACTTCCATATGAAGGGCATGCACTTTGAGGTTTTGTGCTTGTGGTCTGAGTGGAACTCACACCACTTGGTCTTGTCCTACTAGTTGACCAGCTTCCTTTTCTTCAGGGCTATTTCACTATGTCGCACATCTTGTCGAGGATGTAGACAAGCTGAACTGTATCAATAAAGAAGTTAGTTGATTCGTGTTGGCATTCTCTAGTTGGAACGGGGTGAGGTGTCACAAAATTGACTTTAGCATGTATGGACAATGGGATATAAGGGAAGAATTTCCATTAAAACCACTTAAATCCAAGAGAAAACTTCCTACTACAAAGCTCAAGACTAGAGGAAGTAATTACCTTGCTTTGCTCAAAGTTTGAGTTATTTGACTTAGCTCAAATGTAAATTTTGGCAAAAGCTCCTTATGGTTCTTTGTTCTACTGCGTGGGGCCAAGAATGCTTAGGATACTATTTGATCTAATGATCTATATTTGCTTTTAATCTTTTCTTGCCCACCAAGACACTTTATGACCTCATCTATGACATCATTTTGGGCATTATTTGGTACAATTTAGATTAAAAATCTGATTGGTGAAATTTTAATCCAATCCGATATTGGCCCGGTCAGATTTTATAAAAATTATACATTTTTATAACTCTAATTTTTGTAATATTCCAAAATATGCTTTCTACCATTAAATCTAGTGTCTGGATTTTTCCTATCATTGACATTGTTATACTAGATATAAATTTAATTATTGTCACTTGAAAATGACCAAAATGCCCTTGGTTCACTATTTTGAACTATATTAACCCTATTACACTTTATTAGAATATTTTCTAACTCTAGTCAAGTACTTCTATATCCCTCTTTGACCTTTTGACTAATGCCAGATGTCCAAAATCCTCTCCGTTAGTTTCTTGTTCATTATTATTACATAGGGGCATTTTTGCCATTTTGTATATTTGCATATAGTTCTAGGTTTTGACCCCTTATCTTTTGCCGCATAATTTCTTGTTCATGAATATATAATTTGTACTATATACCTAACCCAGTTACTATTTTAAAATATTTGCTGAACATTTAACTTTTAGAAAATTATATCAATTAATCAAGACTTGAAATAAAAATATGCAATTAATAAAATTGATGAGGAAAATCTCCTCTATTTGTTCCTACCTTCAGATCATGGATTTAATGACCTGCCCTGATCTTTTCAAAAAATGACATTTAGTCCTGATATTTTGTTTTCCTTGATATTTACATTTATGCCCTTGAAATTGCATAATTATATTATAGACTTTGAATTTGACTAAATTCTATTTTAGTCCTTACTACACTTTTTGAAATTCTAGTTTGGTACCTAAAATTTTCCTTTGTACTTTCCTTCTTTAATAATATTTTTCTACTTTTCAATTTAGCGCTTTCTTCAATTCAACTGCAACTTTTTCCTGTATTAAGAATTCATGTACATTGGATATACTTTTATGTACACTGAATAAGAAAATTGTGGATATAACATTGGTTGCTATGGATATGACAATGCCTTGACTAGATTTTATATCTAGGGTGTGATTTTGATTATTCTAAGGCTTTCATAGATTTAAAATAAAGAATTATATAGAACTAGGTTGAGGAAGTGAAGTTCCAAGCATTGGAATCAAAAGTGGTATTATGGCAACAAGATAGGATGTCTCTTAGCCAACATAGTTTCACGGGGAAGGAGAGTGAGTTTGAAAAATCCAAGATCATATTTGGATTCCTTGTTCAAAATTGTATAGGAATGGGCGATGGGAATGATTTTTACAAAGCTAGAACACTAATCCTAAATCTAAGAGAAAGAGGTTAAGAGAGATAGTCTTGACTATTGTCACATTCTAATTTTTCCCTATCTATTTAAGACTGATAGAGAAAAGAGGTTTGGAAATGATTATGATGATAAATAGAGAAGAAAAATAGTTATTAGACAAAGGTATAAAGAAGAGGGACAAAAATAAAAACTCTAAAAGTGTTATGGTGCAAATTGTAAGTAGACATAAGCTTTGGGCCATTAAGTATAATTATTAAAAGTTGAGGGCCTAAAGTGTAATTTTCAAAAGTTCAAGGGCAAAATGTAATTATGGAATATTGACCCAGAAAAGGTCCAAAAATGTCCGGAATGATTTTGGTCCAAAATTCTACGAATAAAGAGAGAAAATTATTTTGATCAATTTAACACAACACAGAATTTTGATTTTAGGTCCCGATAAATTGATTTGAATTTATGAATAATAGGAAATTAGTACAGTATCCTCTGAACCTCATAATTAGATGAAATTTGTAGTAAATTCTTATAATTAATATGAAATTTATAAAATTGACATAACTCAAAAAGGAGTTATGTAGAATTTATAGTGAAATTTAATATGGATTAAAACCCTCGATAAATACTTTTTGAGGGAATTTCTTGGGAGGTGAGCCTATAAAGGTAGGGGACCATGTAGAATGCTCAAAATGATGCCTTATAGGCTCAATAATATTTTTAGATAAGAATATGGGCTAGTGTTAATAAAGACTAAAAAATATATAAAATTACGAAAATGACATTAAGTACGCCATTATGTTGTGCCATTAAGCAAGAGATAGATGGAGGGTATTTTGGTCATTTGAATAAGGTTAAACAGCCAAGGGGAATTCCCAAAATAGTTGACCAAGGTCAAGGAATACTCTGATGATGTGTGAAAAGACGATAATGCCCTAGAATATTAAAGTAAATAAAGAAGAACCAAGGGGTATTTTGGTAATATGCTAAGGGATCAGTAATTTTGTTTAGACCTAGTCCAAGAATGTCAATGGTAGGAATAATCTGGATGCTAGATTTAAGATAAGAAAGCATATTATGGAATATCAAAAAAATTAGATTTAGAAAACAATATGGTTTTTGGGAAATTGGACTGAGCTTGTGCCGGATTGGACTAAAATTTTTCTAGATGCTTCTTCCCCTTAGAATTTGTCATATGTGGCTATGAGGTATCCCTTGATGATGTTATGGATGATGTCATCTTTTGGCTTCTAGCGCAAGCCAAGATCAAGAGCAAATATGAGCCATTAGATCAAATAGTGCACAAAGTAATCTTGGCCATCCATTTCCATGCCTTGAAGTCTATAAATACCTCCCATTTTGTGGCCAAAATTTTAGCATGAGGAGGCGTTGGGGAGGTGCTTCCCAAGTGAAAAGCCAAACCAAGGAAAAGAAGAATTCAATGTCCAAAGTTCAAGCTAGCTAGGGATTGAGGGAAGCAACCTATCCTAGCTTATTTTCCTTTAATTTAAAGCCTTGAACTTAGGGTTTTTTGGAAGAAATTTGAGCTTTACCTAGGGTTTATGTGCTATCCAAAACCCTATATGAAAGGAGAAAGAAGAAATTAAAGTTTGAGCTATGTGGTTAATGCTTAAACAAGCTAGTTAGATGATTGATTATTGAATCAAGTCGATATTATTTACTTTGCCATGAAAGAGACCTTTTGGTATGCACTGTTCATGATAGAGTGAGATAGAATTTCAATGATTGAATGCTTCCATTGAATTTATATGTTGATTTTTTGTACGAATGGATAGGTTTTGAACATTGGAAGCATTGCAATTGAAAATTGTAATTTTTAGAAGTCTTCTCTGTTATTGTTTACATGCATCAATAGTGATTAGAATTTCATGATTTTGATGCTTCCAATGGTTTTAAAAAAGAAAAGTTGTGTGGAATAAAGTAGAGAAACAAGTATTGAAACCTTTGGAATGGATAGCGGAGTAATGGAATTTTCTCCAGAATAGTGCATGGTTACTGGAATTTGGGAATTCTGAGTTCATAAATGGATTCAGAAGGCCAAATTGTGTAGGGTAAGGTTAATATAACAATTATTTCAATGCCAAGTTAATTAGTAAAGATTAAATAAATAAAGTTATGTTAGTTAAAGTAAGAAAATTAGATAAAGTATGTTAGTTAAAGTGAAGATTAGATAAAGTTATGTTCAAGAAAATTAGATTGTAATGAGTGGATGATAATGCTATGTTAGGAATTGATTGGTGTGATCAAAAGAGGGCAACCGCACATCAAGGAGAAGTAAGAAAGAAAAAGCAAAGATAAAGTAAAGGAAAGTCAAGCATATGAGGTAGTAAATTATCTTAAACTTATATATATTGGATGTTATGCTTGGTTGTGCTATGACTATGTTGAATTGTGTTACATATATGTATATGATTAAATCTCTATGCTATGATTACTTTGGCCAATTGTATTTCATATGATACATGGAAGCATGCACATTACACAAGGTTAACACTTTCACAAGCAAGGACAAGTATTTACATTAGCATGCATTGTTTAATACCATTTGCTATTGAAATTTCCCCAAAAATCTCACCCCTTCCATGTAATCCTAATCCCATCAGGTTCATGAATGATGAAAGAAGATTAACAAGCATGAAGAGAAGTTAGAGATTGGATAGTATAAATGTTATACAAAGAATTGTTATATGTAATGATTTATATTACCAATTTGAGCAGTGATGTTCATGATGTAATGAAAAATATTAAATGATGGAATAAAGGTACAAACTTTTACAGATATTTGTCAAGCTTTGTTTTGACACCAAAAATGCTTTATTTTGATGTATGTACAAAGATAACGAATTTTCTAAAGTCAAAGGCTAGAATTTATTTTCAAATTTTTTGATAAAATGAATAGTAATCTTTTACAATTAAACTGTATTTATTGACTAATATTTAATCAAGAACTTATTTTTCCCTTAAATTTCAAGATGTTAACTTTGTGTAGCTTTTTGAACCATTTTATTTCACTTTTTTTATAATTAATTAAGATTTTTCAAAGTTCATCGCCAAAATTGGATATACTATATAACAGTAACTCGTTAAAGTAAAATTCTAAATTTAGCTAATGGACTTAAAAAGTCATGTAAGTGGTTCTAAATGCTACCAAATTGTCCTTAAGAAGTACGAAAGTAAGGATGTTACAACTATGATGTAACCTCT
This sequence comes from Leucaena leucocephala, assembly GCA_037074615.1. Lineage (NCBI taxonomy): Eukaryota > Viridiplantae > Streptophyta > Magnoliopsida > Fabales > Fabaceae > Leucaena > Leucaena leucocephala. The sequence goes on from CM073534.1 coordinate 5,650,938, forward strand.
TGGTCTTAATTAGTTTTTTTATCAATGTGAATGATTTTAGGACCTAGAGACATCCAAGAGGATGGAGTGATGTTGTTGAATAAAAGCTTACATGGTTAGGAAGCTTAGGGAGCAAGATGTACTCTAGACAAAAAGCTCAAGTACAAGATAGTGGACTTACTCATTTATGTGCTTGATATGTATGCTTATGTGCTGAGATGTTTGAGTTGAAAGAATTATATTGTGACATGATAAATGTTATTGAAAATTCCATTTATAACATGCTTTCCATGGCCATGCATTTTATACAAAGCAAAAAGTATAATGGCATGTCACTAACTAAAGTAAGTTTAAGTTAAATAATATATCATACATTAGAATCCATCTTGCAAATATAAGTGGTAATATTTGCTACTGAGATTCTCCAGCATCTCACTCTCCCTTAATCAACCAATATAGATCAATCATGATGGAAGATGTATGCATAAGAAGAGCCAAATGATGGAAGACAAAAGTAAAGAAATTGTATGGTCTATCATATGATATATGACTTAACCATTTATGTAAATGTTATGTAATGTACCAATTTATGAGATGAAAATGTGTGGAATAATCATGGCATGTTGTCATAATGTATATGAATGTATTGGAAGCTATAATAATGGATAAAGCATGCTAGAATAATTAATGAGAATTACGAAAGAAGCATGCTAGTAAATGGATGAATTAAACCACAAAATTTGGTGAGAAAATATTAAACATCCCAAGATTTAAATTTTTGGGTAGTTTGCCTCAATTGTATATGAGAACTAAGAGAAATGGATTTCTAATTTTGAGGCAGAGAATCTAGAATTTTTAAAAATATGAACAATAAATTTAACAAATTAACTGTATTGGATGGTCAAGTAAAACTTAAAATTTATATTTTTTTCCTTAAAGTGAAATAAAAGAGCTTCAAGTATAAATTTAGATCACCTCCATATAATTTTTTTGCAATTAATTATGATTTTTGAAGTTTAGACTGTCAAATATGGAAAATAAAAAGGGAATAGTACATGAGGACCAAATTGCAAATTTTTAAGCCAAAGTATTTCTTCTGCCAATCAAATATGCTTCTGAATGCATACTTTAAGAGATTAAAAGTGGGATGTTTTATACGACGCTCTCGAGGACTACGTCCTTGTCTGCGTTTTTGCTAGTGTCATCTGATAGCTCCTTGTTGGCCTTTAATAACTTCATATTCTCTTCTCCCAAAGCCTCATTCTCCTCTTTAAGGCATCTTAGTCATTCGACTTGTTCATCTACCAATTCTAATTAGGTTATGTTAGAAAATGGGCCAGCCTACCCTTTGTAGATTAGGCCCAGGTCCATGAGAAGTGAAAATGGAGGGAACAATTATATTTTTGAAGGGAGGAAAATGAGGGAGTTGGAAGTTACAAGTATCCCACTCCTCCCATAAGTTAGGGCAAAAGGAAATCAGTTTTTGATTCTTGTTTTTCCATATAGCAGAAAGAAAAGGAGTGTACACTTTTTGCTCTCCTCCTCTATTCTCCTTCCATTTCTCTGTTCATCGGTGCTCTTCATTTTTCTGGTGAATTTGCTAGGAAATGTACCAAAGTCCATACAAGGTGCTCCGGTTGTGTGTGGGTATCTCAGTGGAAAGGAAACCATCTCAAGTAGACCAAAAACCTTTAGTGGTATCATGAACCAAGTTTTGTGCTTCCGCGTGCTTCTTTGTGATTTTTTATTTTCTAGTTATACATTATTCTGTATGCTTATTTATGTTTTAGAGTGTTTATTTAGTGATAATATGCATAGAGCATGTATTTAAACCATAAACAAAAGCACAAAGAATGTAAAACGTAATAGAGCTTTCATTTTCAAAAGTGGGTCATTAGAAAACATAGTTTTTAGGCCTTGAAATTAGTCTCATTGCGTAGAACATGAAAAAACGAAGTAAATGACACCAAGAATGTCGAAATCGGATGTCAGACGGAGAAGTTATGGCCAAAAAATGTGTCGGGTCTGTGCGGCCCGGCTGGAGGTTAAGGATGATCAAAACGGTGTATTTTGATCACCCCCAAAATGGCGTTATTATGATGTTGTCTAAAAAAATGGCTGCTGCGCTGTGGACACTACTGGGCTGGTGCAGCCCTGTCCAACAAAAAAAATTTGGGTTGACAGAAGCCCATTCCAACAAAAAAATGTTTTTTTGTGTTATAAAAGTATGGGTAATGGGCTAGGTCGGATCAGTGGATCCAACCCAGTTTTTTATGAATTTTTTCTTCTTGGGGCACATGAGGGAGCGTGGGCCTTCGATTGAGGTGCGGTTTATTCCTAAAAATCTCTCAAATCAAGATCTTTATTTTGATATATAATTTCCCTAATTTGGAAGGTAATTTTGTACTTATTTATGAATATTCAGTGTATTTTCTAGTGTTTTTTAGTATTTAAAAATTCTAAAAAAATTATGATAATTAATATTTTTTATTATTTAGGTGAAAATGACTTCATCTAGCACTAAATCTCTGGGATATACCTTAAATGATGACATCTCATTTTAAGATTATGTCAATAACCTATAGGAGAACATTCAAGAGGACCCTGAGGGGGAACCTGAGGGGGATCCAGAAAAAGATCTTGATGAACTTTCTGAAGAAGACCTAGAGGAGTTGATAGAGGAAGTTCTGCGAGAGGAACCAGAAGTAATATATGATTCCAGACCATGCTCAAAAACTTTATTCCCCATCGAACCACTTCCTTTATAGCCTTTCATGGTGTCTTCTGATTTAAATTCCAAGATGGTGCCTACTCTTAATAGTGACTCTCCAGTTGAGGACAGAGAGGAAGTGAACAACCTCTAACCCCTACTTTGGCCATGAATATAGCTGAAAGAGATGCAACCAAATTAACAAAAATAAAAGGCGTTAATGGTGTGATTGGTGATTATATTGAATGCATGATAGATAAGGAGAATACTGGATTCTACTATAGAATCCAGCATGTTGATTTCCAAGAATTCACTGAATATGGACATCATAGCTCTTTGAAATGTTATAGGAGCATTGCACAAGCCGAATAGCATCCTCCTATAAGCATATGTACCAAATGGACATGTGAATATGGTCTTTTCTTGGTCTTCTGGTGCAATTGGAATCTCAAAATATCCTAAAAATCCATCAAGAAACAATAATGGGCCTTTCCCGCAAGTCTTTCGAACATTTGATTAATAAATTGTAAAGGAAAATAGTCCTTCCTAGTTGCATCATTCATTTTTTTGTAAACAATATGCACTCTCCATGAGTTCTGTAATCTAGTAGAGATTAATTCATTATTTTCATTCCTTACCATAGTTATACCACTTTTCGTAGGCACCACATGAGCTAGACTTACCCATTCACTGTCTCAAAATTGGGTATATAATGCCATCATTCAACAATTTAGTTACCTCTTTCTTGACCACATCAGAAATCAAAGGGTTTAGCCTTCTCTGTTATTGTTTAATAGGTTTAGCTCCATCATTTAACTGAATTTTATGTGTACATACAGATACATCTATACCAGGTATATTAGCTTTAGCCTAACCCATTTCTCTCTTATGTGCTTTTAAAACTGAATCAGCCTTTCTTCTTCAAAAATAGAAAGTGAGTTAGCAATTATAATAGGTAATGTATCATTTCTAGCTAAAAATACATATTTAAGGTTACTAGAAACTGGTTTGAGGTCTAGCTCATGTGGCTAAACAATTGATGGAACCAACTTCTTAGTTTCTAAAGCTACAATAGCCTCACCAATTCTCTCCTCACAAGTTCTGTGTTGTCTAGTTCTGTCCCTGTAATGAAATTTCCAACAACTATATTTTCTCCTATAATTTTATCCTGTTATTTCTCTCCAAATCCTTCATTCAAAAGGCCAGTAACAGATAAAGAAAAAGATATAGGGTAGAAAGTAAGCTATAATCTAAAATATGGTTAATACTTGACACATCACCATTACCATCCAAAGAAAATTTAGAAGAAGAAGAAATTTCATATTCAAACAATTCACATTTAGCGTTATCAAATTTGGCATCACCAGCAATTCATGTTCCTCTTTAGCTGCTTCAATGTATGCATCAATTGAACTTAGGCCTAACAGTGAGTAATCTTCAAATAGATGTCTCATTACTTTATAGACATTAAAAGTCATGATATTATCACCCACTTTCATTGTGATGCTCCTAGTTTTCATGCTTATCACAGTGTTGCTTGTTCTAAAGAATGGCCTACCCAAGATAATAGGTCCCTCTAAATTTGACTCATGTGAAATATCTAAGACATAAAAATTTGCAGGTATAATCAAGTCTTTTACCTTCACCAATATGTCCTCTAGAAGCCCCTCAGGTTTCCTAGTGGTTTGATCAGCAAGTTGCACTATCATTAATGTTTCCTTAAGTGAGCCTATGCTTATACCTAATGATATATAAATAAAAGTTGGCATTACATTAATGGCTGCACCAAGATCTAACAGAGCACTAGCATACTAAATCTTTTCTATAGTGATTGGGATTCTAAAGGAACCTGGATCATCATATTTAATGGGAAGTTGTGTCTTAAGTAAAGTTGACACACTAGATCCTACTTGAACCCTTTCATTTGGTTTGCATATTCTTTTATTAGTACAGAGTTCTTTCATGAATTTCCTATACTTAGGTATACTTCTAATCAGATCTACAGGTGGCACATTAACTTCCAATTTACCTAACAGATTCAGAATATCTTGTTCCTGTTATCTTTTAAAACTTTCTTTGGACACATGTATGCATTAGGAAAAAGTAGGTGTTTAATACTCACCTCTCTGTCCTTCTGTTACGTATCTTCATGCTCATTCTTATTATGGTTTCTGTCTAATTTCTGACTTGTATTGGTGGAAATAGCTACTGCCACCTACATAACAAATGGTTATGCAATATCCTTCAATATAGTTTGCTAATTTTTCTGCTACAATATCTCCTTCTCTTTGTGATGAGGGCCAATTGTCGTGGTCCAATCCATCAAAATAAAGATTATTGCACCAAATATAATATAGTATAAGGCACAACCCTATCATTCTTCTCAAGGAGCCTTTTATTTGGAAACCTAGCAGATTGGATGTCAAAATCGATGAAAACTTGAGTAGGGATAAAATGGTTTCTGTGGTTTTAGTGATTAATGCAATAAAAGTAGGGTGCAGAAAAATAAATATTTTTGGATTTTTGATTAAGATGAAAATGAGTTGGTTTGTTTGAAAAATATGTTATGAAAGACTCTTGATGATGAAAATATATCTATCATTGCTCTCATATTAAAATTGGAGTTTTGAAATCACTAAGACTAAAAGAAAACCTCAATTGATCGATTGAGTATAGAACCCTACTTTCTCTTAAACCCCTTTGATCAAAGCTAGTTTAAGAACTATTAGTGAACTGTCAGAAACCACTTAGCGTGTAAGTTGAATTGGATGATAAAAATGCCCTCGAATGGTTGTTGATCAAAAACCCTAGATTTCAAGCAATTGAATTAATCAACAACGATCGCTGATAATAACCTAACTCTCTTAAATAGAAACTGAAATATTCTATTAAAAAGCCAATGTTCAAAGCATCTAAATTCAATTATAAAGTATAATCTTAGAATGATCAATCGATATTCAAAACTTGCTCATAAAATAAAAACCCTAGATCTAGCAACAATCATAACATGAGAAGATACAAATTAGAACAGTAGAAACTCCCCATTTCAGTCCATAAGCTCAAGATATCAAATCCATCATCAAGAGACTAAATATTTAGCCTCTCATGACTCCTGTTATACTGCAATCGCTGTCCAGATGTGATTCCATGAAGAAATAATGAGAAGATGATAGATTGATGGTCTAGAGATGTGGGGAAGTCTATGGAGAGGTGTACAAAGATGGAAGATGTGAGAAGTTGATAAGAGAGCACTAAAGTACTGCTTCTTAGCCTAATAAGGTCAAAAACTAGCCTCCCCCTTGACGGTAGCCTTCCTCTCCTTTTATTTCTGCATGACCTAATTCAAAACGAGCAATTTCAATGATTTCGCATTTTAGTCATGACCAGATACATGTTTTTGTCGTGACTTATAAACAAAGAGAGACTTAAGAAGAATCAAGGTCACGACCGGCGGACTCTTTGGTTGCAACTAAAATATACAGGAGCATGATTTCACTTTCATTGACTTGTGATTTCTTTCCTGGTCCTTACTCTCTTCCAAAATACCTGCAATCCAACATAAAAGCTCACTGTAAAAGTCCAAATCAGTAAATAACATAATATATGCAGTTTGGAAGAGTTAATTTACCATTTTACCCTTTAATTATCATATTGCCACGCACAATCATGTATTACCACAAAAGTACAATTTAAGGCATAAAATGAATGGTAAATTTGTTATAAAACTCTTAAAAATGTCACAAAAACCATATACAAAATGTGTCTGACATCTTTGGTCACGAAAATAATGTATTAAACCTTTAACCAAAATAATGGAGTGTGGAACTTAAGGAGTTTGGAATTCCTTGGTTGCGTCTGACATCTCTGGTCGCGAGCTTTTAGCTTCTTATCGTGACTCCAGTTGACAGGGTGTGTCTCTGGAACTTGTTGTCATGACCTGTTCATCTTTTAGTCGTAACTTAGGTTCACATAAAGGTTATCCCTTAGCAAATTAATGTTTAGTCATGATATCTTCATCTTCGTGTCACGACTAATTGTCTCTAGAGTTTTGTGTTGTGACCTTAAAGCCATTTGGTCATGACTCAGCTTCACAGTGAGTCTCATATTGATGTTTAGTCATAGCATGGGGGTCAGTTAGGCACGATCTTGGGTCATAGAGACTTGACCCTTCTTCAATTGTTGCACTTCCTACTTCCAGAATATCTTGGGATCCTGTAAGAACACTCAACAAACTTTTGCAAACGCATTATCTCTATCATTATCATGCAAACACAATTCATGTTCATCCCAAGTCTTTTCAATAGCATAATCAATGTCATTCAAAGTAGTAAAAGTAGAATTATCAGAAGGAAATTTCATTGCTTCATTCATGTTGAAGGTTACCACATGCTCTCCAACTTTCATTATGATGGAACTATGCTTCATATTAATGATGGTCTTGGACGTTTGGAGGAAAGTTTAGCCTAGTGTCAAAGTGTTTCCATTTACTAACTTATTGGACATGTCCAAATCATAAAAATCAGCTGGTAACACTAAGTCATTGACCTGTACTATAATATCCTCAAGGATTCCTTTAGGATACCTAATTGATCTATCAGCTAACTGGAGCACTATGCTTATGTCTCTATGATTGTTGATACCTAAAGCTTAATATACCGACAAGGCATTACATTAATGGCTGTACCTAGATCTAGTAACGTTCCCTTAATAGGAATATTTCCTATAGTGCATGGGATTGTATAGGATCCTGGGTCTTGGCACTTAACAGGTAGTTTAGCCTTAAAGAGTGATGACACATTAGCACTCTGTTGGATTCTCTCGAGAGGCCTAAACTTCTTTTTATCAGCACACAATTCCTTCAAAAATTTTGCATATTTAGGGTTTCTCTTGAGGAACTCAACCAAATGGATGTTTATTTCTAACTTATTGAATATAAGCATCTTTTGCAAAATCAGGATCAATATTTTTCTTTCCAACAAAATAAGATTTAGGAAAAGGGAGATCTTTTATACTTACCTCCTTACCTGTATGCATAGAGGCTCCTTGCTTGCTCGACTTCGGCTTCTCCTTAGGTTGCTTTCTTTTGTAGGCTGGACTTGGTATTGTTGCTACTTCTTCTTGCAACTCTTGTATCTCTACTAGGGCTTGTGAGTTATCCTCTTGAGTTGGCTTCTTCATTATAAGCTATTGTTCTTTAGCACTTTCAGATTTCCTAATTTACACATGTGGCAGAGATGAATTCTCAAACTCAGTATCTTCCATATCCTACTTTGGTGTATCAGTTTCCTTAAAATACACCTTTCTATCACTTCTGAGGGATATAGCATTCAGACCCCTCAGATTAATGAAGGTGTTCAAAGGTATGCTGCAACTGCTCTTTCCTTGAATGTCACTAACTGTATTGGAGACTTGAGTTAAATGACTTGTAATATCTGCATTCTTGGAATTAACTCCTCAAGTCTCCTATGCACATCAGCATTATCCTTCTGCATACTTTGAAGGATTGAAGCTATGGAGGTGAAATGACCATCATTCTCTTTGAGCTTGTTATCTATTTTGGTCATTCTACTATCAATGTTGTTCTTCTGCGCAGCCATACTCTTCAACAATTGAGAAGTCTCATCTGGCCTTGATATTAATAAGGTATTAGGGTGAGTTGGAACTATAGACCTTGTATTATTTTGGTAATTGCTTGAGGAAGCACCACTTCCTTGGAATTGGTTTGGCTTATCACCCCCACCTAAAGTTTAGGTGGTTTCTACAACCAAGGTTGTATGTGTTAGAGTATGGGTCTCTCTTCTGGTATTGATTGTCTCTCCCTTGATACATTGCTGCCACTTCTTCATATTGTCTGTCACATGTACCGATAGCATGCATCATTGAACCGCATGATTCACATCCTATAACTAGTGCCTGTGAGGTATCCACTACATGAACTTGTTTTGTGGAATACAACTCTCTTTTCAATCAAATTCATCCTCTTCTCCATTCTATTTCCCAGGGCTACTATTTCAGCTAAGATCTCTTTTGAATTACCCAAAGAAGATGTGGGCATTCTCCTTGGATCCCCTGTTTGTGGTCTTCATTGGCCATTTTCTGGAATAACTCCCAACTTGCTTGTGGGGTCTTATCTCTCAAGGATCCATTTACTGCAGCATTCAAGGAAACCTCATTATGAGGAAGTAGACCATCAAAGAAAATGTCTACTAAATCAACCTTGGTCATGTTGTGGTGAGGGCATCGAGCCAACAGGTTAAGAAACCTTGTTCAATACTCATGTAAAGATTCGCCATCCTATTATAGAATATTAATGATCTCCTTCTTCATTTGAGTGGTCTTTAAAGCTGGGAAAAACTATTCAAGATATGTTGAATTTAGCTGATCCCATGTAAGTGTGGAGAAATGTGTTGGCAAATTGTATAGCCAATCCGTAGCCTTCCCTTATAAGATAAAATGGAAACACCTCCTTAAGACATCATCCAATGCAGTCATTGGATGCTTCATTGAAGAACAAATCATTTGCATGGTTTGTAAGTGCGTGTATGGACATTCTCCTGCAAAACCATGAAATTTAGGTAAGGCTTACATCAAAGCTCCTTTAATCTCAAAATTAGCTTCTTCAGTATAGAAACCATAAGGATCATAATTCACATACGAATGATTAATTTCCCTCATACTTCTATTATCTTCTGCATTCATTGGTATTTCATTTTCTCCATGCCCATTATGCTCATTATGATTAACATCAACCATATTTAGTTTAGTTTCAGACTCTAGAATACTATAGGAGGAACAAGATTTTGCTTCTTCTCTAAATTCCATAAATTCTCTCTTTAGTTTCCTAAGTCTTCTCTCAATTTCAGGTTCAAAAGGCACTAATAGTTTAGTTCTTTTATGCATGCAATGTAGAAACAATAAAGAATAATCAATACAATCAGTTAGAGTTAGTCATGAAAGTTGCACAATAGAAATTTTTCAGTTAGTTGCAACTCAATGTCACAGATAGCAATAGTCACAACTGCTTTTATCATAGTAGGCAAATTTCACAGGGAAACAATCAGGTCTCGACAAAAATGGTGTTTGGCCACGACTTAAAGTCCTAGAGAGTAATTGTCACGACGCAGGTGAGTTTAGGTCACGACTCAGTCACACAGACTATTTTTTTGCAAAAACTCATAAAAGTACATAATGCAATGAAATTTAAAAACTACTAAACTAAAATGCAAATAAAAACAAGAAAAATGACTCAGGTAGCTAATGAAATTGACAAACAATTACTAGGGAACCAATTACTTGGCTCCTTGACAATGGCGCCATTGATAACACAATTAATAAATTCATAAATTAACAATGTTCATAAGACAATGATTGGCCCCTATGGCACAATTTCCAACAACCTCCCACTTACACTAGGTACAATCATTAATTTGACTAATTCCCATTGACCTAACATGACGCTCATGCTTTGCCTACACAAGTGGCTTTGTTAGAGGATCAGCAACATTATCTTCTCCTGCTACTTTGCATATTTTTATATCACCTCTATCGTTGATTTCTCTGATGAGATGAAATCACTTGAGTATATGCTTGGTCCTTTGATGTAACCTAGGCTCTTTGGCCTGTGCAATAGCACCGCTATTGTCACATAGCAAAGTTATTGGATCTGAGATGGTAGGTATCACCCCTAGTTCTGTGATGAACTTCTTGATCCAAATGGATTCCTTAGGTACATCAGATATTGCTATATACTCAGCTTCCATTGCAGAATCTACTACAGTGCCCTGCCTAGAGTTCTTCCAGCTTACTGCTCCATTATTGAGGAGGAATATATATCCAGACTGCGATTTGTGGTCGTCCTGGTCAGTTTGAAAACTCGCATCTGTGTAACCAGTTACACAGAGTTCGTCATCCAATCCACCATAGACCAAAAATAAGTCCTTAGTCCTTCTTAAGTACTTAAGGATATTCTTGACAGCAGTCCAATGGCCCTCGCCAGGGTCCTGTTGATATCTGCTAGTCATGCTTAAGGCAAATGAGACATCTGGTCGAGTACATAACATGGCATACATGATAGATCCTATGGCCGAGCATATGGAACTTTACTCATGCGACCTCGCTGATCAGATGTACTAGGACACAGATCTTTGCTGAGGTGAATACCATGAGACATGGGTATGAAACCCTTCTTTGATTCGTGCATACTGAACCTATGCAATATTTTGTCTATGTATGTACTCTGACTGAGTCATATAATTCTTTTAGATCTATCTCTATAGATCTTGATTCATAGGATGTAGGTGGCTTCACCCAAGTCTTTCATCGAGAAAGACTTTCCTAACCAAGACTTGACAATCTGCAAGGTAGGAATGCCATTTCCAATAAGTAGGATGTCATCGACATAGAGTACCAAAAACACAACTGTGCTCCCACGAACCTTCCTGTACACACAAGGTTCATCAATGTTTTGAAGAAATCCAAACTCTTTGACTACTTCATCAAAACAATGATTCCAACTCCTAGAGCCTTGCTTCAGTCTATAAATGGACCTTTGAAGCTTGTACACTTTACCAGAGTCTTCAGAACGCACAAACCCTTCAAGTTGTGTCATGTACACATCCTCAAGGAGCTTTCCATTAAGGAAGGCTGTCTTGATGTCCATCCACCATATTTCATAGTCATAATATGCTACTATGGCAAAGAGGATTCTGATTGATTTGGCCATTGCAACTGTGGAAAAGGTCTCATCATAGTCCACACCATGAGTTTGAGTAAATCCTTTAGCAACCAGTCGTGCCTTGAAGACATTTACATTGCCATCCATGTCAATTTTCTCCTTAAAAACCCACTTGTACCCGACAGTTTTTACACCTTTAGGCGGGTCGACTAAGGTCCAAACCTTATTATCGTACATGGATTGCATCTCAGACTTCATGGCATTAAGCCATTTTTTAGAGTTTGGTCCCACTATAGCTTCTCGATAGGTAGTCAGCTCATTATGCTCAATGAGCAATACATCACGACTGTCAGAAATCAGAAATCCATATCTCTGAGGCTAAAGTCGTGTCCTATTAGATTTATGTGGACCTTGCGTGACTTGAGGAGTCTCAACAACTTGTTGTAAGTCTTCTTTATTTTCCATCTACAGTTTTATGGTGTCTTGTGGCTCTCAAACTTCTTTGAGGTGTACCTTTCTACCACTGGTTCTTTTAGAGATAAATTCTCGTTCGAGAAAGATACCATTTCTGACAACAAACACTTTGTTATCAGCAGGGTTGTAGACATAGTATCCCTTGGTTTCCTTAGGATATCCCACAAAAAGGTACTTTGAGGATTTAGGCGCTAATTTGTCTGAGGCTTGTTGCTTAACATAGACCCCGCATCCCCAAATCTTGAGGAAAGACAAACTAGGTGTCCTCCCAGTCCATATCTCATACGGAGTCTTTTCAATTGCCTTAGATGGAACAAGATTAAGTGTGAACACAGCTGTCTCTAGGGCATGGCCCCAAAAGGAGGGTAGAAGATCTGTTTGACTCATCATAGATCGAACCATATCTAATAGTATTTGATTCCTCTGTTCAGAAATGTCATTCCATTGTGGTGTCCCTAGAGGAGCCAATTGTGAGACTATTGCACAACTCCTAAGATGATTAATGAACTGTTGGCTCAAATATTCACCACCCTGATCAGATCGAAGGGCTTTAATTGTTTTGCCAAGCTTGTTTTGTACTTAATTTGGAAATATTTTGAACATTTCAAAAGATTCAGATTTATGCTTTATCAGATAAATGTACCCATATCTGCTAAAATCATCTATGAATGTTATAAAGTATGAATAACCTCCTCTGGCATTTGTGTTCATCGGTCCACACACATCTGTATATGTGAGGCCCAATAAATTAGTGGCCCTCCCACTATGCCTAGTGAAAGGTGACTTTGTCATCTTTCCTAACAAGCAAGACTCGCAAGTGTCATATCATTCAAAATCAAATGAGTTGAGAAATCCATCTTGATGGAGTTTGGAAATGCGTTTCTCATTTATGTGGCCCATACGACAGTGCCAGAGGTATGTCAGATTCAAATTGTTTGGTTTGACCCTTTTGGTGGTTATGTTATAGATATTTCCATGATTGGTTGTTCCAAATTTAATATGTAATGATCAACATACAAATCACCATGAGCATCAAAAATATCATTACGATAAATAGAACATCTACTATTACCAGCAATGGAAGTGAAACCTTCCTTATCCAAATAAGAAAGTGAAACTATGTTACTACTTAAAGTAGGAACATAATAGCAATTGTTCAAAACTAACAAAAGCTCAGTGGGCAGAACTAATTCATAAGTGCATATAGCTAACGCAGCAACCCTTGCTCTGTTTCTAACTTGTAGGTCAACTTCGCCCTTTTTCTGCTTCCTACTGTCCTTTAGTCCCTGAACATTTGTACAGATATGAGAACCACATGCAGTATCTAATACCCATGTGGTGGAAGTAGAAAGATGAATGTCTAGAACATAAATACCTGAAGTGATAACCCCGCTATCCTTCTTGTTCTTTTTCAGATCTTCGAGGTAGAGTTTGCAATTCCTCTTCCAATTACCAGGTTTATTGCAGAAGAAGTAGACTCCTTCCTTTGGAGGCTTTGCCTTCTTTGGTGCAGGCTTGGTTTCAGGCTTGCCTGACTCTTTGGTCTTACCAGATGAGCCATTACCCTTCCCCTTGTCTTTGCCTTTATTTTTCATACCCTTTCCTTTTTGAACCATCAAAACAGTACTTGGCTTCTTCTTAAGACTCGACTCAACAGTTTTAAGCATCCCATGCAGTTCAGAAATAGATTTCTCCATGTTGTTCATGTTGTAGTTCATGACAAACTGGTCATAACATTCTGGGAGTGAGTTCAAGACCAAATTCGTAGCTAACTCCTAGCTCATGGGAAATCTAAGCCTCTCAAGGTGATCAATGTACCCTTTCATCTTTAAGACATGAGTACTGACTGATGCACCTTCAGCCTTCTTGCAGGAATGTAAGGCCTTAGTGGTCTCATACCTCTCTTGCCTTGCCTGTTACTGGAATATTTCCTTGAGATGTACAATTATCTCATAAGCTTCCAAGTGTTCTAGATCTCTTTAGAGCTCTAGAACCATGGTGGCTAGCATCAAGCATCCCACATCGATAGAGTCTTCCTTATGCTTCGTGTAAGCATCTCTTTGAGCTCTAGGAGCATTGGCTGCTGGCTCCTCAGGAATGTGTTGATCTAGGACATGTGCCTTTCTTTCCTGCTTGAGAACAATTCTCAAGTTCCTAAACCAGTTAAGAAAGTTTGTCCCATTGAGTTTGTCCTTCTCAAGGATAGATCGCAGCGATAATGTAGCAGTATTACTATTCTTCATGATTCTACAATTAAAATATGCAAATGAATTAGCAATCTCCCACTAAATAAACAACCTTCAATGCAATAGTTAGTGGGCTAAGATCCATATTTGGCTCAAACTTAAGTCCGCTTTGGCAGGACGCTTAAATTAAGTTAATTAGGTAGGTAACACCTTTACCAATTATATCAAATGTAACTCTTAGATGTTCATGGGATTCTATCATCATATGATCTGGCATATTTTTAATCCCATCTAATGCCTTGAGACCCAAAACTGTTTTGTTAATCTCAATTAAGTTAAACAATAATAAACATGTGAGAGTAGCACCATTACTCTTGGTTATTTCCCCAAGATAACTCAAATGCACCCACTTTGGCGGAGTCTATAATTGAGCGATCGAGGTTTTGACAAGTGTTCATAAATTGATGGTATTATGACTTAAGATTTCATTTAGAGGGCTTAATTTAACTATCTGGTTTATAAAAATGCATGTTTCTCAGTTTGTATCTCATACAAGTAATATGCATGTGCTGATATAATCATAAGATGCATAATTTAAACGTGATACAATATGGCTCACCTATCCTAAGTCCACTCAAGCCAATGAGAGGATCTCTCTAGTAAGAAAAGGAAAATTACATATAGAAACCTCTTTTAACATTCGATGGGAGTGAGATGAGAAGAGAAGGTACATTAAGAGTATATAGAGGAAGGCATGACACGCAGGCCATTTTTAAAAAATTACAACACTTGCAATCTAGAGCCATATTGTTCACCATACCCAAACATTCAAGAATCAATATTCAGATTTAATTGTAGGGCAGTTAATGTTTCAAAACTAAAACATTCACATAACAGTATATGTTACGGTTATGTTGCGCTACGAACAGGTAGCCACGGCAGTCCCGCTAGCAGGTTAGTAGGCAGGGTCTGGGGCAGCGGCTAGAGAATTTTTTTTCATAAATAATTATGAATCTGAATTCATTTTTCTTAGACCCCATCAATATTAATTGATCAAATCAAAACGCATGCACCACCGATTTCAATTCCCTTTCAGATTCCTTATATGTCATACATAAAACGGTTTCCTTATATGTCACACATAAAATGCATGTTATCATATGATCGGCTACGACTAACACATATCATATGAATCAACAATCAATCCTAACTTAAACACAAAATGGCATGGCTCTGATACCACTATAAGGAATTGGAAGACACGCAGCAGAAATTAACTTAAAAATTTTTCTATTCCCTGCCAGGATCTACCGTATGTGTTTAAATCAAGTGGAAAGAAGTATTACCCTCAGTATTCAGTCACAACTTTCTCAGCTTTTGGTTACGACGTCCACAGCTTCTCTCCGCGACTTGTGATCTCTTTTCGATCGCAAGAAGTCGACGACTCAGGTTGGCTTCCTCTACTAGTATCCACACGAATAGCTTTCTAACCACGAACGACGTGCTAGTGCCTCCTGTCCCTCCAAGGCTTACTCAAGAATTCGTCATCTTCGTCTCTATTTCGGCAGTTTCTTATCTGCAAACCTTTTACGAATTTCCATTCACTCCTTTTTATCTGTCCCAACCATAGCTCCTAAATATCATATATATATAGGGTGCTATGCGTGTTACCACACACTTGGATTTTTGGAATTAATCTTATATTAATTCTGAAATTAATACAATATCATATATTGTATAATTTGATAAGAAACTAATTAAATAAATAGTGTTTGTATTAAATCTATCTCGCAGATTTAATTCACCCATTTATTTAATTTAAAATAAAGATAAGACGGAATTACATTTGATTTATTCTCATAAATCAAATTTGAGATATCATATCAATTTGAATTTCAAATTCAAGCGTTATAGATATTTAATTTTATCCTTATAAATTAAATCTTATAAATATGTCTTATATGAGATATCATATCAATTTGAATTTCAAATTCAAACGTGATAGAGATTTAATTTATCCTTATAAATTAAATCTTGTAAATATCTCTTATATAATATATATATATACGAATTTATATATATATGAATATAAATATAAATAAATATATACATCCACCCTGGATTATTCATTGAATCTGGACATGTCTTAGATTCAATTAATCTGGATATCATAGCTTGTGTTGGGCTATTTTGTGTGCGACCCTGTAGGCCCATATGAAGTTGGCAGTGGGCCATTTACTATACTGACTAACAAGTCACAAGTGGTCTCTAGCAAGACATCACGACTACCCAAATCATATGATGATTGATGAACGATGTAACCTTTTATACAACCATATCATGTCCCTTATGTCACGGGATATTTTGGTCATGGATGAGGCATGGATAATGTCATCCTCCTATTCCTGACCGTTACTTTCTCGATCCCTGAGTAGTCTGACTATAGAAATGGAACTACCTTTCCATTACAGTGTGGCCATACATTTCTCAAACTCACTCAGCGAGGGGCCCAGTAATATCTCTCTATGAATGTGAGGGACAAATTCCATCTTGACCATTCACATTCCTCCGCACGGAAAACCACTAAGCCCGAACATTGTCTTTATGATCACTCGGTCAAAAGTGACTTTTGACTAGGTTAAAGCTGAGCGTTTGTCATGTAGGAATCCATGATGATCTCAGGTCAAAGGGCATAGTGACATGGTTTGTATATGAGAGAAGCTTATGACTTAACCCATGCAGCTCTCTCATAGCGGGTCAGTCCAACACCTTGTACTCTTACATGTGCCTATGACTTTGATTTATATCTTTATACATCTTCAAAGTCATATTAGTCTTATTTTATCTTTGCTCTCACATAGATGACCGACCAGGGACATTTAGGATAAGATCATGAGTTATCAAAGGATGATCATCATAGTAAACATGCAAATAATATGATAACATAATTAATAAATTCATAAATCAACAATGTTCATAAGACAATGATTGGCCCCTAGGGCACAATTTCCAACAGTATGTTGTGTCTTGCGTGAGCTCTCCTAGAATGTGCTGATGTATGTGATATATATAAGTGTAGAATTAATTACTTCAAATATGAATTTGACTCCCTCCAGCTGTCAGCACATGTGTGAATCTCCCGCTTGCTTCTGTTATCATCTTCTTCATTCCTGGATCTAACACATGCTCAATCTGTTTGGCAACTCTATCCATGTGATTATGATATGTTATATCACATGCTTTCCACTAGTTATTTGCCCACTTGTTCAATTAGCTCCCATCCATGTGATCATATTAACCACTATATTTAGTCTGGATGTCCCTCATCCAATCTGCTGATTGGTTTCTTTATTCCTATAATGAAAATTAAATAGATTATTTATCCAATTAATCGCTAAAATAATATCAATTAATTCCCACTTGTTCTATTATTATTTTATTTATTAATTGCTCAATTTTTGATAAATGTGCATAAAATCAATAATAAAACTCTCTTTAAAAACACTAAAATCAATACAAATATGAGTTTATTGTCATATCCTCAATTTTCTTATCTGATGTATATGTACAGTTTATATATAATGGACATGAGATTCTTGGAATAAACTGTATCAGATTGAGAAAGGAAATAAAGGGATTATTAACTAAGGTCAGGGACCTAAATAAAATTTAGAAAAGGTTGGAGGCCAAAAGTGAAAGTAGAAATAAAAATTGGGCCAAAAGTGGTTATTATCAAAAGTTTAGGGACCTAAATGTAATTAAGCAAAAGTTTAGGGACAAAAATATAATTATGAGAAAGTTGAACTGGAAATGGCTCAAAAATGTCTAGTATCATATTAGTCCCAAATTTTACCAGTAGATTGACAAAAATTATTCTGGTCAATTTAACGCAACACATAATTTTAATTTGAAGTCCCGATTAATTGATATAAATTTCTGAAATGAGGAAGAATTATTACAGTATTTTTAGGCCTTAAAATCATATGAAAATTTACAGTAAATTCCTATATTTAATATCAGAATTTATAAAATTGACAGAGTCAGAAAAGGAATCCTGTAGAATTCTTACGGGGATTTTATAGTAGAATAAAATACCCAATAAATATGGTCAGGAGAGATTTATTGGAATTTATGCCATAAAGGTAATAGACCAATACTAATTCCTAAATGGCGTACCAATAGGCCCAATAAGGTGTTTAGACAGTTAAGTAGGCCAGAATGCAGAGTAACCCAAGAAAAGTATGAAATTACAAAATGCCCCTAGATGACCAGATTGTACCAGTGATGGATGGAGGCCATTTTGGTCAATCTGGATAGGCCAAAAACATCTAAGATAGTATAAATATGATTAGTTAGAGCCAGTATATACCCTGAGGCAGTATAAAGAGGTGTGAAATGATAAGTATGCCCTTAAGGTTAATATAGTGGAAGAAAGAGCAACAAGGGTATTTTGGTCATTTTTTAAGGGATGGTTGGCAGATAAATACTCAGTTGAATAATGTCAATGGTATGAGAAAACTAGACACTAGTTTCCATGATAGAATACATATTTTGAAATATTATAAAAATTAGGAACATAAAACAGTCTGGTCTTTATGAAACTGCTCCGATCGGTACCGGACTGGACTAAAATTTTTTCTATCAGTATATTTACCTTGTTCCAGCCAAACATGGCCCTAAATGATGTCATACATGGAATTAACTTAAGGCTTCTAGGTCAAGCTTGAGTTAAGGTGGAATATGGACCATTAGATCAAATAGTAACCAAACTAATCTTGGCCATTCATTTCCACATAAGATTTTCTATAAATACCCCCCAAACCAGACTGGATTCAGCATGCATGGTACCTTAGGTAACCTTTGTCCAAATTTCAATTGAAGAAAGAAAGAACCACACAACTTGGAGCAACAAGCAAGGTAATTATCTTGCTTATTCTTGGACTTTAATCTAGCAAGTTAACTCTTGGATTTAAGGGGTTTTTGTGACCTATTTCTCATGAGGTTGCTGCTGGAAGTTATGTCCACATGTGATAAGAATATGAGTTTTATGTTATGGATAGTTTAGACAAGCTTAAACAAGCTAAAATTAGGTGGTATAAGCTTAGAAATTCAAGTATGCATGTAGTTAGAGTTTTGTGTTCTTGGATGCTACTATATGAATCACTGTTCATATGTTAGAATTTCATTATTTTAATGCTTCCAATGATTTTAAAATAGAAAATTGTGTGGGGATAAAGTAGGAGAACAAGTATTGGAAGCATTGGAATCAAAATGGAATTTTTTAAGAAAAAGAAGGGTTCACTTCGGTTCTGTATAGCAGCTCATGGTGTGTTTTGATTTTGAAAATTCTGCTTTAATATTTGGATTCTACATGAAAAATTATGTAGAAATGAACCATGAGAATTTATTTTAGAAAGATGGAAGTATGGAACATAAAATGGAAAAATAATGGAAGTTAGTGAAACCTAGTCTTGGAATTGTTTTCAAGCTGAGTTGTAACTTGATGTTACTTTGTAATGGCTGGATTTTGAAATTTGTGAAGGAAGGAAACCATCTCAAGAAGAATTTTTCAAGGATAGCTAAAGAGGTAGCAAGAATACCTAACTATAGTTTCATGTTTGCTTGATTGTATGCTTGCTTGTTAGTTATGATATTTGGTTGAGCTTGAGATTATGCCATCATGTTTATGATGAAGTATGAATTATTGCAACTCCTTGAAACTAATGTCATGACAATATGCATGTTAGAGTTTGCTTATGTACTATATTGAAGTAGCTCCCATCTCATGATAACATGTTAAGCATTTAATTAATCATGCATGATATTATAGTTTGTACGACTTGCTATTGAGATTTCCATGAAATCTCATTCTTTCCATATGCATAACCATGTCATAGGTACTGGAACATCTCAAGGAAAAATGGTAAACATAGATGGTTGAACTTGTATAATAAGTTATATTGGTTACTTGACACAATGAAAGGATATGATGAGATGCATATGATCATGTAGTCGTATTATGAGGCCGTGGCTTTGTGACGATGTTTATAATGCCTTAACCAATGAGTTTGAACTTGAAATTTGGTATGATAATAGATAAGATACAGAGATTTACACACAAGAAAACCTCAATTAGTTAAGTATTCGATTTATTATGATTTTTCTAATTTAGAGTTAAAATATGGAATTAAGATAAAGTGAGCAACTGGAGGCAGTAACATTCCAACGTTAATTTCATTTGATAAATGAACTAGTTTTTATATGAAATTTTATTAGCTTAAAGAACATGTCTGGAACTGAATTTTTAAATTTAAGGTAAAGAAACTAGAACTTCCAGATTTTACCAAATGAACAGTGTTTTTCAACAAATAAATTGATTTCACCAGGACAATGAAACCTCAATTTTACATTTTTCCTTCAAATTTAAATGACAGATCTTTCATTAGTAATTGGAACCACCCTATTTGAATTTTTCTAGAATTAATTATAAATTTTTAGTTAGGTACATGTTCTGGATTACCAAATGAACAATACCCGAGAAGCAATCTTTTGAAAATGGATGTTTCTAAGACAAAAGGCTATGTAATTAGTTCAAATGACTTCCAACTAAGTATAATTGGGGTTAAAAATAAGGATACGACATTTATTAGTCACTCATCCTACTCTCTCTCTCTCATCACTCTAGATTAGTTGCTATAAATAAAAGAAATTATGATAATTATAAGAGAAATGGGAGAATGGGCTGGAGTAGAAGAGTAGGGCATGTGTAACTTGTCATATGCCTGAGGTGTTTAGTTCAGATAAGTCAAGGTTGAACTCAGACGAAATTGATATGATGGAGAATAATCCTGACTATGGGCTTCCTCTAGTAATCTATATCCCAGATTCTAGTGACTCAGAATTGGATAGACTAGATAACTCCTCAGTAGGGTCTAATGAAATGGATGATGCATCAAATGATGATATATCTAAGGAACCTATCCCAGCTTCTCCTATTAATGATGTACCTCCAAAAGAAGTTAACCCTAGTGTAAAACAGAATGTAGCTTAGGGAGATGACAGAAACATAGTATACCCCAGGTAGTACAGTCTTATGAGGGTCATTCCTATGTTATGGGTACTACAAAACCTGCACATAGACAGCCTGTTGATGTAGACATTCCTGGTCCTAGCCAAGTACCTAATCCCACTGATATTCCTGGACCTAGCCATGTACTAGACCAAACTGATATCCCAGGTCTTAGTAGAACAAAGACACCAATTGTAGAGATATGCCTGGATAACTAGAAGATTATAGAGCTAGCCCCATAGAGGAATATGAATGAAGAACGATTCGAGAAAACTATGGAGATGGCTAGGCAATTATATGACTTAGGATAATGATTGGTCAGGGAAGTAGAACAATATTATAGAATTTATAAGGACTTTATCACCAGAGTATAGGAGGCCTATAAAGCCTTTGATCCAGACACCCTTACTCTTGAAGACTGGACTAACATTATGGATGATATTTTGCCTTTTACCGAAACTTGGAGAGTGGGGTTAGATCAGTGTTTTGAAGAAAAACCCTATAAAAGCATTCCCAACTGGATCTTCATGGTAGAAGAGTTTATCTGGTTCACTTATAAGAAAGGATAGTGTAATGGTTGTACTTAGGAATGTTGATACTGTCTATGTACTTATGAACAATGATGATGATGATGATGTGCGTGTACTTATGTTATGTATGAAAGATCTATGTAATATTACTGAACTTATTGTATGTTACGTTTTGAGTGAAATATAAGTTATGTTAATTATTATACTCCTCTCCTATTTAGATAGTAAAATAAAATGGTAAGAACGAGAAAGACTGCTTCCTCAGGAGAACCACAAAACACTGGGGACATTAATTAGCTGATTTTAGAATGATTAGAGCAGCAACAGAAGATGATCGAAGAAATGCGAGTAGCTCAGGCAAGAAGTGATCAGGAGAGAGACGCTGCCATAACAGAAGCAATAGAGATCTAAGGCCTCCAGAATCTATAGGCATAACTGATACAAAACCAGAAATGGTACAACAGCCAGTAGAGCCACCTAGATAGATAGGACAGGTGGTTGATTCCACTAGTATTCAACAGTGGATGACCAAGTTCTGTAAGCATAGTCTTCCAATGTTTGAGGGGACATTTGACGTTTAGAAAGTGGAAGATTGGAATATCCGACTGGAGAAAATTTTTAAAGTGCTTGATTGTTGTATCCTTATTTTTAACCTCAATTATACTTAGTTGGAAGTCATTTGAACCAATTACATAACCATTTGCCTTAGAAACAAGCATTTTCAAAAGAATTGCTTATCGGATACTGTTCATGTTACTGTTCATTTGGTAATTTTAGAACATGTACCCTACTTTGAAAATTCATAATTAAATGCAGGAAAATTAGAATAGGGTGGTTCCAATTTCTAATGAAATCTCTTTCATTCAAATTTGGAGAAACAAATGTTAAACTAAGGTTCAATTGTCTCAATGAAATCGGTTTATTCATTGAAAAATACTGTTCATTTGGTGAAATCTGGAAGTTCCAGTTTCTTTGCCTTGACTTCAAAAATTCATTTCTCTTTCATTACTTGTCCAAATGAACTGTGTTACATATGGATTTAAAGATCTAGACATTTCCTTTAATCTCATAACATTTCATAGAAAAAATCATCCGTTTACCATATGAAATTAACATTGGAACATTACTGCCTCCAGTTGCTCACTTTATCTTAATTCTAGATTTTAACTCCAACTTAGCAAAATCATAATAAATTGAATACTTAACCAATTGAGGAGTTCTTGATGTTAATTTAAATATTTTTATCTTAGCTATTATCATACCAAATTTCAAGTTTAAACTCACTGGTTTAGGCATCATAATTATCATCACAAAGTCATAGCCTCAGGATATAACTACATGATCATACACTATGCACATCATCACATCCTTCCATAGTGTCAAGTAAGCAATATAACTTATTATACAAGTTCATCCATCTATGTTTACCCTTTTTCCTTGAGATGTTCTAGCACCTATGACATGGTTATGCATATGGAAAGAATGAGATTTCATGGAAATCCCAATAGCAAGGCATACAAACTATAATATCATGCATGATTAATTGGATTTTTAACATGTTATCATGAGATGGGAGCTACTTCATAATAGTACATAAGCAAGCTCTAACATGCATATTGTCATGACATAAGTTGCAAGGAGTTGCAATCATTCATACTTCATCATCAACATAATGGCAGTCTCAAGCTCAACCAAACACCATAACTAACAAGCAAGCATACAATCAAGCAAACATGAAACTATAGTTAGGTATTCTTGCTACCTCTTTAGCTATCCTTGTCAAAGTCTTCTTGATATCATTTCCTTCCTTCACAAATATAAAACCTAGCCATTACAAAGCAACATCAAATTACAACTCAACTTGAAAACAATTCCAAGACTAGGTTTTCACTAACTTCCATTCTTTTAAGATTTTATGTTTCATACTTCCATCTTTCTAAAATAAATCTCATGGTTCATTTCCACATAATTTTTCATGTAGAACCCAAATATGAAACCAGAATTTCGAAAATCAAAAGACATCACAAGCTGCTGTACCAAACCGAAGCAAACCCTTGATTTTCCAAAAATTCACATTTTGATTCCAATGCTTCCAATACTTGTTCTCTTACTTTATCCCCACACAATTTTACATTTTAAACTCATTGGAAACATCAAATCATGAAATTCCAACATATGAATAGTGACACATACAGTAGCAGCCATGAACACAAACTTCTAACTACATGCATACTTGAATTTCCAAGCTTATACCACCTGATTCTAGCTTTTTTAAGCTTGTCTAAACTAACATAAAAATCATATTCTTATCACATGTGAACAACACTTCCAGCAGTAACCTTAAGGGAAATATGTCACAAAAACCCCTTAAAACGAAGAGCTAACTTGCTAGATCAAAGCTCAAGAACAAGGGAGATAGTTACCTTGCTTGTTGCTCCAAGTTAAGTGCTTCTTTCTTGGTTCAATTGAAATTTGGCCAGAGGTTCCCTAAGGCACCATGAATGTGGAATCCAATCTGGTTTGGGGGGCTATTTATAGAAAATCTTGGGTGGAAATGAATGGCCAAGATTAGTTTGGATACTATTTGATCTAATGGTCCATATTCATTCTTGAAACAAGCTTGCCCTAGAAGCCACAAACTTGACACCATGCATGACATCATACAAGGTCATGTTTGGCTAGAAAAAGGTAAATATACTAATAGAAAAAATTCTAGTCCAGTCTGGTACCGATCGGAGCAGTTTCACAAAAATCAGACTATTTTATGTTCCTAATTTTTATAATATTCCAGGATATGTATTATATCTTGGAAACCAATGTATAGGTTTCTCATACAATTGACATTGTTAGACTGAGTATTTATCTGTCATTCATCCCTTAAGAAATGACCAAAATACCCTTGGTGCTCCTTATTGCCCTATATTAACTTTAAGGCCATAATTGTCATTTCACACCTCTTTATACTACCTCAGGGCATATACTGGCTCTAAATAATTATCTTATAGTGTCTTGGACGTTTTTGGCCTATTCACACTGACCAAAATGCCTTCCATCCATCACTAGTACAATCTGGTCATTCAAGGGTATTTTCGTAATTTTGCATTTTTCCCCAGTTACTCTAGACTCTGGTCCACTTAACTGTCTCACTACCTTATTGAGCCTATTAGGATTCCATTTGGGCCTTGATATTGGTCCATTACCTTTATAGCATAAATCCCAAGATATCTCTCCCAACCGTATTTATCAGGTATTTTATTCTACTCTAAAATTACATAAGAATTCTACAGGATTCTTTTTCTGACTCTGTTAATTTTATAAATTATTATATTAAATATAGGAATTTACTATAAGGTTTCATCTGATTCTGAGATTTGAAAAATACTGTAATAACTCTTCCTGACTACAAGAATTTATATCAATTAATCGGGACCTCAAATCAAAATTCTGTGTTACGTTAAACTGACCTAAATAATTTTGTCTATCTACTGGTAAAATTTAGGTCTAATCTAATTTTGGGAATTTTTTAGCCTTTTTCAGTTCAACTTTCTCATGATTACATTTAGGTCCCTGACTTTTTACATAATTGCATTTAGGTCCCTAAATTTTTGATAATTACAACTTTTAACCCAACTTTTGTTTCTACTATAACTTTTGGCCTCTAACCTTTTCTAATTTTCACTTAGGTCCCTGAACTTTCCATAGTTAATAATCCCTTGCTTTCCTTCCTCAATCTAATACAATTTATTCCAAGAATCTCATGTCCATTTCATATAAAATGTACATATACATCAGATAAGAAAATTGGGGATATGATAGACACTACTCTTAATTTAGTATAGCTTATCATCCTCAAACAGATGACCAATTTGAGAGAACAATCCATACACTAGAGGTTATGTTAAGAGCATGTGTTTTAAATTTTAAAGGGAGTTGGGATGTTCATCTGCCATTAATAGAGTTTGCATATAACAATAGTTATCAGGCTAGTATTCATATGGCCCCATTTGAAGCACTTTACAGACGTAAGTGTACATCTCCCTTGTGCTGATTGGAGTTGAGCGAAAGATGGATGTTTGGTCCTGATATAGTAGATCAGACAGTAGTACAGATCAATAAGATTAAGAAAAGATTACTGACAGCTTAAAGCAGACAAAAAAGTTATGCTGATGTCAGAAGGAAGCCATTAGAGTTTGAAGAATGAGAACATGTGTTCCTTAAGTCAACTATAATTATAGGAGCTGGACGATCAATCAAGGTGAAGAAGTTACATCCTAAATACATTGGGCCATTCCAGATCCTCACAAGAATATGATTAATGGCTTACAAGTTAGCTCTTCCTCCAAATCTCAGTAAGATACATGATGTCTTCCATGTTTCCCAGTTGAAGAAGTACATTCCAGACCCATCACATGTGATTAAGCAGGAAGATGTTGCACTATGAGATGACCTAACCTATGAAGTTAGGCCAGTACAAATTGTAGATTGAAAAGTCAAGCAGTTGCGAAATAAATAGATCTCTCTAGTTAAGGTGATATGGAAGGGATTAGCTGAGAATGAGGCTACCTGGGAAGTAGAGGAAATGATAAAGGAAGCATATCCTGAATTATTTCCTTAGTATACATGTAGTGTAGATTTTGAGGATGAAATTTATTTTAAGGGGGAGAGAAATGTCATATCCCCAATTTTCTTATATGATGTATATGTACAGTTTATATGTAATGGGGATGAGATTCTTGGAATAAACTATATCAGATTGAGGAAGGAAAGAGAGGAATTATTAACTAAGGAAAGTTCAGGGACCTAAATGAAAATTAGAAAAGGTTGGAGGCTAAAAGTGAAAGTAGAAGCTAAAGTGGTAATTATCAAACGTTTAGGGAACTATATATAATAAGCAAAAGCTTAGGGACACAAATGTAATTATGAGAAAGTTGAACTGAAAAATGCTCAAAAATGCCCAGAATCATATTAGTTCTAAATTTTACCAGTAGATAGACAAAATTATTTTGGTCAATTTAACGTAACATAGAATTTTAATTTGAGGTCCCAATTAATTGATATAAATTTTTGAAGTCAGAAAAAATTATTATAGTATTTTTCAGGCCTCAATCAAATAAAACTTTACAATAAATTCCTATATTTAATATAAGAATTTATAAAATTGACAGAGTCAGAAAAGGAATCATGTAGAATTCTTAAGGGGATTTTATAGTGGAATAAAATACCTGATAAATACGGTCGGGAGAGATATTTAAACTTGTATAATAAGTTATATTGGTTACTTGATACTATGAAGGATATGATGGGATGCATAGTGTATGATCATGTAGTCGTATTCTAAGGTCGTGGCTTTGTGACAATGTTTACGATGCCTTAACCAACGAGTTTGAATATGAAATTTGGTATGATAATAGCTAAGATATAGAGATTTACATGAACACCAAAAAAGTATCAATTGGTTAAGTATTCGATTTATTATGATTTTTCTAATTTAGAGTTAAAATATGGAATTAAGATAAAGTGAGCAACTGGAGGCAGTAACGTTCCAACGTTAATTTCATTTGATAAATGAACTATTTTTTATATAAAATTTTATGAGCTTAAAGAACATGTCTAGAGCTTTAAATCCATAGGTAACACGGTTCATTTGGACAAGTAACAAAAGAGAAATGAATTTTTAAATTTAAGGTAAAGAAACTGGAACTTCCAGATTTTACCAAATGAACAGTGTTTTTCAACGAATAAACTGATTTCATCGGAACAATGAAACCTCAATTTTACATTTTTCCTTCAAATTTAAATGATAGATCTTTCATTAGTAATTGGAACCACCCTATTTGAATTTTTTTAGAATTAATTATAAATTTTTAGTTAGGTACATGTTCTGGATTACCAAATGAACAATCACCATAAACAGTACCCGAGAAGCAATCTTTTGAAATGGATGTTTCCAAGCAAAAGGCTATGTAATTGGTTCAAATGACTTCCAACTAAGTATAATTGGGGTTGAAAATAAGGATACGATATTTATTAGTCACTCATCCCACTCTCTCTCTCTCATCACTCTGGATGTGTTGCTATAAATAGAAGAAATGATGATAATTATAGAGAAATAGGAGAATGGGCTGGAGTAGAAGAGGAGGGTATGTGTAAAGTTTTGTATCCTTATTTTCAACCTCAATTATACTCAATTGGAAGTAAGTTGAACCAATTACATATCTCTTTGCTTTTGAAATTTGAATTTTCAAGAAAATGCTTCTCGGGTAATGTTCATTTGGTAATTCAAAATATATCCTTAATTTTGAAAATTCATAATTAAATATAGACAAATTAAAATGGAGTGATTACAATTTCTAATGGAATCTATTTCATTTAAATTTGAAGGAAAAATATAAAACTGAGGTTTCATTGTCCAAATGAAATCAGTTTATTCGTTGAAAAACACTGTTCATTTGGAAAATCTGGAAGTTCCAGCTTCTTTGCCTTAAATTCAAAAATTCATTTCTCCTTGGTTACTTGAACAAATGAAACTTGTTACCTATGAATTTAAAGCTCTAGATAGGTTCTTTAAGTCCATAAAAGTTTGCAGAGAAATTCATTCATTTACTATATGAAATTAGCGATTAAACGTCACTACCTCCAGTAACTCCCTTTATCTCAATTCCAAATTTTACCTCCAACTTAGAAAACTCATATTAAATCGAAAACTTAACCAATTGATGCGTTTTTGGTGTCCATTTAAATCTGTGTATCTTATCTACTTTCAAATAAAATTTCATGTCCCAATTCGTTGGTTAAGTCATTGTAATTACCGTCACAAGGTTACTGTCCATAGTACAAACACACTATAATATGCTAAGTACCCCATCAAGTCATCTCATAATGCCAACTAGTAAGCATAACTTATTGCACAAATTCAAACATCCATATTTAAAATTTTTTCTTGGGAGGTTCCAACACCTATAACATGGTTATGCATATGGAAAAAAATGAGATTTCATAGAAATCTCAATAGTAAGTCATATAAACTATAATATCATGCGTGATTGATTAAATGCCCAACATGTTATCATGAGATGGGAGCTACTTCATGTTCAAACATAAGCAAACTATCCCATGTATATTGTCATGACATTAGTTTTAAGGAGTTACATTCATTCATACTTCATCATTAGCATTATAGTATCATTTTAAGCTCAACCAAACATCATAACTAAAAAGCAAGCATACAATCAAACAAACATGAAATTATAGTTAGGTATTCTTGCTACCTCTTAAGGTATCCTTGAAAAACTCTTCTTCCCTCACAAATGTCAAAACCTAGCCATTACTGTTGGAAAATCGTGCCCTAGGGGCCAATCATTGTCTTATGAACATTATTGATTTATGAATTTATTAATTGAGTTATCATATTATTTGCATGTTTACTATGATGACCATCCTTGGATAATTCATGATATTATCCTAAATGTCCCTGGTCGATCATCTATGCGGGAGCACAGATGAAATAAGACCAGTATGACTTTGAAAATGTATAGAGATATAAATCAAAGTCATAAGCACATGTAAGAGTACAAGGTGCTGGACCGACCCGCTATGAGAGAACTGCATGGGTAATGTCATAAGCTTCTCTCATATACAAACCATGTCAATACGCCCTTTGACCTGAGATCATCATGGATTCCTACATGACAAAATGCTCAGCTTTGACCTAGTCAAAAGTCACTTTTGACCGAGTGATCATAAAGACTATGTTCGGCCTTAGTGGTTTTTCATGCGAAGGAATGTGACTGGTCAAGATGGAATTTGTCCCTCACATTCGTAGAGAGATATTACTGGGCCCCTCGATGAGTGAGTCTGAGAAATGTATGGCCATACTGTAATGGAAAGGTAGTTCCATTTCTATAGTCAGACTACTCAGGGATCGAGAAAGTAACGGTCAGGAATAGGAGGATGACATTATCCATGCCTCATCCATGACCAAAATATCGCGTGACAGAAGGGACATGATATGGTTGTATAAAAGGTTACATCGTTTATCGATCCTCATATGATTTGGGTAGTCGTTATGTCTTGCTAGAGATCGCTTGCGACTTGTGGGCTAGTATAGCAAATGGCCCACTGCCAACTTCATATGGGCCTACAGGGTCGCACACAAAATAGCCCAACACGAGCTATGATGTCCAGATTCATCGAATCTAAGACATGTCCAGATTCAATGAATGATCCAGGATAGATGTATATATATTTATTTATATTTATATTCATATATATATATATATAAATTCGTATATATACATTATATGTATATATGAGATTTAATTTATAAGGATAAATTAAATCTCTATCACGTTTGAAATTCGAAATTCAAATTGATAGGATATCTCATATAAGAGATATTTATAAGATTTAATTTATAAGGATAAATTAAATCTTTATCATGTTTGAAATTCGAAATTCAAATTGATAGGATATCTCATATAAGAGATATTTATAAGATTTAATTTATAAGGATAAATTAAATCTCTATCACGTTTGAAATTCGAAATTCAAATTGATAGGATATCTCAAATTTGATTTATGAGAATAAATCAAATATAGTTCAGTCTCATCTTTATTTAAAATTAAATAAATGGGTAATTAAATCTGTGGGATGGATTTGATATTATTTATTTAATTAGTTTCTTATAAAATTATACAATATATGATATTGTATTAATTTTGGAATTAATATAAGATTAACTCCAAAATCCAATTCGGTTGACAGAGAAAAATGCATAGCATCCTATATATCTGATTTTAGGAGCAGCATTTTGCACAGAGAAACATATAGAACATAGAAAGGCCAAAGGGGACTCTGCAAAAGGTTTGCAGATAAGAAACTGCCGAAATAGAGACGGAGAGGATGAACTCTTGAGAAAGCCCTGGAGGGACAAGAGACGCTAGCACGTCGTTCGTGGTTGGAACGCTGTTCGTGTGGATATCAGTAGAGGAAGTTGACCTGAGTCATCGACTTCTTGTGATCAGAAAGGGAGCACGAGCCACAGAGAGAAGATGTGAACATCGTGACCGAAAGCTGTGGAAGTCGCTGAGGCACACTAAGGGTAATACTTCTTCCCACTTGACTTAAACACATACGGTAGATGCTGGCAAGGAATGGAAAAATTTTTAAATTAATTTCCGCTGCGTGTCTTCTAATTCCTTACAATTACAAAGTAACATCAAGTTACAACTCAACTTCAAAACAATTTCAAGACTAGGTTCTAACTAGATTCCATTCTTTTTCTACTTTATGACTTATGCTTCCATCTTTCTACAATAAATTCTCATGATTCATTTTCACATAATTTTTCATGTAGAATCAAAATATGAAATTAGATTTTCCAAAATCAAACCACATCCTTGGCTACTGTATAGAATTGAAAGGTCTCCCCTTATTTTCCAAAAATTCTCATTTTGATTCCAATGCTTCCACTACTTGTTTCACTACTTTATCCCCACACAATTTTCCATTTTAAACCCATTAGAAGCATCAAAACCATAAAATTCTAATATATGAATAGTGATTCATACAGTGCCAGCCAAGAACACAACTACATGCATACTTGAATTTCTAAGCTAATACGACTTGATTCTAGCTTGTTTAAGCTTCTCTAAACTATCCATAACATAAAATTCATATTCCCACCACATATGAATAGCATGACCATCAGCAACATCAAAGGGGAAATGCCATAGAAACCTCTTAAAATCAAGAGCAAACTTGCTAGAACAAAGTCCAAGATCAAAGGAACTAGTTACCTTTCTTGTTGCTCCAAGGTGTATGCTTCTTTCTTGCTTTAAATAAATTTTTGCAGAGGTTCCTAGAGGATTCTAAGCTGCCAAACAAGTCTGTAATTGGGGGGTAATTATAGAGAAGATTGGGTGGAAATGGAAGGCCACAATTAATTTGGTTACTATTTGATCTAATGGTCCATAATCCACCTTCCATCAAACTTGCCCAAGAAGCCTCATTAATGGAATCATCCATGACATCATAAAGGGCTGTATTTGGCACAAATAATGAAGAAATACTGGTAGAAAAAATTATAGTCCAATATGGTACTGATCTACGTAGTTTCACAAAAACCGGACTGTTTTATGTCCCCAATTTTTTAATATTCTAGAATATGTATTTTGTCATGAAAACTAGTGTTTAGGTTTTTCCTACCATTAAATTGTTATATTGAGTATTTATCTGCCAATCATCCCTTGAGAAATGACCAAAATACCCTTATTGCACTTTCTTGCACTATATTAACCCTGAGGGCATAAATGTCATTTCACACCTTTTTATACTTGATCAGGGCATATACTAGCTCTAACTAATCACCCCTGTACTTGCTTGAATATTTTTTACTTGTCCAAAATAACTAAAATGCCCTCCATCTATCTCTTGTTCATTATTACAACATAGGGGCATTTTCATAATTTCACACTTTTTCTGGGTTCCCCTGAACACTGGCCCATTTGACTATCAAATATCTTTTTGGGCCTTTTGGATTCCATTTTGGGCCTCTATATGGGTCAAATATATTTATGGCTCAATTCCCAAAAACCTCACTCGAAAGTTTTTATCGGGTATATAATATTTTTGTAAATTGCATTAAAAATTCTACGAAACTTCTTTTTAAGCTCTATCAATTTTATAAATTTCTATATTAATTATGGGAATTTACTACCAAATTTCATCTGGTTAGGAGATCCAGAAGGAACTGTAATAATCTCTGGACTTTAAAAATTAATATAAATTATCTAGGGCCTCAGATCAAAATTCTGAAAATATGCCTGGCCCAATTTCTATTCTCTATTTACTGGTAAAATTTGGGACTATAGCATTTCTGGGAAGTTTTAGGCCTTTTCTGGCACAACTGCCTTATAATTACAATTTTGCCCATTGAACTTTTGCTTAATTATATTTAGGTCCTTAAACTTTTTGAAATTACACTTAATGGCCCAACTTTTTTCTCTACTTTTTATTCTGGCCATAGAACTGTTATAAATTCTATCTAGGTCCTTGAACTTTCTATTATTTACACTTTAACCCCTTTCCTTCCATAATTTATACACTTTCCTTAGAGAATCTCATATTTATTACATACATACCAGATAAGAAAATTAGGGTTATGACATAATTGAAGAAGACAGGTGTTGAATGAGGTAAGTATGAAGGTGTCATGTGTCATTGGGTGTCCAAAAAAGTGACACCTAGCCCGATTTCAAACAATAAGAGTCTTATTTGTTCCCCAATTTAATTTTAGGCTTATATCACACTCTTCTTTAATTTTTTTGGGCATATGAGTCTCTTAAAAATTGCACTGTATTTCATAATTCATATTTTCTTTCTTATATAGCTTCTTCATACCATAATATAATTCCCTTAAAATCTTCAGGGCAAACGATAACTCCTAGCTATTTTTCTTGAATTTTCCAAGAAAATAATCCTTTAATTTCCAAAAAAAATAGTCATTAAATCATTTGGGCATCTTTTTGAGAAATAAACTCTTCTATAATTTTTTAACTCTCAAGAATACTCTCTTTTTTTTCCTTAATTTCTTTGAACCCCAAAATATCTTTAATGACTATTCTTTTCTTTTATTATTTTTCTAAAATTTCACCTTTGAGTCTTCTTAATTTCAGAAAAATACTCTTAAACTCAATAACTTCTTATAAATCCCTTTTATCAAAATTTGAGATGTTATAAAATTGCCTCACAAACTTAAGAAACTGAGAAAAGTGATGCTTGCATACTGTCATTCTCATATCAAACTATGAATATTTGTGTTAGTTTTCTTTTATTTTGATGTGTTGAAGACAAGTTTTTACTCTTCCTTACTTTATAAATACTTGGAATTTATTCCATGCTTTATATGTTAAAAAACCATGTCTCATTTCTCTTAGTTAATGATTCATGTATACTTTTTCTAAGTGGGAGCCTTTTAGATAATGAGTCTTCTAAAAGGAAAATTTAATTAGTAGAGTGCTTATAAAGTTTATAGTAGAACATGATGGCTATTGCTAGAATATATGTGGTGGGAGGTATAAACGTATTCTCCTGATCATTGGTTTAGTGATGTTATCATTTTCTAATAAAATGATATATGTGATATTGTATACTTCACATATGTTATATATGTAAATTCACTTAAATATTATATAGTTCAAGTTCTCTTCTTTTTTTGGAGAACATAAATTAATGTGGGATAGGTTTGTTACATAACCAAAATTGAATGATGGCAACCAAGAACATTATTACTGAATTGAATAAAGGGAAAAACTTAACAGGGTTAATTGGGATATTTGGCACCGAAAGGTCCAATACATCCTGGAAGAATAGGATGCCATTAAAGCCATTATCAATGGCCCAAGTGGAACCTGAGGTTGGAAATATGGTCTAGCATAGGAGAGACTATGAGGAATACTTAACTTGAAAGAGGAAGAATAGCATTGCAATAATCACACTACTGAGCACTATGACTGACGACCTAATATGTGAATTTAAGACACACAGGACTGCACAAGCCATGTGGATAGCCTTAAAGGATAACTTTGGCAGAATCTCCATGACCAAGATTAGAAGGTTGACAATTAAATTCGATACCTATAAGCTTAAGCCAAAATAACCTTATAAGGCAATATTTGAGGGAGATGACTAACATTATTAATGAGCTGAAAGAAGATGGACATAATCTATCTAATGAGAAGCAAGTGCAAGCTATTATTAGGTCGCTCTTGCTAGTTGGAAACACATGAAAGTTAACTTGATCCACAATAAAAATATCGTCACTTTTGCTGATGTAGCTAAGCAGTTGGACCTAGAGGATAAATGTTTAGAGGTTTACAAGGATATTGGACAAGCCTATTTGACTGAGGATACTTGTCCTTCCCATTTGAAGCCTAAATTCAAAATGGGAAAGATATTCTAGAAGAATGAGAAGAAAGACAATCCTCCAATAAAGAAAGGCAAGAGCCAACACAAGAAAAAAGGAAAATAGGGTGGCAAGAAAAAGTTAGACTTGAAGAAGGTTAAATACTTTGCTTGCCATAATATGGGGTATTTCACACACGAATGTTCTAAACAGGTCGAGAGCACAAAAGGTATAAGTGAATTATGTGAATTCACATGTCTCATTTGTTTCTAGTACTATTTTTATGATAGAACATGTTTCTTCTTCTTAAATTATTGACTCAGGCTATATAGACCACGTAAGTCAAGATCAAGAATCCTTTAAAAAATATAGTTGGTTGATGTATCAAAGCAAGTGGCTTTACATTGGGAATAATATGAGGATCAAGGTTTGAGCAATGGCACCAACAAACTTGTTTTGCATTGTGGAAATACCTTAATGCTGCATGATGTGCTTCATGCTACCAACATCCAATGGAATTTAGTTTCTGTTATTTGCTTACTAGGCTTTGGATTTGATTTAAACTTTCATGGTAAAGTTTCTGACATTTTTAGCAACTCAATATTTTATGGTTCAGCTTTATGTTCTCAAAAGTTATTTATTTTTTATATTGCTAGTGATTTTAATACTCACGATTATTTTGATATTGCTTCAAATAATCTTGATATGAATATCTAAAATGCTAGATTAGGACATATTAATCAAAATAAAATGATTGAACTGGCAAAAGAAGGCATGTTGGGGATAATCCCCAACATAGATATGTCATTATGCGAAAGTTATCTAGCTAGTAAGGTAACTAGAAAGCCATTCGGTAAGGGAATAATAGCCAAAAATCTGTTAGGGTGATGCTCTATTGATAGCAACTGTCATACTTAACTATGTGCCCTCAAAGTCAATCGCTTTCATGCCCTAGAAGTTATAGACTAAACTTAAAAACATCCTTAGACCTTGGGGCTCGACGGCATATATCCATGATAGTTCTCATAGATAGAGGAAAATAGGTCCTAGAGGGAAGAAGTGTATCTTGATAAGGTACTATGAACCATCAAAAAGATATATATTTATAGGTGAAATAGAAGATGGAACAATGACTAAAATAGAATCAAGAGATGCTGCATTCATTGAAACATAATTTCCCAGTAGGGAATATGTTGACCATACTGTATCCCTTTATAAGACTCATAAATTGGACAATGCTTAATAAATTGACAAACCAGAATTCTCTAGGTATATCAATATGAGTGGGAGCCAAGAACGGTCAATACAAAGACTGAGAAAAATGAAAAAGATAAGCAAGTAGCTCTATTTAGAAAGAGTAACATGGAAAGTGTTCTAAAGAGATATTTCTAAATAAAAGGTGAAGCACTCTTAGTTACTCTAGAAGGGGATAATGAACCCCGCTCTGTTCATGAAGCTTTGACAGGTCCTACTAGGGAGGAATAGAGAAAACAATGAAAGCGGAGATGGACTCAATAATGAAAAGCTAAGTTTAGGAGTTTATTGATCTACTAAAAGGGAGAAAAGCTATTGAGAACAAGTGGATTATAAAAATCAAGAGAAAGGTAGATGAATCAATTGACAAATTCAAAGCCCGATTGGTTGCAAAGGGATATACATAATAGGAATTTATAGATTATGAGGAACTTTTTCACCTGTTATGCGCTTCAATTCTATAAGACTTATTGTGGCAATAGTAAATAGTTTAAACCTGGAGTTACATAAGATGTATTTAAAACTGTATTCTTGAATAGTGATCTGGATGAAGAAATCTATATTGAACAACCATTATGTTTCATTGAAAACGGGTTTGAACTTTTCCTGATTCAGAACTTTACTATTGGTTAGTTTAGTTTTGTTTGATAATTAAAACTATAGTTATCAAAATGGGCACCGTTTTGATAACTATCATTTTAATTATCAAACAAAACTAAGCTTACTAATAGTAAGTGGAGGATAACCTAAGTCAATTCACAAGGAGCCTAGATGGATGCTAAGGTACCTAATTAATCTAATGAGCCACAAATTAATAAGCTAAAGAGATGGTGTGTGATGAGGTTTTATCTAACTTCTGAAAGTAAATCCTATGCTATTGTTTATGATTTTAAATGTTTATGATGATGAGATGAATGAATGACAAGTGTGTTCCCTTGGAGATTACCTTACCTTCATTATCCACAGAATATGAGAAGTTAATCAGTTAAATTAGAATATGTTAGCTACGACTCGCTAGCTAAATCTCAACCAAAGCTACAACTCATAGACATTAAAAGAGATTATGAATCATTCAACTTAGAGATAGAAGAAGATGAACTAACAGATACAACTGTACTATGCCTTATGATTACTCTAATAAACTATATCCATGTCTAACTCGATCCAAGAATGAAAATCAATCAAAGCATCATTAATGTAGAAATCAAAAATCCAACTCAGTTCCCTACTTCTTTGTCCTCTACTAACTCTAATTGAATCAATAAACAAGAAGTAACTACATTAATGCAGCTTGTGATATATTTCCTCATGTGATTTCTGTTGGCATTTTCTCCAGCACTACTTCAATATCCAGCTGTTAATTGATCTAATTTGCTTATTGGTCACTGCATAATAGAAATTTAATAGATTATTTATCCAATTAATCACTAAAATCAAATCAATTAATTTCCCTTTGTTACATTTTAATTTTATTAATTAATTGCCCATCATATTAGTAAATGTAGATAAAATCAATAATAAAACTCACTTTAAACACACTAAAAATTACTAAAAATATGAGTTTATCAAACAACCATTATGTTTCATTGAAAACGAGTTTGAGCACAAAAAGTGTAAACTCACAAGATCTATTTATGGATTAAAATAGTCATCTAGACAGTGGTACTAGATGTTCCACAAGGCGATAACCTCATATGACGTCTAAATGATAGAGGATGACTACTATATCTATGTTAAGTGGTTTGAGGCCAATTTTGTAATATTATCCTTATACATAGATGACATACTCTTAGCTGAAAACAATCTTGACTATGTGATAGTTACTAAAGAATAGCTCTCATTGAATTTCAAGATGAAATACATGGGTGAAGTAGAATACATACTTGGAGTCAAGATCCAAAGAGATTGCACCAAGAGAATCCTCACTCTTTCACAAGAGAATTACATCAATAAAATACTTAAGCGATTCAATATGAGTGACTATAATCCCATGGATATCCTTGTGGCTACTAGAGTGCCATTATAGCCTGATATACGTAATGTTGTGTACAAGACCAAATATTTGTTACACCATGCGCTAGTTAGTAGATTCCAATCTAACCTCAGTGAGAAATACTGGGAAAGTAGTGAAGAGGATCCTGAGATACTTAAAGGGTACAACTGACTATGTATATGTTCTTAAGGAATCAATTTGCACCTTGTCAGATACTTCAATACTGATGTAGGCAAGATTATGAAGAGTGAACATCGACTTTAGGATAGACCTTATTGCTTAACAATAGCCCCATATGTTGGAGTAGCAAGAAGCACATGTGTATTGCCTTACACTCTATGGAAGCTAATTTCGTGGCATACACCACAGTAGTGTAAGAGGCTATTTTGCTAAAGAGATTTATCATACACCTAGAATTTGGGAATGAGAGTACAAATCCGTTATTGATACACTATGACAAGACTACAACCATAGCCTACACTAAAGACCTTAAGTATCACAGCAGGACCAAACATATTGATATTAAGTATAACTTTATGAGGGATTTTATAGTACAAAAATTGTACCTGTACAACACATTTCAACAAAGTGTATTGTTGTAGACCCCCTTGTTATATTCTATATGTTTTAATTATGTCAAAAGAGAATAAAGAATTACGTTGTTTAATGATGTGAAAAGTGTTCTTTAAAGTGATGAAAATGTGTTTTTAATCAAATGAAGTTAGAAAGAAATGAAAAAGGAGTTAATCGATTAGTCATTTGATTAATGATACTTAATCGATTAATAATAACAATTGATCGATCGGTTATTAGATTAATGTAAAGGCAGTGTTCTGTGCTACAAAGGAATATCAATTAATCCATTAGTTAATCGATTAATGAGTCACCATTAACTAATTAAATGTTTGATTATTATCAAAAGCTTACCTTCTAGAATTGAATTGATAGGCCAATTAATCAATTGGTTAATCAATTAAATATTCAATTAATCTTGTGAGAATGTATTTTCAATTGAACAATGATAACATTATTAATCGATTAGTTAATCCATAAATTTATATTAATATGTTAAATATCGATTAATTAGTGAAATATCAATTTCATGAAATTCAAATATAAACCTATTAATTGATTAATTTACATTTAAAGATTAATTATTTGATTAATTTGTATTGAAACACGTTCTGATCAAATTCTTCCACAGACATTAATTGACTAGGTATTCAATTAACTTATATTAATCGATTAACTTTAGAAATTTTAAATATTCTTCTATGTTTACATTGAAATTGATTTCATCCATTTATAAATTATATATGATTGATTTAAGTGATAATATGCTTATGTTTCTCATCAATCTTTAAGAAAAACCTTTTGAGAAACTTGTCTTTATAAAAGTACATCATATATGTTTGAATAATCTGATCAAAGTGATGCTCTATTTTTTGTTTCACACATTAATCATATCATTTGTCAAATTAAATAAAACTAATCGATTAGGTAATCGATTAATACATCATAATTTTTTAGAACAAGCAGAATCTTTATTTGATCTTGAAGTATTTATAACTGAATTGATTTTAATACACTTGATCAATTAATGTGGTATCAAACATAAAATTTATCTGATTGAATCTGCATTATTCTAATATGATTCCTGTTGTGATTGAGTTTATTCGAACTTGAATTCATTTTAGCAATCCTCACTCCATATCTTTATCAATTAACTTGTGAATTAAATGAAGTGTTTACATGATCAATATTAGGAGTTTAGATTTTGTTAAGATCAAAGATAAAACTGAGATTAGACCTACATCAAAGCCAACGGACATTCAATGACAAAAAGACACTGTGTCAGAAGCCTCAACGATACAACAGCTAGTTCAACGGTCATATTTCCAATGGAAAGAAATCTCAACAAAAGAAAGCTTCAACAGAAATCATGCTCAGCGGTTAGAAGATCAACTATAAATAGAAGGAATTCAAAGTTAAGAAGGAGTTGAAGAACAAAAAAAGAGAACAATGACTGATGAAAGAGAAAAGATATGAATAGAGAAAGCATTCAACTCTTCTTTTCAAATGTATCATTCTTTTGAGAGAGAAAAATTTTATGAGCTACAATATTTATCGTTCACTCTATATGAGAAAGTTAGATTCACCCTTCATTCTTTACCTATCTAAGAGCAAACCTTGAAATCAAGGGATTCAAGGTCAGGAGTTGAGCATTGCCACCAGAGTGTGGTGTAACCTCAGGATTGAGGTGGTTCTCAATTAATCATAAAAATTAAAGTTGTAAAGGCTATCAAGAGCCCGTTGTAATCTTGGAAAATAGTGGATTGATAATCTAAGTGGAGAGCTGAGGACTGGATGTAGGTCAAGAGAAGAGCAAACTAAGATAAATCTAATTTCTCTATTCCTTATCTCTTGTGATTTTAAGAAAAATAACTTTAAAAGTTTTCATGATATGATTTTTCAACCAATCATTAATTATATTTTGAAAAGAAAAAATATTTTTATTCAAAATATAATGATTTTATCAATAGGAAGAAAAAGATTTTGCATGTCAATTATAAACTTCTCAACCAACACAATATTTACAAATATTCTACAAAAGTGTATCATCATATTGTTTGCAATGATTATAGTAAATAAAGTCACATTTCTCACACATGTCATTTGAGAAGAAACTCGAATGTGAGAAATAAATTTATCATGGTTCCTAAAGGATAATCAAGGTCCAAAACTAATGCTCAATGACCCATAATCAAATGGGTACTGAAATGTCCCCTAGTGCTTTAAATGTGCAGGATAACATTAAGAAGGATAAACACGGTACATGGAAAATTGAGCATCCAAGAGTTTCTCATGAATTAGTAAAAGCTACATCATTTGAGAGAACTCAATAAGCTTCTATTGCTGATATGTCAAAGGCAAAATAGAAAAAGTGATGGAGGAAAGCCCAAGCAGCAAACTCTACATTAAGAATGGATTATCACACTTTACCATTCAATTATCTTAAGGAAAATAGAAGAAGTAGGAGGATCACTCATGCTTCAAAGTTTAAATTAGTTGAGATACCATTACAAACAAATATCACAAGAAATTCAAAGATAAAATAGGTATGCAAAGGCAATCCTTCTTCTACATGAGATAAAAGTGCAATAATAAACTTTGGGCATTATCATGATTGACATATCTTTGAAGTTTACATCTGTATCTTTAGAAATGAACATTGTAATTGATTTCAAATTCTTCTTATATAATCCTGATAAAACTTAATTGACAATTATTTCTTAAAGGAAGAAAAAGCAATGTTTAGAAAGCACAAATTTTTATGCATACATCTTTCTGAAAATGAGAAATACCTCTTTTATGCATAAAGACATTTATTTTACTATGGTCAATTATTTCAAATTGATCATATTCTCTGAGAATATGTAGTATGCTGTGTTTCCTGCAAACTAATCATAAGTGGATCCAAGGGAAATTGGATACCATGGAAGAAAAAGATTTATATTGTATGAAAGAAAGTTAGAAAGCTGCACCTCATGAATATGGCTAGTTAGAGATAAATTCAAATTTTGAGGAAGCAAACTTGTGATTCTGGTGTTGAATTTCATAAATATGAATAATCAGTTAGCAGCAAGAATAAACCAAGTATCCACTAGAACAAGAATGATGATGGTGAAATCTATTCCTACCCAATCTTATATTTTCATATTGGAGTAAAGAATACTTGTTTCTTGATCACATACCATTAGCAATAATTCTTTAAAGGTTTTCCAAAATGTTTTTAGATTGCTAAATGGATTGTATTCTATATATCTATTATTCAAATTCATAAATTGAATTATAATCGTGCATATTCATGACTCTATTGTTGGATATTCTCCAGATAAAAGTCAAAATATGGTTCCTATGGGCAATTTAACAAAACATGTGCCAATTACAAAAATTGCTTTTTTAGTGGGTACACTTTCTCTTTGTGGTATTCCACCCTTTGTTTGTTATATCCTACTTTTTCCCTACATGTATAAGACTAATAGAGGAAAGAGGTTTGTAAAAGATTATGATAATAAATAGAGGGGAAAAGTCATTATTAGACAAAGGTATAAAGAAGAGAGACTAAATTGAAAAGTCTAAAAGTTCTATAGTGCAAAAATGAAAGTAGAAATAAACTTTAAGCCATTAAGTGTAATTATAAAAAGTTGAGGGTCTAAAGTATAATTTTAAAAGTTCAAGGACAAAATGGTAATTATTGAAAGTTGAGCTGGAAAAGGACCAAAAAATGTCTGGAATCATATTAGTCCCAAATTTTTCCAGTAAATAGAGAAAATTATTCTGATCAGTTTGACGCAATACAGAATTTTGATCTCATGTCCTGAAAAATTGTATGAATTTCTAAAGAAAATATCATTAATATAGTATCCTTTAGACCTTAGAATCAGATGAAATTTGGTAGTAAATTCTTATAATTAATATAAGAATTTATTAAAATGATAGAGCTCAAAAATAAGTTCTATAAAATTTATTATGAAATTTACAATGTATTAAAACACTCGATAAATAAGTTTCGGGGAATTTCACGGGAGTTCAGCCCATTAAGGTATTGGATCATGTAGAGGGCCCAAAATGACATCTTATAGAGCCAATAATATTTTTGGATAAGTGTGTGGGCCAAGGCTAATAAAAACCTAGAAAAATATAAAATTACGGAAATCCCACTGAGTATGCCACTATGTTGTGTCATTGAGTCATAGTTATACAAAGGATATTTTGGTCATTTGACTAAGGTTAGACAGCCAAGGAGAGTTCCCATAAGAGTTGACCAAAGTTAGGGAATACTCTGATGAGGTGTGAAAAGATGATAATGCCATTGAGATGTTAAAGTGAATAAAGAGGAACCAAGGGGCTTTTTAGTAATTTGCCAAGGGATCTGTAATTAAGTTTAAACCCAGTACAAGAATGTCAATGATAGAAATGAGCTACAACTGCCTAAATATATATCTAACACTCCTCAGGTCTCTCAATTGAAGGATAAGAGGAAAAAATTTCAAACTAAAATAGCCAAGGATGGGCTAGAAGTGGCAAAGGAGAAGGGAAAAGCTCCAGTGAGTAAGGTGTCGGCTAAGGGCAAAGGCAAAGTTCTAGTACCTTCACCACAATCTACCTCTAAGAGCAAGGTGAAGACACAGCAGGCCTACTCCGATACTAATTATAATCTAGAGTTCACATAAATGCTTAAGAGGACTATCCATACTACTATTGATCTTTTGGAATGAGACAGAAGTTTGCAAGGAAGCTTGCCTCATCAACCCCCTCAGAGTCTTAGCCATCAAGTCTAGTCTTTATACAAGGTGACATCAATTTGGACATAGACATTGCTAGGTATAACTCTAAGTTTAGAGAGAGAAAGTGTTGTCCAGTAGTTTATGTTGATATATATGGCCTTAAGATTGATCATATGGTTAACCTATACTTAATAGATATTCTCCATCACTTTGAGAGTTAGTTACTGATTAGTTAGCCATATTACTTAGAGGAAGTTAGAAGGTTTTATTGTAACATGGAGATATTCGATTCTTTAGATGAAGAAGATAATATCATAGATAGTTATCTAACTACCAAGCTTAGGGGTAGAGAGATTAACTAGCATAATCAGCTAGTTGATAAGAGCCTCTCCTTCAGAAGCAATAAAGCCTTTAGATCAAGCCAAGGCATACCACATCCTCCTCTAAACCAACAAGCCATATCCTGGATACCTGACATTCACCCTAAGTCAGATGGGTGATCATTAACGTATTATTCATTACATATACTCTCGATGCATGATCCTCAAGTCCTTAAGCTTTAGTTACCTGAACCAGTAGGACTATATCACTTTGGCAAGGATTATCAATGGTGAAAAGCTTAACCCCAAAGCTTTTATATATAGCTAGATGAGGGAATTATGTCTGAAGAGAACAAGGACTACACCCATGCCCTACCCTTAGCTTGTCTCATTCATCCTCATGCACTACAATGTTCACCATCTAGAGGGAATGAAGAAGGAAGAGATCAGTGCCTTTGGGATGACTCAACTCAACAAGATAAAGATCAAACTTCCATATGATGCCAAGAAGGGAAAACATCCTAAAGATCCATAAACCAAGCAGCCTTCAGCCAGTACCTCTCTTTCAATATGAAAGTCATTCCTCTGCTAGAACTTAAGTATCTACAACCCCATCATTTTTGGGTTCATCTATTCAAAGATACCTTCAGTTAGAGTTTGCTGAGATTGAGATCAGACTCAATACCTCACAGAAGAAAGTAGATTTGATTCATGAGAGGTGAAGCTATGGAATCTAGACTATGCTTGAAGCTTACATCTAGGATTTCAAAGCTTTTAAGGAAGAAGTCAGAGAGTGACAAGAGGCATTATATGCATGACAAGTTGCCATCCATCAAGAAGTGTCTGATGTTAAGAACATCATGTTGCCATACCTCAACAATATATGACCTTCTTTCACTCAAGAGGAGTTAAGGGATCCATATCCTACTAAGCCAAAATTGCCTATTTCTGTCCCCTTTACCTCCATTGTCTTAGAGCATTCACCTTCACCTACTCCTACATATTCCCTAGCAATTCCCCTACCTCCCATTGGCTCATCATTAGACTTATCCTTACCTCAACTTCCATTGATATTTCCTCCTCCTGGGCTCCAACCTTTTTAGATTATGTAAAAAAGGGGGAAAGAAGTGAAAAGGACAAGCAATCCTCTATATAATCCATTAACTGATGACTGAGAGTTTATTTTTTCACTTGAACATTTTGTAATTCTTGAATGTTTTGTATTCAGCACAAATCATTGTATAAACTTTGAAATTCAATGATATACATGTGATTTTAAAAGATTCTTGCTGTTTGACTTTAAAAGA
The DNA here is from genome assembly GCA_037074615.1 of Leucaena leucocephala. Taxonomy (NCBI): domain Eukaryota; kingdom Viridiplantae; phylum Streptophyta; class Magnoliopsida; order Fabales; family Fabaceae; genus Leucaena; species Leucaena leucocephala. The sequence goes on from CM073534.1 coordinate 5,695,630, forward strand.
AACTAACTTACTTAAGTTGATTTGAAATCACTTGGTTTTGCCATCATAAGAAAGGGGGAGAATGTTAGATTCGATATGTTTTTATGATGTCAAAAGAGAATAAAGAATTAAGTTGTTTAATGATGTGAACAATGGTTTTTAAAGTGATGACAATGTGTTTTTAGTCAAATAAAGTTAAAAAGGAAAGAATGAGTTAATCGATTAGTCATTTGATTAATGATACTTAATCAAGTAGTTAATTGATTAATGATAACAATTAATTGATTGGTTATTAGATTAATGTAAAGGAAACATTTTGTGCTACAAAGAAATATCAATTAATCGATTAATGAGTGATCATTAATCAGTTAAATGTTCGATTAATTTCAAGAGCTTGCCTTCTAGAATTAAATTGATAGGCCAATTAATCGATCAATTATAATTAATCCAATAGATGTTCGATTAATCTAATGAGAATAGATTGTCAATTGAACAATGATAATGCTATTAATCCATTAGTTAATTGATTAATTTATATTAATCTACTAACTATTCTATTAATAAGTGAAATATCAATTTCATGAAATTCAAATATAAACATATTAATTGATTAGTTAATTGATTACTTTACATTAATAGATTAACTATTCGATTAATTTGTGTTGAAATACTTTATGATAAAATTCTTCCACATACATTAATCAACTAGGTATTCTATCAACTTATATTAATTTATTAGTTAATCGATTAACTTTAGACATTTCAAATATCCTTTTATGTTTACACTGAAACTGATTTCATCCATTTATAAATTAAATATTATTTATTTAAGTCATAATATGCTTATGTTTCTCATTAATATTAATGACAAACCTTTTAAGAAACTTGTCTTTATAAAAGTACATCATATATGCTTGAATAATCTGATCAAATTGATGTTCTATTTTATGTTTCACACATTTATCAAATCATTGATCGAATTAATTCAAATTAATCGATTGGGTATCAATTAATACATTATATTTTTTAAAAACAAGCAGAATCTTTATTTCATCTTTAAGTGTTTATAATTGAATTGATTTTTATACACCTGGTCAATTATTCGGGTATCAAATATAAATTCATGTTATTGAACATGCATTATTCTACTATCATTCCTGTTGTAATCGAGTTTATTTGAACTTAAATTCATTTTATCAATCCTCACTTCATATCTTTATCAGTTAACATGTGAATTAAATGAAGTTTTTACATGATCAATATTAGGAGTTCAGATTCTATTAAGATCAAAGATAAAACTGAGATTAGACCTATATTAAAGCCAACAAACATTCAATGACAAAATGACACTATGCCAGAAGCATCAATGACTACAACAGCTAGTTCAACGGTCATATTCCTAATGGAAAGAAATCTCAGTGGAAGAAAGCCTCAGAAAAATCATACTCAACAAACATAAGATCAACTATAAATAGAAAACCAATCAAAGTTAAGAAGAAAGTGACGAAGGATAAAAGAAAAAGAGAAAAATGACAACTGAAAGAGAAAATATATGAACATCATTACCCAGAAAGCATTCAACTCTCCTTTTCATAATGTATCATTCTTTTGAGAGAGACAAATTTTATGAGCTACAATGTTTATCATTCACTCTATCTAAGAGAATTAGATTCACCCTTCATTCTTTACCTATATGACAACAAACATTGAAATTAGGGGATTCAAGGATGGGAGTTGATCGTATTTGATTAAGGGGGAGCGTTGCCATCGGAGTGTGGTGTAACCTCAAGATTGAGGTAGTTCTCAATTAGCTATAAAAATTGAAGTTGTAAAGGCTACTAAGAGCCCACTACAATCTTGGAAAATAATGGATTGAAAATCTCAATGAGGAGCTGAGGACTGGACTAGGTCAAGGGAAGACTGAACTAGGATAAATTTGTCATACAATTTCTCTCTTCCTTAACTCTTTAATTTTTAGTAATATATTTCCAATATATAATCAACCTAGTGTAAGGAAGTGGAAGACACACAGTGGAAATTAACTTAAATTTTTTTCCATTCCTTGCCAGGATCTACCGTATGTGTTTAAGTCAAGTGGGAAGAAGCATTACCCTCAGTGTTCCTCAGCGACATCCACAGCTTCTTGTCACAACATTCACAGCTTCTCTCCACGGCTCGTGCTCCCTTTTCAATCGCAAGAAGTCGATGACTCATGTCGGCTTCCTCTATTGGTATCCACATGAACAGCGTTTCAACCGCGAACGACGTGCTAGCGTTTCTTGTCCCTCCAAGGCTTTCTCAAGAATTCGTCCTCTCCGTCTCTATTTTGGCAGTTTCTTATCTGTAAACCTTTTGCAGATTCCCCTTCGGCCTTTCTGTATTCTATGTATTTTTAAAACATAGCTCCTAAAATCATATATATAGGATGCTATGCGTTTTTCTCTACCGAATTGGATTTTGGAGTTAATCTTATATTAATTCTGAAATTAATATAATATCATATATTGTATAATTTGATAATAAACGAATTAAATAAATAATATTTATACTAAATCTGTCCCACAGATTTAATTCACCTATTTATTTAATTTAAAATAAAGATAAGAATGAATTATATTTGATTTATTCTCATAAATCAAATTTGAGATATTATATCAATTTGAATTTCAAATTCAAACGTGATAGAGATTTAATTTATCCTTATAAATTAAATCTTATAAATATCTCTTATATGAGATATCCTATCAATTTGAATTTCAAATTCAAACGTGCTAGAGATTAAATTTATCCTTATAAATTAAATCTTATAAATATCTCTTATATGAGATATCCTATCAATTTGAATTTCAAATTCAAACATGATAGATATTTAATTTATCCTTATAAATTAAATCTCATATATCTCTTATATATAATGTATATATACAAATATAAATATAAATAAATATGTACATCCACCCTGGATCATTCATTGAATCTGGACATGTCTTAGATTCAATGAATCTGGACATCATAGCTCGTGTTGGGCTATTTTGTGTTCGACCCTGTAGGCCCATGTGAAGTTGGCATTGGGCCATTTGCTATACTGGACCACAAGTCGCAAGTGGTCTCTAGCAAGACATAACGACTACCCAAATCATATGAGGATCGTTAAACGATGTAACCTTTTATAAAACCATATCATGTCCCTTCTGTCACGCGATATTTTTGTCATGGATGAGGCATGGATAATGTCATCCTCCTATTCCTGATCGTTACTTTCTCGATCCCTGAGTAGTTTGACTATAGAAATGGAACTACCTTTCCATTATAGTATGGCCATACATTTCTCAGACTCACTCATCGAGGGGCCCAATAATATCTCTCTACGAATGTGAGGGACAAATTCCATCTTGACCATTCACATTCCTCCGCATGAAAAATCACTAAGCCCGAACATAGTCTTTATGATCACTCGGTCAAAATTGACTTTTGACTAGGTCAAAGCTGAGCGTTTGTCATGTAGGAATCCATGATGATGTCAGGTCAAAGGGCATAGTGATATGGTTTATATATGAGAGAAGCTTATGACGTAACCCATGCAGCTCTCTCATAGCGGGTAGCTCCAACACCTTGTACTCTTACATAAGCCTATGACTTTGATTTATATCTTTGTACATCTTCAAAGTCATATTGGTTTTATTTCATCACTGCTCCCGCATAGATGATCGACCAGGGACATTTAGGATAAGATCATGAATTATCCAAGGATGGTCATCACTATAAAAATGCAAATAATATGATAACACAATTAATCAATTCATAAATCATTATGTTCATAAGACAATGATTGGCCCCTTGGGCACGATTTCCAATAACCTTCTACTTGTACTAGGTACAATCACTAATTTGACTAATTTCCATTGACCTAACATGATGCTCATGCTTTGCCTGCACAAGCGGCTTTGTTAGAGGATCAGCAACATTATCTTCTCCTGCTACTTTGCATATTTTTATATCACCTATATCATTGATTTCTCTGATGAGATGAAATCGCCTGAGTATATGCTTGGTCAGTTGATGTGACCTAGGCTCTTTGGCCTATGCAATGGCACCGCTATTGTCACAGAGCAAAGTTATTGGATATGAGATGGTAGGTATCACCCCTAGTTCTGTGATGAACTTCCTGATCCAAACAGCTTCCTTAGCTGCATCAGATGCTACTATATACTCAGCTTCCATTGTAGAATCTGTTACAGTGCCCTGCTTAGAGCTCTTCCAGCTTACTGCTCCATTATTGAGGAGGAATATATATCCAGACTAAGACTTTTGGTCATCCTGGTCAGTTTAGAAACTTGCATCTGTGTAACCAGTTACATAGAGTTCGTCATCTAATCCACCATAGACCAAGAATAAGTCCTTAGTCCTTCTTAAGTACTTAAGGATATTCTTGACAGCGGTCCAATGGCCCTCACCAGGGTCCTGTTGATATCTACTAGTCATACTTAAGGCAAACGAGACATCCGGTCGAGTACATAACATGGCGTACATGATAGATCCTATGGCCGAGGCATATGGAACTTTACTCATGTGACCTCGCTGATCAGATGTACTAGGACACAGATCTTTGTTGAGGTGACTACCATGAGACATGGGTATGAAACCCCTCTTTGATTCATGTATCCTGAACCTATGCAGTATTTTGTCTATGTATGTACTCTGACTGAGTCCTATAAGTCTTTTAGATCCATCTTTATAGATTCTGATTCCTAGGATGTAGGTGGCTGCACCCCAGTCTTTCATCGAGAAAGACTTTCCTAACCAAGACTTGACAATCTGCAAGGTAGGAATGTCATTCCCAATAAGTAGGATGTCATTGACATAGAGTACCAAAAACACAATTGTGCTTCCACTAACCTTCTTGTACACACAAGGTTCATCAATGTTTTGAAGAAATCCAAACTCTTTGACTACTTCATCAAAACAATAATTCCAACTCCGAGAGGCTTGCTTCAGTCCATAAATGGACCTTTGAAGCTTGCACACTTTACCAGAGTCCTCAGAATGCACACACCCTTCAGGTTGTGTCATGTACACATCCTCAAGGAGCTTTCCATTAAGGAAGGTTGTCTTGACATCCATCTGCCATATTTCATAGTCATAATATGCTTCTATGGCAAAGAGGATTCTGATTGATTTGGCCATTGCAAATGGGGAAAAGGTCTCATCATAGTTTACACCATGAGTTTGAGTAAATTCTTTTGCAACCAGTCATGCCTTGAAGACATTTACATTGCCATCCTTGTCAGTTTTCTCCTTAAAAATCCACTTGCACTCGACAATTTTTACACCTTCAGGCGGGTCGACTAAAGTCCAAACCTTATTGTCGTACATGGATTGCATCTCAGACTTTATGGCATTAAGCCATTTTTCAGAGTTTGGTCACACTATAGCTTCTCGATAGGTAGTCGGCTAATTATGCTCAATGAGCAACACATCACGACTATTAGAAATTAGAAATCCATATCTCTGAGGCTGAAGTCATGTCCTATTAGATTTTCGTGGACCTTGCGTGACTTGAGGAGTCTCAACAACTTGTTGTGAGTCTTCTCTGTTTTCCATCTACAGTTCTGTGGTGTCTTGTGGCTCTCGAACTTCTTCGAGGTGTACCTTACTCCCACTGGTTCTTTTAGACATAAATCCTCGTTCGAGAAAGATACCATTTCTGACAACAAACACTTTGTTATCAGCAGGGTTGTAGACGTAATATCCCTTGGTTTCCTTAGGATATCCCATAAAAAGGCACCTTGATGATTTGGGCACTAATTTGTCTAAGGCTTGTTGCTTAACATAGACCTCACATCCCCAAATCTTGAGGAAAGATAAACTAGGCATCCTCCCAGTCCATATCTCATATGGAGTCTTTTCAATTGCCTTAGATGGAACACGATTGAGTGTGAACGCAGCTGTCTCTAGGGCATGGCCCCAAAAGGAGGGTAGAAGATCTATTCGACTCATCATGGATCGAACCATATATAATAGTGTTCGATTTCTCTGTTCAGAAATGCCATTCCATTGTGGTGTCCCTGGAGGATTCAATTATGAGACTATCCCACAACTCCTAAGATGATCTATGAACTCTTGGCTCAAATATTCACCACCCCGATCAGATCGAAGGGCTTTAATTGTTTTGCCAAGCTGGTTTTGTACTTCATTTTAAAATATTTTGAACTTTTCAAAAGATTCATATTTATGTTTCATCAGATAGATATACCCATATCTGCTGAAATCATCTATGAATGTTATGAAGTACGAATAACCTCCTCAGGCATTTGTGTTCATTGGTCCACACATATCTGTATGTATAAGGCCCAATAAATTAGTGGCCCTCGCACTGTGCCCAGTGAAAGGTGACTTTGTCATCTTTCCTAACAAGCAAGACTCACAAGTGTCATATGATTCAAAATCAAATGAGTTTAGAAATCCATCTTGATGGAGTTTAGAAATGTGTTTCTCATTTATATTGCCTAGACGACAGTGCCAGAGGTATGTGGGATTCAAATTGTTTGGTTTGACCCTTTTGGCGGTTATGCTATAGATATTTCCATGATTGGGTTATTCCAAATTTAATATGTAATGATCAACATGCAAATCACCATGAGCATAGAAAACATCATTACGATAAATAGAACATCTACTATTCCCAGCAATGGAAGTGAAACCTTCCTTATCCAAATAAGAAAGTGAAACAATGTTACTACTTAAAGCAGGAACATAATAGCAATTGTTCAAAACTAACAAAAGCCCAGTGGGCAAAACTAATTCATAAGTGTCTACAGCTAACGCAGCAACCCTTGCTCTGTTTCTAACTCGTAGGTTAACCTCGCCCTTTTTCAGCTTCCTACTGTCCTTTAGTCCCTACACATTTATACAAATATGAGAACCACATGCAGTATCTAATACCCATGAGGTGGAAGTAGAAAGATGAATCTCTATAACATAAATACTTGAAGCGATAGCCCCGCTATCCTTCTTATTCTTTTTCATATCTTCAAGGTAAAGTTTACAATTCCTCTTCTAATGACCAGGTTCATTGCAGAAGAAGCAGACTCCTTCCTTCGGAGGCTTTGCCTTCTTTGGTGCAGGCTTGGTTTCAGGCTTGCCTGACTCTTTGGTCTTACCTGATGAGCCATGACCCTTTCTCTAACCTTTGCCTTTCTTTTTCATACCATTTCCTTTCTGAACCATCAAAATAGTACTGGGCTTCTTCTTAAGACTCAGCTCAGGAGTTTTAAGCATCCCATGTAGTTCAGAAATAGATTTCTCCATGTTGTTCATGTTGTAGTTCATGACAAACTGTTCATAACTTTATGGGAGTGAGTTCAAGATCAAATCTGTAGCTAACTCCTAGCTCATGGGAAATCCAAGCCTCTCAAGGTGATCAATGTACCTTTTCATCTTTAAGACATGAGTACTGACTGATGCACCTTCAGCCATCTTGCAGGAATGTAAGGCCTTAGTGGTCTCATACCTCTCTTGCCTTGCCTGTTACTGGAACATTTCCTTGAGATGCACAATCATCTCATAAGCCTCCATGTGTTCCAGATCTCTTTGGAGCTCCGGAACCATGGTGGCTAGCATCAAGCATCCCACATCGACAGAGTCTTCCTTATGCTTTGTGTAAGCATCTCTCTGAGCTCTAGGAGAATTGGTCACTGGCTCCTCAGGAATGGGTTGATCTAGGACATGCGCCTTTCTTTTCTACTTGAGAGCAATTCTCAAGTTCCTAAAGCAGTCAAGAAAATTTGTTCCATTGAGTTTGTCCTTCTCAAGGACAGATCACAGTGATAATGTAGCAGTATTACTAGTCGTCATGATTCTACAATTAAAATATGCAATTTAATTAGCAATCTCCCACTAAATAAACAACCCTCAATGCAATAGTTAGTGGGCTAAGATCCATATTTGGCTCAAACTTAAGTCCACTTTGGCAGGATGCTTAAATTAAGTTATTTAGGTAGGTAACACCTTTACCAAATACATCAAATGTAACTCTTACATGTTCATGGGATCCTATCATCATATGATCTATCATGTTTTTAATCCCATCTAATGCCTTGAGACCCAAAACCATTTTGTTAATCTCAATTAACTCAAACAATAATAAACATGTGAGAGTAGCACCATTACTCTTGCTTATCTCCCCAAGATAACTCAAAAGCACCCACTTTGGTGGAGTCCACAATTGAGCGATCGAGGTTTTGACAAGTGTTAATAAATTGACGGCATTATGAATTAAGATTTCATTTAGAGGGCTTAATTTAACTATCTGGTTTATAAGAATGCATGTTTCTCAGTTTGTATCTCATACAAGTAATATGCATATTTCTGATATAATCATAAGATGCATAATTTAAATGTGATACAATATGACTCACCTATCCTAAGTCCCCTCAAGCCAATGAGAGGAGCTCTCTAGTAAGAAGAGGGAAATTATATATAGAAACCTCTTTTAACATTCGAGGGGAGTGAGATGAGAAGAGTACATTGAGAGCATATATAGGAAGGCATGACACGCAGGCCGTATTTAAAAATTACAGCACTTGCAATCTAGAGCCATATTGTTCACCATACCCAAGCATTCAAGAATCAACATACAGATTTAATTGAAGGGCAATTAATGTTTCAAATCTAAAACATTCACAAAATAATATATGTTACGATTATATTGCGCTACGAATAGGTAGCCACGGCGGTCCCGCTAGCCAGTTATTGGGCGGCGGTCCCGCTAACCGGTTAGCAGGCGGGGTTTAGGGCAGCGCCCCAGGAAAAAAAATTTGTTTCATAAATAATCACGAATCTGAATCTGGTTTTCTTAGACCCCATCTATGTTAATTGATCAAATCAAAACGTATCACCACCGATTTCAATTCTCTTTTAGATTCCTTTTATGTCATACATAACACGGATCCCTTATATGTCACACATAAAACTCATATTATATGATCGGCTATGACTAACACATATTATATGAATCAACAATCAAGCCTAACTTAAATACAAAATGGCATGGCTCTGATACCACTGTAAGGAATTAGAAGACACGCGGCGGAAATTAACTTAAATTTTTTTCACTCCTTGCCAGGATCTACCGTATGTGTTGAAGTCAAGTGGGAAGAAGCATTACCCTCAGTATTCCTCAGCGACTTCCACAGCTTCTGGTCACGACATTCACAGCTTCTCTCCGCGGCTCGTGCTCCCTTTCCGATCGCAAGAAGTCGATGATTCTGGTCGGCTTCCTCTACTGGTATCCACACAAACAGTGTTTCAACCACGAATGACGTGCTAACATCTCTTGTCCCTCCAGGACTTTCTCAAGAATTCATCCTCTCCGTCTCTATTTCGACAGTTTCTTATCTGCAAACCTTTTGCAGATTCCCCTTCGGCCTTTCTGTGTTCTATGTATTTTTAATATGTAGCTCCTAAAATCATATATATAGGATGCTATGCGTTTTTCTCTACCGAATTGGATTTTGGAGTTAATCTTATATTAATTTTGAAATTAATACAATATCATATATTGTATAATTTGATAAGAAACTAATTAAATAAATAATATTTATATTAAATCTGTCCCACATATTTAATTCACCTATTTATTTAATTTAAAATAAAGATAAGACTGAACTATATTTGATTTATTCTCATAAATCAAATTTGAGATATCATATTAATTTGAATTTTAAATTTAAATGTGATAGAGATTTAATTTATCCTTATAAATTAAATCTTATAAATATTTCTTATATGAGATATCCTATCAATTTGAATTTCAAATTCAAACGTGATAGAGATTCAATTTATCCTTATAAATTAAATCTTATAAATATCTCTTATATGAGATATCCTATCAATTTGAATTTCAAATTCAAACGTGAAATAGATTTAATTTATCCTTATAAATTAAATCTCATATATCTCTTATATATAATGTATATATATGAATATGAATATAAATAAATATATACATCCACCTGGATCATTCATTGAATTTGGACATATTTTAGATTCAATGAATCTGGACATCATAGCTCGTGTTGGGCTATTTTGTGTGCGACCCTATAGGCCCATATGAAGTTGGCATTAGGCCATTTGCTATACTGGCCCATAAGTCACAAGCGGTCTCTAGCAAGACATAACAACTACCCAAATCATATGAGGGTCGTTAAACGATGTAACCTTTTATAAAACCATATCATGTCCCTTCTGTCACGCGATATTTTGGTCATGGATGAGGCATGGATAATGTCATCCTCCTATTCTTGATCGTTACTTTCTCGATCCCTGAGTAGTCTGACTATAGAAATGGAACTACCTTTCCATTACAGTATGGCCATACATTTCTCAGACTCACTCATCGAGGGGCCCAATAATATCTCTCTACGAATGTGAGGGACAAATTCCATCTTGACCATTCACATTCCTCCGCATGAAAAACCACTAAGCCCAAACATAGTCTTTATGATCACTCAGTCAAAAGTGACTTTTGACTAGGTCAAAGCTAAGCGTTTATCATGTAGGAATCCATGATAATCTCAGGTCAAAGGGCATAGTGATATGGTTTGTATATGAGAGAAGCTTATGACGTAACCCATGCAGCTCTCTCATAGCGGGTCTGTCTAACACCTTGTACTCTTACATGTGCCTTTGACTTTGATTTATATCTCTATACATCTTCAAAGTCATACTGGTCTTATTTTATCTCTACTCCAGCATAGATAACTGACCAGGGACATTTAGGATAAGATCATGAATTATCCAAGGATGGTCATCACTGTAAACATGCAAATAATATGATAACACAATTAATAAATTTATAAACCAATAATGTTCATAAGATAATGATTGGCCCCTAGGCACAATTTCCAATACCTAGAACTAACACCCCTAACTAAGCCAATAGGCAAAGAAATTTTTGAGTGGCATGTACAAAATGTAAAATTGTAGTCCTTATGTAATTTTTTTTTATGATTAATGAAACATCTTATTCATACAGGTTGAGAAGGTTAGCACTTCTCACACGAGCATTTGCCTTTAATGCTTGAGAGTAGCATGCAAAGATGAGATGTTTTTGTGTTCACTAGTAAAGCAACAAGAGTATTGATATGGTAAAGAGACAGAAACTGTATGTCACATTGACTGAAGTGTAGCAAGTCAATATAAGATCCAATGGTACAAAATTGGATCAAATAGTGGAAACTCAATTCCACGATCCATGTAACCAGATGACAATTTCTTCAATACCGACATCATAGAGATAAAGTTGAAGAATTTGGGTTTAGATGCTAAGAGTGTATATATTTAAATCTATATGGTATTTAAAATAGATCCAAAGTGATGTATGCTCGTAAATTGTACGTGTAACATTATAACATGTTATTCATACCACTTGTAGGAGAATAACCACAAAAGGAAAGCAAGTGAAAGATCCATGTTTCATTGTTGTGTGAGCCCTAGTGTAACATCCCAAATTTTGATAGAAAGAAGTTTTAAAGAGTGCTTAAGATAAAGAGCATTTTTTAAAAAGAAAAAAATTAAAAAGTCTAAATGTTAAATTTTAAGAAAATGATTAGGGAAATAATATATATATATATATATATATATATATTCAGGCTTAGAAATATTAAGCAAAAATCATGGAATAGATATTTTAGGAGAAGAAAATTATAATGCACTATTAAGGATTATTTTCTAGAAATTTTAAAAAAGTTCAAGATGTTAAATAAGAGATGAAATAAGGAGTAAATAAGGTTAAGAGGGTAGAAAGGTCATCTTGCCTCACACCATACCTTGCACGTGGCATCCTCAAACCCATCCATCTCCTTTTCTTTCTGCCAATCTCTTCACCGACTTGGTCTTCCAAAAGAAATTAGGGTAGCACGCAAGAGAGAGAGAGAGGTGAGGTCGAGAGAGAGAGAACGCAAGAGAAGGGTGATGGACCATAGGAGTGCGACATCAGAAGGGTGGGTGGAGGAGGAACGAGCTCATACAGCTGGAGATCAATTGAGGTATCTCTGTTTCTGGGAAGAACTTGATGCTCTAGGGCCGAAGCTCAATAAATGGTGATTAAAGCCAATAGAACTTTGGCTTGCCTTTTCTGGATTTTCATTTTGTGCACGATAGTAGATTTCTTTCAGATCAAACTGATAGAGAACAAAAAGACCATTCGTCTCACTCCAATACCATTAAAAATTCGCACTGTTCCAAAAACCCAGCAGAAGAGAAATTGAAGGGAGTCACCCACAAAGTGTTTTCTATTTTTGATATAGAGATTGTTGAAAACTTGCAGGTAATTTGAACTTGTTAGATCCTTGAAATTTCTACTGATACGATTTGAAACTTGAGCTTGCTATTCAATATTATTTCCTTGGTTTTGCGTAATTCTTTTGGTAATTACTGTGGGAATTTTAGGAATCGAATATATATCAAGTGTTAGAAGGAACTTTATGTATTATTGAATCTATGGCATCATACGTGGCTGTTGCGACTTTGAATTAAGTGTCTCTATATATAGTTTCTGTACTTGTTCATGAAATCTGAAATTTTAGAACTTGTATATATCTTCAAAATAATTGCTTTAAATTATAGTTTTGTTCGTACTCATTCTAGTTGTTTTGACATCTTGTGAAAGCTAGTAAGTAGCGAAGGTCATGGTACGGAAATCCTGGAGAGTTTAACAAGGTTTATATTTGTTATTGGAATGGAATTTGACTTTGTGATAAGACGAGGATGTAGAGGATAATATTGGATAATTATAAGCTATTTAATTTCTATGCTAGACTTGAAAAAGAATTATATATATACTCTATGGTTTATATACGTGTGTTTATATATATACATTGGTTGTTGAAATTATAATCTTAACTTGTAAAGTACATATATTGATTATATGGTAATGTGCATGAATCAATTGGAATAACTCATATAGTATAATGGGATACCATGGATATGTTATATAAAGTTATAATGAGAGTAATAACATTTATGTTTTGGGACATTTGTAAAGTAAATAAGTCAGAAGCGTAGGAACAAGTGAAAGTGATATGTATTTGGGAAGCAGCTAAGTAGGAGTAAGTCTTATATTTAGAAAGCTTACAGGTGAGTGAATAACGTTCCCTAAAATTTATATTTTTAAATGCATTGTCATTTCAAATGATGAATTTCAAATATGGATTTCGAAAAGCAAATTTTACGAAAGTATGGTTTAAATCGTTAGAAATGATTTTCTTTCGATTGGCTTATAAAGGAATTATGATTATGTATGAAAATGAATAAAGAGGCTTTTGAAAAGAGTTTGGCAAAAGTTGCATTGAACTGTTGTTATTTATGAAATATATTCTTATGCGAATTTCATATGTTTTCACAGTAATTTGATTTCAAACGTACATGCTGGCGTTTTGGAAAGTTAAAGTGATTTTACCAATGATTATGGCATTGAAACGATTGAGATTATGTCATGTGAAATAAACCCCACGCATGATGGAAACGTTTTAGGATGGAATACAGAACGCTGGTTGCTAACAGCAGTACTGTTAGCCCTTGGTGCACCTTGGTACTCGAGCTCGACAGTTGTGGCCTTGAGCCACCAGAATTATTTTGTGGGATTCATTCTCGCGACAGTTTGTGGCCTTGAGCCACCAGAATTATTTCGTGGGATTTATTCTCGTTACAGTTTGTGGCCTTGAGCCACCAGAATTATTTCGTGGGATTCATTCTCGCGACAGTTTGTGGCTTCAAGCCACTAGAATGGTTAGTTACCCTCGTGGACTGTGTGTCCACGTCTGTTTTTGTTCTGTTAAAGTCCTACAGAAAGATCATGGTTTTGAAAAGATTATTTTGAATGAGTTATTTGAAATAGTTATTTCATACTGTTATTTCCCCTAAAATACAAATGTTGACAAAAAGGTTTGCATTAGATTACGAAGCATTATGAAATACATTTTCAATATGATTATGCATTGCTTATTTTTCGCATTCTTTAAATCATGTTTTTGGGACGTTATTCACGAGTAGATTATTTGGCTTTAGATAGTGCAGGTGACCCTAATCCTCCTGCTGAGCAGTAAAGAGCCTCGTTGCCGATCCAAAGCGTTGCTTTTGACATAAACTACTTTTGATGTAATTACCTTTCTTAAGAACTTATATTATTTTGAAAAGGGTAAAGCTCCGCATAGACCTTAGAAAATTCGAATGTTTTATTTAAGGTGTTAGGCTTTCAGAATGTGAAATTATTCATATTCTGTGCCAGTCATGGTCTAAATTTCGGGTCGTGACAATTTGGTATCAGAGCCAAGTTTTTCTATGTCTAAGTGGAGTAGGGAAACTTCAGTGAGATTTCAATTATGGTTATGAACCCAGGCATAACTATAACTGAGGTATTGCTGAAGGTCTCTTTCAGAAATTTGAAAGTGTTTTGTTTTCTTATGGCCTTGAAAACATATTTTATTCAAAAATTGAATATTTTCTATGTTTTTGGCGTATAGTTAAATTACGCCTATATGTTCACCAGTTGGAAAAAGCTCTAAAAGTAATAAGACTTTGGATTGTGGCTCTGCTCAGTAAAGAGAATTGCCCCATAGAGGGAAAGGACAGGGTCATACGGGAGTTAGGTGTCGGGGAAAGTCGACCCCTTAGAACTCTATAAGAAATTTTATTTAAAGCCAAACCATCAAATCCATAGTTCCTTGTTATTTATATATTATCTAGGCATGAAACCTGTGAAGAAACCCGTAACATTAATGAAGCAGATAATATTTTAGTCAAGTTATTAGAATTCATTAAGTTGGATACTCCTAAGTTCACAGGTTTTGATTATCGAGAGGAACCTAAGGAATTTCATATGAGGGTATTGAAAAGATGTGTAGGAACTTGTTTGGGTAGATTTTGAAGCTTTGATTATATGAAATCAAGCTAATGGTTATTGTTTTGCATATTATGATTTTGGGTACTCTTGAAAGTATTTTGGAATGTTAAAGGCTATGAGTTTAGAGCTTGAGAACTGATTTCAAAACTCTATGAAGTCTTACATTGGTAAGTTAGGAGGAATAAAATTTGTTTAAATACATATATCAAGCATATAGTATAAAGGTATCTACGTGTTTGTTTAGTGCTATAAAGCATTGATTACCTCTTGTTAGTCAATGTCAAAATATGGGTTAAATGGTTTAGGATAAATAGCTATTGATTCCAGATTTAAAGTGAAGTGTACAAAGTATTTTAAATATTAAAGCTTTAAGATGAGATTTTGAAGGGAATTTTTTTTGTGAGGTTATTTATTGTGGATTAAGGTGTTGATACAGCAGGTTGATAAATGATTGATTTCCACTACTCTTTTACTTGACTGAACCATGTTTAGTAATGATGAGGATTGAATTTGTGTGTATGATTGGTGAGCTGTGATGGGTGTAAGAGAGAATGTGGAAGTGATATTTGGCTTGCGGATTCCCTCTGTTTGCTGTCATTATATGCTTACGACTGTCACTGTGCTGTTGAGGGTATTTTGGTTATAGGAAGGGGTGTAGGACAGTGGATGCCGAGTATATATATTGTATTAAATATATCACATGTTTACTTATATAGTGATGTCATAAAGATTTCAACTAACAAGTAGAAGGACTATTAGCTATGAGCAACTGTTTGAGAATGTAAAAGTAAACGAGGTGGTGCAAACGATTTAGATGAGTTAGAACAGGTTTTATTCTTTAAAGAAGTATAAAAGAGGAAAATGAGATGAGAGGGTGTATGGGTTGTTCTAGAAAATAGTTAAAGAGAGGAAATATTAAACACATGGATTAAACCATAAAAATCATGTTCAAGCGTTGGGCTAAGAGTTTTGCTAGTTGGTTTTATTATATATAAAATGTTTACATATGGCCAAGAAATGACTATCAAATTTGAAAAGAAAATTTCATATGTAAAGGTTTTGCCATTTGAAAATTAGAGGGTGCCTCTAAGCTAATAGAGTATATATGTATGTTGCTTGAAGTTTTCAAATTTTTGGGGAATCAAAAACGGTGGGAAACCCATTGTTTGGCACTTTAAAAAGATAAGTATTTTAGATTGTTAAGGCATGCCTACGTATTTTAAAATATAAATAGGATAAAACTCTCAAAGCTAAAAATTTCCCATATTAACTCTATAGTTATGCGATTTCTTTAAAGGTTATGGAAGGTACCTAGACTGTCAAAATATAAAAGTATCATGAATTATGTTGATTTATTTAGAGTCCTGAACCTAAAATGGCTTACAAGTATAAAAGATAATAAAAGGAAATAATTTTAAAGCTATAAGAAAGATAGTGTTTGTTTGGCATTGGTTATCACTGAAGAAGAAAGATAGTAAAATGAAAGTTAGGAAGCTAACAATTTTCAGATTTGGAGTAAACATTGCTGTTTCAAGTAGTAAGGCCTTGAACTTTTGGGAATTAATGATTTGAGGGTGATTAAATGGTGAAATTATGAGCTGAAATTATGTGAGGAAAAAAAAATAATTCTATGCTCACGAAGTTTGAGCTTATAATTTGCTTTAGTGCTGTAATTTTAGCTTATTTGGGAATGAGATGTATCGGAGCTTGTTTAATGCATGCATAGAGAGTATCTGCCATTATAAAGTGATTTTTAAATTGAGATCTTTGGATATGTCTTAATGATTTTTGATCCATGATAATTAGTGGTAATAGAAGGGTAAATGGTAAATTTCCCTTTGGTAGGTTTGACGTGGATTTTTGGAATGCATAGGCTTGAATATTGTGGATAAGAGGGATTGGTCTAGACAATAAAGGTTTAATAGGGTATAACAAAGTTTAAAGAGACAATTAAGTGAGGATGGAATTAAGGTTTTGAAGTTGAAAATTTACATATAGCTTCTTGATTGGTGCTTAAGGAAATTATATGCGTATTCTAGTTAATAGTTGAAATATTGTTTGAGGTTTGTAAGAGGATTTCGATTATGTATCATTCCTTAAAGGTAATGACGATAGTTAAAGCTGGAAAAAGGGTTGGAAGTTAGTTTTGAGAATTTATTAAGCCCCAATTTAATATTCAAGGGATTATTTAGGATTTAGAAATTCAAGAGGAGCTTTGTTGTTTTAATGGTTATAATGTACTCAAGCTATAAGGAATTAGAATTGAAATTGAGCAATGACGGATTCATTTAATGGATCTAAATTTGGATGGTTAAAAAGGAGACATTCATTTGATTGTGCTGTTGCTATAATGTTACAATATGTATATCCTTTTGTGGTTCAAGTGTTGTTTACATGGGGATTGTTTGGAAAACGTGGAATACATATTACTGGATAGAGAAGAGTAATTCAAATTATAAGATCATGATTATGGTTCCAACATGAAGCAGGGTACAACATTTTTGAACATGGAATTCTGATGGATTATATTAGAAAATTTTAAAGAACTGAAATTATGGATTCTAGCGTTGCCACTTACTGAATTTGAGCCAATAGATTTTGGGAATTAGGATAAATTAATACTTAAGATTCAATTATTTGATTATTTGTTGATAATCTTATGATCTTTTTGTTGGAAGTCTGACTTAGCTATTGAGTTGCTTAAACAAAATAGTTTCTAATTGTACTTGGTGGAATTAGTTGAAGCCCAAAGCATAAATTGGTTTGGTTATAAACTTTTGGGCCAAACATCATAATTTGAATGTTTCACAAGTTTGTTGACTTTTGGACTCTAAGTGGGGTCATTAGACTTTCTAGAGAAAAGATTGACTTCGAGTTACACATATCAGAGGCTTGGTAAAAGTTTATAAAATGACTCCTTGCATTGTTTCATTTAAAAGACTTCTGAAACTCTAGTTGTGTATATATAGGTTTAGGTTTGTGCTATAATTTTGCATAAGAAACTTATCTGTATAATCTTAAATGTGTGTTATATTTTGGTCCAAGAAATTGACCCTTTGGCCTTAGTTGACATGAAGTTTAATAGTTAAATATATTTTTTTAATGTAAGTGGCGTAAAGAAGGATTTTGTGGTGATTAGGCTAGTAGTAGAACTTATTAAAGAAACATTGCAATGATTAAATAAGATTTTTAAATGATAGTTAAAGCTTCTACCAAAGCTGTTTGGGTGAAGATTGAGGTTGATGTATGTGGTATGATTTTAGAAATTAATCTAAACTTAGAAGGTTGGCTAAAATGTTTGAGGTTTAGAAATGATGAAATATTCACTAAGTTGAATTGGAAATGGGAGTAATGAGTTAAGTTAGGCTAAATTAGAATAATAGCTAAGGGTGTAATAAACCAAATAGCGGTGGAGACCTATGCTTTAGTATAAAGGCAAGGGTGACCTAAACCTAGAAATAATTAGGGTCGCCTATAGAGAGCAAGATGGCATGATATTAAGACAAGTGACTATAAGGTTGAGTAAGGAGTTTGGACAGTTAGAATGACATGATGAAAGAACTAAGAAGAGGCTTAAGGAAAATGTGATGAGGTCACCACTATAAGAAAGTGATTTGTTTTAGCACAAAGTCACTGAAATGCCACAAGGCACGTTTTAAATTTCGAGGACGAAATTTATTTAACGGAGGGAGAATTGTAACATCCCAAATTTTGATAGAAAGAAGTTTTAAAGAGTGCTTAAGATCAAGAGCAATTTTTTAAAAGAAAAAAATTAAAAAGCCTAAATGTTAAATTTTAAGAAAATGATTAGGGAAATAATATATATATATATATATATATATATATATATATATTCAGGCTTAGAAATATTAAGCAAAAATCATGGAATAGATATTTTGGGAGAAGAAATTATAATGCACTGTTAAGGATTATTTTCTAGAAATTTTAAAAAAGTTCAAGATGTTAAATAAGAGATGAAATAAGGAGTAAATAAGGTTAAGAGGGTAGAAAGGTCATCTTGCCTCACACCATACCTTGCACATGGCATCCTCAAACCCATCCATCTCCTTTTCTTTCTACCAATCTCATCACCGACTTGGTCTTCCAAAAGCAATTAGGGTAGCACGCAAGAGAGAGAGAGAGGTGAGGCCGAGAGAGAGAGAACGCAAGAGAAGGGTGATGGACCATAGGAGTGCGACATCGGAAGGGTGGGTGGAGGAGGAACGAGCTCGTGCAGCTGGAGATCGATTGAGGTATCTCTGTTTCTGGGAAGAACTTGATGCTCTAGGGCCGAAGCTCAATAAATGGTGATTAAAGCCAATAGAACTTTGGCTTGTCTTTTCTGGATTTTCATTTTGTGCGGGACAGTAGATTTCTTTCAGATCAAACTGATAGAGAACAAAAAGACCATTCGTCTCACTCCAATACCATTGAAACTTTGCACTGTTCCAAAAACCCAGCGGAAGAGAAATTGAAAGGAGTCACCCACAAAGTGTTTTCTATTTTTGATATAGAGATTGTTGAAAACTTGCAGGTAATTTGAACTTGTTAGATCCTTGAAATTTCTACTGATACGATTTGAAACTTGAGTTTGCTATTCAATATTATTTCCCTGGTTTTGCGTAATTCTTTTGGTAATTACTGTGGGAATTTTAGGAATCGAATATATATCAAGTATTAGAAGGAACTTTATGTATTATTGAATCTATGGCATCATACGTGGCTGTTGCGACTTTGAATTAAGTGTCTCTATATATAGTCTCTGTACTTGTTCATGAAATCTGAAATTTTAGAACTTGTATATATCTTCAAAATAATTGCTTTAAATTATAGTTTTGTTCGTACTCATTCTAGTTGTTTTGACATCTTGTGAAAGCTAGTAAGTAGCGAAGGTCATGGTACGGAAATCCTGGAGAGTTTAACAAGGTTTATATTTGTTATTGGAATGGAATTTGACTTTGTGATAAGACGAGGATGTAGAGGATAATTATAAGCTATTTAATTTCTATGCTAGACTTGAAAAAGAATTATATATATACTCTATGGTTTATATACGTGTGTTTATATATATACATTGGTTGTTGAAATTATAATCTTAACTTGTAAAGTACATATATTGATTATATGGTAATGTGCATGAAATAATTGGAATAACTCATATAGTATAATGGGATACAATGGATATGTTATATAAAGTTATAATGAGAGTAATAACATTTATGTTTTGGGATATTAGGAAAGTAAATAAGTCAGAAGCGGAGGAACAAGTGAAAGTGATATGTATTTGGGAAGCAGCTAAGTAGGAGTAAGTCTTATATTTAGAAAGCTTATAGGTGAGTGAATAACGTTCCCTAAAATTTATATTTTTAAATGCATTGTCATTTCAAATGATGAATTTCAAATATGGATTTCGAAAAGAAAATTTTACGAAAGTATGGTTTAAATCGTTAGAAATGATTTTCTTTCGATTGGCTTACAAAGGAATTATGATTATGTATGAAAATGAATAAAGAGGGTTTTGAAAAGAGTTTGGCAAAAGTTGCATTGAACTGTTGTTATTTATGAAATATATTCTTCTGCAAATTTCATATGTTTTCACAGTAATTTGATTTCAAATGTACATGCTGGGGTTTTGGAAAGTTAAAGTGATTTTACCAATGATTATGGCATTGAAACGATTGAGATTATTTCATGTGAAATAAACCCCACGCATGATGGAAACGTTTTAGGATGGAATATAGAATGTTGGTTGCTAACAACAGTACTGTTAGCCCTTGGTGCACCTTGGTACTCGAGCTCGACAGTTGTGGCCTTGAGCCACCAGAATTATTTCGTGGGATTCATTATCGCGACAGTTTGTGGCCTTGAGCCACCAGAATTATTTCGTGGGATTTATTCTTGCGACAGTTTGTGGCCTTGAGCCACCAGAATATTTCGTGGGATTCATTCTCGCGACAGTTTGTGGCTTCAAGCCACCAGAATGGTTAGTTACCCTCATGGACTGTGTGTCCATGTCTGTTTTCGTTATGTTGAAGTCCTACAGAAAGATCATAGTTTTGAAAAGATTGTTTTGAATGAGTTATTTGAAATAGTTATTTCATACTGTTATTTCCCCTGAACTATAAATGTTGACAAAAAGGTTTGCATTAGATTACGAAGCGTTATGAAATACATTTTCAATATGATTATGCATTGTTTATTTTCCGCATTCTTTAAATCATGTTTTTGGGACGTTATTCACGAGTAGATTATTTGGCTTCAGATAGTGCAGGTGACCCTAATCCTCCTGCTGAGCAGTAAAGAGCCTCGTTGCCGATCCAAAGCGTTGCTTTTGACATAAACTACTTTTGATATAATTACCTTTCTTAAGAACTTGTATTATTTTGAAAAGGGTAAAGCTCCGCATAGACCTTAGAAAATTTGAATGTTTTATTTAAGGTGTTAGGCTTTCAGAATGTGAAATTATTCATATTCTGTGCCGGTCACGGTCTAAATTTCGGGTCGTGACACCTAGGAACGAACAATCCTTTGTTTGGTGTCTTCTGACTTTGGCAATATCATGGAGGTATGTTTCAATGACTGCTACTTTAGATATATCCACGATCATGATATACGATCTAAAAAATTACGCTAGGAAAGCGGTTGATCCATATTAAATGATATATGGGTGAAAGGAAGATTACCTTAAATATATTCACTAGTGCTAGTGTCTATGACATGTCCCATATAATATTCTGTCATCATAAGGGTAGACACTAAGCATATAAGAATGGTGATCTGAGTCAAACATTGACTCTAGAGGGATTAGATTTGTAGTAGAAAAGTGTATATAGGTAAATTTAAAACATTTGAGGCATATTATTAAACTCAAGCTACACGAGGAAAATGTTGTCTTGTGTTGGTCATGAAAAAGGGATTTATAATAAAGGCACCTAGATGAAGATGTCATGCCCATGCAGTTACGGCAAAGCACTTAGGTTAAAAGAGGGAAAAGAGAGTATAAACCCAAAATCCCTAATCCACCAAGTGTGAGTCAGAGATGAAGAAAAATGGGTTGGTCCACCCTTGGTGTATTATGCCCAGACCCATATATGTATGTGGGGATGAATAGAAATACCAAAGAGTTAAGTTATCATTTTGAATATTCTAAAATATTCCAAATGATAGGAGGGAACAGTTATGAGATAACCACCCCACTCCCTCCATTATCTCTTTATGCATGACTAGGGAAGGAAAATAATTTCACTAGCCAAAAGCATTTTAGGGGATTGCTTGGCATCTATTTTTCTCTCATCAGGAGAATACACATATTCTCCCTTCTCTTCTCTGGTGTGCTTTTGATGTGTACCATAGATGGGTTGCTGTGTGGGTACTTGAAGCAAGTGAATCGATGACAGGTATGACTGAAATCCTATAATGGATATAGATCTTGGTAGGAAAAAGTTAAAATTTAAGGACATGACTTGGGTTCATGGCAGTTTCAATTTTAATTTTAGTTTTAAATTATGAATTAGGAGAGAATGTAGTGGTTATGTAGTAAACAAAAAAAAAGTGTAGGGGTTTGTAGTGTAGTTGCAAAATTATGTAAAAAAATTGAATCCTCACTCCTATTCTATGATCACATGCATTCCATAATTATAAACCAAAAGGGGCCTTAACACTATGACTAACTTAGAAAAAGATATTTTTTTCCCTGGCCCCGTGTATAGAGCATTTTTTAAGAGATTTTTTTCTCTTTTTTTATAAATCATTTGATATTTTGCACATAAGGTCTTATATTTAAGATTAGATAGATTATTAAATATTTGGTTGTCTATATATTATACCTGTATTCAATAAAAATAGTGAGAGAGAGCATAATTAATATGTTGTTGAAATTTAATATAGTTAAAAATATAATATTAGAAATTATTTGAATTTTATAACTAATTTAATACTTTTAACTATTTTAGTTATACATGTAAATTTCTTTTTGCCAAATACATGTAAAATTAGTTAGAAATAACTTATAATTAGGCTTTTTAACCCAAATACTGCAAACAATAAAAATAATAACCACAAAATTGTTTAGCAGGAATTTGATTTTAAATTAACAAAGAACTCGTTCTTCCCAAATGCAATTTCAAGCTCACACTTTTCTTTTTAATAACTCACTTCCTTTGATCTTAAATATAAGATCTCATTTGTAATATAATTGTACCATACAACCATAAAATTGCACTGTAATTAGATGGCGAGAGAAGTTTTCAATTCAAACTAGCATAAAATAGCTCCTTATAGAAGCAGATTATTAAAGCTCGTAAACTTGTTCTAGACCATCTTACTTGGCAAGTTTCTGGTGAATCGTCCATTTACCTTAATAACAGGCTCTGGTGGTCCATGCAGCTGTTTGGTTTGTCTTATCCTTCTTTGAATGTGTCATACCTTATAATAGCTCCTTATATCCTCGTTGTGTAGTTAATGAATTAGAAGGCGTCCGATATCCGTCACACCTTGCAAAGATGTCCTGAGATGGTAAGGATATCACTCTAGTATTTACATCGTCAACGATGGATATAGATCTTTGATTTCCACCTTAGAATTCTCTAGTTATTGGATGTCTTCGAAGCTTCTTTCCAACTTATGGCACACCCTGTGAAAGCTACGCTTACTGCCGAGGGTAAAAATTGTGATCTAGAAGATAACAAGGGTAATTATTCCTACCACCTCTTTTTTGAAATGGTGATGACATTTAACAAACATTAAGGTTTGATTTTTCTATTGTGCAAATGATGAATCTCTAGATCATATTTTTCTTCATTCCCCTTTTCCAGTGGATTTTTGTTTGATAGTGTTTTGGGTGTCCGTTTCTATAGTAATTCTAGTTGGAATATTATCCAGTGGATTTTTTCTGGGTTAATAATCTCACTTATCTTTCTTTCGTGAAGCATTGTCTTCCTATTACGTGTTCGATGTCTTTTGGTTTGTTTGGAACTGTTGTGAAATGGGCTAATCCACCTGTGATGGATTAGGCCCAAATTTGAGAAGTAAAATGGAGGGAACGGTTTATCTTTTGAAGGTAGGAAAATGAGGGTGTGGGAGTTATAGTTATCCAATTCCCCCCACCACATATACACACGTACAGGACAACAAATGGAGAGCATATGGTCAGTTTGTAATCAACTCTCTCGTGTGTATATATTCTCTGCAGACAAGAAGAACAAGAGGCTCTTCTTTTTTTTTTTCCTCCTCTGTTCTCCTTCCATTCCTCTTGGTGCTCTTTATTTTTCCTTGGTGCATTTGCTGTGAAACGTACCAGAGTCCATACAAGGTGCTCCAGTTGCATGTGAGTATCTAAGTGGAAAGGAAACCATCTCAGGTATGCCCCAAACCTTCAGGAACCAAATATGTCGTGCAGGAAAGCAGTATTCTCCTAGACAGGTGATTTCATGGCGATGTAAAGGCAACTGTCACAACACTTGTGTCCCAAAAGAACCCTCGCTCTCATCTCATCAACACAACCCACAAAGATTTTTACTTAATATAAATTAAGATAAAAAAAAGGGTCTCAATAATAATACAAAGGAGATTCTAGTCTAGTTTTCATGTAATCAAGCCCCAAAAAAATGTAAAATCAATAATCAATAAATTTTGGATTTTTTTCTTACCGTAACTCAGACACCTGTCATGCACTTTACAAAAAGTTTGAATTTACAACCTCAAGCTTAAGAAATCTCAAGAGATGTGCTTGTTGTCTTCATCAAACAATCAATATATCCCTTAAAATATTCTAGCTTAACTACTTTATGATTGGGCCACTAGATAATTATATCACTTAAACTATTGGTTTTAATTGGTTTGATTGGGTGATGCTTTACTATATTTCCAACCATGCCATCAAGAGTTCAAGACATCAAGTGTGTGTGTGTGTATCTATATATATACTACATTTTCCAATAACAACAACTCTTCTCACCTTGTATTTAATATTTAATTCACTGTGATTAATTCTTTCCTTTTTGAAATTCAAATTTCTCTTTGATACCTTTTGAGGGGTCATATGAAATTTCATTAAGGGGGGCACGGTTAATTTTTTTTCTTATAGAATCGCAAATACTTATTATTGTGATTGTTACTATTGAAATATTAAAATTTATTAAAATTACTTTTTTTCTTAAATTTTTGTCATTTATTTCTAAAATATATTTTATATGTTTAAATAATTATTTTATATTTAAAATTCAATTTTAATACATATTTGTTGACAGTATATCAAATTCAATTTTTGTATTTTACTTAAAATTATACTAATCTGTATGTAGTAGTAATTTATATTATTTCTTTATTTCTTCTCTCAGATATTATTGTACGTTGAAATCTCAACAACCTTTTTTTATTGAAAATTAAAAATTTAAATTCAAGGTTATTTGGATATCAATCTCTTTATAAAAGTTAATCTTATAATAATTGATTTGTTGAAGGTAATAGAATTTTCGATGATTCATTTTGAAATATTTCAGGCATACCAGTTGTTGATTCACTTACTTCAGGTACCCACACAGCAACCCAGCACTGTTACTGGACTCAAATCTCTAGTACACAATAAAGGCACATTGAAAGGAGAAAAGAGAGTTTTAGTTTTGCCAAGAGAAGAGAACAAACTAAAGAAATCATATCACACTCATGCAAGAAAGCTTCTATGTTTTCTATGCCCCCAGTCACGTACGTACCCATTAAGAGATAATAGAGGGATAGTGGGTGGTTATTCTCATAACTATCCCCTTCATCCTTTTGAATATTTTAGGATATTCAAAATAATGGCCTAACTCTTTGGGTATCCCTACTTTAGCCCACACACACATATATGGGTCTAAGCCTAATACACCAAGGGTTGACCATTTAAAATCCCAATTATTATTCGCATATTATAGAACAATTAAAAATGTTATTTATCAACAACTTAGAAACATTTTAAGTTAAATTATTAAGTTTTGGTATTTTTATTATTTTCAATAAAATAGGATATCTAGAATATCCTACCATTATCTTTACCCATTATGTTATTATGATTTGATTGTTATTATTAGTTAAAGAGTTATTATGATTTGGGTTTAGCTTTAGATATAGATATCAACATTATGTACTAGATTAAAAGAGGATAATAAAAGAAGGGGAAGGGATTTATTAAAGGATCTACAGACTTTCAGGGATCTTCCTAAAATATAATCTATAAAAAAAAATAAAGGTAGCATAGTGCAATAAGGGGAGCTACAGCAACGTGAAGAACAATAATGTACCCGTAGCTCCTCAGTCATCGCCCATCTCAATATACCCACGCACATACACTCATCTTCTCCATCCCAAGATGTACCCATGCACACAGAACAAGACCAACAGTGTCATGCAGATAAGATGGAATAGCTAAAGAGGAGACAAAGCTAGTACGAGTTCAACGCTCTAGGAACCATAGCTATCAACCTTTGTTTGTAGATCTAAGACCTCGACCGTGACTGACTCAAGGAATGTGGCCCATCCTCAACGTCTCATCCCTAGACATTGTGCCACACACCCTTACACGCTACCTCTTCATCGGTACTTGAGTTCTACTCGTAGGCATTCCAATCGCCCTCCCAGCGCGTGACCTCCACTTGCCTCATGTGCAGCTTCCCTGTCTTGTCCAGACAAGTTTTCGCTGCACTGTTTTACCTCTCAGGCCTTTTGTGATAACTATTTCTATATCTAAGAAAGGTAACACTTTTAATTGTGTATGCTAATGTGATATTTGTGAGTGATTTGATATATATAGATATATTGATATTGATATTATTATATTGAGAAAACTTGATTGATGATTTTTATTGAAAATAGTCTTGTAGGACTTAAAGTTTAATTTAGAAAATTTTAATTAAGATTAGGAACTTATTATATCTTGAGATTATAATTTGAATAAAGTTATTATCTTGAAAAAAAAATCCTATTGGGATATTTATTGATATTATTGATTTCAAGCTATTCGAATTTTGATTAATATGATTATCTTGATAATTATGCATTGGAGATTGGTGATGAGGGAGTTGTACTTCTACCAAGTGGTATAGTATCTATTAGAGCGCGATAGTTGACTTTTGTCCCACATGTTTACTAAGGGCTTGCCCACTTGATTATAGAAAGGCTACAACACCCCTACTTATTTACCGAGTGGGAATGAACCCATGGCTCGTCATGTGGTTATCACTAGCCTATAGGTTCGATAGGATAGAATAAGGCGGTTCAGTTGGATGGATGGGAGAAACTTGAGTGGTTTATCAATTTTATTATATGTTATTTTCTATATATTGTATTTTTTGAATTATCTCACTTGATACCTTACGATCACATGCTAGTTCTCATGGTGAGTATAATTGCTGGTTACTAAAACGTTAGTCTAACACTATTTTTATTAATATTTTTTATGTGATAATCTCGTCTTAGGACCCTAGACAAAATTTCATAAGCTTGATTAAAGCTATATCAATTGTATAACCTTTTCATTTGAATGTATCTATAAAATAGTTGTATATTATTACAATAAGTCTCATTCTGCATACTCTAATATTATATAATACTTTATTTTGATTTTAAAAAAGTCTTTTTATAACTATGATAAGGTTTCTTTTAGATTTTAGTAAAACTCTTTTCTACTATAATTAACTATTTTGAAATGGACTAAATTTATTTATAATATTATTTTTTATTTATATTATGTACAAAATGGATCTAATTAATTAATAGTAATTATATTTAGGAGGATTTTACAACCTAGTGCTAGAGCTTAGATTTCAAATCTTCCCCTACCTGCTAATTTATTTTATGATACATTATGAATATATTTTATTTTCCTATTCAAAAAATAATTTATGAGCATCTAATATTTACTCCTTGCTTTATTGATCTTTTCGCATTAAAGAAATCATTTAGGTTTGGGGTTCATTGGATTTAATAAATTATTAAGCCTATTTTCAGTTATGTTTTCAATTTTTTTCCAGAACTTGGTCCTCTGGTCTGTGCCATTACAATAAAAAAAAAAAAGTAAATAGGGCTATTTGATTACAGTGGCATTGGGTCCTCATTCCCTGATTAATATATATATATATATATTAAAAGAAAAGAAAGTAGAGCACTGGAAAGACCAGTTAAGAGAATTTTGATCTGTAGTGGTATGATGAATAAAAATTTACCGATCTTATTTTGAGATCATAAGGTCTTAAACTAAAAATTAAACTTCATGGTTTGAACATGTTATCAGGATCTATACCTGCTACCCTAATCTATAGGATACAATATAAGGTCGCTAACATATTAACTTCTTATGTTCAAATTCTAGCTGAAACATACCTAACAACGATTTTCTTAACTAATTAATCTATTCCCCTAGTTGGTATCAGAGCCAGAAGGTGAATTAGATATGTGGTAAATAAATCTAGATATATCTTTATGATATCAGGATAATTATTGAGCTTATTAGTATGATACAACTGTCATAAATTGATAGCATGTCAGTACAAGTCTAAGATTATTACACATGAGACTATCCATATGAAAATGGACCGTAAGATTCGAAGGACTGAGGCAAGTGGAACATCATACGCAGTAGTGTGTAATAAACATAGTATTTGTATAAATACATTGGCTAGATTGTGGCTAGTTAGATACTATCATACTAATCACCTAACAATTTCTCCAGATCCATAAAGATCGGTAAATTTTTATTCATCATACCACTACAGATCCATAAGGTAAAGATACTAACGAAATGGAGAGAACATTAATTATTGATTTTTTACTTTATTTATTTTCTTTAATGCTATCTTTTCTTCTTTCTTTGTCCTTACTATTCCCTGTTTTTTTATTCTGTCTTTACTTTTACTTATCTATTCTTTTACTTTCTGCTTTTTACTTTTTAATTCTGTTCATTTATTCCTTGTTTTTAGTTATGTCTTTATTCCTCTCCTTTTCTTTCAAACAAGGATATGGATCTTCTTCCTCCACTTCTTCTTCAAACCCTCCCCTAAACGATGAGGAATTAAACAAAGTAACATCCGCTTCAAACAAAAGAGTTTTCAAAGAAGAAATTTCTTTTCAAAACATTGACAATTGGACTTTGCCTCCTATTGCCATAAGCACGCTTTATGTACAACTAGAGGATAAAAATGGTTCTCTAAATCCAAACATATAATCAGGACTGTTGAAGAATCAGTTTCTAACTGGCTTGAAAAAGAGGATTTTTTCCTTCTTTCAAAAAAGTCGATTGAAAGGCACCGAAAATAATATAACTTTTTACACATCGGTAGCATTCAAATTGTAATAAAACCTCTTGTCAGGAAAGGCCTGAATATATGTTTACTCTGTGGTTTAGATGGTAGACATAATATATACTAGGATGCTATTTTGGCAATGGCAGAATCTGTCCTTCATGCAGGACTTGTTTATTTTAATTGTTATCTGGATAGGATGATGGATTTAAATTATGAACATGTCCTCAATGGTCTTAAACTAAAAATTAAACTTCATGGTTTGAACATGTTGCTAGGATCTATACCTGCTACCCTAATATATAGGATACAGTATAAGGTCGCTAACATGTCAACTTCTTATGTTCAAGTTTCAGCTGAAACAGACCAAACAACGATTTTCTTAACTGATTTCCAAAATGTTAATATAAAAATCCCTAAAGTAATTATGTGGAAAGATGTTGTATTACCAGATGAATGGACAATAGAGAAAGCTTCACAGCCTACTCCAAAACCCATTTCACAGTTAAGAAAAATTAGACAAACTTCTGATGGGTTTGTTAGGTTATCCTTTGATTGATCCAGAAGAACAATTTCCTAAACATCAAGATCTAAAGCTTCAATATATGAAGATTGTAGATTTGTCCAAATAGAATCATCTAGGTTTTCTTATTCTTCAATTCCCAGACTGCTTTCTGTCATATATGGAATGGCATCTGAAACACCCACAGTAGTTACCCAAACTAAACCAACTACTAGTGTTTCAATACAAGGAATTGACAATTCTACAAACATACCCTAAATGGTGTATAAAAAAGATGAAGACTTAAGATCAGATTTAACATCAGTTGAGTCTCTAACTTATTCATCACTTTATAGGGGAGAAATACATGTCGTTGAAAATGATTTTTAGATTGACAAAAAAACTTTGCAAAAAAAATTACTCGAAAGAATACAATCTCCAAAGGAAATAGTTTTTTAAAAACTTCAAAGGATCTAGTAGAAAACAAATTCAAGAAAAATTTTACAGATTCCTTGAAAGAACCAAAGTGAATATTCCCTTTTTTGATTGGTTTAGTAAATACGTTAAAACTACAAAATTGGATTATCCATTTGATCAAACAATTGATGTTATTAAACAATGGAAAAGTTCTAAAGGAGAAAATATCTCTTCTGAATTTCTTCCTCCTAAAATGGTGCAAATTCCTCAGGCTAAGGATGATTTAGGTCAACCTGTGCTTGCTACACCTTTTTGTTTTAAAAATGTGGATTAACCTATTGATTCAATAGATATTAAAAAGATAGTTGAACAAAATAATTACACCAATTTGTATCTTCAATAATTAGGTGATCATTTTGCTCAATCATCTTCAAATATTGTTTCAAAACAGTCAAAACCAAGGATTAAAAACCAAATCTTTAAACAATTTTAGCTCAACCCACAAATGAAGTATGAAATATACCTCCAAAATAAATCCAACTTGATTAACAAAATCAATCAAAAAAGACACTAGATATCCCAAACCTTGACTACCCAGAAACACCTCAGACTGAGTCTACCTCTTCTGCTAGGCAATTAGCCAATGTAGAAAAGGAATCTCAAGCCTCCCAAACAGATTCTTCAGAATCACAACTCCAAATCAACCAACAATACTGGAAACAACCCTCTAAACTGTATTACCCTAGGGCAAGCCCTCCATATATTCTGGTTGAAGAACGAGTTAACCAAAACTTTAGGTCATTTAGTATAAAGAACATTTATGAATGGAACATAGATGATCTTAATGAAGCTAATATCCTTTCAACGATGCAGTAGATGACAATGTTATGTACTTCGTATCAAACCCAAAACAACTATACATATGAGCAAATTATAAATCTTTTGGTCTCCAGTTTTACTGGACAATTAAAAAATTGGTGGGATCATTATCTTACTCTAGAAGATAAACAAACAATTTTTTTGTCTATTCAAACTGATTCTGATGGAACACCTATTCTTTATAATGGTGAAACCTATCCAGATTATGTCCAAACTTTGATGTTTACAATTGTTAAACATTTTGTTAGTGATTAGTCTATTTGGAAAGATAGATAAGCTGAATTACTGTCAAATCTTAAGTATAGAACCCTTTCTGATTTCAGATGGTATAGGGATACTTTCCTTGCTTGAGTTCTCACAAGAGATGATGCCAAACAACCTTTTTGGAAAGAAAAATTCCTAGGTGGATTACCTATATCTTTAGGTGATAAAGTTAGAGAAAAATTTAGAAATCAAAATAATGGCATAATCCCTTATGAGCACTTGACATATGGAGAATTAATCTCTTATGTTCAAAAAACTGCTTTTAAAATTTGTTAGGATGATAGCATCCAATATCAACTTGCCAAAGAGAAAGCCACAAACTGTAGAGAGTTGGGTACTTTCTATAAACAATTCGATCTTCCAGCCTGCAAACAAACTAAAAAACATAGGAAACCTTCTTCCTATCACAAAAAGAAAAAACATATCTACCAAAGATATAACCCAAGTGCACCTCCCCAAAGTTGAAGCAAGAATTTAGATCCAAACCCAAGGTCGACTTTCCTGAACAAAACAAGGTCAAATGTTTTAAATGTGGCAAACTAGGTCATATTTCAAAATATTGTGCTTTAAGAAGAAAACTTAAGAAGCTCATGTGTATTGATGAATTTGTTCTTGAACAAATAAACAATCTTTTGATTGAAGAAACTTCTAGTTTAGAAACTGAAAGTGATTCTACTAAGGATATTCAAAACATTCAAAATGATGATATCCCAGAATCTTCATCCTCAATCAATGTTATCTTGAAGGAACAATATTTACTTCTTGATATCATTGAAAAACTTCCAGATTTTGAAAAAGGAGAATATTTGTTTAAATTTCAAGAATTGGTTAAACAACAACCATCTTCTTCAAACTCAAAACCTATTTTCCCTATAAACAAATAAAACTTAACATATATTTTAAACAAATTTCAACATTATGTTAAACCAACAACCCTCCAAGATCTCCATCTAGAGGTGAAACAACTTAAGACTGAAATACGTCTAATTAAACTCCATCAGGAAACCTATGCAGAAGCCATATCCCAACTTCAAGATATACATCTTTAAGGTAAAACTGAAGAAAATCTAGAAATCACATCTAATGATGGTAATGAAGAAGATCAAACTTTCTTAAATCCGATTTCTAGAATTTCTATTCAAAAATTTTACATCCATGCTAAAATTATTATTCATAATGATTTTGTCTTGGAACAAATTGTCTTATTTGACATAGGGGCTGATTCTAATTGTTTTAATGAAGGAATCATTCCTACAAAATATTTTGCAAAAACAACCGAAAGGTTTAATGGCGTCAATGGCTCACGCTTAGATTTCAAATAAGTTTCAAAGGTTGTTGTTGAAAATCAAGAATTGAAACTTGAAACTCCGTTTATATTGGTTAAGAATATGGGATCCCAGATTATTCTAGTTATGCCTTTTGCAAGGTTATTATTCTCATATATGACTGATGAAAATGGAATTTCAAAAGAATATTTGGGCAAAACGATCATGTTTCCTTTTACTCAAAAACCTAGGATCAAAGAGCTCAATCTTTTGACTTCAAAACAACAACAAATAAACTTTTTAAACGAAGAGATTCTTTTTAACATTTAGAAAGGCAATCATGTCAAAAAGATGTTCAAAAGAAAATCCAAAATTGTCTTGGAAATATCCATAAAAATATTTGTTCTGACTTACCAAATGCTTTTTGGAATAGAAAACAACATGTGGTAGATTTACCATATGAAAAAGATTTTTCTAAAAAGAAAACCCCAACAAAGGCTAGGCCTATTCGAATGAGCCTGGAGCTTTTGGAAATTTGCAAAAAGGAGATTCAAGATCTCTTAAACAAAAAATTAATTCGCAAGTCAAGCAGTCCATGGTCTTGTGTTGCTTTTTATGTCAATAAAAATGCAGAAATCGAACGTGGTAATCCTAGGCTTGTAATTAATTACAAACCTTTAAACGAAGCTTTGAAATGGATCAGATATCTAATCCCAAATAAATCTAATCTACTAAAATATTTGTATTCTACAAAAATCTTTTTAAAATTTGATATGAAATATGGTTTTTGACAAATACAAATTTCTAAAAATGATAGGTATAAAACTGCTTTTACTATATCATTTGGTCAGTATGAGTGAAATGTTATACCTTTCAGTTTAAAAAGTGCTCGTTCTAAATTCCAAAGAATTATGAATGATCTTTAATGATCATAGTCAATACATTATTGTTTATATTGATGATGTATTAGTCTATAGTCATTCTATAGATCAACATTTCAAACATATCTCTAAATTTGTTAGGATTGCATAAACAGATGGATTAGTGGTTTCAAAACCTAAAATTAGTTTGTTTCAAACTAAAATACGGTTTTTGGGTCATTGGATACATCAAGGGTCCATCACACCAATTGAAAGAGCAATTCAATTTGCTCCCCGATCAAATCATTGATAAAACACAACTTCAAAGATTTTTAGGATGTTTAAACCATGTTGCTGATTTTATTCCTCATCTTAGTAACTTCATTAAACTGCTTCATTAGAGACTCAAGGATAATCCTCCTTAGTGGACTGACCTTCATTCAAACATTGTTAGGCAGATTAAATCCCAGGTTAAGGAATTTCCTTGTCTTAGCCTTCTTGATCCATCTGCCTACAAAATTGTCAAAACCGATGCCAATGACATAGGTTACAGTGGAATTCTAAAATACCCTCTTGATGGAAAAGAGAAAATTATTTCTTTCACATCCAAGCATTGGAATAACACTCAACAAAACTATTCCACTACTAAAAAATAAATTTTGGCAATTGTTTTATGCATTTTCAAATTTCAATTTGATTTGTTAAACAAAAGATTTTTACTCCACATTGATTATAAATTAGCAAAGGATGTTTTACAAAAGGATGTTAAAAATCTTGCATCTAAACAAGTTTTTGCCATATGGCAAGCTATCTTAAGTATTTTTTATTTTGAAATTGATTTTATCAAAGGCACTTCAAATTCCCTTACAGACTTTCTTACTCGTGAATTTGTACAGGGTAGATAGAGTTTAGAGAATTTTGGGAGAAAACCAAAATGCTAAGGAAAAAGAAATCTGGTGAAGACTAGGACCATAAACAAAAGGGTATTCCATAGGATGCCTAAAGCCAATCTGTCTTGAGTTCTGAACTTGAGGCCATCATCCAAGCTGTGGTGAAAAAATATGGGTCTCAATTCGGAACCCCCAGAACCCAAAAAACTCAAACAGAGTCATCCACTCCATCTGGATCTTTTGTCCATAAACCTCAAACAAAATCAGAGTCATCGACTCCGTTAGGTCATCAACCTTGCCCATTCAAACTAGAGCATCTTCTAAAAAGACTTTGAAATCATATGCCCAGAGTTATGCCTAGAAGATACTTCCAAAAAAAACCTTTTCTCAGAAATTGGCCCTTCCACCAATTCCTTCAAAGGTATTGACAAAAAACCAGTATGATTTGCTTGATCAGCAACCAAATATCTTGCAAATCAACCCTTCTTAAAAATAGATAGTTTTTGCTTCTGTCTCTCAGAAAATGGATAATATTCTAGCCTTCTTAAAACAAAATAGGGCTATGAATATTATCCAGATATAACCAGAATTCTATCACAAAAATCCAAACCAAGTGGCTTTGAATGTATTTCCGAAAGGATTTCATTTTAGGCCCAAACAATTAAACAAAACCAGGGAGTATTATGAATTAATATTGATTCACTCTGAATCAGCTATAATTAAAAATAATGCTAATAAAATAGATGATTCATTAATAACTCATTCTACCCTGCAGATTTTGAAAATTCTCACTCCATCCCAGGGACAAGATTTATATAAAATAAAAACATTTAGGATAAATTTTGATCCTGTTGGATACAATTATTGGGACTATGTTGATACATGGTACCATGTATTATGGGATCAGAATAAACTTTTTAAACATACTTGGTTTATTTATTATAAAACAAAAATCGAGTATAACTTTCCTCAATGGTTTGGACACTGGTGGGATTTCTTTAGACCTATTCTAGAGATTTTTAAAAATCGAGCTATTGAGCTTTTTAAAAAGAAGTCAACATTGAAGAAAACCCTTTTCCTGTTGAACTTTACTATTTTTTAAACTTATCTGTATCCTGGATTTTTTCTTGGAATTACATATTTTTAAACACAAAAGGATCTAGATTCTTGCCTATACTCCAATGACTTCTGTCAGTAAAGTGGTAGCCTAAATTTGATCTTTGTAGAATAAACATACAAGCAGTTGAGAGACGGTTCAAACAAAGTCCCCAGTATCTCTACATAATGGAACATAGCAAATTCTTAAATCAGAAGAATAAGGTACAAGCCATCCTCACTTCAACAATCGATAAGGTTAGCCTTATCAACTAACTGAGTTCTCTGTCTACAAGTCAGATAGATTCTACACCACCTTTAGAGAAAGATGATGAAGAAGAATTTATCATAGATTTAGATGAAGATTAAACTATCCAAAGACTTAGTTAGATCGAGAAATCTCTACTCAGTTTTTGGTAAAATAAAAATTGTAAAGTACTGTTCAAACAACACTATAGCAGTACCATTTAAATAGTAAGTCACTATAATGTCGGCAAAAACTGTAGTATCAGCAGTACTGTGCAAATAGTGTTATGATGGAAACTGTGTAAACAGTAAAAATTTTCCACTTTAGAACATTGTTTAAACAGTAACTTCTCCTGTCTATTTAAGTCCGATTCATTTCCTTCTGTAGGCAGGTTCAGTTACCCCCTTTCCTTACATTTAGAAAGAGATACTCTTAGTCTAGAGAGATAGTCTCCTCCTCCTCCTCCTACTCCTTCTCTTCTTGTATCCCTTCCTCTTCTTGTAAGTGCTTATGTTTTAATAATACTTTAATTTCATTTTATTTAAGCTTTCTTTCTTTTTTTTTTTCATATCATTGCCTCCTCTTATGAGCTAAGCTTGGCTGGTTCTACTGCCTTTTAGTTCATTCAAGAGCATCCCCTCTACCAGCATTGTATTTTTCTGTAATGCATTAACTGGTCCTTCTAGTACTCTACTTCCTTTTCTTTTAATTTCCTATATATATTCCAATTCTATTTTAGACATTTTGTTTTATTTTCCAGGATTTCTTTTTGTTGTTTATTTTTCTAGAAATTGGGCCCTATGTTTTCACTATTTGGGTTATTCAAAAAAATTGAGCTTTCTATATTTTCTGTTTACTAATTGCAAATTGCTTAATGCAAAACTGGGTTTTATGTTTTCGGCCTTTAAGAATGTTATTTTCCAAATTAAATTCTAGCTTTGTTATTTTTTCAGAACAGGGGGCCTTATTGTTTCAGGCCATTTAAAAAAATATTGATTTATGCATAGTAGCGTTATGGGCTCCATTTTTTGGGCCATTCAATGTTTTAATTCCACAAACATATTTGTTTTTGGGGCTCTATTTTGTGTTTTTTATGGTTGGGCCAAACTTATTTAATTTTAAATCTTTGTGGCTTCTGCTTGGACCCAAAGTTTTTTTAAAAAAATTGTTGGACCCTATTTTATTTTGAACCATTTTGGTGAATTTTAATAAAGTTGTTTAATAAAATATTTGTTTATTTTGTTTAGTATAATTACTTTTTATTCCATACATAGTTTGTTAAAAATTTGAATATTTGATTACCAAATTACTTTATGTACCATTTTAATTGTTTATGTACATGATTTGACTATTTTAACATTGTTGGAAACTTTTTAAATTTATTTTGTGAGTTATTTAAATTTTCTAAATATTTAGAATATAGTTATTGTTTAAATTCTCATTAAGATGTTGTGTATATTTTGTATTCAATTACACATAATTGATATTTGTGAATGACAACATCATCTTGTATGTTGTTGTAACATCCTTACTTTTGTATGTATTAGGGACCATTTAGTAACATTTAGAACCACTAACAAGATCTTGGAAGTTCATTGCTAAATCTAGAATTTTTCCTTTTCTTGAGTTACTGTTCATATGGTATGATGAAATTCAAAAAATCATAACTAATTCTAGAAAAATCAAAATAATGTAGTTCAAAAAGCTACATGAAGATAATATCTGGAAATTTAAGGAAAAAATTATTTTCAGACCAAATGCTTAGTCAATTAATACAATTTATTCATAAAAAATATTGTTCATTTAGTCAAAAATTTTGAAAACAGATTCTGGTCCCTTAATTTGGAAAATTCATTCTCTTTGTACAGACATCAAAATAAGGTGTGCTTGGTGTCAAAATGAAGCTTAACATGTTAATTAAATGTATGTAAAATTTTATATATTTATCTCATCATTTACTATTTTTTATTATATCATGACCATTACTACTTATATTGGTCATATAGCAACATTACATAAAACAATTATTCACATAACATTTATACTATACAATCCCTAACTTCTCTTAATGCTTCATCATCCTCTTTCATCATTCATAAACCTGCTAAGATTGGGATTACATGGATGGAGTGAGATTTTTAGAAAAATCTCAGTAGCAAACGGTATTAAACAATGCATGCATTAATGTAAATACTTGTGCTTGCTTGTGAAAGTATTAATATTGTGTAATGTGCATGCTTCCATGTAACATATAAAATATAATTTGCCAAAGTAATCATAGAAATAGAGCTTCAATCATAAACACATATGCAACACAATTCAACATAGCCATAGCACAACTAAGCATAACATTCAATACATACAAGTTTAGGATAAGTTTATTACCTTAATGCCTTACTTTTTCTTTATCCTCTTTCTTGTCACCTTTTCTTGCAATAAGGTTGTCTTCTTGAATACACAAATCAAATCCTAAACTTCACATATTCATTCATTCATCGTGATTCAACTTAATTGGCATATAAGGACATTAAACTTAACTTAATCAATTAACCCCTATATTTCTTAATTTGTGGTTAATTATCTTGTCTTTTGAATTAATTTATGTTTTGACTTTATTCTATACAATTTCATCTTCTTAATCTATTTATGAACTTAGAATCATGAAATTACAACTCTTCATGGCTTGCTAGACAGAATAGAAAACATGTACATTATTCTTTCAAAAAATTTTCATTTTTAAAACCATTGGAAGCATCAAAATCACAAAATTCCAATCACTGTTCATGCATGTGAACAGTATAGAGAAGACTTAAAATTACAACTTTCTATTTCAATGCTTCCAAAGTTCCAAACCTATTCAATCCTACACAAAATCATCATTTAAGTTCAATGGAAGCATTAGATTATTGAAATTCATTCTTCTTCATCCAGAACAGACCTAGGTTGAATGCCTCCATCAATGTCAAAGTCAAGAGCACAACTTAATTCAATAACTAATCATTAAAACCAACTTATCTAAACCTTAATGACCTAGTTCTACCTTTATTTCCTTCTTCCTCCTTCATCTTACAACTTGGACAGCAAGCATACTCTAGGTTTAATGGAATTTTCAACCACTAAAACCTAGGTTTTACACTTCCAAAACACATCTAAATAAACTAGGAAGGATCACATACCTTATGCCTTGACTACCTTGATCTCTAAGTGCCTTGAATTGCCTTTATCTTGGTTGAGATTTCAAATAACAAGAGTTTCTCCAATGGAACCAAGGGGGCATGGTTTTATGAAGAATAGGAGGGGTATTTATTGCCAAAACTTTGGCACCTTAGGTCCATAGTGTCCTTACTTTTCCTAATTATTACAATGGCTTAATCTTGAATTTGATTCGTTAGTTTTTGGGATTAATTAACCTTAATCATCATTAGGTTAATTCTTATATTATTTTATTATATTTTGACACATGGGATAATCTTCCTTTCCACTTTTTGGTGCCATGTGTAAAGCTTGTGGGACCCACCATGTGCAAAACCCTAATTCTCCTTTATCTCTTTTTTCCTTTTTTAAAAAAATCATGAATTATTCATTATTAGACTTGGGCTCCAAGACAACTTTTGGGACTTATTGGGCTTCCCTAGGATGAAATCTTGATCCTTCCTTGGGTCCAATAGCTAATTGGCAAAAATCGCAAGACACTTTCCTTATACCAATATCTTTAAATTATCCTGATCTTGAAATAAATGCTAGACACCTCTTTTAATAGTTCTAAAATTTTT
The DNA here is from genome assembly GCA_037074615.1 of Leucaena leucocephala. NCBI lineage: Eukaryota > Viridiplantae > Streptophyta > Magnoliopsida > Fabales > Fabaceae > Leucaena > Leucaena leucocephala. Next base: position 5,734,973 of record CM073534.1, read on the forward strand.
AAAAATTCATTGTAATATAAAATGAGTTCCCTGTAGAGTCTCATAATTTTATGAGACCCAGAAGTCCTGATAAAAATTCCCTATGTTTTCTCAAAACCCTTTATCGGTGTTTAATTTCACTCTAATATCTGAAGAGCATTATTGTCTTTTTACACATCATCAGAGTATTCCCTGACCTTGGTCAATTATTTTGGAAACTCTCCTTGACCATCTAACCTTAGTCAAATGACCAAAATGCCCTTCATCTATCTCTAGCTCATTAACACAATACAGTGGCTCACTTAGTGTTTTTTCTTATAATTTTATATTTTTCCAGGTCATTATTAGCCCTAGCTAACACACTTTTCTAAAAATATTATTGGGCCTATAAGGCACCATTTTGGGCCCTCTACATGATCCTCTACCTTCATGTGCTCAATTCCTGAGAAATTCTCCCAAAATATATTTATCGGGAGTTTTAATCCATTGTAAATTTTATAATACATTCTATAGAACTTCTTTTTGAGCTTTGTTAGTTTCATAAATTCTTATATATAAGAATTTATTTCCAAATTTTATCTGATTCTAAGGTCAAGAGGATACTATATTAGTTTTCCTTTCTTCATAAATTCATATCAATTTTTCGGGACCTCAAACTAAAATTCTGTGTTGCGTTAAACTGATCAAAATAATTTTTTCTATTTATTGAAAAAATTTGGGACTAATATGAATTTGGTTATTTTTTAGACTTTTTTGGCTTAACTTTCCATAATTATCATTTTACCCAGAACTTTTAAAAATAAAAACTTTAGGCCCTCAACTTTTCTAGTCCCTCTTTTCTACCCAGAACTTTAGACTTTTTAGTCTAGTCCCTCTTTCTATATCTTTGTCTAATCATCATCTTTCCTCTCTATTTATCATCACAATCTTTTCCAAACCTTTTTCCTCTAACAGTCTTATACAGATATGGAAATATTTGGATATGAAAGTTGTATTGCATAGTAGTGGTAATATATATTATTCACACGTATCCTTACTTGTTATTTTATAAATTGTCTATATTATAGTACTTAATGATTATAGTAGATGGTGAGGAGAGGATGGTACAAACTCAATCACAACAAAGTGCACCTGGTGGTAGTAGACCACAAGATGATAGGCCTAAGCTAGATTATGGGCCTAAGCTTGACAGACCTCAAACAAATTATTAAGCAAGAATGGCACATATGATGGAGGTAGTGTTGGGTGTGGTCGATGAGAGGTTAAAGAAGTTCAAAAGAAAAGATGCTAGAGAATCAAGGATTAAGCAACTAATGATATAGAGAATGGTGATGGCCATGACGAAGATCATGAACATGTTAGCATAAAGCACTATAAAAAAATTGACTATTGAAAGTTCTAAAGTCTGCCAAATACCTTCAGCGGAGACAATTGAAAGTCACCGCTGAATGTCAACAATCTGCAGCGATAAAACTGTCACTGCTAAAAGTTTAATCAGCGGTGACATAAACTATTGTTGCCCAAAGAATAATCTACGGCAATAATTGTGTCGCCACTAAAAGTTGAATCAGCGGTGACATTAACTGTCGCTGGGTAAAGTATAATCTGTGACGACTAAAGTTAATGTTATTTAAATTTTTGTCAAATTTTTTGTATATTAAAACATGTAATTTAATAATACAAATAATAAATAATAAATAACTAAGTAAACCAAACTCTAATAATTGATGAATAATTCAAATCATCCAATAAAATATCAAATTATTTCAACTACTTAAAAATATTTAAAAAGAAAATTAAATTGTTTAGTTTATACATAAACATTATATGGAAGGACTAATACTAGGAGTAGAAGAAGTAGGCGCCTGTGGTTGCTCTTTCTACATCAAGGCAACAAATTGAGCTTGTATGATTTGCTCCATTTTCTCTGTTATCTTTGCTCGAATTGCAAATGCTCTTCTTCCATCTTCGCATGCTCTGTTGCACGCTCTTCTTCCATCTTTACACGCTTTGCCTCCATTTCTTTTCTTTCCTCTTGAATTTTTTTATCAAACTCTTCCTATAATTGGGCGCACACACTTTGTACAACTGAACTATCACTAGATTAAGGGCGATATCTCTTCCTTGAAGGCTCTACTCCATACCTTTTCCCTCTAGCCAAGAACAATCGCTAATATTGCCTCCCACATCATTCAAGCATCATTCTCTAAATCTTGGTCTTATTGTTAAGAAAGTTCGTGCATACGACTCTATAATAAAAATATATGAAACTACTAGATTAAAAATAAAACTAAATCAAAATAAAATATAAAACTATAATGCATACATGTATTTGTTTAGAGTGTGAGTCGGCCTACTATTTGTCCATCTAATGTCTTCCTAGCATGCATTATATACCACAGCTGGTCAGGAGGGATAGGTTGTCCAATAGTTGGATCTCTCTACGAAAGAATAACATACAAGAAAAAATATATTTTAAAACAAAAAATATTAAAAACTTAAATTATAGTGATGATAGATTGAACTTACTGTAGAATAGTTAATCTATGCAAATGATCGAGGATCACAAATATATTTAGTCATTAGTTTTTCTCAGTTTATTATGTTTCCTGTACTTTTATTCTACAACAAAATTTAGAAACTAATAAGAATTTAATTATTAAAACAATAAATATAACTTAGTTAAAAGGATAATAAGGTACCTTAAACATGTCACTATTAAAATATACTAATAACCACTCCCAATCTTGAAAACTAATAGTTTGAGGAGGATCAACCAACCTATCCTCATTAGTCTCATTTCTTATAGTGGGAGTGTAGATTGGTCTTCCAATTTCTAAATGCATTTTGTAAAATAATTGATATAGCCATATGAAACTTTTCTTTAGTAATTGCATCAGTAGGTTCAAATTTATCCTGAAACAAATAAATATAAACACTTTATATAATAATATAAATAAAGTAGGATAAGTATTAAATTATGACATAAATAATATCTTTATATTTAAAATCATATCCTGACCATATTTTTCAAAAATATTCTTCCAGTTACCTCTACCATCCCTGAAAGAGATTGTGGTTCTAAGAGTTAAACCATAATAATTAAAAAAGTCTCTTGCTTCTGGACCAATTGCTATTCACATGGAATCTAAAAATTTGACTCCAATCTTTGCTCCTTGTGCGGTCCTCAAATTAACGTTAATAGACTTATAAACTTCTTTACACTTGTTGATTGTAGTATAAGAGCCTATCATTCATGTTGAATTATAACAATTAAATGTTACATGCGATGTAAATCAATTATTATAAAAATGAAGCAAACTTACTGGCACTACTATTTTGAGTATGGGGAGTAGGGAGAGAGTTGGCAAGCATTTCCTCAAGTTATTGTTGTACTAATAGAGGTGAAATAACATGTCTTGATTAAGGTATAGAGCATGTACCTTGGCTATTTGTATTACTATGAGATGTCACAGAAAGACCTTTCCCACCTCGACCTCTCTTTAATACTGACATATCCTACAAAAATATGCATTTCATCGATTAAGACTGTTAAACTATGATTAGGCATAATCACTTGGCCAAAAGTTATAACTATTAGTCAAAGTACAACTCTATTTCCTTAAGCCTTTTAGAGGTTGCACCAACCACCAGTAAGCATGTGGGTTGGGATGCTAAGCCCCTTGAATCCCTAAACAAACGTTAGCTAAACTTTCTCCAATATTTGAGATATATACGATATATTAATTAAGTAAATTAAATGTAGATTCTCGTGTATTATATGGAATTTGAGAGAGGAATTGTATTATATATATATGAGCAAACGTGTGAATCAAAAACACAAGTGTACATATTGTCATGTCAATTTCTAAAATTTGAATAGTATAACAAAATTATCTAAGAGAAAATGATCTAAACCAGAACTTGATGAACCTACCTATTCCCCATAGTACAATTTATGATGAAGTCAAGTTTAATTTGTTTATGAATTATTATTTGCAGCATCAAAAGAAATACATTTCTTCTACCTAATAAACCAAACCAGAGTTGAATTCAACTAGTTATCTTCTGATAAAGATTTGACTCTTCTTCTATGTATTGCCACTTTCATAGTAGCCCTATTCTTCATGGCCTCTACACCACTACTATACATATTGTATGTTATATTCATAGTTAGTTGTCTATAAATTCATACTCACACTCCATTTAAAGTAAAGCCAATGGCTATGTTTTAGAGACTGTACTTGCTGTGGGATTTCATGAATCATAATTATATCGAATCAGAATTGATTGCAGATATCAAGTGCATCTTCGCTTAAATTTTCAAATGATATTACTTTTTCTTCCATGAAATAAATTAATGTGTTTGAACCCTTCAGACACTCATGATACTTTATGTAGGTATATATATAGGTTCGAATTCAAATGTTGGAATGAATTTGCTAGTTTTGTAAATGTGAGGCACGTAAACCTGTATTTTATTTGTCAAACTGAAGGAAAAGTTCCTTGTTGATCTATTGTTGGGGAATGGACATGGAATCAATGAACTTGTGCCCTCTCCCAACAAAGATGGGCATGTTAGTAATTATTCTCATATCCTAATTTTTCCTATATGTATAATACTGATAATGGAAAGAGGTTTGGAAAGGATTATGGCAAAGATATGTAGAAATGATAAAGGTTAGATGAGTCTTAAAGAAAGAGAAGGACTAAAACATAAATTAGAAAAGGTTAAAGGCAAAAGGTTATAGTATAAATAGAAGTTAGGCCAAAAGTGGTAATTTCCAAAATTTGAGGGACTTAAATGTAATTAAGTAAAAAGTTCAAGGGCAAAATTGTAATTATAGAAAGTTTAGCCGAAGAGGCTTAGAACTACCCAAAAGTATTTCAGAGCCACATTCCATCAGTAAATAGAGGAAGATATGCTCGTTAATATAGCATGATACAGGAATTTTATTAGGGCTCTAGACAATAGATATTTATCTGACAATATGAAAGTTATCTAAAATGTTATCAGATTTTATGGACTTCATATATAAGTGGGAGAATTATAGGAAAGTATGCCCTATAGTGTCAGATGTCATGGATCTGATAGAACCCTAGAAGAGGTTCTGTATAAAAAGTTATCCCTATATTAGTGAATTTTGACGGGAGTTTGATAATACCCGTGATTCGATAATGGAACTTATCGGTATGTAAGCCTAGAAATAATGAGATCATATGACCTCATATATAGGCCTATGATAACGCCAAGGAGGGCCCAAAACCCAAGGTACCAGTCTATCAATAGAAGGGGCCAGTGTCTAGAAAAAGTGCGAAATTATGAAAATATCCCTAGATACCTATATTGTACTAGAGATGGATGGAGGGCATTTTGGTCATCTGGGATAGGCTAAAACATGTGATATAGCCTAATTATGATTATTTAGAGTCAGTGTAGGCCCTGAGACAGTACAAAGAGGGGTGAAAAGATGATTTTACCCTTAGGGTAAATATAGTACGAGAAAGGACACCAAGGGTATTTTGGTCATTTCTCAAGGGATATGTAATTAAGTTGTGGCCCAGTAAAAGAATGTCAATGGTATGAGAAGCCTAGACATTGATTTATAGGACATAATACATATCCTGGTATATTATAAGAAATTAGGAACAGAAAACAATCCGATTATTATGAAACTGCTCCGATCGGTACCGGATTGGACTAAAATTTTTCCAGAAGCTTCCTTACATGAGAATTTTGCCACATACCCCCAAGAGGTGTCCCTTGATCTGTCCCTCATGATGTCAAAATTATTCTTTTTGAAAAAGTTAAATCCAATATTAAATGTGAGCCTTTAGATCAAATAGTGCACAAAGTAATCTTGGCCATTGATTTTCCATGAATTTTTCTATAAATGCCCCCTCAAATTCTGCCCAAAACTGTGAGCTTGTGATACCTTGGGGAAACTCTTGCAAAATGGAAACTCAAGCCAAGACAAAGAAGATTCAAGGTACCAAAGTTCAAGTAAGCTAGAGATTAAAGGTAAGTAATCTCTCCTAGCTTATTTTCCTTTAATTTGGGAGCTTGAACTTAGGATTTTCATGGAATAAAGTTGAGTTATATTTAAGGTGTTGTGCTTCCCAAAAACCTTAGATGAAATGGAAAAGAAGAAATTAAAGTTAGAGACATATGATTGAAGGTTAAACAAGCTAGTTAAGTAGTTGGTTGTTGAATGAAGTTGATATTCTTGACTTTGCCATGGTTGAACATGTTCAGTATGCACTGTTCATGATAAAAGGAAATGGAATTTCAAGGATTTAATACTTCTATTGAATTTATATGATGATTTTGTGTAGGATTGGAAAGGTTTTAAACCTTAGAAGCATTGAAATTCTAAGATTGTAGTTTTTGAAATTCTTCACAGTACTGTTCACTCGCATGAACAGTATTGGCATTTCATGATTTTGATGCTTCCAATGGTTTTAAAATGAAAATTTGTGTGGGGTAAAGTGGAGAAACAAGTATGGGAAGCATTAGAATTAAAATGAGAATTTTTGAAAGAATTGTATGCATATGTTTAGTTATGTACAGCAGGCCATAAAGGAGCTAGAATTTCAGTATTCTAAACTCAGATGGATTCAAAAGATGAAATTGTGTAGGGTAAAGTCAAGACATCAATTGATTTAAAGGCCAAGTCCATTAGTTAAGATTAAGGAAAATAAGTGAGCTTAATGTTCAAGAGGAAGTTATGTTAGTTAAAGTGAGTTCAATGCTCAAGGAAATTAGATGATGATGGATGAATGGTTATGTGATGTTAGGGATTGATTGATATGCTCCAAAAGAGGAAGCCACATATCCCAAAGAAGTGAGAAGAAAGAAGCAAGATAAAGTGAAAGAAATCAAGTATATAAGGTAGTAAACTTATCCTAAACTTGTATGCATTGAATGTGCTATGGCTTTGTTGAATTGTGTTGCATATGTGCTTATGTATGAAGCTCTATTGCTATGATTACTTTGGCCAATTGTATTTCATATGTTACATGGAAGCATGCACATTACACAATGTTAACACTATCACAAGCAAGCACAAATATCTACATTAATGTATGCATTATTTAGTAATGTTTGCTACTGAGATTTCTCCAGAAATCTCATTCCTTTTCATGTAAACCCAATCCCACAGGTTTGTGAATAATGAAAGAAGATGATGAAGCATGAATAAAAGCTAGGGATTGATGGTATATCGATTATGTAAATGTGTAATGTTGCTGTATGACCAATGTAAGTAGTGATGGTCATGATGTAAAGAAAAATAGTAAATGATGGAATAAATGTATGAAATTTTAGAAACATTTATATGACATGGAAAGCTTCATTTTGACACTAAGAATGCTTTATTTGGATGTCTGTACAAAGAGAACTAACTTTCCAAAGTAAGGGACCAGAATCTGTTTTCAGAATTTTTGACCAAATAAACAATAAACTTTGGCCAGTAAACTGTATTAATTGACGCATCATTTGGTCTGGAAATTATTTTATCCTTAAATTTTAAGATTTTTTGAACCACTTCATTTTGATTTTTTTAGAATTAATTATGATTTTTTGAAATTCGTTGCGTAATCTAGAATACCATATGAACAGTAACCTGAGAAAATGTAAAATTCCAGATTTGGCTAATAGACTTCCAAGGTCTTGTAAGTGGTTCCAAATGCTACTGAATAGTCCCTAAGACGTATAAAAGTAAGCATGTTATAATTATCAGCAAGTAAGGTTTTACATTTTAATTATCTAGATCATAAATGAAAATTTAACAAATGGACTTAGAACTGAGATGCATGCAAGTTTTGAAATATATGAATCTAGAGAAGAGCAGGAAGTTACTAAACCCCACTACATGCATCTCCCCTAAAATTTTTGTCTCCATTTCTGTTTAGACTCCATTTTTTGCTTATTGTCAGTTTTATTTCATTTAGAGAGAGAAAAAGGAAGAGATACTTTCTCTCTTCCCTCTTTCTCTCTCTAGATTCATACAAAGATACTCATGAATATCAACCACTAACCAAAATAAAACAAATATATAAGCAGAAATATCAGGTTTTAAGCCCATATTGAGAAAAAGTAAGGTTATATATACACACGGGAAAAAAGAGGTTTTCATACAAAGAGATCCTAGTTTTACTCATATCTATAAACTCAAAACACATAAACACAATTCTTTGATAGAAAAATAGAACTTATAATATTGAGATATATAGAATTTGAAGTAATCACCTGGGTTGGTTGGAATGGGAGAGATTTTCTAATCATTGTTAAGGGATGTAGCTGATAGCTTGTGGTGTTTGGAAGAAAGAGCAGCAGTGGTGAGATCGAATCCTAGAACTTACTTTAACATATCTAATAAGTTAACAATATCAATTTCTGGGATAGATTTCATATTTAATCCAAAATCCTGCCAGTTCAGTTTTATTTGATGAATTTACCATAACTACTTTTTTACAATACTATAAATTTTCATCATCAAGCTCTAACTTTCCAAACTGATGATCTCATACAAAATGATTCAAATGTATAAACTAGATACCAAAATTGTTTTGTTTGATGAAATTTATCATGATGGGCATCACTAATAATTGAGAAATGTATAAACCAGATATCCCCTAATTGATTAACTAGTTCCTACTTTCTACATCAATGTGCAATGCTTATATGCCTTCTCTAACTTTTCAATCTCTGTAGGTGCCAATCCTCTTTGAAAATGATGAGTAGGAGGAGGCAGTGGGATTGGCCAAAATGATGCCAAAGGAGGAGGAAATGGTGGTGCCACTCCAAATTGCCCTACTAGGGGATGAGGTCATGGTGGTAGCAATATCGGAGGTGGAAAAAATCAAGGATTTGGTTCAATGTTTTTGGTTCGTTTTATGTCATAAAACTCAAATACCTACTCATTTTCACTGAATCAACCAAAAGCTACTCAAAATCTTGACTTTAATCGGTGACCCACCTCATAATCAAAAGAAAATAAAGAAGACAGATTGAGACGGAGTCAAAAAACTCAGATGGCTGAAGACGTAACAAGTTCAATCTCTGACCTCTAGTCACTCCTCTAATGTCACAATCTGCTAGTCCTTCCCTCATGCTCTCCCTCTCTCTCCCGCTTTCGGTGTTTTGCCTATTCTCTGAAGGCAGCAGTCGACAATGAGGAATAAAGAAGAGAAGGAGAAACCTAATGAAATATTAATTGTATCAACAACGACTTTGTTGTCGCTGTAGAAACTCAAGACTTTCAGCGACAACTTTATGTCGCCACTAAAAGTTTTACTTTAACCTAATAATTTTTAGAAATAATCCTCTTAAAAAATAATGATATTTTTCCTCCATTAGCTTCTTCAACTTATTATGGAATTTTTATAAAATTTTATGCGCAAATGATAATTTCTTGAATTTTCTACGAAAATAGGCCTTTAATTATCTAAAAATAGCTATTAAATCATTTGGCGTCTCTTTAGGGAAATAAACTCTTTCATAATTTTCTGCCCCCAAAAAACTTATTTTATATTTTTTCCTTAATTTTTCTTAACTCTAAAATATTTTTAATGATTATTCTTTCCTTTATTCTTTTTCTAAAATTTCACTTATGAGACTTTTTAATTTAAAAAAAAACTCTTAAACTCAATAATACCTTATAAATCCTTTTTATAAAAGTTGGGATGTTACATGAAATGCAGTAATAGAGGGCATATGCAACAGTAACTAAAAATATATGTATGTCGTATGTATTTTTGTCTCTTCTTTCTCCTTACCTCTCTCTCACACACATCTCCCTCTCTCTATCTCCTCCCCCACATTGTCTTTAACACAAATACTAACTCTCACGTTCATTGACACACATTTACAATATCTCTCTCATGCACATATCCCTGCTTCATCTCCTTTCACAGACATCACATTATTATCTATATAATCTTTCTTTACTACAATAACATTAGAAATTCCTTTATTTATTATTTAAAAATGACATTATTCAATAATTTAATTATATATATTAGATAGTTGTTTAAAACCTCTTTAAATTGGAAAAAATTGTATGAACACTTTTAGAGGCGATGATACAAAAGTCGCTGTTGAATCCTACCTTCTGCGATGACAAAAAATTGTCACTGCATAAACTATAGACTTTCTGTCACGATAGATGTATGTCGCTGCATATACTATGTCCTTCTGCAGCAATAATTAGTGTCACAACAGAAAAGTATTGCTAAAAAAATTTAGTTTTATTGCTTCTATGGTGACAATCTGTGTCCCCACTGAAAAACTCACCACAGAAACTCAAGACTTTCAGTGGCGACATCAAAAGTCACCTTTGAAAATTTATTTTTAGCGGTGACTTTTTTTTGTCGCCATTGAAAAGTCATCGCCAAATAAATATTTTTTTGTAGTGAAGGGGAAACATCAGGATGAGTCTTTTATCGACCACTTTTGAATGACATCACAAAAGTTTAGAAAGAAGTGTATAAGCATATCCCTCCAAAGTTTAAGGGAGGACTTGAGGCTTCAGAAGCAGAGAAGTGGATTAAGAGGATAGAGATAATATTGTTAGTGGTCCTTTACATCTCTCCACTAAATATGCAAGTTGCTATTATATATTTAGAGGATAAGGCGAGAGACTAGTGGGATAGTGTGAGGCCAGCTAATATCTCACATGTGAATTAGGAAGATTTTAAGGAGATGTTATATGATCATTTCTTTCCTAAGGAACTGGTATGGATAAATAATTCAAGTTTTATTCCTTGTAGTAGGATGATATGCATGAAGACCTGTTCACCACTGAGTTTATTTAATTAGTAAAGTGTGTTCCTCACCCAGAAGGGGTGAATTACTCTCTTTGAAAGGTGCAACAATTGTTACATCATGCCAAGCTAGAGCTATAGTAGGCATTATCTCTGTATAAGCCAAAATCATTTAAGGATATGTGCATCAAGTTGAGAGTCATAGCTAGAAAGACTGAGAGGTAGACCAGGTAAAGAAGGTATATGCTTTAGTCAGGGGGCCTAGCTACCTAGGACCCACAGGAGGAGTAGGGAAGCGGAAACAATTAGTCCTAGTGGTTCATGGTCTACAACACCCCAACCTGTTTACCAAGGGGGAATCAACCCATGGTCCTATCATGTTCTCGTGAATTTTGGCTTATCCATAACACTTATTTGGTTAGCTTGTTGAGTTGCGAGTCATGTTGTAGTTATCACTAGTCTATGGGTTTGATCAGCATGAGTAAGGCGGTTCGGTTGGATTAATAGGAGGAACTTGGGTGATTTATCCATTTCATTATATTATAATGATATGTTAGTTTCTATATATTGTATTTTGTGAATTGTCACACTTGACACCTCACGAGCACATGTTATTACTCATGATGAGTAGAAATGCTAGTTACTGAGACATTAGTCTCACTCTATTTTTATTAATATTTTTTCAAGGGATAGTCTCACCTTAAGACACTAGGGAAAACTTTAGAGGCTTGATTAAAGCTATATCAATTGTATAGTCTTCTCCTCTGAATGTATGTGTAGAATAGTTGTATATTGCCATAGTAGGTTTCATTCTGCACACTCTAATATTATATAATATTCTTCATTTGGATTTTAAGAAAAGTCTTTCTATAACCATACTTGGTGGGTTAGAGATCATAGTTTGACTCTTTTGCCTTCTTTTCATACTCAGTGCTTTGCCATGATTGCATGGCCACAATGTATTCATCTATATGCTTGTACTAGAAATCCCTTTTATAAGATTAGCATAAGATAACCTTTCCTTCGTGTAGCTTGAGTTTATTAATATGCCTCAGATGTCCTAGATTTATCGATATACACTTTTCTATGGCAAATCTAATCTCTCTCGAATCAATACTTATTTAGATTGCCTTTCTTGTAAGCATAGTATTCACACTTATGAAAATAATATATCATAAGGGACATGTCTCAGACACTAGCATACATATGTATATTGTAGGTAATCTTCCTTTCGCCCCAATATTACTTTAATATGGACCAACCACTTTCCTAGTGTAATTCCTTAGATTGTATGTAGCATGATTGTAGGATATATTCTAAAGTAGCAATCATTGAAATATACCTCCATGATATTGTAAATGTCAAAGGACACTAATGGAAGTATTGTTCCTTCCTGGGTCTCACATAGCAATGAAACATAGATCTTTCACTGGCTTTCCTTTTATGGTTCTTCTAGCACATGTGGTATGAATCACATGCTATGATGTTACTCTTATACTTTAAGAGTCTATCATTTTAGATCTATTATAAACACCGTACAAATTTAAGTATAGACACTCTCAGCATCTACATGTAAATTCTTTAAATTCATCTCTATGACATCGACATTGAAGCATTTGTTATCTAGCTACAGGCATCATGGAAGTGGGTTTCCATGGTTTAATGCAATTTCATGTATATGGATCTCATCTCAACTTACCACACTTTAACTGAGCTGACATACAGTTTGTGCTTATTCTCTACCATATCAGTACTCTTTGTCACTTTACTAGTGAACACAAATGTCTCATCTTTGCACTTCCACCTAAGTGTCAAAGACAGTTTCTTATGTGAGAAAGCCGGCCTCTCTAACTTGTAGGACATATTGGACATTGTATACTTTCACGTAGAAACATCAAGTAATGATGAAAAACATAATTCCATCAATCATAAAAGCATTACAGAAGGTTTGCATTTCACATTTTATGCATAGCAAGAGTTTTTACATGTCTCTTAAAGACTTCTTTGCCTTTTGGCTTTGTTAGGGGATCTACTACCACACATTTGGTGGAAATGTATTACACAGTAACAATTTTATGTACTATATAATCCCTCACAAAATTATATTTGATGTTAACATGTTGGTCTTGCTATGATACTTTAGGTGTTTGGTGTATGTTATGGCCGTAGTATTGCCACAGTGCACTAACACTAGATTAGTACTATCATTTCTGAATCCAAGGTATTCTATAAATCTTTTTAGCCATAAAATCTCTTGCATTACTGTAGTGCATGCCAAAAACTCATCTTTCATATAGTGTAAGGCAATACACATTTGCTTCTTGATATTCCAACATATGGCTCCCTTATTCGGTAAGAAGGTATAACCCAAAGTTGATCTAGTATCCCACTAGGTATAGATCACTTCCCTCATAACACATTGCATAATTAGTTATGCCTTACAAATATCTCAAGATCCTTTCACTTACTTCCAATATTTATCACCAGGATTGGACTAGAACCTGCTTGCCAGCCCTACTGTATAACATATATCTTGTCTTCTACATATCATTGCATACATTAGACTTCCAACAACAAGAGCATATGGAACTTTTTCCATCTTTTTCTTATATGACTATATTTTGTGACACATATCAAGACTCAAGGCTACTCCTATAGTCATAGGGATATCCTGGGATTTAAGTTATTCATATTGAATTACTCAAGTATTTTCTTGATATAACTCTCTTGTGAAAGAGATAGGATCCTTCTTGAGCGATCTCTTTGTATCTTAACTCCAAGTATGCATTTTGCTTCACCCATGTCCTTCGTTTCAAAATTCAATGAGTGTCATTTCTTAATAGTTGCCACTGAATCTAAACTATTTTTAGCCAATAGTATATCATCTATAAATAAGGGTAATATGACAATTATCCTTAAACAATTTAATGTAGACGCAATGGTCTTCCTCTATAATCTATAAGTTATATGATGTTATTGCTTTATAAAATTAAAAATACCACTATCTAGATGATTATTTCAGTGCATTAATGGACCTTTTGAGTTTATAGACCTTGTTGTCCATTCCTTTCTCAATGAAATTCATGGCTGTTACTTATAGATTTCTTAATCCATATCGCCATTCAAAAACACAGTTTTTACATCCATCTTATGTAATTCTATGTCTAAACTATTTAGTATTACTATAAAAAGTCTTATAGAATTGACACAACAGGTGAGAATGTATCCTCATAATCTATCCCTTCCTATTGTTTATATATCTTTGCTATTAATTGAGTGTTATATTTTTCAATTGATCTATATACTTTTCTCTTAATTTTGAGAACCCACTTGTTTCCAATAGCTTTATGCACTTTTGGTAGATCAAATAATACCCAAACTTGGTTCTTTTTCATTCAGTCCATTTCTTCTTCTATTGTGTTCTTCCACTCCTTCTTAGTAGGACTTGACAAGGCCTCTTGTATAGAACAAGGTTCATTGTCCCATTCAACAGTAACTAGGAGTGATTTTCCTTCTATTTGGAAGTGTCTTTAAGGAACACTTTCCCTATTACTCCTTCTGAGAGGAGTTGCTTGCTTATCTTTTTCCATTTGTTTTGATATTGATGTTGACCTTTCTTGGCTCCCACTTAGATTGACAAACCTAGATGTTTCCAATCTATCAATTTATTCTGCACTGTCTTGTTCCTGTTCTTCATAAAGAGATAATGTGAGGTCAACTATCCTCTATTAGAAAATTCAATCTCATTGAATGTAACATCCCTCATTTCTATTGTAGTCATTGTTCAATCGTCATTTTCACCTATGAAAATGTATCATTTGGATTGTTTATAGTAGCTTATAAATATATTTCTTTCCTCTAGGAACCAACTTCCCATACTCATAGGAATCATCAGGAATATAGGCTATTGACCTTCACGGTCTAAGGATGGTTAGATCAGATGGCTTGTATTTCATCCATGACTCTTAGGGACTTCATCCATGACTCTTAGGGCATGGAAGTGACTGAGTTTGAGGGCATACAATTAAGCATGAAGGTTGTTGTGAACAAGCATCATCCTGATATAAAATTGGTAGGTTTGCTTGAGCTATTATAGACCTGACCATGTCTAAAATAGTTCTATTTATTCTTTCAGCAACTTTATTCTATTGTGGAGCATCAGGGATAGATAGTTGCCTAATTAGACCCTTTTTCTTCATGCTATTTGAATTGATCAGACAAATATTCATGACCTCGATTAGTGTGTAATACTATGATTTTATTGTCTATTTGATTCTCTATTTCATTAATGTATCATTTGAAATACTCAAGGACCTAAGACTTATGTGAGATCAAATAGACATGGCCAAATGTGATAAGTTATCAATAAAGGTAATGAAATATCAAGCTCCGTGCCTTGACCTCATACTCATTGGACCACAAATGTCATAATAGAATAATTACAATGGACTCTTAGCTCTATTCCCTTACCAAAAGGCTTTCTTGTTGCCTTGCCAGCTAGACAGCTTTTACATAAGGACATTTCTATATTTGTAATGGAACCTAGCAATTCTTCTTTTTCCTATTTTGATTATGTCATAGTCTAACTTGTCAAGAAATCATATCAATAATATTGGAAGAAAAAGAAAAGCCTTCATTAACACTAGAACCACCAACAATATCCATAACAAAGAACTTCTTGAATAGGAAAGCTAAACCATAATAGACAAAGTTACCAAAAATGTTTGCAACTTTATTATAGAAGTTTACTTCAAACCCAAACTCTGAAAAACATAACATAGAGACCAAGTTCTACCTGATATCCAGATCATGAAGCACATCATGGAGTATCAAGGTCTTTCCACCATGCAAAGTGATTTTTTAGGTGTCAATACCTCTAACCTTGATTCTCACATTGTTCCCTACATAAAAGCACTTGCTTCGAAAGTACTTCATGAAGGATTATCAATCCTTGGTTATTGATTTGTGGAACTTTAATCAATAACCCAAGAAGAATAAATTGTTTTCATTAGGAAAATATTACTAGAAATATGAGGCATGCTAATTCACATAATTCACCAATACCTTTTTGCTTTTATCCTATTTAGAACAATTACCTTTTTACTTTTATCCTATTTAGAATAGTTATGCTTGAAATGGCCATCTTTTGGTAGGCAAAGTAATTGACTTTCTTCAAGTCTAGTTTCTGCTTTTTGCCATTCGGACCCTTCATCTTGAATTGTTTCTTGCCCTTGTTCCCTCTCTTTTGGAACTTCTTACCTCCTTGAAATAGGGCTTTAAATGGAAGTACCTTCATCCTCAATCAAATGGTATGTCCAAAGGTTCTATAATCCTTAAGACGCTCTTCTTCCAACTCCAAATGCCTAGATGTATCGTTAAAAGTAACGATGTTTTCATTGTGGTTAAGTTGACCTTCATATGCCCCTAACAGTTGTGAGCAATATGATCATAGCTTGCACTTATAATTCTCCAGACAAGGTATGCCCATCTTCCTTCAACACTCTAATCATTTTGGCCATCTCTCTTAGATGTTGCTTCATATGAGTGTTTGGCATAAGCTTATAGGTATTGAACTTAATCGTCAACCTCCTAAGCTTAGTGGTAGAAACACTACCACCTTTATCCTTTATTGCAATCCATATGGCTTGAATAGTTTTGTGCATCTCAAATTCACATATGATATCTGAAATATCTTAATTTTCTTACATCTTAGGTACCAAACAGAAGTATCTGGAACCACTTTTAAGGTCACTAAAGTCAAATTACATAATCTAGAATTTTACTCTACTGAGTATTGTTCACTGTGTAAATTCTAGAGAAGTTACCTGACTTCAAAAAATCATAATTAAATCCAAAAATGTTGAAATGAAGTGGTTCAAATTGGTACATGAAGCCAACTTAATGCTCTTTTAGGGAAAAATAACTCATTGACCACAACTTGACCAAGTCAACATAAGTCAATGCTCTAATTTTACTGTTCATCCAGCGTCCTTCCCTAATTCCAGCATTTTGGTCCTAAGTTTGAAAAATTATATCTCCATGTGTAGACATCCAAATAAGACGTTCTATATATCAAATCGAATATTGGTATGTCTACTATTTACTAGTAAAATATCATACATTTATTTGAATGTTTACTATTTCTAATTATAGCTCAATTGCCACTGACTCACCATGAGTTACTATTCACTATGGCAAATTTCATCACCCAACTTTACATACATATGCATAGCATACATCAATTACATATCCATCATGCTAAATAATTCTTAACTTTTCTTCATGCATCTTTATCTCCTCCATCTTGAGAAGACCTGCTATGATTTGATTAATATGGAAGTGGTGAGATTTCTAGGGAAATCTCAGTAGTAAATGGTACTAAACAATGTATGCCTTAATGCTTAGTATTAGTGCTTGCTTGTGATTGTGTCAATATAATGTAATATACATGCTTCCATGTAAAATATAAAATACAATTGTCCAAAGTAATCATAGTATAGAGCTTCAACATTTATATATGAAACATTTATATATGAACAACATCAATCAAGCCATAACATAAACAACCATACATTCAACACATACAAGTTTAGGCAAGTTTACTACCTGATGTGTAGCCTTTCCTCTAGTTATTAGCCTTTGATCTATATTTCCTTCTTTTCATAGGTCAGAGCCTATACATAGCATAATAATATCTTCATTATTATCCTATCCAGTATAGCTCTACTTAACTCAAGCTTAACTTGAAGTAATACCCGTAACATGATAATTCCCTAACTTTCTTTCTATTAATGGCTAACCTTATCAAGAGAGAGATATTTCTCTATTTAACTATTAAGTTCATAATAAAAATCCTCTAATTTATTATAACATGGACTAGAATAAATTACTTACTTTGTTCCTAAGCTTGCCAAGTCCCTAAACTCCTTGGATTACTCCTAGTTAAGCCATAACTCCTTTTTCCTTCGTTTATTTATCTTTCTTTCTCTCTTTATCTTTTATCTTTCTCTCTCTTATTTTATCTTTTTTCCTTGCTCTAGCTGTGATTCAAATTGAAGGGGTGGCAGTATTTATAGTTGAATGGAGATGGAATGGACGGCTCAGATTGAATCGCGATGAACGGTTTAGATCGCTTAGCTTTCTCAAGAAACTTCGCCTGCATCATCAAGATGATATCATCATCCTAGATGACTCATCAAAATGACATCATACATGGACACCTCACATACGTAGGTGGCGCAATGGTGGGGCCCTTGGGATACCTCACCAGCTGACTTATCATTTTCTGAGAATTCTAGAGTCTTATCCAGAATAAATGGCTAAGATCGTGGCACGAGTCCTTAGCTTTCCTTCTTTCCCTAGACTCATGCCATGTGTCACCTTATGGGTCTCATGAAGACAGCTTTCATGCCACCTCATGGTTTTGGATTAGCCTAAAGCTCTATCTGATCATTTTCCCCAGTTTTATTTCTAACTGGTAACTATGTTTTATTGAAAATCACTCAAATATTATTTTAATGCCACTAGGACCCATATAACTCTTGGGCCACATTTTTGGATATCTTCAAATGCCATCTTGGGTCTCTAATCAAGCTCAAGCACTCTGGTGGCTCGAATTCCAAGAAATATCCCTTAGCAAATTACCAAAATGCCCTTAGTTCCTCTTTAGTAATTTTAGGGGCATTATTGTCTTTTCACACATTTCCAGAGTATTTCCTGACCCTGGTCAGCTATCCAGATAACCTTCCTTGACTGTCTAACCTTAATCAAATGACCAAAATACCCTTCACTCATTATTTAATTATTTTATAACATAGGGGTATTTTCGTCATTTTGCACCTTTTTCTGGATATTTATGGTCACTAGCCCCTTTATCAGATGAACTGTTATCATGGGTTTGGGCCTCACTTGGCATTATCATGGGCCTCTTTATAACGTCATTTGAGCTCATTCAGTCATAACTTGCTTACTACTTAAGTTTCACAATCAGATACCGGGTGTTCACAAACTCCCTTCAAACTTCACTAAAACCTGAATAACTTTTCCTACATAACTCCTTTCAGGGATTCCGTCAGTTTACTAACCTCTGGCTTTATAGGAAGTACCTTCCTATAACTTTTCACTTATATATGAGGTTCAAAAGATCCGATAAAAATTTTAGATAACTTTCATACTATCAGATAAATATTAGCTATCTAGAACTCCAATAAAATTTCTATATCATGCTAGATTAATCAGCATAAGTTTCTCTATCTACTGATGAATTTTGAGACTGAAATGCTTCTGGGCAGTTCTAAGCCTTTTCTGGCTCAACTTTCTATAATTACAATTTTGCCCTTAGAAACTTTTGGAAATTACACTTTAGTCCCTCAACTTTTTATAATTATACTTAATGGCCCACAACTTGTATCTACTTTCATTTTTAGCCTTGGGACTTTTGGACTTTTCAGTTTAGTCCCTCTCTTTCTTCAAAATGACCATTATACCCAGAGACTTCCACTATTTACAAAACATCATTTGTATACTTTTGAGACACCTGCTCAATAGGGCCCAGTAGCTTACCTCTTTCAGTCTACATACTGGGCTTTTAGGCCTAAACATTAGGATATGACAATATCATCTACCATGGCACTAAGAAGTGTAATTCTAGCTATGCTATTCTTCTTCCTTTAAGCCTAGTAAGCATCTTGGTCTCTCATATGCTATATAAGAATCCCAGCTTTAGGTTTAGCTATAGTAGTTGTCAAAGGTTCAATAGCATCTTATTACTCTAAGATTGTTGGACCTAACGGTGCCAGATATCCCAGTTATTCCCATTGAGTTTTTTGCCTTTATTTAGTCAGAAATAACATTGTTGGTTGCCATTTTTAATTCTTAGGAAAATCTAGGCTCTCTTCTAAAGAGAATCATACTGAAGAACATTTGAGTCATATAGCACAGTAAAGTATATAATGTCGTGTACTTATATTATTCTTAACAAGAAAATAATGACACTACATGATCTACAATCAGGAGCATATGTTTGTACCTCCTATCACACAGATACTAGCAACAATCATTATGTGCTATCAAGAATTCTATACAAGTACTTTAACAATTAAATACTACTTTCAGAAGCCTCATCTTCTAAAAGATCCCACTTAAAAGAAGCATGCTTATATTATACACGGATAATCAAATTGTATTTTAAATGAGCTTCATTAAATAAAATAAGACTTGCATTATGAAAAATCCTACTTTTACCACTGCATTGTACATATTCATAAGCGTATTTGATTAGTGGAAGCATTACATTAGCCCAAAAATTAAAATTTTAAAACTTACTTCTCGGGTACTATTCATTTGGTGATTTCTAGATTTACAGTTCAACTTTAAAAATTCATAACTAATTGTAGAAAAATTGTATGGAGGTGATCCAAATTTCTAATTGAAGCTCTTCCATATCTCTTTAGGGGAAAAATATAAATCTGGACATTTGCTTTGCCAATTAATACAATTAAATCATTACTGTTTACTATTCATATGGCAATTCTAGAATTTCTAGATTCTGTCTCTTAAATTTGGAAATTCATTTCTCTTGATATACACATCAAAATGAGGCATGTTATGTATGAATTTAAAGCTCTAGATGTGTACTATATTCTTATAAAAGTTCATGAAATAATCCTTTAATTTGCTAGGTCAAACTAGAGTCACAACAAAACTGCTTTAGGACTTACGTTTTTACCATTTCATATTCTTTCTTAAATGTTCATTAATTAATCTAGCATTCCTAAACCATCAAATAAGCTTCTCATATATTCATATACATCATGTACATATTCCATAATTATTTCATACAGTTTCATCACATAAATAGACACCTTACATGGTATTTACATACATGGAAAATTCATAGCATATGTTAGGATCTCAATTACTTCACTTTCTTTCTTACATTCTTTAGCTTTTCTCCATGCATACATTTTCCTTCATGCTTGACCTAAATTGGTTGGTTATGAGAGGGTGAGATTATAAGGAATCTTAGTAGCAAACATTACCACTTAAATATGCAAGATGGATGCAAATGCATGATATGGAATTTCATTAAACTTTCTTTGATTAGTGATATGCCATCATGCTATATACTTTTGCATAAAAGTGCATGGCCATGGAAAACAAGTTATTCAAAATACATTCAACATCATTTATCATGTCACAACGTCATTCAAATATCATATACATGTCATCACATAAGCATACCACATCAAGCACATAAAGAAGTAAGTCCACTACCTTGCATTTAAGTTTTTCTTTTGATCTTTTGCACTTGCTCCCTAGCTTTTCAACCATGAAACTTTTTGGTCAATTACTTCCCAACATCTTCTTGGATGTTTCAAGGTCCTAAACACATTCATATTCATCACATAATTCATTAGGACCATGAACTCCAACAATGTTCAAGACTATCCTTGATAAACTCTTTACTAACATAACTCTCTCTAGTCTTCACTAATTAACTTGGCCCTTGAACCAATTGATGTCTTGATTTTAACCTACACAATTTCATATTTTGAATCTATTTATGAGCTTAGAATCATGAAATTCCAGCTCCTATGCACTATTTTGTACAGACTTGCATAACACCTTCTTTTCTTTCAAAAATTCCTATTTTGATTCTAATGCTTCCAATACTTGTTTCTCCACTTTATCCCATACAAATTTTCATTTTAAAACCATTGGAAGCATAAAAATCATAAAATTCCAATCACTATTCATGTTAGTGAACAGTAATAGAGAAGAACCTTGGTACCTTGAAACTTCTTTGTCTTGGCTTGATTTTTCATTTTGCAAGAGGTTCTCTAAGGGTTCTCATACCACGGTTTGCTTCAGAATTTGTGGGGGTATTTATAGCCAAATCCCATGGAAAATGAAGGGCCAAGATCACTTTGTGCACTATTTAATATAATGGCTCATAATTGGTCTCACATTACACTTACTCACTAAGCCAACTTTAGATAAGGTCACATGACAAAAATCTTCTCCTCCCCCTTGTCTTGGATGCCATGTGTGAGGTATTGTGGGTCCCACCATGTGCAAACCCTAATTCTCACTTCATTCCTTTTTCTTTTTTTTTCAAAAATTTATAAATGATTCATTATTGGACTTGGGCTCTAAGACAACTCCTGGGACTTATTTGGCTGCCCTAGGACAAAATTTTAGACTGCCTTAGGCCTTCCTTGGGTCCAATAGCTAATTGGCACAAATCCCAAAGAACTTTCCTTATACCGATGTCCTTAAAATATCCTGATTTTGAAATAAATGCTAGACACATCTTTTAATGGTTCTAACATTTTTAAAAATTTATTATAATATAAAATAACTGCCCTGCAAAGTCTCATAATTTTATTTCTTGTGTGACAGCCTTTGTCTCTTACTTGTCTTATGTATTCCATCATAACTTTAGCATATAATTCTTTTTTTCTTATTATTCATGAAATTGGCATAATCATGGAGAACTTTATAAATGCCTTTTTTTTTTGTTCGTGAGTATGGTTGCTTGATATTTAGCTATCCTCTAGCCAAAGATGGGCACAATGTTTGATTACTTCTTCCTCGGTTCATAAATTGTCTAGGAAGAGAGGTTTAGAGTTAGATCCATAATCTATGAACATTAATTGAAATTCCTCAGGTAGAGGATCTTCTACTGGATCCTTATGAACCTCTTCAAGGTTATACTCAAGATCCCCTCTTGGATCTACATCTAGATTTTTTTTAGGGTCCTCATCAAAATCTTATTCTAGACCATTAATCTCTATAAACTCCTTCGGATCTTCTTCAAAAAGTTTAGGATCTGAATCCTCACTCTAGATTCATTTTATGGAACTTTATCATCAAGATATGAGGATCTTAACTAACCATATATATTGATTTCATTGCTAATTGAAGTCCTTTGACTTATTTTCACATAGGAATTTAATAATATAAATTATTATAATTTTTAGAATATTTTTAAGCACATAAAAGCACTAGAAAATACATTTAGTGCTCACAAACAAGTCCAAAATTTCACTTAAAAATAGGCAAATTATATATCAAAGTAAAGATATTAATTTTAGGAATTTTTGGGGACAAACTGCACCTCAATAAGAGGTTTTAAGCTCACTCACGTGCCCTAAGAAGGTAAAATTTAAAATATAGTACTTCACCCACTCTTAGCACGGACATGTGCCAGTCTGGGGCTGCCAGGTGGCGCACATGCTACGTGGCAATTTTGTAAAAAAATTTCTCACTACCAGCGTCATTCCGGCTATAGGTCATCTTCAACCTACAGCCAGGTCATGATGACCTATTTTATAAGGACCTGCCACTTTCTCTCCTCTATAACTCTGCCTTCTAATGTCCATTTTTTTGTTTTTAGAGTCATTTTTACGAGCTCTACTTAGTGGGACTATTTTTGAACCCTAAAAAGGAGATTTTTAGATTACCCAATTTTACCCAAAACTTCTCTCCTCTACAACTCTACTCTCTGATGCTTGTGTTCGATATTCTTAGAATCTATTATCAACATTTTCATGAGCTCTTCTCAATGATACTAATTTTAGTGGCTAAATTAGTTGATTATAAAAACCCACAAATATATACAAAAACCCAAAAATATATGTAACAAACCATACGTTTAGTTTTTCACTATTCTCTTATCTTTATAATAACTAATAGTGAAAAACTAATAGAGACGGATTCATGTAGTGAAAATAATTACACAAGAAAAAAGAACTTGGCTCTAAAACCATTGAAGGATTTCATGCATATCTATCATCGGTTCACTTACTTCAGGTATCCACATGACAACTCGGCACTATTACTAGACTTGGGTCTCTGGTACACAACAAAGACATCCTAGAGAGGATAAGAGAGAGTTGTAGTTTCTGCAAAGAGAAGAGAGCAAACTAACGCAACCAAAGCACACTCACGCATGAAAGCTTCTGTATTTTTTGTGCCCCCAGTCACGTACCCATGAAGAGATAATAGAGGGATAGTGGGTGGTTATTTCATAATTGTATCCTCCATCATTTTGAATATTTTAAGATATTCAAAATTATAACCTAAATCTTTAGGTATCTCTGCTTCAGCCCACACATATATATATGGATATGGGCATAATACATGAAGAGTAGAATGGCCCATTTTTCTACACTATGTTTTTATATATATTTTTTTATGTTATCTCCAATTTTTTTCTTATAGATTTTTTTATATCGACAACTTTTTAAATGAATTGTTTTATTGCACTCAGTTCTCATTGGTCACCAAAATATATATTCGATCTCTTAATAATTATATTTTCTTATAATTTTTAGCTCCTTTTAAATAAACTATTTTAAATAAACCCAACAAAATAGAACTTTATCGATCACTTTCTAAAAATAATACTATGATATATGACGCTAGACACTTTTTTACATCCTCAACGCAATTATCCCATTTTAATATCTTCTGTAATATATGCATATCAAATTTTACAATGGATATCAAATTTATACTATTTGACAACATTAAATTTATATCAAACTCAACCCCTTTTTTTATTTATTAAAAGGCATTCCTACCTTTGAGATTTAGAATAGTATAATGGATTTTCACAACTGCTAAGAGTATATTTTTTGGGATTTGAATATATGTCAAACTCAACTCTTTAGTGGGACAAGTACTATAGCTCCCACGTTTAAAGAACTTATGTATGACTTACTTTTTTATTAAAAAAAAATAATATCAATTTTGATGCTTTACTTCTTAAAATTAAATACTAATATTTTTTGTTTCTTAACCATTTTATAAAATTCATTCTGATATAACTTTTAACCTTTGCTTATTCTTTGGTAAATTGTTTGAAAGTTTCCTGCTGTAGATTAACGACTTTTTATGGAAACTAGTCAAGAACTCGTGTAATGCCCGGGTGGGAACTTGCCGTATTTCATATCATATCATATTTTATTCGCATTTCATACACTATCATATTATATTATGATATATCTAACTATTATCTTAACTTTCTATATATTATTATTTAAATTTAAAAATCTTAAAAGATGGTAACTTCTTAACTCATCATCAATGATTTCTATTTGAACTTATTGGACGATGAATCATTTAAATTTGTTTTGA
Organism: Leucaena leucocephala; assembly: GCA_037074615.1. Taxonomy (NCBI): domain Eukaryota; kingdom Viridiplantae; phylum Streptophyta; class Magnoliopsida; order Fabales; family Fabaceae; genus Leucaena; species Leucaena leucocephala. The sequence goes on from CM073534.1 coordinate 5,759,864, forward strand.
ATTTTAGATTTAGAATATATATATATATATAATGAAGGTTTTCAGGCGTACCTAGGATGGTTTCTTTTCCACTTAGATACCCACACGCAACCAGAGCACCTTGTATGGACTCTAGTACGTTTTCACAGCAAATGCACTAAGGAAAAATGAAGAGCACCGAGAGAAGTGGAAGGAGAACAAAGGAGAAGAAAAAAACAGAGCCTCTTGCTCTTCTTGTCTGTAGAGAATACACACATGAAAAGAGTTTTTGATCACCAAAAAAATTGATTCCTCTACCTCTTCATTTATGTCCTGTACGTGTGTATATGTGGAGTGGAAGTTGGATAATTGTAACTTCCACTCCCACATTTTTCTCCCTTCAAAATGCAAATTGTTCCCTCTATTAGCTTCTCATATTTGGGCCTGATCCACCATGGGTGGACAGCCCATTTTCTAACATCTCCCACTCACACATGGTGGATTAGTTATTGTGTCTCCATTCTCCTTTTTCTTCCTTCTTTCATACTAGGTGCTTTGCCTTGACTGCGTAGGCATGACGTCTTCTTTCAAGCATTTGTACTAGAAATCCCCTTTTTAGAGACCAGCATAAAGCAACCCTTTAGTGCAGCTCGATCAAATAAGTTATAGTGCCTTGAATGTCCTAGATTTACCCATATAGACTTTTCTTATGGCTAATCTAATCCCTCAGTTAGTATATATAACTCATATAGCCTCCACTTATGCATAGTATCCACACTTATGAAATTAACAAAATAATATCACAAAGGACCGACCACAGACACTAGCATGGATGTGTATATTCTGGTAATCTTTCTTTCACCCATGTATCATTTTGATATGAATCAACCACTTTCTTAGCATAATACCTTTGGTTCATATATAATTTGACCATAAGACATATACCAAAGTAGCAATCGCTAAAACAAACCTCCATAATATTGTCAAAGTCAAAGGACATTAAGGAAAGGATTATACCTTTATGGAACTCACACAACAATGAAGCAGGGATTGATTCACTTGCTTTCCATTTGAAGTTCTTTAGCACATGTGGTATGAATTGCATGTTACGGTGTTCCTCTTATCCTTAAAGAGTGTACATCATTTTAATTCTATCAATCACACCGTACAGACTTAAGTCTAGACACTCATAGCATCTAAACCCAAACTCTTCAATTCTATTCACATAATATGACATCAATTTTGAAGAATTTGTTATCTGGTAACAGGTTTTATGGATGTGGGTATCCATTGTTCGATCCATATCCTTACTCATGGATCTCATCTCGACTTACTGAACTTTTTAAGCTAAGGTGACATTTATTGTGTTTCTTCTCTACCATATCAGCACTCTTGCTACTTTATTGATGAACACATGTCTCATCTTTGAACGCCTCTATAGCATCAAAGGTAGTTGCTCATGTGAGAGAGCTACCTTTTTCAACTTATACGACATACTAGACATTGTATAATTTTACCCAGACATATAAGTAATAATAAATGACATGATATCATTAATAAAAAGAAAAGTATTACATACAGTCTGCAACTTTACATTTTTAACATTTCAATGGCTTTTACATGTTTCTCAAATGTTTCTTTGCTTATTGGCTTGGTCAGGGGATCTGCAACCATACATTTGGTTGAAATGTATTGTACAGTTACAATTTTCTGTGCTATATAATCCCTCACAAAGTTATACTTTATATCAATGTGTTTGGTCATATTGTGATACTTAGGGTCTTTAGTGTAGGCTATAGCTGCAGTATTGTCATAGTGTATCAACACCGGATTAGTACTCCCGTTCCCAAATCCTAGGTGCTCGATAAATCTCTTTAGCCAAACAGCCTCTTGCGCTACTGCAGTGCATGCCACAAACTCAGTTTCCATAGAGTGTAAAGCAATACACGTCTGCTTCTTGCTACTCCAACATATGGCGCCGTTGTTAAGTAAGAAGGTGTATCTAGAAGTTGATCTTCGTTCTTCTTCATCACCACCTATATCAGCATCAAAATATCCGATTAGGTGCAGATCGCTTCCTTGATAACACAACACATAGTCAGTTGTTCCCTTTAAGTATCTCAAGATCCTTTTAACTGCTTTCCAGTATTTCTCACCAAAGTTAGACTGGAATATGCTAACCATCCCTATGACATAACAAATATCTGGTCTTTTACACATCATTGTATACATCAAACTACCAACAACACTGGCATATGGAACTCTTTCCATTTGTTTTTTATCTCATTCAGTTTTGGGACACATGTCAGAACTCATGGCCACTCTAGTGGCCACAGGGATATCCATCGGTTTGCATTCACTCATATTGAATCGCTCAAGTATCTTATTCATATAATTCTCTTGTTAAAGAGTGAGGATTCTCTTAGAATGATTCCTTTGAATCTTGACTCCAAGTATGTATTTTGCTTGACCCATGTCTTTCATCTCAAAATTTGATGAAAGCCATTCTTTAATAGCTATCACAGAATCAAGACTATTTTCAGCTAAGAATATATTGTCTACGTATAAGGATAATATCATAAAGTTACCGTTAAACCACTTAACATAGACACAATGATCTTCCTCTATCATCTGGAAGTTATATGAGGTAATCGCCTTGTGAAACCTCAAGTACCACTATCTGGATGACTGTTTTAATCCATAAATGGATCTTTTGAGTTTATGCTTCTTGTGTTCAAACCCTTTTTCAATGAAACCTATTGGTTGTTCCATATAGATTTCTTCATCAAGAACACCATTCAGGAATGCAGTTTTTACATCTATCTGATGTAACTTTATGTTTAAACTGTTTACTATTGCCAGAATAAGTCTTATTGAATTGAAGCTCACAACAGGTGAAAAAGTATCCTCATAATCTATACCTTCTTGTTGTGTATATCCATTTGCAACCAATCGAGCTTTGAATTTCTCAATTGATTTGTCCACTTTTCTCTTGATTTTGAGAACCCACTTGTTTCCAATGGCTTTACGCCCTTTTGGTGGATCAACCAATTCCCAAACTTGGTTTTTCATCATTGAGTCCATTTCCTCTTTTATTGCTTTCTTCCATTCCTCCTTTGCAGGACCTGCTAAGGCCTCATGAACAATGTGGGCTTCATCATCCCCTTCTAGAGTAACTAAGAGTGCTTCACCTTCTATTTGGAAGTGTCTCTTTGGAACACTTTCCTTGTTACTCTTTCTGGTAGGAGCAACTTGCTTATCTTTTCTCATTTGTCTCGGTCTTTGCCTTGATTCTATTGTCCATTTAATTCTCTACTTCATTCATGTATCATTTAAAGCACTCTAGTGCCTCAGACTTATGTGAAATCAAATAGACATGACCATATCATGAAAAATCATCAATAAAGGTAATGAAATACCAAGCTTCGTATCTCGCCCTCACACTCATTGGACCGCAAATATCAGAATGGATTAATTACAATGGGTTTTCTGCTAGTGTACCCTTATCGAATGGTTTCCTAGTAGCCTACTAGCTAGACAACTTTTGCATAATGGCATATCTATATTAGGGATCACCCCAAGAAGCCTTCTTTAGCCAGTTTAATCATTCTATTTTGATTAATATGTCCTAGTTTAGCATTCCAAATATTCATATCAGGATTATTTGAAGTAATAGAAAAGCAATCATAAACATTAAAATCACTAGCAAGATCTAAAATAAAAAACATTTTAAATTGGAAAGTTGAACCGTAAAATATTGAGTTGCTACAAATGTCTGCAACTTTACCATGAAAATTTACATTGAACCCAAAGTCTAATAAGAAAATTACATAAATTAAATTCCATTGGATGTTAGGAGCATGAATCACATCATGCAGTATCAAAAGGTCTTTCCACAATGCAAAATAAATTTGCAAATGCCAATGCCTCGAACCTCAATCCTTGCATTATTGCCAACGAAAAGCCACTTGCTTTGAAATGGCAACCGACAGTATTCCAAGAAAGATCCTCAATCTCAACTTACATGGTCTGTGGAGCCTGAGTCAATAATCTAAGAAAAAGAAATAGGTTCTGTCAGAAAAATAGTGCTAGAAACAAATGAGACATGAGAATTCACATAATTCACTGTTACCTTTCCACTCTCGGCCTGTTTAGAACAGTCACGTGTGAAATGTCCCATATTCTGGCAGGCAAAGTATTTGACCTTCTTTAGGTCTAGCTTTTTCTTGCCTCCTTTCTTTCCCATCTTCTTGTACTGTTACTTTCCCTTCTTGGGTGGAGGACCACCTTTCTTCCCATTTTTTTGAAATTTCTCAGGCTTTGATTAGGAAGGACCAATACCTTTGGTCAAATAGGCTTGTTCAGTGGCCTTATAAGCTTACAAATGTTCATCCTCTAGCTCTAAATGCTTAGCTACATCATTAAAAGTAATGATATTTTTATTATGGGTCAGATTAACTTTCATGTGCTCCTAACTAGCAGGGAGCGACCTGATGACAGCCTGTACTTGATGTTCGTCAGATAGATTGTGTCCAGCTTCTTTCAGTTCACAAATCATTGTGGACATCTCTCGTAGATGTTAACTCATAGGATTATTTGGTTTTAGCTTATAGATATCAAATTTGATAGTCAACTTTCTAAGCTTAGTTGTGAACACTCCCCCAAACTTATCCTTTAAGGCAATCCACATTGCCTGTGCCGTTCTGTGTGTCTCAAACTCACATTAAATCATCAGCCATTGCACTCAGCAGGGTGATTTTTGCGATGCTATTCTTCCTTTTCCAGGACAGGTAGGCTTCTTGGTCTCTCCTGTGATGGGCCGTATTTCCAGCCCCAGGCTCTATGATAATAGCTCAATAACATCCTGTTCTTCTAGAATATATTGGACGTTTCGGTGCCAAATATCCCAGTTGTCCCCGTTGAGTTTTCCCCTTGTTCAATTCAGTAATAATGTTCTTTGATGCCATTGTTCAATATCGGTTATGTGACAAACCTTTCCCACCTTAATTTATTGAACCATAGAACATTTAAGTGAATTTACACATATATATAGCACATGTAAAGTATGCAATATCACGTACTTTTATTATTATTTTTTTGATCAGAAAATAATAATATCACTAGACCTATGATTAGGAGAATACATTTGTACCTCCCATCATACAAGCACTAGCAATTCCATCATTTCTTATCAAAATTTAATATAAGTACAATTCTTAACAAATATTGCTTTTCAGAATACTCATCATCTAAAAAAGCTCCCACTTATAAAAGCTATACATGAATCATAACTAAAATAAAGAAATGAAATGAAACATGTTTTTCTTACATACAAGGCATGTAATAATGATAAGTCTTTACAAAGAAAGAGTAATAAAGTATGTCTTTAACAGAGTAAAGCAATTAAAATCAAAGTACAAATATACATCATTTGATATGAGTTTTACAATATTCTAACATCACTTTTCATAGCTTATTAAGCTCAAGAGGTGGCTTTATAAGGTTAGATACAAATCCTATTGTTCTAAGCCAATATATCTTGCTTATGCATCCTGGTTTGGGTTTGCCTCTAACTCTTATTGCTATTATATATTCCATTATGACTTTCAACTAGAATTCAGTATGATTCTTATCTGTCATGCATTCAATGTATTTGCCAATCACGCTATTAACGTCTTTTATGTTTGTTAATCTAGCTGTATCTCTTTCAGCTATGTTCATGGCCAAAGTAGGGGTAAGAGGTTGGTTCACTTCTTCTTCATCCTCAACTTGAGATTCACCATCAAAAGTAAGCACCCTCTTAGAGTTTAAATCTAAAGACACCATTAAAGGTTGTAGAGGAAGTGGTTTGATGGGGAAAAAAGTTTTTGAACACGGTCTGGAATCATCTCTTTCTTCTGGTTCCTCTTGTGGAACTTCCTCCATCAACTCCTCTGGGCCTTCTTCAGAAAGTTCATCAAGATTTTGTTCTGGATCCTCCTTAGGTTCCCCCTCAGGATCCTCTTGAAGGTTTTCCTCTAGGTTATTAACCTCATCCAAGAATGAGATATTATCATTTAAAGTATATCTCAGAGATTTAGTGCTAGTGAAGTCATTTTCACCTAAATAATAACACATATTAATTATCATAATTTTTTAGAATTTTTAAATACTAAAAAATACTAAAAATACACTGAATATTCATAAATAGGTCTAGAATTGCCCCCAAATTAGGAAAATTATATGTCAAAATAAAGATCTTGATTTTAGGGATTTTTAGGAACAAATCGCACCTCAATCAGAGGTCCCACGCTCCCTCACGTGCCCCAAGAAGGAAAAATTTAGAAAAAAATAAAAAAACTGAATGAAGCCCACTCTACCATGTGGCTCTGCCACGTGTCACCACCAGAATTTCCCCAATTTTTTTTTAAATTAAAAAAATGATTTTTTTTAATTCAAAAAAAATCCTTTTTCTTGGAATTCAAAAAAATAAAAAACAAATTTATCGGGCTTCTGTCAGCCCAAAAATATTGTTTTTTTTAATAGGCTGGACGCAGCCTAGTCTATGAACAGTGCCCGCATTTCTTTTTTTTTTTAAAGAACCAAAACGGCGTCATTTTGTGACTGGTGGTCATCTTCAACCTCCAACCGGGTCACAATGACCCGTTTTACAGAGGTGGGTCGGTTCGTCGACCTGCCACCTTCTCTCCTCCATAACTCTACCGTCCGACGTCCATTTTACACGTTGTTGGAGTCATTTTCCATCGTTTTTTCGTGCTCTATGCAATGGGATCATTTTCAAGGCCTAAATTCTCTATTTTTGAATGACCCAATTTCAAAAAACGAAAATTTTAGTGACAATTTACGTTGAAGATGCTTCTCTTTATCGTTTAAATGCATGGTCTATGCATATTATCACTAAATAAACACTTTAAAACATATATATGCAATGGAACAGTCCATCACCAGAAAATTCAAAAAATTATAGAGAAGCAGCGGAAGCAAATAACTTGGCTCTGATGCCACTGAAGGTTTTCGAGCGTACCTAAGATGGTTTCCTTTCCACTTAGATACCCACACGCAACTATAGCACCTTGTATGGACTCTGGTACATTTTCATAGCAAATGCACCAAGGAAAAATGAAGAGCACCTAGAGAAGTGTAAGGAGAATGGAGAATAAGAAAAAAAATAGAGCCTCTTGCTCTTCTTGTCTGCAGAGAATACACACATGAAAAGAGTTTTTGGTCACCGAAAAAACTGATTACTCTACCTCTTCATTTATGTCCTATACGTGTGTATATGTGGAGTGGAAGTTGGATAATTGTAACTTCCACTCCCACATTTTCCTCCCTTCAAAATGCAAATTGTTCCCTCTATTAGCTTCTCAAATTTGGGCCTGATCCACCATGGGTAGACAACCCATTTCTTAACATATAATTAGCAAGAAAAAATAAGAATAATGGGTAAAAAGTTAAAAGATAGCCAGAAAAATTGAAAATGTTATAATTTTTAATTTTGTTAAGCCAAAATTAACATGTAAACATGGCACAACATAAACATATGTTTGTATTCTATTAGACAAAAGCATGTATTCCATTAGACATAAATAAATAAATATATAAAATAGATTTGTCTACAACAATTCAAAACAACCCAAATTTAAATTTGGAAAAAGGATTCGACTAATTCATAACTAAGAATAGGTAGCACTTCATACCTTTTAAAAAGTGAGTAACAAATAAAAATAAAATGGCCAATAATGTCACAAGATAATTAACAACATATATCTTCCCTTTGACGCAAGGACTATTAGCTTGTATTTAGATCCAACGTTGGCACCCTCACGACAAATCTCATTGCATTAAGTCTTTATCATTTGTGTTCACTTTAAGTCTCAATCTAATGTACATAAACATGCGTAAAAAGGATTACGAAAAATCTCAATAAATAATATTAGAGGTTTTGTTTAAGGGTATTCATGAGATGGACGGGAACACCTCATCTCGTTTCTTATCCTAAAAATGCATACAAAACGATCATCTCATGTATGTAATAAAAGAATTAAGCTAAGTCTAAGAACATTTTAGTGAATTTGAAAAAATAAATGCGTAATTCATAGTGGGGAAAATATACTCTTTTGACCCTTAATATATTATACATTTAACTAATTTAATTAGGCTAAAAAAGTTAGTTAAATTAGTTAATAGCATATTCTTTTCTAAAACGCCCTAACCATCTCCTTAACCTCCTTCCTCTATTTCTTACTTAATTAGTATTGAGAGCGTAGCAATAGAAGTAATTTAGAAAATAGTTAATAAATATAAGAAATAATTATGTCATATTTAGAACTAAGATTAAGTCCTTAATTAGGTATTATATTAAGAACCAAAGGAGTATATCATAATATTAGTTCTAATATGTATCAACTGCTTTCCTTGCATAATTCCTTATATCATATATATCATGATCATAGGATATATGTTAAAGTTGCAATCATTGAAACATACCTCCATGATATTGTCAAAGTTAAAAGACAATAATAGAAGAATTATTCCTTCCTAGGGCTCACACAGTGATGAAATAGGAATCTTTCACTCGCTTTCCTTTTGCGGTTCTTCTAGCACATGTATGAATTACATGCTACAGTGTTACTCTTATACTATAAGAGTGTACATCACTTCAATTTATCATTAATCACTACATATTTAAGTCTAGACACTCTCATTATCTAGACCCAAATCCTTTAGCTCTACTCATTTCATATGATGTCAATGTTGAATGATTTGTTATAGGGCTACAGGCATTATGGAAGTGGGTTTCCATGTGTTAGAACATGGGCTAGTCCACCTATGGTGGATAAGGCCCAGATCCTTATGTGAGGAAATAATGGAGTGAAATGGAGGGAACATTTTTTCCCTGGCTTTTTGAAAGGAGAAAAATGTGGGAGTGGGAAGTTATATGTTAATCCCACTCCCCCACCATGCACAGGTGTGAACATCCCAAAATGGTGTCATTTTGAGTCACCTATAAAAAAAGCTACTACACTACTGTGCTGCGGGTTGGGCTAACGCAGCCTAGCCTAGTAAAACTTTTAAAAAATTGTTTGGGCTGATAGTGGGCAATGCCCATTACCAAAAATTTTTTTTTATTTTTTTGGTAGTAAGGGTGTGAGTCGATTAGATCAATAGATCCCACTCGGAACCACAATTTAGTTGAATTTTTTTTGAGTAATTTAAAAAAGAAAAAATCTAGTAGCTAACACGTGTTAGTTGACACGTGGTAGCCCCAGACTTACATGTGCCAGAAATAGAGTGTGGACTTTGTTCAGTTTTTTAATATTTTTTGAATTTTTGTTCTTGAGCCTCATGAGGGAGCAGAGGACCTTTGATTGAAGTATAATTTGTTTTGAAAAGCCTCTTAAATCAAAATCTTTATTTTGATATATAATTTGCCTAATTTTTAGGGCAATTTTGGACCTATTTGTGAATATTTAATGAATTTTTTAGTGTTTAAAAATTCTAAAAAATTATGATAATTAATATTTTTTATTAATCATGTGAAAATGACTTTATTTAGCACTGAATCTGTCATATCCTACTTTTTCCCTATCTATATAATACTAATAGTAGAAAGAGGTTTGAAATGATTGTGATGATAAATAAATAGGAAAAATAATGATTAGACAAAGGTATAAAGATAAGGCACTAAAATAAAAAGTTTAAAAGTTCTATGGTGCAAAGTGTAAAGTAGACAAAAGCTTTAGGTCATTAAATATAATTATGAAAAGTTAAGGGCTTAAAGTATAAATTTCAAAAGTTTAAGGGCAAAATGGTAATTATTAAAAGTTAAGCCAAAAATGCCCAGAAACGGATTAGTCCTAAATTTTCTCAATAGATAGAAAAATTATTCTGATCAGTTTGACGCAACACATAATTTTAATTTGAGGTCCCAAAAAATTTATATTAATTTTTGAAGAAAGGGAAATTAATATAGTATCCTCTGGACCTCAGAATTAGATGAAATTATGCACTAAATTCTTATAATTAATATGAGAATTTATGAAACTGATAGAGCTCAAAAAGGAATTATATAGAATTTATTATAGAATTTGTAGTGGATTAAAACACCAGATAAATATGTTTCGTGGGAATTTCTCGGGAGTTGAGCCTATTAAGGTAGTGGATCATGTAGAGGGCCCAAAATGGCACCTTATAGGCCTAATAATATTTTTATATAAGTATGTGGGCTAGGCCTAATAAAGGCAGGAAAAATATAAAATTATGAAAATGCCATTGAGTATAAACTAGGTTGTGTTATTAAGTCAGAGTTAGACGAAGGGCATTTGGGTCATTTGACTAAGGTTCGATAGTCAAGGAGAGTTCCCAGAATAGTTAAGCAAGGTCATGGAATACTCTGATGAGGTGTGAAAAGATGATAATGCCCTTGAGATGTTAAAGTGAATAAAAATGAACCAAAGGGCATTTTGGTGATTTTCCAAGGGTCCTGTAATCAAGTCTATAACCAATACAAGAATTTTAATGATAGGAATAATCTAGATAATGAATTTAAGGTCACGAATTGTTGGAAATCGTGCCATATGGGCCAATCATTGTCTTATGAACATTATTGATTTATGAATTTATTAATTGTGTTATCATATTATTTGCATGTTTATTGTGATAACCATCCTTGGATAATTCATGTTCTTATCCTAAATGTCCCTGGTCGGTCATCTATGTGGGAGCACAGATAAAATAAACCCATATGACTTTGAAGATGTATAGAGATATAAATCAAAGTTATAGGCACATGTAAGAGTACAAGGTGTTGGACCGACCCGCTATGAGAGAATTGCATGGGTAACGTCATAAGCTTCTCTCATATACAAACCATGTCAATATGCCCTTTGACCTGAGATCATCATGGATTCCTACATGACAAACGCTCAGCTTTGACCTAGTCAAAAGTCACTTTTGACCGAGTGATCATAAAGACTATGTTCGGGCTTAGTGGTTTTTCATACAGAGGAATATGAATGGTCAAGATGGAATTTGTCTCTAACATTCGTAGAGAGATATTACTGGGCCCCTCGATGAGTGAGCCTGAGAAATATATGGCCATACTGTAATGGAAAGGCAGTTCCATTTCTATAGTCAGACTACTCAGGGATCGAGAAAGTAACGTTCAGGAATAGGAGGATGACATTATCCATGTCTCAACCATGACCAAAATATCGCGTGATAGAAGGGACATGATATGGTTGTATAAAAGGTTACATCGTTTAACAATCCTCATATGATTTAGGTAGTCATTATGTCTTGCTAGAGACCGCTTGCGACTTGTGGATTAATATAACAATGGCCCACTGCCAACTTCATATGGGCCTACAGGGTCGCACACAAAATAGCCCAACAAGAGCTATGATGTCCAGATTCATTGAATCTACGACATGTCCAGATTCAATGAATGATCCAGGATAGATATATATATATATTTATATTTATATTCGTATATATATATAAATTCGTATATATACATTATATATAAGAGATATATGAGATTTAATTTATAAGGATAAATTAAATCTCTATCACGTTTGAATTTGAAATTCAAATTGATAGGATATCTCATATAAGAGATATTTATAAGATTTAATTTATAAGGATAAATTAAATCTCTATCACGATTGAATTTGAAATTCAAATTGATAGGATATCTCATATAAGAGATATTGATAAGATTTAATTTATAAGGATAAATTAAATCTCTATCACGATTGAATTTGAAATTCAAATTGATAGGATATCTCATATAAGAGATATTGATAAGATTTAATTTATAAGGATAAATTAAATCTCTATCACATTTGAATTTGAAATTTAAATTGATATGATATCTCAAATTTGATTTATGAGAATAAATCAAATACAGTTCAGTCTTAGCTTTATTTTAAGTTAAATAAATAGGTGAATTAAATCTGTGGACGGATTTAATATTATTTATTTAATTAGTTTCTTATCAAATTATACAATATATGATATTGTATAACTTCATAATTAATATAAGATTAACTCCTAAAATCCAATTCGGTAGAAGAAAACATAGAGCATCCTATATATCTGATATTAGGAGCTACGTTTTGCATAGAGATATACATAGAACATAGAAAGGCTGAAAGGGACTGAGCAAAGGGTTTGCAGATAAGAAACTGTCGAAATAGAGATGGAGGGGATGAACTCTTGAGAAAGCCCTAGAGGGACAAGAGACGCTAGCACATCATTCGTGGTTGGAACACTGTTTGTGTGGATACCAGTAGAGGAAGCCGACCTGAGTCGTCGACTTCTTGTGATCGGAAAGGGAGCACGAGCCGCAGAAAGAAGCTGTGAACGTCGTGACCAAAAGCTGTGGAAGTCGCTGAGGCACACTAAGGGTAATACTTCTTCCCACTTGACTTAAACACATACGGTAGATCCTGGCAAGGAATGAAAAAAATTTTAAATTAATTTTCACTCCGTGTCTTCCAATTCCTTTCAGTGGTATCAGAGCCATGCCATTTTGTGTTTAAGTTAGGCTTGATTGTTGATTCATATGATATGTGTTAGTCATAACCGATCATATAATATGCGTTTTATATGTGACATATAAGGGATCCGTATTATGTATGACATAAAAGGAATCTAAAAGGGAATTGAAATCGGTTGTGATACGCTTTGATTTGATCAATTAACGTAGATGGGATCTAAGAAAACTGAATTCAGATTCGTGATTATTTATAAAGTAAATTTTTTTTTCTTTCTCTGGGCCGCCCACTAACCGGCTAGCAGGACCGTCGTGGCTACCTGTTCGTAGCACAACATAATCATAACAGATGTTATTTTATGAATGTTTTAGATTTGAAACATCAATTGCCCTGCCATTAAATCTGAATGTTGATTCTTGAATGCTTGGGTATGGTGAACAATATGGCTCTAGATTGCAAGTGTTGTAATTTTTTAAATACAGCCTACGTGTCGTGCCTTCCTATATATATACTCTCAATGTACCTTATCTTCTCATCTCACTCCCCTCAAATGTTAAAAGAGGTTTCTATATGTAATTTCCCTTTTCTTACTAGAGAGCTCCTCTCATTGGCTTGAGTGGACTTAGGATAGGTGAGCCATATTGTATCACATTTAAATTATGCATCTTATGATTATATCAGCACGTGCATATTACTTGTATGAGATACAACTAAGAAACATGCATTCTCATAAACTAGATAGTTAAATTAAGCCCTCTAAATGAAATCTTAAGTCATAATGCCGTCAATTTATAAACACTTGTCAAAACCTCGATCGCTCAATTGTCGACTCCACTAAAGTGGGTGCTTGCGAGTTATCTTGGGGAGATAAGCAAGAGTAATGGTGCTACTCTCACATGTTTATTATTGTTTGACTTAATTGAGATTAACAAAAGGGTTTTGGGTCTCAAGGCATTAGATGGGATTAAAAACATGCCAGATCATATGATGATAGGATCCCATGAACATCTAAGAGTTACATTTGATGTAATTGGTAAAGGTGTTACCTACGTAAATAACTTAATTTAAGCGTCCTGCCAAAGCGGACTTAAGTTTGAGCCAAATATGGATCTTAGCCTACTAACTATTGCATTGAGAGTTGGTCATTGGAAGAGGAATTGCAAACTCTACCTCGAAGATCTGAAAAAGAACAAGAAGCATAGCGGGGCTATCGCTTCAGGTATTTATGTTATAGACATTCATCTTTCTACTTCCACCTCATGGGTATTAGATACTGCGTGTGGTTCTCACATTTGTATAAATGTGCAGGGACTAAAGGACAGTAGGAAGCTAAAAAAGGGCGAGGTTGACCTACGAGTTGGAAACAGAGCAAGGGTTGCTGCGTTAGCTGTAGGCACTTATGAATTAGTTCTACCCACTGGGCTTTTGTTAGTTTTGAACAATTGCTATTATGTTCCTGCTTTAAGGAGAAAAATGACATGGATGACAATGTAAATGTCTTCAAGGCACGACTGGTTGCAAAAGGATTTACTCAAACACATGGTGTGGACTATGATGAGACCTTTTCCCCAGTTGCAATGGCTAAATCAATCAGAATCCTCTTTGCAATAGCAGCATATTATGACTATGAAATATGGCAGATAGACGTCAAGACAACCTTCCTTAATGGAAAGCTCCTTGAGGATGTGTACATGACACAACCTGAAGGGTTTGTGCGTTCTGAGGACTCTGGTAAAGTGTGCAAGCTTCAAAGGTCCATTTATGGACTGAAGCAAGCCTCTCAGAGTTGGAATCATCATTTTGATGAAGTAGTCAAAGAGTTTGGATTTTTTTAAAACATTGATGAACCTTGTGTGTACAAGAAGGTTAGTGGGAGCACAGTTGTGTTTTTGGTACTTTATGTCGATGACATCCTACTTATTGGGAATGACATTCCTACCTTGCAGATTGTCAAGTCTTGGTTAGGAAAATCTTTCTCGATGAAAGACTTGGGTGAAGCCACCTACATCCTAGGAATCAGAATCTATAGAGATAGATCTAAAAGACTTATAGGACTCAGTCAGAGTACATACATGACAAAATACTGCATAGGTTCAGTATGCACGAATCAAAGAGGGGTTTCATACCCATGTCTCATAGTATTCACCTCAGCAAAGATCTGTGTCCTAGTACATCTGATCAGCGAGGTCGCATGAGTAAAGTTCCATATGCCTTGGCCATAGGATCTATCATGTACGCCATGTTATGTACTCGATCGGATGTCTCGTTTTCCTTGAGTATGACTAGCAGATATCAACAGGACCCTAGTGAGGGCCATTGGACTGCTGTCAAGAATATCCTTAAGTACTTAAGAAGGACTAAGGACTTATTCTTGGTCTATGGTGGATTGGATAACTAACTCTGTGTAACTGGTTACACAAATGCAAGTTTCCAAACTGACCAGGATGACCAAAAATCACAGTCTGGATATATATTCCTCCTCAATAATGGAGCAATAAGCTGGAAGAGCTCTAAGCAGGGCACTGTAGTAGATTCTACAATGGAAGTTGAGTATATAGCAGCATCTGATATAGATAAGGAAGCTGTTTGGATCAGGAAGTTCATCATGGAACTAGGGGTTATACCTACCATCTCAGATCCAATAACTTTGATGTGTGATAATAGCAGTGCCATTGCACAGGCCAAAGAGCCTAGGTCACATCAAAGGACCAAGCATATACTCAGGCAATTTCATCTCATCAGAGAAATCAACGATAGAGGTGATATAAAAATATGCAAAGTAGCAGGAGAAGATAATGTTGTTGATCCTCTAACAAAGCCGCTTGTGCGGGCAAAGCATGAGCGTCATGTTAGGTCAATGGAAATTAGTCAAATTAATGATTGTACCTAGTGCAAGTGGGAGGTTGTTGGAAATCGTGCCCTATGGGCCAATCATTGTCTTATGAATATTATTGATTTATTAATTTATTAACTGTGTTATCATATTATTTGTATGTTTATTGTGATGACCATCCTTGGATAATTCATGATCTTATCCTAAATGTCCCTGGTCGATCATCTATGCGGGAGCATAGATGAAATAAGACCAGTATGACTTTGAAGATGTATAGAGATATAAATCAAAGTCATAGGCACATGTAAGAGTACAAGGTGTTGGACTGACCCGCTATAAGAGAACTGCATGGGTAACGTCATAAGCTTCTCTCATATACAAACCATGTCAATATGCCCTTTGACCTGAGATCATCATGGATTCCTACATGACAAACGCTCAGCTTTGACCTAGTCAAAAGTCACTTTTGACCGAGTGATCATAAAGACTATGTTCGGGCTTAGTGGTTTTTCATGCGGAGGAATGTGAATGGTCAAGATGGAATTTGTCCCTCACATTCGTAGAGAGATATTACTGGGCCCCTCGATGAGTGAGCCTGAGAAATGTATGGCCATACTGTAATGGAAAGGGAGTTCTATTTCTATAGTCAGACTACTCAGGGATCGAGAAAGTAACGGTCAGGAATAGGAGGATCACATTATCCATGCCTTAACCTTGACCAAAATATCGCGTGACAGAAGGGACATGATATGGTTGTATAAAAGGTTACATCGTTTAACGATCCTCATATGATTTGGGTAGTCGTTATGTCTTGTTAGAGACCGCTTGCGACTTGTGGGCTAGTATAACAAATGGTTTAGTGCCAACTTCATATGGGCCTACAGGGTCGCACACAAAATAGCCCAACACGAGCTATGATGTCCAGATTCATTGAATCTAAGACATGTCTAGATTCAATGAATCATCCTGGATAGATGTATATATATTTATATTTGTATATATATATATAAATTCATATATATACATTATATATAAGAGATATATGAGATTTAATTTATAAGAATAAATTAAATCTCTATCACGTTTGAATTTGAAATTCAAATTGATAGGATATCTCATATAAGAGATATTTATAAGATTTAATTTATAAGGATAAATTAAATCTCTATCACGATTGAATTTGAATTTTAAATTGATAGGATATCTCATATAAGAGATATTTATAAGATTTAATTTATAAGGATAAATTAAATCTCTATCACATTTGAATTTGAAATTTAAATTGATATGATATCTCAAATTTGATTTATGAGAATAAATCAAATACAGTTCAGTCTTAGCTTTATTTTAAGTTAAATAAATAGGTGAATTAAATTTGTTGGACAGATTTAATATATTTATTTAATTAGTTTCTTATCAAATTATACAATATATGATATTGTATTAATTTCGGTATTAATATAAGATTAACTCCTAAAATCCAATTCGATAGAAGAAAACGCAGAGCATCCTTTATATCTGATATTAGGAGCTACATTTTGCATAGAGATATACATAGAACACAGAAAGGCCAAAGGGGACTGAGCAAAGGGTTTACAGATAAGAAACTGTCAAAATAGAGACGGAGGGGACAAACTCTTGAGAAAGCTCTGGAGGGACAAGAGACGCTAGCACGTCGTTCGTGGTTAGAACTCTATTCGTGTGGATACCAGTAGAGGAAGCTGACCTGAGTCGTCAATTTCTTGCGATCAGAAAGGGAGCATGAGCTGCAGAAAGAAGCTATGAACGTCGTGACCAAAAGCTGTGGAAGTCACTGAGCCACACTAAGGGTAATGCTTCTTCCCACTTGACTTAAACACATACGGTAGATCCTGGCAAGGAATGGAAAAATTTTTAAATTAATTTTCGCTGCGTGTCTTCCAATTCCTTTCACAAATCATATTGTGGAATGTCAAAAAAATTAGATTAAAAAAACATTCAGGTTTTTGGGAAATCAGACTGAGTCAATACCAGATTCAACTAAAATTTTTCCAGATGCTTCCTCCTTTTGTAATTTCACCACATGGGCTATGAGGTGTCCCTTGATGATGTCATGGATGATGTCATCTCATTGACTTATAGGGTAAGCTAATCCAAGATCAAATATGAGCTATAAGATCAAATAGTGCACAAAGTGATATTGGCCATTCATTTTCCATGGAATTTTTCTATAAATACCCCCTTTTTTCTACACAAAACTATAGCCCTTGGAACCCTTGGGAGGTTATGCTCAAATGAAGAGTCAAGCCAAGACAAACAAGATTCAAGGTACCAAAGTTCAAGCTAGCTAGAGATTAAGGTAAGTGATCTATCTTAGCTTATTTTCCTTTGATTTGGGGGCTTGAACTTTGGGGTTTCATGAAAGAAAGTTAAGTTTTCTATAAGGTGTGTGTGCTATCCAAAACCTTGGATGAAAGGAGAAAGAAGAAATTAAAGTTATCGTCATGTGATTAAAGCTTAAACAAGCTAGTTAGATGGTTGGTTGTTGAATCAAGTTGATATTCTCTACTTGGCCATTGAAGATATATTTTTGTATGTACTGTTCATGATAGAAGGAGATGCAATTTCAATGATCTAATGCTTCCATTGAATTTATATGATGATTTTGTGTAGGATTGGATAGGTTTTGAACCTTGAAAGCTTTGGAATTGAAAGTTGTAATTCTTGGAATTCTTCTTTGTACTGTTCACTCACATGAACAATGATTGAAATTTCATGATTTTGATGATTCCAATTGCTTTAAAATGAAAAGTTTTGTGGGGTAAAGTAGAGAAACAAGTATGGGAAGCATTGGAATCAAAATGAGAAGAATTGTATATGTTTTGTAAAGCTATCCAGAACAGTGCATAGGAGCTAGAATTTTATGATTCTAATCCCATAAGTAGATTCAAAAGATAAAATTATGTAGGGTAAAGTCAAGACATCATTTTGTTCAAAGGCCAAGTCAATTAGTTGATCAAAGGAAGTTATGTTAGTTAAAATGAGTTTAATGTTTAAGAGAAAGTTAGATTACAATGGATGGATGATTATGTGATGTTAGGATTTGCTTGTAGACTCCAAAGAGGCAACCACATATCTAAGAGAAGTAAGAAGAAAGAGACAAGGTAAAAGTGAAAGAAATCAAGCAAGTGAGGTAGTAAACTTATCCTAAACTTGTATGCATTGAATGTTATGCTTGGTTGTGCTATGGCTTTGTTGAATTTGGTTGCATATCTGTTTATGATTGAAGCTCTATTTCTATTATTACTTTAGCCAATTGTATTTATTATGTTACATGAAAGCATTCACATTACACAATGTTAACACTTTCACAAGCAAGCATAAGTATTTACATTAATGCATTTATTATTTAGTAACGATTGCTATTGAGATTTCCCCAGAAATCTTACCCCTCCATGTAATCTCAACCCTAGCAAGTTTATGAATGATGAAAGAGGATGATGAACCATGAAGAGAAGCTAGGTATTGGATAGTATAAATGTTGTGTGAAGAATTGTTGTATGTAATGTTACAATATGACCAAACTAAGTAGTGATGGATATGATGTGATGAAAAATAGGAAATGACAATTTAAATGTATGAAATTTTACATACATTTAGTTAGCATGTCAAGCTTTGTTTTGACACTAAGAAAACCTTATTTCATATCAAGATGTTATCTTCACATAGCTTTTTGAACCACTTCATTTCAATTTTTCTAGAATTAATTATGATTTTTTGAAGTTTATTGCCTAATCTAGAATACCACATGAACAGTAACTTGAGAATAGTAAAATTTTAGATTTAGCTAATGGACTTTTAAGGTCTTATAAGTGGTTCTAAATGCTACTAAATGGTCCCTAAGATATACAAAATTAAGAATATTTCATTTTGGTATCAGAGTAGAATTTTTTGGCATTAGATAAAATAGTTCCCAGACTCTAACTCTAAATAGTAAGTACTTTGTTATGTTAGGGTATTGGTTGAGATAGTTAGCATTGCTTATTTAAGCAAATATTGTACGAGTGGTTATGGGATTTTATAAAGTTAAGTCAGAGCCTTCAGTTAATAAGGGAGACCCCCAGCCAGTAATTATATATGAAGATGATGTACATCCAGACTTTGATCCTCCTTCAGATAGTGAAAAGAGTTCAGATGCTACTATAAATGATCAATTAGGGAGGTCTATAGCAGAATATCCTATAGATGTTTCTATAGACTTAAACCTATAATCTGGAGGTTATGTAGAGATTTAGTCTAATGTTGTGCATGCACTAGATGATGTTACACCAGGTGATACTGAGTCTAGTGACTCTATACAGTATGAGTTTGTGGGAGTGCCCTTTAACCTTGATATAAGCTCTATTCCTCCAATGAGAGGATAGATTATGACTGAGGAAGTTGAGTACTAGTACTAGATTAAAGGAAGGCCAGATATTATTCCTCCTCCACCAGAGTTTAAGGATAAATTTGATGAGTAACCTACAGTAGTCCCTTAATCCAGAGATCTAGTCAGAGTCTACGACAGTCCCTTTCCATTCTCAAAGTCTAGGAATATGTGATTTTATAGAGAAAGATCAAGGTGATGTTCCTAGTCCTAAGAAAAGATGTGGAAAGTGAATTACTCAGTCTAGGTCAAGGGATGGATAGAAGTATAGATCAAGAGGCAGTTAGTTTATCTGCAGTTCCTCAATATTGTAGGAAGGATGATAAACAGATATACAATAGATGGTATTGACCTAAATCAAGTTTATACACTAGAAGATTGGCATGAGACGGTAGTAAGTCAGATACTGACATATACCCCTACGTGGCATATAGAGTTAAGTGAGTTTTTGGCAAATGATCTGCCAACTAATGTACAGAGGTGGCATTTTTGTATGCAGAAATATTTGCAGTTCACTATTCCCTATAAAATAATGTAAAAAGAGATGAGGGGTAATGTAAATTTGTAAATAGTGTAAAGTTAAGTAATTATATAGATGTATAATAGTTATGACCTACCTCATATATGTAATTAACATGTTTGTAATGTATGGTGACATGAAATATGAGTTTTGATATGATATAATAAAATGATAGTTAGTTGAACATCTATAAGAATATGTTCCCTATTTAATGTGATTATGATAGATAGATATGAAAGAGTTTCAATTGATTCAAGCTCAATAAAGTTAAGAACAAGAATTAGTCACTACTAGAGTGAAGATTGGACAAACAATATTAGAAGAGAATGTTCAAAGAAAGCTATGTTATGGTCGTGACTGAAAGGTGTTTAAGTCGTGACTAATAGTCACAGAGAAGTGAAGTTGTGACAAGTTAAGACATGAGTCACGAAAAATATTCATAGAGGTGTTTTAGTGGTAACGAGTAAAGACCATTCATTGCAACTGGAAGTTCTAAAGCTGTCAGGTCCCGATGGAAGAAGACCTATGGTCACAATAAAAAAACTTAGCTATAAAGTCATGACAAGTAAGTAGAGATAGTCATGACTAAAGTTTATAGAGAGTATGTGTCGCGACTAGCCAGTACTCAGGTCATGACTAAAATACACAGAGATATGATGATGAGAATGAAGATGCTGACCTTACTAAAGTTTATCAATTAGAGATTTAGCACAACATACAGGTAAGCTAAATAGTATGAGCCACTAAGATATAGAAGATCATTTTAAGAAAATGTTGAAAAGTAGATCCTCCATATGATCACCAGGAGTTAATCTATGTTACGAAAGATTCATTCAGCCAGTCTTTACTGAACATAATAATAAGAAGTTAGAATAAGACTTGCCTAAGAATGAGCCTAATACATGGCTTAAGGTTAGAGATGTGATGGTTAATAGATAAAAAGTTAAAGTTCCCAAAATAGAGGGATACCATCATGAAGAGATAGTAACCTAGCAGACCTAGGGTAGAGCACCCTAGAGAACAAAAGTAATAGTACTAGATGATGAATGAGATCCAAGAGACTTAAGTTAATCAGGATCAAGAAAATGCCAGAAAGGAACCATAGTCTGGTCTAGAGTAGACTAATATACAGACAAAAAGAGTTAAGAGATAGTAGAGAGATACAGGAGTTACTCCATAGAGATGGAGATTGATCCGCTCACCTGGGAAGTTTTTTCTTGAATAGTTTATAAGAATCATTCCTCTCAGTAGATAGAGATGAGCGTGAAGCTAAGGGTTAAAGCAGGTAAAGAGAAACCCTATGATTAATACTTAGCCAAGTTCATCCACATGAACAATGAAAGTTGAAAGACTGAGAAGCTAGTTCATGGATTGAATTCTGTGTTACAAAGAAAGAGTTTTTCTCAGGTATTTGTAGAAGTTCAACAGAGCGGTAGATGTGTGCAAGATAAGAAAAAAAATTATGATGTATAGAGAAAGAAAGGTAGCCACAGTTTCAAAGATAAAGTGACTCCCCTATGCCCTATGTAAGAAAGAGTAAAGAAGGGTTAAGTATATACCCTAGTAAGAGGGTAACATGGCAGCCTAAGTTAGATGAATAGTTATTTTAGGTGTCTGAATAAATTGTCAGATGCTGATAAGATAATATGATAGATAATCTGGCAGTTATGGTGATAAAGGGACAAAATACTTTAAAAGATTACGTAGTTAATTGTTTAATTGCAGTATGCCTATACGGGACGGTTGAGCAAATTATGTAATGATGATATGGCTTATGTTGCCATAAGTTTTGATTAACAGTTGCATCTCCTTACAGTTCTCATGTGATGACATGAATGTTAGATAATGCTTAAATATTTTCATCTCCTTACTTATTATGCATGTTAAAGTATGCTATGATGATTGAATACTCCCCTTTTGCATTTCATGCAGGGTAGAGTATATATGATGAGAAAGTTATGTTGCTCCCATACCATACAACATGCAAATAGATAATTTAACTTAGTAATGATAAACCAATAGAAAAGCAATAAATGAGATTAGAGATGAAAGTTAATAACGAATCTATAGACAAATGATTATAATATCTTAGCACTGATAAGATACATGAATGATGTACCATGAATATGAAATGAAATAAGAAGCATTTATGAAAGATGATGTAGCTCTAAGAAGGAGCAATGTCTATGTAATAAAAGTTAACATTCTCATAATAGAGCTAGATTGCTCTTGTGATAGAGTCAGATTGCTCTTGAGATAAAGTCAGATTGCTCTTAAGATAGAGCCAAGACAATAGATAGTGAGCTCATGTAGAGTAATGTCCACCATATGAGATGAACATATTATTATAGATATGTGCATGGTAGAGTCGTATGTAGTTCTCTGCAGTACTAGACATAGTAAAGTTATGAAAGATGGGAATGGTATGAGAAATTCCTGAGTAATATAGGAAATGAGTAAAGTCCTAATAGATAATATTGGCTTCTGTGATCATTTTTGGAGAATTATCTGTTGAGTTAGCAACTAAGTGGAAGTGGCTAACCTTGTAACTTAGTCCGTTAGTTAGGTATTCCATAGATAAAAATATAGTACAATGGAATCACAATAGATTCCTGAGGATTGCAGTTAGATGCTAACATGGCTTATAGAGAATAGAATTCCAGGGTCACAGTTAGATCCTAAAGAGGCTTATGGTTGATAGTAGTAGATCTTGAGGGTCACAATAGACCTAGCCTAGAGAAAGAAATTAATGAGTCATAAGTACAATATTTCTTTGGAAGGATGAATACCAAGGAAAAGGTTAAGGTAGGGAAGCCTCACAAGTTGGTTAACTCATAATAGAGAGAGTACCCATGATATTAATTTCATATAGCCTTATTACTATTAGGGACTGAACTCAGAATCTTCTTACACGTAATAGGAACTAAGTAATCAAAGTTAAAGTTTTTAGTCTTGAGTGATAGATATTTATGAGTTTGTAGATAATATGCCTAAGGAAGAGAAAAATAATATCTCATAAGATATAAGAAGGGGTCAAATAAGAATAAAGAGATCCTTAAGATGAGATTATAGAGAATAAGAGAAGAGGCAAATAGATCCTCTATATGAGGATAAAGAAATTAGAAGGCTAGATAGACCCAAGAGAGACAGTATGAGAAGGGTCTAAGATAGTAAACTACCAGGGTTAGAGCCTATTAGCACTAGTGCTTCAGATTTTTATCAGCACTTTTCAGTTAAGCATGCTTAGGCAAAGTAGTCCAATGATAAGTAACCCCTGGGAAGTGATAAAAAAAGGGTGTAAATGCCATAGAAATTTAGCATATATGCACAGAGTTATGTAAAATGATAGAAAGAGCTATGAAAAGTTAGAAAGGGTTATGAACGGTAAAAGACTAGAACCCTTATGTCAAGTCCAAATAAAATGGATTTGAAAGGAAATATTTAAAAGAGTTTTCTCAAAAGCTAGCAAAGTTATAAGTTAAAGAGAATGTTAACTTATGGTATCTCAAGATATGTCATGATAAGGAAAGATAGACCATGATATAGCCAGATTTTGCAAGATATACCATGATACGACATGAAAAATACGTAATAAGATACGTTATGATAAATATGTAATGTGATACATAATGAGAAGTATAATATGAAGTGTCTTTATAGCTTGCTTTGTAAACAGATAGAGAGGCTCCCTTTTTGAAAGGGATAAGATATTTGAATGTTATGTTACATATGAAATAGCAAGTGAGAACTTTCACTCCTTGCATGAAATGCCAGGCATTATGTTATATTTGTAAAATATGCTAAAGCTACAAATGTTAGAGCAGTGCAAGCTCCACATGATAGAGCCACGCAAGCTCTGATTGTTAGAGCTATGAATATTAAGAAAAGGAATGCTTGAGCTCTAATGTTAGAGCTTTACATTCATTGGCAGGTATGTAGTCCTGCAATATGTTGGCCAGGCATTATGCATGTTAGAGTATGTGCTCCTACGTGCTCCTATTTAGTAATAAAGTAAAGAAAGAAAGAGTAATAACATAAGTCCTCTCTCTATATTATGATGAATTATTAAAGATGATAAGAAGAAGAAGTATGATGATATGATAGTAAAAATTGAAGATTTACGAATGTTACGTTAAGTAGTAAGAGATATGTGCTATAAAGTATGATAAGTAGTTGATGCAAATTCCAAAATATAGTAATATTTGAGAGAGTTTAATATGAAAGGAATGGACACTACTTACTATTCTAGTATGGTGAGAAGTAGATGCATAGCAAGTAAGCAAGCAATAGAATGAAGTAGAGTTCAACTCTGATTGAGTTGATTTAGAACAGAAGAATAATGGCAGTAATGATATGAAGATCTGCTGATATGGAAAGAACTCTGCTAAATGTCAAGATAGAAGATAAGAGATAGATACCCCAATCCTTAGTCATAAATTGGGAAAATGATATATATCTAAGATAGTTGAGTGAGGTTTAAGTAAATTTTGAGGACGAAATTTATTTTAAGGGGCAAAAATGTCATATCTTACTTTTTCCCTATCTGTATAATATTGATAGTAGAAAGAGATTTGGAAAGGATTGTAATGATAAATAGAAAGGAAAAACAATGATTAGACAAAGGTATAAAGATAAGGGACTAAAATGAAAAGTTTACAAGTTCTATGGTACAAAGTGTAAAGTAGACAAAAGTTTTAGGCCATTAAGTATAATTATGAAAAGTTGAGGGCCTAAAATGTAATTTTCAAAAGTTCAAGGGTAAAATGATCATTATTGAAAGTTAAGCCAAAAATGCCTAGAATCATATTAGTCCCAAATTTTTCCAGTAAATAGAGAAAATTATTCTGACCAGTTTGACTAAACACAGAAATTTGATTTGAGGTCCCAAAAAATTTATATTAATTTCTGAAGAAAGAGAATTAATATACTATCCTCTGGACCTCAGAATCAAATGAAATTTTACACTAAATTCTTATAATTAATATGAGAATTTATGAAACTGACATAGCTCAAAAAGGAGTTATGTAGAATTTATTATAGAATTTACAGTAGATTAAAACACCCAATAAATATGTTTCAAGGGAATTTCTCAGGAGTTGAGCCCATTAAGGTAGTGGATCATGTAGAGGGCCCAAAATGGGACCTTATAGGCCTAATAATACTTTTAGATAAATGTGGACCAGGGCTAATAAAGACTGAAAAAAATATAAAATTACGAAATTGCCACTGAATATGCAGTGTGTTGTGTCATTGAGTTAGAGGTAGACATAGGACATTTTGGTCATTTGTATAGTTATACAGTCAAGGAGAGTTCCCATAATAGTTGACTAAGGTCAGGGAATACTTTGATGAGGTGTGAAAAGATGATAATGCCCTTGAGATGTTAAAGTGAATAAAGAGGAATCAAGGGGCATTTTGGTAATTTTTCAACAGATCTATAATTAAGTCTATACCCAGTACAAGAATATCAATGATAGGAAGAATCCAAATAATGGATTTAAGGTCACAAATCATATTGTGAAATCTTAGAAATATTAGATTCAGAAAACAATCTGGTTTTTGGGAAATCGGACTGAGTCGATACCGGATTGGGCTAAAATTTTTCCAGATGCTTCCTCCTTTTGTAATTTCGTCACATGGGCTATGAGGTGTCCCTTGATGATATCATGGATGATGTCATCTCGTTGGCTTATAGGGAAAGCTAATCCAAGATCCAATATGAGCCATTAGATCAAACAGTGTACAAAGTGATATTGGCCATTCATTTTCCAAGAAATTTTTCTATAAATACCCCCATTTTTCTACACAAAACCTTGGCCCTTTGAACCCTTGGGGAGGTGCTGCTCAAATGAAGAGTCAAGCCAAGACAAACAAGATTCAAGGTACCAAAGTTCAAGCAAGCTAGAGATTAAGGTAAGTGATCTATCTTTACTTGTTTTCCTTTGATTTGGGGCCTTGAACTTGTGGTTTCCATTAGAAAGAAGAAATTAAAGTTAGAGTTATGTGATTGAAGCTTAAACAAGCTAGTTAGATGGTTGGTTGTTGAATCAAGTTTATATTCTTGACTTGGCCATTGAAGATATATTTCGGTCTATACAACATGATAGAAGGAGATGGAATTTCAATGATTTAATACTTCCATTGAATTTATATGATGATTTTGTGTAGTATTGGATAGGTTTTGAACCTTTAAAATATTAAAATTGAAAGTTGTAATTCTTGAAATTCTTCTCTATTACTATTCACTCACATGATAGTGATTGGAATTTCATGATTTTGATTATTCCAATGGTTTGAAAATGAAAAGTTTTGTGGGATAAAGTAGAGAAACAAGTATGAGAAATATTTGAATCAAAATGAGAATTATTGGAAGAATTATGTATATTTTTCAAATCTGTCCAGAACAGTTCATAGGAGCTGGAATTTCATGATTCTAAGCTCATAAATGGATTCAAAAGATGAAATTGTGTAGGGTAAAGTTAAGACATCATTTGGTTCAAAGGCCAAGTCAATTAGTTGATCAAAGGAGGTTATGTTAGTTAAAATGAGTTTAATGTTTAAGAGAAAGTTAGATTATAATGGATGGATGATTATATGATGTTAGGATTTGATTGTGGATTCCAAAGAGGTAGCCACACATCCAATAGAAGTAAGAAGAAAGAGGCAAGATTAAAGTGAAAGAAATCAAGCAAGTGAGGTAGTAAACTTATCCTAAACTTGTATGTATTGAATGTTATGCTTGGTTGTGCTATGGCTTTGTTGAATTGTGTTGCATATGTGTTTATGATTGAAGCTCTATTTCTATAATTACTTTGGCCAATTGTATTTCATATGTTACATGAAAGCATTCACATTACACAATGTTAACACTTTCACAAGCAAGGACAAGTATTTACATTAATGCATGCATTATTTAGTAATGTTCACTATTGAGATTTTGCTAGAAATCCCACGACCTCCATGTAATCTCAACCCTAGCAGGTTTATGAATTATAAAAGAGGATGATGAAGCATGAAGAGAAGCTAGGGATTAGATAGTAAAAATGTTGGATGAAGAATTGTTACATGTAATGTTATGATATGACCAATATAAGTAGTGATGGATATGATGTAATGCAAAATATCAAATGAGGAGTTAAATATATGAAATTTTACGGACATTTAGTTAACATGTCAAGCTTTGTTTTGAAACCAAAAACACCTTATTTCGATGTCTGTACAAAGAGAACGAAGTTTTCAAAGTAAGGGACCATAATCTATTTTTAGAATTTTTGACCAAATGAATAGTTATCTTTGTCAAATAAACTGTATATATTGACTAAGAATTTGGTCTGGAACTTATTTTTCTCTTAAATTTTAAGATGTTATCTTCACGTAGCTTTTTGAACCACTTCATTTCAATTTTTTTAGAATTAATTATGAGTTTTTGAAGTTCGTCGCCTAATCTAGAATGCCATATGAACGGTAACTCAAGAAGAGTAAAATTTCAGATTTAGCTAATGGACTTCCATGGTTTTGTAAGTGGTTCTAAATGCTACTTAATGTTCCCGAAGATATACAAAATTAAGGATGTTTTAGAATCCTTGGGATATGGCTTATATGATGACATCTCAAACTTGAATGATGTTAATGACTTAAAGGAGAACCTTCAAGAGGATCCCGAGGGGGATCCTGAAGAGGATCCGTAACTTGAATTTGATAAACTTTTTGAAGAAGACCTAGAGGAGTTAGTGTAAGAAGTTCCACAAGAGGAAACTAAAGTCATATATGTTTCGGGACCGAGGTCAAAAACTTTATTCTCTATCAAACCCTTCCCTGAGCAGCATTTCATGGTTTCTTCATATTCAAACTCCAAGTCGGTGCCTACTCTTCAAGATGAATCTCTAGCTGAGGACAGAGAGGAAGGGAACCAACTTCTTACCCCTGCTTTGGATATAAGCATAGCTAAAAGAGATGCAGTTAAACTAACAAATATTAGAGTCATTAATGGCGTGATTAGAGGCTACATTAGATTCATGACAAATAACTAGAATACTGAATTCGATGTAAAAGTCATAATGGAATATGTAAGAGCAACAAGGGTTAGAGGCAAGCCCAAGGGAAATCCCATAAGGAAAATGTATTGGCTTAAAACAATAAAATTTGTATCTAACCTTTACAAGCCACCTAGTAACCTTAAGAAGCTAAGAAAAGTGATGTTATAATTCTGTAATGCTCATGTCAAATTATGTACATTTGTATTTGATTTCTATTGCTTTGCTTTGTTAAGAACATGTTTTATTACTCTTTCTTTGTAAAGACTTGTCATTTATTGCATGCTTTATATGCAAGAGAAACATGTTTCATTTCATTACTTTATTTTCATTTTGATTCATGTATAATTTTTTCATTTCATTACTTTATTTTCATTTTGATTCATGTATAATTTTTATAAGTGGAAGCCTTTTAGATAATTAGTCTTCTAAAAGCAAAATTTGATGAGAGTAGTGCTTATATTGATTTTGATAGGAAGTGATTGTGTTGCTAGTGCCTATGTGATGGGAGTACAAACATATTCTCCTAATCATGGGTCTAGTGATATTATTTTCTGATAACAATGATAAAAGTATAGGATATTGTATACTTTACATGTTCTATATATATAAATTCACTTAAATGTTCTATGATTCAATAAATTAATATGGGATAGGTTTGTCATAGAACCGATATTGAACAATGTGATCAAAGAACATTATTGCTAAATTAAACAAGGGGAAAACTCAACGTGGACAACTGGGATATTTGGCACCAAAAAGTCCAATATATTCTAGAAGAATAGGATGCAATTCATCCATTAACAATGGCATCAAAGAACATTATTGCTAAATTAAACAAGGGGAAAAACTCAATGTGAACAACTGGGATATTTGGCATTAAAAAGTTTAATATATTCTAGAAGAATATGATGCAATTGATCCATTAACAATGTCATCAAAGAACATTATTGCTAAATTAAACAAAGGGAAAAACTCAACGTGGACAACTAGGATATTTGGCATTAAAAAGTTTAATATATTCTAGAAGAATATGATGCAATTGATCCATTAACAATGTCATCAAAGAACATTATTGCTAAATTAAACAAAGGGAAAAACTCAACATGGACAACTAGGATATTTGACGCTAAAAAGTCTAATATATTCTAGAAGAATAGGATGCAATTGATCCATTAACAATGGCAATTATAGAGCCTAAGGCTGGAAACATGGTCTAGCACATGAGAGACTAGAAAGCATACTTGTCATGGACAAGGAAGAATTACATAGCAAGAATCACACTACTAAGTCCAATGGCTGATGATTTGATGTGAGTTTGAGACACATAGAACTACACAATCTATGTGGATTGCCCTGAAGGATAAGTTTGGCAGAGTTTCCACTACTAAACTTAGAAGGTTGACAATTAAATTTGTTACCTATAAGATAAAGACAAATAATCCTATGAGGCAATATCTAAGAGAGATGTCTAACAAGAGTTGTGAACTGAAGGAGGCTAGACATAATCTATCATACGAGCAGTAAGTGCAGGATGACATCAGGTCGCTCCCTACCAGTTAGGAGCACATCAAAGTTAATTTGATCCATAATGAAAATATCATCACTTTCAATTATGTAGTTAAGTATTTGGAGCTAAAGGATGAATGTCTAGAGGCTTATAAGGCCACTGGACAAGCCTATTTGACCATAAATGCTGGTCTTTCCTATTCAAAGCCTAAATTTAAGAAGGGCAGTAAATTTCAAAGAAATGAGAAGAAAGGCAGTCCTCCAACCAAGAAAGGCAAGATAAATACAAGAAGACAGGAAAGAAAGGAGGTAAGAAAAATTTAGACTTGAAGAAGGTCAAATGCTTTGCCTACCACAATATAAGGCGTTTCACACAGGACTGTTCTAAAAATGCCAAGAGCTGAAAGGTAAAAGTGAATTATGTGAATTCACGTGTCTCATTTGTTTCTACTACTATTTTTTAATAGAACATGTTTCCGTTTCTTGAATTATTGACTCAAGCTCTACAAACTACATAAGTTAAGATCAAGGATCTTTCGTGGAATACCATTGATTGCTATTTCAAAGCAAGTGGTTTTACGTTGACAATAATGTAAGGATCAAAGTTCGAGGTATTGACACTTGCAAACTTGTTTTGCGTGGTGGAACGACTTCCATGCTACATGATGTGCTTCATGCTCTCGATATCTGGCAGAATTCAATTTCTATAATTTTCTTATTAGACTTTGGGTTTAATGTAAACTTTTGTGGTAAAATTGCAGATATTATAACAACTTAATATTTTATGGTTCGCTTTCTATTCTTAAAAGTTCTTTATCTTTTATCTTGCTAATTATTTTAATGCTCAAGTTTGTTTTGCTATTACTTCAAATAATCCTTATATGAATATATGGCATGCTAGATTAGGATATATTAATCAAAATAGAATGATTAAACTGGTAAAAGAAGGCTTGTTGGGGGTAATTCCTAACATAGATATGTCATTATGTGAAAGTTGTATAGCTGGTAAGGCTACTAGAAAACCATTCATTAGGGAACACGAGCAGAAAATCTGTTACAATTATTCTATTATGATATTTATGATCCAATGAGTGTGAGGGTGAAACACATAACTTGGTATTTTATTATCTTTATTGATGATTTTTGATGATATGGTCATGTATATTTGATCTCACATAAGTATGAGGAACTAGAGTGCTTTAGATGATACATAAATAAAATAGAGATAAAATCAAGACATTACGCAATGATTGAGGTAGTGAATATATTTCAGGTCAATTCAAATAGCTCTATGAAGAAAAAGGAATTATTAGGAAACTAACTATCACTGGCATACCTCAACAAAATGGGGTTGTCGAAAGAAGAAATAGAACTCTTATATATATGGTTAGGTCTATGATGGCACAGGTAAACCTTCCAGTTTCACATTGGGGTGATGCTCTGTTGATGATAACCTTCATACTTAACTGTGTATCCTCAAAGTCGTTCGCTTTCATGCCCTACAAGTTATAGACTAAACGCCAGCCAAATCTAAGCATCCATAGACCTTGGGGCTCGGTGGACTATATCCATGACAATTCTCATAGACATAGGAATTTGGGTCCTAGAAAGAAGAAAT
This sequence comes from Leucaena leucocephala, assembly GCA_037074615.1. Taxonomy (NCBI): domain Eukaryota; kingdom Viridiplantae; phylum Streptophyta; class Magnoliopsida; order Fabales; family Fabaceae; genus Leucaena; species Leucaena leucocephala. Next base: position 5,791,240 of record CM073534.1, read on the forward strand.
CTATTTTCATAAGGTACTCTGAACCCTTAAAAGGATATGTATACATAAGTAAAATTGAAGATGGTATAGTGACTGAAATAGAATCAAGAAATATTGTATTCATTGAGATAGAATTTCCTAGTATGGGAGATATTGACTGCACTGTATCTCTTTATGAGACAAAGAAATAGGACAGTATTGAACAAAATGACAGATCAGAATCCTCTGGTATGTCAATTTGTGTGGGAGCCAAGAACTTTTAACAAGTACTTTTTGGGTGGCTTTTGATCAAAAAATAGGTGCACAAGCTTTCCCCCAAGGAAATTAGTGGGATTTTGAAGATTGAAGTTGAGAGAATTTGGGATTTAGTCAATTATGGTGAAGTTAAATAGTGAAAAATAACGTTAAAACTCGATATTAATTGATTAACTAATCAATTAAGTAATCAATTAATTTATTAAGTATTCAATTAATTCTAATTAATCAGTTGGTTAAGCGATTAATTATGAACAAAACAACATTCAACACCATTTTAACAATGATTAATCTATTAGATATTTGATTAATTGCCATTAATCGATCAATCAATTGATTAATTCTCAATAGACACATCTTTTAATACATAAACAATATCAATTAATTGATTAGCTTTTTGATAATTTCAACATAAAACATCTTTGCAAATCTTTTCAACATCATTTAATCCAATTATTAATCAATAACTTATAGAAATGAAATCATTGGAGAATGGAAAATGTTAATCTTTTCTTTTGAATTTTTTTAAAATAAATTCACATAAGAAACATTTTGAAGCATAGAGATACATATATCATGTCATGAATCAACACCTTAATATCAAAATTCCAAAAACATATTTTTCAATATAGAGATAGGGTTGAAGAAAGCTTATTGAGATTTTTGCCGCTTGATGTATTGATTCATGTTCCTTTCCCTCTCTCAATAGCATCTTTGTATTGTCACTGATCATTTTCACAACTTTGAAATATCTCCTTACTCACCTGTTATTAATGCAAATCTTTTTTCTTTCTTGAAGAATGATTAGTATTATCTCTAAAATAATCAAGAAATCATCATCAAAACATAAATTTTTAATGAATAAACTTGACAAACAACTATATAAAATTTTCACTTTCTATTAAAATATTATTGAAAATAATCAAATATGCATTTTCAATATTATTTTCTTAAAATGATTTTCTAAAGAATTGATTTCTTAAACATATTTAAGAACAAACAAATATTAACTAGCAATTGAATAGTATCTGTGGAAATTTGAAATTTCCTCCTTTTTTTAATGTATTAATCTCCAGTCATTGATGTCTTCACATTTTAATTATCAAATATCTTCATATACATTTATATGCAACAAAAGAAGTTTAAAATTTGATGCATAGGTTTGAAATTTTTCTTGAAACTATGAATATACATTTTTTGTAAATCAATTGATATATTCATAAAATAATGTTTGAAAAATATTTATAAATCATTCAGTAATCCATTTAGCAATAAAAGTTTTGGGAAATCTTTGATAAAATTATTACTAATGGAATCTAACCAAGAAAAAGTATCTATTACCCACTTAAATTGATTCAATAAACACAAGGGTAAGAATAGATTTCATCATTATTGCTCTTATTCTAGTGTGCACTTGATTTTTGTGGATTACTTAATGATTCTTTAGATTTGTAGAATTTAGCACCACCAAAATCAAACGTTTGCTTTCTCATAATGTGAATTTGTCTATGAATATTACTTCATCTGAGATGCATCTCTTTCTTTCCTCATGTGAAAGAAGGATTGCTTTTACATACCCATTGCATCTTATGATTTCTTCTTTCATATACTTGCAATGGTCTCTCATCTATTTGAAAGTTAAAGCTTGAGAGATCCTTCTTATTCTATTCCCCTAAAGATAGTTGAATGGTACTCTGTGATAATCCATTCTCGAGACAGAGCAAGCTCCTTGTTCTTATAGATTCCCTTTGTAATGCTAGCAATGAATGTTCCGTGAGTTCTCTTAGGTAGTGTGGCTTTCATTGATGCACGAGAGACTCTTGGATGCTAATTTCTTCATGTATTATTCCATTCTCTTGAGAATTATTTTGAACATTTGGCACAATAAACGGACAATTTGGTACCCACATAGCTCTGGGTCCTTGTAATTAGTTTTGACCTTGACTTTCATTTAGGAACCCAAACAAAATTATTTCTCACATGTAGATTTCTTCTCAGATAACATGTGTAAGAAATATGACCCTATTTATCACAGTAATTGCAGATAATAGGATGATATACTTTTGTAGTATATTTGCAATAATTGTGTTGGTCGAGTGGATGGAGTTTAAAATCATTATGTAAAATTTCTTCTTTTCTTTTGTGCATTCTAGTAAAATCTTTTTGATGCAATACAATTTAACTTTTTGAAACAGCATCAATAATTTGTTGAAAAATTGTATCTTGAAAATATTTGAAATAGAAGAGTTGAAATTCACCAATAAGGTATTTTGAGCTCCAGATGAAAATTTCTCCAATTCATATGTACTAAGCTCGTCTTGATTCTCTTCTTCCCCTTGTTCTAAATTGATTGACTCATGGAAGTTGGTTTGGATTTCTCCTTTAAACCTATACTTTCATTTGTTCATCATTAGTAGATAAATCATTTTATGATTCTGATGATCTGTCAACACTGTCAATTTGATTGTCAGAGGAATAGATTAAATCAAGTGTGCTGAAAATGTCTTTAACATTAGAGCAATGCTTAACTTTCAAATAATCTTTTTCAAAAATAGCATTATACAAAATTTTCATTGGTCCAAGGTTCAATGAAAATAATTTCTTTTCACAATCATTCAAATCATTTCTCACTTTAAAATTAAAATCATTTGAAAATATTCTTCTCATATCAAAATCAAGAGTTTTAAAAAATATGATCATTTGATATTTCCAATACAAAAACTCAAAATTTTCTAAAGTTGGAGGAATGGTATAATTATAACCTTTAGAAAGCCTTTCACCGATAGATCCAGCCATGATCTTTGCAATTGAGATTATTAGATCCTTTAAACAAGTGACATACTCTGATACCAAATGTTAGTTATAGGCAATTAGGCTATATCACCTAAGGGGTGAATTGGGTGAACATGACTTCTTAAAAATTTTTGAAACCACTTTGAGAATTTGATGCATAAAATATTATTATTTGAAAAACTTTGCTTGAACATAACTCACTAGAAATTAAAGAGAAAAGAAAGAAGAACTTGCATAAATGATTTATCCTAGTTCAATATTTCCTTGACCTACTCTAGTCCTCAGTTTCCTATTGAGATTTTCCAATCCACTATTAACACCAAGGTTATAACAGACTCTTGGTAGCCTTTACAACCTCAATTTTAACAGATAATTGAGAATCACCTCAAACTTGAGATTACACCACACTCCAGTAGCGATACTCCCCCTTAAATAGATACGTGTAATTTCCAACCTTGAATCTCCTAATTCCAAGGTTTTACTCTTAGAAAGAATGATAGAGTAAATGATTATACATTGAAGCTCACTATAAATCTCTGTCTAAGAATGATACATGAAGATTAGAGAGTTAGAATGTTTTTCTGGGTTTCTGACTCTTTGATATTTTCATGACTGAGTATTGTTATCGTTGACGTCTCATCATCATATTATCGTTCATTATTGCCACCTTATTACTTTGAATACTCTTCTATTTATAGTTGATCTTTGTAATTGTCGAGCATTTTTTCTATTAAGGTTATCTTCCTTTGAGTTTTCTACCCATTAAAAATATTACTGTTGAACTAGCTGTTATAGTTGTTAAAGCTTTTGTCTTTTTGTCATTGAAAGTCCATTAGCTTTGCTCTTGGTCAGATCTCTTATTTAGATTTGATCTTAATAGAATATGAACTCTTTGATATTAATTATATAAACATTTCAAAACTTAGTCGTTAGTGTATAAATATGTGGAGTGAGGATTTGAGTAACTGATATTAAACTTGACTAAATTTAACCACAACATAAATGATGGTAGAATAATGCATGTTCATTTATATTTAATAACCCAAATTAATGATCAAGTGTATAAGATTAATTCACTTATAAACACTTCAAGATCATACAAAGATTCTACTTGCTTTCAAATATTATTCTATATTAATTGATTAGCTCATATTGATTTGATTATTCAAGCATAGATGTTGTGATAATGTAAAGGCAATTTTCTTAGAAGATTTATCATGAAGATTAATGATAAACATCGGGATATTTTCTCATAAATCAATCATATGAAATCAGAAATAGGTTTCTCACTTAAAATAGAGATATACTTCAAATTTCAAAAGATTATGCGATTAATCAATTAATACAAGTTAATCGAATGCCTAATCGATTAATGTATCTAGAAAAATGATTGAGAAATTATTTTAACACATATTAATCGAATAATTAATCCATTAATACTCATTAATTGATTAAGCAATCAATTAATTGATTTATAGTTGAATTTTTATAAAATAGATTATTCACTCATTAATCGAATAGTTAATAAATTAATACATATTAATTGATTAAATAATCAATTAATATCAATATATTTGTTTAAGAGAAAATTTGTTTTCAATATATTAATCATTTAACTAATTGTCACATCCTAATTTTTCCCTATCTGTATAATACTAATAGTGGAAAGAGGTTTGTAAAGGATTGTGATGATAAATAGAGAGGGAAAGTGATTATTAGACAAATAAAGGTATAAAGAAAAAGTACTAAATTCAAAAGCCTAACAGTTGTATAGTGCAAAAATAAAAGTAGAAATAAACTTGGGGCCCTTAAGTGTAATTATAAAAAGTTGAGGGCCTAAAGTGTAATTTTCAAAAGTGCAAGGGCAAAAAGGTAAATATTAAAAGTTGGGCAGGAAAAAGCCAAAAAATACCTAGAATTAGATTAGTCCTAAATTTTTCCAGTAAATAGAGAAAATTATTTTGATCAGTTTGACGCAATACATAATTTTGATGTGAGGCCCTAGAAAATTTATATTAATTTCTGAAGAAAGAAAAATTAATACAGTATCCTCTAGACCTCAAAATCAGATGAAATCTGGAACTAAATTCTTATAATTAATATGAGAATTTATGAAACTAACATAGCTCAAAAGGGAGTTATGTAAAATTTATTATGAAATTTACAGTGGATTAAAATACTTGAAAAATACATTTTGGGGGAATTTCTTGGGAATTGAGCCCATTAAGGTAGTGAATCACTTAGAGGGCCCAAAATGGTGCCTTATAGGCCCAATAATAGTTTTAGATAAGTATGTAGGCTAGGGCTAATAAAGACCCAGGAAAATGTAAAATTATGAAAATGCCACTGAGTATGACACTGTGTTGTGCCACCGAGTCAGAGTCAAAGTTAGACGAAGGGTATTTTGGTAATTTAACTAAGATTAGACAATCAAAGAGATCTCCTAGAATAGTTAACCAAGGTCAGGGAATACTTTGATGATGTGTGAAAAGACGATAATGCCCTTTGAGAAATTAAAGTGAAATCAGGCCCCGATAAATGGTCTTAAAGAAATATAGAAAATTTTATGAGGATTTTTGGGTCTTAGAAAAATATGATACTTTTCAAGGGATTTATTTTATATTAGAATGAATTTCTAAAAATGTTAGAACTATTAAAAGAGGTGTCTAGCATTTATTTCAAAATTAGGATATTTTAAGGATATCAGTATAAGGAAAATGCCTTTGGATTCTTACCAATTAGCTATTGGACCCAAGGAAGGCCTAGGGCAGTCCAACATTTCATCCTAGGGCACCCCAATAAGTCCCAAAAGTTGTCTTGGAGTCCAAGTGCAATAATGAATAATTTATGAATTTTTGAAAAAGAAAAGAAAAAGGAATAAAGTGAGAATTAGGGTTTGCACATGGTGGGACCCACACACCTTCACACATGGCATCCAAGGAAAGGGGAAGAGAAGATTTTTGCCATGTGACCTTATCTCAAGTTGGCTTGGTGGACAAGCTTGATGTAAGAGCAATTATGAGCCACTAGATCAAATAGTGCATAAAGTGATATTGGCTATTCATTTTCTATGGAATTTTTCTATAACTACCCCTATTTTGCTGCACAAAATTGTGGCCCTTGCAGCCCTTGGTGAGGTGCTACTCAAATGAAGAGTTAAGCCAAGATAAAGAAGATTCAATATACTAAAGTTCAAGCTAGCGAGAGATTAAGGTAAGTGATCTATCCTAACTTATTTTCCTTTGATTTGGGGGATTGAACTTGGGGTTTTCATGGAAGAAAGTTGAGTTTTCTCTAAGATGTATGTGCTGTCCAAAACCTTAGTTGAAAGGAGAAAGAAGAAATTAAAGTTAGAGTTATGTGATTGAAGCTTAAAAAAGCTAGTTAGATGATTGGTTGTTGAATCAAGTTGATATTCTTGACTTGGACATTGAATATATATTTTAGTATATACTATTCATGATAGAAGGAGATGGAATTTCAATTATCTAATACTTCTGTTGAATTTATATGATAATTTTGTGTAAGACTAGATAGGTTTTGAACCTTGAAAGCATTGGAATTGAAAGTTATAATTCTTAGAATTCTTCTATATTACTGTTCACTTCTATGAATAGTGATTGGAATTTCATAATTTTGATGATTCCAATAGTTTTAAAATGAAAAGTTGTGTGGGATAAAGTAGAGAAACAAGTATGAGAAGCATTGTAATCAAAATGAGAAGTTTTGGAAGAATTATGCATGTTTTTCAAATCTGTCCAGAACAGTGCATAGGAGCTAGAATTTCATGATTCTAAGTTCATAAATGGATTCAAAAGATAAAATTTTGTAGGGTAAAGTCATGACATCAATTGATTCAAAGATCAAGTCTATTAGTTAAGATTAAGGAAAGTTAATGTAGTTAAATGAGCTCAATGTTCAAGAGAAAGTTAGATTGTAATGGATGAATGATTATGTGATGTTAGGATTTGATTGTGGACTCAAAAGAGGAAGCCACACATCATGAAGAAGTAAGAAGGATAAGGCAAAGATAAAGTAAAAGGAAGGTCAAGCATGTGGGTAGTAAACTTATCCTAAACTTGTATGTATTGAATGTTATGCTTAGTTGTGCTATAACATTGTTGAATTGTGTTGCACATGTGTTTATGATTGAAGCTCTATTTCTATGATTACTTTGGCCAATTTTATTTCATATGTTATATGGAAGAATGCACATTACACAATGTTAACACTTTCACAAGTAAGCACAAGTATTTACATTAATGCATGCATTGTTTAGTACTGTTTGCTACCAAGATTTCCCTAAAAATCTCACCCCCTCCATGTAATCCCAATCCCACAGGTTTATTAATGATGAAAGAGCATGAAGAAACATGGAGAGAAGTTAGGGATTGGCTAATGTAAATATTATATGATGAATGTATAAATTTTTGCAAGTAATGATGTTATATGACATGTTTAGGCCATAATGCTCCTGATGTAATGAAAAAATAGAAAATGATGAGATAAATATATGAACTTTTATAGACATTTGGTTAACATGTCAAGATTCTTTTTGACATCAAGAACACCTTATTTTGATATCTATACAAAGAGAACAAATTTCCAAAGTAAGGGACCAGAATATGTTTTCAGAATTTTTGACCAAATGAACAGTAATATTTTATGAATAAATTTATTAATTGACTAAGTATTTTGAAACATCCTCCTTTTCTTACATCCTAGGGACCAAACGGTAGCATCTAGAACCACTTTTGATGTTATTGAAGTCAAACTACTCAATCTGGAATTTTACTCAAGCAAGTACTGTTCTCGGTGGAAATTCCAGAGCAGTGACCTGACTTCAAAAAATCATAACTAATTCTAGAGAAATTGAAATGAAGTGGTTCAAATTGCTACATGAATATAACATAATTATATTTCAGGGAAAAATAACTCGTTGACCATGCCTTGACCAGGTCAACTTCAGTCAACATCCAAAGTTCATTGTTTCTCCAGCGTCCTGTCCCTGATTCCAGCATTCTGGCCCCAACTTTGAAAAATCATATCTTTATTTGTAGACATCCAAACAATACGTTCTATATATCAAATTGAAGCTTGGAATCTACTATTTACTGGAAAAATATCATACATTTATTCAATCATTTACTATTTATAATTACAGCTCAAATGTCACTACCTCCATCATGAGTTACTGTTCATAGTAACAATTTCCAGCAATTATACATACATGAATCACATATCAATCATGCTAAGCAATTAACATCTCTTCATGCATCTTTATATCCTCCATCTTGAGAAGACCTGCTGTAATTGGATTGATATGGAAGGGGTGAGATTTCTGGGGAAATCTCAGTAGCAAACAGTACTAAACAATGCATGCCTTAATGTGAATACTTATGCTTGCTTGTGAAAGTGTTAGTATTGCATAATGCTCAGGCTTCCATGTTACATATGAAATACAATTGGCCAAAGTAATAATAGGAGCTTCATACATAAGCACATATTCAACACAATTCAACAGAGCCATAGCACATCAAGCATAACATTCAATGCATACAAGTTTAGGATTAGTGTACTACTTGACATATTGCATTTCATCTAGCTCTTGACCTTTGCCCTAAGATTCCTTCTTTCCATAGGTCATAACCTATACATAGCATAATAATATCTTCATTATTACTCTATCAGTATAGCTCTATTTAACTCATGCTTAGCTAGGGGTAATATTCTTACTCTGACATTCCCCTGGCTTTCTTTCTATCTATAGCTAACTTTATTAATAGAGATATTTATCTATTCTAACTACTAAGAGCAATCCTCTACTTTATTAGAGAAGGGACTAGATAACTTACTTACCTCATTCCTAAGCTTTGCCCAGTCCCTCGGCTCTTTAGACTGCTCCTGGCTCTACCAGAACTCATTCCATCTTTCTCTTCCTTCCTTTCTTTCTCTCTTCTCTCTTCTTTCTCTTCTTTTGGCTTGCTTTGGACATGAATGGAATGGAAGGAGGGGTGGGGTATTTATAGGTGAGAGGAGGTAGAATGAATGGTCCAGATTGATTCGCGATGAATGGCTCAGATTGCTTGCTTCCTAAAGAAGCTTTGCCTGCATCATCACGATGACATCACCCTCCTTGCTGACTCACCACTAATGACATCATCCAGGATACCTTAGGGGACAACTCAAGGGGCATGTGGTGCAATGGTGGGGCCCTTGGGACACCTCACCAGCTGACTCAGCCTCTCTAGAGAATTCTAGAGTCTTTTCCCTAAATGGACGGCCGAGATCGTGCCACATGTCCTCTTGCTTTTTCTCCTTTTACTGTAATCATGCCACGTGTCCTTTGGTTTTCTTCTTTTACTGTAATCATTCCATGTGGTGCCTTGTGGGCCCCATTGATGATTTCATATCACTTTACCCAGTTCTATCTTTGACCGGGTCACTTTACTTTATTGAAAAAGCACTAAAATAATATTTTAATGCCTCTTGGGCCTACATTACTCTTGGGCTACGTTTTTGGGCCTTTGATTGTTATCTTGGGTTTCTAACCAAGTCCAAGCACTCTGGTGGCTCGGTTCCCAAGAAACATCTTTAATAAATTACCAAAATACCCTTAGTTCATCTTTAGTACTTATACGAGCACTATTATCTTTCCATACCATACCAAAGTATTTCTTGACCCTGGTCAACTATCCAGATACCCTTTCTTGACTGTCTAACCTTAGTCAAATGATCATAACGCCCTTCGTCTGACTCTAACTCAATGACACAACACAGTGGCATACCTTCAGTGGCATTTTTGTAATTCTTTATTTTTCTCGGTCTTTATTAGCCCTGGCCTACATACTTATATGAAAATATCATTGGGCCTATAAGGTGCCATTCTGGACCCTTTGTATGATCCCCTATCTTCATGGGCTCAATTCTCGAGAAATTCCCCTCGAAACCTATTTATCGGGTCTTTTAATCCACTGTAAATTCTGTAGTAAATTCTACAGAACTACTTTTTGGGTTCTGTTAGTTTTAGAAATTCTTATATTAATTATAGGATTTTACTGCCATATCTCATCTGATTGTGAGGTCTAGAGCATACTGTATTAATTTTCCTTTTCTTTAAAAAGTAATATAAATCTTTCATGACCTCATATCAAAACTCTGTGTTGTATCAAACTGATCATCATAATTTTCTCTATTTACTGAGACCTCTTCTCAATCGGGCCTAGTAGCATCCTTTTTTCAGGCTATATACTGAGCTTCTAGGCCTAAAAATTGGGATATGACATATTTAGTCTGGAAATTATTTTTCCCTTAAATTTCAAGATTTGATCTTCACGTATCTTTTTGAACCATATCATTTTGATTTTCTAGAATTAATTATAATTTTTTAAAGTTCATTGCCTAATTTAAAATACCATATTAACAGTAACTCGAGAAGAGTAAAATTCTAGATTTAACTAATGGACTTACTTCAAAGGTCTTGTAAGTGGTTCTAAATGCTACTGATTGGTCCCTAAGATATATAAAAGTAAGGATATTTCACGAATTGATTAATTGACTTTTCAATTCAATTTCTCAAGACAATCTCTCGACATTAATCAATTAACTAATCAATTAATAATCACCTATTAATCCATTAACTAATCGATTAATTGTTTTCTCTTTGTGAAACAGAAGGATTCTTTTTCAATTAATGTAACATTTAATCGATTAATTAGTATTAATCAATTAACTATCAATAATCGAATATTTAATCGATTAACTCTTCTAATTTCTTCTTTTGACTTCATTTGGTTCCAAATTCATTTTTATTACTCCGAAAACAATTTTACACAACATTAAACAACTTCATCCTCTTTTCTCTTTTGACATCATCAAAATATATACATACTAACAAATAGAAAAGAGTCTGTGTCTGCCAACATAAGAGAAAATAGACGCAAAGCAAGAGAACAAAAAAATGATCGTGAAGCACACACTCCTTCAATCACACATGAAGAGACAATGGGGGAGTAGGTGGTTATCTCCCATAACATTCCCTCCAATCATTTTGAATATTTTAGGATATTCAAAATGATAACACAATTTTTTTGGGTATTTTCACTTTAACCCAACACATATATGGGGTTAGGCTTAATACACCAAGGATAGACCAACCCATTTTTCTACAAGAACAATTTCATATACAGTAGGGGATAAGATTATCATTACATGTCACATATATGCTTAGAGCATACAAGGAGTGCAAAGGCCAGACAAGAGAGATTATAAAAAAAGCCTCTAGAAATGACTAGAACAAATTGTAAAGTAACAAGTTTGGTAAAACTTGTGAATGGAAAGTGGAGTAAGTGAATTTGTTCGTGACCATAATCACCCTTTGCATTCTACAGAATATGTTCATCTTTTACATTCTCAAGGCAAGGTAAGTGAAAGTCAAGGCAATAAAATAGAAATGGAAGATAATGCAGGGCTCAAACAAAAAGATGCATATAATTTAATGAGCAAGTTGGTAGTAGAGACAATTTAGGGTTTATAAGAGTATGAGGCAACAAGAAATAGAGTATAGATAAGCCAGATGTCTATTACTATATTTTCAATGTTAATAGGCAAAGAATCTATCCTATTTTCATGCTTATCTAATGGATTTTGGTGAGCAATAATAAATGTGTTTTGGATTGATCCATAAATGCTAATAGACTACTCTTGTGTTGGTGATGTTGTCTTATTTGGCACTACCTATTGCACAAATTGTAAACATATGCCCCTTAGTATTTTGTAGGCTTCAACCATTATAAAACATGAGTAATATTTGGTGTTGCATTGTTGTAAGATGAGACAATAGAGTCGTTTAAATGGCTCTCTAAAACATTCTTGCAGGTAGGGCTGAGCAAAACTAAAATGAAACTAAAATCCGAATCAAACTGAACTTAATTCTATTTTGGGAAAATGACATTTGGGTCCTATGGAAGCAATTAAATGACAAAAAAGTCCCAATAAATTTCATAGTTAATTTTAAGTCCCATAGGATGTCAGAAGATTTTTTTTCCAATTGTCAAAAGAGATAAATAGCCTTCTAATTTATAGATATGAACCCAACCGAAATAAAAGCCGTAGCTCCTTCTCAAGATCACTTTACTTGTCTTCTCCACTTGAACTATGCTCTTTGTTCCTCCTAGAGATGGGATTTGCTTTATCGTCAAAGTCATTATCGCTTTTCCTCCTTTGGTTACTCGGCTGTTCTCTGGTGATTATCATAACTGGTATATGCCCCTCCTGCCACATTTCCTCCTCTAGTGATCATCAGTTATCCTCCTCCCGTCTACCGCCCCTGTTGTGATCATTGTCATTGCCACCTTGTCCCTCCTGCTGCCTCTACTTGCTTCATTGGTCTAAATCATCATTACCTTGCCTCCTTCTACCACAACCCCTACTCTAGGTAATATATTTCTTCTTTTAAATGCTATTACTATCTTAATTGAATGTGTAAAATATAATATACACAAGGGAGGAATTGGCCTTCCAAGTACAAGAATATTTTACTTTACTACTAGAGTTTAACATTGAACATAAGAGTCATTTTAGGTGAGCTAGAATCTATTAAAGGTACCTGTAAGTCATTGTCTTTGTACTAACCTATGTGTTTACAATTCATTGGGCATGGTATTTTTCTCTTTTTTTTGAGTCTTGCTATACATAAAAGGAAAGATATGAAAGCTCAATTAATAAGTCCTTATTAATTCATGATTGAATAAAACATAGAACCATAGGGATACACAATAGATTTTTCTTAGTTGTTATATTTACTAAATTCACCAGTATAAGGAAGGTAAGGCTAAGAAGAAACAATTAGGAAAATTTTTTTGTTATTAAAAAGAATGTAAGATGAACATAAGCTCAAGATGTCAACAATACCTTCCATTTAGTAGAACTCTTAACAACATTAATAAGTCAGGGAAGTGTTCTTCAAGTAGCTTGAGTCTCAGAATGAAATATCTATTAACAAAGGCATTTTACCAATTCTTTTAGAACATCATCATTAGTAATAAATGGCTTTTTTGATTTTGATGTTTCTGCACGTACAACACTACTGTCCTGATTATTTGGATTAAAATATTGAGTAATAATTCATTCTATTGATAAAAGTGGTTGTTATTGCAAGATAAAAAGATGTCGAATATTGGAAAAAGTGAAGGCGGACCAAGAAGTTGCAACTTTTCTGGATAGGCACTCTTCGTTGAAGAGCAAAAGAATGCCAACGCGCAGAAGATGTCATTAGAAGACACTGGTGTATTATTTAGGGAATGTTGGAATAAATTGGAAGAGCATGAGATATTTGAATACAAAAGGAGGGTGAAGGAATTAAGAGGTCTAGGCAAAAGGAAGAACTATGTTGTACCCTTCTACACAAGATATGCCTTAAAGCAGTTCATGGATGTCTGCATGGTGTTGAAGGGGAGAGAAAAATCATTGTAGAGGCTGAGGGCAATTGGGTATGATAAATTAGTGGGCATAAGTTGCCTAAACATTCAGTGGGATTTATATGGGGTGTTTATGCGGCTTTTGACCCGTCGACCAAAACAATTTCAATTAGAGGGAAGACTTACAAAATGGATGCGATAGATGTGAAGAAGGTTATGGGGTCATTTGATAGGTCTGAAATAATGCCAATGATGTCTAATCACCAAAGTTTCAAGGATACTTACCCAGTACATACGACACTGATTGCTTTCATTTGTTAGTTGAGTACAATTTAAGTAATGCGTTAAATTGTTTTTCTGTTTCAACTAATAAAGGCAACTTACACTATAATCATGACCATGGTATGGAAAGAACTATTGGCTCTTTAGTGTAGCCTTGTAGGGGAAGAGGATGATAGACATGATAGAAGAGAGGTCAATGAAGCAACAGATTAATGTGAAGATGAAAGTGCATATAAAGGTGGGGGAGGGCAATAGAGGTGGTGATGAAGATGAAGATGGAGATGGGGACAAAGGAGATGAGGAACGTGGTGATGAAGGTGAAGATAGAGGTAGGGACAAAGGAGATGAGGAAGGTGGTGATAAAATAAGTGAAGAGGAATGTAATGATGAAGGCGGAAGGGCATACAAAGGACAAAAGGAAGGGAATAAATAGGAGTGGCAAACACATTTAAGAAGATCAAAGAGGGAAAAGAAGCCAACTACTAAATCTCCCTACTTCTTGGAGATAAAGGTGAGGGTTGACCAAAAGAGGAAGAACGAAGTGGACAATGAAGCTATGTATAACATGTGCACAATTCAGTATTCTTGTTCTAAGGAGCAAGAGTAAGTATTTCATTGTCGTTACCTACTAAAACTCTTATTTCCCCAATCAAAATTGAGTGCCTATTTTTATTGTTAATTATAGTAGGACTTTTGTAGAGATAAATGGATACCCCCAAACTCATGGTGAGCTATGTTGCCTCAATAGTAGAGCATGGATAAGCACCAGTGTGAGACAATTGTCTGTAACAACTTTGATCGATATGCAATGTAATGGTGGTTTGCTGATTTTATGTTTATATTCATAGGTAATGTCTATAGTGATAAAGACATTGGTTCAAGATAAGAAGGACATGACTGGTTCAGTCAGAAGACACATCTTTTTTTCACATTTCATGTAGAAAATGTTGGCCAATCCCCTATGGTGGTCAGTTAAAGGGAATGAATCACAAATATTGATAGAACATGTTGGCTACAACATTGGTGATTGTGACTTTATTTTTTGATTTTTTTGATCTGCTTGCTTAAAGGACCACTAGTTCTGTTATATTTTTTACATGAAGAAAATGCAATTATGTGCCCCTCATTGGTTGATACCATAACATTTATGAGATTACAAAGGTAATAATGAAGCATATAAGGATGACAACAAAGGTAAGTGCAAGAAGAAGACAACCAGTGGCCAACATATATTCAAAGAGAAGAAATGGGTGGCAAATGACTGTGTATGTATTTCTTAATGTATAGGTTGTTATTTACTTAGGTATTATTTGTCATTATTACAAGCAAAATTGAATTGACTTTTGTTGGCATCTGCATTATGCATGTGTCAAAATGTTGCTTCCTCAAAATACTTTGAACAGTGAATCCAGAAGTTTTTGGTCAGGAGGATCAGTTTGAAGTCAATTAGTTGAAACTACATGTCTAAACGGACACGTGAGCATGCTAACCCAAGTAGTTGATTTTTTGCTTTTGC
Organism: Leucaena leucocephala; assembly: GCA_037074615.1. Taxonomy (NCBI): domain Eukaryota; kingdom Viridiplantae; phylum Streptophyta; class Magnoliopsida; order Fabales; family Fabaceae; genus Leucaena; species Leucaena leucocephala. The sequence continues at coordinate 5,806,483 of CM073534.1, forward strand.
TTGTGATCGAGTGAATTCATGTTCATGTATTACTGGACAACTTGCAGGTATTCATATAGGGTTATTGTGTTGTCATGGTTAAAGACTTGGGATGGCAACACTATAGATGAGGAAGGTTATACAATGCCAAATTACTCAATTGAAGACCTCCACTAAATGAGGGTTGACTATTTGTTTTGGCTAATTACTCACCCCAACAACTCATAAAGGGAACAGGTGGTGTCCCGTGTAGGCGGTAAAAAGCCCATATATCGTAAGAAAATAGTTACTAACTCAAGTATTTTAGCCTGTAAAATTTACAAATAATACATGTAATTGAATATTTCAAGAAATGTCAAGTTTTTAAGCTGTTGAGGAAAGAATGTTGTCATGTTAAATAGGCAAGTGTTATATTTCATATGTTATCAGGTACAACAAATTGACCAAACTCAACGTTATATGGGAGAATATTAACAACTCCACCAGTAGGGACTAACAACTCAACCAGTAGGGACTAACAACTCTATAGTGAAGGAATGACAACTAGACTACCTTAAATAACAACTACCCAACTTCAACAAAAATAACAAATCTAGCACTCATAAGTAACAAGCCTATTTTGAAGGCATAACAACTCTAGCTGTAGGAAATAACAACCCTATGCTGAAAGAATGACAAATGATCCACCTAAAATAACAACTACCTTATGACAACATAGATAAAAACTCTATCACTTAAAAGTAACAACCCCATATTTAAGCCATAACAACTCTGGCAATAGCAACTTATAAATAACAACCACATATCGCAAGTGAAAAATCACATATCAAATATAACAAATGTAACAACTCCAACACTTACAAATAATAACACCTTATTGGAGGAATAACAACTTAACTAGTAGCAAATAATAGAAAGTATAGTATCTTTACCAGCAAACACCTTGATTGCAGCATGAAAAATAAACCAGCAAATGACAACATCATGTTCACAAAATAACAACATTACCACTTCTCAGACCATAATTGTTCAAGTCAAACTATAACTTCCTTCATATATATGAACTTTATAATTACATCAATTATTGGCAGTAAATGTAAAAGGAGTACGCAAATATAGTCACTTTTATCAAGATCCACCCTACCTTCCTAAAGATGGAGATTGATCAAGGTTACAAAAAATTACTTTCATCACTTTCTACAGATATATATAAAGCAAAAATTAGTGTACTATGTATTTGCACAGACAAAAGAAAAATAACCAAGCACCATTCATCAGATCAAGTTTGGATTCTTACATGTCTTCATTGTATGTTTAGCCTTATGTCATCTTCCACAATGATAAGTCTTTTGTGCTAAAATTGAGACTCAATCCTTTCTATCTTCGGCCTTCCCATAGGCCTTCTAGTAATTAGGGGTCAAGGAACCTTTCTTTCATTAATTCAGACACTATTAGGTCATTAGGACATGGACAATCATGTGTAGCAATAGGGCTCATGGTACTAGCATATCTTTTCTCTTGGGAAGATAAATTCTAGCAATCATCCACAAATGCATACACACTTTAATGCATTAGCTTTATTACAACACATGCATGGACAAAATGTAGTCCACTCATATGCCAACCTAAACATGTGCATTTACATGCTTGTAGCTCAACAGTAAGTTTAATTACTCCATGGGGCCCCAAGTCTAAAACTGGACTATGTCATTCCCCCAATATTGGTCATGATATTTATGGGAAGCATAACTTATTGCATCAATTTTGCCTCAATATTTGGGCCAACACCATTTTTCCAATTAACCATTGACATTTTGTTTCTAAGAAATTTCTGGGCCAACTTTTTTTGATGCTCAAGTATTAGAACAAACACATTGTGCCTTCGCTCTTGCAAAATCCATGCATCAAATGACTCCATTAATTAGGGGTAATACTGTCCCATTTTTTGAATGGGAACTTGCTCATAGCTCATCGTTGCATGTCCCCTTGGGTCTCAACCCATTGTGCCAACTGTGGACAAAAGGCTTGTAGCTTCCCCATTGTGACATTAAAATCTCCCTCAAGCCTTGCATATGCAATTCCATCAAGTAGGTTAAGCGTGTCCTCCTTGAGAAAAGTAACACTATAGTTTTACATGACGATAGAAATAAGCATGTCTAGCATGGGAAAAAATAGTCTGAACAGTAGCTATGATTGCATTGTTCTGATCTGACACAATTGTGATCTCCAAGGATCCTATGGCCTCTTTAACATTTTGGAGAAACCAAGTCCACTCATCATTCATCTAGCCACTAACAATAGCATATGCTAATGGAAATAATTCATTATCTACGTCATATGCATTGGCTGTAAGCATTGTTCTCCTGTATGGACCACTAAGATGACATCCATTTACATACAATATGGCTCTGCACCCTTGCAAAAAACCTTCAATTGAGCTTCCATATGCAATGAATACCCTCTCAAATCTTTTTGACTCTAAGCCTTCCCATCTAGCAACAATTCTTCGATTAGTTTCTATAGGCCTCTCACATATCTAAGGAATAATCTTGTAAGAATCCTCTGCAGTACCATGTATTTCTCTTAAGGCTTGTTCATAGTTCAATCACACACTATAATCTCTATACAAGTCCTTGCTTATTTCTTTTGCATTCTTATTGATATTACTCGTCAAAGCATCAATCATGAGATACGATGTTAAATTTGACTTTCCATGGTGAGACACAAATAGGTTTTCTTGTGCATTATGCATGTGCTGACTTGTGAATCTTCTTATACTTAAGAATTCTAAATCTTGATGTTCACCTATACAATATGCACCCATGTACCATGGGCATCCATCGACCTTGCACTTCACAATGATCTTTTTTTATTATTCTTGATAAATTTGTATGAAAACCTGTGCGCGATGCTGTATTTGTATAGTTTTTTAAAGAACCCCCACATTTGGAAAATTTTGACCTTCCACTTTGTATAATTCATTTCAGGTGTAGCTGTTGGAATCATTTTGTAAGCACAAGACAATAATGGCAATACTTCATTATCATTTTCCAAAGTAGGGTTGACACATGGAGCCTACATTCCCACTTCCAAACAATTCATCAAACCTGCAACAAATGAAAACTTACTGTGTGAGTAATGATAACTGCCTACAACTGATATGATTACTTATATTGCAAATTATAGATGACAACATTTTGAAATTAGCACAACATATTATTACACATCTTGGTCTTCCATTAGATTATCCATACCAAGTTGTGTGCATTCATATGTACACATGACCACTTTCTCCAATGAACATAATTAAATGCTCAATTCCTTCATCATTAAACATGTCAACAAATGTATGTTTATCAAACCTAAAAGTGAATTTTATCACAATTTCATCACTTGCTTTCCCAACAAGTGATGATACTAATGTTTTGAACTCATCATATGTTATGCCTTCCTTTATAGATATGATGCTTACTTGACCCCAACATATGTATGACATTTTACATCATTTCCAAACTATCCCCCCAAATGAACATAACTAAATAGATACTTTGTAGATGAACTCACCATCAATAATGACAACCTACATGAGACATATAATATTAACAACTCAAGCACTTATATTAACAACTATCGCATACTATAATAACAACTCTTCCTGCCCTCGCATATCAGATCATGATCTGTCATTCACACTTCACAAGAACTTTTCTAATGTTTATATTTTCTTAGAACACTCAAGTAAACACACCACAAATTCCTGCAAACTAAACATAACCTTTAAAAATCTCAATAAACACAATTGACCTACAACTCAGATGATGAAAAAGTCATGCTCTAAACATAATGTCTATATTATGTGGGTCACCTTTTATAGCTCACACTTCAACAATAACAACCTGCACTAGACATATAATATTAAGAACTCAGTCTCCTATATTAATAACTATCACATAATATAATAACAACTCATTTGCCCTTGCATATCATATCATGATCTGTCATTCACTTTATAGGAACTTGTCTAATGTTCATATTTTCTTATTACACTCAAGTAAACACACCACAAATTCTTACAAATTGAACATAACTTTTATAACCCTAAATAAATATAGTTAACCCATAGCTCAAATGATAAAAAGGTCATGCTATAAACACAGTCCATATATACATGTGTCACCTTCTATACCTCACACTTCTGCCACACACTATCATATATAGTAGGACAATGTTGAGGAAACCACTTCGCTGGGTTTGATAGTAACATATTTCACCTTCTCATATCATAGTAAGAAAAGATGACACATATAGTAATTCTTCCTTAATGTCTAGCCATGACGTTGAGTAAACCCAACTATGAACACAACATGCGTTCCATTGTATGCTATCTTTCTTGACATGCTTTCTCCTCTTCTTTCCAAAGTAGAGCATGCCAAGTCCCATTTGTTCTGAAATATTTTTTATTTCACAAGCACAGTTATGTCTTTTGACAATTGGAAAAAATTCTTCTGAGATCCTATGAAACTTAAAATTAATTATGGCATTTATTGGAACTTTTTTGTCATTTAATTGCTTTCATGGGACCCAAATGTCATTTTTTCCTTCTATTTTTTGGTTTGGTTCATTCAATTTTCTATTTCTTTTTTAGTTTTTATTTAAAATTTGTTCAGTTTTTGGTATTCGATTTGGTTAGAATATAAAATTTTGATTTTAACTTAAAAGAATAATTGTACATTAAAGTTAGGCTATTATTAAGGCCTAGTCCAAATAGTTAATAATCTCACCTTAAAAAAATAAAGCCAAAAGACGAAAAGAGAAACGATACACTCAACAATCACTTCTCTTGTATTGCCGTCATCCCAATCTCAATGCATCTTGTATTTTCCCCTTATAGGGCTGCTTCTTCATTTTAACTCTTTAGTAATGACTTCTTATCTCTCTAATGGTGTCAATGGCTCTCAGAAATTCTTCTTCCAAATGTCTTTTCCCATTTTCTCAAATCTATTGTTTCTCTCGAGCCTCACACTTTACTTATTCCCAACTCTCTGAGCTGGTCTATGTAAATGAGATAATCACTACTTCCAATATATGGTGGAGGTCCATGGCCACTTTCAAACAAATGTAAGGTCTTCATTGTTCAAGGTTTCAAGACTTCAGTCTCATTGTCAATCACACCCTCACCCTTTTTCACTATTCATAGCCTCAAGACTTTAATCTCACTTTCAATCTGTAGACTCCAGTCCTCATGGCTCATATCTAGATTGTAAAATCTAGTGAAACATCTAGCTTTAAATATTGAAGTTGCTCTTATAAATCCCTAGTGTGGATTTTGATCAAGTAAAGTTTGCTTTTTAAAAAATGAAGCTTATATAAGTAACTTCTCTTATCTTAGAATTCAGTTTTAACTAAAACTGAACCAAAATATTTTCATTAATTTGGTTTCAGTTAATTTGATCAATCAGTTTTAGTTCAGTTTATAAATTTGACTCTTTCAATTTTTGGTTCATTAGATTTTTACCAAAAATCGAATTGAATGCTCACTCCACTTGTAGGTTGAAACATCCTTACTTTCATACGTCTTAAGGACCATTCAGTAGTATTTAGAACCACTTATAAGACTTTGGAAATCCATTAGCTAAATCTCAAAATTTTCTCTTTCTCGAGTTACTGTTCATATAGCAATCCAGATTACACAATGAACTTCAAAAAATCATAATTAATTATAGACAAATCAAAATGAAGTGGTTCAAAAGGCTAAATGAAAATAACATCTTTAATTTAAAGTGAAAAATAATTTCTAGACCAAATGCTTAGCCAATTAATACAGTTTATTGGTCAAATATTACTGTTCATTTGGTCAAAAATTCTAAAAACAGATTCTGGTCCCTTACTTTGAAAAATTAGTTCTCTTTGTACAGACATCAAAATAAGGCGTTCTTAGTGTCAAAACAAAGCTTGACATGTTAAATAAATGTTTGTAAAATTTCATACATTTATCTTATCATTTACTATTTCTCATTGCATCATGATCATCACTACTTGCATTGGTCAAATAGTAACATTACATATAACAATTCTTCACCTAACATTTATACTTTCCAATCCCTAGCTTCTCTCCATGCTTCTTCAACCCTCTTTCACCATTAACAAACTTGTGGGATTGGGATTATAGGAAGGGGATGAGATTTTTAGGGAAATCTCAACAGCAAACGGTACTACACAATGCATGCATTAATGTAAATAGTTGTGTTTGCTTGTGAAAGTGTTAACATTGTGTAATGTGCATGCTTCCATGTAACATATGAAATACAATTGGCCAAATTAATCATAGAATAGAGCTTCATACATAAGCACATATGCAACACAATTCAACAAATCCATAGCACAATCAAGCATAATATTCAATGCATACAAGTTTAGGATTAGTTTACTACCTCATATACTTGACTCTTTTTCACTTTATCTTGCTTCTTTCTTCTCACTTCTATTGGATATGTGTCTGCCTCTTTTTGACAAATCCTAACATCACATAATCATTCATCCATCACAATCTAACTTCCTTGAGCATTAAACTTACTTTAACTAACATAACTTCCTCTTGAACATTAAGCTCATTTAACTACATTAACTTTCCTTAATCTTAACTAATGGACTTGGCCTTTGAATCAATTGATGTCTTGACTTTACCCCACACAATTTTATCTTTTGAATCTATTTATGAGCTTAGAATCATGAAATTCCAGCTCCTTCATGGCCTGCTTGAATCTATTTATCTTTAATCTCTTGCTTGCTTGAACTTTGGTACCTTGAATCTTCTTTGTCTTGGCTTGAGTTTTCATTTTGCAAGAGTTTCCCCAAGGGTTCTTGAGCTCATGGTTTGGAGGCTGAAATGAGGGGGTATTTACAGAAAAATCTCATAGAAAATTAATGGCCAAGATTACTTTGTGCAGTATTTGATCTAAAGGCTCACATTTAATCTTGGATTTAGCTTTTTCAAAAAGAGAATTATGATATCATCCATGACATCATCCATGACATCATCAAGGGACTACTCATAGTGCTAGGTGGCAAAATTCCAATGGGGGAAGCTTCTGGAAAAAGTTTAGTCAAATCTAGCACCAGCTCAATCCGATTTCCCAAAACCAGATTGATTTATAAATCTAATTTTTCTAAAATTCCATAATATGCTTTCTGGCCTTAAATCTAGTATCTGGATTCATCCTAACATTGACATTCTAGGACTGGGTCAAGACTTAATTACAGATCCCTTGGGAAATGACTAAAATGCCCTTTGTTCAGGTCTTGCCCTATATTAACCCTAAGGACATAATTGTCATTTTACACATATTTACTTCTTATCAGGCATATATTGACACTAACTAATCACTCTTGTACTTGCCTAGATGTTTTTGGCTTGTCCAAATGACCAAAATGCCTTTCGTCTAACTCTGCCTCAATGACACAACACAATAGCATACCTTTAGTGGCATTTTCATAATTTTATATTTTTCCTGATCTTTATTAGCACTGGCCCACATACTTATATGAAAATATCATTGGGCCTATAAGGTGTCATTCTGGGCCCTCTATATGATCCACTACTTTCATGGGCTCAATTCTCAAGAAATTCCTCTGAAATATATTTATTGGGTGTTTTAATTCACTATAAATTCTATAATAAATTCTACAGAACTCTTTTTTGAGCTCTGTTAATTTTAAAAATTCTTATATTAATTATAGGAATTTAATGCCAAATTACATCTGATTCTGAGGTCCATAGGATACTGTATTAATTTTATTTTCTTCAAAAATTAATATAAATTTTTTCGGCACCTTATATCAAAATTATGTGTTGCGTCAAACTGATCAGAATAATTCTCTCTATTTACTGGAAAAATTTGGGACTAATATGATTCTGAGCATTTTTAGGCCTTTTCCGGCTCAACTTTCTTATAATTACATTTTTACCCTTAAACTTTTGATAAATTATATTTAAGTCCCTTAACTTTTGGTAATTATACCTTTTGGCCTAACTTTTTTCTCTACCTTTAGTTTTGGCCTTAAACCTTTTCTAATTTTCATTTAGGTCCTTAAACTTTTAAAAGTTACACTTTGGGCCCTCAACTTTGCATAATTACACTTAATAGCCCAAAGTTTATTTCTATTGTCATTTTTCACCGTAGAACTTTTGAACTTTCATTTTAGTCCCTCTCTTCCTTCAAGACTCATTTGACCTTTATTATTCCTTCTGATCATTGTCATAATCCTTTCCAAACCTCTTTCCACTATCAGTAACAGATAGAGGAAAATTAGGATATGACATAGGCTAACAAAGAAAAGTGACCATATACTATCTTCGCTTATCAAGATCAAGAAATGGCTAAAGCACTAGAGGATTTAATGCTTGAGGTTAAACATAGGTTTTGAATCTTCCATTTGCATATAAATGGTGTAAAACATTTAAGGAACTTAATGAAACTAGATGGGTTGTGTTTCATGACTAATCTTAACTAGTGATTGTATAACTATGATGAAGAATATGAGTTTGAGGATTCAGGAGGGAGGTACTATCAACTTATAATTTGAAAAAAAAACTCTTTATTGTCCTTTATATACAATATAAAAGAAAAATGGGCAGCTTGCTACATGAAACATTATTTCACAATTAGTATGCAAAGTACTCAACTAAGTGAAAGCATCAATTCATCTTTAAAGGATTGTATGACTGTTGACCTTGATATCAATAAATTCTTCAAGCTCTTTCAATTAGTAGTTCCTAAGAAATGATACACTGAGTTGACACGTGACTTTGACACATAAGAGAAGCTACCTAGATTAATTGTGCAAAATGTACCAATGCTCCAACGGGTTTCTCAAATATACACTCCTGTTATATTTGATGTCTTATAGCATAAATAGGATTATATTTGTGGATGCCTCATAAAAGAAAGAGATGAGGTAGGTGATGTAAGAAATAAGTGATTGGAATGATTTCTAGATTAAGAGAGTGAAGAGTTACTTACTATACTACCAATGATTCCACCAATTGTAGTTGCATGAAGTTTAAATAATATGTAATAATATGTTGTCATGCATTGAAGATATATACACACTTAGAAGTTGATGAACTTTTTAAAATATATCATAAAAAGATGGACAAGAGAAGAAAGATGTGAAGTTGTTCAAGAAATCCTGGGTAATGAAATTCAAGTTGACCCTAAGATGGAAAGTACAATGTATTATAGAATATTATGTCCCATGTTTGTAAGGTTGGTGTATGAGGATTCAAAATATCAAGAGACTTTTGATATTATTCAAGAAGCGATCATAGAACTCAACAAAAATGCTAGTGACATTCTTGCCATTAGTGAATCTTCTCAAGATGAAACATCCTCCAAATTGTGTACTAAGTGTGTTATAACTACTATGTTGAAGAAAAAAGAGGGGAAAAAGCATAAAAGATGATATATTGTTAGACTCCATGTTTAATGATGACAAACTATTACATTTTGATTTATGTTTAATATAGCTTATTTTTTAATAAGATTACTTATAAGAGTGTTTATCAATAATCCCTTTGATCAATAAGAACTTCAGTTTTTGGAATCAATGTCTAATTGAAGTTTATTAAAGAATTAATAGATAAGGCAGCTTATCAATAAGCACTTCGATAAATGAATCAGTTATACATTTTGTAAATATGAGAAAAACTTTATCTTATAGTATGATCTTGTTTAAGCTAAGTCTAAAATTGTTTATGAAAATGATCTCATAAAAGTTTGAAAAACTTTGATTTAAAGATATTGGTAAAATATTTTAAACTTTTAAAAAAAAATTTGATCTAGTCAAATTCTATTCTTCAAATTAGTTTATCGATAAAAGACTTCAAAAAATGCATTCATCAAAAAGTACTTTGATAAGACCACTATGTCAAAACTCAAGATTTTATCAGAGACCAACTTGAAAAGATTGTTTATTAAATAATACTTCGATAAATTGTCTATTCTATTTTTTTAAAAAACAAAAGCATTAATTGAAGAACTTTTCGCTAAGTCTAAATCTTTGTCTTTGTACTCAAAGCTCATTTCGAGGACACTTTGATAAAACTGGTTTTTGAAGTATTATTTTATAAGTCATTTTGGTTTAAAAAACATTTATATAATGATTTATCGATAAGGGTACTCTTTGATAAACACTTTAATAATTTGACTTGTTCATCATCTGACATTCAATTGATCTTCAAACCATGTTTCTACCGTTCAATCCAAAGTTTTTGAAACTAATTTACCTTTTCTTAAACATTTTCTATATCTATTATGCATTGTATTTCAATATCAATTGGAATAAAATACAAGATCAAATTAAGAAGTCTTCAAAAAGTAGTTTGTGTCAAATAAGTATTAAATGTTTCCAACTATTACACTTTCAATGACTCAATCTCTCAATGGTTACTTCAATATGAGTCTAATGGTTACTCAACAGACACATGTTTAGACTCAACTATAAAAGAATGCCACAATAAATGAATAAACAACATTATTGAACATCATCTAACAACCTTCTGTCAATTGCATAAACTCTCATTCAATACTTTGTTTTACATTTTCTAAGAGTCAACTTCTGAACTTTAGTGTTTAACACTATCAACTCTATTGAGAGAACTTAGAAACTTTTTTATCCATCATCTGAGATACTCAAGACAGTAGGTCTCTTGAGTTGATGATTGTAACCTTATGAGAAGTAAGGGGAAGTGAGAAATATAACTCTTGAGGTTGATGTATTGAGGCACAAGAGCCCTATGAATCTTAGATTATAATGGAACACTCAAATGACCTCTCTAGGGACTACATGTAGGTCAATTGGTTGGGCTAAACAAGTATAATCTTTCCATGCACATTCTTTTTATCTGCTTCCTCAGAATATCTTTCTTATCTCTTTTTAATTTTATTGATTTAAGTTTTTAAATCTTCAATACCACACAATTCACCCCCTCTTAGGTGAAAATGCAATTATAACATATATGACTTGGGTTGAGGGCTGATCACCAATCTAATAAAAAAAGAAAAGTGCAATCTAAATATACACATAAGGTATAGATGAAATCTTTATTATGGTATTTTCATCTTGAGTTTAGTAAATATTAATCATTTTTAATTGTAGAGTGTTAAAGTTTATTGGTCATACTTTAATCTCTTTTTTTATCATAGGATGCTCAAGTGGCGTAATGCGCATCAAAAGAAAAAGAGGAAAAGAAAAATCAAATCTCTTCAATCACTAGGTACATTAGAATATGTACACTTGATAGCATTTGCAATAAATGAAACGCTTTTGTTCAAATATTTAGTATAGTACATTAGAATTAGTTCACTTCAATTTTTATCAACAGAGTGCACTTTGACAATATTTTCTTTATAATAGGTTCTCAATCCATTACCATTAGTCATCAATAAAATTATGTTAGGCAGCTCCTTTACCATCAAGTTCAATTTGGTTCAACAACCATTTTGGTCCAGTCATTTTGACAAAACAATGTAGCTCCTTCAGAAATTTAGAAGTAAGCTATTTTGTTTAGCAAAGCATTTTGTTCAACATTGGGCAACCTGCTATCAATACATGAGTCAATATATTCTAGGTTATCTTTGTTGGAATAATCCATCTCATTTTATTGAACTTCTTTACAATATTTATCAAGATATTCTGTACAAACAAAATGTAGTAAATGTATAGTTCAAATCTTAATTATCATCATTTTTGTTAGACTTTTTTCTATTGGAAAATTAAAACAAAACTTACCATCGATCCATCACTAAAGTCAGGGTTGTTGAACTTTATAAAGCAAAATATAAAAGTTGAAATGAGCAAAAGCTTTACAAGAGCATAATGGAATCTAGGTAAGATAAACAAATAAAAAAGGTTAGCAATGTGGAACCAGGAGAAATATCAAGTTGTATTGGTAAGAAGGGAAGTAATATCATATAATATAGTTTGATACATTTTCTCAAAACACAAGTCCATTTTATCAAGTCCATTTTCTTAAAGGCATTTGATCAAACATCTTCAAGGCACAAACAAGAAACCTATGAATTTTTATGCAGTATAAACAAAATTCCACCAAATTAAAAGTATACAACAGCGGGAATTTTCTAAGAGATTTAATAGAGTATTTAATGACATCACAAATAGAATAGTCATAGAGAGAGATAAGGAAATGCTGGTATAGATTATTAAAAATTGGAACAAAGATATAAGGAATGCTAGAATAATCATTTGTAGTACAAACTAGGATCAAAACTAAAGTTGCCCGTGCCAAAAAAGTGAAATATATGATTGTAGCAACAGTGTACAAGGAAACATTGAAGTCATCAATGGGAGAGTGGTATGTCAAGCAAGATATGCAATTTTGTGGTTGTGTTGTGTAGAAGATGAATGATAATAAAAAAAATATAGGGACAAGAGTAAATGAGTGTGTATATGAGCAGTCAGGATTTGATACTTGAAATGACATCGTTTAATTAAGTGAAATGTTAGTGGCCACTTTGTGAATCTAAGTGACATTTGATTCCCTACAAATTTTAGGAGGGAAAGGGAAAATTCAATTTTCTTTATGGCGATTTTGGTTTACCTATTTTCTAGGAACTAATTTTCCAGCCTCCCCAATTTTCCTTTAAAGGTGGGAAAATCAAATCCTGCATATTCTAGTGGGATCCCATTTTCCCTCTATAGCACCAAAGTGCTAAATACAAAGTTGCCCTCTATTATATAAAAATAGACTGGAGCGAGCAGAGCTTTGAGGTCATAGCTATGAAGAACTTGCCAAAGTAAGCTTGTGCTTTGTCCAAAGCTTATGGAGTATGTGAGATACAAAAATCTTTGATGAGCTTGTGCTAAGAGGTGGGTCCATAGGCTTGCATATATATCCTTTGTCTTTGTTTTTGCTTGATAGGACTCTTGGTGGAAGCTTTTGTTTTTATCTCCACTTTCTCTATCTTCCATATATCTCCTTTTTGTTTATTTTTTTGTCATTATAGACCAAGAATCTGATAAGCCTTTGTTTCCTGTCTTGGTTACTTGTTTAGCCATTGTTGTAGCTATTAGGATAATGCTTTTGAAAATGTTTGTCACCTAACTAGACTTGGCCGTAAGAGTAGGCAAATTTTCAAGAGGTCGTACATTTTAGATTTTGATCCAAGATGTCAAAATTTGATAGCAATGATATACAAAGTGACACAACTTGTTTCAACTAGATTAGGATGTACCAAGCCATATTTGATAGAATGTGTCATATGCTGGACACAATTGGGGGTTGAAACCTATGAGAAATATGTTGGTTGATGAACAAGTTGCTATGTTTTTGCATATTTTAGCGTATCATGTGAAGAATATAATCACTCAAATGGAGTTTGGAAGGTATGGTGAAACAATAATCAAATACTTTAAGGTTGTTCTGAATACCACATTAAGATTGCAATCACACCTATTGAAAATGCCAGAGTCCATTCCAAATGATTTACAAGATGAGCGTTACAAATGGTTCAAGGTAAAACATGTGTAAAATCTCTTTTGATGATGTTGAAATGGATTTTCTTATGTTGAAATTTATTTATGATGTATGTGTTACCATGATGGTTAAGTTATGCTAAATCAGTTTTGGTGATATTACAATCATTCTATTCATAGGTAGGGATGTCTGGGTGCACTCGATGGGACTCACATATGTATTCAAGTTCTTGCTTAACATAAGGGTCTTTATCGAAATAGAAAAGGAGACATCACCACCAATGTCTTAGGTGTATGCTCCCCATATGCTCAATTCATATTTGCGTTGCCTGGGTGGGAAGGTTCTACTGCTGATAGGAGGGTGGTTAGAGATGCAATAAGGAGAAGACATGTCTTCATATATCAATTGGAAATTACTATTTAGTTGGTACCATTGTGAAAGATTTCTTGCTCCATTCAAAGGCCAACGATACCACCTTAATGAGTGAGGGCAAGGACATTAGCCCCAGGGTCTATATGAATGTTTCAATATGTGACACTCAGCTACTCAAAATATGATAGAAAGGTGCTTTGGTATTTTGAAGCTAAGATGGGCTATACTTCATAGTCCTTTATTATACCCAATCAAGATTCAAAATAGATATATTGTGGCATGTTGTTTACTACATAATCTGATTCAAAGAGACAATGTATCTGATCCACTTGATTCCAAAATTGAGTCCTTTGAACTACCTAATCCAATACCTGATAACCCCCATTGGAATAATGCAAACGTCTAACTCATGGAAACACATGAGGGATCAATTAGCCAATGAATTAATGTTGTATTACCCCTTTGTTATGTTTATATATATGTAATTTGTGACATTATCATAGAATCAAATGAGGACTATTTTCTATATTAATGTGAATATAATGTCTGTGTTGCTATATTTTTATTTCTATATTATGTTGTAGACCTGAATAACTATTTTTCTTACTTATAAGTTTTAGAATGGAGGACTCCAATAAGGTGACGTTTCACTGCTGGACTCGTGATGAAGATAAGATGCCTATTGAATGTCTTGTGAAGCTTTACACTGAGCAAAAGTTCATGGTGAACAACAGCTTTAAGCCAGGATATGCTAGTCATCTTGAGGCTATATTGACAGATAGAACTCTTTGTAATAGGATAAAAGTAATACCTCACATCCATTCATGGATCAAGACCATAAAGAGCTAATGTCAAGTTGTATATGACATGGTTTATGGCACCAACACTAGGTTTGGTTAAGATCTAGAGAAAATATATGTCATTGCTAAGAAAGAGGTATAGGATGAGTACATCAAGGTAAGTGTGTCATGACATTATAGTTAATATGTTATTATTGATTTCATGATTGAAGTGTTCATACGATTTCTTTCTCAGGTGCACAAGAAAGCTGATGCATTGCTTGATAAGCCTTTGCCATTCTTTAAGCAATTATCATTTGTGTTGGCCAAAGATAGGGTACTGGGTGATATATACAAATCTCCTTGTTGGATGGAGAAGAAATTGAAGAGGAAGACAATGAAAGTCTTGAGTCCCCACCACACGATGTTATTGCCACTATTGAGTTATCTCACATGAGGATAAATAATGCTCATACAGAGGTGTCTTCAACTACAAAAAAAAATAGAGATGCAGCAATGAGTCTAACCTTTTAGTTGAGCTTTTTCGTGAAGCGATATCAAGTTTTGACACAACAATTGTGCAAGTGTTTGAGAATCTTAGAACCCATTCATCCACTAAAGGAAGGCAAGCATATATGTAATCCAGACTCACAAACATGTACTTAGTGTTAATGGACATTAAGGGCCTTTCTATTAGAGAGCTCAATGCAGCATATCTAAAGCTTGTTGATAATGAGAACTTCATATATGCATTTTCCCAAATTCCATGAGAATTCATAAGGTCTTAGATTCAGAGCTTACTAGAGCAGTAGTTTGTTGGATTGTGTTTTTTATGCTACTACTCTTTTCTTTTAGGCAATAACTTTAATGGTTGTCTCTCAACTTGATACTAGTAAAATGTATATCATGTATTCAGTTGCAAAGTTTAGGACATGTTTTGCTTTTGGTTTTAACTTAACATGTCCTAAGGTTTGAAGCCTTTGACTATTATATTTTGTATGTAGTCATATTTTCTTTTTGTATAGGCATTCAACATGGCTATTGCAGTAGCAGCTGACCTTATTTTGGCAAACTATGTATTAGCATGATAATATAACTGAGGCAAATGTAATATAATTCAGTTTTTGCAACATGTTACAATCCATACCTTTATGATGTTGTGATGATACCATGTTTGACATAACTCCATAAAAAATAATGATGAATAAGAAAGAAATTTGTGAAGAAAATTTATTTTTTGAAGTGAATTTATCGAAACCCTATTGGATAAGGCTACTTATCGATAAAGCTACTTATCAATAAAGCTTTCGATAAATGAGAAGGAAATTTGCAAAGAAAAATTGTTTTTTGAAGACAATTTATCGAAGCCCAATTTGATAAGGCTACTTATGATAAACACATGTTTGTAAATAAATAATATTGAGCAATTAATAAATAAAATAAAAATAGAATAAGGGTAAATTAATTGATATGATTTTAGTGATTAATTTGATAAATAATCTATTAAATTTCCATTATAGGAATGGAGTAACATATTAGATGGAAGTGAGTTAATAGCTAGACAAGAGAAGATTTGAACATGTGCTTGAAGGGGAAGTTAACAGATTAAGCATGTGTTGGACTAATTAAGTGGGCTAACAAGATCATATGGATAGGGTGTTGAACAGAAGCAAGAGGGCTAACAGCTGGTGGGAAGCATGCAGATGACACATCTTACATCACATATTCATTCTAGCTGTTATTCACTCCATTTAGCTCAGATCACTCATTCCACATTCTCCCTATATAAATCATGATAGACCTTACACATCAGGTCATTCCATATCACATTTTCCTCATATCTTCATATCTCATTCACACAGTCACACTCCACACATCCTCATTCATTCACTCCATCATAGCTTCCACTCCACACGCCATCTGCACTCTCTCTCTCCATCTCTATTGTCTCTCTTTCTCTTATCTGCAACTTTCCTCTTTTCTATGCAATATAACTAGAGGAAAGTTTAGTCTTTATCTTCATATTTTCCTTCTACATTTACCATGACTGTTGCATGTTTTACTGCCGCTGTTGAAGTCTTGACAGCAATAAAAGGCTAGAAGTTACTGTGCTCTGTTGAAGATAATGTTGAACCAGAATCCTTGAGATAAATAGGGAGTTTATTGTGTCTTTAATCCATATTTAATTGTATCTATTTGATATAGTTAATTCTAGAATTATTGATTTAATTAGAGTTAGTAGATGATTAATGATTAGGGAATTGAGTTAGATTTCCTATTTTTGCATAATTGATGCTTTAATTGATTTTCATTCTTAGACCAAGTTGGATATGTTTGTAGTTAATTAGACCAACTGTATAATAGAGTACAATTGTATCTGTTTAATTCATCTTCTTTATCTC
Source organism: Leucaena leucocephala (assembly GCA_037074615.1). NCBI lineage: Eukaryota > Viridiplantae > Streptophyta > Magnoliopsida > Fabales > Fabaceae > Leucaena > Leucaena leucocephala. The sequence goes on from CM073534.1 coordinate 5,823,510, forward strand.
TTGAGTTGAATGATTCTTATTTCTCTATTCAATGTCTACGAGTTATAGTTTTGATTGAGAGTTTAGCTGGCAAGTTGTTAGCTAACATATTCTAATTCAACTTGTTAACACCAGATATTCTGTGGATAATGAGGGTAAGGTAGTCTCCAAGGGAACACACTTGTCATTGATACATCTCATCATTACAAACACCTAAAATCATAAACAATAGCATAAGATTTATATTAATAATTTAGTCAATAGCTCATATCACAAATCATCTTATTAATTTGTTAATTTGTGGCTCAATAGATTAATTAGAAACTGTAGCATCCATTTAGGCTCATTGTGAATCGAACTAGGGTAGATTTACTTTACTATTGGTTAGCTTAGTTTGTTTGATAATTAAAACGGTAGTTATCAAAATGGCGCCATTGTCAAGGAGCCTTACTTGTTAAGGTTTCCTAAGCAATCTGCTGGGCCTTAAAAATATAAAAAGTATATAGGTGTTTAAGTTTTTTCTGCGAATTTAGTGTTTTGTCTTGTTGAGTCACGATCACTTGCCTTTCTAATCATGACTAAAGTGCAAAAATTAATTTCAGAGAGTCTCTATGAATTTTAGTTGTGTCTGGAGTGACAATTGGTCATAAATAGAAACTAAAAATTTCAAGCATTTGCTCTCTGTGATTTTTAGTCACAACGAAAGTGACATTTGATCGCGATAAAAAATCTTGATTAAACATTTGGCTCTCTGTGACTAACAGTCATAACATGAAGTTCATTTTTGTCATGATATCTATTCTCTATGATTGTTAGTCCGACCTTGAGACCTTTTAGTCGTGACCTAAGTGTTTTAAACTACAATTACTTAATTTCAATTTCTAAAATTGCTGCATCTGTGTTATACTTGATGTCTTTCATACTTGTTGAGTTTGATTTGCATGACCAGAACACTTAGGCAAATTAAGAAAAATAAAATTTTAAATCAAGCTAGTATTGCATCTATTGTTGAACTTAGTTCTTCTAGTGAATATAGTGCAGCTGGAATTGAATTTTCATAAGGTGATATCTTAATGGAGAAGCTCATACTCATAATTAGAATAATCAAAATGAGCAACATGGAGAGAATAACATGAATAACATAAGAGCACATAGGAGCATAAGAGACCTCACTTCATCTAATGTAAACTTAGATCCTTTTCGCATTTGTCCTACTTTGGATGTTAATTTTGAGTTGAAAGGTCCTTTGTTAAGTAACTTACCAAAGTTTTATGGATTGGTAGGTAAGGACCCTTTCAAGCATTTGAAAACTATGCAGTGGGTTTGCTTATCCATAAAACCTATAGGTGCTAACATGGATGTTGTACAGAGACAAGTATTCCATTTTACTCTTGAAGGAAAGGCAAAGGAGTGGTTTTATATGCTGCAACATCAGATACCTCAAGCATTAGACTCCTGGAAAAACTTGGGACTGCTTTCTTAGAGAGATATTTCCCTATTTCCAAGACTACTACATTGAGAAAGGAGATTTTTGCTGCAAAACAATATGATCAAGAGTCTTTTTATGAGTTTTAGGGAAGATTTCAAGAGCTGCTAGCTAGATGTCCATACCTTCATATTCCAAGTGAGCATTTGGTGTAGTATTTTCATTCAGGATTGTGCTATGCATGTAGAAAGAATTTGGATACAACTTCTAGGGTTCCATTGATGATTTAACTCCAGATGAAGCATGGAACTTGATTGAGAAGATAGCAAGCAATTACAAGTAGTATGGGGGCTATGATGCTAAACAAGTCCATGAGGTTTCTACAAGGTCTTCTCAAGATCATAATATCTTATCTTCTCAAATTGCTGCTATGAATGCTCGAATCAACAATCTAGCTGCTCAACTGAGCAATCCATATGTTCAAAGCCCATACTCTTAAGCTCTAGTTACTCCAGTTGTCAGCTTTATTATTCTCCTATGCACACCACTATCAATTGTCCTACACACTATGTAGATGTATTAGCCATCTATTAAGGTAAACTAAACCAGTATCCATAAAGGAATCCATACTCTAACACATATAATGGAGGATAGAGAGATCATCCCAATTTTAGATAGAGTGATGGATGCGTAGACAAGAATTTTAGGCAGAATAGATTCAATAATCATTGACAAGTGGCTGTATCTTTTAGAGCAATAGAATTACCTACTGCTATAAAGAAGGATGGTATATCTGAGATAATGAAGAGCATTAATATGATGAATGCAAATATAAACTCTATAAACACAAATTTTAGCTTTACTTCAAAGACCTAATATCTACTATAGAGAACAACTTAGCAATGACATATTCTAAGTTTGCTGCCTTGGAGAGTAAAATATAACACTGGGAAACAAAAGCTACAATCATGAATGAATATGTATCACAACTAGCCAATTCACTAAGTGGTGTGCAAGCAAGGATTAGTGGAAATTTACCTTCAAACACAGTTGCTAACCCCAAATATGTGAATGCTATAAGTTTGACAAGTGGAAAAATAGTGGGCAAAGCATATACAAAAGACGATAAGAAGGATAATGAAGCAAATGAGCAGTAGAACAGTTCTGAAACTAAAGAGTTGATTAAAGAAAACCTTCATTCATTCTAGAATTAGAAAGGAGCAAAGAGAAGGGGATGCTGTGTCACATCCTAATTTTCTTATGTCTTAGGGACCAAATGGTAGCATCTAGACCCACTTTTAAGGTCATTGAAGTCAAATTACATAATCTAGAATTTTACTCTATCGAATACTGTTCACTTTGTAGATTCAACACAGGTGACCTGACTACAAAAAATCATAACTAAATATAGAAAAATTGAAATAAAGTGGTTCAAGTTGCTACATGAAGTTAACTTAATAATATTTTAGGGAAAAATAACTCATTGACCATGCCTTGCACAAGTCAACACCAGTCAATGCTTGAAGTTTACTGTTCATCCAACGTCCTTCCCGTGATTCTAGCATTTTGGTCCAAACTTTGAGAAATTATATCTCCATGTGTAGACATCCAAATAAGGTGTTCTATATATCAAATCGAATCTTGGTATATGTACTATTTACTGGTAAAATATCATGCTCAAAGTTTACTATCTTACCACAAGTTACTGTTCACAGTGGCAAATTCTAGCAACCAACTTTTACATACTTATGCATGGCATACAACAATCATATATCAATCATGCTAAATAATCCTTAACTTCTCTTCATGCATCTTCATATTCTCTATCTTAAGAACACCTACTATGATTGGATTGACATGGAAGGGGTGAGATTTCTAGGGAAATCTCAGTCTAAACAGTACAATAAACAATGTATGCAAGTATATGCTTAGTGTTAAATATACTTGTTTTACTATGATCATGCTTGCATAATGACATATGCATGCTTCTATAATTCTTACTTATAATATGGACATATCATAAAAAGAAATAGAGCATTCTCAATCATACATGCTTCACATAATCAAGACAAGCCAATAGCATATTAACAATACTCAAGCAATAAGCATACAAGTTTAGGTATAAGTTCACTACCTGTCGGGTAGCTTTTCCTTAATCCTTAGCCTTTGCTCTGAGATTTCTTCTTTACATAGGTCAGAGCCTATACATAGCATAATAATATCGTTATTATTATAGCTCTACTTATCTCAAAGTTATCTTGAGATAATATCCTTAATCTAATAATCCCTTAACTTTCTTTCTATCAATGGCTAACCTTATCAAGAGAGAGATATTTCTATATTCTAACTATTAAACTCAAAAGAACAATCCTTTAATTTATTAGAGTAGGGACTTGTTATATCCTAATATTTCCCTATCTGTATAATACTGATAGAATAAAGAGGTTTGGAAAGGATTATGACGATGATTAGAAGAAATAAGAGAGGTTAAATGAGTCTTGAAGGAAGAAAGGGACCTAAATGAAAATTAGAAAAGTTTAAAGGCCAAAATTTAAAGCATATACAAAAGTTGGGCCAGAAGTGGTAATTTTCAAAAGTTTAGGGACCTAAATGTAAATAAGCAAAAAGTCAGGGACCTAAATGTAATTATGAGAAAGTTGAATCGAAAAAGGCTTAAAAATGCCCAGAATCATATTAGACTCAAATTTTACCAGTAGATAGACAAAGTGATTTCGGTCAGTTTAAGGAGTCATATAATTTCAATTTAAGGTCCCAATTAATTGATATAAATTCCTGAAGTCAGAAGGAATTATTGCAGTATTTTTTGGATCTCAGAATAAGATGAAATTTTACCATAAATTCTTATATTTAATATATGAATTTATAAAACTAACAGAGTCAAAAAAGGAATCCTATAGAATTCTTATGGGATTTTACGATAAAATAGAATATCTAATAAATAGGATCGGGAGAGGTGTCTTAAGATTTGTGCCACAAAGGGCATAAAGGCAATGAGCCCAAACCAAGGCCCAAATGGCACCATAGTAGGCCTAATGGGATGACTAGACAGTTAAGTGGGCTAGGGTCCAGAGTAGTCCAAAAAAAGTACAAAATTATGAAAATGCCCCTAGATGCCTAGATTATACCAGAGATGGATTGAGGGCATTTTGGTCATCTAAGATAGGCTAAAAATGTGGGATATAGCCTAAGTACAGGAGAGGTGTCTTGGGATTTATGCCATAAAGGAAATAATGGCAATGAGCCCAAAACAAGACCCAAATGGCACCATAGTAGGCCCAATGTGATGAATGGACAGTTAAGTGGGCCAGGGTCTAGAGTAGTCCAGGAAAAGCGTAAAATTATAAAAATGCTCCTAGATGCCCATATTGCACCAGAGATGGATGGATGGCATTTTGGTCATCTGGAATAGGCTAAAAACGTGGGATATAGCCTAAGTATGATTATTTAGAGCCAATATAGGCACTGAGGTAGTACAAAGAAGGGTGAAAAGACGATTTTACCCTTAGGGTAAATATAGTGCAAGAAAGGACACCAAGGGTATTTTGGTCATTTCCCAAGGGATCTGTAATTAAGTATTGGCCCAGTACAAGTATGTCAATGGTATGAGAAGCCTAGACATTGATTTCTAGGATAGAATACATATCCTGGTATATTATAAAAATTAGGAACAGAAAAAAGTCCGGTTTTTGGTGAAACTGCTTTGATCGATACCGGATTGGACTAGATTTTTTCAGAAGCTTCCTTACATGAGAATCTTGCCACATAACCCCATGAGGTGTCCCTTGAGCTGTCCTTTATGATGTCATAATTATTCTTTTTGGAAAAAGTTAAATTCATGATTAAATGTGAGCCTTTGGATCAAATAGTTCATAAACTAATATTAGCCACCGATTTTCCATGAATTTTTCTATAAATACCCCCTCAAATCTGGTCCAAACCATGAGCTTTTGATACCTTGGGGAAACTCTTTCAAATTGGAAACTCAAGCCAAGACAAAGAAGATTCAAGGTTCTAAAGTTCAAGCAAGCTAGAGATTAAAGGTAAGCAATCTATCCTAACTTATTTTCCTTTGATTTGGGAGCTTGAACTTAGGGTTTTCATGGAGAAAATTGAGTTCTCTCTAAGGTTTTGTGTTCTCCAAAAATGTTAAGATGAAAGAGAAAAGAAGAAATTAAAGTTAGAGACATATGATTAAAGCTTAAACAAGTTAGTTAAATGGTTGGTTGTTGAATCAAGTTGATATTCTTGACTTTGCCATGATTGAACCTATTCGGTTGGCACTTTTCATGAGGGAAGGAAATGGAATTTCAATGATTTAATGCTTCAATTGAATTTATATGATGATTTTGTGTAGGATTGGAAAGGTTTTGAACCTTGGAAGCATTGAAATTCTAAGATTGTAGTTTTTGAAATTATTGACGATACTGTTCACTCGCATGAACAGTTATTGGAATTTCATGATTTTGATGCTTCCAATGGTTTTAAAATGAAAAGTTGTGTGGGGTAAAGTTGAGAAACAAGTATGAGAAGCATTAGAATCAAAATGAGAATTTTTGAAAGAATTGTATACATATGTTCAGTTTTGTATGGCAAACCATGAAGGAGCTGGAATTTCATTATTCTAAGCTCATAAATGGATTCAAAAGATGAAATTGTGTATTGTAAAGTCAAGATATCAATTGATTCAAAGGCCAAATCCATTAGTTGAGATTAAGGAAAGTTAGTGAGGTTAATGATCAAGAGAAAGTTATATTAGTTAAAGTAAGTTTAATACTCAAGGAAGTTAGATGGTAATAGACAAATGGTTATGTGATGTTAGGAATTGATTGGTATGCTCCAAAAGAGGCAGCCATATGTCCAAGAGATGTGAGAAGAAAGAAGCAAGATGAAGTGAAAGAAAGTCAAGTATATGAGATAGTAAACTTATCCTAAACTTGTATGCATTGAATGTTATGCTTGATGGTGCTATGGATTTGTTGAATTGTGTTGCATATGTGCTTATGTATGAAGCTCTATTCTATGATTAATTTGGCCAATTGTATTTCATATGTTACATGGAAGCATGCACATTACACAATGTTAACATTTTCACAAGCAAGCACAAGTATCTACATTAATGTATGCATTGTTTAGTAATGTTTGCTACTGTGATTTCCCCAGAAATCTCATTCCTTTTCATGTAAACCCACTCCCACAGGTTTGTGAATAATGAAAGAGGATGATGAAGCATGAAGAAAAGCTAGGGGTTGGATGGTATATATGTTATATAAATGTGTAATGTTGCTGTATGACCAATGTAAGTAGTGATGGTCATGATAAAAGGAAAAATAGTAAATGATGGAATAAATGTATGACATTTTACAAACATTGAGATGACATGCCAAGCTTCATGATGACACCAAGAACGCCTTATTTTAATGTCTTTACAAAGAGAACTAAGACCAGAATCTGTGTCCAGAATTTTTGACCAAATGGACAGTAATCTTTGGCAAATAAACTGTATTAATTAACGAGTCATTTGGTCTAGAAATTATTTTTTCCTTAAATTTAAAGATGTTATCTTTAAGTATCTTTTTAAACCACTTCATTTCAATTTTTCTTGAATTAATTATGATTTTTTGAAGTTTGTTGCGTAATTTGAATACCATATGAACAGCAACCCAAGAAAGAGTAAAATTCTAGATTTTGCTAAGGGACTTCCAAGGTCTTGTAAATGGTTCCAAATGCTACTGAATGATCCCTAAGATGTATAAAAGTAAGAATGTTATAGTACTAGGATAAATTACTTACTTTATTCCAAAGCTTGTTGAGGCCCTAAGCTCCTAGGATTCTTCCTAACTCCGTCAGACCTCTTCCTTTTTCCTTCCTTTCTTTCTCTCTCTTTCTCTTCCTTTCTAAGTGAAATGAAATGGAATGGATGGTATAAATCAAATCATGATGAATGGCTCAGATGCTTGCTTCCTTAATAAGCTTCACCTCCATCATCATGATGACATCATTAGGGACACCTTGCATGCTAGGTGGCACTATGGTGGGGCCCTTAGGACACCTCAGCTGCTAACTCAATGCTTCTAGAGAATTCTAGAATTGTATCTCATAATGAACAGCTGAAATCGTGCCACGTGTCCTTAGCTTTTTCTTCTTCCCTTATATTAGTGCTATGTGGTGTCTTGGTGGGTCCCATGAGGACATCTTTCATACCACTTTGACCCACACAACTCTTGGGCTATGTTTTTGTACTTCTTGGAATGTCATCTTGGATCTTCAATCAAGTTCAAGTACTCAGATGGCTCAATTCCCAAGAAACTTCCCTTGACAAATTACCAAAATGCCCTTAGTTCCTCTTTATTTACTTTAATAATTATAGGGCATTATTTTCTTTGCACATTTCAACAGAATATTTCCTGACCCTGCTCTCTTTGACCTTTTGACCTAGATAAAATGACTAAAATTCCCTTGGCTCATTTTTGAATATTTCTAGACACTAGAACTGATGAACCGATATCATGGGCCTGGGCCTCTGATGACATCATATGGGCTCATTCAGTTCCAGCTTGCTTACTGCTTATGTTTCATAATCGGATATCGGGTGTCCACAAACTCCTTCAAAATTCACAAAGACGTGAATAAATTTTCCTACAGAACTCCTTTCAAGGTTTCATCATTTCCCTAACTTCTGGCTTCACAGGACACATCTTCCTATAACTTTTCATTTATATCTATGGTCTAGAAGGTCTAATAAAAAATTCATATAACTTTCATACTATGAGATAAATATCAACTATCCAGAACTCTAATAAAATTTCTATATAAGCTAGATTAACCAGCATAACTTTCTCTATCTACTGATAAAATTTAGGACTAAATGCTTCTGGGTAATTTTGAGCCTTTTCTAACTCAACTTCTATAATTACAATTTTGCCCTTGGAAACTTTTGGAAATTATACTTTTGTCCCTCAACTTTTCATAATTACAGTTAATGGCCCACAGCTTGTATTTACTTTCAATTTTGGCTTTGGGACTTTTGTATTTTTATTTTAGTCCCTTTCCAAAATGACTATTATACCCATAGGGACTTTCACTATTTACGTATAAGTCTATACTTTCACTCATTTACAATTTAGTCCCTAAAAATCCTCTGTATGTTTTTAGGACTTCTACTTAAAGGGGTCTAGTAGCTTATCTATTTTAGGCTACATACTGGGCTTATAGGCCTAAAAATTGGGATATGACATGTTGCAACAGAAAAATTAGCAATTGGATTAAAGGATGCTGAACAATAATCTGTTATGCATGAAGCAGTTGCTAGTTCTAGCTGTGCAAGTCATAAATCTAACATAAACTATAATAAGAAAGAGCATGAAGATGCAGAACAAAAAGATAAAGAGGTAAGCATGAAACATCTACCTTTTTCTAATGCATACATGTGTCCAAAGAAGATTTTAAAAGATAAATAGGAACAAGATATTCTGAATCTATTAGGGAAATTGGAAGTTAATATGCCACTAGTGGATCTAATTAGAAGTATACATAAGTATGTAAAATTCATGAAAGAACTCTGCACTAATAAAAGAATTTGCAAGCCAAATGAAAGGGTTCAAGTAGGATATAGTGTGTCAGCTTTACCTAAGCCATAACTCCCTATTAAATGTAATGATCTAGGTTCCTTTGCAATCCCAATCACCATTAGTAAGTTTCAATGTGCTAATGCTTTGTTAGATATTTTTGTAGCCATTAATGTAATACCAACCTTCATTTATACAACATTTGGCATAGACATAGGCTCACTTAATTAAACCTTTATGACAGTTCAACTTGTTGATTATACTACTAAGAAACCTAAGGGATTATTAGAAGATATATTAGTGAAGGTTAAAGACTTAATTATACCTACAAATTTATGTCTTGGATATGTCACATGAGTCAACCTCAGTAGGTCCTATTATTTTGGGGAGGCCATTCTTATAATAGCTAACACTATCATAAGCATGAAAAATGGGAGCATCATAATGGAAGTGGGTGATGATGTCATAACTTTTAATGTCTATGAAGTAATGAGACATACATTTGAAGATTACTCACTATTAGGCTTAAGTGCACTTGATGTATACAAGGAACAAACTAAAGAGGAACATGAATTATTGCTCCAAAATTTTGATAAGGCAGAAAGTGATATGCTTGAATCTAAAATTTCTTTTTCTATTACTATCCTTTTGAATGAAGGCTTTACAAAGAGCCAACATGAAAAATGTGTAGGTAAAGACATAGTTGTTGAGAATTTCATTGTAAGGACATAAATGGATAATGCAGCAGTTATATCATCAAGACTATTTCCACTATCTTTTGGATATGCCTATATTATGCTAGCTGTGGGTTAACTCTTAAGATGGGAAGAGGTTATACCAATAAGAGAAGATTAAGTAGATGGCATAGTATTTTAGGTCAATGGCCACTTATTGAAGCTGTACAAAGAGAATTTCAAACCACCATGATGTTCAGGTTGTCTCCTTCCTTGTTTTCCCACTTACATAAGTATGTTTTACACAATTTTACTTATATACTTGAGTTTTTATTTGTTGATTAAGTGTGGGGGAGGAGACCAAGTTAGTAGGGGTACATAGAAATTAATAAATTCATCTTGGATTCTGGTTCAGTTTTGTCCTAATTAGTTCAGCTTTTGCATGTGTTTGATTACTTCTTTAGATTGAGCACAATATAGAAATTAAGTGTGGGGGAGTAGTGTGTAAAATGGGTAAATAAAATCAAATAATTGATGTGTTATTGTATTCTGGTCGTGACCTTTATGTAGTTCTTGTCGCGACAAATATGTGCGAGTATGTCAAGTTTCTTCTCTATGAAAATTAGTCACGACCAATGCTTCTTTTTGTCACGACCAGGAGTTGATGTTTTCTAATATTACCTGTTTGTGATGTTTAGTCATTAATTGTTCTTTATCTTTGTCATGATTGTAACTCTCAATGAATTTTGGTTGTGACTAGATTAAAGCTTAGGTTACAACCAATTACTTTCTATGATCATGAGTCACAACCAGTGTTTATTTCTATTGTGACCGATATTCCATGTTTTTTGAAAACTTTTCTCTAAATTAAGTAGTCATGACCCACTGTCCTTTTTGAAAATTATTTCTTATTCTGATAGTTTCTTGGTCTATTGGAATTACATGTCATGGAATCAAATTGAATTTTGAACATATACTTTTGAACATTGGCAAGCTTGATGAAGTGTGAGTTGCTTGTTTTAGTGATTGACTACTGAAAATTGTGCAGTATAAATGATCGATCTCATGTATTTAGTTTAATACTTATGCAATCTTGTCATGGTTTGTTGACTAGGGTGAGTAAGCCATATAAAAGAATTTTGAGTCTCCAACATATACTCATTTATATTGTGTAATACCATCTAGTTTGGTAACTTTGCATAACTTGTCTCAATCCTTGATTCAAAACCACATTAACTTCTTGGAATTGTCAAAGTGATAAGGGCATTTCTTTCAAAACCCTTTTGACCAAACAGTAGCCACATAAAAATTAAATCGCTTGCACCCCTTTGAGACATTCAATTTCTTTTAAAATTCCATCCTTGATTAATAAATGTTGTATAAGATATTTGTTGCTGTAGTAAGTCTTTAATTGTGAAATAAATGATAAGTTGTATTACTTGGATATCTAAACTTCAATGTATTTGCTATCTAGTTCAATAGTTAAATGGAAAGAAAAGAAGAAAGAAAGAGTACAAAGAAAAGAAAAAAAGAGAAAAAAAATAGACCAGTTGACAAGTTGTTATATTCAACTTGAATGAAGGGAAATTAGCTTATGATTGATATTTTGTGTAGTTACACAATTCAAATTGGGATTAAATGTTGAAATGGTTTGAAGAAGTAAGATCATGTGCAATATTTCATTAATCATTGACATATATTTCCCTTTCATCACTTAGCCTTTCCAATAATACAACCTAATAAAAAACCCTTTGATTCATAACCCTTGTGGCATGCAGTGGTGGAGATGTAGGATGGTTACAAGCCTATGGAAAGCCTAAGCTAGATAGTTGAGTGAAATTATCTTAATAAGAGAATGAGTGAAATGCTACACCTTCTGAGGATATCTCACCTAGTTGCTCACTATGATTTAATTGCATGAGTTAGATTCTTTGATTGATATGAGATTAGTTTGGACTATTGCCAATTGAAGGGAAATGATTGATAATTGCAAGTACTTATGCTAAATCTGTTGCCAAATTTGTTGAACATGTGTGTTTGAATTTTAGTTTGATATATAATTTTGTTGCTAGTGCCAAAGCTAGGTGTGGGGGAGTTGATAAACACATATTTGTAATTATTTTAGTGTGTTTAAAGAGAGTTTTATTATTGATTTTTATCCATATTTATTAATATATTGGGCAATAAATAAAATAAAAATAGAACAAGTGGAAATTAATTTATATGATTTTAATGATTAATTTGATAAATAATGTATTAAATTTCTATTACAGGAATGTAGTAACATATTAGATGGAAGTGAGTTGATAGCTAAACAAGAGAAGATTTCATGTGCTAAAAGGGGAAAGTTAATAGATTAAGCATGTGTTGTACTAAATAAGTGGGCTAACAGAATCATATGGATATGGTGTTGAACAGAAGCAAATGGGCTAACAGCTGGTAGAAAGCATGCATATGACACACCTTGCATCACACATTCATTCTAGCTATTATTCACTCCATTCAGCTCACATCACTCATTACACACTCCTCCTATATAAATCATCATAGACCTTATGCATCAGATCTTTCCATATCACATTTTCCTTAGATCTTCATCCCTTATTGTCATACTCCAAACATCATCATTCATTCACTCCATCACAGCTTCCACTCCACATGCAATCTATACTCTCTCTATCTCTATTTTCTCTCTCTTATCTACAACTTTCCTCTGTTCTATGCAATAGAACCAGATGAAAGTTTAGTCTTCATCTTCATCTTATCCTTATACATTTACTATGATTTTTTCTGGTTTTACTGATCCCATTAAAGTCTTGATAGCAATAGAAGGCTAGAAGTTACTGTGCTCTCTTGAAGATAATGTCGAACCAAAATCCTTGAGATGAACAGGGAGTTTATTGTGTCTTTAATCCAGATTTAATTGTGTCAATTTGATGTAGTTAATTATAGAATTATTGATTTAATTAGAGTTACTAGATTATTAATGATTAAGGAACTGAGTTAGATTTCCTATTTTTGCATAATTGATGCTTTAATTGATTTTCATCCTTAAACCAAGTTGGATATGTCTGTAGTTAATTAAAATAACTCTATAATAGAGTACAATTGTATATGTTTAATTCATCTTCTTTTATCTCTTGAGTTGAATGATTCTTATTTCTCTATTCAATGTCTGCGAGTTGTAGCTTTGATTAAGATTTTAACTTGTAAGTTGTTAGCTAACATATTCTAATTCAATTTATTGACTATAAATATTCTATTGATATTGAAGGTAAGGTAGTCTCTAAGGGAACACACTTGTCATAGATACATCTTATCATTACAAACACCTAAAATCATAAACAATAGCATAAGATTTATATTCAAAATTTAGTCAATAGCTCATATCACAAATCATCTGATTAATTTGTTAATTTGTGGCTCATTAGATTAATTAGGAACTTTAGCATCCATTTAGGCTCCTTGTGAATTGACCTAGGTTATATTCACTTTACTATTTGTTAGCTTTGTGTGTTTGATAATTAAAATGACACTTATCAACTTATCATAAAGCCTTCGATAAATGAGAAGGAAATTTGCGAAGATTTTTTTTTTGAATTGAATTTATCTATAAGCTATTCGTTAAGGCTACTTATCTATAATAAATTTGCATAGAAAATTTGTTTTTTAAAGTGAATTTATTGATAAGCTATTCAACAAGGCTAATTATCAATAAAGCCTTCGATAAATAAGAAGGAAATTTGCATAGAAAAATTATTTTTTGAAGTGAATTTATCGATAAGCTATTCGATAAGGCTAGTTATCAATAAATCCTTCGATAAATGAGAAGGAAATTTACAAAGAAAATTTGTTTTTTGAAGTTAATTTATCAATAAGCTATTCGATAAGGCTACTTATAGATAAAGCCTTCGATCAGTGAGAAGGAAATTTGCAAATAATATTTGTTTTTAAAGTGAATTTATCGATATGCTATTTAATAAGTCTATTTATCGAATAACACTTTGATAAATTGGATATTCTAAAATATGAAGTTATGATATTTATCGAATAGCTATTCAATAAGACCATTTATCAAAGTCATTTTTGATAAGTGCCCTTTTCAATAAGCACTTCAATAGATGGAAGCAAATTCAGGAAGTTATTAAAGATTTATCAAATGATTCTTTAATAAGCTTATAACTTGCTTTGATTTGCTAAATTACCTTATGTACTCTTGTTTCTAAATATATTATATGGTTTAAAGATCAAAGAAATAATGTTTGAAAGTCTGGGTATATCATTCAAATGCAATTTGTGAAATAATTAATGTAATTATTATTAATTATTTAATAATTAGAATAATTTATATATTTATATTTATTTAAATTATAATTTTTATGTCTTATGAGTAATTAATTTTTTAATATTTTGATTTTTAAATTAGAATATGAATTTATTAATAAATATTTAGTAAGGGTAATAATATCCTTTGTATGTTTCGCTACCAAATTTTTCATCACTTCTAACCAACCAAACAAAAACTTTCTATCAAACTATTTTCTTTTCCAGTGCCAACCAAACATCCACTAGGTCAATAACTTTCCATTCCCTTCCCTTCCTTTCCATTATCTTCCTTTCAATTCCAACCTTGTTTGTCAACCAAACAAGCCCTAACGGATGAGATTTGGCACATAAAAAAGTCTATCGGAGAATGTACATCGAACACCCCTCGCCACACTATCTAATGGTACAATGTGTGATCTTCCATTATGATGCTATCTGAAGGTATGAGTTTAACGGGAGTGCATACTCTTCCTTTTCTTTTTCTCATTTTCTTATCAGTATTCCATCAGTATTTTTGGTTAAAAAATAAATGGTTCAGATTTAATATATTATAAAACTAATATTATACTATTTTATAATTTTTTATACTACAATTATGAATTGTATTGATCAAGTTTCAACAGTTTACCTTTATTTATTTATGTTTATAATAATAATTTTATAAAATATTAAATATAAATTATCTATTTTTTAATCTAATGGTAGATATGAGATTATGAGAATAAAATGAAAAAAAAATGAAATGGAGTTAAACCAAATCTGAGTTTAACATTTAGTTGAATAGTTGTATTGTGTTCCTATTTCTTTAGGTATTAACTTCTTTTTTAGGGTTAAAGGTACATCTATATCCTAAAGTATTTTGTAGTGTATATAATACCATTAAGTATTTTTCTAGGTGCACCAACTCTACAAAAAAAATTGAAACCTGCAGCAGTTTGTTTGTAGTGATTAAGTGAAAAATGTTGCAACGTGTCACTTTGTAGCGGTTTTCATGTTAACTGCTGTAAATTGCAGTCATTGACTGTGAACAGTGCCAATAGAGATATTTGTAGAGGTTTTAACCGCTACAAATTTAGTGCCAAGTTCACACCATATGGCAGGAACACATTTGTAGCAGTTAAAACTACTACTAATATTCGTGCCACAACCCGCGAATATTTTGCAGTGGTTAAGAACCATTTCAAATTTCCTGACGTATGAAATTTCTATATTTTGTAGTGGTTTAAAACCACTGCAATATACCCCGAGAAAAGTGACATTTCTGGTTCCTCTATGGTGTCATTTTGTTGCAGTTATAACTGCTGCAAATTTCTATGATGACTAATGTTTTGACACATGTCAATGACTGTTGATATTTGCAGCAGTTTGTCTTTAATAAACAGATACAAAAGGTCAAATTGCTAACAAAAATGTGCTTTCAGCAACCTATAAATACCCCCACTTTAATTTCAAAGTTTTTCCGTTTACATATAGCGAAGCTCTACCGAATTGTGATAAGAACTTTTGTTTGACATGAATACTAAGCTTTTAGTTTACTTTTAAGGTATGTTTAGTTTGCTTTTGAGGTACAGATATAAATTTATTGACTCAGTTTATTTATTTATTTAATTTAGTTATATTGTGTTTATCTATTACTACTTCTTTTACATTATTTAACTGTTTATTTAGCATAGTTTAGATGGCTAGGTGGATTAGGAATACCTTTTTACTAGGAATATTTTCAATATGTTGGACTTTATTTTTATTTTTTGATAAGGAATATAAATTGGATTTATTTTTATTTGTTGATAAGGAATATAAATTGGACTACAAATACCTGTATGATTAGGAATAGCTGTTGGACTTTATTTATATGTTCATTAGTAATATGGATAAGATATGGATAAGAAGAATTTTTATTCATATTTATTTAATATTTTTTTCATGTTTTTATTTTAAATAGGATAAGTCATCGACATGGTACACAGCTGATGGATGAGTAATACAAAACTAGGCTTAGCCAGAGTGTTATGCTGGTTGTAGGGATTCTAAGTTGGATATCAGCGTAGATGATTATAAGATTGACCAACTTAATGAGACAATCATGTTGTCTCTATTTAAGAGATGAGCTCCTCAGACAGTATTCCTGCCAATATTAGGCAAGCAAGGGACCAAGAGGGGCAGGAAATAGATTGGGGTTGACCAGGAGGGCGATGAGGGGATTACTGGTAGCCAAGTAGAGGATCAACCCCTTTGTAAAAGGTGACAAATGGGGCAATTAGTGGAAGTCATAGGCAATCATTTATTTAGTTTTTGTTTTATGATTTATAATTTAAATTTTATATAAGTTTGAATAATATAATTAATTTTAAATTACACCTTTTTTGAAATTATACTTTGTAGACCAGCAAGGGATCAGGTCAACTAGCAGGATGATAGCTATAAATATCTCTATGATGACAAGAGGGCATGTGATAGTGTTGGTCAACTGTATAGACTAGGCAATCCAACATGGGGGCCAGCTGTACAATAAATACCTGCGGTTGCTTGCAAAGGGTAGACCTATTTTCCTATCAACAAGAACACTTGGCAGGCGATGGACAAACTGATGTAGGACATAATGTGGGAACTAATAAATGTAATTAATTTAATACCATCGGTTATTTAAATATGAATATTTTGTTGAAAATTAGCATTTAATTTAGTTAATTGTAGACTAAGTTTGTGGTGGAAGATCGTATATGAGAGAACACTATTAGAAACTCGGGGAGGACTGGAAGAATGCAAGGTTGGCCCTGTTTCATCAGGCAAAGGGTGACAGGATGCAGAGCGAGGAGGAGATAGTGAACGATGTGCCCAATGGTATCCCTATGCACCCCTGCACAGGATTGGAGGACGTTTGTAAGATCACAGTTTACACCGTAGGCTAAGGTATGAATTTAGTTAATTAAATTTAGAATATTTAGTTCTTTGCCCACTTGACTGACCAAATATGTTACTTCATTTTAGGAAGCATCACAGAGAGATGTCGTCTCAAGTGTCCGTCACCAGACCAAGCAGCATATGGGCGGCTCGAGACCCTTTTCAGTTGCTTAAGATGAGATCATAAGTAAATAAATTAAACTATTGATAAACTAATTCAATATTTACATATTTAATTATAATTAACTTTCAGGAGAGGAGGATCATGGAGAAGTGTGCATACATGCTTACGATAGGAAAGATATGGCCTAAGTTGTATAGGCTTTGAGATGGGACTCATATATTGGAAGGGGTAGAAGAAGTTGTAGCATGTATTTAATTAAAATAAATAATTAATATTTTTTAATGTGTTTAATTTTTTCCAATTGAGTTGACATGCGGGAAACTCTGCCTATGCATGTAGCTGGCCCTAAGCCCGGGTAAAGGAGGAGGGTTGTGTTAGGCCCCGACAACCAATATAAAATTTGTCAAATCTTATGAACGTGGACATACGAAAAAATTGGGCTAACTAGGTCGTTGCCCAGTAAGTAACGCGCTATATGGCTCGAGCATAGTGAGAAGTGAGCAAAACCACTATATCATCGCTCGGATATAGTGTTAAATGAGTAAGGGTACCGCTCTCTTACGGATAGAGGCAGCTAAAGAAAAATCTTGGAAACTAAATGGGTTGGAGAAAAATCTCAAGAGAAAGATTAGATTTGGCACTTGAAATATTGGAACTATGAACAGAAAAGCATAGGAGGTGGTGGGCATAATGGTAAAGCGAAAAATTAACATCTTTTGCCTTCAGGAAACTAAATGGGTTGGAGAAAAGTCTCGAGAAATCAATGAGTTCAAATTTTGGTACACAGGTAAAACATGTACGAGGAATGGTGTTGGTATCATTGTGGATAAAGAGTAGAAGATGAATATGGTGGATGTTAAAAGGATTGATAACAAAATTATATTTTTAAGAATAATTGTTGGTAGGGATACATTCAACGTTATTAGTGCTTATGCACCTCAAGTGGGAATAGAAACACATCTTAAAGAAAAGTTCTAGGAAGATTTGGAGGGGCTGATTCAGAGCATACCACTTACTGCGAAGATTTTTATTGGTGGGCACCTTAATGGTCATGTTGGTAAGGAGGTAGGGCAATATAGAGGGGCTCATGTTGGTTTTGGTTTTGGAGAAATTAATAATGAGGGCAATCTATCCTTGAGTTTTCCTTAGCTTATAATCTTAAGATTTCCAACACGTGCTTTAAGAAGCGGGAGGAGCACTTGATCACATATAAGAGTGGGGTCCATAGGTCATAGATTGATTTCTTTTTGGTAAGGAGTCATGCTAGAAGACTTTGTACAAATTGTAAAGTGATTCTAAGGGATGGAGTGACAACCCAGCATAGGTTAATGGTCATTGACGTGCGTATTAAGTGTAGAAAGGAAAAGCATTGACATGTTTAAAACACAAGAGTCAAGTGGTGGCAGTTAAAGGAGGAGAAGAGGGAAACTTTTAAAAGAACTATATTGAATGAACGATTTTGGGAGGAGCAGGAAAATGCTAATATCATGTGAAGGAAATGGCAGAGAAGGTTTGAATGGTTGCTAAAGCAATTTTGGGAGAATCTAAAGGTTTTGGTCGATGAGATAAGGAGACT
Organism: Leucaena leucocephala; assembly: GCA_037074615.1. Classification (NCBI taxonomy): domain Eukaryota; kingdom Viridiplantae; phylum Streptophyta; class Magnoliopsida; order Fabales; family Fabaceae; genus Leucaena; species Leucaena leucocephala. The sequence goes on from CM073534.1 coordinate 5,842,102, forward strand.
TGGTGGTAGAACATGGATGTACAAGAGAAAGTTAAGAACAAGAGAGACTATTTTAAAGCTATACACTTATGTAATAATACTGAAAATTGGGGAAAGTATCATTTAGCTAAGAAGGAAACTAAGAAGGCAGTGAGTATAGCTCATTTTAAGGTTTTTGAGGAATTTTATAAGGAGTTATGGACAAAATCAGGAGAACAAAAGATTTATAAGATTGCAAGAGACAGGGAAAGGAAATTGAGGGGTTTGGATCAAGTACAATGTATTAAGGATGAAGAAGGCAAGGTTTTGGTTGCAGATAGTGATATTAAAGAACGGTGGGAGACCTATTTTTATAAATTGTTTAATGACTAAGGAGGAGGGTCGAGTTATGAGGTAGGGGATTTAACATGAGAAGTTGAACCAAATTTGGCATTTTACTGTTGGATCCGTGTTAGCGAGGTTCAATAGGAACTTAAGAAAATGGAAAATAGTAAAGGTGTTAGACCTGACGGTACTCCTATTGAAGTTTGGAAGTGTTTAGGCAAAGTGGGGGTGGTGTGGCTTGTTGAGTTGACATACGGGAGTTTCAGGGGCCCTCCTTGAATCCCACCCATCACTCCTAAAGGCTTATGGCTGACCTTAGTACCTCGGGAGGATCATAAGACTTGGTCTCGGTCCCACACCAATGACACTAAGACCATCATCAACTGCTCCTAACCCATCTCACTACCCATTGTCATATCAGTACACGCTGCAGCAACCCAGACAGCATAAGACTCTAGTGCCAAAGCCAACTATCTGTGGATGAACTGTGGGATAAGTTCAAATGTGAGATATAGGACCAGGTGCATAGCCAAATATAGAACATGGTCCATACTATGTATAACCAGATGTAGAACCAGATGGACATCTTCTTAAGGGTTATATTGACACAAATTATGGGTCTCACAACTACTCTGCCATTACCAACTATTCCCATCCCAAAAATAGTCATACCAGTACCATCGTAGCTGGCACTACCCTCACTAATTCCACAGTAGTTGTCACCGCCAATATCAACGAGGATGTACAAGATGATGCACAACATCCGTAGGTGGATTTGTGTATTTTTTTATAAAAATGTTATTACATAAATACTTTGAATATTATGAATTTAAATAGATAAATTTTATTTTATTTTATTGTTTCAAAAGTTTTAGTTTATGTCAAAAAAATTTAGTGTAGTTTAATTTAATGGTTTATAACCATTGGAAAGTTACCAAAATTCACATTTGTAGCAGTTATTAACAACTACAAAATTTTGAATTCGAAATAAAAAGTTCCCCCCATATTAGTAAATTTTGCAACCGTTTGCAAAGGTCAAAATTTGAAATTCAAATTTGCCTCCATCATTGTTAACTTTTTGTAGTGGATTACAACTATTGTAAATGCCAAATTTCAAATTTAATTTTCCCTTCATCCCTATTACCTTTTGTAGCGGTTTGTAACCGCTATTAATTTGAGTTGCAATTGATTTGATCGTTATGTGTTTTTGAAGTAGTTTACAACTGCTACAAATGCCAAATTTTAAATTTAATTTTCCCTCCATCACTGTTACCTTTTGTAGCGGTTGGTAACCGCTACAAATTTAAGCTACAATTGATTTGACTATTGTGAGTTTTTGTAGCGGTTTGTAACCGCTACAAATATTTGACTGGGACTACTTGTCTATATAAGGGGTCAATCTTTAGTTCAGCTTCATAATAACTTCCAATATAGTTTTTACTCTCACATATTCTCCATGTCACTAATACAACAACAATGGATAAGACGTGGATCAACGTGCTATGTACTACCTCTTGATATCTAGCTGGACTCAACTATTTCTTGGACTTTGCATTCAATAATGAGTCGATCAATGGTAAGATTAAATGTCCATGCCCTATATGTAATTTTAACGAGTTGCATCCAAGAAATATTGTTAGGGACCATTGTTAAGCCTTTCCCATGGAATTATATAATTTGGACTCTACATGGAGAACAATATGATATGCTTGTTGAGTCAACACTGACTATATCAGGAATAGGAGTTCGAGTAGATCAACCTATTGCTATGAATTATGCATTACATGATGCATTCAGTATACATGAAGTTGACACTCCTGATAAAGTACAAGGCCTTGATCCAGAGTTGAAGCAGAATGACATTGCTCGAGATTTTTTTGAATTGAAGAATGAAGCTAACAAGCCTCTGTATCATGGGTGTACAAAGTATTATAAATTGTCATTCTTAGTAAAAACGTAATCATATTAAATGTTTGTGAGGTATCATAGACAATGTCATGTCCATGCTATTAGAATTGCTCTGAGATGCTTTCCCCAAAGCTGTATTATCGCTGTCTTTTTATGAAGTAAAAAAGATTATTAACAAGCTTGGATTGAACTACAACAAGATTATTGCATGCCCAAATGACTGTATGTTGTACTGGGGAGAGGACACGAACAGAGAGATATGTAAACATTGTAGCACTTCTTGATACAAGACAGTGAGAAAGGGAAAGAAGTAGAAGAAGAAACCTATAAAATTTCTTCAATATTATTTGTTACTTTAATTTAAGTTAATTTTTATCTATTAATAATAACGATTTAAATTGTTAGGTACTTCCTATTGAAACTACGGCTGCAGCGAATGTATATGTCATCAAAGATGGCGGAGCATATAAAGTGGCATGTTCTTGAGTAGAATGCATATGAGAAGCTAAGACATCCGCGGGATTCAGAGTCTTAGAAGCCGTTTGACTCATATTTCCCATATTTTTCCTGTGATCTAAGAAATGCTCATCTTGCTTTGGTTATCGATGGTTTTAACCCATTTCGGTGTGCATGAAGCATAGCTCATTTTTGTTTTCGTGATCTTCCCTGGAAAGAAAGAACTAGGAAATGATATAGGAATGTATCTATAGCTATTGATACAAGAGTTGATAAAGGTGTGTACGGATGGCGTCGAGACATATGACTTAGACAAGAAGCATCTATTCAATCTCTGTGAGTTAATGTGAACAATAAGTTATTTTTTGAGTTTGAGACTTTGTCCAGCTAGAATGTGCATATTAGGTTGGCCTCTCTTGAGTGCAACTTTGACACCATCTCAACATATATTTAGATTGCAACTGGGTCTGCTTTGATGGAAAACAAGAAAAGAGATATCCTTCAGCCACTTTGTCTAGTATTGACATATATCGGCAGTTAAAAGATGTTAATGTTGAGTTTGTCAAGAATATTGAGGATCTCGAGTGACTAGGATGACAGTCTTACATGACATCTGACAGTCAGCCTCCGCAGTGGTGCAAGAGAAGCATCTTCTTCACTTTTCCTTATTGGAAGCATAATTTTCTATGCCACAGTTTGAATGTCATGCATATTGAGAAAAAAAGTGTGCGACAATATGCTTTATACATTACTCAATGAGGCTAGAAAGTCTAAAGATCATCTCGCAGCTAGGAAAGATTTACGAGCTTTAGGAATTCGTGATCAGGCTTGGCTAGATGACAATGACAAGTTTAAGCCAGCTAATTTTACCTTGACAAAGCATAACAAGGCTATCTTCCTTTTGACGCTAAAGAACATCAATGCTCCTGATGATACTCTGACAACATATCAAGGTATATCGATCTCCAATCTTGAAAGGTTTATGGGTTAAAGAGTCATGACTCGAATGTTCTGTTGCAATAACTCCTTCCTTTGGCTTTAAGACACATGCTTCCTTCTAACATATATGTGGTATTGGTGGAGCTGTGTTCTTTTTTTTAGAAATTTGTGTGTGAAAGTCTTGATACCTCAAGCCCGATCAGTTGTAGGAAAAAATTATTCTTACACTATGTCACTTAGAGATGATATTTCCTCCACCTTTTTCACTGTCATGGTTCACTTGATGATCTACTTAGTTTAAGAAGTAAAGCTTGTTGGCCCAGTTCAATATTGCTGGATGTACCTTGTTGAGAGGTATGAGAAACTTTATCTTTGCATATTTTATTTGGTACTTGTGCTTCCATAAACATGTACTATTGTTAATCAAATGTGACAGTGTAGATACTTGGGAAAATTGAAAACATATGTTCATAATAAGGTGTGGCCAGAGGGGTCAATAGCAAAAGGTTATTCAAGTGACGAGGTCCTAACTTTTTGTTTAAGGTACTTTGATGACATGGAGACATCTTTTAACCACCCATGTCTCATTGACGATGATCCTCCTCATCCTACCATGTCTATTGATTTGTTCCTTCCTATTGGAAAACCTACTAAGAAACTATATGCACACAGACATGTTCTGATAAATTACAGCCAAGTTCATCTTTCCTCCTATAAGTATATATACACATAAATTAAATGCATAATATTTTTTATACTTGTAATTCAATTTATTCATATATAACACTTAGATTACAAATTATACTTCATAATATAGGGAGTATATAAGTCATGTTAGGCGCCAGCTATGAGTACATGGGCAAACTTTTGTTGAGGTTGATAAAAGAGTCTATCGAGAGTTTCATGATTGGTTTACACGACGAATGCCAATGACAATAGACCTTACATAGCCAAATTTAGAAATCTTTCACTTTTCCCATTAGACCATATGAGAAGGTATACCATGTATAATGTTAATGGGTTCAAGTTCTGCACAGTTACACGTCACCAGGAATTGCTAACACTAAACTCTAGGTTTGTGACACATTTGGGATGAGGAGTTATACTAGTACCAATGATGGTGACATACGAGGTATCACTTATTATGAAAAGCTTATTGGCATCGTCGAGTTAAATTACTAGCTTTTCATAGTAACTCTCTTCAATTGCTCCTAGCAAACACGACATCTTCACAAGGTCTTGTTGTTGATCACTTAAGCATCACATCTATCAATGTTTCCAAGCTCAATCATATAGGTGAATCTGAAGATGATGAGCCCTTCATTTTGGCCTCTGAGGTGCACAAGGTTTATTATGTGGAGGAGGAGAAACATAAAGATTGGAATATGGTGGTGTTGGAAACTGTGCCCTATGGGCCAATCATTGTCTTATGAACATTGTTGATTTATGAATTTATTAATTGTGTTATCATATTATTTGCATGTTTACTACGATGACCATCCTTAGAAAACTCATGATCTTATCCTAAATGTCCCTGGTTGGTCATCTATACGGGAGCAGAGATGAAATAAGACCAGTATGACATTGAAGATGTATAGAGATATAAATCAAAGTCATAGGCACATGTAAGAGTACAAGGTATTGGACCGACCCGCTATGAGAGAGCTGCATGGGTTAAGTCATAAGCTTCTCTCATATATAAACCATGTCACTATACCCTTTAACCTGAGATCATCATGGATTCCTACATGACAAACGCTCAGCTTTGACCTAATCAAAAGTCACTTTTGACCGAGTGATCATAAAGACTATGTTTGGGCTTAGTGGTTTTTCATGCAGAGGAATATGAATGGTCAAGATGGAATTTATCCCTCACATTTGTAGAGAGATATTACTGAGCCCCTCGATGAGTGAGTCTGAGAAATGTATGGCCATACTGTAATGGAAAGGTAGTTCCATTTCTATAGTCAGACTACTCAGGGATCGAGGAATTAACGGTCAGGAATAGGAGGATGACATTCTCCATGCCTCACCCATGACCAAAATATCGCGTGATATAAGGGACATCATATGGTTATATAAAAGGTTACATCATTTAACGATCCTCATATGATTTGGGTAGTCGTGATGTCTTGCTAGAGACCGCTTGCGACTTGCGAGCCAGTATAGCAAATGGCCCACTGCCAACTTCATGTGGGCCTACAGGGTCGCACACAAAATAGCCCAACACGAGCTATTATGTCCATATTCATTGAATCTAAGACATGTCCATATTCAATTAATGATCCAGGGTAGATGTATATATTTATTTATATTTATATTCGTATATATATAAATTCATATATATTATATATAAGAGATATTTACAAGATTTAATTTATAAGGATAAATTAAATCTCTATCACGTTTGAATTTAACATTCAAATTAATATGATATCTCATATAAGAGATATTTACAAGATTTAATTTATAAGGATAAAATTAAATCTCTATCACGTTTGAATTTGAAATTCAAATTGATATGATATCTCAAATTTGATTTATGAGAATAAATCAAATGTAATTCTGTCTTATCTTTATTTTAAACTAAATAAATGGTGAATTAAATCTGTGGGACAGATTTAATACAAACACTATTTATTTAATTAGTTTCTTATCAAATTATACAATATATGATATTGTATTAATTTTAGAATTAATATAAGATTAATTCTAAAATCCAAGTATGTGGTAACATGCATAGCATCCTATATATCTGATATTTAGGAGCTACAGTTGATATAGAAAAAAAGTGTGAACAGGAATCCGCAAAAGATTTACAGATAAGAAACTACCGAAATAGAGACGGAGAGGATGAATTCTTGAGCAAGCCCTGGAGGGACAGGGGCACTAGCACGTTGTTCATGGTTAGAACACTGTTCGTGTGGATACCAGTAGAGGAAGCTGACCTGAGTCATCGACTTCTTACGATTGAAAAGAGATCACGAGCTGCGGAGAGAAGCTATGGACGTCGCAACCAGAAGCTAAGAAAGTCGCGACTGAATACTGAGGGTAATACTTCTTTCCACGTGACTTAAACACATACGGTAGATCCTAGCAGGGAATGGAAAAAAATTTAAGTTAATTTTTGCTGCGTGTCTTCCAATTCCTTACAGTAGTATCAGAGCCATGCCGTTTTGTGTTCAACTTAAGTTTGATTATTGATTCATATGATATATGTTAGTCGTAGCCAATCATATGATAACATGCATTTTATGTGTGATATATAAGGATCCGTTTTATGTATGACATATAAGGAATCTGAAAGGGAATTGAAATCGGTGGTGCATGCATTTTGATTTGATCAATATTGATGGGGTCTAAGAAAAATGAATTCATATTGGTGATTATTTATGAAAAAAAAAAATCTCGGGCCGCTGCCCCAGACCCCGCCAAAAGGGTCATATAAATGTCTTCCAATTCCTTACAGGTGGTTTACCTCAAGCAATGGTATCTTTTTGACATGGGTGATGGTGACATTACTGCTTACGACAACGAGCCCTTACAACCGATAAATTTTGAAAAATATTTCTCTCAAGGTGATGACAATTTAGCCATTATTAGGTATGTGCCTCTTCATCCAAATTTAAATTTCAATTCAATATAATATGGTTATAAATTAAACTTAACAATATTTTGTTATAAAAAATTTCTTTTTAGGTAGAATGATGATGACAATGAATGACTTTTCTTACACTTCAAATGTTTAATGTAACATTTCTTCTTCTACGACATTAATTACAAAAGAAAATAAAATGCAAAAAACATAAAGAAATGCAAATTTGTAGTGGTTTTATAACCCCTACAAAAATAAAGTAACCATTTCAAAGTACATAAAATTGTTGCAAAATCATTCCTAGTGCCTACAAATACACCTCCGCTCCTCCCATTTTCACTCGCTCATCATGGTTGTTTTCTGTGGTTCCTTTTCTCTTCTTCTTTCCATCTCTTCATGCTTCCTTGATATCTTTGATACATTGTGGTAAGATTATATTAATTTATAAATTTATTTCTCTTTTATATTTATATATTTATTTTAATTAATATGATTATTTATGATTTTCAGGAGCTTCCTATACAAATTATTGGATTTATTTAATCATTTTTATATCATATTTGTCTACTTTCTTCACTTTCTAATTCTATTGTACACCTTCTTTTATCAACTTCAATAAATTTCTATCTATCTAATATCAATTTGTACACTTTCTATATATTAAAAATTTGTTACAAAATAAAATATATTAAATTTAATTATATTGTATAGCTAAATAATAAATTTAATTACCACAATAAAATTTTAATCTCTCCAATTTGTTACATTATTTATATATCTACATATAGATATACATTCTATTAAAAATTTATATATTTAAATATATACATTACAGGGTTTTTTAAAATTTTTACAACATATTGTAGTGGTTATATAACTTCTACAAATGCTTGAAGCGGGCAAAATTCTTTTTTTAAAACTTTTTAAACTTTTGTAGAAGTTACAAAACTGCTATAAAACTTTAGCACCAATGTGAAAATTTTCATTTGCCACCAAAATTGTATGGAAGTGATTTAAATTTTTAATTGAAGCTCTTTCATAGCTATTTAAGGGGACAATATAAGTCTAGATATTTAACTTGCCAATCAATACAGTTAAATCATTACTTTTTACTGTCCATTTGAAAATTTATTTCTCTTCATATACATATCCAAATAAGGCATATTACCTATGTATTTAAATCTCTAGATGTGTAATAATTTCTCATACAATTTTATGAATTAATTCCTTCATTTGCTAGGTCAAACTGAAGCCACAATAAAACTACTTTAGGACTTACGTTTTTACCATTTGGCTTTCTTTCATAAATCTCATAAATTATTCCAACATCTATAATTCATCAAATTGATTCCCATACACTCATATACAACATGGAGTAATGTTATAATTATTTCATACATTTTTGTTTACATGTAATGACATGAATATAGTTGGCAATTTATACCATACATGCTAGAACAAATAATTGCCACTTTCTTTCTTCCCTTCTTTAGCTCTTCTCCATGCATACCTTTTCCATCATGCTTTATCTAAATTAGTTGGTTTTGGAATGGTAAGATTTTGGGAAATCTCAGTAACAAACAGTACCACTTAAATATGCAACCAGTGAGCAGAGGGAATATTGTTCCTGAAAGAATTAGTCATAATAGAGATATGGCCAGTAGTAGTAGCTATTATAGAAAAAGGAAGAGATAGTGGCATAACAGAAGGCCTACTAGAGGGAACTTCAGAGGCAATACAAGTAATAGAGACTCGAGATTCAGAGTATGTGACAAGTGCGAGAAAAATCATGGTGATAGACCATGCTTGATGGGACAAAATGTCCGTTACACATGTGGGAAACCTGGACATTTTTCTAGAAATTGTCCTCAAGCAGTGAATGGTCAAAGGCCACAAACTCAAGATTGAGTATTCGCACTAACAAGGGAAGATGTTCAGAAGTCACCTGAGATGATACAAGGTACCATCTATCTCAATAATCACTCTGTGATTGCTATATTTGATTTGTGTGCAAGTCATTCCTTTGTTTCCTATGAATGTGCTAAACATTTAGGCCTTACAATTAGAAAGTTGTGTCATATCCTAATTTTCCCTATATGTATAATACTGATAGTGGAAAGAGGTTTAGAAAGGATCATGATGAATATCAGAAGAAATGATAAAGGTTATAGGAGTATTGAAGAAAGAGAAGGACCTAAACGCAAAGTAGAAAAGGTTAAAGGCCAAAAGTTAAAGTAGAAACAAGATTTGGGCCAAAAGTGGTAATTTCCAAAAGTTAAGGGACTTAAATGTAATTAAGTAAAAAGTTCAAGGGCAAAATTGTAATTATAGAAAGATCAGCCTGGAAAGGGTTATAACTGCCCAGAAGTTTTTCAGTCTCACATTCCATTAGTAAATAGAGGAAGTTACGCTGGTTAATCTGGCATGATACAGAAATTTTATTAGGGCTCCAGACAGCAGAAAATTATCTAATAGTCTAAAAGTTATCTGAATTTTTATCAGATCCCATGGACATCATATATAAGTGGGTGAATTATAGGAAAGTGTGCCCTATAGTTTCAGATGTCCTAGATCTAACAGAACTCTAAAAGAAGTTCTGTATAAAAAGTTATTCACATATTAGTGAATTTTGACGGGAGTTTGATAACACCCATGATCCGATAATGAAATTTATCAGTATGTAAGCCTAGATAGAATGAGATCAGATGATCTCATATATAGACCCATGATGATGCCAAGAAAGGCCAAAAACCCAGGCTACCAGTTCATCAATAGAAGGGGCCAGTGTCTAGAAAAAGTACAAAATTACAAAAATGCCCCTAGATGCCTAGATTATACTAGAGATGGATGGAGGGCATTTTGATCATCTGAGATAGGCTAAAAACGTGGTACATGGAATAAATATGATTAGTTGAGCCAGTATATGCCCTGAGGCAATTCAAAGAGGGGTGAAATGACAATTATGCCCTTAGGGTTAGTCTAGTGCAAGAAAGGACACCAAGGGTATTTTGGTCATTTTCCAAGGGATTGATGGCAGATAAATATTTAGTATATCATTGTAAATGGTATGAGAATCCTAGACATTAATTTCTAGGACAGAATACATATCCTGATATATTATAAAAAATTAGGAACAAAACACAGTCCGGTTGTTGTGAAACTGCTCCGATCGATACTGGATTAGACTGGAATTTTCCAGAAGCTTCCTTACATGGACAGCACGCCACATACCCCTCTTAGGTGTCCCATGAGCTGTCCCACATGATGTCATAATTATTCTTTTTAGAAAAAGTTAAATTCAAGATTAAATGTGAGCCCTTGGATCAAATAGTATACAAATCAATCTTGGCCATCCATTTCAACCCAAATTTCTCTATAAATACCCCCTCATTTCAGACCTATTTGGAAGCCCTTGGAACCATGGGGAAACTCTTGCAAAATTTTCACTCAACCAAGAAAGAAGCACACAACTTGAAGCAAGAAGCAAGGTAATCATCTCCCTTGATCTTGAGCTTTGTTCTAGCAAGTTAGCTCTTGGTTTTAAGGGGTTTTTGTGCCCTATTTCCATTATGGTTTCTTCTTGAAGTGCTGTCCATATGTGGTTAAAATATGAGTTTTATATTATGGATAGTTTAGACAAGCTTAAACAAGCTAGAATCAAGTGGTATAAGCTTGGAAATTCAAGAATGTTTGGATTAGGGTTTTGTGTTCTTGCTGGTACTATATGTGGTATTGTTTATATTATGGAATTTCATAATTTTGATACTTCCAATGAGTTTAAAATGGAAAATTGTGTGGGGATAAAGTAGGAGAACAAGTATTGGAAGCATTGGAATCAAAATGTGAATTTTTGGGAATCAAGGGCTTCCCTTCGGTTTGGTACTGTAGCAACTGAAGTGTTTTGATTTTAGAAATTATATTTTCATATTTGGATTCTACATAAAAAATTATGTGGAAAGGAACCATGCAAATTTATTTTGGAAAGATGGAAGTATGGAACATAAAAGAGGGAAAGAAAGGAAGTTAGTTAAAACCTAGTCTTGAATTTGGTTTCAAGTTGAGTTGTAACTTGATATTATTTTGTAATGGATAGGTTTTGACATTTGTGAAGGAAGGAAAGCACCTCAAGAAGACCTTGAAAAGGATAACTAAGAGGTAGCAAGGATACCTAACTATAACTCATGTTTGTTTAATTGTTTTGCTTGCTTGTTGATTATGGTGTTTGGTTGAGCTTGAGCTTATGTCATCATGTTATGATGAAGTATGAATGATTGCAACTCCTTGGAAGTTATGTCATGACAATATGCATGTTAGAGTTTTCTTATGTACCATTATGAAGTAGCTCCCATCTCATGATAACATGTTAAGCATCCAATTATTCATGCATGATATTATAGTTTGTGTAACTTGCTATTAGGATTTCCATGAAATCTCATTCCTTCCACATGCATAACTATGTTTTAGGTTCTGGATCCTCTCAAGGTAAGAGAGTAAATGTTGATGATTAAGTTTGTATAACAAGTTACATGACTTACATGACACCATATGGTGATATGCTAGCATGTATGGTGTATGTTTCTGTAACTATATTTTAAGGCTGACGCTTTGTGATGATGGTTGTAATATCTAAACCAACGAGTTTTAGTCTGAAACTTGGCATGATTAAATTTAAGATACATATCTTTAAGTTAACACAAAGAAAGCCTCATTTGGATAAGTATCCGAATTGTTATGATTTTCCAAAGTTGGAAGTAAGATCTGGAATTGAGATAAAATGAGTGCTGAGAGGCAGTGATGTTCACGCAATGATTTCATATATCAAATGAACCAGTTTTTCTATGAAATTTTATGAACTTAAAGAGGACGTCTAGAGCTTCAAATCAATAGGTAACAAAGTTCATTTGGATAATTAAACAAGAAGAAATGAATTTTTGAAGTTAAGCAAAGAAACTGGAACTTCCAGATTTTACCAAATGAACAGTGATATTTAACCATTAAACTGATTTCATGTGGACAAGAAAACCTAAGTTTCATATTTTTCCCTCAAATATCTATGAAGGAGATTTCATATAAATTAGAACCACATTATTTCAATTTTTCTATAATTAATTATGAATTTTCAAATTAGGATACATGTTCTGGAGTTACCAAATGAACAGTAAAAGTGAACAGTACCCAAGTGCAATTCTTTTAGAAATTAATGATTTCAAAGCAAATGATCATGTAATTGGTTCCAATAACTTCTAATGGAGTATAATTGAGGTTAAAAGTAAGGATGTGACAAGTTGCATTATGACATATGTGTGACAACCCCTACAAATGCTAGAGTAGTTACATCAGATGTTTGTCTAAATAGTGTTATTCGATATGAGCGTTGTTGCACTACTCTAGACCTGATATGTATGCCTTTCCTTGAGATTGATGTCATAATGGGACTGAACTGGTTATTTACCAATAATGTGATGCTGGATTGTAAGAACAAAACTCTAATTCTTTGTTCACAAGCCGCAAATGTAAATCTAGAAGTGAGACTAAATTTCATAACAGAGGCTCAGGCAGATAAATGTTTATGAAAAGGATGTCAAGGATATATGGTCTTCTTTCTATTCAAATAGAAGTAGAAGAAGGGATTGAAACAATTCCAATAGTTAAAGAATTCCCCAAAGTTTTTCCAAAGGAGATTCAAGGATTACTTCCAGAACAAGAAGTAGAGTTTGCAATCGACATTGTACATGAAGATGTACCAGTATCCAAAGCCCCATATCGTATGGCTTCCAATAAGATGATTGAATTAAAGAAACAAATTGAGGAGCCTTTAGAGAAGAGTTTCATTTGACCCAGTGTTTCTCCATGGGGTGCTCCAGTGTTATTCGTTAAGAAGAAGGGTGGTAGTTTAGATTATGCATTGACTATAGGGAGTTGAATAAGATTACTGTTAAGAATAAGTACCATCTTCCTCAGATTGATGATCTGTTGGACCAGTTGGTAGGAGCAAGTTTATTCTCTAAGATTGATCTGAGGTCAGGTTATCACCAACTCAGGATCAAAGCATATGACATTTCAAAGATTGCTTTTAGGACTCGCTGCGATCATTTTGAGTTTTTAGTAATGCCTTTTGGTCAGACGAATGCACCTATAATTTTTATGGATTATATGAACAGAATCTTCAGGCCTTATCTAGATTAATTTGTTGTGGTCTTCATTGAAGATATTCTAGTGTACTCCAAATCTGCAGAAGAGCATGAAGAGCATTTGAGAATTGTTCTTAGTACTCTTAAAGAAAAATGACTATATGCTAAGCTTAGTAAATGTGAGTTTTGGCTTCAAGAATTTAAATTTCTCAGTCATATCATATCCCATGAAGGGGTAGCTATAGATCATAGCAAAGTTAAAGTAGTGTTAAGCTGGGAACAGCCAAGGACAGTGATAGAGATTAGAAGTTTCCTAGGATTAGTAGGGTATTACAGAAGATTTATTAAGGACTTTTCTCGAATTGCTCTACTGTTAACCAAGCTGACGAGAAAGAATCAGCAGTTCAAGTGGGATGAGAAGTGTGAGGCTAGTTTTCATGAATTAAAGCAAAGATTAAGCATGACTCATATGCTGATTATTCCATACCCAACTCAGACTTATGTAGTCTATACTGATGCTAGCAAGCAGGGGTTAGGATGTGTATTAATGTAGCAAGGTCAAGTGGTAGCCTACGCTTCTCGGCAGCTAAAGCCACGTGAAGAAAACTATCATACTCATGATCTGGAGCTTGCAGCGGTAGTGTATGCTCTCAAGATCTAGAGACATTATCTGTATAAAGCTACCATAGAACTATACTATGACCATAAAAGCCTGAAGTATTTACAAGATCATAAAGAATTGAACATGAGGCAGCAGAGATGGATGAAATTTTTGAAGGATTATTATTTCTAGATTAAGTACATCCAGGAAAAGCAAATATGGTAGCTGATGCCTTAAGCAGAAAGGTGGTGCAGGTAGCAAGTCTAATGATCAAAGAGTTGGAACTAATAGAAGATGTTAGAGATTGGAGTCCTTTATATCAAATGCAGACAGCAGAAAACTCTTATGGAGGAACGCAGATTAAAGCTCAAGAGCATGATAAGCTCCCAGGAATTTTCAAGAATAAGCTGGAAAGAGGGGAAACTGAAAATTTTGATATCTCCCAAGATGGATTGCTACGGTTTAGAGGAAGAACATATATTCCAAATACAATAGGATTGAGATAGAAGATCTTAGATGAAGCACATAAAAGCCGATATACCGTACATCCAGGTATGACCAAGATGTATCATGATGTTAAAAGTTTGTTTTTGTAGCCTGGATTAAAGAAGGATGTTGTGGCTAATGTATCCAAATGCTTAACATGTTAGAAAGTGAAGGTTGAATACCAAAGGCCAGCAGGGAAGTTACAACCACTAGAGTACCTGAGTGGAAATGGGATAGTATTGCCATGGATTTTGTTGAAGGACTGCCTATGACTCCTACTAAGCATGATGCTATATGGGTAGTAATTGACCGATTGACAAAGTTGGCTCATTTCCTGGCAATCAATAAGAAATATTATCTTGAGAAACTGGCAAAGTTATATGTAAAGGAGATTGTTAGATTACATGGTGTCCCAAGTAGTATTGTATCTGATAGAGATCCTCGATTTACGTCAAATTTTTGTCGGGCTTTGCATAAAAAAATAGACAATGTTGTATCCTTATTTTTAACTTCAATTATACTTAGTTGGAAGTCATTTGAACCAATTACATAACCATTTTCCCTAGAAATAAGCATTTTCAAAAGAATTGCTTATCAGGTACTGTTCATGTACTGTTATTTGGTAATTCTAGAACATGTACCCTACTTTGAAAATTCATAATTAAATGTAGAAAAATAGGAATAGGGTGGTTTTAATTTATAATGAAAGATATTTCATTAAAATTTGAAGAAAAATGTTAAACTGAGGTTCCATTGTCCCAATGAAATTAGTTTATTCGTTGAAAAACACTGTTCATTTGGTAAAATCTAGAAGTTCCAGTTTCTTTGCCTTGACTTCAAAAATTCATTTCTCTTTTGTTACTTGTCCAAATGAACTGTGTTATATATGGATTTAAATCTATAGACACTTCCTTTATGCTCATAAAATTTCATAGAAAAACTCATTCGTTTACCATATGAAATTAACATTGGAACGTTACTGCCTCCAGTTGCTCACTTTATCTTAATTCCAGATTTTAACTCCAATTTGGCAAAATCATAATAAATCTAATACTTAAACAATTAAGGAGTTCTTGGTGTTCATTTAAAGCTCTATATCTTAGCTATTATCATACCAAATTTCAAGTTCAAACTCACTGATTTAGGTGTCATAATCATCATCACAAAGTCACAGCCTCAGGATATAACTACATGATCATACACTATGCACATCATCACATCCTTCCATAGTGTCAAGTAAGCAATATAACTTATTATACAAGTTCATCCATATATGTTTACCCTTTTTCCTTGATATGTTCCAGCACCTATGATATGGTTATGCATATGGAAAGAATGAGATTTCATGGAAATCCCAATAGCAAGGCATACAAACTATAATATCATGCATGATTAATTGGATGCTTAACATGCTATCATGAGATGGGAGCTACTTCATAATAGTACATAAGTAAGCTCTAACATGCATATTGTCATGACATAAGTTGCAAGGAGTTGCAATCATTCATACTTCATCATCAACATCATGGCATAGTCTCAAGCTCAACCAAACACCATAAAACAAGCAAGCATACAATCAAGCAAACATATAACTATAGTTAGGTATTCTTGCTACCTCTTTATCTATCCTTGTCAAAGTCTTCTTGAGATAATTTCCTTCCTTCACAAATATCAAAACCTAGTCATTATAAAGCAACATCAAATTACAACTCAACTTGAAAACAATTCCAAGACTAGGTTTTCACTAACTTCCATATTTTTCCATTTATGTTTCATACTTCCATCTTTCTAAAATAAACTTTCATGGTTCATTTCCACATAATTTTTCATGCAGAATCCAAATATGAAACCAGAATTTCTAAAATCAAAACACATCACAAGCTGCTGTACCAAACCGAAGCAAACCCTTGATTTTCCAAAAATTCACATTTTGATTCCAATGCTTCCAATACTTGTTCTCCTACTTTATCCCCACACAATTTTCGATTTTAAACTCATTGGAATCATCAAAATCATGAAATTCCAACATATGAACAGTGACACGTACAGTAGCAGCCATGAACACAAACTTCTAACTACATGCATACTTGAATTTCCAAGCTTATACCACTTGATTCTAGCTTGTTTAAGCTTGTCTAAACTATCCATAACATAAAACTCATATTCTTATCACATGTGGACAACAATTCTAGCAGTAACCTTAAGGGAAATATGTCACGAAAACCCCTTAAAATGAAGAGCTAACTTGCTAGATTAAAGCTCAAGAACAAGGGAGATAGTTACCTTGCTTGTTACTCCAAGTTAAGTGCTTATTTCTTGCTTCAATTGAAATTTGGCCAGAGGTTCCCTAAGGTACCATGCATGTCAAATCCAATCTGGTTTGGGGGGATATTTATAGAAAATCTTGGGCAAAAATGAATGGCCAAGATTAGTTTGGTTACTATTTGATCTAATGATCCATATTTATTCTTGAAACAAGCTTGCCCTAGAAGCCACAAACTTGATGCCATGCATGACATCATACAAGGCCATGTTTGGCTATAAAAAGGTAAATATACTTATAGAAAACATTTTAGTCCAGTCTGGTATCGATTGGAGCAGTTTCACAAAAACTAAACTATTTTATAATCCTAATTTTTATAATATTTCAGGATATGTATTATGTCCTAGAAACCAATGTCTAGGTTTCTCATACAATTGAAATTGTTAGACTGAGTATTTATCTGTCATTCATCCCTTGGGAAATGACCAAAATACCCTTGGTGCTCTTTATTGCCTTACATAACCCTAGGGGCATAATTGTCATTTCACACCTCTTTATACTGCCTCAGGACATATACTAATCGTCTTATAGTGTCTTGGACACTTTTGACCTGTTCACACTGACCAAAATGCCCTCCATCTATAACTAGTACAATCTGGCCATCTAGGGGCATTTTCATAATTTCACACTTTTCCCGGGTTGCTCTGGACTCTGGTCCACTTAACTGTCTCACTACCTTATTAGGCCTATTGGGATGCCATTTGGGTCTTGATATTGGTCTATTACCTTTATGGCATAAATCCCAAGATATCTTTCCCGACTGTATTTATCAGATATTTTATTCTACTGTAAAATCCAATAAAAATTCTACAGGATTCCTTTTCTGACTTTGTCAATTTTATAAATTCTTATATTAAATATAGGAATTTACTATAAGGTTTCGTCTGATTCTGAGATTTGAAAAATACTTTAATAACTCTTCCTGACTTCAGGAATTTATATCAATTAATTGAGACCTCAAATCAAAATTCTATGTTGCGTTAAACTGACTGCAATAATTTTGTCTATCTACTGGTAAAATTGGGTCTAATATGATTCTGAGCATTTTTTAGCCTTTTTCAATTCAACTTTCTCATAATTATATTTTTGCCCCTGAACTTTTGTTTAATTATATTTAGGTCCCTAAACTTTTGATAATTAGCACTTTTGGCCAACTTTTGATATGGCAACTAAAAATACTCCAAGAAGGATTCTTGATCCTTGGTTACATGGTATGTGGAGCCTAAATAAATAACCTAAGAAGAAATTGTTTCCATTAAGAAAAAAATACAAGAAACATATGGGGTATGTGAATTCATATAATTCACTAATACCTTTTCACTATCAACCTGTTTATAATAGTTTTGTGTGAAATTGCCCATCTTTTGGCAAGCAAAGCAATTGACCTTCTTCAGGTCTAGTTTCTGCTTTCAGCCTTTTGGCCCTTCTTGAATTATTTCTTGCCCTTTTGGAATTGAAGACCACCCTTCTTCCCTTTCTTTTGTAACTTCTTGCCCTTCTTGTAATAGGGCTTTGATTGGGAACTGCCAGCATCCTTAATCAAATAGGCTGAGTTGACTTTCATATGTTCCCAACCAACAGGTAGCGATCTAATCATAGCTTGCACTTACCGTTCATCAAACAAAGTATCACCAACTTTATTTAGTTCTCTGGTCATGTTGGCTATCTCTATCAAATGTTGCATTATATGAGTGTTTCAAATAAGCTTATAGGTGTCGAACTTAATCATTAACCTCTTAAGCTTAGTGGTATAAACATCGCCAACTTTATCCTTCAATGCAATCCACATAGCTCTTTTGTGTGTCTCAAATTCACACATGTTGTCATCTGCCATGGCACTAAGAAGAATGATTCTAGTTATGCAATTCTTCTTCCTCCAAGCCTGGGATGCCTCTTGATCTCTCCTAAGCTGGACCGTATTTACAACTTTAGGTTCAACCATAGTAGTCATCAAAGGTTCAATATCATCTTCTTCCTCTAAGATGAAGTAGACCTTTGGGTGCTAAATATCCCAGTTATCCCTATGGAGTTTTTCACATTTATTCAACAATACTGTTCTTGTTTGCCATTTTTAGTTCTTAGGCAAATCTAGGTTCTCTTCTAAAGAGAATCTTACCAAAGAATATTTCAATGTCAAGGCACAATAAGGTATACAATGTCTTGTACTTATACTTGACTAGAAAATAATGACAATACAAGATACATGATTAGAAGCATACATTTGTACCTCCCATCACACAGATATGAACAATAATCATTATGTGCTATAAAGAGTTCTATACAAGTACTTTAACAATAAAACACAACTTTTAGAAGTCTCATATAAAAACTCATACTTATAGGAAGTATATTTCGATTATACAAGAATAATCAAATTGCAATTTAAAAAGAGCTTCATTAAATAAAGTAAGACATGCAATCTATTTACAATAAATTAAATTATGTCTTCAAAAGCAATAAAAACATAAGGAAAACATGAACAAAGATACATCAATCGAGATAATAACAAAAAATTTAAGAACATCTTGCCTTAGTTTTCTAAGTTTGGATGACTTAAGCATAAATTTTGAAGTTATTTCTATAGCGTGAACCCATAAAGGTTTTCTGGTCCGCTAGCCTCTGCCTCTTACTTGTCTTATGTATTATATCATGACTTTAGTGTAGAATTTTGTGTCTTTCTTATTAGTCATTAACTCACCATAATTATAAAGAACTTTACAAATGCCTTTTATATTCATGAGTATGGTTGCTTGATCTTTAACTATCCTCTAGCCAAAGCTGGGGTACAAGGTTGGATTACTTCTTCCCCATTCATATGTTACACCCACTCTCAATTGCCACTTGGTAGTTCCTACCAATTTTTTTACCAAAAAAGTTTTTTAAAATTATGGATCTGGGTAGGATCCATTAACTACCCAGTCTAGTACCTTGACCCAACTTCTATTTTTTAAACAAAATAGATTGGGTTGGGTTCAGTCTAACCCGACAAAAAAATTATTTTTTGTTGTTGGTTTGGGCCTACAGTAGCCCAAAAAAATTTGTTTGGCTGGGCCTCCTACAGCTCAAATTATTTTCTACACCAGCGTGTACCCATTTTTTAATTAAACCTTCAAAATGACATTATTATAGCAACAGGTCAGCTTCAACTTCTGGCAGGGTCACGACGACCTATTTTACAGTTGGGGCGGGTTTGACCTTCTCTCCTCCATAACTTCACCATCCAACGTCTTTTTTTGATACTTTTAGAGTCATTTTCCATCATTTTTGTGAGCTCTATGCAATGAGACTATTTTTGAAGCCTAAATCAGAGGCTTTCAGATGACCCAATTTTACCCAAAAAAAATTTCCTCTATAACCCTACCTCCGATGTCTGTTTTTGATGTTCTTGGAGTGTATTCTCAATAGTACTAATTTTAGATGCTAAATTGGTTATTTTCATAAACCAAAAAAACTATAACTACTATACGATGCAATTTTTCACTCTCTTATCTCTAGAATATGAATTGACTATGAAAAACTAACAAAGACAAGTTCATGCAATGAAAACAATCATAAAACATAAGAACTGCCTTAGATACAACTGTAGGATTTTGGGTACATGTCATCAGTTCACTTGCTTTAGGTACCCACACAACCTGGCACTATTATCGAACACGAGTCTCTAGTACATAGTAAAGGAACACCAGAAAAGAGAAGAGAGAGTTTATGTATGCTAAGATGAGAGAATGAAAATACAGAACCCACAACCAATATGCCTCTATATTGTTTTCTATGATCCCCAGTCACGCACGCATGAAAAAGATAATGGAGGGAATGGGTGGTTATCTCATAATTGTTTCTTCCTATTAGTTTGATTTTTTTTAATATTCTCACTGATTACCCAACTCTTTTGGGTATTTTTACTTCGGCCTCATACACATACGGGTATGGGCCTAATACACTAAAGGTGGACCTGTCCATTTCTCTATAATGTCGATAGTGTCGGCCATTATGGTATACACTATGCAATCAACCTTTCTTCCTAGTCACATTTGTGAGGAGATTGATACACAATGTTGTGCGTTCTTGTAGGAAAGTTTAGATCAAAAGAGAAGGCTACATCTAGTCGCTTAGGAGGTTGTTTGTACGAGGAAAGAAGAGGGTTTCTATGTGTGAGAAATGAAAGGAGACAAAATGTTGTATTTATGATGAAGTTATGGTAGGGTTTAATTAATTAAATGCATATACATTATGTATTCAGTTCATGATGGAGAAGTAGAAGTAGGGGGTGCACCTTATACCCAAAGTTGGTGGCAGAAAAGGTGGTTCACAAGTTTTGTGGGGAATCAAAGAAAAATATGGAAGGAGACTTGTAAGGGTATTGGGTGGATGTTGAGTTCAGGAATTAGTGTCAGTTTCGAGGTGCACTAGTGGCTACCTCAATATGGTGAACTCATTGACCATGTCGCCCACTACCTCAACATGGTAAACTCATTGACCATGTCACATGATAGTTAACGAGGTCATGTGAGAGAAAAAAAGTAGCAAACTATGTACTAGTGCTAGGTTGCTAGGATTGGAAGAAACTCCTTGACTGCTTGCCTGTGTTAGTTCTAGATGTTATCAAACATTTCTCCCTTATGTCGCTAGGGACCTGGTTGATATCCCAGGATGGAATGACATGAACCATGGAGACTTTACTATGAAGTCTGCTTACTAACTTTTAGAGCCCCACAAACTTAGACACAAGACGGGGGTTATGGAGGAAGGTATAGAACTTTGTAAATCTCATTGCTGTAAGACATTTGAGTTGCTAGGTGTAAGAGGTTGTCTTCTTCCAAACTCCTCTCGAGCATTGCAAGGCTTGCATTTTAATGGAAGTTGCCCAATATGTGGTGAATAGTGGGAGGGCAACTTGTTAGAAAACAAATATTTCATACATAATCAAGTCAATCTAGATTATAATAGATATATTTATAAAGTCTATATGAGATGTGAAACATCCATACTTTCATATATCTTAGAGACCATTCATTAGCATTTAGAACCACTTACAAGACTTTAGAAGTCCATTAGATAAATCTAGATTTTTTCTCTTTCTCGAGTTACTGTTCATATGGCATTCTAGATTATATGATGAACTTCAAAAAATCATAATTAATTCTAGAAATATCAAAATAAAGTGTTCAAAAATCTACGTGAAGATAACATCTTGAAATTTTAGGGAAAAATAATTTCTAGACCAAATACTTATCCAATTAATACATTTTATTCGTCAAAGATTACTGTTCATTTGGTCAAAAATTCTGAAAATAGATTCTAGTCCCTTATTTTGGAAAATTCATTCTCTTTGTACAGACATCGAAATAAGGCATTCTTGGTGTCAAAATATATCTTGGCATATTAAATAAATTTCTGTAAAATTTCATACATTTATCTCATCATTTACTATTTTTCATTACATCATGATCATCACCACTTGCATGGGTCAAAAAGTAACATTACATACAACAATTCTTCACATAATATTTATACTATCCAATCCCTAGCTCCTCTTCATGCTTCTTCAACCCTCTTTCACCATTAACAAACTTGTGGGATTGGGATTATAGGAAGGGGATGAGATTTTTAGGGAAATCTCAGTAGCAAACAGTACTAAACAATGCATGCATTAATGTAAATACTTGTGCTTGCTTGTGAAAGTGTTAACAATGTGTAATGTGCATGCTTCTACGTAACATATAAAATACAATTGGACAAAGTAATAATAGAAACAGAGCTTCATACATAAGCACATATGCAACACAATTCAACAAAGCCATAGCACAACCAAGCATAACATTCAATGCATACAAGTTTAGGATAAGTTTACTACCTCATATACTTGAGTCTCTTTCACTTTATCTTGCTTCTTTCTTCTCACTTCTCTTGGATATGTGGCTGTCTCTTTTGGAGCATACCAATCAATTCCTAACATCACATAATCATTCATCCATCACAATCTAACTTCCTTGAGCATTAAACTCTTTAACTAACATAACTTCCTCTTAAACATTAAGCTCATTTAACTATATTAACTTTTCTTAATCTTAACTAATGGACTTGGCCTTTGAATCAATTGATATCTTGACTTTACCCCATACAATTTCATCTTTTGAATCTATTTATGAGTTTAGAATCATGAAATTCTAGCTCCTTCATGGCCTGCTGGACAGAACCGAACACATGTACACAATTCCTTCAAAAATTATCATTTTGATTCTAATGCTTCCCATACTTGTTTCTCCACTTTATCCCACACAATTTTTCATTTTAAAACCATTGGAAACATCAAAATCATGAAATTTCAATTGCTGTTCATGTGAGTGAACAGTAATAGAGAAGAATTTCAAAAGCTACAATATTGGAATTTCAATGCTTTCCAGGTTCAAAACCTATCCAATCCTATAGAAAATCATCATATAAATTCAATGGAAGCATTAAATCATTGAAATTCCATTTCCTTCCATCATAAACAGTGCAAACTTAACTGGTTCAACCATGGCAAAGTCAAGAAGATCAACTTGATTCAACTACCAATCACTTAACTAGCTTGTTTAAGCTTCAATTATATATCTCTAACTTTAATTTCTTCTTTTCCCTTTCATCTAAGGTTTTTGGACAGCACAACACCTTAGAAAAAACTCAACTTTCCTCCATGAAAACCCTAATTTCAAGCTCCCAAATCAAAGGAAAATAAGCTAGGATAGATTGCTTACCTTTAATCTCTAGCTTGCTGAACTTTAGTACCTTGAATCTTCTTTATCTTGGCTTGAGTTTTCATTTTGCAACAGTTTCCCCAAGGTTTCTTGTGCTCATGGTTTGCTTAAGATTTAAGGGGGTATCTATAGAAAAATCTCATGGAAAATCAATGGCCAAGATTACTTTGTGAACTATTTGATCTAATAGCTCACATTTAATCTTGGATTTAACTTTTTCAAAAAGATAATTATGACATCATCCATGAGATCATCAAGGGACAAATCATAGGGTTAGGTGGCGAAATTCCAATGTGGGAAAGCTTCTGGAAAAATTCCAGTCCAATCTGGTATCGGCTCAGTCCGATTCCCCAAAAACCAAATTGTTTTATAAATCTAATTTTTCTGAGATTTCATAATATGTTTTTTGACCTTAAATCCAGTATCTAAATTTTCCCTACCATTGACATTCTTGGATTAGGCCAAAACTTAATTATAGATCCCTTGAAAAATGACTGAAATTCCCTTGGTCCACTATCTTGCATTATATTACTCTTAAGGACATAATTGTTATTTTACACCTCTTTATACTGTATCAGGGTATATACTGGCTCTAACTAATCATCTTTACATTAGGTTGGACATTTTTGGCCTATCTAGAATGACCAAAATGCCCTCCATCCATCACTTGTACAATCTGGCCACACAGGGCATTTTCATAATTTCACACTTTTCTGGGGTTACTCTAGACTCGGGCCTGCTTAAATGTCCAACCACCTTATTGGGCCTCTTGGGATGCCATTTGGGCCTTAATATTGGTCCATTACCTTTATAGCACAAATCCCAAGGAACCTCTCCCTGACAGCATTTATCGGGTATTTTATTCCACTGTAAATTCCTGTAAGAATTCTACAGGATTCCTTTTCTGACTTTGTCAATTTTATAAATTATTATATTAAATATAGAAATTTACTGTAAAGTTTCATCTGATTCTGAGGTTTGACAAATACTGTAATAATTCTTCCTGACTTCAGGAATTCATATCAATTAATCGGGATCTCAAATCGAAATTATGTGTTGTGTTATATTCATTAGAATAATTTTATCTATCTACTGGTAAAATTTGGGATTAAACTACTTCTGGGAAGTTCTTCGCCTTTTTTTGTTCAACTTCCTCATAATTATATTTTTGTCCCTCAACTTTTGCTTAATTACATTTAGGTCCCTAAACTTTTGATAATTACCACTTTGGCCTAACTTTTATTTCTACTTTCATTTTTGGCCTTCAACATTTTCTAATTTTCATTTTAGTCCTTCCGATCATCGTCATAATCCTTTCCAATCCTCTTTCCTCTATCAGTATTATATAGTTAGGAAAAAATTAGGATATGACAAAATGCAGTGGAAGACTTATAATTATCTCTCACCATTTGCTTAGCTAATTTAAGGAAGAACTGAAACTTAACTCAAAGACCTGTCAATAAGATAACACAGTTAAATGAAAAGAGAATATGTTCTTCTAGCTGGGGATTAGGTACAATGTTGGCAACTTGTGTACTAGCATCACAAGTAAGGAACTCTCAAAGAGTGAGTAGAGAAAACTACATTATCCCTTTATGACTCATAAAAATTATTGTTGTTAATTTCCACTATCATAAAATTAACAATAAACTAAGTCAATTACCTACCTTAGACTGGACCAAAAATGACTACAGGTCACACTCAGAAATATTTATTAATTATCCTAATTAATATCTATATAAGTTATAATATAATAATAAATATTTAACATTCTCCTACTTGGCCCATATATTCAATGTCAATGTCCTGTCAAGGTAAACTAATATCGTACTATAGGAATAATGGTGATAAGTCCTCTTCTATCAAGTATTACCTTCCATATATCACAGGTAGCATAATCACTTAATGGGTATCACTTTATGTATGAACTCAATATTCATTCGGTCCATGTCTTGATGTTTATCAATTTTATTATCACAAATGTATACAATCATAAATTAGAAATAATAAATCGTAAAATTTGGTTTTATTGCTCATACCTGCATTAATCAAATAAAGGATGAAGTCCCATATGAGGTACATGTGTGACGAAGATGTTTAGCTTAAATCCCTTAGTCAAAGGATCAACCAACATATCTAATATACTAATGCGTTCAACAGAAACTTGGTCATCTTGAACTCTTTCTCAAAAGTATAGAAATTTAAGCTTGACAAACTTGCTTCAACTTTTATTCCTTTTGTTGTTACTTATGGCCATTGCAGCTACGTTATCACAATACATTCTAATTGGCTTAGAGATTGAATCCACAATATTGAGCCCAGGAATGAAATTCATTATCTATATCTCTTGTGAACTTGCTTCAAAACATGCAATGTACTCAACATCACCAATAGAAGGAGTTGTTTGAATTTTCTTTGTGCTTCTCCAGAATATAGCTCCTTCTATCAATAAGAAGATGTAAGCAGTTGTAGACTTATTTGTATCTACACATCCTCTAAGGTCTGAATCTGAGTATCCAATTATTTTCATATTGTTTGTTCTTCTATATGTGATCATGTAGTGTTTTGTACCTTGTAGGTACCTAAACACCTTCTTTATAGCTATCTAATGTTCTTCTACAAGATTACTTTGGTATCTTCACAATATACCAACAGCAAAAATGATGTCAAGTCTTGTACAAACCTGTGCATATATCGAGCTTCCCACTACTGAGGCATATGGGACCTTTTCCATCTGTTTCTTTTTAAGCTCAATTTAGGACATTGACCTAGACTAAATTTATCTCTCTTTTAAATAAAAGCTACGTTAGATAAACAATTTAGCATTCTAAATCGTTCAAGAATTTTGCCAATATAAGCTTTTTGAGATAAGTTTACAAGATGTTAGGTCCTTTCTCTATGTATCTGTATGCGAATGACATAAGATGCCTCATCCATGTCTTTCATATCAAAACTCTTCAACAAAAACTATTTCACCTTATGCAATAGTCCTAGATCTTTGGTAGTAAGTAAAATGTCATCCATATACAAAATCAAGAATATGATCCTACTCCTACTAGCCTTGTGGTATATACAATCATCCATGATATTCTTAATAAAACCAAATGATATGATCACTTCATAGAACTTTAAGTACCACTGTCATAAAGCCTATTTTAGACCATATATTAATTTCTTTAGCTTACTTACCAATTGTTCTTTACCTTCAGCAAGAAACCACTCAGGTTGTTACATATAGACTTCTTCCTCAAGTTCACCATTAAGGAATACAATCTTCACATCTATTTAGTGCAACTCTAGATCAAATTAGGAAACCCATACCATGATGATATGGAACGAATCTTTCTTGGATATAGGTGAAAAATTTTCACTGTAATCGATTCCCTCCACTTGAGTGAAACTCTTAACAACAAACTTAGCCTTGTATCTATCAATGTTCCTTGTTAGTCCCTTTTAGTTATGTAAAACCATTTATCGCCAATGGCCTTAGACCCACTAGGCAACGCTACAAGTTCCCAAATATGGTTGTTTTCCATAGAATTCATTTGATCAATCATTGCATCATCCTACAGTTTAGAGTTCACACTCTTCATGGCCTAAGTGAATGTTAAAGGATCATTCTCAACACTAACTTCATAGTCAACTTCAGTAGAATACACTACATAGTCATCAAGTAATGTCGGTGTTCTTTCTCTAGTTAACCTCATTAATTTAACATCTTGGGTTGATCTAGGTTGCTGAATAGGGACATCCTCTATAACATTTTATGGTGGTTTCCCTTATGTGATAGCTTGATTATCTTGTATGTTCCCATCTTATTCAACATTATCAACTTCATCCACATGACCTACATCATGTTCAATGTCAACCCTAACAGTGGGATGATATTAACTATTGATGTTTCCTCAGGATGGTATTAGTGGTTTGCTCTATATGATCATCTAGTGGACATTCACTCTCACTAATCACATTATTCTCAAGAAATTTGGCATTCTTAGACTCTACAAATCTTTTAGAAGGTGAAGGACAATAAAACTTATAACCTTTTGACCTTTCTACATTGCCTACAAAGTAAGCTCTAATGGTCTTGGGATCTAGTTGTTCTTCTATGGATTGTACACTCTCACTTTAGAAGGACAGCCCCATACCTTGAAATGATTTAAACTAGGTTTTCAACCTTTCTAGATTTGAAAGGTGTCTTGGATACTGCCTATGTTGGAATCTTGTTTAATATGTATGTGGCTATCTTGAGTGTTTCCTTTTTATAAGGAAGTTGGAAGTTTAGAGCTACTCACCATGCTCCAAACCATATGCAGCAAGGTCCTATTTCTTCTTTCGGCTACACCATTCATGTCAGTTGATCCAAGTATGGTATATTAGGCTACTATACATTGCTCTCGAAGAAAGTCAGCAAATTGACCTGGTACTTGTCCTTCACTTGTGTATTTGCCATAATACTCACCACCTCAGTCTGATTTCACAATCTTGATTGGTTTTCCAATCTATTTTTCTACATCTGCTTGATATTCCTTAAAGTCATTTAGTGCCTCACTTTTATTATAAAACATGTAGACGTACATGTATTATGAGTAATCATCAATAAAGGTAATAAAGTACTTTTGACCATGCGTAGTCAAATTAGGGCAACAAATATTCATGTGTATAATTTCTAGCAATTCAAAACTTCTCTTAGCCCCTTTACATGACTTATTGGTATACTTTTTCCTTATGTAGTCCACACAAGAATCAAATTTTGAATGGTCTAAAGATAGAAGAATTATGTCTTTATTTAACCTTTTGATTCTATCAACTGAGATATGTCCCAATCTCCTATGCCACAAGCTATAAGAATTTTCATCGATGACACTTCTTTTAGTACCATGCAAAGCAGAAAAATATTAAGTTGAATCAGAAACAATTTTAAATAAACCATCAATCATAACTAAATTCACAATTAAAATAGAATCATTTGACAAAGTCATAAGTTTCTTAGAAAGAACTAAATGATAATCAAATTGTATTATTTTTGACAAAGAAATCAAATTCCTCTTGTAAGAGGGAACATAAAAAAAATCTAAAGGTCTAAAACATGATATTCAAAAAGTTCCAATAGATTTCACAAGATATCCACCCTCACTTCCTGAAAGGATAGTTTCCTCATTGGGATGTGGATGTCTGCTTTCTAAAAAACCCTGCATGGTAGTCAAAATGTGGATCATTGAACTAGTGTCATCATTAATGCTAGAAAAATTAGATTCAAAAGTAAAACATGATGAAAACATAGCTCTCTTTTCAAGCTATGCTTCCTCTTGAGACATTAATTCCTCGTGTGCCCCTTTTCCTTACAGAAGAAGTATATGGCATTACTTTTGTTGGCAACTAAAACAGCACGGATTTTCCACTTTTTCCTTTTATCTTTCTTTCCCTTGTTTCCCCTTCTAGTTCCAGTCATTGAACTTTCTGCTAAATGAACCTCCTTTTATGCACCTTTCCTACTCATCAACAATCTAGTCTCTTCCTAAACACACATGGACATCAATTCATCTACTGACCATTTCTCTTTATGTGTGTTATATAAGATCTTGCAAGCTTCATATTGAGTAGGAAGTGAGTTCAAGGCCAATTGCACTAGGAATTGCTCTGTAGGTTCCATTTCAAAGGATTTCAGTTAAGACTAGATTGCTCATCTTCATTATATATTGCCTCACACTACTAATACCTGTAGCCTTATAGTGCATAATTCATACATGATGGCACCACCCATCTACTTGTCTATCAACTTGAATTGCTGAATTGCTTATCTAAGGCTTCCAGTTACCCTTTGGTTGTCTCGTACTTAGGGACTACTCCCCTAATACTTCTAATGATCCTTTTTTATATAAGCATAAGAGATAAGAGATTGCCCTTCCCTACATATTATACCTTTCCTTTTCATCTCTGTCATCGGAGGCATCATCTGGTCTCGAAGGTTTTTCATACCTCAAGGTGTTAGTTTCTATATGTTTTGATGATGTCAAAAGGGAATCAAAGAATTAAGTTGTTTAATGATGTAAAAAGTTTTACTACTGGCAAACCATTAAATCCTCACCTACCCATCAACGACCAATATCGCCTTCACTCCAAAGGTTACAAATCTGAGTCTAATGGCTACCAATCGAAGTAAATGCTATTTAAAGATTCATAATTCATGAAGAAAAGAACCACAAACAAACTGATCAACTTTTGAATTTATTATGTTCTCTGTTTCTTCATTATGTAACTCGATATTTATTGAGCTTCAGTGGTTATCATCATACATACTCTTTGAGAGAGAGAAAGTGAAACATATTTTTCATTCATTCTATTACTTAAGAGATTGGTTCTCTTAAGTTAGGAATATTACCTTACGGGAAGTAAGGGGAATAATTGAGTGAATCAATTGCAGTATTGAGGTACTAAGAGCCCATTCAAATCTTAAGGTATAGTTGAAAATCTCATGAGGCATCTGGGGACTGGACGTAGGACAAAAGGATTAGTCTGAACCAAGATAAACTGACTTGTGTTGATTCTTCTATCCCTCAGTGAAATCTTTCTTATCCCCTCTCTTTTTATTCAATTATATTTTTGTTGTCATTAAGTTTTCAATTTCTGTTAAAATTTTCAAAGCACTCAATTCACCCCATCTTGGGTGTATCTTCCTAAACTAACATAGGGCATAGTCCAAGTCCAAGAAATTGAGCTGCAGAAAAACAACATCTCTCCAATCAGCATAGTCAATGCTGCGATCTAAAATTGTTTTCTTTCTTAAATCAACCATGATCATGGGGGCAGCAATTGGATCAAAAAATTGAAAACAGACAAATGCACAAACAAGCTCTCAAGTTAGAATTTGAAGCAATCACAATTCACTGTGCCATATATGCATGCTTAGCAAAATGTAGCATGAAAGCAATAATAAATACGTATCAGCAATGTCTATCTATGGGCAAAAGCATTAACCTAGCATGTATTTATCTCAAATGATAAAACTATAATGCATTTGTACTTTCTAATACATGTGGGTTACTTAAAACATAACAAGGCGATTCTATCCCACCTTAATTAAATGTAAAATTATAAGATATCTACATGTGGGTAAAGATAAATCATAGCTATAAATTTAATTACAATTGATATTTCAAATCCATATGTAATTAAATAATGCATGCAATAAAATCAAATGAAAAAGGATGATGTGGCTACTCCTCAAGGAATTGTATGCTAATCCCAAATATCATTAATGTGCATTAAAATCCCAATATGCACAACTTAATGGAGTATTTAATCAACAAATATTACTAAATAATTTAATTTAAATTCTTCCACTATTTCATGCACCCAAAAAATGTTTAATAAATTACTTTCAACTCAAAAGGTTTTTACAAAATTAAATAGTTAATTTAATTGTCAAACACTAAATATGCTAAATAGGCAATTAAAAAACATATCAAAATTAAAATTTGTAAACACCTTTTTCAAATGTTAAAATAATGAAAAAACTAATTTTCCTTTATTTAAACTTTTGCAGTGCATGTAATAGTATTTAAAAGGACATATTAAAATTAAAAGTAATTAATTTTATTTTGAACAAATATATTCTGAAAATCAAATTAAATGGCCTAAAATAATTTTCTGGAAATAAAACCAAATGGCCCAGACTAAAAAAAAGTCCAAGACCAAAATATTTTCTAGAAGCAAAAAAGAAAAACAATTGTTTAGCCCAAATTGCCCAAGGGGCCCAATCTGATTTTTTTTTAAAAAAACAATACTTCAGCCTAGAATGTATGTAGCCCAGTAAGCAATACAATATATATATCAAGCCCAAAGAAAGCCGACGGCCCAACATTCTGGATAAAGAAATGGTGTGTTTCATTATAGGGAAAAACAACGTCGTTCCATTAGACAACGAGGATGCCTTCTTTGTCACATTATGATTTTTTCATATCTGTATGGAACATACATTAGAACCTGTAAAGTAAAGATAGTGGAAAGAGTTTTGAAAGGGCTTGTGAGGATGGTTAGATGAAATGATAAAGGTTGGATAAATTTTAAATC
This sequence comes from Leucaena leucocephala, assembly GCA_037074615.1. NCBI lineage: Eukaryota > Viridiplantae > Streptophyta > Magnoliopsida > Fabales > Fabaceae > Leucaena > Leucaena leucocephala. Next base: position 5,873,654 of record CM073534.1, read on the forward strand.
GAAGAAAGACATGAAAAGTATACACTTACAAAGCTTTGGGACGTGAATGTCATTTTAATGAAAGTTCAAGGACTTAAGTGAAATTTAGAAAAGTTCTTGGGACAAAATAAAAAGTAGAGATAAAAGTTGGGGCAAGAAGCATAATTTTGGAAAGTTTGAGGGATCTAAATATAATTTATCAAAAGTTCAAGGGAAAATTTGTAATTATAATAAAGTTGTGTCAGAAAAGGCCCAAAATTGCCCAAAAGCAGTTCAGTCCCAAATTTTACCAGTAAATAGAGAAAATTATTTTGATCAGTTTAACGCAACATGAAATTTTAATTTAAGTTCTCATGGATTGATATGAAAGAGATAAAATTTTACAATAAATTCTTATAATTAATATGAAAATTTATGAAACTAACAAAACTCAAAAAGGAGTTATGTAGAATTTATTATGTAATTTACAATAGAATAAAATACCCGATAAATACTTTTTGAGAAATTTCTTGGGAGTTAAGCCTATGAAGGTAAGGGACCAAGTAAAATGCCTATAATAGTACCTTATAAGACCAATAATATTTTCAGATAAGTATATGGGCTAGTGCTAAAAAAGACACACAAAAATGTAAAATTATGAAAATGCAACTGTGATGCCCTGTGTTGTGCCATTGAGCAAGAGATGAATGGAGGGTATTTTGGTCAGTTTAGAAAGGTAAAAAATACCAAGGTAAGTACAAGGATGATTAATCAAAGTTAGTATATGCCCTAATAAGGTTTAAAGAGGTGTGAAATGACATTATACCCTTAGGGTTAATATAGTTTAAGATAGTAAACTAAAAGCATTTTAGTTATTTTCCAAGGGATGATGATAAGCAGATAAATACCCAGTCCAACAATATCAATGGTAGGAAAAATCTGGATACTATATTTAAGGTTAGAATACATATTCTCAAATATTATAAAAATTATAAATAAAAAATAGTCTGGATTTTGTAAAACTGATTAGATAGAGTACTTTACATATCACTATTCATATTACTATCCATATGTGAGAATTTCATGATTTTGATGCTTCCAATGGTTTTAAAATAAAAAATTGTATGGGATAAAGTATATAAACAAGTATTTGAAGCATTGGAATCAAAATGAGAATTTTTGGATTTCTTGGAAGGTACCCACGGTTTCTATATAGTTCATGGGGAGGGAGATTGATTTTTATAAATATAAGCTTATATTTAATTCCTCATGAAAAGTATGATGTTTCATTCCAAACCCAACAAAATGACATCATTTCTACTCATCCTGAACCTCCATATAGATCCTTAAGACCCAACCTGACTCGTGAGTGACCCGATGTGACTCTCCGTTGCTCAATAGCCTCAGTGACCTCATCCTCCATTTTTTTTTGTGAGTCTCATGACAACACGCACAATGACTCTCATGCCAATCTTGACCCCCAGTTTTCAGTCACTTCAACATGTTCAGATTATGTCTTGTTGTGTTGTCATGATGGAGGTTTTCATCATAGGTAGCAGTAGCATGGATTGGAGCTCTCATCCACAATAATTTTGTAACTCTCTCTCTATTATAGATACACAAGAACAAATGGGTTATAGTAAAAAAATAACAAATTATGATCTCTAGATATCCATATATCCCATATTCTATCTTAGATTGTTACTCATGAGGATTATGAATTAACAAGCAAGGCAAGGGGATCTCAAACAAGGCTTTGATGTCACATGTTTGAATAAAACATTTCATACACAATCTAATCAATCCAGATTATAATATATATATATATATATGTATAAAGCCTATATGAGATGCAATGGAAGACTTGTAATTGTCTATCGTCATTAGCTTAGCTGATCTGAAGAACTGGAACATAACTCAGAGACCTGTCAATTAAAGAACACACTTGATGAAAAGAGAAGAGGTTCTTCCAGCTGGTGATTAGACACAGTGATGAGAACTTGTGTACTGTTGTCACTATTGGGGAACGCTAAGAGAGTGAGCAGAGAAAACTAGGTTATCGCTCTAGGATTTAGAAATTATCGCATGATAAAAATTATTGTTATTGTTAATTTCTACCATCAGAAAATTAACCTTAATAAACTGAGTTAATTACCCACCTTAGACTGAGTCCAACATAACTACGGGCCACACTTAGAAATATTTATTAATTATCCTAATTAATATCTAAATAAGTTATAATACAATAATAAATGTCACACAACCTTCATGGTCGGAAGCATTGCCATGGTGCCTCAGCATGTTGGAACTTGATTTTGCCTCATTTGCATGCTCGATTCTGGTCTATTGACAACCCTACATGATGGTTTGAATGGAATATCTCCCAACAAGTTAAGTTCAGGGTTTCCCGTGCAATGTGTGGTTTCCGATCATGTGTCGTCAAATATGGCTCAGTCGCAACGCACGTCTTTGATGGCAAAGCTATATAACCCGAGCAAGTACTCGCTCAAGCTCGAGCAATAGTGGCTTGGTCTAATGCAGATTGCAGTAAGAAACAGAGCAATGGGATTCATTGTTCGAAATGGAAACGAGCATGCCAGGATGGGTGAACATAAATGTGGATGGAGCTTGTAAGTTGACAGGGAAAATACCGCTTGTGGTGGTATTGCGAGAGATCACGAGGGGCTTTTACTTGATGGTTTCGTGTTCAACATCGGCTGAGGTAACTCAATGAATGCTGAGCTGTGGGCCATTATTTGGAGTCTTCGACGAGCGTGGGATGAGCAGGGGAAACAAGGTGTTATAGAAACGGATTGTTGGGAGATCGTTAATAATCTTACTTGAGGGTGGAGCTCGAAGCACCCGAAAGCCAACCTGCTGGAGATAATAAGTTCATGGTTAAAGAAGAATTGGGATATCCGCATCAAGTGGTGCTGGAGAGAATCAAATATCATTACTGATAGGATGGCAAAGGAGGCGTTGAACATCCCTTTTGGGTTGGTTTTTCTCAGTTCAGCGCCAGAGTCTATAAGAATCCTATGCATGCTAATAGTGTAGGGTAGTTTAGTCCTTGTTTCTCGTTGTTACATCCAAAAAAGTTGTTACTTATTAAACTATTGTTGTTGTCATTGATATTAGCAACATACTAACACCTATCACTGCAGAAGCATAATTTTTTATAAAATAGTTCTCATTGTCTTAGTTGTTGTTGATGTTATTTAACAAGTTAGTGTTGTTGTTTATTAAAACTATTGTTATCATTGTGTCTTTTTCGTTTTTTGTATTTCACATTTAAGGTATTTAGGTGACATCACGTGAATTATGTCATTTCATAATCCTAAATTGAGATTTGTAGATTTAGGAGGTATTTTTGTGTCTTTCTTCCATATATATTTTGACTTAACATAATGAAGGACAAATATAAATTTAAAATAACTTTAGAATAGATTAAATCGTATATGTTCTATATAAAAGCATAACATTAAAAGATTAATGACTGAGGACTCTTATTTATTAAAGTGTAATTCTCAAGAAAATCAATTTTATTAGTTTATTGTAATTTTTATGTTACTTAAAAAAATAAAGAGTATTTTACTCTTGGAAAAGATTTTGGTATTTAAAGTTAAATACTTAATTTCATTTTTTTAAGTTCGGAATAAGAGAATTTTAAAGTTTTTTAAAATTTAAAATTTAAAATATTAATAACAATAGAATATATATCCGGTAAATTAGGAATAAAAGAATATATAGCCTTAATTCATTTGGGAAAACGCATTAAAATATATATAAAATTATACGAATTTTAAAATGTACACTTCTACTATGTAATACATGAATTCCCCTGTAGTTTTATTATTATTAATGTATTCTTTATTATTCCTGAATTATGAATTTTAATTTACGTATCACTGTTATTTAAGGATTCATACAATGCACATGATACAATGTTAATTATTAATTAACATTTTACAAACTGAATGAAAAAAATAGAAAATTACTATAAGATCTCAATAAAATATTATAATCATCGAAAAGTCTCATAATAAATTGACAAGTATAGACTTCTTGTCATTTTTTAAGTGCTTCTCAAGTGTGGAGGGGGCAAAAGGAAGGGACGAAAGTCATAAAATATCAAAACAACATCTTTTTACAAAATTACTAAGGTTTTAAATAAGATATTTAATTATTCTAATAGTTATAAGAACAACTGATGAGCTAATAATGACAAATTTTTATGTAAAAATTGACAATAAATTAATATTACTTTAGACTTTTTAGTGATTAAATTCCTTCTACAGGATTTCATAGTAATTAACCAACATTTTTTTTCTTTTGCACCCGAACTCTTTCTTCCTGCATATACAAAATGATATATTATCTCATGTCATAATTATAAGAGCTAGTTGATTTTGTAGGATAGATATAGGAAGTCAAATAAATAAGTTAATTGTAACTAATATAAGAATTAATTGACTAATTTGTGTAGATTGAAGAGTATATAATATGAATTCAGCTTGAGAGGTTATATTGGATCATAATTAACTGATTTATTTAGATTTATAAATCTATCCCAACAAGTCAACTAACGCTTATAATTAAGACTAGAGGGAGTAATATTAAACTATTATAGTAACAATGCAAACATAGAAAGCAAACAAGTATGACAATTAAAAAGCATAGACAAAGTGCAAAACTGTGTCATCCAAGAAGGAAGCCAGTGTTAAGAGAATTCTAGTTATTGGCACCTGCAAGCAAAGAACAAACAATCCAAATCGTGTCCAAGGAGATTGTCCTTAAGAGTTATTTTGTGACAACAAGCAAGATGAAGCTGCATTCCCTGTGATTAAACAAATTCTTCTTGCATAATAAGGGAATAGAATCTAGTGGCAGCAAATAAACTCAGAAAGAAATGAGCAAGAGAGAAAGAGCACAAGTAGTGAGAAGTGTAATTGATGAATGCTACTTTTATAGGAACACAAAAGCATGAGTTACGTCTGGAAGAGACGACCCCTCGATCGCCCTAAAAAGCACGAAGCTAGAAGGACGTCGAAGTCACATTTCACAGCCTACAAAGGTCACGCCTAACAGTAACATACCGCGTCTTACAATAGTCAAAAATTTAAAACCCCCTAGATTTTATTTTGACTATAGTGATTTGAGGACTTTCTATTTAAGCATATTTAAAAAATTGTTTTTGGTAAAACCAAAAATATTTTTCATAAAAATGGCCTAATACCACTCTCTAACTCGCACGTAGGTGGGGAAATCACCGAATTTCAATTGAATTTCCTATTAATGGCCTGTTGTTGTAGGTGCAATACCATTCTTAGGGCTGATCAACAGAATTTAGCTAAATTTCTTTCCATCGATAGACCAGTGAATTGTGATACAGGAATATTGAGATAAACACTCCCTCTATTGCATCTCTTGATGAGAGCAGAAAGCTTCTTCACAGGAAGTATTCATGTGAAGATAAGGAACTCTACTTAAAGTCATAAGGCTCCAATAATCATTAGAGAAGAATTCTCTAATTAGATTTTCTCTACCTATAAAGGCTTCTAAAGAAGTATATAAGAGTAGTTTTAATAATGCTTCATTGTATCTTCTTTCTCTAGCTAGTCCTTATATATAATTTCATCCTGTAAAAGTATAGTTTCCAGAGTATTTTTCTCTAATTCTATAAATAGCTTGCTTCTTGCAATTATTTATTTGTCCTATAATGTTGTTCAATTCATACTATTGAATTATTTTGAGTGTTTTTGCACCCATTTTTCTTTATACAAATAATCTAAAATTAGATTTTTCTTTTTGATAAAAAGATTATTTATTTCTTACTAATTCTATACCATGAAGTTCTATCAGCATTTCAGAAATAGACAGATTATAGGGTTACCTAGGTATGGGTCTAGCATGCTTCCTTTCGTTCTCGGGTGGTTCAACTCCTTTTCCTCACCTTCTCGCGCTCTCCCCTGTCTCTGGCTACTCGTTCAAACGCCTATCCTTCAACTTCAATGGACTCTCTGGCCAAACAGGATCCAAGGCTTACATCTTTTAAATTAGAAATTGAATTTCCCAATTAATTTTAGAAACATTTTTTCCCACACCTAGTGTGATCTTAATCTCTCATTTATCAAAAGATGAAGATAATGGTATACAAGTTTCAGAAATAAAACTCTTTATTTCTTTAGGCCAAAGCCATCATACAAACATACATAGAAAATAAAACTTTGCTCTCTAAGTCCTTTGTCCCTAGAGCTTCAACTTCCATAAATAAATAGACACATAAGAGTCTCTCCCTTCGTTTCAACTAACTCTAGTTATCTTAACTAGGGTTACTTTTTGTCTTTAGGCTAGTCACATGTTGACTTCTCAAAAGACTTTTTCTTTGTCGGTCACTTTTACTTTTTCTTTTCTCGTGACCTTTGATTTTTATCTTCTCTCTCCATCGGAAGCCCTTTCTTACATATAGGACATGAATGGTTGTTCTTTTTCTTTATTTGCAATAGTTGACAGAGCACTTTCTTTACAGGCTCACTTACACTGATGTCGCCTATGCATATCTTTCTAGCATATGACTTGAGTTGTACCATAGTACCTTTAAGCATTTTCTACTTTTTCTCACAAGTATGACTTGTAAGGTACTGCAAGAATATACCCAAGCTTGATTTTGTTGGATCTCTTTTTCTAGTTGATCTAGATAGGGCAAGTAGCTAGCAGCTCTTCTATTTGCTATAAATTCTTCATTAAACTCAAGAACCTTCATTGGTTCAGTTTGCTACAATCTAACATGAGCTTTATTAGGAATTAATTTAATTTTGATTACTTCTTGGCGATTGAATTTTAATTCTAGAGATGGAAAATATTTTAGACTAGTCATGTCTGGAAGTACTATAACTCTAGGATATAGGCTATTGTATTCAATGGGCATCGCCTTGACAGATTCTTCATTATTTCCTAAGTAGACAATGTCGAATACTTCTTTATAGTTTTTCATAAACTCTTCGTGGTTCAAAGTATTTTCTGAAAGTGGTGGAAAATTCCTTGGATGTGGTACCATTGTTGCTTCCTTGTAAGAAATGGATACCTTTCCTACAATTGAACTTGGATTTTGGTGTTTCTTACCCTCTTTTCTCTAGCGTAAAAGTAATTCTTTTACGTCTTTCAAGGGGTCTTCTTCTTCATGAAGAAGAGTTTGCTCACTCTTGTTATTAACTGGAGATTTTGTCAAGACTTTTTTGCCTTGAAGTTTCTCTTCTAGTGGGGAAGAGGTTGTTGTGGAAAGTGGTTCTACAACTTTATTTCCCATTTCAGGTTTTGACATTCCGTCTTATGTCTTTCCTTTCTTGATATAACAATTTTCTGCTATATCTTTTAATTCTTTTTTCAATTCAAGATTATATTCAATCTCAAGGCTGGGATAGAGTATATCATATAACACATTGCCCATAGTTCCAATCTATTCTTCCAGTGTTTGGACTTCCTTTTCTTTCTAGATAAGCTATCATCATAGCTCATCTCTTTGTTTTCTTACTACAGAGTATTTAGCTTCTTGCATATTTAATACCTTAATTCTTTCAAGAATTCTTTTCTCTAAACTAGTCTCCATACTTGCTCAAAAAAATTACCTAAGCAATTTTGTCTTCCTTTAATTATAATCACTTTAAAATAATAACAAGAAAATAATACACTCCACCTTGCCCTTCTTCTTAAAGCAATTGCATCAGGATATTTTTTCTCAATAAATGTCTTTACTTGAGAATTATCAGTTTGTACTTTGAATTATTTTGAAACAATCCAATGCTCAAATTTTTTTGATGGTTTTTATGACAGCAAGAGTTTCTTTTTCATTAATGTCATAATTTACCTACTCCTATAAATTTACCAGAGGCATATGAAACTACATGATTTATTTTATTATCTTTTATTCTCAATACTGCTCCCAAACCTAAATATGAAGCATCAATTTGAATGAAAAGATAATCTTCTTCTTGAGGAATATGAACCGAAATGGCAGTTTAACAAATAATCCTTTTTTACTTTTTCTAGTTCTCTTTCATCTTGTTCATTCCATTCAAAAGGTTTTTTACCTCTTAATTTTAACTGAAGTTTTTCTCTTATTTTAGAACAATGAGGAATAAATTCCTATGCATAATTTATTATTCCTAATATTTGTTCTAATTGTTTTCTTTCCCTTATTTTATTAGGAAATACTTTATCGAGTTTAGAATATTTTCTAATAACTCTATTTTTCAATTTCCTCTTTTTCTTCCTAGGAATTCTATCTCGGTGTTCCCAATTATTGCTTTCTTCTTTGAAATAACTAGACCATTTTCTTTTGCTTTTATAGCAAATACAAATAAATGCTTTTTATGGTCTTTTTCATTTTGAGAGTATACTAAAATATCACCAATATAGACTATAATAAAATGATGATATTTATTGAATATTTTATCCATTCTTTTTTGAAAAATGGATGGATTTGTTTTTAGTGCCATAGGCAATACGTTCCATTCATAATATCCATTGGGTATAGAGAATATTGTATATTCTCTACATTTTTCATTTAGTTCTCTATGAAAGAACCCCGATTTGTAGTCAAATTTACTAAAAAAATTTGCATTTTGGATTTTATCAAAAATAATCTTTTCTTGGAATGGGATAAGTATTAGCATTAACTACCGCATTCAAAGGTTTGTAGTTAATTACTAATCTTGGTTCTCCCCTTTTGATTTCTGAATAATTCATAACCAAAAATCCTGGACAATTCCAAGGACTCTGAGAAGGTCTTATTAATTCTAATTTGAGATTTTTTTTTTCAATAATAAGCGTGAATTCTTCTAAATCTAATTTAGAATATCTCATTGGTTTTTTATAAACCGGTTTCTTTGTTACTACTTCTATCTTTGCTATATAGTTATATCTATTAGCAAAAGCTATTGGATTTTCTTCAAACACATCTTCTAATGCTTTTTGTAGAAAAGATGTTATTTTAAATTCTTCTTGATCTATACTATATTCACCACGTTGTGATGCAGTACTCTGATTGGAATGCGTATAATGATGCCTATATGGTTTAGATAATAAGGGCACTATAATTGGTGTCTGACAATGTCTTTTTGCTCAGAAATACTTATTCTTAAAAGTAAATTCAATAAACACTTGTCGAAGAACTTTCATTCCTAATATGAGATATCTATATCTTTTCTAGAATTTTTTCCAATAACCATTTTTAAGTTTTGTCTTTCTATAATAAATTTATTTTTTCTCGTATAAAATTTATAATTTTTCTTTTTATTAAACCTAAGATTTTTCTTTTTCTCTCTATTATTAGAGAAAGGGGGAGGTTCAAGTCCAAAAGAAAAGACACCTTTGCTGATGCTGCTTGCAGGAAGATACATATCATAGCCGAACTGATGTGCTACTCTGGTTGGATTGTATAGCCGGCAAAAGCCCTCTTCGGAGCATATAAATTCAATATTATGTAAGAATAAGAATCAAGGGATTACTTCATATTCACAACCCCATTAGGTTCTGTAAATTTCTTACAACAAAGTTTACTTTTTGTCATTCATTTATTTATTTTTGTGTTCATTTGTGAACTTTCACATTTTCTTTCAAACCAGTATTTTATCCAGGTAGTTTTTCTTCCTAGAGTATCACTGATTGAAGTTTTATTTTTGTTTTTCAAATTCTTTACAATATTTTTCTTTATTTTTGATCCCCAAGGTTCTTTAATTTTATCAAATATTAATTAGGAATATATTCTATAATCTTCATCTAAGGGTCCTCCAAAATTCCCTCTAGACCAAATTTCTTTGAAATGGCATATATATTCTTGGAAATAACATGGATTACATAATCTTAGTTTATTTAATTTTAATTTAGTTTCTCCTCTTTTTCCTACTTTATATTCTTCTTTGGACTGATTTAATGGGGTCCCAATAAAGTGTTGTTTCTATTCTAGTTAACATATCTCTAATATTTTCTACTGTTAAGATATGATCTTTTACTTCAGGTTGAATATCTTGGAAGAAATAATCTACATTTTCACTTGGGGCAGTGGTCATGAAATTATATGCTTTTTGTTTATCCACTCCTTGCTATAGAATTACTGCAGTTTTTTCTTTTATCCATTGGGATATTTTTTTTTCTTCTAGTTTTTCTTCACAATCTATATTGAGTATTACCCTTGCAGGTTTTACTAGTTCTAAAGGATTATCTACTAGTTCATATTTTAAAGTTTTTTCTTTAAAACTTTTTATAGGAATATATCTAAAATTAAATCTTGGTTTACTTGTTACTCTTTCTTCATGCCACATGTCTGGTGTATGAAGATCATTATGATAATCTTTTTACCCGTGATGGTTCTGCTTCATTAGCTTTTAATTCTATAATAGATATTCTATTAGATTGTTCTATCATAAATTCTTCTAATTCTTTTGTTTGGGATTATGTTCCTAAATATTCTTCAATATGAGAATCTAGTATTTTAGTTCCTTCATTATCACTTATTGAGGATGTTTCTACCTTCTCTAAGGGATAAATTTGTTCTCTTTTACCCTCTATTCTTTCTTTTAATCTTTTTCGTTTTTCAAATTCTTTTTGAAGCTTTTCTTTCTTTTGTTCTTCTTTAAATTTCAAGAATTCTTTAAATAGTCTTTCATCATATTCTGGTTCTTTCCATTCTTCCATGTATTTTTTCTATTTCTTCCGGGTTTTTCTAATTCTTCTAGGAATTCAATTCTAGAAGATCTCAATTCATTTTTAACCAACTTTTCTTCTTTATACTAACTTCAGGTCATCTCTCCTTCAAGTCTAATTTGTTCTGAAATTAGGCTTATTTTTTCTGAGATTGTTTTTATATGAGCATCAATATCATTAGTAGTAGCAGTTTTACCAATAATAAGTTTTTGAAGTTCTTTTCTTGAAATTTCCTTTTTCTATTTGTTGTTTTTGAAATTTTAATCTATCCATCCATATTAGATTGGTTTTGATTAATAGGTATTCCTAATACTTCTATCATATTAGAAATTGTTTCTTTTATTTCTTTTATGCTCTTTTCAATTTCTTCTAAATCTTTCTAATGTTTGTCTAATTTTTTATTAAGACTTTTAAGGTTAACTTGTTTCTCTTTTATTTTTCTTTTTAGTTCTTCTAAATCTTGATTATTTTCTAATTTAGATAATTTTTCTTTTATCTCTCTATCTTTAGAGGATAATTGTTTTGCCAAATCTTGTAGAATTTGCTTATTATTACTAGTAACGAATGGAGTTACTAATAATTGATTATAAATTTTATTTTCCTCTCCTAATTTCTTCCATAGGAAAGTATTTGTCCAATTATATATTACTCCAAGTATTTTGACTCATTAATCTGAATCAAATATTGCTTCTTTTTCTTCTGGACTCAAAAGATCTAACCATTTATTGTAAGAATTTTTTCTTCTTATTCTTTGGTTTCTCAGCAACTTTAGTTTCTTTGACATACCTCGAGGCTAATCGACACACCTTGGGACTTTGGTTTATTTGACGTAGCCATAAAACACATAAATTTTCACAACAATCCCCCACATGTGTCAAGAAACTCTCTGAGTTACACACATGGATATAATCATTGTATCTAGTGATCCTATGGACTATAAACCAGACCTAAACCGGTAATACTTGGCACACAAAGATGCCAGTGTGTGTAACTCAGAGAGTTTCTTGACACATGTGGGGGATTAATAGGCACATTATACCCCCACATCTCTACTATTTATTGAAGGGTTTTGTGCGTTAGGCGGCCATGGGCACGTCCTAATGTTTAACACTCAACCCTTAATATGTAATCTAGCACTTTCTCATACACCATAGGAAATGACAAGTAATAATATTTTAGTGCTATCAAAACAAACAAGTGACTTGTTCTTACCTATTAAACCTTCTTCATGGGATCACCAATCACAAAGGTTGGGTTGCCGTCATGTGGTAATCAAATTGGCTTTAGTCTTATTCCCCTCAATGTATCAACAATTTATTTTCTCCCTAGGGGATTTGTTAACGAATCCACTAAGTTTACTTCTGACTTTACATAAGTAGTTTACTTCTTCTAACGAATCCATCTTTGAGCAGCTGCTTTATAATATTGTGTCTCAATCGAATATGCCTATTTTTACCATTGAAGGTTTTATTTTTAGTCGTAGCTATTGTAGATTGATTATCATAGTGTAAAGATATTGATGGTGTGGGCTTGTCACCCAATGGAATACTTGCTAAGAAGTTTTTCAACCACTCAGCCTCAGTGCCAGCCAATTCCATAGCAATAAATTCATAATTCCTTGAGGATTTGGTTAGAATTGTTTGCTTGGATGATTTCCATGTGACTACACCACCACTAAGAATAAACACATAACCACTAGTACATTTGACCCTTCTGAATCTGAGATACAATTTACATCACTATATCATTCTAATACAGTGGGAAATTGACTATAATGTATACCATAATTCATGGTGCCTTTAAGGTATCTTAATAACCTTATTAGTGCATCACAATGTTCACTGCTTAGACAGGGTGTATATCTACTCAATCTACACACATTATATGCTTTGTCAGGTCTAGTATAATTCTTTAAATGCAATAAACTTCCAATGATATGTGCATATTTATATTGAGCCACTGGATCTCTTATGTTTTTCTTCAAGTGCACACTTGAATCATAAGGAGTACTCGACAAAGATTCATCATATTGTTCAAACTTTCTCAACATAATGTTCTTAAGAAAGTAAGATACATTTTTCATTTCATATGATTTGAACAAACAAGATTAACTTTGCTTCACCCAAATCTTTCATATCAAAATTTGAAGCAAGAAAACCTTTTGTTTCAAGCATAACATTCATACTAGTACTAAAAATAAGCATATCATCCACATATAGGCATATAATTACAAAATCACTATTCAACATTTTGTATGGACTCATCTTTCTACTTCCATAATAGAGAAACTATCACTTGTTAGAACTTGATCTAACTTTGTATGCCATTGTTTAGGTGCTTGTTTTAAACCATATAAGGATTTTATTAAATTACAAACTTTATTTTATAGCTCAAGAACAATGCACCCTTTAGGTTGTATCGTATAAATCTCCCCTTCTAAATCACCATTCAAAAATACGGTTTTAACATCTATTGGTGAATATAAAGCTTATGAATTGAAGCTAATGCAATAAGGATTCTTATAGAAGAAATCCTTATCACGGGAGAAAAGGTATCAAAATAATCAATATTTTCCTTTTGAGTATAACCGTTGGCCACTAGTCTAACTTTGAATTTATCTATAGACCCATCAGAAAATTTGTTTTCTAAGAATCCATCACATCTAATAGGTTTTGCTCCTGGAGGTAAGTCTACCCAAACTCATGTTTTATTTTTATTTAAAGAATCAATATCTAATTTAATAGCTTGTTTTCAATACTTTGCATCTGGAGAAGAAATAGCTTCATAAAAATCTTTGGGTTTACCTTCAACTAAATAAGTGAAAAAATATCTCCAAAATAAGTTTCTTTCTTTTGCCTTTTACTTCTTCATAAACTCTCACCCAAAGCTTCATTTGAAAATTGTTTAGAAGAAGAAGAAGGTTTTTCAATTCCTTTTGGAATATGCTCAACTTTCAAAGGAAGTACATTTTCAAAAAATTCTACATCTTTAGTTTCAATGATAATATTTTTATCCAAAACATCACAAACCAGAAAGCAGTAAGCAACACTTTGTTGACCATAACCAATAAACATGCAATCAAAAGTTTTAGAACCAATTTTTTTTCTTTTTAGAATCAGGTAATAAAACTTTTATAAGACACCCCCACACTCAAATATTTCATATTTGGTTTAAATTCTTTACATAATTCATAAGGGCTCCATTTTGTTTTCTTATGGGGTAATCTATTTTGTAAACAAAATAGTTAATATAGCTTTACTCCACAAATTATCAAGTGGCCCATAACTCACAAATAAGGCATTGATCATTTCTTTTAAAGTTCTATTTGTCCTTTAAGATACACCATTTGACTCAGGAGAATAAGGAGGAGTTACTTCATGGATTATGACTTCTTTTTCCCAAAGATCATTAGATAAAAAATATTCCCCTCCTCTAGATGGTCTAATTCTTTTTATCTTTCTAGTTAATTGATTTTCTACCTCATCCTTGTATACAACAAACTTATCATAAGCCTCATCTTTATTTCTCAATAAATACACCTTAGTATATCTAGAGAAATAATCAATAAAAGTAATATAATATCTTTTACCACCTCTGGTTTATGTTTATTTTAGATATCCTAAATCTATGTGGATCAAAGATAATAACTAAATTTCTCTTTGTATAGATAAGTGTGTTCCTTTAGTCAATTTAGTTTCTACACAAATCTCACATTTACTTAGCATATCATTTTTAACTCCAAAACCTAACTCAAGATTTTGTAATCTCTTCATATAAGACTTATTAGTTTGACCTAATCTAGCATGTCAAACATCAAAAGACTCAATCAAGTAAGTAGAAGAAGATGCATTATTACTATTCTCATCAATACTTAGTACAAACAGTCCCTAATTATAATAACCCTTCTCAATCAGAACATTATTTTTAGTCATAATAATCTTGTCATATATGAATGACACTTTAAATTCCCAATATAGCCACAGAAATAAAATTTTCTCTGGCTTCAAGCACGTACAAGACATCTTGCAGTAATAAGTTTTCTTTGATGTGAGTTTCAGAACAACTTTTCCTTTTCTATGAACTTTTGAAAATTGGGAATTAGTAAGATACATGTGGTCTTCTCCTTCTATAAAGGAGGAATACAATTCTTTGTTTGCACATATGTGCCTGGAAGCCCAGAGTCTACCGCCCATTTTTTCACATAATAAATAAGAAAGGCTTGAGAAATCATTGCAGTGATAACCTCATTATCACTACTATCATCTCCTTCAACTAAACATTTGGCTTAGGAGGATTGTCATTTCTTGTCTCTTTAGCCCTCTTCCTGCATTCATATGCATGATAACCTAGTTTGCTACAAACAAAACATTTGCCTTTCTTCTTGAACTTGGGGTCATCATTCTTGGGTTTGTAATTAGACTAATTATTCTTGTTTTTCTTGTTATTGTGTTTAGAGTCGTGCCTCTTGTTGCCCGAGTTTATTTCTACCAAGTTTGCCTTAGTAGTAATCTCTTTCTCCTTTACTGCTTGAATCGTTCTCCGGTTGGTGTCTTCAATAATAATATGAGAGATCAAGTTCGTTAGTGATAGTTTCTTGTATTTGAGTTTCAATTGTTGCTTGTATTTGTTCCATGGTCCTAGTAGCTTTTCAATTAGAATTCCAACAACAAATTTATCACATAGATTGATGTTTCCAGCCTTGAGATCTTCAACCAACTTGTGATATTCATTGATCTGAGTCTTGATGTCATTGTTGTCTACCATCTCCTATCTATAATAATTCCCAACCATAAATTCCTGTTTCCCAGCATCCTCCATTGTGTATTTAAATATCAAAGAGTTCCATATCTTATTTGCTTCCTTGTAGATAACATCAAATATGTCATTAGATAAAGTACCAATCAATGTGTGCCTACATAACTTGTTAGCATACGTCCAAATATCTTTTCGGGCCTGGTCAACATTTGAGGATGGTTCAGACTAGGTGTGTTCAACAGCCACTCCATGCATATCAAGAATAGTATTGCCAACGCCTGAAGATTTTGCCCTCGAACACTTCTATCTTGGAAGTGTCAGGAAATGAATAAGGAATAGGGATTGAGAAACAACAATGTTGTTCTAACCATTTGGGTTGTTGTTGTCCATCATCTCGAATAATTCTTAATATTATAGGTGTCGACACCTACAAGCAGACAACAAACAATCTGAGTCACATCCAAGGACACTGTCCTTGAGAGTAATTTCACAACAACTAGCAAAATGAAACAGCACTTCCTAGGATTAAATGAATTTTTCTTGTATAACAAGGGAACAAAATATGGTGGAAGCAAATAAACTCAGAAAGAAATGAGCAAGAGAGAAAGAGCACAATGGTGAGAAGAGCATTTGATGTACGCTACTTTTATAGACAAGAAAAGGCATACCCCTCGATCACCCGAAACATCACAAAGTCGGAAGGACATCAGAGTCGTGTCTCACGGCTGACAACGGTCACACCTAACGGTAACATACCACGTCTCACAACGGTCAAAAATTTAAAACCCCCTAGATTTTATTTTGACTGTAGGTATTTGAGGATTTTATGTTTAAACATATTTAAAAATATATTTTTGGCAAAATCAGAAATATTTTTTATAAAAAGTGCCCAATACCATACTCTAACTCGTGCGAATGGGGAAAATTGTTAGATTTCAACTAAATTTTCTATTAATGATTGTTGTTATGCACGCGAGCCCACCTCTCTTCTAGGCCCATTTACTAGTTCATGATTGTATCTTATTATATTTACAGTTGAGCCTTCACTCTCCCAGGTAATGTGCGACTTTGGTTTCTTTGACACACCCACAAAACACATATTTTCACAACAAGAATGTCCAAACAAATAACATGCTTCAAATCTAAATAAGGGTGATTCAATTGAATTAGTTACTTCTTGATGCAAATAACCTCCAAGTTGACTCTTATCGTTGGGAGTTGACATTAATCATAAATATAATACATATTTCATATATTTATCAACTTTTTTTTCTAAATTATTTATATTTATATCTCCTCTACGATAATCAAGTGATGGAGGAAGGGAGTTAAGGAATATAGTTAGAATATTTTAGAAAAAACATGCAATACTAAATAATTTAACTTTTTTAACATAATCAAATTAATTAAATAGTTTCTATATTAAGTACAAGAGGAGTATTATTTAATATCCTACTCAAGACAGCACAGAAGCATTGAAAGGGAAAGACATTAGAATCTGTGACTCCGTAGCATAAAAGAAGTCCAGATCGTGATCCAATTTTGTGTGGATAAATCCGTTATTCATAATTATATTCAAAGTTACATTATTCATTCATAAACCCATTTATATTTTTTTCCCCATTCCCTCCTCCAGAGGTTTCTTCCACTCTTCACAATTTAACATGGTAAAATTAACTATGATATCTTACAGTACAAGCCATCATGACACCGAAAGCATCAACCTCTTTTTCCTTCCAGTATTATCATTTATAATGCCTTTCTCAATTCCAGACACTATGCAAAATACTCCCTCCGTCCCTTATTATAAACCTTTTTAATCAAATTGTATTGTTCAAAAAAACTGTTAGAATTAGTTAAAAATAATAAATATGTAGAAAATATAATATTTTTTTAAAGATACCCTTATTTATAAGCTGGTAGGTGAGAGTAAGAAAAAAATATAAGAGAGAAGTATTAGAAAAGATAATGAGAAAAAGTATATTAATTAAGGGAAAAATAGGTAAGAATGTATTTAATGTGAAGAGAAACTAAAATATATTACATGGGACAAGTCATTTAAAAAAAATATATATTTAATAAGGGTAGGGGGGGGGGAGAAGTGCTTTTAGCTTCTGTTAAAAGTGGGCTTACTCATATGGGGGGTAGTAAAAAGTGGAGAAGCTGAAAGGTAGAACTTACAGGAAATTTTATATTTCCTCTCTACAATATAATTAATAAGGATATTTATTAAAAAAGAATTTAATGCTATTACATATTAGTTGTGAAATCCATGATTTTCCTAGTAGATGGAACGGTTGTGCTTGCTGATGAAGAAATGGTTTTTTTTTTGTCCAAATGATTAAGGTTGTCATCCCGGTTTATGAAGATAATTCACTTGGATATTTGAACCGAATGATATGGTAATACCGAAAATAGGCTGTTTTTTAATTCAAATATACAGTTTACTAGTAGTCTACGGGATATTCATAAATAAAAGAGATCTTATACGGGGACAAGTCATTTTATATGCTTAATATATGTTTATCCAATCAAATCAAAACAGGTAGATTTTACAGTGTTAATAATAAAAAAAATCTGGAATACAAAATATATAACATATCTTTTATTAGAAATAAGCACCTTAAGTACATAAATTTTCCTATTAATCAATCAATTGATACTAAAAATAAATATATTTAGATAGCTGCTTAAATAACGTGATTGCCTGACTTGTTCCACAAATAAAACAAAACTTAAAATTTTTTCAACAAAAAAAAAAAAGCAAACTTAAATATAGAACACTCCATCATGTCCTAATTATAAGAACTATTTAATTTTTTTAAATAAATTTAAAAAATTAGATAAATTAGTTAATTATTACCAAATCTAACCCTTCAAAATAAATTTATATTATATACTTATCAATTTTATTCAAATTAATCAATTAAATCTCTTATTAATTATAATTAATTAATTAATTTGATTTATTTAACCTATCTAAAAAAATTAACTAACTGTTATAATTAAGATTAGAGTATATATTTTGAATATAAATTTTATGTTATAAAATGATTTTACATGAGAGCTTGAACATAACATGTTTTGGATTCCTCATCAAGATACTTCCTCAACACACTTAAAAAAAGAATGTATTTTGAAACAGAAGATAATCATAACACAAATTCAGCTAACATACATTTAGTTTCACATTGAAACTACTGAATCCATGTCTTAATGAAAGAGCATTTGAATTTTGGTTTCTACATGAACATGGCTTCCTCAATATTATTTCAGTTCTTTTAACAGTTCATTTATACAGTAACATAAAACATTCAAAAATTGATAAACTTCTATTCCAGTTTTGGGCGGCTGAATGTTAATAAAAGCCTAGACAAATGTATTTTAATCTCTAACTTTATACAAAAATGTAAACCTAGTTTCTTGGTTTTATAAAATATCTTTTCATTCCCCTAACATTAACCCTATTAATCTCAAATATTATTGTATCAATTATTATAATTTTTAAAATTAAACTTAATAGATCAACAACATTCAAAATTTCAATGTAATCAATTTCTCCCCTACAGGCATTAGAATTAAAGGATTAAAGATAATTAAATTAAAGGACCAAAAATAAAACTGCGAAGTTGGAGATATGGCGAAATTGCTCACAGTTTGATTGGAATAACTTAGTTGTAACAACACAACACAATAAGACCCAAAAAGAGGCTAGAATCAGTCATCCGTAGTTAAAACTACTCGTTACAAAAGGTTAGAGAGAGAGAGGTCGAAGAAGTAATCACGAAAACTACTCCTTATTGCGCGAAGAGCGCTCCTTCCTTTGGCCACCAAGAATACGGGAAATTTGCAGACCTCTGCTGAATGCTTGATTGAACAACATTCGAGTCTGAAATTCTGAAACAAAAGGAAACCATGCCAGGAATGCTACTGGAGTAAACAAAAGCAAACCCATCACTATTTCGTAACCACGAGCAAGCGTTTTTACAGATCCCCAGAATCCCGCTCGGCGAACAACAGGCTTCAATGCCTGTGCAATCTGCAAACCAAGATGAGGTCAATATACGTATGCCACTAGCAGAATGAAGAAACAACAGGAAGGCATAGGAATCAAGTTGAAGTTAAGTTGGACTAATGACTGAATATTTATGCCACTAGCAGCAAACACAGTTTTGAAGTTTATAAGAATTACTCCTCTTATTTACAAGTAACTTTCAATATATTTAACCAAAACTAAGAAAAAGAGAAGCCTTAAATCTCATTAATTTCGTCTTAAAATTTAATACTTCCAAACTTCACTCCAATTGAATATACATTTTATCCCAAGAGTATGAAGTTTACATAATAATAAATAAAAGATAAAATTGTATATCCATGTAAAAATTTTAATGATAAGACTAATAAACCTCCTCTCACTGCTTATAAGTAGGAATGGGAGCAAGGTTATTATCAAATCGGGATAAGAATGGTGAATCGGAAATCCTATATTTTGAATCTTGAATCGAAGCATAACATGAATCGTAAGTTTCATGATCAATTATTAAGGATGACTTTCACATAAGAAAACATAAAAATTTATAGATATTAACATTTAGCATAAGGAATAAACATCAAATCACATCAAGATTTAATTTATATAGTGAAATAGAAAACAGTTAAGTCATGAACGTGAAAGAGTGAGCAATGCATGAAGTTTCAGAAATAAGCCACAAACCATAATGGCTCATAAATAGTGACTTGTAATAGATTTTAAGTGGGACAAGGCTTGTTGTAAACATAGTGTTTGTTTGAATTGGTGATTTGAAGCCACAATCTGACTTTTCAATCATGATTTTACAGTTTACGAGGTATGAGAGAGAAGTGTCTCGGCTTGCGTAACCATGCTTACTAAAAGCGAATATAAACAAGTACTAAGTAAACAATGAAACAGAGATCAGGCAAGCAAAAGATGTCAACCCTTATTGCCAGACACATTCTGGCATCTTTCAAACGAACAAGATATCCACGATTCACTTTGAATGAACTATAATTATATCTATGGAAAAAAAAAGAGACATTTACCTGAAGCATTCCCCAACCAGTTGGCATGAAAGCAAGAATGCACACAAAAATGTCTTGTAACGTCATATGAGGAAGTGCAATCAAAGTGACCAGAATTGAGACAAATGTTAAGAATATCATTCCCTTGATTAGCCGGAAGACAAGTTGAAAATTTGCACTGAACTTCCGCCTCCCAACAGACACAGTCTGAGACCAAAGAAACAGACCAAATTTTGTTAGACCATAGCAAGGTTTTTGTTAGCATGTTTTACAATTTGAATATGATTGTCTTTGTAATGATAAGGAGCAGAAGTAGTATATCACTTTTTCACTAGATTAAAGATTCAAAAAAAGCATAATTATATGCATCCTGTTAATACGCGCAACAAAATACATAGCCGCAAGTCACTAACCTTCATCACGAATAAGATTAGAAAGATCACCAACCATGACAGGCCATAAACCTGTAGCCAATGAAAGAATATTCAATCTACATAATGGCGAAAAGATTTTTCTTGTTTTTAAAGAGAAAGGGACATGGTAGAGACTTACTAGAAAACTTTTTGTATGCCTCGTAATATGCAAGTGATATACAAGGCCATACTGATAGATAAAAAATCGTAAAGATAACAATATTTCAACAATGATGCCCCGCTTGCCAGAATATTGAAGATGTTCTTGTTCCTCTTCCCACCAGGATTCCCAACTTTTTTCCGGCGGTACCCCTATACCTCCTACGTTGCTAATCCATTTATTCCAATCAGTCCAATCATCTACAATTTTTTGCCACTCAAACCCAGAAGGATTAAACAAGAAGGGTGCAAAAAGCCAAGTTCCCACCATAAACCACATTGATATGGTGATGAGGATATACGCAACATCACTTCTATAAGAAGTACCAAAAATCTCATACACAAGAAGCAAAATCATGAGCTCAATACCCTTGACAAAGTGGCTACGGGAATAAAGTCTATAGTTATCAGCAAATTTGGCATGGAAAACCACAAACCCTCGTCCTGTAGGCCGATATTTTGCACCTCCATGAAGTAATGTCCTTCCATAATAATGAGTTTTTGTCCCAAGAGAAAATGTGAAGAATACTGGGGCTAGTTGTAACTGCATCAATATAAACTCACTCAGCGCAGTTCGGAAACCTCTTTCCAAGCCAATCTCCATCAACATCGGCAAGGCCATTAGAAAACCAATCTGAACAAATGACTGAGACGCGAGAGCTACTTGAAGAGGCTTATTGTCTCGAATTGCTTTCTGTGTACTTAAACCTTCTTCAAGTCCACTTAGAACAAGGTAAAGGCGACCATAGAGGAATACATACACAGTGAGAACAGTAATCTGTCAATGTTAGATAAAAAAAGAATTTCAGAACAGTGAAGAACAAGACAATATGGTTAAACAAAGCAGTCAGCGATGGAAAACGTACAAGAGTACTGAAGTAGAAACCAACTGTAGTGAAATAACAAGACAACATTCTAAAAAAGTCAAAGCGGTGACCAAGTCGGTACACATCTCGACTTAGTGTTTGCTCTCCATTGCCATTAGCAATCTTGGCTTCAAACATGGAAATCTGATTGAGACCCACATCTCTTCCCTTCCCAACTTGTATGTACTCATGATGTGTGACATTTCCCTCACGGAGAGTAGAGTTGAATCCTGCAAGTAACATTTTAGATAAATGAAGATATAATCAACTACAAGACAAAAACTAGAGCGGGGTTGGTAATCACTGTACCAGCAAAAATATCTTCACTCAAGTTGATGACTTTGGAGGCTTTGCTGACACCGCCTCTTGTAAGGTGGAAGAGCCTATCAAAGATGTCAGGATGACCATAATGGAAGCGAACTCTGCGTAGGCATAAAGAAGTGAACCACAGTATACATCTCCCATAGTTCTATAAGCGAAATTGCCTATTACAGTCCTAATTCTATTAATTTTCAAACATGGATGGAAAATAAACCTGTACACCATAGCTTGCCCTAATATTCCCTAAACTTGGCTAATTAAAACCCTGCCTTACACAATGAACTGATCCTAATTCTACATCACTAAGATATTATTTGGTTCCAGCGAAACTGAATCAGATTAAAAAACTTTAAGATTAACTTCTTCACAGGTAGACAATGTCTCAGCTAGCAAACTGAACATAGACCATAACATAGAAGATCAAACATTAATCAGCAGTCAAAGTAAATTCAAGATTTCCATTATCCTACACTTGGTGGAGGGGAGAAGAAGGACTTACTTCAGAGGATTAGCCAGTAACCTCTGACCAATAGTCACAAAACTGGTCTCCTGATTTGACATGAACCAAGCAAGAGAAGAAACACTGAAACCTCAAAGCAAAACAGCAACCAGAAAAAAAAAATCAGAAACACAAAAATTATATTTGAAAATAGAATAAATACATAAAAATTAAACAGACCTTCCAGTAAATATATGCTCCCTAAGTCCAAGAATACTTGGGTATCTCACACCATCATGCTTCTTAAGAAACTCTTGCAGCAGATTTCTCATTTTCAAAGCTTCTTCCATATAGTTATCCTATAGAAATGGAAAATTCAGAAATGGCATGAGACTTGCAATGAGTTCCACTTTGTAATATGACATCTTACCTGGTTCATATCTATTGTCTGCAAGCCTTCACCGCGTGAAAAAATGATGGCATGATTTTGATTTTCAGGCTTACCCTCACCCAAAATAGCCGGTCCAGGAAGCTTTATTTTATATATGACCTGATTAAGACAATCATTTGATAAGCACATAGTTCCAGACTCTGGGAATATTATGTCTTTATTGTGAATATTCATTATTATTGTATAGCCTTCATTAAATATTCTTTAGACTTCAATAGGATTTATTCTCTCCTAATGTATAAATAGTCAGCTGTACCTCAGTATTCACAGAAAATACATGAGACACGTTTTTCTCTCGAATAATCCACAAAGACTAATAATAAATGGAATAATGGAATAAGAAGAAAATTGAAAAATCTTTCATGTAGAAATTGCATATTGCATTGTGGAATAGCATGTCCAGCAATTAAGCTTTAATCAATTTGTTGATTAATAGGTTTTATGATTGTAAATGAACACAATAAGCATGATTGATTAAGTCAGTATTTCACCAACAGGAAGTAGGAAATGCTGTGATCAGGAGTTGGCAATGGAAGAAAATCAATGCTTGCTTAGCTAATCTGGACCAAGCAGGGTGAACATTGGACAAGACATGTCAAGGACCTCAAGGAATCATATAAATGTGTACTATGCATGTGTTTGATGCATTATAGAGGACGTGGCTACCAAAGACCACAAATTAAGAATCTTGAACGCTAATGACAAGTCATCCTCCATATTTGGAACCTCCATACTAATGTACAATGAGTCAACCTTGATGGATCTATAGCTAACAAATACTAAGCTACATGCAGAGGGATTATCCATGACTCGCAAGAACGCTAGCAAGTGGGGACATTCCAACCTGGGCTTTCTTCTACCTTGCGCAGCAGCAGAAGCTATGGCAATAAGGAATGGTATAACCTAGTGTAGAAGATATTAGAATTAATTAGGAGACTGAGATTCAATTGTAATTATTTCCCCGCTTTCCCTCTGTAAATCAATCACATGATATCCGGTCCCCTTAATTGACCAAGTCTGTATGCATATATGTGAATAGTCAAAAAGCAATTGATAGAAGAATATAATTTCAATTTCTGAATTCCCTGTTGTTATGTCCAGTGCCATATTCAGTCATTTCCACCAAAATGGTATCAGAGCAAGCAATCCGATCTGCAAATTCTTCTGTCGTAGAGTCCAACGGCACCATCGTGTTTGACGGTGGGTCATATAAGCTCAGCCAAAGTCACCGACCTTAAAGGGTCGACCATCCTCATTGTGCCGAAATGTCTCACCAGCGATAACTACTTGGATTGGAGTCAAGCCATGCTAATCGCCCTCCACAGATGAGACCGACTGCACCCTATTCATAGCGATTAGCCTCCTGCCAGTGATGTCAACATCTGTCAATGGTGGAAATCAGCCAATGCTCTGGTTTCTTCTTGGTTCCTGAACTCAATGAACCCTACTGTTTGATGGAGCTTTATGTTCCTCACTTCTGCTAAGTCCATTTGGGTCGCCGTGAAGAAAGCTTACGAGAGGCGACCAAACGGTTTGCTTCTCTTTGACCTGCGTTCTCGCCTCTAGGCTGTCAAATAGGGCCAATGGCCACTTAATTCCTACTACCTTCAGAAGACGACGTTGTGGTAAAAGCATGACCTTCTACAACACAGAGTCTGGAGAGATCCTGAAGATATTGCCGAGTATTGTTGAGCTGTGGAGGAGCGGTTGTTTGATTTTTTGGTCAGCCTTGAACCTATCAATCACATCCTGCTACCGTCTGTTACCGAGGCTTTTGTCCTCCTAAGGGATGAGGAGACTCGTCGTCAAATCATGCTTCCCGCCTCTGTCGTCCCACGACCAGCACCTAAGGAGACATCGTACGCCTTTGTTGCTCATGCTGCTGAACCCAAAAAAGAGAGACCGATATGCGAACATTGCAAAAAATTAGGCCATACCAAAGATAGGTGCTAGGACCTTCATGGGAAGCCCTAAGACTAGAAGCCCAAAGACAAGTGACAGCGCAAAGGCCACTTGGCTAACATTTCACACTCGAAGGAAATGGGCTTTGGTCTAGTTGGCCCAACTCACTCATCTCTCACAGCTCCTATAACACCCGCCAGCCCAATGCATCCCTCTCCAAGCCTAATGAATGCATCTAATCCATTATCACTTATTCTAGCACACTAGACTGCTCTCGAAAAACAGTCTCGTAAACAATCTATTGCGACTGTGATACAGTGAGGTAATTTCTTTAGAGTCCTTACAACCATTAAAAGTAAAAATACAAGTCCCTGTTGGATAATAGACCCTAGTGCCTCTGATTATATGACTGATAATGTTTCATTATTTGCAAATTATACTCCTGTCACATCAAGCTTCATAGTTAAAATTGCTTATGTTTCATATTCTCTAGTGGCTAATATGGTACTATTAATATTTCTGCTACACTAACACTTCATGATGTATTACATATTCCAAAGTTGAAATGCAATTTATTATCTGAGAGCCAACTGAAAAAAGAAAGGAAAAATATGCTAATTTCCTGGCTACTCATTGTGCTTTACAAGATCTATTCACAGGAACAATAATTGGTGTTGCTAAGGAGCTTGATGGATTGTATTATCTGAGTGACTATCACAATGTAGTCCTTTATTCCTGTAATAGAGTATCTCTCCCTAGAGATAGTGAGTTCGGATTATGGCACAAAAGATTAGAGCATCCAAATTTTCAATATATGTTTAAGATGTTCCTACAATCTGTTCAAATAAAAATTCAGACTTTTATTGTGTTTCATGTGAACTTACAAAACATCATCGAACTTCCTTCCCCAGCACTTCATACTATCTGTCTAAACCTTTATCAGTTATTCAAAGTGACTTGTGGGTCCATCACAGTGTTCCCAATCGTACCCGTTCTAAATAGTTCATGACCCTCATTGATAACTACACCCGTCTCAGTTGAATTTTCATCTTAAAGGCTAAAACCGAGGTATGTCAAACATTCGTTGATTTCTTCCATATGATATATACACGGTTCAACACAAGAATTCAAACCCTCCACACCATAATGGTACCGAGTATATGTTAGGGGTTTCTACTAAGACAAAACTAAAGTTTATCAAACCTTCATTGACTTTTATCATATGATTCAGACCCAATTCCCAACAGACTTACAGATTCTCCACACCGATAATGGAACTGAATATGTTAATCAATCATTATCCAATTTTCTCAAGGATATACCCCACAGCAAAATGGGATAACTGAGAGGAAAAACAATCACATCCTTGAAACAGCTCAAGCCCTCTTATTTAGCAATCATGTACCTAAGTCCCATTGGGATGATGTTGTTCTCACCGCCATTTTCCCATCAATCAAATGCCAAGTAAACCTTTGTCCTTCAAAACACCCTTACAAGTCCTACACAACCACTATGACCTAGCCTATCTTGAAAACACGCTACCTTTGTGAGTATTTGGGTGTACTACTTATGTTCACCTTCACCACACATCCAAACTTGATCCAAAGGCTATAAAATGCATTTTCTTGGGTTACTTGGGTCTCAAAAAAGATACAAGTGTTATGAGCCTACTGCCAAACAACTGTATATTACCTGTGATGTAACTTTTCATGAAAACTTTCCTTTCTACTCTATCTTCTGTGTAGGGGAGAGTTAGTGAACCACCTCAGACTGAGCCTATGTTCATTGAGTATGATCCTGATTTCATTCTTGAGATTGAACCTCAAAATCCACCATCTAATGATGTGCCTAACATTGTTGAGAAGAGGAACACTAATCTAGGGGGAGACACTAATGAACATATTAGGATCTACGCTAGGAGACACAAGAAATGTGGAGCTCCCTCAACTACTAGCATATTCCAAGAGTCAAACCCATAGGTAGTTCCAAGGGAAATTGAGACTCATGAAGACAGCCAAGTACAAGATGATGTCGACTTGCCCATTGCACTCTGAAGACAATAGCGCTCATATACTAGACACCTTATTGAGAGGTTTGTGTCCTATCATGCACTGTTATCAACATACTCTGCATTGATTGCTCACTTAGATAAGATCTGGATTCCTAACAACATTGATGATGCTTTAGATAGCCCTAAGTGCAGACAGGCAATCATGGAAGAGACGAAGGCCTTGGAAAACAACACCACCTGGGAAATTGTTGATCTACTAAAGGAAAGAAAGCAATGGGGTGCAAATAGGTATTTACCCCAAAATACACAACAGATAGAAGCCTTGATAAGTACAAGGCAAGATTGGTGGCACAAGGATTCTCACAAATATATGGCATAGACTATAGCAAGACTTCTGCACTTGTTGCAAAGTTGAATACTATTCAAATCTTATTATCTCTAGCAGTGAATCTTGACTAGCCTCATCATCAAATGGATGTGAAAAATTCCTTTCTAAAAGGAGATCTAAGGAAGAAGTATATACGAAGATGCCTCTAGGTTTCCCAGAAAAAAGGCTAGGCAGGTATGCAAATTGAAGAAATCATTATATGATTCAAAACAATCCCCTAGAGCATGGTTTGAGAGATTCTCATGTGTCTTAAAGACTCAAGGCTATGTCCGGGGACAAAGTGACCACACCATGTTCTTTAGGCATCAGAATGAGAATATGGTGGTTATGGCAGTATATGTAGATGATATTGTTCTCACTAGAGATGACTCAATGGAGATTGACAAGATCAAGAAGCACTAAACCAAGAGTTTCAGGTCAAGGATTTAGTAGAAATAAAGTACTTTCTTAGGATGAAGATTGCTAGATCAAGAGGGAGTCTATATATCCCAAAGGAAAAATATCCTAGATCTTCTAAAAGAAACAAGTATGATGGGCTCTAGACCAAGTGATACTCCCAAGAGTTAATAAGTGATAACCATAATATCCCAATTTTCAGGCTCAGAGACTCAGAAAGTAGCCTGAAATAGATAGGCTACAGACCCCTTTAAGCAAAAGTCTAAGAAACGTACAAAGAGTTTTCAGAGATTAAACTGCAAGTAAACGAAAGTATAGGGACTTATATGTAAATAATGAAAGTCTCTAGGGGCATAATGGTTATTTTGGAAAAGAAATAGACTAAAAGTTCCATGGTGCCAAATAGAAGTAGACACAAGTTGTGGGCCATTAAATGTAATTATGAAAAGTTGAGAGACTAAAGTTAAATTTTCAAAAGTTCAATGGTAAAATGTAATTATGAGAAAATTGAGCCAGAAAATGATTGTCTGAAAACACTTCAGTCCCAAATTTTACCATAAAATAGAGTTGTTCTGATCAGTTTAACGCAAAATAGAATTTTGATTTCAGGTCCCAATAAATTATTATTAATTTCCAAAGTCGGAAGATTTTTGCAATATCATCTGGACTTCATAATCTAATCAA
The DNA here is from genome assembly GCA_037074615.1 of Leucaena leucocephala. NCBI lineage: Eukaryota > Viridiplantae > Streptophyta > Magnoliopsida > Fabales > Fabaceae > Leucaena > Leucaena leucocephala. The sequence goes on from CM073534.1 coordinate 5,902,138, forward strand.
ATTTTGTAATAAATTTTTATAATTAATATCAGAATTTATGGAACTGACAGAAGTCAAAAAAGAGTCATGTAGAATTAATTGTGGAATTTAAGGTGAAAAAGGGCACAAAAAAAGGGTTCTGAAGAAATGTATGTATTTTTTATCAGGACTTCTGAATCTCAGAAAATTACGAGACTTTACAGAAAATTCAATTTATATTAGAATGAATTTCTAAAAATATTAGAACCAATAAAAGAGTTAAATAGAATTTATCTCAAAAATCAAGATAATCTAAGGATATAAGTACAAAGGAAGTTTCTTAGAAATTGAGCCATCAGAGTACTTGAGCGTGATCAAAGACCCAAGAACGTGGCCCAAGAGTTATGTGGATCCAAGTGGAACTAAAATAATGTTTTAGTAACTTATAGATAAGTCTAATTACTCGATTGAAGTTATAATCAGGGAATTGATCAGATAAAGCTTTGGATTTATCCAAAAACCATGAGATAGCGTGAAAGTTGTCCTCATGGGACCTACCAAATGCCACATGGCACTAATCTAGGAGAAGAAGAAAACTTAAGAAAAAGCTAAGGACACACGACACAATCTCAGCCGTTCATTATGAGATAAGATTATGGAATTCTTTAGAAGCATTGAGTCAACAGCTGAGGTGTCCCCAAGGGCCTCACCATATCGCTACCAAGCATGCAAGGTGTCCCCTTGATGATGTCACATTGATGTCATTTAGGATGATGTCAAAGGGACACGTGGCGAGTTCTGGAGGCTCCGTAAATGCTATGGCCTTGGAGGGTAAAATGATAATTTGGTCACCAAACCTACCCTATAAATACCCCCACCCCCTCCATTCCATTCCATTCCACATGCACGGCCAAGCAAGAGAGAGAAAACACAGAGAAAGGAAGGAAAAAAGAGTATGTTTGACTGAGTTAAAAGCAATCTAAAAAGCTTAGGAACTCGACAAGCCTAGGAATAAAGTAATTTATCATAGTCCCTACTCTAATAAATTAGAGGATTGTTCTTATAAATTTAATAGTTAGAATATAGAAATGTCTCTCTCTTGTTAAGGTTAGTAGTGGATGAAAGAAAGTTAGGGAATTGTCAGATTAAGGTATTACCTTAAGTTAAACTTAATTTAAGTAGAGCTATAATGAATAGAATAATAATGAAAATATTATTATGCTATGAATAGGCTCTGACCTATGTTAAGAAGAAACTTTAGAGTAAAGGCTAAAGACTAATGAAAAGCTACCCGACAGGTAGTGAACTTATACCTAAACTTGTATATTTATTGCTTGAGTGTTGTTAATATGCTATTGGCTTGTCTTTTAATGCTATAGCAATATGTTATAAGTAAGAATCATGGAAGTATGTATATGTCATTATGCAAGTATGATCATAGTACAGCAAGTACGTTAAACACTAAGTATATATTGTACCGTTTGTTACTGAGATTTTCCTATCTTTTCCAAACATAACAAGAACTATTTTTGAGAAGATGGACCCTAAGAAAATCAGGTATGAAAATGACCAAGAGCTTGGAAAGGCTATAGACATGGGAAGATACCAACACATGGTTGGAAAATTAATACATGTCTCAAACCCGACCAAACATTGCTTTTGCAATCAACATGGTAAGCCAACATTCACATGATAATAAACAGAGACACTTGAATGAAGTATCCAAAATTGAGGTATCTGAAAGGATCACCTAGCAGGGGACTATTATTCAAAAAGACTAATAAGAGGGCAAAGAACCATGATGATAGGAGGTCCACTTCTGGATATGCAACGTTTGTTTGGGGTAACCTTGCACGTGGCACAGTAAAAAATAGTGTAGTAACAAGTAGTGACGAACCTAAATATAGAGCCATAGCTCTAGGAATTTGTGACGGCATATGGGTGAAGCGAGTACTTGAAAAGCTAAAGATGATTGTAGGCCTACCAATACAATTCTACTCAGATAGCATCTCATCCATTAATAACTCAAAATCCTATTCAACATGATCGCACAAAATATATTGAGATAGATAGACACTTCATACAAAAAAGGATTGATAAAGGAACTATTGATCTCTAGTACATACCCTCTAAGGAACAAACAGCAGATGTGCTTACCAAAGGCCTAGCCCAGGACAAATTTGAAGATTTTTTTGGCAAGTTGGAAATGACAAATAGTTACGCTCTAACTTGAGGGAGAGTTTAGATAATATTCTTCTATTTATTCTATGGGATATTGTAGTTATTATTGTAGATATGATATTAGTTTTCATTTATTACTCACTATAAATCAGGCCATGATTCATGCACTTTAGCTGTATATATGTGACATGATATGATCAGTAATACAATCGGAAAATTATTCCCTAAACTCTGTCCGCCTTACGTCAGTCTTCACTAACAACATTGGCTACAATTTCGATATGATTACTTCTGAATGGGTAGTGGTAGAGAACTTCATTAATGAAGTAAACATTAACTTGAGCAGATTTTCAATAGTAGTTTTTATTTATTCCTATTTTCATGATATGGTGGGATAATTTTAGTTTTGATTTAAAATTTGCGTCAACTATTTCATGAATATTTAGCAGGTTTCAACCTAGGAATCCAACCCCTTTCACACTCAAACCTTTCAGCTTTCAACGTTAAATAAAATGAGCATAGTAAACTATAAAATTCTTCCCCAGTTTCAATTCTTCTAACAAGTTCTAGACCTTCGCTTGAAGAGCCTACTCATGTGACCATAGTCTCTAGCCCCTCAAAAGCATTTACCAAGTGATTACTGCCTTGCTGCCCAAAATCCCCTAACAGAAACAGATTTCTTCCTTACGGACAAAGGAATGTCATTAAGAAAGGAATGTCATCAAGTCATTGGTCCTAATTAGATTTATTTCATTCTTATAGTTTTCTAACAATCTAAGCCAACTATATAAACATTTCTTCCAATTCCCAGCAATTACAAAAAAGTTTCAAATACATTTGTTTCTTTATATATACCTACACAAAAAGACATGGTTCATTGTTCATAATGGTAAAAGATTTCAGAACTGAGAATTATTGGATAGTAAGTTTCTGATAACGAGTAAGGTTATCAAATCAGGATACAAATTGTGAATCGGAAAGCCTATATTCCGAATCTTGAATGGAAACGTATCATGAATTGTAAGATTCGTGATAAATTATTAAGGATGACATATATGTAATTTTCACACAAGAGAACATCAAAAGTTTGTAAATATTAACATTTAGTATTAAAGAGTAAACAACAAAACACAAATATTCAAGTTATATAGTGAAATAGACAAAATGATAGTGACTATATAGATTCTATAAACCTCGCAAAAACAAAGAGTGAGGGAAAAAGACTAGAGTTGTTGGCACTGAACGTACAGTGAACATGAAAGTGAGAGAGGGAATAAAAAATAGGGTTTTGATCTAATTTTGATTTAACAGTGGCGAGATAAGCTGATAAGAGAAAAAAGGAGTATATATGCAGCAAATTCCCTCTCAATTGGAAAAAAACACTGAACAATAAATTTAAAAGTCAGGTCGCAGATCTGACAGATCCACAAGTGTCATACGGTTCTTGTGATTTCGGCCTGCATCATTTGATTCAGGGCCCGATTCAGGTCGGAAACAAATTCACAAGGAGATTCGTATCTCCAATGGCCAGATTTGTATCAAGTCACGAATCGTGCGATTCTAATAACATTGAGTTATAACATAATGACTCATGGTTCAAATTAGTTCAATCCCAAGTGTTGGATGGAAATAATTTATATGATTGACTTGTCAAAATAAAACTCAGTTACCTGGTCCAAATATTGAGCAGGCTCAGACGGACTGCTAGATTTTGGCATAGCCTTTACCAAGCAAGAGTAATAAACCTTGTTGATCTTTTTTGGTCTTTCTTTGCTAGGTTCTTCTACCTCATCAATATAGGCCACTCGAAGAGAAGGATATCTGCCAAAAGAAAACATGAATCCAACTAATAAATTAAGTATATACAAGGGTAAGAGCTATCGAGACTTGAACCTACGTTGACATAAGCCTCAATATGTCCTGTGCACGAGCAGCACCAGATCGCTTGTCAATACCATATTGTTGGCAGGATACCACGTAAGTAAATTTCATATCAGCTACTGCCTGACACTGTGTCCACAAGGACCTTTCCCCCCGTGAGTTATCATCCAAACTTTCTAAGGCTTTATATCCTTCCATTAAATCTACATTCACAAAATTCCATCCATAAAATCCAAAACTTCACCAGTTCATGCAAAGCATTGTTTCCCAATGTAAATTTCTTTGGCCAACAAATTTGGCAACCAAATTAAATACAATGTAAGGGCAACTGCTAATTTTTCATTGAATCAATTCCAACAGAAGGAGCACTAACCTTCATCTTTGGCCATATCAAGAAAAGCCTGAAGCTCCAAAGCTTTTCTGTAGTACATCATTCCTCTCACTACATTTAAAGAATACAACAGTATATCATTATGAAGATAAAAGAACACTTTCGACATTGATGACGGAAGCAAAGAACTCTTTAGTACACATGTTCTCATGTAACTGTGAAAACAAGAAAAGAGAGAAGGGGCAACCAGTTCTAGTCAGAGTTTGGCCCCTATATGACGCCCAAAGTCGAAGTTCTTCTTCTAACTCATCATTTCCTTTAAGTTCCTCCTCACTTAAGCAGTTAACTCGCTGAAGAAAGTTGTTCCACTCATCTATGCACCAATAAAAAAAAATAGGTAATGGATGGATAATGATTATGGTCCCATCAACTTCATAGCTTAATCAGCACAGAGGTTTATGGATAATGGAGAACCTGGAAAAATCTTTTGTAAGTAGAAGAGTATCGAAACACCATCTTCATTAGGTGATTCCAACTCACGCAAAGAGAATAGAACCTCCTCTGTGTAATATGGTGTTAAAACCCTGCAAGCAAAATCCAATAGGAGGGAAAAAGAAAAAATCATCAAAGAACAATCAAATTTGATAAGGAAACAAAACATTCCCCAAGGAAGGGTACAATCTGAAGCTTCCTGTAAATAACAAAAAAAATTTCTTTCTTGGCATATTTTCTGGAGACTTCAATTCCTACAAGTTTCTTATCCTAACAGAAGCATCTAAGCTACAAGATTAAGATTGTCCCCCCATTCACAGAATTATGTGGTTGACAATTTTTTAACTTCACAATTTTCTCATCTGCATGCCATAAAAATTTAGAACCAGAATATTTCCCCACATAGACTGAGGGGATTGAATATTCAGATTTTTTTAAGAGATTATACCATAATTCCTACTAGTTTCTTATCCTAACAGAAGCATCTAAGCTACAAGATTAAGATTGTCCCCCCATTCACAGAATTATGTGGTTGACAATTTTTTAACTTCACAATTTTCTCATCTGCATGCCATAAAAATTTAGAACCAGAATATTTCCCCACATAGACTGAGGGGATTGAATATTCAGATTTTTTTAAGAGATTATACCATAGTTTTGAATCCAGGTTATCAAGATTGAATAGGAAGGTCAAAGTCACATAATGAAAAGGCAGCAGATTCTATGCAATTTTTATTTGAACATATTCACACTCAAACAGTGCAGGATCAGGAACACTAAGAACTCAGAAGCTTACGAGAATGAAAGCATATTCCGAACTTTGGGTGCTAGAGGCATGTCCATAAACAGGGAATTTGAGAAGAAAGAAATACGTCTTCTTGCTTCTAAGTTAGATGGTACATCCATGGCAGATTCTTTTGTGGTGAGCAGTAAGTAAAGCCTTTTAATCTGCAAATAAAAGCAAATGAAAATTCAGGAGGAATTACTTCACTATCAAAGAAATTATATTGTGGTATCAACACAATGTTTTTAGTGAAAGACCTTCTCTGTCCATGCTTCAGTAACTGGATCAATTGGAAACCTGATAGCTCCTTCAGATGCAAATAACTGCTGGTCTTGTCGCTCAAGGGGAAGCAACCCTTCATGACCAGATCCACCATGGATTGAATCTACCACGCTATCCAAGGAAATTGATAGTATTTTAGTAAAGGGTGAAGCGAAAATGCCATTTCTTGAGGCATAAGGATCCATGTATGCATTACCTGAATATGTGATCCTCCATCATAATATCTCTTGTAACCACCTCCAGCATGTCCTGGAATAGAATCACAACTTGATCCCTTTCATTCGCATTATTGTTTAACTGCAAAGTTTTAAATAGCTTGTCAAGATTTTGACAAGAAAAATAAATAAATTGAGCTTAATTGCCTAAAAATGCCTAAATATTACCAAATATCTAATTAGATCGACAAACTGCTGATATAGGCTAGGAAGAGCACTCATCCTGAATTCACTTAAAAGGTCACCAGCATCTATGTGATTGTCAACTTCAGTGAACAATTTTTCTATAACCCTGAAATGAGAGAAACTAATTAAGTTATAAGAGATTAAAAATATGTTAGAGAAGTTCATTGTAGAAAAGAGCAGGATCAAACTGGAGAAAGCCAGTTGTTCCCATGGCATTTTATCAACAAACCAACTGTCAGGAATAATGAAAAAATATTTACATAAATAAGCCACCGACAAAAGATAAACTACTTGCATAAACAACATCAAAGAATTTCAGAAGACTTACTCTTTCTCTTGTTCACCTTGAACCAAGAACTTAATAATGCTCTTAAATGAAGCATAGCACTCACGGACAGCACAGGACATATAGTTGTCATCCTCAATTCTTTTTTTCAGCTCCCGATCCTTTCCATTGCTGTCCTTAGCCATATCTAATGCAATAGGGATCTAAAGGGCAAATATAAAGTTACCAAATGGGCAGGAAGGTGGCACGTGTCAAAAAAAGTTAAGGAAAAAACCTTGCTGGCAAGTAAAAATGGAGGCCATTGTATAAGATCCAACTCCCGGTCAGCCCAATAAGGTACAAGCAGAAGGTTCATTTCACTGAACAGTACCCATCAAGTCAGAACACAAAAGAAGAAAATCTAAAGTGACATATGCTTCGTGCATGCATGTGTACGTGCATGAGCACATGTGTGTGTGTGTGAGAGAGAGAGAGAGAAGACTCGCCCAAGATCAAAAAATATAAATTTACCCCTCATATTACCTATTGCAGATAAGATCTTCCTCTCTAAAGCTTGTGATTATTTGGTTCCACAATTGAGCAAATCTTGCAGCTTCTTTTTCTTTGTTCGATGGGATCTGTAAAAATAAACCAAATCACTCTAATTTAAAGCAACAATGCTCTAATTCTCAATTATAAGTTAAAGACAGTAAAATAACTAACATCAGCAAATCGGCGAGATAATGTGGCCTTCAATCCTTTTTTCCTTGGCTCACTCTTCTCCTCTGGGATCAGACATGCATTGAAGGCGCCAGGCAATGATTGAAATCGAGATCTAAGCATTCCTAGTGTTCTTATCTGAAACCAGCAAAAAAGTTGACTAGATGTAACTACCAATATAAGAAAAAGAAACCCAAAGCAAAGAAAGTAATGAAAATAGTTTAGGTAGAGACATGCTAGAAATGAATGTAGCCTCAATCAAACAAGAGAATGGTCAAGTTCTGTAGGTGTACGAGGAACGTGTCAAGTGCATCTCAAATTAATTATATGAATAACCAAGAGGATAAACTCCAATACAACAACCTGAGGGAGATGTCAGTACACATACAAGCCATCAAACAAACATATCAAATGCACACATCATACATGGAAATTCCCTAAAGCAATGAAAACCTCTACAACCATAAGAGACAAACTCAATCTTCTACAAATTTCAGACGCAGCTGGTATATGCAATAAATAAATAAATAATTCAAGTTCTAATTCTTCTTACCATACATTGAAAGTATCAAAAATAAAGGTTCGATTTACAAGCATACATTAGATGAACAACCCATCAAATCATCAATTAAGTAAGAATTTGGACAAATATTGACAGCCTACAAACCTCTCCAAGGCGACGGAATGCACCATAAATACCACCAAATAAGGTAGAGAATATTGCATACCAAATTTGGGTATCCATGAAGTATACCTATAAAGGACACAGCAAAGTTTGATTATTTCCACACAAAATATTCAACAAGTGAATCAGTTAAACTATGAGCCCGTACCAGAATAATTGGAGCCCAAAGGGCAATTACAACACCAATATTGTTCCTGGCTGCAAACAAACAGTAACTTACTACAGGCTTTGCTAGAATATTGGAATATATAAAAACCATAGTGTTCAAGCAACCAACCACGAGGAAAGAATTCGTGCCACTGGAAATTTGAGATTCTAACCCTCATTATATCTTTTGTGGGTTGCACCAAAGGTTTGATCTACAGCAAAATTGAAAAGTCAGAACAGAGAAACAGGTCAAGTTTTAGTTAATGTGGAAACACTTCACCAGAATACAAAACCACAACCCAATCACAGTTTTTAACAATAACAATGATCTGTTTTCACTATCCATTTATTATTATTGTGCAAAATTGTGAAAGTATGTAAAAGGCATATTATAATAATAATTCATCTGGAAGTAACAACAGATTCAGGTTCACTGACGAAGCAAAACCTCTATATAGTAACTGAAAGCCAGCTTTGTAATAATAAGGAGGATCCAAAACATCGTATACCTGAAAGTACAAACAAGGACAAAATAAGATCAGATAAACATTGAAGGTTATACATTATAACCAAAATCCAGTTTTAAACCTATGTTCTTACTTGAAAAGTGAAAATGTGCTCTCATGCATTCCCCTACCAACGTACAGACGAGGCTGCAAAATAAAACATAATAAACATCGAGAGGGCCCCTTACTAAAATTGCACCATCAAAAACATATACACAGTGAACACTAAAATGTGTGAGAATTTGTGCGTGCACATCAGTGCATGATGTGACCAAACAGAAAGCTTCAGAAAAATTTAAGGTTTTCATTTGGCCTACCTGCGACCACCACATCATTAGCATCACAATCTTATAGTTTGACCTCTCAAGAAACCGGCGAATGAATGGGAACAGAAACAATACAGCAGCAAGCATATTTGGGGACAGGTAAGCAACAACAGCCAAAATAAACAATGATGATGAACTTGAATTGCTTCCAAACCAATTTTGGATGGTTTGAGCAAACCCAGGAGGATTATCCCAAGTATAGGCATAAGTAACTGATAGGACAATCACCCATGCTGCAGCTGAGAAAACTTTCAGAATATATCTTAACTTGACATGGATAGACATACTCCGATGTGCTTTCCAACTGAGGATTACATCCAAAATAGCTGCACATAAGAACACAAATAAAATAAAAGACCATAAGAAACTTCCCCTTCATGAGAAATGAAACACTAGTTCTAGATATGATTGTTCCAAGCAAAATCCTCATTGTTTCTAAAGTAAACTGACTGCCACGTAATGTTGTATGAGATAATGAATCAATATTTAATTTATTGTGACAATGTTACTTCTTGGTGAATAAGCAGTCATTGGAACATTTGGGCATCGAATTGATTATGCACTTGAGATACTACCACTCCAGGAACTTCAATTAGGAGATCAAAACAAAATGGCATTAACATGTGACAATCAAGCTGCTCTCTACATCACTTCGAATCCCATCGTTCATGAGACAACCAAATATATTGAAATCAACTGTTATTGTAACATAGAAAATATCCTATCAAGAATCATTGTCACACTAACCAAGTTAGCTCCAATGATCACGTAGATGATATTCTCACTAAAGCATTATAGGGCCTAATTCTTACATTTGTAACAAGCTTGGTGCTCAAAATTATAAATAGACCGCCAGAAAATTAGGAAAATTTAGGTTCACATATTCTTGTTATTAGTAGCTTCCAATTATGTAATTAGTAGAAATATTATTCTGCAGTTATGAGACTTCATACTCTAGCTTCTCTTCTCAGTTTAATAACAGAAAAGAATTATCAATTCTTTATGGACCAAGATCAAAAAATTTGAAGAGGTTAGAGGGAGAGTTTTGGCTTATACTCCCCTCCTATCACTTAAGCGAGTGGTTAATGAAATCAAGCATTTTTGTTCCCAATATTCAGATACAGTGTTACTCATGCCAACAAGAAGTCTCATGCCACCAAGTGAAATAGGCTAGATGGATTGCATAATGCCATTGAGTCTATCAACAACTAAATATTCAGATTTATCATCCATGGGAGAACAGCCCTTTTCGAGAAACAAACCAAATCAACTCAACTGACTTCAAAAATCGACCCAAAACAGAACAAGCAAGGTAAAAACTGGTGTGATCATTGTTGAAAATGCTGTCAACTAAGGAAGCTTGTTGGACACTCCATAGAAAGTCATCCACTTGGGTAAACATACCACAAAGGAATGCCGAAGTTACATTGCAGACACTCCCTGCTATTCATGACTCCTCTCTCTCTTCAGTCAAAAGCTATTTAGCACCAATTTGGATACAACACAATACATTAAGCTGAGCACATTAACTTTTATATATATAGATATATATATGCAGGCATACATGTATAAATAAGATGTCCATTTTCAGTTGGGATTAATTATCATCACCATCCACATTGCTAGAATTTGCAATTAAAGGCATTCTGCAGTGCCATCCATATTACCAGAATCTCTTATAAGCTGTTACAATTTTGGTTCAAAAAAAGACAAATTAGGAACTTCGACACCTCCAGCCCCATCAAGTGGCTCCCAATTATCTTCAATAACATCTCCCGTTCTATTTTGTCTACTAGAACACTTCATTCTTCCTTGATAGAAGATGGAGTTATGAACATATACCAAACTTCACCCTTCATGTATTCATTTTTTTCCTCTATAGTGAGTATTAAAGAGTATCAATTCCATTTCTTTTTTTTTATAGGCAATCGTGTGAGGTGCAAAACTCTCACCTATAAGTTAGCTATTGAGGTGGAACTAACAACCCATTTAAGTATCTCCTACGACAACCCATATTACACAATGTTGCAATAAGCATCTCAAACTAACTTGGTCTCCATGAACAAAACTTCACACGAATTCACTTGGCTTCCTCAATTAGAATCACTTGGCTTCCTTTATGTTGTTATTAATTACCAACTTTAAGAGTTGATGGCTACCAAGCAAGGAGAAGAACCCTCCTCCAAAGTCAGCTATTGAATTGGAAACTTCAAGAATCTCTACTAGTCATTCTGGAATCAGACAATTCATGCCCTGGTCGCCATCATTTCACACAAAGATGATGTGCACAGTTTGCCCAAGAAGCTTCAATTCATGTCCTTGAAAAATAGGTGCCAAAGAACAACATATCCACCATTCTTTAGGTTCAAGAGGGAGAAATAGAGATGTAGAGAGAAAGGGAAGAAGGATGGAGAAGTAGGGAGAGAAATGGAGGAAGGGGGCAAAAATGAAGGACAAATACATGATAACAACTCTGAATATTCAAATCATCAAATATTTACAGATGAAAGTAAACTAGGCTATTTGTAAGAAGCCTAAAACACAAACTTTTAAGAGAAAGAAGAATATAAAAGGAAACAACTTGAGATAAAAGACAGCCTAACAAAAAGTCACGGAACAAAATAGAAGCATAAAATAAATATATTCAAATTCCCATGGCACTTTGAAAATGTTTTCATTAGGACAAAAACTAAAAAACCAAGACACTAGATCTACCCTAAAGATTGTTTCCTTAGCAAGTCAACCACAAAATAAAATTAGTAAAACAAATGGCCTACGAAAGAGGTCAAAGAAGCTAGTAAAATACAACTTCATAAAACATCAATAACGTACAAGGTCAAATACACTAGCATCTATTATTTAATTCAGAAATACATTTGCTAGCAAAATTTAAAGGTTACCTACCTTGCCCAAGCTTTAATATAGCTGCTGTTATAAAGACACTCAACACTTTCTTGAACACGTCCCACTTAAAGACCACACTTGGGTCCCCATTGCCATTCCAAGCAACAATAATCATAGCCTACCGACAAACCAATTATGTCAAAAGGAGAACTTATTTGGTGAAAAATTTAAAGATTACACCAAATCATGGCAGATACACATGACACAAAAATTCTACTACCTGCAAGCATAGAATAAAAAAACTCCACATTCTGTCAAAGCTTCTGAAACCATGCCAAAACGACCTGATCTCAACAAAATTGACCTTTCCAACCCATCTGTCCCTGCCAGGTGGCTTATTATCCTGAAAATTGAGTTACGACAAGGTTTAAGATAGAGGAAGATGAAATTGAGCAGCAAATGACATGGTTGAATGGTATACAAATTAGATGGGCAAAGTTTTTCAACTGTAAATACAATATTAAACATTAATTTCTTGCAAATCACATGACAACAATAACAAGTCTGATCCCACTGTCAGATTGGCCATCACATTAGGTCATTAGAATATCAACAATTAACTCTTCACATATATTATTCACTAAAAAATCACATTCAATAACTTCCTTAAAGCTCCTTCTTGGTCTACCTCTACATTTTTTCATAAAGCTTAAGACCGTCTACTCAACACTACTCACTAGCACCTCCAGTGACCTTTGCACATGTCCAAATCACCTTCACCAGTTGTCTACCATCTATCATTTTCCCTCTATAAAGCCACACCAACTTTTCCTTGTATACGATCATTATAAATCTTGTCTTTACTTGTATGACATCCCATTCTCAACCTCACATCCTATTCTAGAACAAATAAGCCCCATAATATTTCTTGAAAAGGAAAACAAGTTACTGATAATGCACCGATATATCATGCATATTTTATTATTTACTGTTCAACCACTAGCATATGAGAATAAGCCACTTATTCGTTCACACGATACACTTCACTGAATAATAGGACAAAACTTTTTAATCTGAATAACTATATGATATTCAGTAGTTATAAGAGCATCAAGGATGAGGAAAACCCTCACATAAAAAATGCAAATGAGAATAAGCATGAAGCATAAGAAATTAAGCCACTTATTCGTTCACATGATACACTTCACTGAATAATAGGACAAAACTTGTTAACCTGAATAATTATATGATATTCAGTAGTTATAAGAGCATCAAGGATGAGGAAAAGCCTCACATGAAAAATGCAAACAAGATATAGAAACAACATCAACTAATTAAAAGCACCAATGGAAGAGTTTTGTTGATAAAAATATGAAGAATGGAAAGCAGTAAAGCACACAACTAAGTGAAGGATAAAGAATCCTCCTAAAAAGGAAAATTAAATAGAGTAACTGTTAAGAAAAGGCATGAAGCGAGTATTAGTTAGCATAGCTGTTGGGAATCAAGTCTAAGACTAGGAACGAATACCACGATAGATAAATCTAAACTAGAAAGGGAGTATATGTTGAGTGATAAAAACCCATAAATATAATGCCAAAGGTTTTGGGTCAACATATTGTGTCAAACCCACTTAAATACTTCCCCTCAAAAGTCTGATAAGGAAGTCCCAATAGATCTCCTAGAGTTCAACACTCTCCTAGGACCCAACATGATCTTTTTGACCTTCAGTCAAGGGCCCCAACATTAGACATTTGTAACTAAAGAGTAAATTAGTTTAAATTCTAACTAACTCCTTGTATAGCCATGCAACTATGGCTATTTGATAGATTCAAGCATTGTCAGCCCAACTGGGGGTAGCTCTCCCAAAGGTATTTTCTACATTCATACAAACTCAAACTCGAGACCTCATGGTTAAGCGGCCAAAGCCCCTTCCACTAAGATGAACGCATGTTGGTTTGGATAGATGATGAATTTTAAATTTCATATTATCTTCTTCTATCTTCTATTTCCATTCTTTTCCTTTCATTCTATCATACTCCCTCCAATCCTTTTAATAAGCAATATTCTATATCATAGGGGTGGTCCTATATATAAGCAACAATTTGTGTTTGTCTAAAAATTTAGTTCACTTTTTCCATCTTAACCCCCTAATTAAATGTCTCTCTCCCACTCATTCTCTCATCTCTTTTCCCGCTCAATCTCTCCCCCATCCACCATCATCATAAATAAGGGTATATTTGGAAAACAAATTATATTTTTGACAATTTATTGTTTTTAACCAATTATAACTATCACTTTGATCCACGTGATTTAAGTAGTTATTGCCTATAAAAATGTGGGAATATCCTAATATTAAAATATCCTAATATCTAAATCATTAATATTAGGATATTATTGTTAGAGATATTATTGTTATTATATCATTAATATTAGGATATTATTGTTAGAGATATTATTGTTATTATTAGAAACATATCAGATTTGATTTAGGTGTAATTATTAGAGATTTGATTTTATCTTGGTGTATCTCATTTGATTCCCAAGAATTATGTATATATATGAGGCATAAGCCAAAGCAATGATCATCGGACAATTCATATTCTAAAATACAACATGGTACCAGAGCCTTCAGTCCGATAAGCTTCTTCTCCAACGTCAACAGTACCGAGTCGCTACAGTAACCGCATCGCAACAGTACCGAGTTGCTACAGTGACCGCGATGCGCAGTACCGAGTTGCAACAATACCGAGTGCTACAGTAGTTGAGATTCTGCCATGTCATCTACAAGTTCTGACCAGCAGAAGCACCGCGGGTTGAGTACAGGCTTTGATGGGGCATCCAGTGTTCCTGTTTTCATCGTATCTGACAAGCTCACCTTGACAAATTATCAAGACTGGGCTCAGGCAATAAAACATGCAGTTGGTGGGCGCGGGAAACTTGCTTATCTGATTGGTGATGTTAAAAAACCAGCGAATGAAGCGTCCCCTGAGATGCAACAATGGACCATCGACAACCATTTGGTTTCTTCCTGGCTTATCAACTCCATGTCTCCAAACATCAAACGAAACTTCATGTATCTACCCACAGCACGAGACATTTGGGTAGCTGTTCGTGACTCTTACTCAGTCACCAAAGACCATTCTCGCCTATTCAACCTCCAACGTAGTACATGGCGATGCATTCAGGGAACCCGTGGAGTGCACGAATACTGGCTTGACCTCGTGACATTCTGGCAGGAGCTGGATCTTCTTGACGAAGATGAATGGGATACCCCTACAGACGTCGTTCGAAATCAGAAAAGGATTGAAAAGGGGCGAATACTTCTTTTTCTTGCTGGTCTAAATGCTGAATTTGATGCTGTAAGGGCCAGAATTCTCAGCAATTCCATACTACCGTCACTTCTAGAAACTTATGCTGAGGTGCGCAGAGAAGAATCCAGGAGGGAGACTATGCCTATTGAATCCAAACAACCTCTTCCTGAGTCTACGGCCTTTGTTAGCAAACATAACAATCCTGATGCTTCTAGTAAGACTCGACCCACCTGTGAACACTGCAAGAAGGTGGGACATACTCGTGAAAAGTGTTGGGATATCTATGGCAAGCCAGTTGATTGGAAGCCTAGTAAAAATAAGCCACGAGCTCACCAAGCCTCAAATGAATCAGCATGTGCACCATCCCCATCTGAGCCATCCACATCCTTTAGTCAGGAGCAACTAAATCAGATTACACGTATGTTCAGAAGCCTTCAAGCTGAACAACACCCTCACGGATCTGCATCCATGACTCATAAAGGTATAATTCCCATTGCTTTACATACCTCTCTTCCTCCATCACAGTGGATTGTGGATACAGGGGCCTCTGATCACATGACATCAAATGAAAAGATGTTTGTCACCTACCATCCCTTAGCAGGGAATAAGAAAATCACTACTGCTACCGGCGCTCCTTCACCCATAGCAGGCATCGGTTCTGTAACTATCTCAGATTCTTTACATCTTGAATCAGTACTTCATGTTCCTCATTTGGCTTGTAACCTGCTTTCTATTAGCAAATTAACGAAACAAGCAAACTGCTCAGCTCATTTTTATTCTACTCATTGTGATTTTCAGAATCTCACATCGGGGAAGATGATTGGTTCTGCTAAGGAGTATGATGGTCTATACTGTCTCGATACATCTACCGTGAGTGCATTATGGTCCAAGATCACCACCTCTACACCCAACCCCACCTCTGATAAGGAGTTTTTTCTGTTATGGCATAAAAGACTAGGTCATCCTAGTGTTCATTATTTACAAAAGTTGTTTCCCCAATTATCTATCAATAAAAGTTCTTTTGTCTGCGATACTTGTGCTTTTGCTAGACATCACCGTGTTTCCTTTCCTCCTGTTCCATACAAACCATCTCCCTTCTCCATTATTCATAGTGATGTATGGGGACCCTCTAAGATTCCTAATCGCACTCGGACCAAATATTTTGTCACGTTTATTGATGATCATACTCGCATGTGTTGAGTCTATCTTTTAAAAGATAAATCTGAGGTTCCTAATGTCTTCATTGAATTCTATGGTTTTGTCCAAAATCAATTCCATACCTCTGTCAAAGTCCTTTACACCGATAATGGCACTGAATACTTCAATAACTCCCTTCACGCTTTCTTGTCTGCTAAAGGAATTGTTCATCACAGCAGTTGTCCCTATAGTCCTCAGCAAAATGGGATTGCGAAACGAAAAAATAAACATATTCTTGAGGTTGCTCGGGTTCTCTTATTTCAGTGTCATGTTCCTTTGTTTTATTGGGGGGATGCTATCCAGACCGCTATTCAGCTCATTAATCGTCTTCCTAGTCGTATTCTTTCCTTCATCTCTCCCATTGCAGAATTACAAAAAACTCACGATGTCTCTCACTTACAGTCCTCTCTTCCGCTACGTGTCTTTGGATGCACTGTTCTTGTTCATATTCATCATCCTCCCTCAAAGTTCCATCCCCGTGCCACTAAATGTGTCTTCTTGGGCTATTCCTCCTTCCAAAAAGGTTACAAATGTTTTGATCCTGTGTCCAAACACCTGTTTGTTACCCGTGATGTCACCTTTGTTGAGCACCAGTCATATTATTCCGAGTCTTCGATTCCGGGGGAGAGTTGGAATGAATCTCAACTTGTGGAACCCATTGTACCCATTTCCTTCACACCACGTGGACCTTTACAGCCTCCAGAAGGATCTGAACAACAAAGATGGGGAAAAATGTACTCACGCCGACATCATAGAGGCCACGACCATCATATCTCTGAGGTAGAACCAGTTCCTGAACCGTTGGTAGATCCTGAACATGGTGAGGCTAATCTGGAGCTTCCTATTGCATTGAGAAAACTACCACGGACATGTACGAAGCATCCTATCGAAAAGTTTGTTTCTTATGCTGCTCTTACTCCAAGTTACCATGCTTTTGTAACTAACCTTGACAGCATCAAGATTCCTAACAATGTACATGAGGCCTTGGCTGTCCCAGAGTGGAAACAGGCAGTGATGGAAGAAATGCAAGCCTTGGAGAAAAATGGGACTTGGGAGATAGTGCAGATGCCTTCAGGAAAAAAACCCGTAAGCTACAAGTGGGTGTTCACTCCCAAATACAATGCTGATAGTACGTTAAACAAGTTGAAGGCAAGACTAGTTGCTCGGGGGTTTACGCAAACGCATGGTATTGACTACGAAGCTCAATACCATACGGGTTCTCTTCTCCGTAGCAGCAAATCTAGATTGGCCCCTAGAACAACTTGATATTAAGAATGCCTTCCTCAATGGAGATTTAAAAGAGGAAGTGTACATGACACTCCCACCAGGTTTTGAAGCAGGAAGACAGAACCAGGTATGTAGGCTGAGAAAATCCATCTATGGGCTGAAACAATCACCACATGCCTGGTTTGACAGATTTTCTAGTGTTCTCAAGGTTGAAGGGTATCAACAAAGTTTATCTGATCACACGATGTTTGTATCCCGTCGTAATGACCTCATCACTATTATCATTGTCTATGTGGATGATATTATTGTCACAGGAAATGATACTAAGGAGATTGATCGAATCAAGGTAGCCCTGAACCATGAATTTGAGGTCAAAGACCTTGGTAAGTTGAAATACTTTCTCGGTATGGAAGTAGCAAGATCTAAGGGTGGTATTTATGTTTCTCAAAGAAAGTATATCCTTGATCTACTCAAGGAAACAGGAATGCTTGGGTGTAAACCTAGTAAAGTCCCTATCAGCACAGTGAAACAAAAGAAAAAGCAAACTGTGGTGGAAACTGACAAAGATGAGAACAAGCAGAAGAAACGAGAAAGGGATGAAATGAGAACAGACAAAAGAAGATATCAAAGGTTAGTTGGGAAACTCATTTATCTCTCACACACACGTCCTGATATCGCCTTTGCAGTGAGCGTTGCCAGTCAACATATGCATGATCCACGGAAGAAATATATGGACTCAGCTTACAAGATACTACAATACTTAAAAGGTACTCCTGGCCGTGGGCTATTCTTTAGAAAGAGCACAAATAGATCGGTAGAAATCTATACCGATGCTGATTGGGCAGGATCACAAGAAGACAGTCGATCAACCTCTGGCTATTGCACATTTGTATGGGGAAATCTTGTCACTTGGCAGAGTCAGAAACAGAAAGTAGTGGCTAAAAGTAGTGCAGAATCAGAATTACGAGCTCTTGCTCAAGGAATCATGGAGGGTCTATGGTTAGCAAGAGTTGCAAAAGAGGCTCATTTGAAGATAGATGCTCCATTAAAGTTATTTTGTGACAACAAGGCTGCTATAAATATGGCCTTGAACCCTATCCAGCATAGCAGAACTAAACATGTGGAAATCGACAGACACTTCATTCGTGAGAAAGTAGAGGATGGGATTATGTGCCTCACCTACATACCTACAAGGCTACAAACTACAGATATTCTCACCAAGGGACTACCAGAAGAAATATTTGAACGGCTCCTAGGCAAGTTGGACATGGTAAATATCTATGATCCAACTTGAGGGGGAGTGTGGGAATATCCTAATATTAAAATATCCTAATATCTAAATCATTAATATTAGGATATTATGTTAGAGATATTATTGTTATTATATCATTAATATTAGGATATTATTGTTAGAGATATTGTTATTATTAGAAACATATCAGATTTGATTTAGGTGTAGTTATTAGAGATTTGATTTTATTTTGGTGTATCTCATTTGATTCCCAAGAACTGTGTATATATATGAGGCATAAGCCAAAGCAATGATCATCGGACAATTCATATTCTAAAATACAACAAAAAAGGACTGCAGGGAGTAGTTCATAAGCTTACTCTATTAAGTAAAGATCCATAAATAGATTAACTATAATCTTGAACACACCCTATCAACCTAGCTGAAAACATAAAGCTATCACGCACACTAAGTAATTTTTTTATCAAACAACCACAAGCATAACACCAAATGGAAGCCAACAATCCAAAATTTTAAACTACGAATATTTAGTAGGCATCACCATATAAGGAACAGTCCCTCTCCCACTGTCCACACAAGAAAGCACCAACCTCATCATGTGCTAGAAGCCTTATAGCTAAACTAGACTCTCAGCCAAACACATTACTGCCGGCATGCACGTGTATATAAACATCCACAAAAGACCGAGGAGGCAATTAACTATATCCAGAATTTTCAAAAGAACAAGATGAATCTGTAACTACATGTTATTCAATTCACTTACATAATGCAGAAATCGTAAATGATTATATGTGAACAGAATGAGAAACGGTAAACAACTTCTTACATTTGACTTGTCAAATGAACGTGGCTCATCTGGCAGAGAAAAGAAATCAGCATCAGCACGCATGGGCCATCCCAGTCGGAAACAATCAACTGACCTACAATTGTGTCATTTGAACTCAACCACTAAACATATATTAACAATAAACGGGAATGCAGTACAAAATCTAAACAAATTATACCAGAAATATTCATTCAAATCATCATAGTTCCTCCATTGTGAATGCTTTGACCTCCCTTTTTGGCTTCGTTTAGCTTCCTTTTGAACAAATGAAGAAAAATTTTTGTAAGCTTATCAAATTGAGAATTGAGGGGGAAATTGAATCACATGGCTTCATGCTAGCGTGTACTTTCTAGAGGTAGAAAAATAAAAGGAGAAACAATATTGTAATGGACAGCAGCAGCAAGCACCTCAGCAATCACATTATAGATAGGAGTAACAACTTTCTTCAAAAATGACTCCTCTTCACCTCCATATGCTGGCTTGACATTTTCACCCGTCATTGGACTGACATTGCCAGCAAGCATACCATACAGCTCAAAAGCCATCTACATGAAAGCACCAAAACAAACGATTCATATTAAACATGAAAATAAGAGCCCATTAACACAATAGGTAGCAATGTGAGCGAACACCAAAAGCTCATGGAAATAAAAAAGCAATTACTATATTAACAACTTCATATAGCAATGTAAAGAGGAGCTGACAACAATTCAGTTATTAATAGAAAACAGAAAGTTACTCATTAGAAAAAATTTCAACTTGCCATACTTCAAAGTTTATTTACAAGTCGTATTGTGAAAAAACTTAACAAGTTGAAATGCAAAGAGCCATAAAGGCCAAAAATTAAACAAATTTTTTGCCTCTAGACTGAGTTTATTTATTTGCATTAATTGTAGCTTCAAATGACGGAATCTTTTTGGAAACATTTTTCTTCACTCTGTTAACATTTTTCTTCACTCTGTTAACATTACCACTTGTGCATCTAAAAATACGCAGTCAGTTAATTATTGATCATATGTTAGTTTAATTTAGAAAGCATACATGGTGATAGATATAGCAGAGGCATTCTGGCATGAATCGCAAGTTGGCAGCTTCACCCCATATCAAAAGATACAAACCCATGTACAACAGTTTGCGCTGTTGGACTTCTTGCTGTATGGTTGGTAACCTGCAACATGCCAAAAGGTATATTTCATGTGAAATTGAATAATAGATGTTATTTCCTCGAAAACCAAATAATATCATAAAAGAGTTATCTAAACAATCATCAAATTTAAAACGACTCAACATTAAAAGGTCACATCTCAATTTGAGTGCCCATCAACTGATTTAACATTTTAGACTATAATAGAATATACAATAAAATAGGGAAAAGAATATCAAAAATCTACTTTTCTTTTAATCACTTGTGGAATTAAACGGCTACTGGTCAGGAAGACAGCAAATAGAGTATCTTTAAGCAGCAAGAGAACAGAGATCCTCACCAAAGGCTACTTTTCCGACCTAAATACTTGCACCATTTTTTGTAGTTTTTGAAGAGTTTTTTCATCACATCTGTTAGCGCACGGTCATCCAACTAAGCAAATAACATGATACAAGTCAGAATCAAATCCTTCCACATCAATAAATTCTTGCAGAAAAGATTAATAGGAAAAACTCATCATCAGATATATGATTCCCAAATGATTAAACATAGTCATCAGAGCAGTTCAGAAGCAACATATTCATGGTGCACAAATAGAAAAAAAATGGCCCAAAGGCAACCCATCCCCTGACAGATGAAAGAAAGTAATAATTTGCCTGATAAGCTCTTATCACCAAAAGAAATCACACTTCATGACAACGAAGCCAAATTAAACATCTCAAAAGTGTTTCTGTTAAATTAAATGAACTCCTCAAGCTTCACAAGACATGGCAAATGGGATGCACAACCAGATGGTGACCCTTGATAGCAGGGGAAAATAGCAAGAGAACTCTCAAGACAAGCTTTAACCACCAAAGGAATTCACCATTCATGATTACAAGACCAATTTAAACATTACAAAACCATTTCAACTAAAATCATCTCCCCATCCATCACAAGCCATAACAAATTGCATTACATAGAAAGCCCAAAGTAGCTACCAACTTTTGATCTTGGACTGAGAAAGACAGGAAGCATCAACCTTGAACATGAAACTATTGGACAAAAATAGATGTAGGTGCCCCATAATCTTTGTCACATAAAAGAATTTTCTAGCCAAACATTTGTATCAACTTTTAATAGATTATGGATCATAGTTCATTTAACAGTAACTACCGAACAGTAGCTTCTAAGACGGGATTTACTGAGACTTGTCTTTCCAGAAACAAAAGGTTTCATGGGGATCAGAAGAGGAAAAAAATCAATGTCAATGTCAATATATCAATATATATAACTTATAAGAAGCTGCACTATTTACATGCCATGCACAGTACAACTTATATCAAAATCCACATTTAATTGAAAAGGATAGAAGAAAGGGTGTCAAGAATTCATGTTAAAACTAACCTTTGGTTGTTGATCAGGCTTTGGAAACTGTCTTATGTGCACATTTGCAAGTAATAAGATCAAATGCTCTCTCTGATTTGCAACATTGTGTTTCTGCATTTAATTGAAAATATAGACTAAGAACAGAACGTGATGGTGTGATACACAACATCATTCAGACTTTTTAGAGATGAAGAGCTCATTTTCTACTGGATACAATAGCAAGACTCAAATGCATACAAAAAAAAAGATGGTTTGGTGTGCATTTTACCTGAAATCCAAACATTGCCCCAAGCCAATCCAGAAGGTCCTCATCCTTCTTTTTCTTGTAGTCCTTGGGCCAGGGAAGGCCCCTAGTGTTGCGAAGAGCAAACACAGCAGCTTGAATCTGAAAATATTGAGGAACAAGTATATCCATTGATTAATAATTAATAGATTAACCAATTAACAAGTATATCATAAAAACTGTTGCTTTGGGGCTTTTCACAAAGACCAAATGACCTAAACTGTAGTAAAATTAAATGCAGTATTTTACTAAATTATCTTTGACTTAAATACTCTCTTAAATACTTTCCATCATATTAATGAATGGTAAAACAGTAAAAAAATTAATTAATGCTTCCTTGAAATTCTAAAGAGATAAATATTGTGTAAAATTACTAAAAACTTCAAAGTGACAATTTTCATGAATCGGAAGTAATAATTAATAAATTAAAAACATTAATTATTTATTAAAAGCATTCATTATTAATAATCAGTAATATTAATAGTTGTAATATTAATAGTCAACTATTAATTGTTACTAATTTAATAGCTAATAGAATATTAATAAAAGTGCAGCGCATGCACATGTAAACAAACATAAAAACCAAAGCATGTACCTCAGGGAATCTCATTATTGCCTGATTTGCACTGTCAGGATCGAGAGGAAGAATATTGTAAGGAACTAAGATCTCCGTCTTCTCAGCAACTTTATCTTGAGTCTCCAAAATCTATATGACACAGAGATTATTTACAGTCATATTTACCATTACAAAGCATTAAACGAGAAAATTCTCTAATAACAGTAAGAGTGAATATAAAATTGAACGCCAACAGAAAATTAAATTATCAGAAGCTAGTTAAAAATAACCTCACGATCAACTTCCATGGATTGTGTCATGTTGACAGCCTTTAAAACTTCAAACAGAACATTAGCAGTCTGATATGCCTTAGTAAGCTGAGCACTGAATATATGCACGCAAAAATCAATGCTAGTAATGAAATAGCCAATGATCAAACCACATAGCATAATATCTGAGAACCTACCGATCAGCTTTATCTGCAGCATTTTGTAAAGCCTGGATATATTTTTTATAGTAATGTTGGTAAAAACTCTGCATCTCACGAGCATCACTTTTCTTTACTCTCCCTTTCAATGTTGGATCATTTTCCTGACAAAATCATGACAGCATTACAATATTACTTCAAATTAACATGAAACTGTAAAATAAAATTAATACCATCAATATCATCAAGTCTTACAAGGAACAAATATTCTTTCTATGAAACTGCAGAAAGTTCATATGGAAGAAATCCACCATCATAAAATCTCACAAGGACAAATAATTCATTATGTATTAGGTTCGCATGGAATTCTTCATCACAGAGAAAAGTTTGGATCATGCTAACTGTCAACCCCATTAAGGTATTAGATATTTAAATTACAGAACTCCATAGTGCATATAGCTCAAAACCTAAGACTCCTACAATGTGTGACTCCATAATAAACATGTACGCTCCAGTAACTCATCTAAATTAATCACATGTGAATCCAGAGCAAGCCTTAGTCAATCCTACATTTACAGACTGCTTGAAACATGCCATGCTTTAATAATTTATAGTTACCAAGACACGGATAAAATTTTCCTTTAACAGTGTAATTTCTTCGGTTCAAAACGTGTAATTAGAGTAGTAAATGGCACATATGTATATACTATGGCTCAAAAGTTACTGGCAACAAAATAAAGTGTCAGAATAGATAAATAAAATAGTCCTCACTCTTTCAAGACGCTGAAGAAGAGCAGTTTTGAATTGGCGAACACCTCGACCACTTGAAGTGGGATCCAACCTATGAGCCTTCTCAAAGGCATAAAACCGACCTGCAGTAGCAGTTTATGTGTCACACAAATAGATTGCATCCGCAAATAACCAAGATATTTACATAGCAAATAACTGTTTGTGAAATTCAGGTTCTGAGCATGAAGGAATAGTCATATTCATTACTTGGGACAAAAACATGCCCAATAAGCGCAAAAATACCACACCCATAAGCCAGTAAAGACCGAACGCTAAACTTAAAAAAAGGTATGCTTTACCCAGTAAGTGAACATATGGAGAAGCACAACTTGTTCCCAACAAGAAACCAGAAAAGCACAATGTGCAATGAACTTACAGAGATAAGCAACTCTTGGATGGGTCTTTTCAACTTCATTGGCAACGCGAAGAATAGGCGCAATTTCCACAAGAGACGAAGGCACAACCTCACTATCAAATATCGCCTCGCCCAGGTTCCCGGCAGTCTGTGTCCGCATGATCCGCCGAGGCTGTGGCTGCTGCTCCGAAGGCCCCGCTCGGGACGACATTTTCTCGCACTCGGATCAAACACCTAGAATCCTGCTCCACCCACCAACCGAAAAAAACGAAAATGAGTAATAATCAACCCCAAAAGCTCAAATCACACAGAACAACAAAAGCATTACAAGATCAAGCATACAGAAGCACATGGCTGCATTAGGAAAAAAGAGAAAGATAAAAGGTACCCACTTAAATGACTTAAAAGCTAAGTCTCTGATTCCACCATCTTCACCCAGAAAAGCGTTACACTCTTTAGTTGAGATGCAGCGACGAATAGGCACAGTTCGTTTGCATTAAGGCAGATGGCTTACAAATGAAGCTAAAAAAGTGAGTTGAAGCGAAAGAAGAAGAAACCCTAAGAGAGAGAAGAATGCAGGTGGAGAGGAGAAGGATAAAGACCCTCAGGCTGCAACTGCAAGAGTAAGCTACTTTGGAGCAAAGAAAACCCAAAGGAGAGAGTATATGAACTTTTAAGGAAAAGTTATCAATGTGTGCGCAAAACCAGTCTCGTCTGTAGTAGTAGGTGTGGGGTCAGAGTCTTGCGGACCTTGTTTCAAAATTAGGACGATAATATTCTCCCTTTGAAAAGGCCATAATGACCCTGGGTTTCGGTTTCTGCTTCACAGCTGGTTAGCTTTTCGAGGTCTTCAAAAGAATAAAAGTTGAAACAAATAATTTCATTTTTTGTAATTTTAAATAACCAAAAATCTTTGCCCACCGCCCATACTTTAGGGATGTTTAAATTTTAAACTACCGAAATAGAATGGGATTGGATTCGTGATGATCCAACGGTCAAAAATCGATCAGAAAAAGTAACCGTTTCGCAAAACTGATTTGACAATTTTACCCAATGAGATGCGGTGAATCTCCGACTATCGAATCCATTCCGAACGTTGGTAGGGTATATTTGTCTGTACATAACATATATTCGTAGAGCTGAACTTTCTAATCTTACTTTATAATAATACTTTTTATATTTATAAATATATTAATTTAAATATTTTAGATTTAATAAACATATTTCTATTTAATACATTTTTATTATTACTCTGTCTCTAGTTATTTTTTTATTTAATGTAACACTTCATCCTATAAATTCATTTCTTAATAATTGTTCATATTATCTTATTAATAAAGTATAGAATTCTTTTCTATTTTTATAAGATTCGGTGACTATTCTTGCTCTTTCTCTAAATTCATGATTTTTACTTTTTCACCAATTATAAACATTTTCAATAAAATTAGCTTCTATTAACATATTAGCTATTTGCGTATCTATATTTTTTTCAATTAAAGCTATTAATTAGGATTTAATCCATTCTTCTAATACTTTTTCATTATCTAATAAACAATTCATATCTAACCATATTCCTGAATTTGATATTGTTCTTGTTTCATATTGTTCTATAGGTGTAGGTATAAACCTATTATCATTACTTAGAGTTTTAAAAGATGCTTGAAATAATATTTCATCCTTATTGTCTTTATTTTTTAAAGGTTCTTTATGATTAAAATATATTTCTTCTTTTTCTTTATCTTTTCTATCTTCTTGTCTTCTTTAGCTACTTTCAGTTTCTATATTACTATATGATTTACTATGAGTTTGTGGTTCTTTAAATACTATTCCTCCTTGTTGCATATTTATTTTATCTATTTCATACTTTTCTACATTCATATTTTTCATTTCTTTTAATATTTGTTCTAATTTTTCTTCTTCTTCTTGTCCCATAATTCTTTCTATTTCATTATATTCTTTGTCTTCAATTTTTTGTATAGATTTAGCCATATTTATTTTATCTTTATTTTTTATAAGTTTAAAATTTTTTTTCTATATCTAGATAATTTAATCCTATTTGATATACTATTTTATTTATTCTATTATTTTCTATTTGACTTATTGTTAATATTAGTTCATCTTCTTTTTCTTTATATTTTATCATTTCTTTTTCTATTTTTTCTATTTCTTCTCGGGTTCTTATTATTAATTGATTTTCTTCTATATTTAATTTATCTCTATTTCTTAATTCTAATGGTTCTATTTCTTCAAATATTTTTCATAAATTATTATTTATTATTTTTTGTCCTTTATATATTTTTTCTGTTATTTCTCTAGTTTATTTTATATTTTCATTCATTTCTTAATAATAAATTTTTTCTTTAGTCATTTCTTCTTTTTGTTCATTATCATCTCTTATTCTTAACATATTTATTTGATCTTTATTTTTTATTGGTTCTATAGAATTTATTCCTAATGCTTTCATTATTTTTTTAAATCATTCTTTATTTCTATTAACTCATTTTTTATTTCATATATTTTTTGTTTTAAAGGTTTCGATAATTCTATTAATCTTCTTATCATATCTTTAGGATTTTCTTTTTCTAATATTAATTTTTGATCTTCTAGTATTTTTTCCATTATTTGTTCTATACTAAAAACTTTTAATGAATCTTCTATATTTTTATTTATATAACTTCTTAATTGTTTCATTAAATACATATTCGTCTAATTATTTTGATTTAGTGTACTATCTTCATCTCCTCTTAATATAAATGGTACTAGCATACAATCTTCTTGATTATTTGTCAATATATAAGAATATATTGATAATTTATTATATTCTAATCCATATATCCTGGGTTCCATTATTCGTATGTGATTCATTCTAAATTTTCTTTTAATTTATATAACATATATTTGTAGAGCTGAATCTATTTATAATAAATTAATAATCATGACAAAAAATATCTATTTTATATTAATGTTTTAAGAGATTACAACAAAAAATAATAAAATCAAATTAAATTAAAATTTAGATCTATATAATTAAGAGATTCAAGAAAAGATTAAAACAAGATAAGAATCCCTTTATGTTATTTCTAATTACATAAATCTTTCTTTTATTTTAAAAATTCATGCTTGAATGAAGTTATTTAATTGTGTTAAAAATACTATAATTATAATGTATTTTATTAATTAAAATTAAATTATTCTATGAAAATAGAAGTAGATCTATTACATTTAACTTAAAATGAATTACATATATTATTTATACATCTTATATTTATAGGTTATTAATATTAAGGCTTTCTATAATTTTTATAAATATAAAAAAAAATATTATACATCAGCGCATGGAGAAGAACCAGTAGAAATAAAGGATATAGGATAAGTAATTAGAAAGTTAAACAAGCTTTCGGAAATAGAGGGACTTGAACACTCATAGTTTAAAAAATATAACATATTTTCCTTTTAATTATAATTTTATTATTGTTGACATTGACATGTAAAAATATAAAGAGACTCTAATTATTCTCTTTTGCCATCTTCAAAAGATTTATCATCTTCAATATATTTTGGAACAATTAAGGAGAAGGACCAAGAAAAAATAATAATTATTAAAAAGTGTATTTATTTAAAAAGAACAATAATTAAAATAAATATTTATAATTACTAAATTGCCTTAGATTAAAAAAAATTGACAACAGCTAATTCCTTTTCTTGCTTTTCCTTTTATATTCTTTTCCCTTTTGCCACCTTTATACATATAGCATATCCATGTTAAATTATTTATTTCTTCACAAGTTTTATGAATTTTTTTACAATGCATCAAAGTTTACTTAAAAAATTAATTAAAATGTTATTTCCATGTTATATTACTTATATTTCCCCACAAGAAAAATATTCCATGCTATAAGATTATTACAACTGTTAAATCTATATTGACTTTAGTTTTTCATTAAAACTTACACAATATCCATGTGCCAAGAAGTACAATTTATTTCAGTGATTAACATCACTATATTAATTTAAATCCATAAAAAATATATTAGTGGAAGAAAATTTCAATTAATACCTAACTATAAATTATTAAGATTAGTTGTAGAGAATGTAGGAGTATAGACAGAGATAATTTAGTAATTATAAATTTTTATTTTTATTTTCTATTTTTCTAAATAAATACATTTTTTAAGATATTTTTGAATAATTATTATTTTTCCTTAGCCGTCTCCCTAATTCTCCCATATATTTTTTTTCTTTTTTTTCCAGTCATGTTGTAGTGAAAGATTATTATAGGCTAAAGTATATATTTATTTTTTTTAAAATTTATATCAAATTTTATTTTATTTATAAAGTGCTTTTATAGTTCATAATATTAACACGGTTAATTTCACTTAATAAAAAATGTTAATATAGTATAAGCGATGACTATGCAATTAAATACTAATAAAGCATGATTAGATATTAATTTTTTAGTATAACATATTATATTTTAAACCTAGTAAAGTAGAACAGAGTTAAAATAAAGTCAGTGTTCAGATTTTAATGAGTTTAATTTTTAAAAAATAAAATCAGGTAAATTAATCTTTATTTAATTAATTTTTGTTTCCTTTTATCCTACATTTTTTACTAAAAAACTTGTTAAAATATCATCCCCGATTTTATTTTAAATCTTTTTTAATTTACATGATTTAAGTATATATATCTCATATTTAAAGCACTATCAAACACTAAATATGGATATTTTTTTTAGTAGGGATTAGAATATTAGTTTATCATGCTAGATCAAACTTCTATAGGTAAAGATTAAAATTTAATAATATTTTATTAGGTTTAATAGTGTAGTCATCATTTAAATTTGTTAAATTAATATCTTCCGTTAAGGTAGACTAACAATTTTAAGATTACAGGATTATAAATGTACTTTATAAGCTTAAAAAACTAAAGTAAAAATTTATGTAAAGTCAAATGAGAACTAAACGTAATCTTTTATATCTATTTATCTAAATATACTAGAAGATTAAATAAATTTATAAGAAAAAAATTAATTTTGAATGGAGTAATAATCATAATAAAGATATTAAAAAATTAAAAGAAATAGGTCAGAATTTACTTATATTAAAAATTTTAAAAATAGAACTTATAAAATGAATTTTATATACAGACACCTTAGAAAATTATTGGGATGCAGCTATTTATTTTAAAGAAGAAAGAAATGGCAATCGGCTTACAATTTGTTTTTTTTTCCAAGGAACTAGATTTTACAATTATGTTTCTTTTTGTTTTTGATTTGATTGCGTACAATTATGTTTCTTGATTGCTAACAATTAGAGTAAATTTTGGTCCAAAAAAATCTGAGTAAATAAATATTAATAAATTGGTACGTAATACTGATAGCATGGATATGCGTATCTTATATACTATAATATTATTCAGCTGGAATTTTACACTCCTTTTAAATTATTTACAATTTTAGTGATGGATATGTAAAGAATAAATACTTCTCTAATACTCCCTCTAGTCTTAATTATAATAGATAGTTAATTTTTTAGATATATTAAAGATATTAAATAAATAAATTAATTATGATTAAATCTAACATCTTAAAATGAATTTATTATAGTGAGTATGTTTTGATGATGACAAAAGAAAAGAATTGAGTTGATTTTTTTTAAGCAATAAAGATATGTTTTAATGGAATAAAGTTTAAAGAGAAAGGGAAATCAAGTTGTTTAATGATGTGAAAAAGTAAATTTTGAAGTAATGAAAATGAATTTGTAATCAAACGAAGTTAAAAGAAAAAGTTAGTAGAATTAACCAATTAGTTATTCGATTATTAAGTATTAATTAATGTCAATTAATTGATTGAATGATAAATTAATTAAAAGGCAACAATTGATTTTCTTTTGTAAAACAGATTGATGCCTTTCAATTATGGGTGAAATTGTACTAAATTAAAAAATTATGGGTAAAATTGTACTACAAATAAGATTAAGACTAAAAGCATATGAGAAATAAGATCAGGATATTGACTGTTATATAATCCATTTAAAATTTTTAAAAAATTATGATAATTTATATTATTAAATTTCTATGTGAAAATGAATCAAAAGACTTCAAGTAACATTGAAACCACTGAATATGGTTCATTAAGCTCCTAATATATGGATGATAAAGTTTTAGAAAATGAACCTTAGAGTAAGGATTTAGATCCTAAACTTCTTGAAGAAGAAGATCCAGAGGAGCTTGTGGATATTAATTGTTTAGAAGAAGATCTTGATCAGGACCTTGAAGAAAATCCTAATGCAGATCCAGAAGGGGATCTTGAGTAGAACCCTGAGGAGGAGGAGGAGGATCCAATGAAAGATCCTATACCCGAGGAGCTTCAATTGATATTCAGATATTCTAAATCTAACTTTGCGCCTTCTCTTCCTGAACAAATTATGAATCGGGAAGAAGTAATACAACCTTGTACTCCAGCTTTGGCTAGAGGATAGCTAAAGATTAAGCAGCCATACTCACAAATATAAAAGACATTTATAAAGTTCTTCATGATTATGTCAAGTTGATGACTAACAAGAAAGACACAAAAAATATACCATGAAGTCATAATAGAGTATATAAGACAATTAAGACAGAGAGGCTAATACACCATAAAATCTTTTTGGGTTAATGCTATAGAGAGAACTTCAAAATTTATACTTAAATTACTAGAGCTCAGAAAACTAAGGAGACATATTCTTAAATTTTTCCGCACTCTCATGTTGATTAATGTTTCTTTGTACTTGCTTCCCTAATGTTTACTATAGTTGAAAGAATGATTTCATTTATTAAAAATAGACTGCATGTCTTACTTTGTTTAAAGAAGCTCATCCAAATTTTAATTTGATTATTTGTCTGCGTATGCTTCTTATAAGTGGAAGCTTTTAGAATATGAGACTTATAATAGTTGTTTTATTGTTAAAGTACTTATATAGAACTCTTGATTGCACATAATAATTGTTGCTAGTATCTGTGGGATATGAGGTACAAATGCATGCTCTTGATCATGAATCTTGTAGTGTCATTCTTTTCTAGTCAACAATAATATAAGTACACAACATTGTATACTTCACTGTGCCATGTCACTGAAATGTTATTTGGTACAATTCTCTTTAGAAGAGAACCTAAATTTGCCTAAGAACTGAAAATGGCAACCAAGAACAATATTGTTGAACTAAATAAATGTGATAAACTCAATAGGGATGACTAGGATATCTGGCACCTAAAGGTCCAATACATCTTACATGAACAAGATGTTATTGAACCTTTGACGACTACTATGGTTAAACTTGAAGTTGAGAATTCGATCCAGCTCAGGAGAGACCAAGAAGCTTATTAGGATTGGAGGAAGAAGAATGGTATAACTAGAATCATGCTTCTTAATGACATGGCAGATGACATCATGTGTTAATTTGAGACACACAAACTAACCCAAGCCATGTGGATTGTACTGAAGGATAAAGTTGGCGATGTTCCTACCACTAAGCTTATGAGGGTGACGACTAAATTCAACACCTACAAGCTTATGACAAACACTCTTATAACAGCAACATCTGAGAGAGATGACCAACATGACTAGAGAACTGAAGGAAGATGGTGATACTTTGTATGATGAATAGCAAGTGCACACTATGATCAAATTGCTCCCTGTTGGTTGGGAGCATATAAAAGTCAACTTAACCCACAATGAACTGTAACATCCTAATTTTCTTACATCTTAGGGACCAAATAGTAGCATATTGAACCACTTTTAAGGTTATTGAAGTCAAATTACACGAGTTTTACTCTACTGAGTACTGTTCACTGTGCAAATTCCAGAGAAGTAACCTAACTGCAAAACATCGTAATTAAATCTAGAAAAATCAAAATAAAATGGTTCAAATTGCTACACAAAGCTAACTTAATGGTCTTTCAAGAAAAAATAACTTGTTGACCATGCCTTGACCTAGTCAACATCAGTCAACGCTCAAAGTTTACTATTTATCTAGCGTCCTTCCCCTAATTTTAGCATTTTTTGTCCCAACTTTGAAAAATCATATCTCTATATGTAGACATCCAAATAAGGCGTTCTATATATCAAATTGAAGCTTGGTATGTCTACTATTTACTGGTAAAATATCATACATTTATTCAATTATTTACTATTTATAATTATAGTTCAATTGTCACTGACTCACAATAAGTTACTATTCACAATGGCAAATTCTAGCACCCTACTTTACATACATATGTATAACATACATGAATCACATATCAATTATGCTAAATAATTCTTAACTTTTCTTCATGCATCTTCATCTCCTTCATCTTAAGAAGACTTGTTATGATTGGATTGATATGGAAGGGGTGAGATTTCTGGAGAAATCTTAGTAGTAAATGGTACTAAACAATGTATACAATAATGCTTGGTATTAGTGCCTGCTTGTGATTGTGTCAACATAATGTAATGTACATGCTTCCATGTAACATATAAAATACAATTGGCCAAATTAATCATAGCACAGAGCTTCAACATTTACATATGAACAACATCAATCAAGCCATAACACCAACAACCATACATTCAAGAAATACAAGTTTAGGTAAATTTACTACCTGAAGTGTAACCTTTCCTCTAGCTCTTAGTCTTTGCTCTAACATTCCTTATTTTCATAGGTTAGAGCCTATACATAGCATAATAATATCTTCATTATTATCCTATCCAGTATACCTCTACTTAACTCATGTTTAACTTGAAGTAATACCCTTAATCTAACAATCCTTTAACTTTCTTTCTATCTACGGTTAACATTATCAAGAGAGATATTCTCTATTCTAACTATTAAATTCATAAGAATAATTCTCTAATTTATTAGAGCAGGGATTAGAATAAATTACTTACCTTATTCCTAAGCCTGCTAAGTCCCTAAGCTTCTTACATTGCTCCTAGCTCCGCTAGAACTCCTCTTTTTTCCTTCCTTTTTTTCTCTTCCTTTCTTTCTTTCTCTCTTTCTCTTTTTCTCTTCCTTTCTCTTGCTTCTTGCCATGGAATGGAATGGAAGGGGGTGGGGGTATTTATAGTTGAATGAAGGTGGAATGGACGGTCAGGATCGAATCATGATGAACGGCTCAGATCGCTTAGATTTCTCAAGAAGCTTTGCCTACATCATCATGATGACATCATCATCCTCAATGACTCATCAAA
This sequence comes from Leucaena leucocephala, assembly GCA_037074615.1. Lineage (NCBI taxonomy): Eukaryota > Viridiplantae > Streptophyta > Magnoliopsida > Fabales > Fabaceae > Leucaena > Leucaena leucocephala. The sequence goes on from CM073534.1 coordinate 5,935,884, forward strand.
GTGACATCATCAAGGGACACCTCACATGCTTAGGTGGCACAATGGTGGAGCCCTTGGGATACCTCACAAACTTACACAGCGTTTCTAGAGAATTCCAGAGTCTTTTCCTGAAATGAATAGCTGAGATCGTGCCACGTGTCCTTAGCTTTTTCATCTTTCCCTAGACTTATGCTATGTGGCACCTTGTGGATCCTATGAGGATATCTGTCATGCCACCTCATGGTTCTAGATGAGTCTAAAGCTCTATCTGATCACTTTCCCCAGTTCTATCTCTAATTAAGCACTCTCGTGGCTCGGTTCCCAAGAAACATCCCTTAACAAATTACTAAAATGCCCTTAGTTCCTCTTTAATAATTCTAGGGGTATTATTGTCTTTTCATACCTTTTTAGAGTATTTCTTGATTGTGTTCAACTATCTAGATAACCTTTCTTGACTGTCTAACCTTAATCAAATGACCAAAATACCCTTCACTCATTATTTAATTATTTTATAACAAAGGGGTATTTTTGTCATTTTATACCTTCGTGTAGATATTTATGGACACTGGCCCCTTTATCTGATGAACTGATATCATGGACTTGGGCCTCACTTGGTGTTATCATGGGCCTCTATGTGACATCATCTAAGCTCATTCAGTCATAACTTGCTTATTGCTAAGTTTCATAATCAGATCTCGGGCGTTCACAACTCGCATTAAAATTCACTACAAAGTGAATAACTTTTCATATAGAACTCCTTTTAAGGTTTTGTCAGTTTCCTAATCTCTCGCTTCACAGGATACACCTTCCTATAACTTTTTCACTTATATCTAAGGTCCAGAAGATCTGATAAAAAATTTATATAACTTTTAAATTATCAGATAAATATTAACTATCTGGAATTCCAATAAAATTTCTATATCATGCTAGATTAACCAGCATAACTTTCTCTATCTACTGATGAATTTTTAGGACTGAAATGCTTTTGGGCAGTTCTAAGCATTTTCTGACTCAACTTTCTATAATTATAAGTTTGCCCTTAGAAACTTTTGGAAATTATACTTCAGTCCCTCTACTTTTTATAATTACACATAATGGCCCACAACTTTTATCTACTTTCATTTTTGGCCTTGGGACTTTTAGACTTTCTAGTTTAGTCCTTCTCTTTCTTTCAAAATAACCATTGTGCCCTAGGGACTTTCACTATTTACAATTTAGTCCCTAATATTTCACTTACTTGCAGTTTAGTCCCTGAACATCATCTGTATACTTCTGGGACTTCTACTCAATATGGCCTATAGCCTACCTCTTTTAGGCTACATACCGGGCTTCTATGTATAAAAATTAGGATATGACAGGAACTACTTAGGACTTGAAAAAAGAAAGAAAGTAAAGATAGAAAAAGAAACTAGGGGACTTAAATAGGAAAAATAGGACAATGAGAAAGGGAAGCTGGGGATAGCCGCAATGCAGCAGTAGCAAGGGAAGGTGTAATTGTGGTTGTTTCGCAAGGAGACGCGGAGAGGGATGATGGTTTGTTTATTAAGTGATAGAATGGCATTTGAAGCCTTATTTAAAAAATATATTCTCTTCGGATATTTTTATAAGCAACATTCTCTCTCATAAGAAATATCCTATAGATAAGCAACAATTTGGGTTTGTAAAAAATTTTAATGCACTTTTTTCATCTTTACCCCAATTAATTACATTTTTCTCTCATATTTTTATTCATTCTCTCTCTCAACCATCATTCTTATAAATAAGGGTATATTTGGAAAAACAATTACATTTTTGACACATTTATTACTTTTAACTAATTTTAACCAATACTTTGATTCTCGTAATTTGAATAATTGCTTTTTATAAAAAGGATAGAAAGAAGTATATAATTGTTGTAAATTTATTAGCTTACACAAACGTCATATAGGATACCATGTCATCATCAACAAATCTAAAGTGGCAATTTCTGTTAGTAACATACATAATTAATAGTATGGGACTTAATGTCACAAATTAAAACATCAGAGTGGTTAAATTTAAACTTTGAAACATCATAAAAGTTATACACAATTGACTCAAAATCGAAGAGTTTTATAAATTTTAGCCTTATAAAAAATATAATGTTGAGTTGATAAGAGGGCCATTTGCACGCCACATTGGCTGGACGATGTGGCTTAATATCGTGACGATCGAGAGCCTGTGTGTGTGTGTGTGTGTGTGTGTGTGTGTGTGAGAGACCAAATTCCACGTGTCTCTCTTTAACTATATATGATATATATGATGTATAGAAAATTTCTTTAAGTTATGAAATTTTATAATGAATTTCTCTTCATATGCATATAATTTAAAGTTTAGAAAGATATGGTATCAACAAAAAGTTTAGAAAGTTGTATACGTATGTACATAATTTAAAGTTTGAGAGAATTATATGAAAAAAAAATAACAAATTTAAGAGATACATAATTGATAATTTGGGCTATGCGTACAAACTTTGAAAACACAACAAGACTTATTATTAAGTTTTAAAAGTTAAAATGTTCATTTACACATGGTCAAAAATTTTGGAGAGTTTTATATAATTTATATTTAGCCCTTAAGGTGCGTGTATCCAATCAAATTAAGATATATGAATTGCTAAACTACACATTTAATCATTTAAATTTATATCAAATTTCAGTTTAATTCTTTAGATTTATAAAGTATAGGTAAAGTGTTAGCCAGGAGATGATTTCCATGCCTAAGGGTGGGATTCCAACCCTATCAATTAGTTAAAGGACAAAATGAAGTAATTACTAGGCCATACCCACAATGTTAATATTAAAGGATTGTAAATAATTTTGTAAATATAAGAGATTAAACTTAAACTTGATATAAATTTAAATAATTAAACATATATTTTGGCAACAAAAAACAACTCATGAGAGAGAACACATAAATATCAATCTTATTCAAATCATATCAAAGTTCTACAATAAAAATAATTCTCACTGTATTTATATAACTTTAAGCAACTTAAATCTAACTTCAGTTTTAAGAAAAAATTGTACAATTAAAAAATTCTACTAAACAGAAAAATCCAATAAATTTAAATTAACGAGTTACAAAATCATACTAGATTATGAATCGGTCGAGGTAGCAATTCTTAGTTTAATGGTCGAATTATCGTTCTGGTTATAGTTAAATATTAATAAATATTAATTATATATGTTATGATACTATAACAAAATAAAAAAGTAAAAAGCATTTTATAATATAGAATTCAAATAAAAATGGTAAGACATATCATAGAGTTATAATATAATAAAATAAAACAATATTATGAAGATATTTAAAATTTCTCATTAAATTTAATAAATCTAATTTTGAAAGAAAAACTAATTTTCATTATATAATATTTTTATTAAAATGTTAATAATAAACAATATTTTACCTTGAGTCCTTAACATAGGATCTATTTAACTATTTAAGTAGATTAAAAAATTAATTTAGTTATTTATAATGATTGTGTGTTAGTTTTCCTAAAAGATTTCTTTTAATTATATATATTTAAACTATTCTTAATAGAAACTCTCTTAATATATATAATTGTATAGGGATATTTTGGAAAATGAATTATAATGTTGGGAGATAAAATTGATTGAAGTTTTATATTTAAGATGAAAGTATACTCTTTATTTAGTTCTCATATTTTGGGATTGGAGGGAGTATAATTTAAAGAATACAACTATGATTGCTTGAGGTGATTTGCTTTCCTTTGATTTTTTTATTCATTTTATTCTATTATTGATTCATTAAAATAAATATGATAATGGGATTATTGATCCCACGTGAAGTAATGAACAAGTTAAGGGCATATTTAGATTAGCTTTTGGAGAATATATTTTAGGAAGAATAGATTTTGGGGAATAGATTTTAGAAAATAGATTTTGGGAACAATAGATTTTGAGAAGAATAGAGTTTGAAAATGGAGATGTTTAGATGATTAATAATAGAATCACTTTTCATATTGGTAAATTGCCAAAAAAGGTATGATTTGATTAAAAGTAGAAGAGAGGAGAGGGGGTAGAGAAGAAAGAGGAGAGAGGAGATAGTGTGGAGAAGAGAGATGAGAGAGGAGAGATGGTATAAGAAAAAGTATGGATAAAATAATAATTGGATTGTCCATAAGCTATATTACTATTTCAAAAGCTAATTTCAGTAGCCTATTCAAAACCATGGTTTTAGCCGGAATCACTTCTGGACAAATATAGCTATTTGTTTAAAATTTTCCCAAATTAAAGTTCTGCCCAAAAGAAATTTTCAAAGCACAGTGCCAAACACACTAATATTAGGGGATTAATGAAAGCATGGCAGGTGAGCGATCATTGGTAGAAACTGGAGGCAGTGGATAAAGAGTTGAGGAATTCAAAAGTTTGAGTGAGGTGAAAGTTCGAGATTCAAAAGATTAATGCGGTAAGGTGGATATTGGATTTTTCATCTTTTTCTGAGTTCTTTATATGATTCCCATTTTCATCTTGCTTCCTATTTTCTTTCTTACTAACTAACTCAGCTAGCTCCTTTCAAACCGCCCTGTCCCCTGGTCACAGTTGGTTAACCATTTTTGGCTTAAATCCTGGTTCAAAGTGGCCCATTCTGATTGAACCCTTGAAGTAGTCTAACAATGTGAAAAGACCTGTTATTGTTCCCAGTTGACACTAGATCCAGTCTTTCAGTTTGGTCCAGTCTCAACAACACTGATTTACATGGATGCAGATAATCTCCTCTTATTTATTATCCTTTTCTTTCCATAATTTTATCACCATCTTTAGATAAAAAAATGAATTGTATAGATTTAATATTTATATTCTAGAAAGGTGATATAATCCTATCCATCAAGCTTCTCAATCTCGATGCTAAGATTTTAGCAATTATTTTATAGACCACACATTACATAAACCAATTGGTCTAAAGTGATTCACTCCTTCAGGCTTATCTATTTTGGGAATTAAGACTATATTTGTCTTGTTGATAGCATCAATAACAACATTATTTAAAAAAAAAGTCAGTACCATTTGATATATGTCCTCCTTGACTTCTTCCCAAAATGAGCAATAAAACATAGCCGAGAAACCATCAGGGCCTAGAGCTTTATGAGTGTCATATCCTAAATTTTCCCTATCTGTATAATATTGATAGCGGAGAGAGGTTTAGAAAGGATTATGACGATGATCATAAGACATAATAAAGGTTAAATGAGTCTTGAAGGAAGAAAGGGACCTAATTGAAAATTAGAAAAGGTTGAAGGCAAAAAGTTAAAGGAGAAACAAGATTTGTGCCAAAAGTGATAATTTTCAAAAGTTTAGGGACCTCAATATAATTAAGTAAAAAGTCAGGGACCTAAATATAATTATGGAAAAGTTCAGCCAGAAAAGGCTTAAAACTGCCTGGATGTATTCTAGTCCCACATTTCATCAGTAAATAGATAAAGTTATACTGGTTAATCTAGCATAATACAGAAATTTTATTAGGGTCCTAAATAGTGGATATTTATCTGATAGTATGAAAGTTATCTAAAATTTTATTAGATCTCATGGACCTCAGGTATAAGTGAAAAAGTTACAAGAAGGTGTGCCCTATGACATCAGATGTCATGAATATGACAGAACCTAGAAAGAAGTTCTGTATAAAAAGTTATCCCCGTATTAGTGAATTTTGACGGGAGTTTGAGAATACCCGTAATCCGATTATGGAACTTAGTAATAAGTAAGTCTGGATAGAATGAGCTCAGATGACTTCCTATATAGGCCCATGATGACGCCAAGGAGGGCCCAAAACCCATGATACCAATTCATCAGTAGAAGGGGCCAGTGTCCAATAAAAGAGCGAAATTACGAAAATGCCCTTAGATGACTATATTGTACCAGTGATGGATGGAGGGCATTTTGATCATTCTAAATAGGCTAAAAATGTGGGATATAGTATAAATATGATTAGTTAGAGCCAATATAAGCCTTGAGGTAGCATAAAGAGTGGTAAAATGACAATTATGCCCTTAGGGTTAATATAGTACATGACAGAGAACCAAGGGCATTTATGTCATTTGCCAGGGGATCTGTAATTAAGTTGTGGCCCAATACAAGAATTTCAATGGTAGGAAGAATTTTGATACTGGATTTAAGGTCATAAAGCATCTTATAAAATCTTAGAAAAATTGGATTTATAAAACAGTCCGGTTTTTGGGGAATCGGACTGAGCTGGTACCGGATTGGATTGAAATTTTTCCAGAAGTTTCTCCCTCTAGAAATGGTGCCACCTAACCCCATGATTTGTCCCTTGTGATGTCATGGATGATGTCATAATTCTTCTTTTTGAAAAAGTTAAATCCAAGATTAAATATGAGCCTTTAGATCAAATGGTGCACAAAGTAATGTTGGCCATTGATTTTCCATGAAATTTTCTATAAATACCTCCTCAAATCTGGTTCAAAACAGTGAGCTCATTAAACTTGGGGAAACTCTTGCAAAATGGAAACTCAAGCTAAGACAAAGAAGATTCAAGGTACTAAAGTTCAAGCAAGCTAGAGATAAAGGTAAGCAATCTCTCCTAACTTATTTTCCTTTGATTTGGGAGCTTGTACTTAGGGTTTTCATGGAATAAAGTTGAGTTATATTTAAGGTGTTGTGCTGCCCAAAAATCTTAGATGAAAGGGAAAAGAAGAAATTAAAGTTAGAGACATATGATTGAAGCTTAAACAAGCTAGTTAAGTAATTGGTTGTTGAATTAAGTTGATATTTTTTACTTTGCCATGTTCGGTCTTCACTGTTCATGAGGGAAGGAAATGGAATTTCAATGATTTTATGCTTCCATTGAATTTATATGATAATTTTGTGTAGGATTAGAAATGTTTTAAACCTGGGAAACATTGAAATTCCAAGATTGTAATTTCTAAAATTCTTCTCTGTACTGTTCACTCGCATGAACAGTATTTGGAATTTTATGATTTTAATGCTTCCAATGGTTTTAAAATGAAAATTTGTGTGGGATAAAGTAGAGAAACAAGTATGGGAAACATTAGAATCAAAATGACAATTTTGAGAACAATTGTGTGTATATTTCAGTTTTGTACAGCAGGCCATGAAGGAGCTGAAATTTCATGATTCTAAGTTCATAAATGGATTCAAAAGATGAAATTGTATAGGGTAAATTCAAGACATCAATTGATTCAAATGCTAAGTCTATTAGTTAAGATTAAAGAAAGTTAATGTAGTTAAATGAGCTTATTGTTCAAGAGGAAGTTATGTGAGTTAAAGTGAGTTTAATACTCCAGGAAGTTAAATTGTGATGGATGAATGATTATGTGATATTAGGGATTGATGGATATGCTCCAAAAGAGGCAGCCACATGTCCAAAAGAAGTGAGAAGAAAGAAGCAAGATAAAGTGGTAGAGAGTCAAGTATATGAGGTAGTAAAGTTATCCTAAACTTATATGCATTGAATGTTATGCTTGATTGTGCTATGGCTTTGTTAAATTGTGTTGCATATGTGCTTATGTATGAAGCTCTGTTGCTATGATTACTTTGGCTAATTGTATTTCATATATTACATGGAAGCATGCACATTACACAATGTTAACACTTTCACAAGCAAGCATAAGTATTTACATTAATGCATGCATTGTTTAGTACCATTTGCTACTGAGATTTCTCCAGAAATCTCATCTCTTTCCATGTAATCCCAATCCTACAAGTTTATGAATGATGAAAGAGGATGATGAAGAATGAAGAGAAATTAGGGATTTGATAGGATATATGTTATGTGATTATTTGTTATAAGTAAAGTTGTTGTATGATAAATGTAAGTAGTGATGGTCATAATGTAATGGAAAATAATAAATGATGAGATAAATGCATGAAATTTTACAAACATTTAGTTAACATGCCAAGCTTCATTTTGACACCAAGAACGCCTTGTTTGGATATCTGTACAAAGAGAACAAATTTTCCAAAACAAGGGACCAGAATCTATTTTCAGAATTTTTGACCAAATGAACAGTAATCTTTGACGAATAAACTGTATTAATTTGCTAAGCATTTGATTTGGAAATTATTTTTTCCTTAAATATCAAGATGTTAGATTCATGTAGCTTTTTGAACCACTTCATTTTGATTTTTTTAGAATCAATTTTGATTTTTTTAAATTCATTGTGTAATCTGGAATACCATATGAACAGTAACCCGAGAAAGAGTAAAATTCTAGATTTGACTAATAGACTTCTAAGGTCTTATAAGTGGTTCCAAATGCTACTGAATGGTCCCTTAGATGTATAAACGTAAGGATGTTTCAATCAGCACCAATATGAAACATTGCTTGCTCTATTGCTTTTTGACTAACAGAGCTTATTAGTCAAACATTATCCATCTCAGTCACCACCTTCTTCACATAACCAAGAGCTTCATGTAAGTTCCTGTTAGCAGAGGAGAACATATTAGGGTAAAAGCATGAGAACATTATTTATATCATTCTCATTATCTAACCACCTGTCACCATCTCCTTTTTGTCTCAGCTCTTTATTTTTCTGCCTTCTTTGAATTAATGTGTTGGGATTTTTTTTTGCATTTTTATCCCCATGTTTCAACCATTTAATTTGGGATCTTTGGCCCCAATAAATTTTTCTTTATCTCATGCTTCCTTAACTGCTTTAAGCAATTTGTCAATCCTTCGAGCAACTTCCTCTGTGAACAAGTTCCCATAACAAAATGCAAGTTGTGCCATTAAACCATCAATTAGTTTCCTATTGTTGGGAAACTCCACTTTGCTCCATTTTATCAAGGTCTTACTGCAAGATTTTAATCTTTCCACAATCTCTGGTATTTTATTGTTACCAACAACCCTACTATTTTCCAGCCTCTTCTAATAACTTCCTTGTAACTAGGGCGATTAATCCAAGATGCTTCAAATTTAATCTGTCTCCTAAATCCCTATTTTATCATATTATTTCTTATTAATTTCAAAAAATTTATCATATTTAATAAGCATTATTGTAGTAGTTTTACTTACTTTGTGCTTTAATTGATTATATAAATTAAATTATTGAAAATGTAATTTTTTGTGTGTTTTTATTATTTCTTTTGATTAAATTGATTTGTATGAATATATTTTGTTTTTATATATATTTCAAGAAATTAGAAAAAATAAATAAAGGATGACTAGGACTTATATCAACTACTATATAATTATATTATATGAGGAAGGTTAATTGAGGAATTATCTAATTGAAGCAGAAAATTATAATATATAATTAGAGAAAATTAAAATACTTCCAACAATATTATATTATATTTTATTATATTAATTCATTCCTTTAATATAAAATTATATTATATTAGTATTATGTTATATTATATTAATGGTTTATATAACACCAAATATCCTAATTTTATTTCTCATATGCGTCCAGTATTCTAATATTATTTGTGGTGCAATTTTACCTATAATTTTTTTAATTTTGTACATTTTTCCTATAATCTTTTTAATTTGCTGTAATTTTATACATAATTGTATTTCTCAAGTATCAATAATTGCACTGAATTAAAAATCTTATGGGTGAAATTATACCAAATTAAAAGGATTATGGGTAAAATTATAAAATAAATAAGATTAGGATACTGGACACATATAAAAAATATGATCAGGATACTGAGTTCTATATAACCCTATAGTAATTCAATATCATTTGAATTAATTATTAAAGGATAATAGTTAAATGTGCTATCTTTTTCTATTTTCTTATTAATTGTTTTATCTCTTTTATCCTATTATTTTTTATTTGAATTGTGTATAGGATATTTGAGTTAAAGAAAAATTATCTCTAGAGATATTAGAAAAGATGACAGCTTAGAATGATACTGAAGATAAATGGAGATTATTATTATTATTTGTAAAGTTAATCAGTTAAGAGACCCACATGAATATGACTCACTCCCAAAAACTATATAAAGGATCCTAAGGCTCCTACACTACATTCAACACACCAATCACTACTACTATCATAATCATCTTCTTCACGTTTTCCATAATTCCATCTATTTCTTTCTAAGTTCTTAAAGGAGAGATATAGTGGCTTGAATTTCTGTGTTTTAAAGTTAGGAGTTGAACAATTTTATATTTTGATATTTTCCTTTATACAAATTTATGATTTCCTAGATTTAGGTTTTGAGATTTGTATATGTTATATCTAGGGTTTTGATTGAGACACCTTTGTGATCCCTTGTGATTTGTTATTTCAATTTATAATTTGGTGTTCTTTATTTAATATCTTTGGTTTCCTCTTGTAATTATTCATGTTGGGTTCACTTGGTTAGTATAGGGTGTTCGGTTGAATACCCATGTTAGATGAACAAATTATTTATTATTTAATTTATCACATGCTAAGTGGATCTTCACTAATCATTCTTAATACAGTTGTATGCTAGATCTAAGTATAGTTGTGGATTGTTTGAGTATGACCATGGCGGGTTGTTTAGGGTTTTGCATGATAGAGACTTAGCATATATAATTATTATAACTCTAATATATTATTGAACGATGATAGCCACACATCAATTATTGGGAGCATTTGTCTTATTGGTGATATTCTTCTACACTATTGCTTTTATTTTAGTTTATTTTTGTTATTATCTCCTTTTATTTTCTAAAAAATATTAATCAAGTTCTCTTTTACTACTCCTCCTTCTCACACTTAGTCTAATCTAGAGTTAATCATCACATTGACTCCACTTAAAGAATACGACCTAGGTTGACATATGTACTACCTAGAGATTAGTTTAGTAAATAATTTGAGCGCTACCGACAGGTGACATCAAATTTTGACACCGTTGCTAGGGACTCAATTCCCTTAACTCCTAGATTAATTAAGTATGTTTTCTCTTTTCTATCTTTATTTTCTTAGTATGTAGTATAGTCTAGTCTTTAGGTGTTTTTTAGTTTGATCCCTACTGCTTTGCTAGAATTATTTCTAACTTGCGCAGAAAAATCCAAGAAAATTCATACTGCAATTTTTTGACGTTCTAAACATTTTTAATAACTTTAGCTATTTGGTCTAATATATTGTTGTCAAATTCCAACGTTTGTGTTAGTTTTTCTATTTTTCTTTATATTTTCAATTTTTTCCATTTTTTAATTTATCTGTTATTCTCATTTTCTTACTTCTCTAGAGTTAAGCTTTGCATTGACTAATGTAAAGAATATAACTTAGATTGACCTCTATATTACATAGAGATTAATTTAGTAAATTATTTAAGCACTAATGATGGGTGACATCAGTGACTTTCTTTGTCCATATAAGCAATCAATCAGTAGCATATGAAGGTCTAAGCCTATATAGGCTCTAAATGAAACACTTGTGCTTTAGGACAATCTTCCCTTAATTGAATGTTACCCAATGCTATGTCAATATGTTCTCTCACATTAGCTTGCCCCCATATCTTATAATTCTACATATACTTTGAGCCTTGGAAATTCAAATCAATTAACTGACAATCTGAAATAGCACACTGGAAATTCAAAATCTTCCTTAGTGACCTTGCCCTTCCTCCTTTTTCAAATTAGGACACCACTAGTGAATCTAGCTATATTATCTAAGAGGGGATGAATATGGTAATTTTGAAAAATTTGAAAACTTTAATTAAATTAAAATCAAAAGATTAAGTTTGTAAGGATATCACCAATTGTAAAAAGACGAAAGAAGCATATGATTGTAATGCATTGTTGAGAATTTCTTTTTGTTTCTAACATCTCTTGGCTTCCTTTACTTCATTAGCTTTCCCTCTTCGAATTCATCTTCTTTTATAGATTGGTGCTTTTGTTGATATCCATTAGAAAATATATCTGTTATTGCTGATGTATCATCTAACTTTTTGTTATTTAATCAGTCTTTGTTTAATCTTTGTTTTAGCCTACAAATGATCTTGAAACATGCTTTAGAGAAGATATATTAATCATGTAAGGATATAGCAATTGTTCCCAAATGATTTAGATTTAATGATAAAAATATGATAAAGTATGGTTTAAAACTCTTTTTGCGAAATAGCTTGACTTATCAAAGAGTTTATCAAAGAACACTCTTATCCAAAAGGTCGTTGATAAATTACTAATAAATTGCATTGAAACAGTATTAAATCTTATCGAGTAATTCTTTGATAACCAATCTTATCGAAAAAATCTTCGATAAATCTTCAGTAAATTCCATTCAGACATATCTTGGATTTATTGAATAGTTATTGTATAAACATCCTTACCGAAGAGCTCTTTGAAAAATATTTTTTTCCAAAATATATGATTTTAGAACTATCGATATGTTTCATAATACATTATTTATCGTAGTGTTCTCTGATAAATAGCCTTATTGAATAGCTTATCAATAAATGATGAAGAACATTATTTTTAAACTTTTCAAACACACTTTCAAACACTCTTTAATTTTTAAACCATGTAATATCTTTGGAAACAAGAGTTCCTAAGATAATTTAGCAAATCAAAACAAGTCATAAGCTCATTAAAATCATTCAAAGAATCATACGTTAAACTTTCAGCAAATTTAGAATATCAAATTTCTTCCCATTTATTGAAGTCCTTATTGAAAATGACTTCGATAAATGACCTTATTGATACTAGTACAAAATAGGTTTTTTAAAGCCCCATTTTTAAATCGGTTCTCGCGAAAACGATTTAAAAAAAATGACCGGTGGTATTTTTGTAAATAAGGGTAAAATATTTACACCTACTGTAAACATGACCTGTGTAAAAGAAATGAGCGGTGGCATTTTTGTAAATAAGGGTAAAATATTCTACACCTGATGGAATAATATCCGGTGTAGAATGACTTTGTGTACATATTCTACACCTGATGTAATGACATCCGGTATAGAATGTCCTTGCTATTAAAAATTTGACAAAATGCCTTAGTTTTTTGTACTTCCTTATGTTCACAAATCACATCGTCGTCAATGGAAAAAACCAAACAAGGGAGAACACATGGTGATAGGAAGCTCCGCCTTCGTAATACACTGTTTAAAGCTCATTGAAGAAGACCTAGATATGCGATTACCCATACATATGCTCGTTGTTCTCTATTATTGAAGTCTGTCGTTCTCACCTCTAAAGCTCACAAAAGAAGAAGACCTAGATCTACGATAGTGGGTGTCTATTTTTTTGTTTCTTTCTTTTTGGGTTTTGTTTAAATATATTTCTATTAACTTTTGACTAGGTAAGTCGGAGGAATTGTGACAACGTTTCTGCGATATCTTCAGTTAGATGACGACGTTTCTAGGTTTTTGTTTTTATGTATATATTTAGATTTTCATTTCATTCATTTCTTGGTTCTATTTAAATATATTTCTGTTTGTATTTGAGCAGGTAACCCGAAGGAATTGTGACTATATTTTTGTGATATCTTCAATTAGGTGATGTTTATGGGTTTTTGTTTCTTTCATTTTTGGATTCTCTGGTTTTTTCTTTCTTCCTCTTTTTTGTTCTTTACTTGTGTTTTCCAGGTACCTATTCTTCTTTATCATTCTCCTCCTTCGTCAGATTTATGACGAAGAAGGAAATAATTTTGGTGTTTTAATAGAGAAAATGGTTTAGAAACTTATCTGATTTGAATCCAGAGTTTTGTTGTTTCTGTTTTTTTTATTTTTACATTACTTTTTAAACCAGTTGTATGAAATAACTAGTTTAAAAAAGTTAATTTTCTACACGGTTGTATACAACCGGTGTAGAATATCAGACTTTCTACACGTGCTATTTCTACACCAGACCTAGTCTGATGTAGAAGTCTATTTTTGACCAGTTTAAAAAGTCTATTTTCTACCAGTTTGAATAGATATTCGATAAATATCATAAGTTCTCATATTTCATAATATCCAATTTATCGAAGTGTTCTTCGATAAATATACTTATCGAATAACTTATTGATAAATACTAGAAGAGTATTGTCAAACTTTCTTCTTTCATGTTTAATTTCTCTTATTTTTATAAGATTTCTTAAAGCACTTTGAGAAATAGATAATTCAAACAATTTAGCAACATTATAACAATAAATCACCATCAAAATCATTTATCAAAACAATAATTTAGTGTTCTTTATAAACTATAAATTTTCTCTATTTATCGAAGTATTCTTTGATAAATGAGATTTGAAATATAGTTCAAACCACAAGACACTCGGTATTAAATAGAGAAAGACTTTATTTATCGAATAACTTATTGATAAACTCTTTTATCAGTTAAAACTTTAATAAATCTATTTCAAAAATAATTTTCACAAAGCTTTCTTGAGCAATCATTTTATCGATAAATACTTGGATAAATGCTTTCACAAAATACATTGAGTTATTTTCAAATTTATTGAAGACTTTATCGATAAATGGCCTTATCGAATAAGTCTTCGAAGAGAAATAGTTTTAAAATAAAGACTCATAGTTTCTTAATAGTTTATTTATCGAAGGTCTTATCGATAAACAAACTTATCGAATAGGCCCTCGATAAATATACTTATGTAAACAATTCTTTTCACAAATTCCTTTCTCATTTATCGAAAGGCTTATTGATCAAATCCCTTATGGAAAGGCTTATTGATAAATGTTCTTTATCAATTAAAATACTTTTTGAAATATTTTCTCAATTGTCATCATGAAAACATTGGTCTAACATTTGTCCCCCTTTTGATGTTGACAAAACTTAATTAAAGATCTGATAAAGATTGATCTATTAAAAAAATAATGTTTGTGCAAAAATTTAAAAAATGATAGAAAACATAAGTGACACAAAAATTATACAGAAAGAACAAAATCAATTGCTTTAATATAAGAATAGACAATCAGAATAAGAAAAACACAAGACTATTTCCTATCTCAGTTCATCTTATCTTTCCCCTTTTTGTCATTCATCAAAAACTGAATTATGGGAGGAAGATTGCATAGGTTCAGTTGAATCAAAAACTGGTGAAGCTAGTTCTGAGGGAGGAAGATTGTGTTGAGGTTGAAGAAATAATTGGTTCAGTAGACAATGGCTCTGAGGTGGAAGGAGAAAGATTAGATATAGAGGGAGAAACTTGGTCAGTTTCCAAAGGTGCAGAGAGAGAATATGAGTAGGGACAGTAGTTTGGGAAGTTTGAGCATTGGCCTATAGAGTATTTATCAGGTCTTCAACAAAAAAGTAACTATTGGAGCTTGTGACTTTGTTCTTCAAATTAATTACTTTATCTCTTAACACCCCAATTAGTTGCCTTTTTGAATCTATGATGTTCTTCAATGTGATGATATGCTCATAGTTAGAGTCATGTCTTTTGGCCATTTTAATGATTAGCTTTTCCTCCAAACCTTTTCCAAAATCATTAATCATCTTTGCTATGTCTTGGGTTAAGGCTTGAATACTCTCTTGTACTTGTACTTAACAAACTCTCCTCAAGATTCCTCAAGTCCTACTAAACTACATGATAAATTGCATCCTAAGCAAAAGATGGAACCACTGAAGGTTGAACTGGTCCTATAGATGATTGTGCTTCGTCTGACTGGACTTGTTTTCCTTTTTGAGCTTTTTTGCCACTAGCAAACAAATGTAGGAATATCCTCATGCGATAAATTTGTTTAGCCCTAAACTTTGGTATGCTTACCTCTTTTCCTCTATTTTTTAATTGGCTATATTATTACATTGAAGGGAAAAAAGTATCAGTTGGGGATAAGAAATTGGGGTGCCTCTTACTTGTCAAAATTGAAGTTTCTAATCTCTGAGTATATCATATCCCTAATGTTGATCTTTTCACCATTGATGATCCTTGCTAGCAGTAGATAATCCTCCTAAGCGAGAGAGGTGAATCTTTCAAATTTATTCACCATGCTCCTTGAATAAATGTAGTGGATTATCCTATGATAATCACACATGTCCTTTAGAATAAACTTGAGATCACTTTTGAATCTATCAGTGAGTATGAGAATTTGATAAATTTTTCTTTAGGGATAACTTAGGGCTTTTCTCATGGTCAGTGGTCTTGAGTAGGAGGTTAATGATCTCCTTGTCAAGCTTAATCTTCCTTCCTCTCAACTGAGTAATCAGATAACTGCTTATCACTTCTCCATCATCATTGGTCTCTTCAACTATCCTTATGTTACAATAGAACCTTTGTATTACCTCTGGACTAAAGATCAGATTAATTCCCAACTAATTTTCACAGTACTTCATTGGGTTGGAGAGATCTAGCATAGTCTTGTCATTATACTTTAGATAGTGTAGGTCTGTATAGATTACTATAAAAATTCTCTTTATGTAAATTATGCCGTAAATCTTAAATTTCCCTTTATCTGTCCCTTTATCTAAACCTTTATAAGTAGAGCAAGAGAAGCAGGGGTAAGCATAGAGGTAGATTAGTTAGATTCTTAGGTACCTTGAGAAGTGTCATCTCTTCCTCTTCTTGCGATTTGCTCTCTTCTCTATTCAGAACCAACAAGCATAAATAGTGTAGATTGAGATGAAACACTAATGTTAATGGCTGCATTAATAGCTGGATATTAAGAATCTCATCTGAGTGAGTATCTTTAGACTCAGGTTTTTTAGACATAGTAGATAAAAGATGTCTCTTTTGCAAGCCTGTCGAGCACTTTGCCTAATTTCTGAACTTGGTGTCTTGGTATTATGTGTCATTGTAGCTTTCTCCTTAGGTGGACTCTTATCCTTCTTCAATATTTGGCTTGTATTTAGGCTTTGATGAGCTCTCATTCTATTTACCCTTTGATTTTACCTGGCCAACTTCATGCATTTGGTTCTTGCCATTTCTAGGAAAGATAAATGATGAACAAAAGTTACGACGAGATGGTAATTTGAGGTTTCTAAGAGGAAATTTCTTATTGGATTATTGGGGGGAACTATTTATGAGTAGTTTCATTGAAGATATGAAGGTATGGAAACATATTTGAGTTTCTAGGTTGGGTTAAGAGATAATGAATGATTTTTTAAGGAAGAATTCAATGAACTGAGTAGAACTGATCAAATTTTCCAAAATAATTGATAATTTATCAATAAGTGTTTTATTCGAAGTCTTTATCGATAAATGTAGAAATTTATCGAATAGGTCTTCGATAAACCTTCTTATCGAATAGTTGTTCGATAAATAACAACATTTTTCAATAATAACACACATGTTTTATCGATGAATTCTTAGATAAACAATCTTATCAAAGTGTTATTCGATAAAAAAGGTCACTTGTTTTTACAAATATGGCTAATTTATCGAATAAATTTTTGAAAGTATCCTTATAAATAAGTTGTTCGATAAATGTCAATACTTTTTCACATGATTTATTGAAAAACATTAGGATATGTTTTCTTATCTAAGGATTAAATGATTAAAACAACATATAACACTTCATAAAACAAATTAATTTATCAATTTTATCGATGAGAACCTATTTCGATAAAATGTTCGATAAATTCCAATTTTAACACTTTACAAAATCTTTAAATCATTTTATTTTTATCAAAGACATGTTCAATAAATAACTTTATCAAAAAGACTCAGTTCATTGAAACAAAATACTTTTACTTTTATCTCATGTTATATCAAAGTCTTTATCTATAAGAACCTTTACCAATTGCTTCTTCAATAAATTCATTATTTCTTTCACAAATTCATATGATAATTTTAAAATTGTGAATTTCAATAACAACATCTTATTCACAGTTATATAATGTATCAAGAGAAATCTTGACAATAACACATAGACACTTATAGTATGAAAAACATTACCATCAAGATAGCTAAAAAAGATTCTTAATATAAAGAGATGGTAGTTTAGAAATGTCACATCTTAATTTGTTTTTCTATTTATATGGAATAGACATTGGAACCTGTAAAGGAACGATAGAGGAAAGTGTTTTGGAAGGGATTGTGACGATGATTAGAAGAAGTGATAAATGTTAGATAAGTTTTAAGTTAAAGAAAGACATGAAAAATATATAGGTATAAAGCTTCAGGACATGAATGCCATTTTAATGAAAGTTCAAGGACTTAAGTAAAATTTAGAAAAGTTCTTAGGACAAAATGAAAAGTAGAGATAAAAGTTGGGCCAAGAAGTATAATTTAAGAAAGTTCGAGGGACTAAAATGCAATTTGTCAAAAGTTCAAGGACAAAATTACAATTATGAGAAAGTTGAGTCGGAAAAGGCCAAAACTGCTCGAAAATAGTTGAAATATCCTTACTTTTATACATCTGAGGGACCATTCAGTAGTATTTAGAACCACTTATAAGACTTTGGAAGTCCATTAGCTAAATCTGGAATTTTTCTCTTTCTTGGGTTACTGTTCATATGGCATTCCAAATTACGCGATTAACTTCAAAAAATCATAATTAATTCTAAAAAATCGAAATGAAGTGATTCAAAAAGCTACGTGAAGATAACATCTTAAAATTTTAGGAAAAAATAATTTTCAGACCAAATGCTTAGCCAATTAATACAGTTTATTCATCAAATATTATTGTTCATTTGGTCAAAAATTATGAAAACAGATTCTGGTCGCTTACTTTGAAAAATTAGTTCTATTTGTACAGACATCAAAATAAGGCATTCTTAATGTCAAAATGAAGCTTGACATGCTAAATAAATATTTATAAAATTTTATACATTTATCTCATCATTTACTGTTTTTTATTATATCATAATAATCACTACTTACATTAGTCAAATAGTAACATTACATATAATAATTCCTCTATAACATTTATAGTATCCAATCCCTAGCTTCTCTTCATGATCCTTCAATCCTCTTTCATCATTACCAAACCTATGGGATTGGGATTACATGGAAGGGGATGGGATTTCTAGGGAAATCTCAGTAGCAAATGGTACTAAACAATGCATGCATTAATGTAAATACTTGTGCTTGCTTGTGAAAGTGCTAATATTGTGTAATGTGCATGCTTCCATGTAACATATGAAATACCATTAGCCAAAGTAATCATAGAAATAAAGCTTCATACATAAGCACATATGCAACACAATTCAACAAAGCCATAGCACAATCAAGCATAACATTCAATGCATACTTAGGATAAGTTTACTACCTCATATACTTGACTTTCTTTCACTTTATCTTGCCTTTTTCTTCTCACTTCTCTTGGATATGTGGCTACCTATTTTGGAGCATACCCATCAATCCCTAATATCACATAAACATTCATCCATCATAATCTAACTTCCTTGAGTTTTAAACTCACTTTAACTCACATAACTTCCTCTTGAACATTAAACTCATTTAACAACATTAACTTTCCTTAATCTTAACTAATAGACTTTTGAATCAATTGATGTATTGACTTTACCCAATACAATTGCATCTTTTGAATCCATTTATGAATGTAGAATCATGAAATTCCAACTCGTTCATGGCCTGCTAGACAGAACCGAAAACATGTAATAATTCCTTCAAAAATTCTCATTTTGATTCTAATGCTTCCCATACTTGTTTATCCACTTTATCCTACACAACTTTTCATTTTAAAACTATTGAGAAGCATCAAAATCATAAAATTTCAATCATTGTTCATGCGAGTGAATAGTAATAGAGGAGAATTTCAAAAACTATAATCTTGGAATTTCAATATTTTCAATTTTCAAAACCTATGCAATCTTACACAAAATCATCGTATAAATTCAATGGAAGCCTTAAATTATTGAAATTCCATTTCCTTCCATTATGAACAGTGAAAACTGAACTGGTTCAACCATGGCAAAGTCAAAAATATCAACTTGATTCAACAACAATCACTTAACTAGCTTGTTTAAGCTTCAATCGTATAATTCTAACTTTAATTTCTTCTTTCCCATTTCATCTAACATTTTTGGACAGCACAATACCTTAGAGAAAACTCAACTTTTCTACATAAAAACCCTAAGTTCAATCTCCCAAATCAAAGAAAAATAAGTTAGGATAGATTGGTTACCTTTAATCTCTAGCTTGCTTGAACTTTAGTACCTTGAATCTTCTTTGCCTTGGCTTGAGCTTTCATTTTGCAAGAGTTTCCCCAAGGATTCTTGTGCTCACGTTTTGCTTCAGATTTGAGGGGGTATTTATAGAAAATCCCATGGAAAATCAATGGCCAAGATTACTTTGTGCACTATTTGATCTAATGGCTCACATTTAATCTTGAATTTAACTTTTTTAAAATAAGAATTATGACATCATCCATGACATCATCAAGGGACAACTCATAAGTCTAGGTGGTGCCATTCCAAGGGGGAGAAGCTTCTGGAAAATTTTTAGTCCAATCAGGTACCTGCTCAGTCCGATTTCTCAAAAACTAGATTATTTTATAAATCTAATTTTTCTAAAATTCCATAATATACTGTCTAACCTTAAATCCAGTATCTGGATTCTCCTTACCATTGAAATTTTTAGACTGGGCCAAAACTTAATTACAGATCCCTTGAGAAATGACTGAAATGCCCTTGGTTCACTGTCTTGCCCTATATTAACCCTAAGGGCATAATTGTTATTTTACACCTCTTTACTTCTTATCAGGGCATATACTGACACTGACTATTTACTCTTGTACATGCCTAGACATTTTTGGCTTGTCCAAATGACTAAAATGCCCTTCATCCAACTCTGCCTCAATAGCACAACACAGTGGCATTCCTTCAGTGGCATTTTCATAATTTTGTATTTTCCCCGGTAATTATTAGTCTTGGTCCACATATTTATATAAAAATATCATTGGGCCTATAAGGTGCCATTATGGGCCCTCTGTATGATCCACTGCTTTCATGGGCTCAATTCCCAAGAAATTCCCCCGAAACATATTTATCTAATATTTTAATCCACTGTAAATTCTATAATAAATTCTACGGAACTCCTTTTTGAGATCTGTTAGTTTTATAAATTCTTAAATTAATTATAGGAATTTACTACCAAATGTCATCTGATTCTGAGATCTAGAGGATACTGTATTAATTTTCTTTTCTTTAGAAATTAATATAAATTTTTCGGGATCTCATATCAAAATTATGTATTGCGTCAAAATGATTAGACTAATTTTCTCTATGTTCTTGGAAAATTTGGGACTAATCTAATTTTGGGCATTTTTAGGCCTTTTCCGGCTCAACTTTGTCATAATTATATTTTACCCCTGAACTTTTGATAAATTATATTTAAATCCCTTAACTTTTGATAATTATACTTTTTAGCCCAACTTTTCTTTCTCCTTTCATTTTCTACCATAAAACTTTTAAAATTTTTATTTTAGTCCATTTCTTCCTTTAAAACTCATATAACCTCTATTATTCATTCCTATCATCGTCATAATCCTTTCCAATCCTCTTTCCTCTATCAATATTATATAGATAGGGAAAAATTAGTATATGATAATATTTTAATCCTAAATTTTAATAGTAAATAGAAAAAATTATTCTGATCAGTTTAACGTAATATATTTTGATTTGAGGTCCCGATTGATCGATATGAATTTTTGAAGTGTGTAAAAATTAATATAACATCTTCCAGACCTCAGAATCAGATAAAATTTTACAATAAATTCTTATAATTAATATAAAAATTTATGAATCTAACAAAACTCAAAAAGAAATTATGTAAAATTTATGATAGAATTTATAGTGGAATAAAACACCCGATAAATACTTTTCGGGGGATTTTCTTGGGAGTTAAGCCCATGAAGACAGGAGACCATGTACAAGGCCCAAAATGGCACCTCATAGGCTCAATAATATTTTTATATAAGTATATAGGCCAGTACTAATAAAGACATAAAAAATATAAAATTACGAAAATGCCACTTTGATGCTTTATGTTGTGCCATTGAGTAAGAGATGAATTGAGGGGCATTTTGGTCATTTTGCATAGATAAAAAATGTCAAGGTAAGTATAAGGATGATTAATCAGAGTCAGTATAAGAATGAATAATAAAGACACGAAAAATATAAGATTACGAAAATGCCACTTTGATGCCCTGTGTTGTGCCATTGAGTAAGAGATAAATTGAGGGCATTTTGGTCATTTTGGATAGGTAAAAAATGCCAAGGTAATTATAAGGATGATTAATTAGAGTCAGTATATGCTTTGATAAGGTGTAAAGAGGTGTGAAATGACAATTATGCCCTTAGGGTTAATAAAGTATAAGTAGTGAACCTAGGGCATTTCAGTCATTTTTCAAGGGATGGTAAGCAGATAAATACCCATTCTAGCAATGTCAATGGTAGGAAAAATCTAGATACTGGATTTAAGGTCAGAATACATATTTTGGAATATTATAAAAATTAGAAACATAAAACAGTCTGATTTTTATGAAACTGACTGGATTGGTACTGGATTGGACTAAAATTTTTCCTATAAGTATTTCTCCATTCCTTGTGACAAACACAACCCTATATGATGTCATAGATGATGTCATTCTTAAGCTTCTTGGGCAAGCTTGATGCAAGATTGAATATAGACTATTAGATCAAATAGTAACTAAAGTAATCTTGGCCTTTAATTTCTACCAACTTTTATCTATAAATACTCACCCGAATCTGTACATTCACAGAAAACAAAGGAGAACCATAGGGAGGTGCTTCCAAAATGAAATCTCAAGGCAAGACAAGGCAAATCCGAGAGCCAATCAAGTAAGGATCCAAGGTAACTTCTTCCTTCTATACTTGTATTATGTTGAAAGAAGATTTCTCTTATATTTGGATGGTTGAAACACTATTTTCTTTGCATCTTGGCTGCTGGATATGATATGGAGTTAAAGGGGAATTATGAATTTTAAGTCATGGAGTGTATAGATAAACTTAAACAAGCTAGAATTAAGTAGTTTGAGGAAATCATGTAATCTTGAGACCCTCTCTTTCACTGTTCATGTTCCTGGAAAGGAGTTAGAATTTCATAATTTTGATATTTCTAATAGTTTTAAAGTAAAAATTGTGTGGGATAAAGTAGGTAAATAAGTATTGGAAGCTTTGGAATTAAAACGAGAAGTTTTAGACTTTATGAAGGTGCTGTACGGTTCTGGATAGTTTTCATAGGAGGAGTTTTATTTTAATAATTCCAAGATCATATTTAGATTCTCTGGACAAAATTATGTAGGATTGGTCTAATGAAATAATTATTACAAAGTTAAACAACTAACTTCAAGATTTAAGTTAAGAGTTAGGAGTTTTAAGGAAGTTAGTGTGAAATGTTTATGTAGTGCCTCTAATGAGTTGTATACACAATGTAATTGTGTTTAGGGCCATGATGTCAAATAAAATGAGTTAAAGAGGATGAGCAAGCAACCAATATTTGGTTGGAAGCCTAGGGAGCAAGTTTAAGAACAAGAGAAAAGCTTATGTTCAAGGTAGTGAACTTACCCATCTTGTATGCTTGATGTATAGGCTTGTGTATTGATGATATGTTTATGAGATGTGATGATGGTGTGTGATATGTATGAGTGATATATGCTCTTCCTTTTATGAGTTTATGGTCATACATGATAGTGATAGGCATGGAGCATGATAGTATGCAAATGGAAGCTAAAGAAACATAAGTGAAACATGTCATGAACTTGCATTCATCTTGTATGCTTTGAATGATACCGTTTGCTACTTAGATTCCATAGAATATCACCCTCCCATAACCAATCATAATAGGTTATTGGTGATGGAAGATTCATGCTTGATACATGTGCTAAGGAATGGAAGAGAAGAAGTAGACAAATGATGGCATGTCATTCTTTTTATGTAATGTTATGTAGTATGCCATTATATGTAAAGAAAAATGTATGAAATAATTATGGAATAACCCCATGATGTATATGAATGTATGAGAGGCAAAAGAGATGGTTTATACAAGCTGGAACAATTATTGAGAATTAAAGAAAGGAAACTAAAATTGAAAAACGTAGATCCTGGAGCAGTTTTGTTGTAGCTTCAGTTTGACCTAGAAAATAGAGGAATTAATTTACAAACTTTTATGAGCATGTAGTGCACATTCAAAGCTTTAACTTCATGTGTAATAAATCTCATTTGGATATGTATATTAATAGAAATGAATTTCCAAATTTAAGAGATAGAATCTGGAATTTTCAGAATTTGCTATAGGAATAGTAAAAATTAACGATTTAAGTGTATTGATTGGGAAGGTAAATGTCTAGATTTATATTTTTCTATTAAATATCTATGAAAGAGCTTCAAGTATAAATTTTGATCACTTCCATACGATTTTTCTATAATTAGTTATGAATTTTTAAAATTGGACTATCAATCTGGAAATTACCTAATAAACAATACCCAATACGTAAGTTTTAAAATTTTAATTTTTGGGCCAATATAATGCTTCCACTAATCAAATACGCTTCTGAATATGTACTCTGAGAGGTTAAAAGTAAGATGTTTCAAGAAATGCTCATTTAGTTTTTGCAGCTTGATGAATTGATTCATGAGCTTCTTTGCTTTCCTTTCCTATTGTTTTTTTTAGCATATTTTGTATAGTCATGGATGATGATCATTTTTGTTTGTTGGCAATTTAACTTTGTAGTTCCAGTGCTTCCTTATCTCTACTAGATCATAAGTTATCAAACTTGATATATCTACTGTGAAGTCTATTGAGATTTTCTTTATTCTCCTGTTATGAAAATCAAATCCTTTCTTTATAAGAGAATCGTTAGTATGATCCGGTATATATATGATGAATGATTTCTATATAAGACCATATAGTGATATCTCATCATCAAAACTAATCAATTGACAATATATTAGGAGATGAGATTGAATATAAATACAAATCTCTCCCTTTTTGAAATGATTCTATCTTAAAGAATAATGATTCTTTTCAAAGAAAATAATTTCAACGTGATTTTTAAAAAATATAGACCTTTGGAAATTAATTTTGTGAAGATATTGGAGGTATATGATTTGGAAATTTCCAAATGATGTTTGAACAATGAAACACATTAACTCTTAGTCCAAATGGCCAAAGTAGCAAGTATATTCTAGTAAATAAACACTTTTAATCATAAGGTTTTGATGTTTTGAAATATTTCTTTTATGAACAAATAAGCTTGAACATCATGTAGGTGATTAACTTGTTAAACAAAAGGATATTTAACTAGTTAAATGATAAAGAGTTCAAGCACATGAGAGCACATAGTCAATGATTTGGAGCCTTTGAAATTTCTAAATAAGAATATTAATCTTTAATAATGATACCCACACATTTCAAAATACAATTTCAATTCATTTGCATTTAATGCAATCAAAATATTTGATACAAGAGTTGAAATTCAACTTTATTTTTAAAATCATGGATATGCACTTTTTTAAATCATGATAAATTTATAAATTGAAATCTATGAAATAATTTAAAATATGTATTTGAAAATATAAATATGAAGAACATGCATAGTTTCATTTCATAACCTATTTAGCAATATAAAAAACATATTTAGAGTATTGAAGTGTTGATGTCTAAAGGTGTTCAATAAGGAACAAGTATTTATTACCCCTGTGATTAACTCAATCAAGAACAATAAAGAGGTAGGATTATATTTCACTATGTTTATTCTTGTCCTTGCACCAACTAGCTTTATTTATGTGAATTGATGTTGAGCTTTTCTTCAACACCAAAATTCAGGCTTCATGTGTTTATTTTTATCAAGATTTGAATTATTTTCTTTGAACCCATAAATCTTTAGATGAACCTTTCAATCATTTTACCTAGAAAACAATTGAGCTACTTTCTTTTCTAATACCTAACTTTGCTTGGATCCATTAATAGTTAGTTTGTAGGAATCAAGATCGCTGAACTCACATGGTCTAAAGGTATAACCAGTTCAAATCAATTAAGCATAATTTCTTTATGCATATAAAATATATTTTCTTTTCAAAATCATGTATGCAAAAGGAATTCAACTATTGAATATTGCAGTCCTTTTGTAAATACCAAATAGATTTTCTTATAAAAGTAGTATTTCATAGCAGTACAATATTCATTTCTAAGATCTCTCGTGAGTTCTCAAAATCAAATAATCAAATATGATTATTGACTTTCTTTTGTCTCACGTACTCTCTATTTGCCTTTTTTGATGTAATGCAAGTGAGCAGTGATGGATTATAATAGATTTCTTTATACCAAAGTCCCTGATACATCTCTTTTCTATTGAGAGTTTGGATTTCTTGCTTTGGAATATTGTGCTTTGGAATATTGCTATCTTTTTTGTGCTCAAGAAATCCAATTTCTCTTGTTTTCATCAGAGTAGTTTAATGATACTATGTGGTAATCCATTCTTAAGATGCATAGTACTCTTCTTCTTTGTCTCCATTACTTCTCTTTATGGATGTTCTTTGTGACTTCAGCAATTGGTTCTCTAAGAGTTTTCTTGTTCATTGTGTGAATAGCCACTTTCTTATTATTTGGGCCATTCAATCCATTCTTGTTAATATCCCTCAAGATCAGAGAATTGGGACATTTTGGTATCCACTTATATTTGGGTCCTTGAGTGTTAGTATTGGACCTTACTTGTCATTTAGGAACCCAAACTATATTTCTCACATTAGAGTTTCTTCTAAACTAACATGCATGAGAAATTTGACCTAATTTACCATAATAATTGCAAATAACAAGATGAAGCCTTTTATGGACATCTTTGCAGTTATTGTGTTGGTCAAGTGGAAGCAATTTATAATTATTATGTAAAATTTCTTTCTTTCTATCAGATTTCTTAGTGATATCCTTAAATTGCAAAACATTTTTGCTTTTTGAAACATCATCAATAATAGGTTGAAAAATAAGTTTATGCAATCTTTCAAAATCATTTTTCACAAATATTTTAGAAGAATTGGCACTGTTTAACATATGTACATATTGACTTCTATGTAATGATTTTTTCTCATTTGATTTGTCCATGTTGTCTGGATGCTCATTTTGTTCTTGTTGATATGAATTTTCTCCTTCTTCAATCTCAGGCCTCATTCGTTCATATGAGCCATCAGAATCATTCACTTCAATAGAGTTGTTAGAAGTATAAATGAAGTCAAGAGTATCTAAAATATCTTTAACATTAGAGTAAGATTTGATTTTCTCGTAATCATTTTCAATTAAACTACTACACAGAATCTTCATTACTCTAATATTCAAGAAATACATTTTCTTTTCTTTCTCAATCCAATTATTTCTAATTTTGAAATCAAAATCATTTATAAAGATGTATCTTATATCAAAATCAATAGTTTTAAAAAATATTCTCATTCAGGCTTTCCAAAAATAGAAATCAATATTTTTAAGAAAAGGAGGAATAATATAATTAAAACCTTCAGAAAAAGCTGTGATCTTCACTCTTGAGATCGTTAGATCCTTTAAACAAGTGACTCGCTGTGATACAAAATGTTGAATCTAGTTGTATCACCTAAGATGGGGTGAATTGAGTGATTTTAAATTTTTTGAAAACTTTAAGAACTTTAAATTAAAATCAAAAGATTAAGTTTGGAAGGATATCACTGATTATAAAAAGATGAAGGAAGTCGATAAGCCAGAAGTTGACCATTGGGCAATTTATACTAGTTCAACCCAACCACTTAGTTTATATCTAGTCCTCAGAGCTCCTCTGAGTGTTCCACTATCTTCTAAGATTTGTTGTCTCTTTGCGTCTCAGTATAGCACTTGCGATAATCCACTTACTCCCCCTTACAACCTATAAGGTAACACCAATGAGAATCCTTCTCACCCCCTTACAATCCCATAAGGTGATAACCACTAAAGAGAAACACTCTTGAGTAACTCAGAAAATAAAATGTGGTTTTACAAATATCTCTTTCAACTAGAGAAATTGTGATAATCACTTAATGTATAAATTCTCTAAATTTCTCTCTCTTTCTCTCTCTCAAGAATATAATATGCTCTGCACCAAAGAGGAGAAACAAAGTGAATATAGAGACCTATCAGTCTTTATGATCGTAATGCATTGTTGAGATTTTTTTGTTTCTAATGTCTCTTGGCTTCCTTCACTTCATTAGCTTTCCCTCTTTGGCTTCATCTTCTTTTATAGATATGTGCTTTATAAATATGTTGATAGCCATTAGAAAATATATCCATTATTGCTGGTATATGCATATGACTTTTTGTTCTTTAATCAGTCTCTTTGTTTGATCTTTGTTTCAGCCTGCAAATAATCTTGAAACATGCTTTAGAGAAGATATATTAATCAATGTAAGCATATAGCAATTGTTCCCAAATGATTTAGAATTAATGATCAAAATCTGAAAAAAGTCTGGTTTAAAACTCTTTTCGCAAAATAGCTTGACTTATCAAAGAGTTTATTGAATAACACTCTTATCGAAAATATCTTCAAAAATTACTGATAAATTACATTGAAACATTGTTAAATTTTATCAAGGAATTCTTCGATAACTAGTCTTATCAAAAAAATCTTTGATAAATCTTCACCGAGTTCCTTTCAAAATATCTTTGATTTATCAAATAGTTCTTTGATAAATATTCTTATTGAATAGCTATTTAAAAAATATTCTTTCCAAAACGCATGCTTTCATATAGTTCCAAGATATCAAAGTCACGGCTCTTTGGTGGCTGTTTTAGGCTAGCCACCAATACCTTCAATCATCAAACTTCTCGCCCCCTCTAAAAACCTACCCACATCCACTTCATTTTGCAGAGTATTAACAGATACTTCCTTCAAACACTCTCTATTAATAACCTTCCTTACATTCTTACCTCCTTTATTCACTGACTTCCTCTAAAATCTTCTAATCTTCCAGTCCTCTTTTCTTAGATTCTCAGCATATTTTGAAATATCC
Source organism: Leucaena leucocephala (assembly GCA_037074615.1). Lineage (NCBI taxonomy): Eukaryota > Viridiplantae > Streptophyta > Magnoliopsida > Fabales > Fabaceae > Leucaena > Leucaena leucocephala. The sequence continues at coordinate 5,964,672 of CM073534.1, forward strand.
TTCTTCTCATTACCATCCCCGTCATCAACCTTCCTTCGTTTAACCTATTTTACTATGAGTTCCTCTTCAGCACTACGCTTGAGAAGCAAAGCCCTCAATTTATCAGACATTTCAGAAATTTCTTCTATCTTGACATAAGTAACAATGGCTTTCTCATTCAACTCCTTATCACTGAGCAAGTTTTCTGATTCATTTTTAAAAGAGATCTTCACACCACTCGATTCCCCTTATAAAACTATCCGTTCACTTTGAATATTCTTTTGGGCCGTTCCATAACTACAGGCTTATTTAGAACTACTTACCCTATATCTGATAATCTCTTCTAATCCATTCCTTGTTAGAGACCAATCTCATATGATCCATTACATTAGGGCCTTATTCATTCTCACTAGTGTTGACTACAAGATTCACATTCAACACAAAATTAGCCAATAAGAGTTGGCATAGATAGTAAAGAACATGCTCGTATCCTATAAGGACATAATTATGATTCCTACTGTCGTTGTAAGGGCTCCACTATTACAAATAGACTTTCTAAAGCCCTATTTTTAAATTGGTTCTAGCGGAAACAATTTAGAAAAAAGTATTTTTGTAAATAAAGGTAAAATATTTACACATGATGTACACGTGGCAAGTATAAAAGAAATGAGCGGTTGCATTTTTATAAAAAAGGGTATAATATTTACACCTGATGCACACGTGACCGGTGTTAAAAAATGAGCAATGATATTTTTGTAAATAAAGGTAAAATATTTACACCTGATGTACATGTGATCGGTGTAAAAGATGAAATATTCTACACTTGATGTACACGTAACAGGTATAGAAGATGAAATATTCTACACCTGATGGAATTACATCTGGTGTAGAATGTCCTTGAGTAAATATTCTACACTTGATGTACACGTGATTGGTGTAAAAGATGAAATATTCTACACCTGATGGAATAACATCCGGTATACAATGTCCTTGCTATTAAAAATATAACAAAAAATTTTAATATTTGTTGCACTTCTCTATCTTCATAAATCACATCGTCATCCATGGAGAAAACTAAAGAAGGGAGAACACATGGTGACAAGAAGCTCCGCCTTCATAACACATCGTCTAAAGCTCACAAAAGAAGAAGACCTAGATATGCAATGACCAATACATGTGCTCTCGTTCTCTATTATTGAAATATGTTGTTATCGCCTCTAAAGCTCGCCAAAGAATAAGACTCAGATTTGCGATAAAGGGTGTCTTTTTTTTGTTTATTTCTTTCTGGGTTTTATTTAAATATATTTCTATCAACTTTTGACTAGGTAAGTCAGAGGAATTATAATAGTGTTTATGTGATGTCTTCAATTAGGTGACAACATTTCTGGGTTTTGTTTAAATATGTTTATGTTTGCTTTTGAGTAGGTAACTCGAATGAATTGTGATGATGCTTTTGTGATGTCTTCAATTAGGTGACGACGTTTATGGGTTTTCATTTATGTGTATATATATGAGTTTTCGTTTCTTTAGTTTCTGGGTTCTTTAGCTTTTTCTTTCTTCATCTTTTTTGTTCTCTATTTGCGTTTTGCAGGTACCTATTATTTTTCATCACTCTCTTCCTCCTTCAGATTTGTGATGAAAAAGGAAAGAATTTTGGTGCTTTAATAGGTAAATTGGTTTATAAGCTTCTTTAATATGAACTTAGAGTTTTTCGATTATGGATTTTCTTTTTCTTTTTATATTACTTTTTAAACCGGTTGTATAGAATAACCAGTTTAAAAAAGTTGATTTTCTACACCAGTCGTATGCAACCGGTGTAAAATACTTTCTATACGGGTTGTTTCTACATCTGATCAAGGTCTGATGTAATAGCCCATTTTTAACAGGTTTAAAAGGTCTATTTTCTCGCAGTGCTCTTTGGTAGGCAATCTTGTAAGTCTCTTGTAAGCGATCTCTAAACTCCGGGGCTATACTCTGACCTTAGTGGGAACCGGTGCTAAACCCACCTAAAATTGTTTTGTACAAAAAAAGCAAGATTAGGATCCACTTGTTTCCAACAATTAGTGTCTACTATTCTACAGTCCTCATCCTTCTCATATCATAGTCAATATCAATCTTCAAATCCCTGTGTTCTACATCCCCTTCCTTTACTTCTTCTAATAAACATCCCTTCCTTCTCCTATCAAAACATTCCCTTATGAAATACTCATAATCTTCCACAATTAAAGTTTCTTCAAAGGTCTTACCCTATCCTACACTTAGCCAAGGACCATAGCGAGGTTCATTTGGATTAGCTTCTGACCTCAATCTTTCAGAATTGCATGTCCTTGACTCATGATTCATACAACCACATTTATAACAGAAATTATGCAATCTCTCATAACGCATCTTTGCCCAAGACTTCCTACCATCAGGATGAATCACCCAAAATCCTGCAACTAGAGGTTTATCCACATCAACCTCAGTTCTGAATCTTAGAAAACTCCGTGACATTGAGTCTTCGAACTCAAGATCTTCCATCAGAACCACTTTACCAAATATGGAACCAAATCTACTAATTTTCTCTGCAATCTTAGCTTCCCACGGTAAATCATGGATCTGGATATAGAATGGACATTGATTAAAGTCAATTTCATCCATAATCGAATATCAACTTCGTTCTTGCAAATAGAGCAAGTGACCTTAGACTGTCCCAGGTCTACTTCGTAAGATCCACCTACCATCAGCCTCCAAATAAAAAATAAACATGAATTCATTCTTTCAAATCTCCACAATCCTCAATCCTTCGTTGATATTCCAAGCTTTTTGCATTGCAATCAAGACAGTATTGCTCCCTAACTTCTTATCAGTGAGAAGCTTCCCCGCTAGAACAAACTTACTCGAACCCCTACCACAGTCTGCCTTCCATATCAATGAACTTGCTTACACCATCGACTCGCCTCCAACCTCCTCCATGATCAGAATAAACCACCGAGAAGCGGCGGTAGAGCACTCTCACACCCCACTGAGAACCGATGGCAGTGTGACCCATATACACCCAGGAACTCTCACGCTCAGAGAGGAGAAAGAATCTCTCACGCCCTCGTGTAGAGAACCTTACAAGAAGAATATTTATTAATTTTTATTATTTACAATAATCAATGAAGTCTTGTTGATACTGATTGTTCAATTTCTAGATATTGGAGATATCTAGATGTGGATAGTGCTTCCCCCCGACTTACAAATATATTCTATTTTTCCATGTTAGAGATAGATATAACACCTTTTTCACTGCATTGCAAGAAGTATTCAGAGTGAAATTTGAAAATTCAAGAAATAAACTTGATCCTTCAGTAAATAAATTGGTTTTGGCCAAATAAATAAATTAGTTTATTTAGTTCTTAAATATTTAAAATTTGTGATTTGATGTTTGTGAAAAGCACGCTTCGACTATTTGACTTTAATATTAAAATCTAAAAATTAGCTTCTTAATTTTTTTATTCATTATTTGTCATTCTTTTAGGATAAGTAATTAATTATTTGTTAATCCTTTTAGTAACAAGTTTTTTTTTTTAGAATAAGTAACAAGCAAAATATTTGAAAAATGATTTTTTTTACTAAGTGAACCACATAATAAGAAGCCTAACTTGATTGAGTCGTATGATAAGCTAGCCAAATTTCCCTTTACAGACACGTGATAAAGTCAAATGAAAGAGGTCACTTCCTAAAAAATTAGCTTTTATTATTGGCAAAAAACAACAACAGCTTTTCTATTTTTTTGTTAGCTCCTGAAGGTTTTTGGGCGTACTTGGAATCGTTTGCTTGACACACTAGATACCCACACATAACTGGAGCACCCTGTATGGACTCTGGTTCATTTTCACAATAAATGCACCGAAAAATAATGCAGAAACAGAGCATCAGAAACAGAGGAGGAGGGAACTTTCTTTTCTGCCCAGACTTTCTCTTCTGTCCGTGTATTTATAGATTGTGGGGAGGGGAGTTAGATAACTGTATCTAACTCCTTCATTTTTGAATTTAAACATTCCCCTTCAACTGCTCCTCACGGTTGGTTGTAAATGGCTCTCTGTTTCCCATCGGTTGGGTCTGATCCACCATGGGTGGATCGCCCGTTTCCTTACATCTCCCACTCACACATGGTGGATTAGATATTATGGCTCAAATCTCATTTTCTTTCTTCTTTCATACTAGGTGCTTTGCCGTGACCGCATAGGCATGATGTCTTCTTTCGGGCGTTTGTACTAGAAATCCCCTTTACAGAGACCAGCACAAAGAAACCCTTTAGTGCAGCTCGATCAAGTAAATTATAGTGCCTTAAATATCCTAGATTTGCCCATATATACTTTTCTCATGGCTAATCTATTCCCTCTTGAGTCAGTATATAACTCAGATAGCCTCCACTTATGCATAGTATCCACACTTATGAAATTAACAAAATAATATCACAAGGGACTGGTCACAGACACTAGCATGGATATGTATATTTTGGCAATCTTTCTTTCGCCCATATATCATTTTGATATGAATCAACCGCTTTCCTAGTATAATACCTTTAGTTCATATATAATTTGACCATAGGACATATACCAAAGTAGCAATCGCTGAAACATACCTCTATAATATTGTCAAAGTCAAATGACATTAATGAAAGGATTATACCTTTATGGAACTCACACAACAATGAAGCAGGGATTGATTCACTTGCTTTCCATTTGCGGTTCTTTAGCACATGTGGTATGAATAACATGTTATGGTGTTCCTCTTATCCTTAAAGAGTGTACGTCATTTTGATTCTATCAATCACACCGTACAGACTTAAGTCTAGACACTCTTAGTATCTAAACCCAAACTCTTCAATTATATTCACATAATATGATGTCAATTTTGAAGAATTTGTCATATGGCAACAGGTTTTATGGATGTAAGAATCCATTGTCCGATCCATACCCTTACTCATGGATCTCATCTCGACTCACTGCACTTTTAAGCCAAGGTGACACTTATTGTGTTTCTTCGCTACCATATCAGCACTCTTGCTATTTTACTGGTGAACACATGTCTCATCTTTGAACGCTTCTATAGCATCAAAGGCGATTGCTCGTGTGAGAGAGCTACCTCTTTTAACCTGTACGACATACTAGACATTGTATACTTTTACCCAGACATATAAGTAATAATAAATGACATGATATCATTAATAAAAACAAAAGTATTACATATAGTCTGTAACTTTACATTTTTAACATGCCAATGGCTTTTACATGTTTCTCAAATGTTTCTTTGCCTATTGGCTTGGTCAGGGGATCTGCAACCATACATTTTGTTGAAATGTATTATACAGTTACAATTTTCTGTGCTATAAATCCCTCACAAAGTTATACTTTATATCAATGTGTTTGGTCTGGCTGTGATACTTAGGGTCTTTTGTGTAGGCTATAGCTGCAGTATTGTCACAGTGTATCAACACCGGATTGGTACTCTCGTTCCCAAATCCTAGGTGCTTGATAAATCTCTTTAGCCAAATAGCCTCTTGCGCTGCTGCAGTGTATTCCATAAACTCAGCTTTCATAGAGTGTAAAGCAATGCACGTTTGCTTCTTGCTACTCCAACATATGCCACCGTTGTTAAGCAAGAAGGTGTATCCTAAAGTCGATATTCGTTCTTCTTCATCACCGCCTACATCAGCATCGGAATATCCGATTAGGCGTAGATCGCTTCCTTGATAACATAATGCATAGTTAGCTGTGCCCTTTAAGTATCTCAAGATCCTTTTCACTGCTTTCCAGTGTTTCTCACTAGGGTTGGACTGGAATCTGCTAACTAGCCCTACGACATAACAAATATATGGTCTTGTACACATCATTGAATACATCAGGCTACCAACGGCACTGGCATATGGAACTCTTTCCATTTGCTTTTTCTCTGATTCAGTTTTGGGACACATGTCAGAACTCAAGGCCACTTCAGTAGCCACAGGGATATCCATGGGTTTACATTCACTCATATTGAATCGCTCAAGTATCTTATTGATATAATTCTCTTTTGAAAGAGTGAGGATTCTCTTGGAATGATTCCTTAGAATCTTGACTCCAAGTATGTATTCTGCTTCACCCATGTCTTTCATCACAAAATTTGAGGAAAGCCATTCTTTAATAGCTATCACAGAGTCAAGACTATTTCCAACTAATAGTATATCGTCTACGTATAAGGATAATATCACAAAGTTATCCTTAAATCGCTTAACGTAGACACAGTGGTCTTCCTCTATCATCTGGAAGTTATACGAGGTAATCGCCTTATGAAACCTTAAGTACCACTGTCTGGATGACTGTTTTAATCCATAAATGGATCTTTTGAGTTTGCACTTCTTGTGTTCAAACCCTTTTTCAATGAAACCTATTGGTTGTTCCATATAGATTTCTTCATCCAGATCGCCATTCAGGAATGCGGTTTTTACATCCATATGATGTAACTCTAAGTTTAAACTGTTTACTATTGCCAGAATAAGTCTTATTGAATTAAAGCGCACAACAGGTGAAAATCCACTTGTTTACATCCATATGATATAACTCTAAGTTTAAACTGTTTACATCCGTCTACCTTTCTTTTGATTTTGAGAATCCACTTATTCCTAATGGCTTTACGCCCTTTTGGCAAATCAACCAATTCCCAAACTTGGTTTTTCATCATTGAGTCCATTTCCTCTTTCATTGCTTTCTTCCATTCCTCCTTTGCAGGACTTGCTAAGGCCTCATGAATAGTGCAGGGTTCATCATCCCCTTATGGAGTAACTAAGAGTGCTTCTCCTTCTATTTGGAAGCGTCTCTTTAGAACACTTTCCCTGTTACTCTTTCTGGTAGGAGCAATTTGCTTATCCTTTCTCATTTGTTTCGGTCTTTGTGTTGACTGTTCTTGGCTCCCACTCAGATTGACATGCCTAGACGATTCTGGTTTGTCAATTTGTTCGGCACTGTCCTGTTCCTGAGTCTCATAAAGAGATACAGTGCGGTCAATATCTCCCCTACTGGGAAACTCCGTCTCAATAAATACAGCATCTCTTAATTTTGTTTCAGTCACTGTTCCATCTTCAATTTCACTTATGAATACGTATCATTTTGAGGGTTCAGAGTACCTTATAAAGATACATTTCTTCCCTCTAGGACCCAGTTTCCCATGTCTATGAGAATTGTCATGGATGTATGCCGCTGAGCCCCAAGATCTAAGGATGCTTAGATTTGGCTGACGTTTAGTCCATAACTCGTAGGGTGTGGAAGTGACTGATTTTGAGGGCACACGGTTAAGTATGAAGGTTACCATCAATAAAGAATCACCCCAATGTGAAATTGGAAGGTTTGCCTGAGCCATCATAGACCTAACCATGTCTAGAAGAGTTCTGTTTCTTCTTTCGGTAACCCCATTCTATTGAGGTGTGCCAGGGATAGTTAGTTGCTTAATAATCCCTTTTTCTTCATAGAGTTGTTTGAATTGATCTAAAAGATATTCACGACCTCGATCAGTACGTAATGCCTTGATTCTATTGTCCATTTGATTCTCTACTTCATTCATGTATTGTCTAAAGCACTCTAGTGCCTCGGACTTGTGTGAAATCAAATAGACATGACCATATCGTGAAAAATCATCAATAAAGGTAATGAAATACCAAGCTCCGTGTCTTGCCCTCACACTCATTGGACCGCAAATGTCAAAATAGAGTAATTGCAATGGGTTTTCGGCTCGTATTCCCTTACTGAATGGTTTCCTGGTAGCCTTACTAGCTAGATAGCTTTCGCATAATGACATATCCATGTTAGGGATTACCCCCAACAAGCCTTCTTTAGCCACTTTAATCATTCTATTTTGATTAATATGTCCTAGTCTAGCATACCAAATATTCATATCAGGATTATTCGTAGTAATAGCAAAGCAATCATGAACATTAAAGTCATTAGCAAGATCCAAAATAAAGAAGCTTTGAAACTGGAAAGCTGAACCATAAATTATTGAGTTGCTACAAATGTCTGCAACTTTACCATGAAAGTTTACATTAAACCCAACGTTTAGTAAGCAAATTACAGAAATTAAATTTCGTCGGATGTCAGGAGCATGAAGCACATCATGCAGTATCAAGGTTTTTCCACTACGCAAAATAAGTTTGCAAGTGCCAATGCCTCGAACCTCAATCCTTGCATTATTGCCAACGAAAAGCCACTTGCTTTGATATGGCAACCGACGGTATTCCACAAAAGATCCTCGATCTCGACTTACGTGGTCTGTGGAGCCTGAGTCAATAATCCAAGAAAAAGAAATAGGTTCTGTCAGAAAAATAGTTCTAGAAACAAATGAGACATGTGAATTCACATAATTCACTGTTACCTTTTTGCTCTCGGCCTGTTTAGAACAGTCATGTGCGAAGTGTCCCATTTTCTGGTAGGAAAAGTATTTGACCTTCTTTAGGTCTAGCTTTTTCTTGACTCCTTTCTTTCCCTTCTTCTTGTACTGTTACTTGCCCTTTTTGGGTAGAGGACCGCCTTTCTTCCCATTTTTTTGAGATTTCTTGCCCTTTTTGGATTCAGTCTTTGATTGGGAAGGATCAACACCTTCGGTCAAATAGGCTTGTCTAGTGGCTTTATAAGCCTCCAGACGTTCATCCTCTAGCTCCAAATGCTTAGCTACATCACTGAAAGTAATGATATTTTCATTATGGGTCAGATTAACTTTCATGTTCTCCCAACTGGCAGGGAGCGATCTGATGACAGCTTGCACTTGCTGTTCGTCAGATAAATTATGTCCGGCTTCCTTCAGTTCACGGATCATTGTGGACATCTCTCGTAGATGTTTCCTCATAGGATTATTTGGTTTTAGCTTATAGGTATCGAATTTAATCATCAACCTTCTAAGCTTAGTCTTGGACACTCCTATAAACTTATCCTTTAAGGCAATCCACATTACTTATGCCATTCTGTGTGTCTCAAACTCACACATTAAGTCATCAGCCATTGCGCTCAATAGGGTGATTCTTGCAATGCTATTCTTCTTTTTCCAGGATAGGTAGGCTTCCTGGTCTCTCCTGTGCTGGGCTGTGTTTCTAGCCTCAGGCTCTACCATGGCCATAGTCAATGGTTCAATGGCATCCTGCTCTTCTAGAATATATTAGACCTTTCGGTGCCAAATATCCCAGTTGTCCCCGTTGAGTTTTTCTTCTGTGTTTAATTCAGCAATAATGTTCTCTGATGCCATTGTTCAATATCGGTTCTGTGACAAACCTTTCCCACATTAATTTATTGAACCATAGAACATTTAAGTGAATTTACATATATATATATAGCACATGTAAAGTATACAATGTCATGCACTTTTATTAATTTTTAATAAAAAAATAATAATATCACTAGACCCATGATCAGGAGAATACATTTGTACCTCCCATCACACAAGCACTAGCAACGCCATCATTCTCTATCAAAATTAATATAAGTACTTGTCTCATCAAATATTGCTTTTCAGAATACTCATCATCTAAAAAAGCTCCCACTTATAAAAAGTTATACATGAATCATAACATAGATAAAGAAATGAAATGAAACATGTTTCTCTTGCATACAAGGCATGTAATAATGATAAGTCTTTACAAAGAAAGAGTAATAAAACATGTCTTTAACAAAGTAAAGCAATGGAAATCAAAGTACAAGCATACATCATTTGATATGAGTTTTACAATATTCTAGCATTGCTTTTCTTAGCTTCTTAAGTTCACGAGGTGGCTTTTTAAGGTGAGATACAAATTCTATTCTTCTAAGCCAATTTGTCTTGCTGATACGTCCTGGTTTGGGCTTGCCTTTGACTCTTGTAGCTCTTATAAATTCCATTATGACTTTCAAGTAGAATTCAGTATGCTTCTTATCAGTCATGCCTTCAATGTATTTACCAATGAAGCCATTAATGCCTTTCATATTTGTTAACATAGCTGCATCTCTTTCAGCTATGTTCATGGCCAAAATATGGGTAAGAGATTGATTCACTTCTTCTCCATCCTCAACTTGAGGTTCACCATTAAGAGTAGGCACCATCTTAGAGTTTAAATCTGAAGATACCATTAAAGCCTGTAGAGGAAGTGGTTCGATGGGGAATAATATTTCCGAGCACGGTCCGGAATCATCTCTTTCTTCTAGTTCCTCTTGTGGAACTTCCTCCATCAACTCCTCTGGGTCTTCTTCAGAAAGATTATCAAGATCTTACTCTGGATCCTCCTCAGGTTCCCCTTCGGGATCCTCTTAAAGGTTTTTCTCTAAGTTATTGAACTCATCCAAAAATGAGATATCATCATTTAAAGTATATCCCAGAGATTTAGTGCTAAATGAAGTCATTTTCACCTAAATAATAACACATATTTATTATCATAATTTTTTGGAATTTTTAAACATTAAAAAACACCAAAAACTACACTGAATCTTCATGAATAGGTCCAGAATTGCCTCCCAAATTAGGCAAATTATATGTCAAAATAAAGATCTTGATTTTAGGGATTTTTAGGAACAAACCGCACCTCAATCGGAGGTCCTACGCTCCCTCACGCACCCCAAGAAGGAAAATTCAGAAAAAATAAAAAAACTGAACGAAACCCACTCTTGGCTGCTGGCGCGTGTACTGCACGCACCAGTCTGGTGCTGCCACGTGTCGACACCAGAATTTCCCCTAATTTTTTTAATAAAAAAATGTTTTTTTTAAATAAAAAAAATTATTATTTTTTTTCTTCTGGGCCTCTTACAGCCCAAACTGCTTTTTTGTTTGTGACTAGGCTGGACGCAACCCAGTCCACCTTGAACAGTGCCCCATAAATTATTTTTTTTATGAAAGAGGCAAAACGGCGTCATTTTGGGGGATGAACAGTGTCATCCCCTACCTCCAGCCGGGTCTGCACAGACCCGACTAGAAAACGGGTCGGGTCCGACGACCCGACTCATTTTTTACTCATAACTTCTCCGTCCGACGTCCGATTTTGACGTTCTTGGTGTCATTTTCTTCATTTTTTCATTCTCTACACAATGGGATCATTTTCAAGGCCTAAAAACTCTATTTTATAATGACGCAATTTTAAAAATGAAAATTTTCAATTCGGTTTATGTTGAAAATGCTTCTCTTTATCGTTTAAATGCATGTTCTATTCATATTATCACTAAACAAATACTTTAAGACATATATATGCAACAGAACAGTGCATAACCAGAAAAAAATGAAAATACAGAGAAGCATGCGGAAGCGAATAACTTGGCTTTGGTACCACTGAAGGTTTTCGGGTGTACCTGGAATCGTTTGCTTGACACACTAGATACCCACACGTAACCGGAGCACCCTGTATGGACTCTAGTTCATTTTCACAATAAATGCACCAGAAGAAAATGTAAAAATAGAGCGTCAGAAACAGAGGAGGAGGGAACTTTCTTTTCTGCCAAACTTTCTCTTCTGTCCGTGTATTTATAGATTGTGGGGAGGGGAGTTAGATAACTGTATCTAACTCCCTCATTTTTGAATTCAAACATTCCCCTTCAACTGCTCCTCACGGTTGGTTGTAAATGGCTCTCTGTTTCCCATCGGTCGGGTCTGATCCACCATAGGTGGATCGCCCGTTTCCTTATAGCTCCTTTTCCCTTCTGGTCACAATTGATTATATTTTAACGGTTTAAATTCAATATTTTATAAAACTATTATTATTATTTCATATGAAAATATTTAAATAAATTTAACCCATTAAATCTGAAGTGAAAAAGTTTTTAAAAATATTTATTAAAGTATTTTAATAATAGTTTACAGCTATGAACTATTTATATTAAAATTTAATAGTCTATTTAGATTAAATTATAATCAATAGTGATGAGAAGAAAATGAGGGTAAAAAAAAAGGAAAGAAGCTAAGTTCACCCACCTCATCCTAGTTTAACAAATAGTTTACCATTGAAAACAATATTGTTATGTTTGATTTTAAAAAGAATATCATGAGCATATAACATCAAAACTAGTCCTAAAACAAATGAAAATGTAGCTATTTACATAACTCAAACAAGATCAATAATTACATAGCTTCAAGCTTTTTATCATGGCAAGCACAAACACAAGGTCTTAATAAGTTGTGCAATTTATTCATGAGATCATGGATAGGAAATAAACCAGTAAGAAGCAACAATAACAAGACAATAGTAATGAGCAAAGCAAACAACTTGAATGAAGCCCTGCTAATTTAAACCCAAAGAGAACCCAGGCACAAAATGTGCAATTGCTCCTTATCAACGAAGCAACAACCCATAAAGTAGACAAGAAGAATTGTTAACATCAAGAAACAAAATGAACAAGAAGCAAAAGAATAGATGGGAAATAACCCTTTTTATCGAACATTTTCCCCTTTGGTTTCTTTCAACATCTTATCCGCATGTTTTTCAATGTCTCAACACTCTCCGTCTCCCCCTGTCTCCCTCTTAAAAAAAAATTAAATAAATAAAGCCCCTCTACTTCATCAATCTCTACAAGATTATCTCACAATCCCTCAAACCCTATTCTCTCCTCCCACTGCACTCTCAATTTTGCTCACTTTGGTTCACTCCCTCCTCCCCTTTCACTGAGTGATATAGCCTGTCATTAGCGCTCAAATTATTTACTAAATTAATCTCTATATTGTATAGAGGTCAACTTAAGTTGCATTCTTTTTGTGAAGTCAATACGTGACTTAACTCTATATTACTAAGTGTGAGTAGAAGGAGAAGTAGAAGAGAGATTGATTAATTAGAATTTATAAAAAAATAAAAAGAAAATAATGAGTATAAAAACAAGACAAATTGAGGATATTATCAATCTGAAGATGAACACTCTTAATTAAGGATTGATGCGTGACTATCATCGTTCAGTAATTTATCGGAGTTAGAACAATTATATATCCTGGATTTCTAACATATGTAACCTTAGACAATTGTCATTGTCATAATCATAAAATCCACAATTATACCTATATCTAGTATACAATTGCATCAAGGATGATTATTTAAAAGTTTCACTTAGCATGTAATAAATTAAGTAATAAATAATTTGTTCTTCTAATATGGATATTCAACTGAAAGTCCTATAACTAAACATATGAATCCAACAAGAATAATTATAAGATGAAACTAAAGATATTAAACAAAGAATACTAAATCATAAATTGAAATAATAAATGACAAGAGTTTGATCATACATGTGTCTCAACCGAAACCTTAAATCCAATATATACAAATCTCAAAATCTAAACCTAGGAAATCATAAACTTACATAAATAAAAAAGATCAAATTATAAAATTGTTCAACTCCTACTCTAAAGCACATGAACTAATGCCACTGCATACATCTCTTCTCAAGAAATTTGAAGGAAAGGGATAGAATTGTAGAAAAGATGAAGAAGATGATTCTAATGGTGGTGGTAATTGGTGTGTCAAATAGAGGAGCTTTGAGATCCTTTATATAGCCTTAGGCTGTGGCCTTTGTGTCTTCCTATTGATGTGAGACTCTTCACTAATTGGCTCTCCAAAAGATGATGCTTATCTTTAATTTATCTTCCATAATCTTTAATTATTTCTCAGCTGTCATCTTTTTAAATATCTCCAAAGATAATCATTTTAACTCAAGTATCCTAAAAACAATTAAAATAAAAAGTAATAGGATAAAGTAGATAAAATAATTAATAAGAAAATAGGAAAAGATAACACCCTTATATATATTACATTGGCAATATATAAATTTTATAATATATGTACTTATATCCTTATATATATATACTTATATATATTACATTAATATTAGTAAAGTATGTAATATAAATTTTTAGACAATATCCCCTTTTAATTTGGCAACAAAATTATCCCCATTTATTTTTCAACCTTGCAGCACGTTCCCATTTGCCATAGTATAGTAGTAGTCACCCTTTCCATTCTCCAAGTCTCCTCGTCGGCGTTGCAATCCCAAATCACAATCATAAGCTGCAAGTCACATCTCTCCTTCAGCGTTCAGCAACTCAGTGTCTGGTTCTCACCATTGTCCAACGGCTTGAATCGATGGACTACAATGTTAAGACAAGATAACATCAAGAGGGGGTGAATTGATATTTATAAAAAATTAAATTTTAAAGCTAAATTAAACTTAAACATAATAAGAAAGAGAATAATATCACGGAAGGTATGAGTAGAAGAAGAAGATGACATATATCGATTTATTGTGATTCGATTTACTTGACTTATGTCCAGTTTCTAATTTACTCTTGAGATTTTCCACTATATCTCATATTCGAAATAGGCTTTTGGTGGCCATAGTACAATCGACCTTAGTTGCCTACCAAGTCAATCACTCCTTTTTACTACTCTCCAAGGTCTATATGACTTTAAGACAAACTCACTTAAGCATAAAAATTCTTTTACAATGATCTCTCAAAAAGAGTATATTTTGATAAACACAGAAGTACAAGTACAAATTATAAGAATAAATTAAGAGTGTTCGCTCTTGATAGCTTCTTGTTTGTTTTTGTTATTCTAAAATGAAAGCTCTTTTCTTTTTATAATTGAAGTAGAAATTAGTCCGATTGAGATAGCTTCTTCTAGTTAGAAACAAATTCTTCCCATTAGAAAAGTCTCTCAGATTCCTGGTTCACATTGGGGGGGTTGCATTAAATACTTCTGACAGTAAAGTAGACTTGAGAGTCTCTCATCTACTGGGCAGTCTTTGATAGAAACATTATGTAAACCATGTATTAAAACAATATAATATCATTCCTTGGTGCTATTCATATTTCCATAAGATATAACTTGATTATATAAAGAAATCAAAACAATTAAGATCATTAAACCAAAAGTTGTAAATATGATTCCAATAATATTTCTAATAATTGAATGGTATAAGGTAGCTTTATCAAAAGCCATATCGTAATAGTCCAGATAATACTAATTTAGATAGAATATATTCCAAATATGAATAATAAAGTATCTAAATAATGATAAATATCTTTACAACATATAATGAATGCTATATCATAATAGGTCTGAGAATAATATAAGAACAATAGTTCAAAAGACCATTATCAGAATAATTTGAAGACATTATAGAATAATAAGATGATCAAAAAGATCTTTTCTCAAGTAATAGTAATTATAAACACGACTTTATTTCGAATAATATTTTGAATATGAACTTCTAGAAGCCAAAATTATAATAGGATTAGAAATTCTTTTAAATGAAAATTTTCCTTTCACGAAAACTTTATTTCTAATAAAGGGAGAATCATATGAGTTTAAAAATATATGTAATTTTTATCAGAGTAATATTAGGAATAAAAACTTAGTCTTGAATACTTTTTTAGAATCTTTTTGCTATCATCAAAAAACATGGCCTAACATACAAATTTCCCCTCTTGACTTTCAGTGTCTAGTCTCTCTGTCTCTCGTTTCAGCCATATCAATGGCATCTCATTTCTTGTCCCAGCCCCTCCAACAAAACCATTATTCCAAGTAATGACTTACTAACTTCAGAGCTTCTGGGTGTGCTTAAATTTTATGAGTTACGTAGTTTGATAGCATTTTCACATCTTAAAACACCATCCATCGCGATAGATAAATCAAACAGAAACATACTCTTTCTTTTCATTGTTGAATTTTAGCGATGAATCATTCATATCTCTACTTTTCATACTAATTTTCACTCAAAACTTCATAATTCTTCTTCAAAGTCTTAATTTGAGTCTTTCATACCAACTTAAATTATAAGAACATTTGTTTTGTTTGGATAATTCTTGTTATTGAGCACATTAACGGATAATAAAAATTACGGAACATTTATAAAGTACAAAATGATAAAAGAAAATTTGTGTCCCCACTTGATATAAATTTAATCGCACATTCATATTTAAACAGGATGTGTCTCTGTGTCACTTTAAATAGATTTCAACTTATGCCCTTGATATTTTAATTTATTTTGATGTTAACTATATTCAGGCTAGTGTCTACACTTAAAACAATGAGACAAACAAATAAATTATTCTCTCCTCCATGACTTGTATATTTTCGTGATTTTCTCTAATAATTAAAACATATAAATAGATCCTCTCATTCACATTGATTGCTGCAGTATGGACTCCCCGTATCTACTTTATTTAATTTGTTAGATGCATAATATATATATATATATATATATATATATATATATATATATATTCCATTTGAGATGTAGAAACAACATGTACTCTTCCTCCTTTAGACTTTTAAACGGTAATGTTTACACTGGAAAAATATTACAGTATATATTTTTATTAAGGTGTTGAATATAAAAGTTTTGTTGTAGGGCTTATACTTGTTTTCTTAAAATGCTTTGTTGATAATAAGACTACAGTGTGTATCCACACACACATATAATTTTAATATAATAGATAAGTTGCAGCCTTTAAAATTTACAAGTAATTTTTTTTAATTTCTTTCTTCTTTTCTTTGTGATGTTTTCCCTAATTTAAGTGGTTTTTATGTTGTATTTTAATATTGGTAAAAATTAATTTATAGGTTCTTATAGTTTCATTAAATTCAAGTCTCTATAGTTATTTTCTTTTTTACCATATCCTTATTGTTTTCTTAGTTGTGGATGCTAGTCCTTTTATTTAAATTCGTTAGTTCAAGTTGATAAGGGGGAGATATTGCGTTGAATATAACATCTAACTAAGAACATTGATTGTTACATGGATTTTGGATTGGCCACAAAAAAATCCCTGAAATTCTTCTACCTCGTCTTCATGTTCTTCTGCGTTTTCCACCAATTGTCATATGACCTGTATGAATCAAATTGCTATTTTCTCAATGAGCCCCAACATAAATAGTGCAAGAGAAAGACAAGGAGAAAATGTTGAACGTCAGCCACGGTCATCGCTGTCGCCATCGATTTAAGCTTGAAGTAGACGAGACAAAATGGATTGCATATCCAAAACTCTTTCTTACATTCACCATGATTTCATATTGAGAATCCTACACCTAGATGTAAAACCAAAGAACATTCTTCTAGCCAATAATTTCAAAGCAGTCGTCTCAGACTTTTGTGTCTCAAAGCTAATCGAGAAAGACAAGAGAGAACTGATGACAATAGTTTCGGAACTGTACTATTAGCAATAATAGAAGGAAAAATGTGTTTAATCCAAGATCCAAGGGATAAGGCAAAGTGGGAGTACTTTCCCAAGATTGTGAATGAGAAAGTTAAATAAGGAAATTTAATGGAAGTTATGGATCAAAGGTTGATTAAAAGTGTGGAAGAGAGAGAAGTGAAAAGGTTGGTGGGTGTGGCACTGTGGAAAATGCCAGTGGTTGAATCGTTCTGGCACCTAAAGATGTGGAAAACGTAGAAGAAGATGAAGATGAGGAGGGAGAATTTCAAGAATTATTTTGGCCAATCCAAAATCTGTGGCAATCAGTGTACTTAGTCATATGTTATATTCAACACCACATCGCCCCCTTTTCAGCTTGAACTCACGGAATCTTCTAAACAGAAGGACTGGATTTAGTAACTGAGAAAACAATAAGGATATGATGAAAAGGAAAATAACCACAGGGACCTAATTCAAAATTTGATGAAACTATGAGAACCCACATATTAATTTTCCCTCTAATATTTTAACAGTTAATTACAAGTTAAATGGATAATTAAACTTCTAATGCATCACTATTCCCTCTTAGAATATCTGACGATACTTCAACCCCTATTCAAGTTTCCAATGCATCCCCAACTCCTAATCCTATTCCTAATAGACCTAGTGAAGCTCTTACCCCTAGCCTTACTTCCCCGCATCCTCCTCCATCTCCCTCTCAATTTGTCCTCCCCCCTCCCTTCCCTCTTACTCCTCACGCTCCTACCCAAACACCAACATAACTTATCACACAATAAACTAACGTTGGAGGTAGGGGACAAATTGAAAGGAAAGAGAACCCAAACATATATAAGAGGTGTGGGATTACTAAAACACAATGATAAAGGATGATAAGAAATGGATAAATGAAGAAAATAAAGATGAGAAGAGAGAGAGAATTAAGCTGCCATTTTAAATAGGGAAGGATGAACAGAATAAACAATAGATAGAAGAAGATAATAGAAGAAACAATAGATGAGAGAGAAAGGATAGTGTGTGGATAAACATGAAAGAGATAATAAGATGGACTAAGATATAATATAACCAACACATGAAGAACATGAAGAACATGAAGAAGGGGGTGGATGGCATCTTACCTCAATGATTTGGATGAAGATAATATATCTTAGGGTTTATGATATGATAAAGGAGATGAGATAAGTTGATGACAAAATGAGAAAAAGGGTTAAATTGTAAATTTGTCTTAGAAGTTTCCACTCAGGAAGGCTGGTTATCTGAAAGTTTTTTTGGCAACAATGTTGCTTCGAAAGTTTTCAAATCATATCAATGTAGCCTTGATTATTAAGAAAAGTTAAATTTGACAATTAGTCAACTAATATGATGAAGTGGCATCTATATCATCTTTTATTTCTGGTTAAGTTACAAATTTGCCCTGGAAGTTTTTACTCAAGAGCCATGGGTATCCAAAAATTCTTTTTAGGTTCAATATTGCCCTGATCATTATTCAGGTCTAATTTAACTATCAATTTGGCTAAATATAATGAGTTGACCTCCCACATGCCATCCACTTCATTTTTTTGAAGTTAAATTTACAAATAAGGAAATATTAAAAAAAAATCCTCCAAACTCTGCCATTAATAGAGTATCACTATAGGGGAGCCCATACTTAAGTTTGGACCACTTTTTGAGCATAAAGTAGAGCAGAAAATATATAGAAGATAACATATGTATGGGAGACTCATGAGAATTCTTGAAAGGCGTGAAGAATAAGGTTAATCTTAGAAATAACTACTAGCATATGTTAACTTATAAATATAAGAAGATAATATATGTGACTATCAGATTTTATTTTTCAAGAGGTTGCTAGAGTATGATTTGTTAAGAGTATACTTTAATAACAATAGAGCTTAGAGGAATGTATTGTTTTTTAATTTTTCCTTGTTTATAAGTATGACTTAGGGAAAAATTAAGTAGATGACATGTGTACTAATCAACTTATTATATTTGGTCAAACTAATAGTCAAACTGAATATAGATAATGGTCAGGGTGATATTGAACCTAAAAAAAATATTCCGGATACCCAACACCTCTAAGTGAAAACTTCTGAGAAAAATTTGCACCTTAACCCAAAATAAAAGATGATGTCGATGTCACGTGGTATGACATGTTAACATATTGATCAACTAACAATCAAACTTAACTTTTGTAATGGTCAAGGTGACATTTCTACGATTTGAAAACTTATAGGGCAATATTACTCTAAAAAACTTTTGGATACTCAACGCTCATGAGTAAAAACTTTCAGGGCAAAATTGCACTTTAACCCAATGAAAAAATAGATGAAGATATGAGAGGGAGGATGAAAGGACAAAACTTTGGGATAGAAGATGTTGATGAGAATTTATCTCTAATCTAGCTTGAAGATTAAATCATCATTTGAATATTAGGATTTGAAATCTTAGATAAGATGACTTAATTTGAATATTTGCAATACAAATTCTGCTTTTTTGGAGGATGAATATGGCATCAAACATGGATAGGAAAGGATAAAAGAATATCTCTTGGATTAATTTAGAGGACAAGACATTAATTAATTGGAAGTTTTAGTTTAGGATAAAATGCTTTTGAAATAATGTTTGAGATATTATTTTGGCATATCAAGGACCATATTTGCATCAACCTTAGTAGGAAAAGATGAAGGTTTAAATTCCAAAATTTAAATTGGAAAGACAAGTCAACAATGGAATATTTGATTTTGAATTTAGGATAGAAGATGACTTGTATTGGAATTTGAATTATTTGTGTTTGTCCAGGTATGCCCTTGATGGGTTTGATCATTTGATTGGAAATCAATAATCTATAATCTGATCAAATAAGAGAAACCAATTAGTATTAATTGTTTGATAAGAGAAATCAATCAGTGCTAATTGAATAGAGAGAATTGGGGACGAAGATTACTTTTGGTGAGGAAATTAATTAGTACTAATTTTCTGATTGCTAATTGATGTGCAAGAATAAAATCATCCTACAATCAATAGAGAGAGCACACCTCATTATTATGATGGTCACCCTAATCCTATAAATAGAGGTGCCTCCCTACCTTGCAACTCACCCTAGTCATAGAGCTTTACGACTATTCTCTTCTCCCTTTTGTTTATTCTTGTGTGATGCTCTGTTATGCCATTCTGATTTAGGTTCTTATAATTTAAACGTTTGTGTAAGCTTCGAGTAACCAATCAAACATTTGAACCAGTACATTTCTGTCTCTTTATTGTCATTTTCTCACATTGGTAGTAGAACTGTTTTATTCCTGTAACTGTGATATATGGGACACCATTATTTTTCCAATACATTTTTGTTATAATAGCTTGCTGTGCATATGTTGTTATATATATAGATATACTTTTTTCATACATTTGATAGCATGAAATCCATTTTTTCTTCATTTAAAGCATGAAATTAGTTTTACCTTTAGAGTATGAATATGTTCCTAGCCTAATTCTATCTTTCATATTCAAAGCATGAATTTGTGTTTACGTTCGAAGCATGATTTTTTGAGGGTACTTCAAAGTATGATTTTTTGATGATGCAACATTGTTGGGTAAAGATTACAAAATTGGGTCTTTAAAAAATGATGTTTTCGTGAAAACTGTTGTTGTGGCAATGGATTACTTGACAAGATGATTCTAATGAGACTTGGAATGCATCAAACAGAGGCATGACAAGGGAGGTATAGAGGAGAGAAGGTGGTAGGTCATGACAAACTTGTTGGAGCTCTAATTGGGTCAGAGTAACACGACTAGAAATTGAAGATAATCTTAGGAGGGCCACACCCCAAGGTGCTTGTTTTCCTAAGTAAAACACATCATTTTGGGAGGCAATCAAACTTACATGAATCAATGGTCAAAATTGACTTGAATCAAGGGTCAAAAGGATCACGGGTTAGGTGGGGTCATCAACCAGACTCAGTAATTTGAAAAATAAAATAAAATTTGGAAAAAAATATTCAAAAATCCAAATTTAGCTGCAGACATGTTAGCGAAGAGTGTGAGGTCCACCTTGATCTCCAATTGTCAAATTAAACATGTATAATAACTCGTGATGATGTGTTGAGTCAAATAGAATAGAGCGTCAGACACGAGAAGTCTTCAAGGTAGGTAGTTGAAGCTCATGCAGTACTCAACCCTCCCTATTTATTTTAAACATGGCATCATGCCATGTTTTTAATCATATTTCTCATGACTTACTTTATCTCTTATATTTGCATCACTTTAAGCAATAAGGATAATATATTACCTGACAAAGGGAGAGTATTGAATCCTAACATTTGCTCATATATCCTTCAAACTTTTTACTGGTGACAAATAGGGGGAGATTGTGGGAAAGTATGTTTTAATGATGACAAATAGAAAAAATTTCAGTAATGTTAAAATGTCAAATGAAGACTTTAATGGTTTTATGATATTTTTGAGAAAATGATTTTAAAGCTTTAACAAATAAGGGAGAAAATTAAGCTTATTACAATGCGTTTGAAGTTCAATTACTGCATTCACACTTAATTTATTTAGAGCAGCATCTTATTCAATTTCTTGTACAAACTATTTTTAATACAAGATTGATTAATTGCATGTTTTGATTATACCAAATGTGATTCAAGTTGTTTCTGTGTCAATACTGTTGTTTTAATAATTTACTGAATTAATTGATTAGGTAATCAATTAATATAAATTAATGCATTAGTTAATTGATTATCCAAAATATTTTATGTTCAGTTTTTATTGGTCAATCGATTAATGAGTGTCTATTAATCGATTGATCATTTGATTAATGTAAAGTTGTGGCTCTCTGGAATTGAAAAGATAAGTCAATTAATTGATTAGTGAATCGATTAATTCCAATTAATTGAATGACTATTCAATTACTCTATTCATAATAGATTTTCCTTTATACAAAATAAACTCTATTAATTGATTAGTTAATCGATTAATTATAATTAATGGATTGTCTTTCGATTAATTAGTTCTAAATCAGTTTGTAAAAATCAAATGTAAATATATTAATCGATTGGTTAATCGATTAATTTATATTAATGAATTAATTGTTCTATTAATATGTTTTAAAAAGTTTTCTATAACAATTCTTCTAAATACTAGACATTACTAAGGATTCAATTAATTAACATTAATTGATTAATAGATGTTGAAAATCTTTCTATGTCAAATTCTCCATGGACATTAATCGACTAAGGATTCAATTAATTTATATTAATGGATTAGTTGTTCGATTAACTTCATATATTTCAATAATACTTCTCCATTTACATTGAAACTACTTGCATCAATTATCTTGTCCTTATTTTCACCATTAGTTATACTCAATTGGAAGTAGTTTGAGCTAATTCAATACCTCTTTAACTTAGAAAAATGAATTTTTAAGGAAATGAATTTCGGGTACTGTTCATTTGGTATTCCAGATTACAGACCTAACTTTAAAAATTCATAATTAAATATAAAAATATCAAAATAGAGTGATTAAAATTTATAATAAAATATCTTTCATTGAAATATGATAGAAAAAAAATATAAAATTGATGTTTCATTGGCTAAATGAATATAGTGGTTTCATTGAAGAAACACTATCTATTTGATAAATCTGGCAGTTCTAGTTTTCTAGCCTTAACTTCAAAAATTTATTTCTCCTTGCTCACTTATCCAAATGAAACAGGTTACCTATGAATTTAAATATCAAGATGTGTTATTTAAACCCATAAAATTTTATGGAAAAATTCATTCATTTACTATTTAAAATTAGCGCCTGAACCTCACTGCCTTTGGAAGCTCATTTTGCCTCATTCCAGATTTTATCTCTAACTTGGAAAAATCATATTAAATTGAAAACTTAACCAATTGAGATGTTCTTGGTTTCCATTTAAATCTCTGTATCTTAGCTATTTGTATGCCAAATTTCACATCATAACTTATTGGCTAAGTCATGAAAAATACCGTCATAAGGTCACTGCCTCATAATACATACACATTATAATGTATTATTGCATCCCATAATATCAAGTAGTCAACTTAACTTATAATACAAGTTCATTCATCCATATTTACCCTTTTTCCTTTAGAGTTTCCAACACCTATAACATGGTTATGCGTATGGAAAGAATGAGATTCATGGAAATCTCAATAGCAAATCATAAAACTATAATATCATGCATGCTTGATTAGGTGTCTAACATGTTATCATAATATGGGAGCTACTTCATGATCATACATAAGGAAACTCTAACATGCATATTATCATGATATTAGTTACAAGGAGTTTCAATTCATACTTCATCATCATCATAGCATCATCTTAAGCTCAACAAAAAATCACAACTAACAAGCAAGCATAAAGTCAAACAAACATAATATTATAGGTAGGTATTCTTGCTACCTCTTAAGCTATCTTTGTCAAACTCTTATTGAGATAGTCTTCTTCTCAAACAAATGTCAAAACTTAGTCATTACCAAGTAATATCAAGTTACAACTCAACTTCAAAGCAATTTCAAAACTAGGTTTTCACTATATTCTATTCTTTGTCCATTTTATGTCTTATACTTTCATCTTTCTAAAATAAATTCTCATGGTTCATTTCTAAATATTTTTTCATGTAGAATCCAAATATGAAATCAGAATTTCCAAAATCAAACTCCTTCCTTGGCTACTGTACAGAACTGAAATGCCTCCTTTTACTTTTAAAAAATTCTCATTTTGATTTCAATACTTCCACTACTTGTTTCTCACTTAATCACCACACAATTTTCCATAACCCATTGGAAGCATCAAAATCATGAAATTCTCACATATAAACAGTGATTCGTACAGTGGCAGCTAAGAACACAAAACTCTAATTACATGTGTTGGAAATTGTGCCCTAGGGGCCAATCATTGTCTTATAAACATTGTTGATTTATGAATTTATTAATTGTGTTATCATATTATTTGCATGTTTACTATGATGACCATCCTTGGATAACTCATGATCTTATCCTAAATGTCCCTGGTCGGTCATCTATGCGGAAGGAGAGATGAAATAAGACCAGTATGACTTTGAAGATGTATAGAGATATAAATCAAAATCATAGGCACATGTAAGAGTACAAGGTGTTGGACTGACCCGCTATGAGAGAGCTGCATGGGTTAAGTCATAAGCTTTTCTCATATACAAACCATGTCACTATGCCCTTTGACCTGAGATCATCATGGATTCCTACATGACAAATGCGCATCTTTGACCTAGTCAAAAGTCACTTTTGACCGAGTGATCAAAAAGACTATTTTTGGGTTTAGTGATTTTTCATGCGGAGGAATGTGAATGGTCAAGATGGAATTTGTCCCTCATATTCATAGAGAGATATTACTAGGCCCTCGATGAGTGAGTCTGAGAAATGTATGGACATACTGTAATGGAAAGGTAGTTCCATTTCTATAGTTAGACTACTCAGGGATCGAGAAAGTAACGGTCAGGAATAGGAGGATGACATTCTCCATGCCTCATCCATGACCAAAATATCGTGTGACAAAAGGGACATGATATGGTTGTATAAAAGGTTACATCGTTCATCGATCCTCATATGATTTGGGTAGTCGTGATGTCTTGCTAGAGACCGCTTGTGACTTGTGAGTCAGTATAGTAAATGGCCCACTGTCAACTTCATATGGGCCTACAGGGTCGCACATAAAATAGCCCAACACGAGCTATGATGTCCAGATTCATTGAATCTAAGACATGTCCAGATTCAATGAATGATTCAGGGTGGATGTATATATTTATTTATATTTATATTCGTATATATATTTATTATATATAAGAGATATTTACAAGATTTAATTTATAAGGATAAATTAAATCTCTATCACGTTTGAATTTGAAATTCAAATTGATATGATATCTCAAATT
This sequence comes from Leucaena leucocephala, assembly GCA_037074615.1. Classification (NCBI taxonomy): domain Eukaryota; kingdom Viridiplantae; phylum Streptophyta; class Magnoliopsida; order Fabales; family Fabaceae; genus Leucaena; species Leucaena leucocephala. The sequence continues at coordinate 5,989,724 of CM073534.1, forward strand.
TGATTTATGAGAATAAATTAAATGTAATTCCGTCTTATCTTTATTTTAAATTAAATAAATGGTTGAATTAAATTTGTGGGACGGATTTAATATAAACACTATTTATTTAATTAGTTTCCTATCAAATTATACAATATATGATATTGTATTAATTTCAGAATTAATATAAGATTAATTTCAAAAGTCCAAGTCTGTGGTAACACACATAGCATTCTATATATCTGATATTTAGGAGCTACGGTTGGGACAGAAAAAAAAAGTGTGAATGGGAATCTGCAAAAAGGTTTACAGATAAGAAACTTCCGAAATAGAGACAGAGATGACAAATTCTTGAGTAAGCCCTGGAGGGACAGGAGGCGCTAGCACGTCGTTCGTGGTTGGAACGTTGTTCGTGTGGATACCAGTAGAGGAAGCTGACCTGAATCGTCGATTTCCTACGATCAAAAAGAGATCACGAGCCGTGGAGAGAAGCTGTGGACGTCACAACCAAAAGATGAGAAAGTCGCGACTGAATACTGAGGGTAATACTTCTTTCCACTTGACTTAAACACATACGGTAGATCCTAGCAGGGAATGGAAAATTTTTTAAGTTAATTTCTGTTACGTGTCTTCCAATTCCTTACAGTGGTATCAGAGCCATGATATTTTATGTTTAAGTTAGGCTTGATTATTGATTCATATGATATGTGTTAGTCATAGCCGATCATATGATAATATACGTTTTATGTGTGACATAGAAGAAATCCATTTTATGTATGACATATAAGGAATCTGAAAGGGAATTGAAATCGGTGGTGCATGTATTTTGATTTGATCAATTAATATTGATGGGGTCTAAGAAAAATAAATTTAGATTCGTGATTATTTATGAAACAAAAAAAAATCTTGGGCCGCTGCCGCTGCCCCAGACCTGACTGCCGCCTACTAACCAGCTAGCGGGACCGCCGTGACTACCTGTTCGTAGCGCAACATAACCGTAACATATACTATTTTGTGAATGTTTTAGTTTTGAAACATTAATTTCCCTTCAATTAAATTTGAATATTGATTTTTGAATGTTTGGGTATGGTGAACAATATGGCTCTAGATTACAAGTGTTGTAATTTTTAAATACGGCCTGCGTGTCGTGCCTTCCTCTATATACTCTTAATGTACCTTCTCTTCTCATCTCACTCCCCTCAAATGTTAAAAGAGGTTTCTATATGTAATTTCCCTTTTCTTACTAGAGAGCTCCTCTCATTGGCTTGAGTGGACTTAGGATAGGTGAGCCATATTGTATCACGTTTAAATTATGCATCTTATGATTATATCAGCACATGCATATTACTTGTATGAGATACAAACTGAGAAACATGTATTCTTATAAAATAGATAGTTAAATTAAGCCTTCTAAATGAAATCTTAAGTCATAATGCCGTCAATTTATAAACACTTGTCAAAACCTCGATTGCTCAATTGTCGATTCCGCCAAAGTGGGTGCTTTCGAGTTATCTTGGGGAGATAAGCAAGAGTAATGGTGCTACTCTCACATGTTTATTATTATTTGGCTTAATTGAGATTAACAAAATGATTTTGGGTCTCAAGGCATTAGATGGGATTAAAAACATGCCAAATCATATGATGATAGAATCCCATGAACATCTAAGAGTTACATTTGATGTAATTGGTAAAGGTGTTACCTACCTAAATAACTTAATTTAAGCGTCCTGCCAAAGTGGATTTAAGTTTGAGCCAAATATGGATCTTAGCCTACTAACTATTGCATTGAGGGTTGTTTATTTAGTGGAAGATTGCTAATTCAATTGCATATTTTAATTGTAGAATCATGACGACTAGTAATACTGCTACATTATCGCTGCGATCTATCCTTGAGAAGGACAAACTCAATGGGACAAACTTTCTTGACTGGTTTAGGAACTTGAGAATTGTTCTCAGGCAGGAAAGAAAGGCGCGTGTCCTAGATCAACCCATTCCTGAGGAGCCAGCAGCCAATGCTCCCAGAGCTCAGAGAGATGCTTACATGAAGCATAAGGAAGACTCTGTCGATGTGGGATGCTTGATGCTAGCCACCATGGTTTCGGAGCTCCAAAGAGATCTAGAACGCATGGAGGCTTATGAGATAATTGTGCATCTCAAGGAAATGTTCCAGCAACAGGCAAGGCAAGAGAGGTATGAGACCACTAAGGCCTTACATTCCTATAAGCTAGCTGAAGGTGCATCAGTCAGTACTCATGTCTTAAAGATGAAAGGGTACATTGATCACCTTGAGAGGCTTGGATTTCCCATAAGCCAGGAGTTAGCTACGGATTTGATCTTGAACTCACTCCCAGAAAGTTATGACCAGTTTGTCATGAACTACAACATGAACAACATGGAGAAATCTATTTCTGAACTGCATGGGATGCTTAAAACTGCTGAGCCGAGTCTTAAGAAGAAGCCCAGTACTATTTTGATGGTTTAGAAAGGAAAGGGTATGAAAAAGAAAGGAAAAGGCAAAGGGAAGGGTCATGGCTCATCAGGTAAGACCAAAGAGTCAGACAAGCCTGAAACTAAGCCTGCACCAAAGAAGGCAAAGCCTCTGAAGGAAGGAGTCTGCTTCTTCTGCAATAAACCTGGTCATTAGAAGAGGAATTGCAAACTCTACCTCGAAGATCTAAAAAAGAACAAGAGGGATAGCGGGGCTATCGCTTCAGGTATTTATGTTATAGAGATTCATCTTTCTACTTCCACCTCATGGGTATTAGATATTGCATGTGGTTCTCACATTTGTACAAATGTGCAGGGACTAAAGGACAATAGGAAGTTGAAAAAGGGCGAGGTTGACCTACGAGTTGGAAATAAAGCAAGGGTTGCTGCGTTAGCTATAGGCACTTATGAATTAGTTCTGCCCACTGGGCTTTTGTTAGTTTTGAACAATTGCTATTATGTTCCTGCTTTAAGTAGTAACATTGTTTCACTTTCTTATTTAGATAAGGAAGGTTTCACTTCCATTACTAGGAATAGTAGATGTTCTATTTATCGTAATGATGTTTTCTATGCTCATGGTGATTTGCATGTTGATCATTACATATTAAATTTGAAACAATCCAATAATGAAAATATCTATAACATAACTGCCAAAAGGGTCAAACTAAATAATTTGAATCCCATATACCTCTGGCACTGTTGTCTGGGCCACATAAATGAGAAACACATTTCCAAACTCCATCAAGATGGATTTCTCAACTCATTTGATTTTGAATCATATGACACTTACGAGTTTTGCTTGTTAGGAAAGATGACAAAGTCACCTTTCACTGGGCACAGTGAGAGGGCCACTGATTTATTGGGCCTCATACATACAGATGTGTGTGGACTGATGAACACAAATGCCAGAGGAGATTATTCATACTTCATAACATTCATAGATGATTTTAGCAGATATGGGTATATCTATCTGATGAAACATAAATCTGAATCTTTTGAAAAGTTCAAAATATTTCAAAATGAAGTACAAAACCAGCTTGGCAAAACAATTAAAGCCCTTCAATCTGATCGAGGTGGTGAATATTTGAACCAACAATTCATATATCATCTTAGGAGTTGTGGGATAGTCTCACAATTGACTCCTCCAGGGACACCACAATGGAATGACGTTTCTAAACAGAAGAATCAAACACTATTAGATATGGTTCGATCCATGATGAGTCGAACAGATCTTCCGCCCTCCTTTTGGGGCTATGCCCTAGAGACAACTGCATTCACACTCAATCGTGTTCCATCTAAGGCAATTGAAAAGACTCCGTATGAGATATGGACTGGGAGAACGCCTAGTTTGTCTTTCCTCAAGATTTGGGGATGCGAGGTCTATGTTAAGCAACAAGCCTCAGACAAATTAGCACCCAAATCCTCAAAGTGCCTTTTTGTGGAATATCTTAAGGAAACCAAAGGATAACAAAGTGTTTGTTGTCAGAAATGGTATCTTTCTCAAATGAAAATTTATCTCTAAAAGAACCAGCAGGAGTAAGGTACACCTCGAAGAAGTTTGAGAGCCACAAGACACCACAGAACTGTAGATGGAAAATAGAGAAGACTCATAACAAGTTGTTGAGACTCCTCAAGTCACGTAAGGTCCACAGAAATCTAATAGGACACGACTTCAGCCTTAGAGATATGGATTTCTGATTTCTGATAGTCGTGATATGTTGCTCATTGAGCATAATGAGCTGACTACCTATCGAGAAGCTATAGTGGGACCAAACTCTAAAAAATGACTTAATACCATGAAGTCTGAGATGCAATCCATGTATGACAATAAGGTTTGGACCTTAGTCAACCCGCCTGAAGGTGTAAAAACTGTCGGGTGCAAGTGGGTTTTTAAGGAGAAAACTAACATGAATGGCAATGTAAATGTCTTCAAGGCATGACTGGTTGTAAAAGAATTTACTCAAACTCATGGTGTGGACTATGATGAGACCTTTTCCCCAGTTGCAATGGCCTAATCAATTAGAATCCTCTTTGCCATAGCAGCATATTATGACTATGAAATATGGCAGATGGACGTCAAGACAGCCTTCCTTAATGGAAAGCTCCTTGAGGATGTGTACATGACACAACCTGAAGGGTTTGTGCGTTCCGAGGACTCTGGTAAAATGTGCAAGCTTCAAAGGTCTATTTATAGATTGAAGCAAGCCTCTCGGAGTTGGAATCATCATTTTGATGAAGTAGTCAAAGAGTTTGAATTTCTTCAAAACTTTGATGAACCTTGTGTGTACAAGAAGGTTAGTGGGAGCACAGTTGTGTTTTTGGTACTCTATATCGATGACATCCTACTTATTGGGACTGACATTCCTACATTGCAGATTGTCAAGTCTTGGTTAGGAAAGTCTTTCTTGATAAAAGTAGGTGAAGCCACCTACATCCTAGGAATCAGGATATATAGAGATAGATCTAAAAGACTTCTAGGACTCAGTCAGAGTACATACATAGACAAAATACTGTATAGGTTCAGTATGCATGAATCAAAGAGGGGTTTCATACCCATGTCTCATGGTAGTCACCTCAGCAAAGATCTATGTCCTAGTACATCTGATCAGCGAGGTCGCATGAGTAAAGTTCCATATGCCTTGGCCATAGAATCTATCATGTACGCTATGTTATGTACTCGACCAGATGTCTCATTTGCCTTAAGTATGACTAGCATATATCAACAGGACCCTGGTGAGGGCCATTGGACTGCTGTCAAGAATATCCTTAAGTACTTAAGAAGGACTAAGGACTTATTTTTGGTCTATGGTGGATTGGATGATGAACTCTGTGTAACTGGTTACACAGATGTGAGTTTCTAAACTGACATGGATGACCAAAAATCGCAGTCTGGATATATATTCCTCCTCAATAATGGAGAAGTAAGCTAGAAGAGCTCTAAGTAGGGCACTGTAGCAGATTCTGCAATGGAAGCTAAGTATATAGCAGCATCTGATACAACTAAGGAAGCCATTTGGATCAGGAAGTTCATCATGAAACTAGGGGTGATACCTACCATCGCAGATCCAATAACTTTATTCTGTGACAATAGCGGTGCTATTGCACGGGCCAAAGAGCCTAGGTCACATCAAAGGACCAAGCATATACTTAGACAATTTCATCACATCAGAGAAATTAACGATAGAGGTGATATAAAAATATGCAAAGTAGCAGGAGAAGATAATGTTGGTGATCCTCTAACAAAGATGCTTGTGCAGGCAAAGCATGAGCGTCATGTTAGGTCAATGGGAATTAGTCAAATTAATGATTGTACCTAGTGCAAGTGGGAGGTTATTGGAAATTGTGCCCTAGGGGCCAATCATTGTCTTATGAACATTGTTGATTTATGAATTTATTAATTGTGTTATCATATTATTTGCATGTTTACTGTGATGACCATCCTTGGATAACTCATGATCTTATCCTAAATGTCCCTGGTCAGTCATCTATGCGGGAACAGAGATGAAATAAGACCAGTATGACTTTGAAGATGTATAGAGATATAAATCAAAGTCATAGGCACATGTAAGAGTACAAGGTATTGGACCGACCCGCTATGAGAGAGCTGCATGGATTAAGTCATAAGCTTCTCTCATATATAAACCATGTCACTATGCCCTTTAACCTGAGATCTTCATGGATTCCTACATGACAAACGCTCAGCTTTGACCTAGTCAAAAGTCACTTTTGACCGAGGATCATAAAGACTATGTTCAGGCTTAGTGGTTTTCCGTGTGGAGGAATGTGAATGGTCAAGATGGAATTTGTCCCTCATATTCGTAGAGAGATATTACTGGGCCCCTCGATAAGTGAGTCTGAGAAATGTATGGACATACTGTAATGGAAAGGTAGTTCCATTTCTATGGTTAGACTACTCAGGGATTGGGAAAGTAACGGTCAGGAATAGGAGGATGACATTCTCCATGCCTCATTCATGACCAAAATATCGTGTGACAAAAGGGACATGATATGGTTGTATAAAAGGTTATATCGTTCATCGATCCTCATATGATTTGGGTAGTCGTGATGTCTTGCTAGAGACCGCTTGCGACTTGTGAGTCAGTATAGTAAATGGCCTACTGCCAACTTCATATGGGCCTACAGGGTCGCACACAAAATAGCCCAACACGAGCTATGATGTCCATATTCAATTAATAATCTAGGGTGGATGTATATATTTATTTATATTTATATTCGTATATATACATTATATATAAGAGATATACGAGATTTAATTTATAAGGATATATTAAATCTCTATCACGTTTGAATTTAAAAATCAAATTGATAGGATATCTCATATAAGAGATATTTATAAGATTTAATTTATAAGGATAAATTAAATCTCTATCACGTTTGAATTTGAAATTCAAATTGATAGGATATCTCATATAAGAAATATTAATATGATTTAATTTATAAGGAAAAATTAAATCTCTATCACGTTTGAATTTGAAATTCAAATTGATATGATATCTCAAATTTGATTTATGAGAATAAATCAAATATAGTTCAGTCTTATCTTTATTTTAATAAATAGGTTAATTAAATCTATGGGACGGATTTAATATAAATATTATTTAATTAATTAGTTTCTTATCAAATTATACAATATATGTTACTGTATTAATTTTGGAATTAATATAAGATTCACTCCAAAATCCAATTCGGTAGAGGAAAACGCATAGCATCCTATATATTTAATTTTAGGAGCTATGTTTTGAAATATATAGAGCACAGAAAGGCCGAAGGGGAATTTGCAAAAGGTTTGCAGATAAGAAACTGCCGAAATAGGGACGGAGAGGATGAATTCTTGAGAAAGCCCTGGAGGGACAGGAGACGCTAGCACGTCGTTCATGGTTGGAACACTATTCATGTGGATACCAGTAAAGGAAGCTGACCTGAGTCGTCGACTTCTTGCGATTGGAAAGGGAGCATGAGCCGCGGAGAGAAGCTGTGAACGTCGTGATCAGAAGCTGTGGAAGTCGCTGAGGAACACTGAGGGTAATGCTTCTTCCCACTTGACTTAAACACATACGGTAGATCCTGGCAATGAATGGAAAAATTTTTAAGTTAATTTTCGCTGTGTGTCTTCCAATTCCTTACATATATATATATATTATATATAAGAGATATTTACAAGATTTAATTTATAAGGATAAATTAAATCTCTATCACGTTTGAATTTAAAATTTAAATTGATATGATATCTCATATAAGAGATATTTATAAGATTTAATTTATAAGGATAAAATTAAATCTCTATCACGTTTGAATTTGAAATTCAAATTGATATGATATCTCAAATTTGATTTATGAGAATAAATCAAATGTAATTCCATCTTATCTTTATTAAATAAATGGGTGAATTAAATCTGTGGGATGTATTTAATACAAACACTATTTATTTAATTAGTTTTTTATCAAATTATACAATATATGATATTGTATTAATTTCAGAATTAATATAAGATTAATTCCAAAAAACTCCAAGTCTGTGGTAACATGCATAGGATCCGATATATCTGATATTTAGGAGCTATGGTTAGAACAAAAAAAAGAGTGAACGGGAATCTGCAAAAAGGTTTGCAGATAAGAAACTGTTGAAATAGAGACGGAGAGGACGAATTCTTGAGTAAGCCCTAGAGGGATAGAAGGCGCTAGCACGTCGTTCGTGGTTGGAACGCTATTCGTGTGGATACCCGTAGAGGAAGCCGACTTGAGTCGTCGACTTCTTGCAATCAAAAAGAGATCACGAGCTGCGGAGAGAAGCTGAGAAAGTCACGACCAGAAGCTGAGAAAATACCGATTGAATACTGAGGGTAATACTTCTTTCCACTTGACTTAAACACATACAGTAGATCTTGGTAAGGAATGGAAAAAATTTTAAGTTAATTTCTGCTGCGTGTCTTCCAATTCCTTACAGTATTTCCATATGTTTCTTTCAATCATTTATCGGTATCTTATTTCACCTTAAATTATCTAATTAATTCTACATAACTCATTTTTTACTTTTGTTAGTTTCATAAATTCTTATATTAATTATTAAAATATACTGTAAAATTTTATCTGATTCTGAGGTCTGAAAGATACTGTACTAATATCCAAACTTTAGAGATTAATATCAATTTATCGGAACCTTAAATTAAAATTCTTAGATATATGACTAGCCAAAATTCTATTTTCTATTTATTGGTAAAATTTGAAACTAAAACATTTTTGGGCAATTTTGGGCCTTTTCTATCTCAACTTTCTATAATTACCATTTTTCTCCTAAACTCTTGAAAATTGCACTCTAGTCCCTCAACTATTCATAATTACATTTAGGGCCCATTTGGATAAGATTTTAGAAAAAGGGCTTATGAAAAGTGATATGAAAGCAATCTCTTTACTATTGTCTGTTGTTCTTACTGTATATCATTTATTTTGATAAAGTTATAATCTTACCATCCTCTTGGTAATTGTTGTAACCCTATTATAAGAAATAGCCCTAAGTATTGTATTTACAAGTCTATAGAAATATCTTAGTAACCCTAATAATATTATAATTGACTATCCCACCTGTTGAGATTATCTGTACTCCTGGGTATTTTCTTATTGTTATCCTAATGCCTAAGGTTTAAATAAGACTAACTACTTTGTCTATGTTTCCTCTATCACATTATCTTTTAGATCATGTTTAGTCATTTAAGAATATGAAATAAATACTTCATTTTACTGTCTTGGCCTTAACAAGGCTACATTACTCATCTAGCTTAGGTTACAACATTACCCTCTTGCTAGAGTACAGACTCAACCCTTTATTTTATCTGACTCTTAGTCATTACTCTCTCTTAAACAGGGGAGTCTCTTTATCTTTGAATTGTGGCTACCTTTCTCTTTCTAAGCTTCATAAACTTCTCTTCCATATTTGTTTGTCCACTAGTCCTAATATGTTATTGATTGAACTACAGTTACTTCCTCGTCATCACAAGGAGAATATACTCTTAAGCATTCTCTTAAACTAATCATCCGTGTCTCTGTGCATCATACTATCTGACTTGTCTGTATCTGTACTTCATGCCCAACCTCTAGCTGATGAACTTTAATGAGGTTGGTACCTTTGTTCTTATCATTATTGTACATCTGGTCTTTGCTCCTAGGGATTTCAAGTTCAAGGAACAATTCTGTTTTGTTCCTCCTAGCATTACCTTGAGCTAACTCTTGAATCTTAACTTCTTAATCTTGGACTGGTCAACTTCTTTGACCTATACTATTAAGATCTTGTGTCTGTCAGTGGAAGAAACTACTTCCTGATTGATTCCACTTAGTCTAACCACATCGTGTTAAGAAACATGGGACACTAAGGTATTAGCAGACGAAGACTAGTCTACTGCAACCATATCCTTGCAGACTGTCTCAAAAGGATGAAAAGATATGTATAACGCAATATACCTATCTGATGGCTACTGTCACTTTTAGTCGTGTCTACCCTACTAGCTCGTCGTGACTAATATCCTTGTGTTATGTAGTTGCTTCTAACTCACTTGATACATCATGACCATATTATTATATGTTCTTCTATCATGGCCAATGGTCTATCCTCGTCGTGTCCTGAGCTCCTTTATATCCATTAGTCGCGTCTTATGACCTAACTCGTCATGACTTGAACATACATTTCCCTAACATTCTCTTCCAAAGATTCTTATATGAATCATACTTTAAAGAGTGAACCAATCATCTAGGTAGGGGATCTTCTTGGTTCACTTAAGAGTCAGACTTAAGTGATACTAACTTTCCCACTAAGTACCCTAACATTAACATAATGTTAACTTCTTATGTTTAAGGTCTGGGAATTATCCTATTTGATGCTAGAAACTTTGCTCTGATACCAAAAATATAACACCTTACTTTCATACGTATTAGAGACCAATGGATAGCATTTAGAACCAATTATATGATTATTGAAGTTCAAATTCAAAATCTAAAAATTTCCAACTCATGGGTATGTAAGGAATTGGAAAACACGCAGCGGAAATAAACTTTTAAATTTTTCCATTCCTTGCCAGGATCTGCCGTATGTGTTTAAGTCAAGTGGAAAGAATCATTACCCTTAGTGTTGCTCAGCGAATTTCACAGCTTCTCTACGTGGGTGGTGATCTCTTTCTGATCGCAAGAAATCGACGGAGTGTTCCTCAGCGACCTTCACAGATTCTCTCCGCGGACGGTGGTCTCTTTCCGATCACAAGAAGTCGACGCCTCAGGTCGGCTTCCTCTACTGGTATCCACACGAACAGCGTTCCAACCACGAACGACGTGCTAGCGTCTCCTGTCCCTCCAAGGCTTTCACAAGTCTCCGTCTCTATTTCGGCAGTTTCTTGTCTGCAAACCTTTTGCAGATTCCGTTCGGCCTTTTGTGTTCTGTGTTATTTTCAAACGTAGCTCCTCCAATCAGATATAGAGGATGCTATGCGTTTTTTACACTTGACCTAATTGGATTTTGGAGTTAATCTTATATTAATTCCGAATTGATACAATATCATATATTGTATAATTTTATAAGAAACTAATTAAATAAAATAATATTAAATCCGTCCCACAGATTTAATTACTTATTTATTTAACTTTAAATAAAGATGAGACTGAGTTATATTTGATTTATTCCCATAAATCAAATTTGAGATATCCTATCAATTTAAATTTCGAATTTCAAACGTGATAGAGATTTAATTTATCCTTATAAATTAAATCTTATAAATATCTCTTATATGAGATATCCTATCAATTTGAATTTCGAATTTCAAACGTGATAGAGATTTAATTTATCCTTATAAATTAAATCTTATAAATATCTCTTATATGAGATATCCTATCAATTTGAATTTCGAATTTCAAACGTGATAGAGATTTAATTTATCCTTATAAATTAAATCTTATAAATATCTCTTATATGAGATATCCTATCAATTTGAATTTCGAATTCAAACGTGATAGGGATTTAATTTATCCTTATAAATTAAATCTCATATATCTCATATATATAATATATATATATATACGAATTTATATATATACGAATATAAATATAAATAAATATATATACATTCACCTGGATCTTTCATTGAATCTGGACATGTCTTAGATTCAATGAATCTGGACATCATAGCTCGTGTTGGGCTATTTTGTGTGCGACCCTGTAGGCCCATATGAAGTTGGCAGTGGGCCATTTGCTATACTAGCCCACAAGTCGCAAGCGGTCTCTAGCAAGACATAACAACTACCCAAATCATATGAGGATCGATAAACGATGTAACCTTTTATACAACCATATCATGTCCCTTCTGTCACGCGATATTTTGGTCATGGATGAGGCATGGATAATGTCATCCTCCTATTCCCGACCGTTACTTTCTCGATCCCTGAGTAGTCTGACTATAGAGATGGAACTACCTTTCCATTACAGTATGGCCATACATTTCTCAGACTCACTCATCGAGGGGCCCAGTAATATCTCTCCACGAATGTGAGGGACAAATTCCATCTTGACCATTCACATTCCTCCGCATGAAAAACCACTAAGCCCGAACATAGTCTTTATGATCACTCGGTCAAAAGTGACTTTTGACTAGGTCAAAGCTGAGCGTTTTGTCATGTAGGAATCCATGATGATCTCAGGTCAAAGGGCATATTGACATGGTTTGTATATGAGAGAAGCTTATGACGTTACCCATGCAGTTCTCTCATAGCGGGTCGGTCCAACACCCTGTACTCTTACATGTGCTTATGACTTTGATTTATATCTCTATACATCTTCAAAGTCATACTGGTCTTATTTCATCTGTGCTCCCACATAGATGATCGACCAGGGACATTTAGGATAATATCATGAATTATCCAAGGATGGTCATCATAGTAAACATGCAAATAATATGATAACTCAATTAATAAATTCATAAATCAATAATGTTCATAAGACAATGATTGGCCCCTAGGGCACGATTTCCAACAACCTCCCACTTGCACTAGGTACAATCATTAATTTGACTAATTCCCATTGACCTAACATGACGCTCATGCTTTGCCTGCACAAGCGGCTTTGTTAGAGGATCAGCAACATTATCTTCTCCTGCTACTTTGCATATTTTTTATATCACCTCTATCGTTGATTTCTCTGATGAGATGAAATCGCCTGAGTATATGCTTGGTTCTTTGATGTGACCTAGGCTCTTTGGCCTGTGCAATAGCACCGCTATTGTCACAGAGCAAAGTTATTGGATCTGAGATGGTAGGTATCACCCCTAGTTCTGTGATGAACTTCCTGATCCAAACGGCTTCCTTAGCTGCATCAGATGCTGCTATATACTCAGCTTCCGTTGCAGAATCTGCTACAGTGCCCTGCTTAGAGCTCTTCCAGCTTACTGCTCCATTATTGAGGAGGAATATGTATCCAGACTGCGATTTTTGGTCGTCCTGGTCAGTTTGGAAACTCGCATCTGTGTAACCAGTTACACAGAGCTCATTATCCAATCCACCATAGACCAAGAATAAGTCCTTAGTCCTTCTTAAGTACTTAAGGATATTCTTGACAGCAGTCCAATGGCCCTCACCAGGGTCCTGTTGGTATCTGCTAGTCATACTTAAGGCAAACGAGACATCCGGTCGAGTACATAACATGGCGTACATGATAGATCCTATGGCCGAGGCATATGGAACCTTACTCATGCGACCTCGCTGATCAGATGTACTAGGACACAGATCTTTGCTGAGGTGAGTACCATGAGACATGGGTATGAAACCCCTCTTTGATTCGTGCATACTGAACCTATGCAGTATTTTGTCTATGTATGTACTCTGACTGAGTCCTAGAAGTCTTTTAGATCTATCTCTATAGATCCTGATTCCTAGGATGTAGGTGGCTTCACCCAAGTCTTTCATCGAGAAAGACTTTCCTAACCAAGACTTGACAATCTGCAAGGTAGGAATGTCATTCCCAATAAGTAGGATGTCATCGACATAGAGTACCAAAAACATAACTGTGCTCCCACTAACCTTCTTGTACACACAAGGTTCATCAATATTTTGAAGAAATCCAAACTCTTTGATTACTTCATCAAAACGATGATTCCAACTCCGAGAGGCTTGCTTTAGTCCATAAATGGACTTTTGAAGCTTGCACACTTTACCAGAGTCCTCGGAACGCACAAACCCTTCAGGTTGTGTCATGTACACATCCTCAAGGAGCTTTCCATTAAGGAAGGCTGTCTTGACGTCCATCTGCCATATTTCATAGTCATAATATGCTGCAATAGCAAAGAGGATTCTGATTGATTTGGCCATTGCTACTGGGGAAAAGGTCTCATCATAGTCCACACCATGAGTTTGAGTAAAACCTTTTGCAACCAGTCGTGCCTTGAAGACATTTACATTGCCATCCATGTCAGTTTTCTCTTTGAAAACCCACTTGCACCCGACGGTTTTTACACCTTCAGGCGGGTCGACTAAGGTCCAAACCTTGTTGTCGTACATGGATTGCATCTCAGACTTCATGGCACTAAGCCATTTTTCGGAGTTTGGTCCCACTATAGCTTCTCGATAGGTAGTCGGCTCATTATGCTCAATGAGCAACACATCACGACTATCAGAAATCAGAAATCCATATATCTGAGGCTGAAGTCGTGTCCTATTAGACTTTCGTGGACCTTGCGTGACTTGAGGAGTCTCAACAACTTGTTGTGAGTCTTCTCTATTTTCCATCTGCAGTTCTGTGGTGTCTTGTAGCTCTCGAACTTCTTCGAGTTGTACCTTACTCCCACTGGTTCTTTTAGAGATAAATTCTCGTTCAAGAAAGATACCATTTCTGACAACAAACACTTTGTTATCAGCAGGGCTGTAGACGTAATATCCCTTGGTTTCCTTAGGATATCCCACAAAAAGGCATTTTGAGGATTTGGGCGCTAATTTGTCTGAGGCTTGTTGCTTAACATAGACCTCGCATCCCCAAATCTTGAGGAAAGACAAACTAGGCGTCCTCCCAGTCCATATCTCATACGGAGTCTTTTCGATTGCCTTAGATGGAACACGATTGAGTGTGAACGCAGCTGTCTCTAGGGCATAGCCCCAAAAGGAGGGCGGAAGATCTGTTCGACTCATCATGGATCGAACCATATCTAATAGTGTTCGATTTCTCCGTTCAGAAACACCATTCCATTGTGGTGTCCCTGGAGGAGTCAATTGTGAGAGTGTCCCACAATTCCTAAGATGATCTATGAACTCTTGGCTCAAATATTCACCACCCCGATCAGATCGAAGGGCTTTAATTGTTTTGCCAAGCTGGTTTTGTACTTCATTTTGAAATATCTTGAACTTTTCAAAAGATTCAGATTTATGTTTCATTAGATAGATGTACCCATATCTGCTGAAATCATCTATGAATGTTATAAAGTACGAATAACCTCCTCTGGCATTTGTGTTCATCGGTCCACACACATCTGTATGTATGAGGCCCAATAAATCAGTGGCCCTCTCACTGTGCCCAGTGAAAGGTGACTTTGTCATCTTTCCTAACAAGCAAGACTCGCAAGTGTCATATGATTCAAAATCAAATGAGTTTAGAAATCCATCTTGATGGAGTTTGGAAATGCGTTTCTCATTTATGTGGCCCAGACGACAGTGCCAGAGGTATGTGGGATTCAAATCGTTTGGTTTGACCCTTTTGGCGGTTACGTTATAGATATTTCCATGATTGGGTTGTTCCAAATTTAATATGTAATGATCAACATGCAAATCACCATGAGCATATAAAACATCATTACGATAAATAGAACATCTACTATTCCCAGCAATGGAAGTGAAACCTTCCTTATCCAAATAAGAAAGTGAAACAATGTTACTACTTAAAGCAGGAACATAATAGCAATTGTTCAAAACTAACAAAAGCCCAGTGGGCAGAACTAATTCATAAGTGCCTACAGCTAACGCAGCAACCCTTGCTCTGTTTCCAACTCGTAGGTCAACTTCACCCCTTTTCAGCTTCCTACTGTCCTTTAGTCCCTGCACATTCGTACAAATGTGAGAACCACATGCAGTATCTAATACCCATGAGGTGGAAGTAGAAAGATGAATGTCTATAACATAAATACCTGAAGCGATAGCCCCGCTATCCTTCTTGTTCTTTTTCAGATCTTCGAGGTAGAGTTTGCAATTCCTCTTCCAATGACCCGGTTCATTGCAGAAGAAGCAGACTCCTTCCTTCGGAGGCTTTGCCTTCTTTGGTGCAGGCTTGGTTTCGGGCTTGCCTGACTCTTTGGTCTTACCTGATGAGCCATGACCCTTCCCCTTGCCTTTGCCTTTCTTTTTCGTACCCTTTCCCTTTTGAACCATCAAAACACTACTGGGTTTCTTCTTAAGACTCGGCTCAGCAGTTTTAAGCATCCCATGCAGTTCAGAAATAGATTTCTCCATGTTGTTCATGTTGTAGTTCATAACAAACTGGTCATAACTTTCCGGGAGTGAGTTTAAGATCAAATCTGTAGCTAACTCCTGGCTCATGGGAAATCCAAGCCGTTCAAGGTGATCAATGTACCCTTTCATCTTTAAGACATGAGCACTGACTGATGCACCTTCAGCCATCTTGCAGGAATGTAAGGCCTTAGTGGTCTCATACCTCTCTTGCCTTGCCTGTTGCTGGAACATTTCCTTGAGATGCACAATCATCTCATAAGCCTCCATGTGTTCCAGATCTCTTTGGAGCTCCGGAACCATGGTGGCTAGCATCAAGCATCCCACATCGACAGAGTCTTCCTTATGCTTCATATAAGCATCTCTCTGAGCTCTGGGAGCATTGGCGGCTGGCTCCTCAGGAATGGGTTGATCTAGGACATGCGCCTTTCTTTCCTGCTTGAGAACAATTCTCAAGTTCCTAAACCAGTCAAGAAAGTTTGTCCCATTAAGTCTGTCCTTCTCAAGGACAGATCGCAGCGATAATGTAGCAGTATTACTAGTCGTCATGATTCTACAATTAAAATATGCAATGTAATTAGTAATCTCCCACTAAATAAACAACCCTCAATGCAATAGTTAGTGGGCTAAGATCCATATTTGGCTCAAACTTAAGTCCGCTTTGGCAGGACACTTAAATTAAGTTATTTAGGTAGGTAACACCTTTACCAATTACATCAAATGTAACTCTTAGATATTCATGGGATCCTATCATCATATGATCTGGCATGTTCTAATCCCATCTAATGCCTTGAGATCCAAAACCGTTTTGTTAATCTCAATTAAGTCAAACAATAATGAACCTATGAGAGTAGCACCATTACTCTTTGCTTATCTCCCCAAGATAACTCAAAAGCACCCACTTTGGTGGAGTCCACAATTGAGCGATCGAGGTTTTGACAAGTGTTCATAAATTGACGGCATTATGACTTAAGATTTCTTTTAGAGGGCCTAATTTAACTATCTGGTTTATAAAACGCATGTTTCTCAGTTCGTATCTCATACAAGTAATATGCATGTGCTGATCTAATCATAAGATGCATAATTCAAACGTGATACAATATGGCTCACCTATCCTAAGTCCCCTCAAGCCAATGAGAGGAGCTCTCTAGTAAGAAAAGAGAAATTACATATAGAAACCTCTTTTAACATTCGAGGGGAGTGAGATGAGAGGAGAAGGTACATTGAGAGTATATAGAGGAAGGCACGACACGCAGGCCGTATTTTTAAAATTACAACACTTGCAATCTAGAGCCATATTGTTCACCATACCCAAACATTCAAGAATCAATATTCAGATCTAATCGAAGGGCAAAAAAACATTTACAAAGTAACATATGTTACGGTTATGTTGCGCTACGAACAGGTAGCTACGGCGGTCCCGCTAGCCGGTTAGCGGGCGGCTGTCCCGCTAGCCGGTTAGCGGGCGGCTGTCCCGCTAGCCGGTTAGCGGGCGGGGTCTCTGGGGCAGCGCCCCGGAAGAAATTTTTTTTTTGTTTTCTTAGACCCCATCTATGCGGATTGATCAAATCAAAAAGCATCACCACCGATTTCAATTTCCTTTTAGATTCCTTTTATGTCATACACAACAAGGATTTCATATATGTCACACATACAACGCTTATTATATGATCGGCTACTACTAACATATATCATATAAATCACAAATCAAGCCTAACTTAAACACAAAACGGCATGGCTTTGATACCACTGTAAGGAATTGGAAGACACGCAGCGGAAATAAACTTTTAAATTTTTCCATTCCTTGCCAGGATCTGCCGTATGTGTTTAAGTCAAGTGGAAAGAATCATTACCCTTAGTGTTGCTCAGCGAATTTCACAGCTTCTCTACGTGGGTGGTGATCTCTTTCTGATCGCAAGAAATCGACGGAGTGTTCCTCAGCGACCTTCACAGATTCTCTCCGCGGACGGTGGTCTCTTTCCGATCACAAGAAGTCGACGCCTCAGGTCGGCTTCCTCTACTGGTATCCACACGAACAGCGTTCCAACCACGAACGACGTGCTAGCGTCTCCTGTCCCTCCAAGGCTTTCACAAGTCTCCGTCTCTATTTCGGCAGTTTCTTGTCTGCAAACCTTTTGCAGATTCCGTTCGGCCTTTTGTGTTCTGTGTTATTTTCAAACGTAGCTCCTCCAATCAGATATAGAGGATGCTATGCGTTTTTTACACTTGACCTAATTGGATTTTGGAGTTAATCTTATATTAATTCCGAATTGATACAATATCATATATTGTATAATTTTATAAGAAACTAATTAAATAAAATAATATTAAATCCGTCCCACAGATTTAATTACTTATTTATTTAACTTTAAATAAAGATGAGACTGAGTTATATTTGATTTATTCCCATAAATCAAATTTGAGATATCCTATCAATTTAAATTTCGAATTTCAAACGTGATAGAGATTTAATTTATCCTTATAAATTAAATCTTACAAATATCTCTTATATGAGATATCCTATCAATTTGAATTTCGAATTTCAAACGTGATAGAGATTTAATTTATCCTTATAAATTAAATCTTATAAATATCTCTTATATGAGATATCCTATCAATTTGAATTTCGAATTTCAAACGTGATAGAGATTTAATTTATCCTTATAAATTAAATCTTATAAATATCTCTTATATGAGATATCCTATCAATTTGAATTTCGAATTCAAACGTGATAGGGATTTAATTTATCCTTATAAATTAAATCTCATATATCTCATATATATAATATATATATATACGAATTTATATATATACGAATATAAATATAAATAAATATATATACATTCACCTGGATCTTTCATTGAATCTGGACATGTCTTAGATTCAATGAATCTGGACATCATAGCTCGTGTTGGGCTATTTTGTGTGCGACCCTGTAGGCCCATATGAAGTTGGCAGTGGGCCATTTGCTATACTAGCCCACAAGTCGCAAGCGGTCTCTAGCAAGACATAACAACTACCCAAATCATATGAGGATCGATAAACGATGTAACCTTTTATACAACCATATCATGTCCCTTCTGTCACGCAATATTTTGGTCATGGATGAGGCATGGATAATGTCATCCTCCTATTCCCGACCGTTACTTTCTCGATCCCTGAGTAGTCTGACTATAGAGATGGAACTACCTTTCCATTACAGTATGGCCATACATTTCTCAGACTCACTCATCGAGGGGCCCAGTAATATCTCTCCACGAATGTGAGGGACAAATTCCATCTTGACCATTCACATTCCTCCGCATGAAAAAACCACTAAGCCCGAACATAGTCTTTATGATCACTCGGTCAAAAGTGACTTTTGACTAGGTCAAAGCTGAGCGTTTTGTCATGTAGGAATCCATGATGATCTCAGGTCAAAGGGCATATTGACATGGTTTGTATATGAGAGAAGCTTATGACGTTACCCATGCAGTTCTCTCATAGCGGGTCGGTCCAACACCCTGTACTCTTACATGTGCTTATGACTTTGATTTATATCTCTATACATCTTCAAAGTCATACTGGTCTTATTTCATCTGTGCTCCCACATAGATGATCGACCAGGGACATTTAGGATAATATCATGAATTATCCAAGGATGGTCATCATAGTAAACATGCAAATAATATGATAACTCAATTAATAAATTCATAAATCAATAATGTTCATAAGACAATGATTGGCCCCTAGGGCACGATTTCCAACAGGGTACTGTTCTTGTGGTATTCCATACATTTCTTTCAATCTTTTATCAGTGTATTATTCATCTTAATTTCTCTAATTAATTATACATAACTCTTTTTTGACTTATGTCAGTTTCATAAATTATTATATTAATTATAAGAATTTATTATAAAATTTGATATGATTCTTATTTCCGGAAGATACTTTACTAATATCCAAACTTCAGAGATTAATATCAATTTATCGGGACTTTAAATCAAAATTCTGAGAGATATGTCTGACCTATATTCCATTTTCTATTTATTGGTAAAATTTGGGACCAAAATATTTCTAGGCAATTTTAAGACTTTTCTTGCTCAACTTTCTATAATTACCATTTTGCCCTTGAACTCTTGAAATTGCACTTTAGTCTCTCAACAATTTATAATTACACTTAATGACCCATAACTTGTGTCTATTTTCTTTTTCAAAATGACCATTATACTCTTAGAACTTTTATTAATTGCAATTTAGCCCATTTAGCTTTATAACTTTATACTTTCTCTTTTTCTTTGGCTTAAAATGATCTAATCATTATATTTTGATCTGATTACCATCTCAATTACTTCATAACCTTTTATCAGGAATTGGACGACACGCAGCGGAAATTAATTTAAAATTTTTTTCATTCCTTGCCAAGATCTACCGTATGTGTTTAAGTCAAGTGGGAAGAAGTATTACCCTTAGTGTGCCTCAGCGACTTCCACAGCTTTCGGTCACGACGTTCACAGCTTCTCTCTGTGGCTCGTGCTCCCTTTCTGATCACAAGAAGTCGACGACTCAGGTCGGCTTTCTCTACTGGTATCCACACGAACAGCGTTCCAACCACGAACGACGTGCTAGCGTCTCTTGTCCCTCCAGGGCTTTCTCAAGAGTTCGTCCTCTCCGTCTCTATTTCGGCAGTTTCTTATCTGCAAACCTTTTGCCGAGTCCCCTTCGGCCTTTCTATGTTCTATATGTTTCTCTGTGCAAAACGCAGCTCTTAAAATCAGATATATAGGATGCTATGCGTTTTTCTCTGTCAACCGAATTGGATTTTGGAGTTAATCTTATATTAATTCCAAAATTAATACAATATCATATATTGTATAATTTTATAAGAAACTAATTAAATAAATAATATTAAATCCGTCCCACATATTTAATTACCCATTTATTTAATTTTAAATAAAGATGAGACTGAACTATATTTGATTTATTCTCATAAATCAAATTTGAGATATCCTATCAATTTGAATTTCGAATTTCAAACGTGATAGAGATTTAATTTATCCTTATAAATTAAATCTTATAAATATCTCTTATATGAGATATCCTATCAATTTGAATTTCGAATTTCAAACATGATAGAGATTTAATTTATCCTTATAAATTAAATCTTATAAATATCTCTTATATGAGATATCCTATCAATTTGAATTTCGAATTTCAAACGTGATAGAGATTTAATTTATCCTTATAAATTAAATCTCATATATACATATAATGTATATATACGAATTTATATATATATATACGAATATAAATATAAATAAATATATATACATCTATCCTGGATCATTCATTGAATCTGGACATGTCTTAGATTCAATGAATCTGGATATCATAGCTCGTGTTGGGCTATTTTGTGTGCGACCCTGTAGGCCCATATGAAGTTGGCAGTGGGCCATTTGCTATACTAGCCCACAAGTCGCAAGCGGTCTCTAGCAAGACATAACGACTACCCAAATCATATGAGGATCGATAAACGATGTAACCTTTTATACAACCATATCATGTCCCTTCTGTCACGCGATATTTTGGTCATGGATGAGGCATGGATAATGTCATCCTCCTATTCCTGACCGTTACTTTCTCGATCCCTGAGTAGTCTGACTATAGAAATGGAACTACCTTTCCATTACAGTATGGCCATACATTTCTCAGACTCACTCATCGAGGGGCCCAGTAATATCTCTCTACGAATGTGAGGGATAAATTCCATCTTGACCAGTCACATTCCTCCGCATGAAAAACCACTAAGGCCGAACATAGTCTTTATGATCACTCGGTCAAAAGTGACTTTTGACTAGGTCAAAGCTGAGCGTTTTGTCATGTAGGAATCCATGATGATCTCAGGTCAAAGGGCGTATTGACATGGTTTGTATATAAGAGAAGCTTATGACGTTACCCATGCAGTTCTCTCATAGCGGGTCGGTCCAGCACCTTGTACTCTTACATGTGCTTATGACTTTGATTTATATCTCTATACATCTTTAAAGTCATACTGGTCTTATTTCATCTGTGCTCCCGCAGAGATGATCGACCAGGGACATTTAGGATAATTTCATGAATTATCCAAGGATGGTCATCATAGTAAACATGCAAATAATATGATAACTCAATTAATAAATTCATAAATCAATAATGTTCATAAGACAATGATTGGCCCCTAGGGCACGATTTCCAACACCTTTTTCTTCTATCAGTCTTATACATATAGGAAAAATTTAGGATGTTACATTATTCCTATATAATTTCTCATATAGAATCTAAATATGAGCTTGGATTCATGAAAATCAAATTTCTTCCTCACGTTCTGTCCATGGCTGAAAGGTACTAATAACGAATCATAAATTTTCAATTTTGATTCCAATGCTTCTAGAGATTGTTTCTTATGTTCATCCTACAATATTTTTAATTTTAAACACATTTGAAGCATCAAAATTAATAAATTCAATTCCTAGGACAGTAGCTTTAGAGTGGCCGAGAGGCATGGTTAAGTTTCAATCCAAGGAAAGTAAACAATCTCCATGCAATATCACTTAAACTAACCACTAATCAATGACTTTAACCTATGTTTAACATCAAAATAATATCTCCCTAGATCTTATATTGGATAGCATGCATCCATAGGGAATTCTTGATTTTCCATCTACCCAAACCATGATTTAACTAGCTAAAATATTAATTAAAAGGTTGGAGACATAAACTAACCTTTAATCCAAACTAATGGATCAAAGTGGCAAGCTTCTCCTTGTCTTGAAAGGTCAAGAAATAAATTTGAAAGAAATTCCCTACTTGGTCAAAATATGCAATCGTAAGAGGAGGAGGGGTGCTATTTATAGACCACATGATAATTGTTTAACCTCCAAGTTCACACTAAGTATCAAGCTTATGTGTCAAAATCCATGGTTTCTTGCAAAACTTTTCCACCAAAAATAATACTAAATTAAATTATTTTTAAAGTCAAAATCCTCATCATTCCTAGCTAGTTAGTGGCATCATTTTTGGACAAGAAGGCTATGTTATATCAATGCATTTTATATCAAAATAAATTTCTATTTCATAATTCTAGTGTCTTGGGCACTGTAATTAATTTTTATCAGTTCCATAATAAATTCCTAATATTTTTCTTATCCAAATAGGTCCCCTATTTATTACTATCATCATTTTATTAATGGTAAAATAGAAAGAAACCAATTTAATCCCTATTATCCAACCTTACTTGAAAATTAATTTCTAGAGTTTTTGAATAATAAAAGACTTATGTCTACTACATTTTCTCATATTAATTCTAGGGAAACCCCGTAATTTTCTTAGAATTTATTTACCCTATTAAGTATTTATTTGAAAATTTTCTAAATAAAATCCCTAAATAGATAATTTGCATCTAAATTCCACTAAAAGTTCTCTAGGGGTATTTTGAGAATAAAACCACTTGTACAATGTCCTATGATTGCCAAAGTATATTATCTCTATCTTTTCTTAATTTTCTAAGGTCTTTACATAGCTCAAATAATTAAATGTGACTAAATAGTTTATAACTAACCAAATATCCAAAAATTCCTTAAAAATTATTCTAGGGGTATTTTCATCATTTGTCACCTCAAATGGGTCTTAATATCTCATATCCCATTTTTCTAGAATTTTCATACATTTTTTGCAAAATTACCCCTATTGGCCCGAAACTTTTTGAAAATTACACTTTTGTCCCAACTTTGGCTTAACTTCACATATTGTACCAACTATATTAATATTACTCTTATAGCCTTAAAATTTTGGAAGTGACACCACTAGCCTTTTATGGTCTTGATTCGAGATTGGATGTGAGGTGTGGTTTTTATAGCACTACCAGGTGATTTCTTTGCCATCATACACTCAAGATAGTTAGCGAACCCTGGCTTGAATCCATTTTTAGCCATAAACTTTTGCTCTATCTGCATCTCTATAAGACACTCGATTAGAAGTTTGTCTTCTTCATGTGTCTAGATGTGAAACTTTGACTTTGTTCAAATCCTCCATTATATTACTAATAAATATGACAGATGGTTAATTCATGGAAGTAATATCCAACAAAAGGTAGCACATTCATGTATGTAGAAAACAATACTCATTTCATTCCATTTAAGGTGAACAAGTTACATAGACATGAAAATAATAAATGACAATTACAAGAACAATCATCTTCATCATGACACTCAATTAGCCAAGTAGACATTATACCTGTCATTGGCTAATTCATCTCTCATGTTGTTCCATTCTTCAGAAGTTTCCATTGTAAAATTTCTCCTTCTAATAAATATAATTAATCACTTAAAATCAAGTTTACCATAATTAGCTACAAACTAATTATGTTTACAAATGAGTTTTTTTTAATTACCAAAAGAATTAACCATGGTAGAAAAGAGCTTTACAAAGATTTCAAAATGAACACTACCGTGGTTATAAAATATTTTTCTTAATCAACAAAGAACTATTATTGGAAATATCAAATTACTTTTTCAACACTATCATAATTATTAATTCCGAACTTCTGAAAGGGGCCTCCGAGCGTTAACCCCAGATAAAGAACCTTAAGCCCATAACACAACAAAATACTGAATAATACTATTAATATGGCAAAATAGTTGCTGTGGATTAGCAAATTCGCATGCCTAACCTTGAGAGGCCTCCAGCCTTCTACTAGCACACAATGTTTAGTATCATCATCAAAATAGTAAATTGTAAAAATATAAACAAAAATAAGCCCTATAGTGGCAATTTACATCTATTAAACACATAAACATAAATGATGGTGCTATACAGGTCAAATAGCACCACTATGCCTCTGTCACCTTCCCATGAGAAACAACAACTGAACTAACTCCTGAAAATGTTAATAACCACGGGGTGAGACAAATGTCTCATCAACTAACAATAATACTCATCAGGCATACTAACATGTGCTCATGAGGTGTCAAATGGGATAACTAATAAAATACATGGATAGAAAATAATACATTATCATAATATGATCCCATGGAAATATCATCCCAGTTCCTTTCATCAAACCAATCGAATCTCCTTATACCCGCCGACCGAACCTATGGGCTAGTGATATCTACTATATGACTAGCTACTCAAAAAGTTAATAGGTCGTGTGTTATGGATCGGCCAAAATCCACAAAGTACAAGACTGAACCATGGTTTATTCCCTTTCGGTAAATTGGTAGGGGTGTTGCAATCCCCCTAGTAAACTAGTGGGGTAAGTTCGTCGGTAAACTGGTGTGACAAAAATCAACCATTGAGCTACAATGGTGGTTATACCACGTGGTAGAAATACAACTCCATCATCACCAGTCCCCTAATGCATAATTCTCAAGATAATCATATTAATCATAATCTTAATTGCTCGATAATAAATAGCATCAATAAATATCACAATAGGGTTTTTCTCAAGATATAACAAGTTTCTAATCTCAATTCAAACTTTTCAAATTAGACTTTAAGTCACACAAGACCATAGGCACTAAAAATCATCATTCAAGTTTTCTCAGTATAATCATATCAACAATAATATATTTATATATATATCAAATCACTCACAAACATCACACTAGCATACACAACAAGTAAAAAGTGATTACCTTTCTCCAAAGCTAACAAAAATACCACAGATGAGGAGCTACGGGCTTAGGTCACAATTCACTAGTCAATATACATAGTTTATATAAATGTGCATCAATAAGTTATTAATTTGACACAACATATACTTTTAAATAAATACTCACATTTCTCTTCTAACTTTATTTTATTTAAAAATTATTAATTCATTACCATAACTTAATTTCTCTATCACAATCATACATCTATTTTCCAAATTATCATTTTAATGATAATCTTATATTGTCTGAACTTTATTCTACTCATATAAATTCTCATATAACATCAAGCCTCTTAAACAACGAAAAAACCCTAAATTTATAATCCTTAAAGCTTCACCCAAAATTTCAAATACTCACATTTCATAATCAACCTAAAAAATCAATTCATATAATCCCCCAATACATAATTCATAATTTTCAATCAACCTATAACTTTAATTTACTTAAATCAACCACTAAATCATCTAATTATACAAAATCCTCAAATCCCTTAACTTATAATTAACACTCAATATACTAAACCTTGAGTTTCATCAGAAATCAAATTGCTTAACAAATAATCAATTTAATTACATAAGTTTAAAGTTCCTAATTTTACTTCTAATTTCTAAATCTCACTCACAATATTCAAATCCTCACTTCAATATTAAATCACATCATTACTAGATTTCAATAACTCATTTACACTATCAATTAATCCATAATTATTCAATTTGATTGAAATCCCCAATTTCTCTAATTTAGGGTTTTAAGAAAAATATCCATTTTCAATTTATAAATTCTAATCACAATCTAAATCGATTAAATATCAATTATACCTCTAATAAACATAACCAAATTATTAAACTCAAATTTAATCAATAAAATTATCATATTAAATCATCTATATACTCTAAGATTTAAACACTAACATCAAATCTCTTAAATAATGTAATAAATAAAATTCTAATTCGATTAAATATAAATATTCACCTATCTCTACAATCCTATGGTTCTCATTTGTTGAAAATTCACACTTGATCCAAACCTTAATCCTCAAACTTATTTTTTTTAACAGAAATCATATTTCTAAAGAACTTACTTGGCATAGAAAATTAATTAAGAAATAACTGTGATAGTTGAAAGATTTTATGAGAATAAACCAGAGTTCAAAGGGATATGATGTTTACCAATGGAGGCATTGTGAGCAGATGAACTCGCGATACAGAAAAGAAGAAGAAGAAAAGAGAAGAAGGGACACGTGTTGTTTGTGTGTGTGTTTGGATATTATAAAAATAGTGTAGGCCCCACCTAATTTTTTATATTATATATAAGCAGACAAAACGGTTATGTTTGCTTCTTTTTTTTTATTATTTTTGTTTATTCTCTTTCTATATATATTTTACATAAACAATATTAATTTTTATTATTATTATCATTACTATTTTATTTCAGTTTTTTTCTATTTCTATTTTTTATAAACTCTCTTAATTTGGTAATTAAATAAAAATTTTATCTACTAGGAATTAATTCCTTCTAATTTAAATTCTAACAAAAAAAAATTGGGATGTTACATCCATTATCCCAATGGGTGGATTTTTGATTGCTACATTAAGGGGTTCAAATGATTCAATTTGAGCATCAAGTAGGTCAGCTAAGTTATCTTTTTGAATGAGACTATAAAGCAGACAACAAGTGACGAGATATCTATTTTGAATCTTCATAAGGTAGAATGAAGGACTACGAAGAATAGCCTATCTCAACTTCAGGATGCCAAAGCACCTTTCTATGACATTGCAAGCAGCTGAGTCGCATATTAAAACATTCATGTGCACATTGGGGTTGGTATCCTTACCTCTACTCATTCAAGTGTTAAGCCTAGGTATGGAGCAAGAAATCCTTAGCAATTGCTATAACCAACATCAACTAAATAGTAATTGCCTAATAGTACTTTTAGGCTATATCTTCTCCTTATCGTATCTCTTAGAACCTTGCTATTAGTTGTCGAACCTGCTATCCAGAGAGCATACACCTAGCACATCAGTTGTTATGCCTCCTTTTCTGTTGTGGTAACGACCTTTGTGTTTAGCAGGTACTTGAACACGTATATGAGTTCCATCTAGTGCACAAAATATCCTTGCCACATACAAAAAAAGTGATTTTACCATCACAAAATTAATTTTAACATAAAAAAATCTAGCCACATAAGTTTATCGAAATACAAAGACGTAGTAAATATCTTTCACCTTGAACCGTTGCCAATGCTCATCTTTACGAATCCTCTAGGATGGGCTATAATGTTTTAAATAGACGGGAATGGAGTCATAATGTTACGTTCAAAACAACCCTAAAGTACTTACTTATTGTTTTACTAGATCTTCCAAACTGTAGTTGAATGACCCTATTTTTAACATGATGTGCCAAAATATGTAGAAGCATAACTACTTGCTTAGGTTTCAACCCACCAATTGTGTCTAACATATGACACAGAAGATCAAACATGATCTGATACATCCTAATTTGGTTGAAGCATGTTGTGTCACTATTGTATACCATAGCTCTCAACTTTGCTCGATTCACATTAAAATATATCCTATATGACCTAACAGAGATTTGCCTACTTTTATAGTTCCTTATGGCCAGTATGAGGAAAATTGTTAAAACCATTTTTTGTGGCTACAACCATGGCTAAGAAGCAAAATGAAAGAGAAATCATATATTTATGTATGGAATTGGGCCAACACACCTACCAACTTCTTCGACCTCAACCCTGAAGCTTTATTGGCTAGCTTCTTCTTCGGAGCTTTGCAAATCGGATCGAGGAGTGATGAGTTCTTTATAGTTTATATAAATTTGATGACACTTTTATGTTGAATATAGTTGTATCACCCAAGAGAGGGAGAATTGGGTGATATTAAAATTATTGAAAAATTCTAAAGATATTTAAAACAAGTTAAAGAGTTGAGTTTAGAATGATATCACCGAAGAAAGAAGTTGTTAACGGAAGATGACACAAGTCAATTTATATTAGTTCGATCTAATCCACTTGACCTACGTTTAGTTTTGAGATAGCTCCTTTGAGTGTTCCACTATCTCCAGGATTTTATGGGCTATTTGTGCCTCAGTACATTCACGTGAAAATCCCTCTTACTTTCCCTTACAACTCGTAAGGTCACACTCTAGTGAGAATCCCTCTCACTCCCCCTTACAACCTTAAGGTAACAATCTACTTAAGAGATCACACTCTTAAGCAAGTTAGAGAATAATTCATACAAATGAAACTTTCTTACTAGAGTAGATGAGATAAATACTTAAGCTCACACTTCTCTAAATTTCTCTCTCAATCAAGAATGTAAAATGCTCTGTATCAAAGGAGAGGAAACAAAATGAAACATAGAGATACATATCATTGAGTATAGTCAAAGTGCATTACAAGTATCTATTCTCTTTTTGTTTTCCCAACATCTTATGCTTTTTTATTTTGGCTTCTTCTTTTATACTTCGTTCTTTATAAATTCATTGAAGTAGTCATTGAAATAGTCGTTGTTGAATATAGTTGTTATTGCTGACGTTGACATCTGATGACTTTTGCTTTTTGATCATTTTCTTCTTTTAATCTGCAAATGATCTTGAAACATACTTTAGAGATGATATACAAAAATTATAAGCATAAAGCAATTGTTTCCAAATGATTTAGAATCAAATATCAAAATATGATAAAGTCTGGTTTAAAATGCTTTTCACAAAATGGCTTGTCTTATCGAAGTGCTTATCAAAGAACACCCCTATCGAACAGGTCTTCTATAAATTGCTGAAGAATTACATTTGAAACAATTTAAATCTTATCGAACAATACTCCAATAATGAGCCTTATCGAAAAGGACTTCGATAAACCTTCAGTGAATTACATAGAGATAGTTTATAATTTATCAAATAGTTATTTGATAAACATCATTGTTGAAAAGTTCTTTGAAAAAATCTTTTTCAAAATTATGCTTCAGACTTGTCGAAATATTTCATAATATATTATTTATCAAAGTGTTCTTCGATAATAAGCTCTTTGAATAACTTACCGATAAATGCTGAAGTACATCTTTCAAACTTTTGAAACATTCTGATCTTTTCTCAAATCATATAATATATTTGGAAACCAATAATCATAAGATTATTTATTAATTTATATTAAAATCATAAGATCATCTTTTATCATATCAAAGATCATAAACTTATTTAAAATATTTAGCATAGCAATTCATAAGCATATAATCTTTCATTAAGTAAGAGCAAGTTATAAAATTCATGAAGATATTTCATTCTATCAAATTAAAGTAATTTATAAACTCATCAAAGATATTCACAGGACTATCAATAAGATTTTTAATAGATTAAGCTCAACAAAATATCTTATCAAAGATTTTTTGATAAATGACTTGATTGAATAGTTTATCGATAAGAGCATAATGAATCTTACTTTGAATCTTTCATGAATAAGCTTATCTTCATAAATTCCAAAAAAATCAAACCATAGATAATTCAAACAAATCAATTAACACTATAAGCAAAGAATCATCTTAATATTAATTCAAACAATTAAATCATTGTTAAAACATTAATCAATATTAAAACTCTAGTGATTTGAATTTTAAACAACTTAGCTTTTCTTTCATTTATTTTATCTTATAAATTTATAACTCAATATTCCAAAGATCAATTTGAGAAAAAAGCAATTTAATTAGATCACTTGTAAAGATCATTTATCAGAACACAAATTTCAGTGATTTGGACAGTTTCAAAAACATTTTCAATGATTAGATTTTTAAACCTTTAAACCTTTCCATTCTCTGATCATCACATTAAACAAGCAAAGTATATGGAAGATAATATATCAGTGCTTTTAAAATTATGAAACTCTTCTTTATTTATCAAATATTTATTCGATAACTATTTGATTTATACAGATTGTCGTCATCTTATGCATCAAAATAAAATTAATTGCACCCTATTAATGTAGTATAAGGCACAACCCTATCGTTCTTTTCGAGGAACCTTTTCTATTGGAAACCTAGCAAACTGGTGACAAAACCACTGAAAACCTGAGTGAAGGTAAAATTTAGTTTTTGGGTTTGATTGATTTTTGAAGCAATGAACTAAGGATGCAGTAAAGTAAATATTTTTATATTTTTTGATTAAGTTTAAAAATAAGTGGATTTTGAAAGGAACATGTTGAGACAGACTATTGATGATGGAAAACTATCTATCCTTGCTCTTAATATGATATGGGGTTTTAAAATCACTAAATCTTAAAAGAAACTTCAATCGATCGTTTCCAGAATATTAACATCCCTTAAACTCCTTTGATCAAAGCTAGTTTAAAAACTCTTAATGAACTGTTAAAAGCCACTTAGTGTGCTTTTTAAATCAAATGATGTAGATGCCCTCAAATGATCATCGATTGATGACCCTATATTTCAAGCAATCGAATTAGTTAGCAACGATCGTTGACAAAAACCCAATTATCCAGAAATTGAAACTGAAATATTCATATTAAACCAACATCCAAATCATCCAATTTTAATTACAAAACTTAATCTCAGAATAATCGATCGATATCCAATCATTACTCATAAAATCAAAACCCTAGATCTTGGAATTCTAAAAATATAAGAAAGGTGAGATTAAAATATAAAACTCCCTATATGCACTGTAGTCTATGAGCTCAAGATATGTGATCCATCACTGAGAGCTAAAGATTTAGCCTCTCATGACTCTTAATGTGCCGCAATCACTGTCCATATATGATGCCATGAAGAAAGCAGAAAGAGGTAATGGATTAATGATGTAGAGATGTGAGATTCTGTGGAAAGGTGTAAAGAGATAGAAGATGAGTATGTAGGTTATCGAGAAGGTGTAGAGAGGATTCGAGTATTACTTCTTAGCCTAATCAGGTCCAAAAACCAGCCCCCTTACATCTGCAACTTCCTCTTCCTTTTATTCCCGCATGACCTAATCCATAACGCCCAGCTTCAGCGATTGTCATTTTTAGTCACGACTAGATCCATGTTTTGGTCGCGACTTATAAACACAGAGAAACTTTTCAGAAGAAATTAGGTTGCGACCTTTGGACACTTTGGTCACAACTAAATAGCACAGAAGCGTTATCTGATTTTCTTTGTCTTGTAATTTATTTTCTGCTCTCGTTAGTCCTTAGTTATCCTCTAAAATACCTGCGGTTCAAAACCAAAGCTCACTATAAAAGTCCAAATTAGTGGAGAACAATATTTATGCAGTTTGGAAGAGTTAATTTACCATTTTACCCTTTAATTAGCACATTGCCAAGCACAATCATGTATTACCACAAAAGCATAAATACAGGCATAAAATGAATGGTAAAGTTTTAATAAGACCCTGAAATGTCATAGAAACTACACACAATTTGTGTCTTATCAATTCCCCCATACTTGAACCTTTATACTACTGGACAAAGACATTAAGTACACCTAAGCTAAAGTTATTAAATCTTAGGTAATAACATAACCCATAGTGAAACCTTAAGACAATTAATGCACAATCTTTTGGGAATGCAAAAGTGATAATATGAGCAATGCCAAGTAATCAACTACTAATTGAAATCAACCTCAACTATATGAGCGTAATAGATTCTCTCTAAGGATGTAAGTATTTAGCTCTCACGTCCTCTCATTGTTAGGGTTATTTCACTTAGATTCAAAGTAGAAAACATCATACCATATGCTTATAATTTCTCTAAATCTCATAACTATACAACACTTATGCAAAGAATCAAGAGGTCTTTTAAGAGTGGGATGATGGAGATATGCCATATGGAATAGAATATGAAGGGTGGAAAGTACCATATGCATGTGATGATGAATATATAGTATGAATTCATGTGTTTCGAGATGTAGAGGTGGTAATTGCGCTAATAGGAGTTGATAATAGTACCTAATTCATTTCTCTTTTCTTTCCTCTTCAATTTTTCTTGCACTATCTTTCTTCTTCTTTTCATTCTTTTTCTTTTCTTTTTAGTGCAATATGATTTCCTTTTTTTTCTTATTTGGCACTTTGTATATAACAAATGTAGCACAATTTCATAATGTTTTAATTTTATGACATGAATAAGAAATTTATTTCAAAGAGGTGCTCATGCATATATAACTTTTTATGATAGAAAGAAGAAAAGTGATGGGCTCAAAGGGAGTGACTATGTATATAATATGTGATGGGCTTGTGTATGGGATAAAAGGGTTTAAAAATGAATGCTTCTGTTATATTCAATAACATAAATGAGCAAGTAATTTTCAACTCAGAGCTAAGACAAATTCTAGAGGATATAAACCAATTAAATAACCACTTAATATAGTGATTTAGGCCGAGAATCCTTTTAACTAAGTTTTTTTTATCTAAATTGCTCATAAGCTAAAGTCTCAAACAATGTTCATCATTTACTAGGCATTAAAACACTTATCACAATTGAAAACCCTATTGAATAAAGGATTAAAAGTTTCAAAGTAATCACTCAGAATCATGTAATAAATCCAAATCTAACAGTAAAAATTTAAATGTTTCCAATTCAATTTCTATTTTCAAAAATTCAAGTGTGACAATGGTTTCTATAAACTTTTTATGCAAAAGGTTAAAAAAAAATAGGGCAATGAATTATTTATGAAAGTACCTTAGTGGTTCAAACAGAATCCTTCTATACAGTATTGCAAAAATAAAGAGAAGGTAAATGGACATTTTCAACTCAGGTCGCGACCAGGAAAGAGTTTTGGTCGTGACACAAATACACAGAGAGGTATTGTCATGACTTAATGCACTCGTGTCGTGACTAAGTTTCACAGAGAGCATATTAAATACAAAATTCTATGTCAGGTCATGACCATAAAACACATATGTCACGACTAAACACCACAGAGACTACCACTTAATGCTTTTCAAAGCCCAAAATATCTTTTACACTAAAACTTTTTTAGTTAACTGTAAAATATTTTAAAGTGGGGATCCAAACAATACAAAAGTGTGATCTGATTTTCTTTGTCTTATGATTTCTTTTCTGCTCATGTTAGTCCTTGGTTCTCTTCCAAAATTCCTGCGATTCAAAACCAAAGCTCACTGTAAAAGTCTAAATTAGTGGAGAATAATATTTATACAGTTTAGAAGAGTTAATTTACCATTTTAACCTTTAATTAGCACATTGCCAAGTACAATCATGTATTACCACAAAAGCACAATATAGGCATAAAATGAATGGTAAAGTTATAATAGGACCCTGAAAATATCATAGAAACCATACATAATTTGTGTCTTATCACTATTTTTATTGAATAATTCTTTGATAAATGATTCTTTAAAATAAGAAGGTGTTTAGTTCCATTGATCAAAGCTTTATCGATAAATCTCTTGATTGATTATTTCTTCGATAAAGCATTTTATAAAATCTTTTCACAAAATTGACTCTTTATAAAATTTATCGAAAGCTTATTTGATAAATCTACTTACCAAATAGAGCTTTGAATAATTTTAAGTTTAAGATTAATGACTCATAATTTTTATAAACTAATTTTGATTGATTTATTGAAGTCTTTAACGATTAGTAACCTTATCGAATAAGTCATCGATAAATCCTTTTCAAAAATTAAATTTTGTTTCAAATTTTTTTCTTATTTATCGGATAACTTATCAAATAAGTAACTAATCGATTAGCTTATCGATAAGTTATTTATTAGTGTGAGTTTCATTTTGAAATCTTTTCTTAATTAATTGTCATTATTAAAATATCAGACTCTAACATTTTGTACTTAGCCCTTTCCCACATAGGTGGGAAAATCATATCTCAGCAAAATAGGTGGTATCTAATTTTCCCCTTTTTGGGAAATTTTCTCAACCAAAAAGGCGCCGCCTCTCTTAGGGCTGTGCAAGAAGCCTAAAGCCTGCAGAGCTTGCCCAAGCTTGCACAAAATATGCCCTGTACAGCCCAATAAAAAGTGGCCCAATGTAAAATGGGCAATTTTGGGCCGGGGCGGGCATCGGGTAGGGGGTATTGCCTTGCCCATTTGGCCCTGCCCAGTTAATTACTTTGTTATATATCAAAATTTATAAATTATAGTATTTCACATAGAATAAATATGATAGATACTAGTGATTAAAGGGTAATTTTACAAATATGAGTAGTCAAATAAGTAATTACATCCTTTAAAATTTATAATTAAATTGATTTCTTTCTTTATTTTTTTTAAAACTGTAGTAACTATCATATATTTTTTTTCAAATGTTGTATCTTTGTCAAATTTAGAGAGATTGATGCAAAGTTACAATTGCAAACTACTTAGATTTTAGTACTTTTTTTATATGCCATTGATTTTAAAACTTTAATTACTATCTTTTTGTTGTCTTATTCTTAGTAAATTATGTATATTATTTAATTCTTGAAGACATATGAATATAGTATTATTTTATAAGTTCATAATTGCAGTTTTTTTTCACAATATGAGTAGGACATCACGAATTGGGTATGCCTAGCTCGCCCATACCCAGCCCAAAATAGTTAAGACTTTTGCTTTTACTGGGTAAGGCTGGGCTTCGGGTTGCAAAATATAACCCATACATTTTTTGGGCAGGGCACTGGGCAAGGGACTACCCTGCCCATGCACACCCCTAGCTCTCTCCTTCCTCCCATTTTCAGTTAACCAAATATGCCTTATAAATTTTAGGCTAAAAAATTAGGGCAAATAAAAGCAGGGAA
Organism: Leucaena leucocephala; assembly: GCA_037074615.1. Taxonomy (NCBI): domain Eukaryota; kingdom Viridiplantae; phylum Streptophyta; class Magnoliopsida; order Fabales; family Fabaceae; genus Leucaena; species Leucaena leucocephala. Next base: position 6,025,077 of record CM073534.1, read on the forward strand.
TTAATTACATAAATAATACATGTTTAGACAAGAATAAAGTGAACAACACAATATTTTGTAAGCAAAAGTTCATATTTAGTTTTTTAAACGTGAGAAATAAAAAAAAGATAAAATTGTTAAAAAAATTATTATGTATATTTAAATGAGTTGAGCATACTAATATATATAAAGAGAAATATATATGTCTAATAAATCTTAATAAAAATAATAAATAATCAAATCAAATAAATATAAATCAAATCCTATCATATCAACAAATATATAATATTAAATTTACACAATTTCATTTTAATTTTTAATATTATAAGGTATCTTTTCAATCTTCTAACCCTAATATTATTAGTTTCATTAATAAAAAAACTGATATTAACATTTTAAATATTGACAAAATATTCTCAAATATAAAAATATTAATATGTGAAGTTTAATTTTTAAAATAATAGTGATTACCACAAAAAAATATCATTTAAAATTAATGTTATTAAGCATAGAGGACTAATACTTTATAAAATTAAGATAAAGTTAGAGGATAAGTTTGTACTTTAGTGTGTGTTTGACATGTTGCTAAATTTAAGTTTGACTCAAAATTTAAATTTAAAATTTTTTTAAAACAAACATGTATATTTGTTTAAATGGGTTTTTGGACTAAACCATGATTTAAAATCAAGATTTCAGATAAGCTGATTAGAGTAGCTTATAGAATATTAAAAGAGTTTATGGAATAGTAAAATAGCTTATGAACTAATAAATTACTATATTACTCATATTTTTTCTTACATTCACTCTTCTATTTTTTCTTATACCCTTTCTCCTCTTTCATACTTTTTCTTACACTCTCTCTCTTCTTATCTCTTCTTATCTCTTATTTCTCCTCATTTAATACTCATACCATTTTTTGTAATTTACCAATAATAAAAGTATTTCTAAAAATAACTATCTAAACACTTATTTATTGAATTTTTTTTATAAACTATTTTTTAAAAACCATTTTCTACTTAAAAATTATTTTTAAAATTCTATTCTTACGGGCTTAGTCTATTTTGTAAAACGCCGTTGCCGCCACTCAGAACGGAGTTCATCCAGAAGCGTTTGGGACCTTGCTTCTGCGTTCACGTATAGTCGTTGCATTGTTCATACTGCCCTCAGAATTTTGTAACTCCAAGGAATAACCCTCGCGGATCTCCGATCTGGCCTTCCTTCTTTCTTTGTGGTGTCCGTAGCTCTTGTCTGTCTCTCCTTTCGTGCGATACGTCAGCCTTCGTTCTTCGTCTCTTCTTCTGCTGCTCACTTGCTTCGTTCTGCATTTCCATTTTATTTTGCTGCTCATCTGGTTCTTCGTCTCATCCGGTTCGATCTGCTTACCTGGCTCATCTTTTCCCCCATAGCTTTTTAATTGGGATGTTTGTATCCATTGAATTTGCATGCTGAACCCAAAGGAAGGCTGACATTCTTCAGTGTGCTGTTAGATTTATTTATTTATTTTCAGAATTCATAGTCGTTGTTTTTTTTTTTGGGTTGAATCGGCGCGGCCACTCACACATATAGATGAATAGTGTTATAATACATATGTCTTTCTTTGCCCGTTACCTCTTTTCAGTTAAGAGTATGTTGAAGGTGCTTCTTGCTTTGTTCTTGATGATGAAGGAAACCGGTTGTGTAAACTGAATATATAGATGACTAGAATATATATTAATTGGTGAATACTACTGAAACTAATCAAAATATGCAGCTTGAGTTTTTTTCATTTTTGGGAATGATACCAATCCTGCTAAATCAGTCGTTAATATTTAATGATATCATATAACCTAATAATTAACACAACTAAAATTATTGATTTTGATAATTAAATAGGCGAGGAGGATTCTGCAGTAGCTCTGGGGAAAGGTATTATGTTTGATTCTTCTAAGGAGGATTTTGTTAATGTAGTAAGTAAAAGTAGACAATATATTCCTTGATGATTCTTGGTTTGATTCTTGTGCGAAGAATTTACTTATGTAAGATATTTTGTTTGAGTAGATTACATTCTACCTATGTTCTGTTATTTGACAACAAAAGGAAACCACAAACTTGTCATAGGAAAAAGGTAAAGGTATTATATTTGGGAAAGCAAAGGTCTATCATATTTGATTTCAAGCTTGTTATTGGGCTAACTTTTGGAAAAGAAACTTTCATATTACAATACACCAAGGGGTGCTTTTTACAACTGATCACATGGCAGTTACAAGAATGACCAAAGAAATATGGCTGCTTTTTTACTGTGTAAATTATAATGCCAAATTCGTTGCCTTTGCATTTATGTAAATATCAACAAAAGCAAGTTATACCATCAAACTTGATAGTAGTCAAGAACACCCTTAAGCCTTGTATGAAAATATATTAAATTTCCTTCCTTTTGTTCTACTGCTGTTGTCTGGATAGCTGGACAATATTTAGAATTAATTTGTTATCTTCTCAAGGAGATGTGCTGCATTTTGACTATGCTTCCCCCACCCCCCCCCAACAAAAAAAAAAAGAATCTTTTTTATGATAAGTACATAAAAAAAAAGGTTAGTTTTATAAGCTAAAGAGCATTCTGTCACCATCTATGACATTGAATTCCTGCATCATTCTCATTCTTGCTGAAATACCTTTGCATGTTATGAGTTATGGTGATGTTCCTATGTTCACTGTCATTGTTGCTGAAATATACATATAGATGAGTATTTTTGAGTTGGTATTTTTCTGTTGCCATGATCATTTTGAAGTCTCTCTTGTCGCTTTCTCTTTACCTTTACTTTCTTTTTGCTTTGGTGGTAGATAAGATTCCACTTGCTAGGTACAGAGATTGTGTGTTTAATCTACTGCTCATTGCACCTACTTGTACTCCATGTAGCAGTTTTGTATGCTAAGTTAGAACTATTTCTGTGAGTGCTTAAAGTTAGAAATAAAAAGTCCTGTGCTAATGGTTTGGCTTGTGTTTTGTTGGCTATACACACTAATTTCTGTATACAATCTGCATTCAATGAGAAAACTGGCAAAGCATAAGACTCGATTAAAAAAGCAATTGGGACAACCCCAAAAAGGAATGGCAAGCATAGGATAAGATTGTTTGGTCATGAGACATATTTAGTATGGAACTATGAAAATGATGTAGTAGATGTTCTAGATGAGTGGTGAGAGAAAAAGCAATCAGTATGAATTCATGTCATGAAGATAAAAATGTAATTGAGCCCCAGGGATGAAGATCATGTTGAAAAGTTATCATTGTTACCTTCAATTATAGCATATTCGTCAGAGATAGATTGTTTTCTTCATTCAATAAGAGATCAAATTATAAAGTATACGAAAGACAATTAGTCATGTACTATTATAAAACTCATGATTAATATTTTTAATATTGGAATTTTTCCTTTTTTTAATTTCTATTTCTATTTATATATAGTTTACTTATTTAATAGACCGAACTATATATGCTATGTAGTTTAATTAGTCATGAAGTATTATATTACAAAATTCATGCTTTTTTTTAGTAATTACACATGCAAAGTGTTTTTGATTTAAAAGCATCCAAACATTTTCATGTCCTCAAAATCACTTTTGGAAAAACGTCTAAACATGAATCTCATTACAACATAATCAATATTATCTAAAATCATTCAATTATGCCTAAACTCCATTTTAACTGACGCTAATCCAAACACATGTAACATGTTTTGTGCTATGCTTTCATTTATTGTTCAGATCTCTTCACGCTTTGGGAAGAAACTTCTAGAGGGAAGCACCGAATTGGAGACCATCGAATACACAGAGATGGGTTGCAGAAGCAGAGAATTCTTCTCAGATGACTCTCGTTCCTCTTCTTCCCTATGTGAGGCTTTGCTCTTCACCACCATGTGGATCATTGGCCTTCCTGTTGACGTGCATGTTAAGGATGGTTCTGTGTATTCTGGAATCTTCCACACTGCTTCTGTTGACAAGGGTTACAGTGAGTTTTTGTTTTAGTTGCACTGTCTAATTTTCTACTTATTAATTTCTTCCGTTTTCCCCTGTTGGTCATTCAGATTTGAATTTTGTTGGAGGCTTATATGACTTTTTATGGAATGGGAAATTCCAATGATCCTGCTTGTGCCTAGTCACTATCATATGTATTATCTTTTGTGTTGCTTGCTTTTCTTTTCCCGTTTTCTTAGCCTCTTCCTGTGCCATAATCTGTTTACTGAAATGTGAATAGTAGATCTTGCATAGATAGGTTTTGGTTTCGTGCATCAAATGTGGGAGTGTTCTGATTGGTAACATAAAGTTGGTTTGCTCTGCACTTTCTATAACTTTCGATTGCTAAACAAAATGAAGGAATTGAATTTAGAATTCAGTTGCAATACCACTTTATTTTTGATTGGGTGCTTTTACTATTGGATCTGGGGGTTTATTATTTGATCCCATGCGGATAGTTGTGTACATGTTTCATTTTCTAGTGGAAACTTGTGGAAATTTGAAGGATTGAAAGTAGAGGGAAAAAGTTTCAAAATATTATTAATCATTTGAATAAACGAGAATACCAATAGGCCTTTATATAGGCAAAAATATAAGCTAATAGGCTAAACCTAGAATTTATCATAATCCTAATATCTTAGATTTGTTCTTCTAAGATATAATAATTTAATAGTCAAATCTGATTTTAAATAATATCTAAACTTAATTTTAGATAATTAATTAAATAACTAACAAAATATAATATTAATTAATTAATTATTATTAATTAATAATTAATTCTAAATTAGGTCATCTCAACACTCCCATCTCAACACTACCCCTTAAGTTAGATCTATAGTTTGAATATTTGTGCTTCTCAACACTCCCTCTTAAGCTAGAAGACTGTTTGGATGTGAGTAGCATCATTATAAAAGAACCAGAATTTTGAATTATTAAACCAGTAGTGACTATTAAATTGAAGTTGATTGGATCTTGAATCTGGATCTTAAAACAATATTGCAAACTTAATGAAGAACTTTTATGTTAGAGGCCTGATAAGAACATTTGTAAGAGAGGAACTTGATGAAGAATTATATGTACTAATCCCATAACCTATGAGATTGTGAGAAGAGACTTAAGTTATCCTCTTCCATCATATGTATTATTCAAGAGCAACATGCTTATACAATAATAGTAACCCACTTGGGTTTATACACTAATCTAACATCACTTGAGAGAAATGAACTAATCCCATAACTTATGAGATTTTGTGGGACTCTTCCATTGTAACTCACTTGGGTTTATATGCTAATCTAACATCACTTGAAGTAGATAAACTAATCCCATAACTTATAAGATTTTGTGAGAAGAGAACCAAGTTATCTTCTTCCATTGTAACCCACTTGGGTTTACATACTAATCTAACCTCATTTGAGGTAGATAAACTAATCCCATCACCTATAAGATTTTGTGGGAAGAGACCCAAGTTACTTTCTTCCATTGTAACCCACTTGGGTTTACATACTAATCTAACCTTACTTGAAATAGATAAACTAATCCCATAATCTATGAGGTTTTGTGGGAAGAGACCTAAGTTACTTTATTCCATTGTAACCCACTTGGGTTTACACATTAATCTAACCTTACTTGAGGTAGATAAATTAATCCCTAACCTATGAGATTTTGTGAGAAGAGATACAAGTTACCCTCTTTCATCATATGTAACTAATCATCACTTGAAGGTGTGCCTTCTCTTTAGGCTTGACATTTTTTTCTTCTTTTTCAGGCTCTGATACAATGTGGAAATTTGAAGGATTGAAAGTAGAAGGAAAAAGCCTCAAAATATTATTAATCATTTGAATGAATGAGAATACAAATAGGCCTTTATATAGGCAAAAATATAAACTAATAGGCTAAACCTAGAATCTACCATAATCATAATATCTTAAATTTGTTCTTTTAAGATATAATAATTTAATATTCAAATCTGATCCTAAATAATATCTAAACTTAATTTTAGATAATTAATTAAATAACTAACAAAATATAATATCAATTAATTAATAATTATTATTAATTAATAATTAATTCTAAATTAGGTCATCTCAACAAAACTTAAAAAACATGTGAGGTTAATCTCATTTTTATATTTATAGATTATAGTTAGATGCATTAAAATGAACGCTCAGGAAGATCTGTTTTGAACTTTTAATACTGACATTTTTTCACATATTGGAATGTTGAACTACTTGATAGCATTGTTCTGCTTCCTATGATGTTCAGGTATCATTTTAAAGAAAGCGAGGATGACCCAGAAGGGAAAATGTGATGCAAATGTGGGAAATGAGGGGTTAATAGATACTCTAGTAATTCACTTAGGTGACCTTGTGCAAGTTATTGCTAAGGTTAGCCATTTTTAGTTTCTTACCATTCATTTTCCAATTTATGTGCCTAATGCCATCTATGTAGAATTTTACTATGGGTTTAGTGTAAATGTGTTTGTGTAGGGTGTAATGCTTCTTGCAAATGGTGCTAGTGGAAATATGACTGGTAACAATGAAGAGGCAGCTGAACATACTGCTTCTAGTGAAGAGAAACCAAAAGGGTCTCTGATAGATGATAGAATACAGGTTCATCAATCAAGGTACCTTATTAAGTCCATTCACATGGAGAGAAAAGCACTGATTTAACTGAAGTTAATGGATTGTTATATATTACGTGCTAAAGAGTGTTCTTATCTTGTCTCTTGGCATTTCAAATTTAGATTTTCTGTTTTCTGTAATGAAAAGAATAAATGCCTTTAATGACTATGCACAACAACCTGACAAGCAACTGGACTTTCTACATTGAATAATCAGATGCAGTTCTTTTTAAACGTTCTTGAAGTTATGAATGATGGTTGGAAAATTTAAAGGGTAGTTGATAGATTTCATTCAAACACTTGCCAAAGTTTGTGGTTTGTTAATCAATTTTCAGAAACCTATTAACCAAGAAAAAATTGTACTGCTTTTTCGGAATACAAATACGATGACATCTGTGTGAAGATCCTGAAGTTTCAGGCCTCTGACATTAGGGAGATTGCAAAATAGTGGTATATAAGGCACAAGTTAAATGCTGCTAGTGGCTTGGGCTCCAACATTTCAGACCTTGGTGTTGGGCTTTTTTAGATTACTCCATTAACAGCTTGGTAGAATGTTACAATTGGTGTAATAAAATGATTTTCTAACGCTTTGTTGGTGATTGTCGATGAGTGAAGTGGCAGCAGTGTGGTTTTCTTGGTGTATGAAGTCAAGGATGGATGGCCACATGTTCTATAAGATCTTGCTAAGCTAACGAGGTAGACTAGGATGTCAAGAAATTTGGTGCTGAAGAACATGACCCTTGAAACCCAACAGAATAAAACCAAGAAGCAAAATCCCAAGAAAGCCAAATTAGGATGTAAAGCAACGAGATTGTTAACCAATGCTTTTAAAAAAGTTGAAACCAAAAGATATGAACAAGGGATATTGATGCTCCACTCTTGAAAGGGATGCGAATGAGAGTTGTTAGTGAGATTGGAATGCCAAAAGAAATCAATGTTGATGAGTTTTTGATACGTTCACTTTTGATATTAACACATATAAAAGGAAGAAACATGGGAAAGGCAAAATTCTTTTTGTGGGTTAGGACGTTGACCCAAACATTCAAGCTGGATTGGAGAAAGAAATATAAGACTAGATGGCTTAGGCTTTATGTTTAGCTGCTGCTTTTTGCTGTCTTACTTTTAATGTTATTTTGGGGACCGTGTCATACACTTTTTGATATTATATAGAGATGTTGAAGTCTCTAGGAAGGGGGATTGTGTGTATTGTGTAAGGGGATAAGAGAGGTTGAACTCTCAAAACACCAGAGGGAGCCTAGCTAGGAGTGAGCAATGTATCATTCCTTGGTTTAGTCTATGTATTTTGGCCAAAGGGGTTTATACAGTTGTAATGGTGATTCTTTTTATTCTCTATTAATACAAACCTAAGTTATATTCAAATTACAAAGCTGTGTGATGTTGTCTCCAACTTTCAGAACAGGTTATATCAATTGGTATCAGAGCAGAAGCATCCTAAGGCTCTGTGGGTAGCAATGGAGAGGCAGCGGTGGTGTGCCTCGAAGGCAAGGCCCTCAACTGGTACTACTGGGTTGAAAACTGAGCTCTAGTATAGAGGTGGTCGGAGTTTAAGCAAGAACTCCTGTATCGTTTTCATCCATCACTACTGGGGGATGAATATGAAATGCTGCTGGCACTGAGGCAAGAGCATTCAGTTCTGGAGTTGGTCGAAGAATTTGAGAGGCTCTTTGCTTCTCTTAAAGATGTCCCAAAAGAGTGCTTGATAGGAGCCTTTAAGAACGCACTGAAGCTGGAGATCAATGCAGAACTCCGGTTAGTCAACGCAATGTCCCTGCGCTAGGTGGTCAGGATCGCCTTGCGAATTGACGAAAGAAATCAAACACTTGAAAAGGCAAAGGAAGGAAGAGGCGCCAAAATTCAACGATATACAATTGGGCCAAAATGGAATGGGCCTACACTAAGCCCATAAAGATTACTCACAGCACTGAGCCCACACGAAGTCACTCTGCAGCTATTGTGTACTCAAACCAATTGAAACGAACAGAGACAGGCAATAGAGGTGAAGTCAGCCAGTAATGCATCGAACAACAATATGGTCAGACAAGGATGGAAGGCTCACAAGTTGCTGGAAGCTGAGCTTAACTGCAGAAGGGAACTTTGGTTATGCTACAGGTGTGGTGACAAGTACAATCCCAGCCATATCTGCAAAAGTCGAAGGCTGGAGGTGATGATTCTGGAGAAGGAAGATGGAGGGAGCACAGAAACGGAAGAATTAATCAGGGCAGAGGAAGAGGAAGTTTTAGAAGACGACGCAGATGCCATCCACATGGAATTATCATTAAACTCCATGGCTGGTTTTGGGGATAACCATACTATGAAGATCAGAGGAAAAATGCGAGAGATGTGTTGTTGTTAGATAGTGGGGCAAATGACAACTTCATATCAGAGGCATTGCAGAAGAACCTTGAGCTGCCTATAGATGAGATTGCCGACTACAAAATCACGGTAGGAGATGGTTATTCCCTCTGACGCAAGCACAGGTGTAAAGATCTTCATTTCCAGATACAAGGTTTGGATATTATTCAAACTTTCTATCCCTTTCCTTTAAATGGAGTCGATGCAGTGTTGGGAATGGAATGGTTAAAATCATTAGGAAAGGTCAAAATAAATTGGAGTGAACTTACCATGAAGATTGGCAAGAAGCCTAACCAGATATGTCTACAAAGGGATCCCTTTTTAACTAGAACACAGGTGACTCTCAAGTCATTAGTTCGATCAATACGAAAGCAAGGAGAGGGCTATTTGGTTGAATACTGTGGGATGGTAGCTGAGGGAGAGAATCAAACGCAGGTGGGGGAATGCTGTTCCGTGGATGCTAGAAATTCAAGGGTTGTTAGGACAATTCCCAGAAGTGTACCAAGCTTTCATAGGGCTACCACCCTCTCGAATTCGGGACCATGCTATTCCAAGTAGGTCTGGAGAGCAGCCTCCAAATATTAGACCTTACCGTTATCCCCATGGTAAAAGATATGTTGGAGAGTGGAATCATTTAGGGAAGCACTAGCCCGTACTCGAGTCTGGTTTTGTTAGTCAAGAAAAAAGATGGAAGTTGGAGGTTTTGTGTAGATTACAGAGCTCTAACTAAGATCACAGTTTCAGACAAATTTCCAATTCCAGCAATTGATGAATTGCTGGACGAGTTGAAAGGCGCCATGATGTTCTCAAAAGTGCACTGCAAATCTGGGTATCACCATATTAGAATCAAAGCTGGAAATGAACATAAGACTGCATTCAGGACACATGAAGGCCATTATAAGTTTAAGGTTATGCCTTTTGGGTTGACCGGGTTGACCAATATACCCTCAACTTTTCACTCTTTGATAAAAGAGGTATTTCGACAACACTTGTGTAAGTTTGTACTGGTATTTTTTTATGATATACTTATATACAACAATGATTTGGATTCTCATTTGAAACATTTACATGTTGTACTAACTCTCTTGAAAGAGAATCAATTGGTGATTAACTTAAAAAAGTGTAGCTATGCTCAACCAAAACTCGAGTATTTTGGCCATATAATCTCAAAAGAGGCATGTTGAAATGGCCCATGCCTAAGAATGTGAAATCCTTATGGGGTTTCCTAGGGCTCACCGGGTACTATCGACATTTTGTGAAGAATTATGGCAAGATAACTAGCCCTCTTACTGATTTGCTCAAGAAGGATGCTTTCAGACCTTCGCAAAAGTCAAAACAGCAATGACAACAGTCCCTGTGCTTGCTGTACCAGATTTTACAATTCCTTTTGAAGTTAAAATTGATGCTTCTGGTACTGGTGTGGGAGCTATCTTGATCTTGATGAAAAATGGCAGGCCAATGGCATACTTAACCCAAAAATTGTCTAACAGGTCACAACGAGGTTCGGTGTATGAAAGGAAACTCATGGCTATAGTAATGACAGTCAACAAGTGGAGGCACTATTTGTGGGGACAGAGGTTTATCATAAGGACAGATTAGAAGGCGCTAAAATACCTGTTGGAGCAGTGCATAGTTGAGGAAAATTAGTAGAAATTGGTCTCAAAATTAATGGGATTTAAGTTTGAAATTTGCTACAAGCTGAGGAAAGAAAATCGAGCAGCAGATGCCCTATCAAGGCAGGAAGAATCCCTTGAGCTAAAAGGATTTTCTTTGTGGCAACATGATGAAATAAAGGATTGGGAAAGGGAGGTACAATCTGATGTAAAACTTAGTCAGATCATACAACAGATGATTGTTCAGCCTAAGAGTATTGAGGGGTACAGTTTGAAAAAGGGGGTCTTGCACTGTAATGGGAGGATGGTTTTTCCTAAGAACTCAGCCCGAATTCCGTTGTTAATGAAGGAATATCATGATTCTCCAAGAGGGGGACATGCCGGGTATCTTCGCGCCTATAAACACTTGGCTAAAGTGTACAAAGAAGGAATGAAGAGTATGATTCAAAGATATGTGGCTCAATGCGACGTGTGTCAAAAGAACAAATACCAAGCTCTTTCACTGGCGAGGTTACTGCAGCTAATTTCTATTCCCCTTCAAATATGGGAAGATATTAGTATGAATTTCATCTCCAATCTTCCAAAATCAAAGAAATATGACACAATTCTGGTGGTAGTTGACAATTACCAAATATACTCATTTCTTGCCTCTTTCTCACCCTTTTATAGCGAAGGATGTTGCTGACTTATTCGTGCGAAAAAGATCATTAAACTACATGGTTTTCCTAAAACCATAGTTTCAAATTGAGATCGGGTTTTTATTAGTCAATTTTGGAAGGAGCTTTTCAATCAAGTTGGAACTAAGTTGTGTCTTAGCTCCACTTATCATCCGGAGATTGATAGGCAAACTGAAGTTATGAACTATGGGCTGGAGATGTATCTTCGTTGTTTTACTAGTGAGAAACCTACCCAATGGGCACAATGACTTTCTTAGGCCGAGTATTGGTTAATACTTCTCTCCACAGTGCTGCAAATATGACTCCTTTCAAGGTAGTATATAGAAGGGACCCTCCCTCTTTCCTAACTTTGCATGATGAACCATTTGCTATTGAGGAAGTCAATCAACAAATTAATGTTCGCAATGAGATCATTGCCACCTTGCAGGAGAATTTGACTAGAGCACAGCAGAAAATGAAGACTCAAGCTGATAAATACCAACGAGATGTTAGTTTGAGCTTGGTGATCATGATTATGTGAAAATTCGACCCTATAGATTATGCACTTTGGTTCACAAAATCAATGAGAAGCTTTGCCCCTGCTTCTACAGCCCTTTCTAAGTCATTGAGAAGGTGGGGCTGGTGGCGTATCGGCTGAAATTACCTCCTACAGCTCGGATTTACCCAGTTTTCATGTGTCTAGCCTAAAAAAATCTGTCCATCATGTGACAGTGATGCCCACTATCCCTGCTGCATTAATCCAATGATTTGGAGTTGCAAGTACAACCAGAGGATATTTGTAGGGTTCACAAACTTTTGAATGGCCAGCTGGAGGTATTAGTCAAATGGAAGGATATGCAAGACTTTGAGAACTCATGGGAGGCAATGTCTACCATAGCTGCATAGTTTCCTTCTTTTTACCTTGAGGATAAGGTGAAGCTTTTAAGGGTGGGTGATGATACGTTCACTTTTGCTGATAACACATGCAAATCTTTTGTGGGTCAAGACATTGACCCAAACATTCAAGCTGGATTGGAGAAAGAAACATAAGACTAGATGGCTTAGGCTTTATGTTTAGCTGTTGCTTTTTGTTGTCTTACTTTTAATGTTATTTTGGGGATTGTGTCATGAACTTTTTGATATTATATAGAGACGTTGAAGTCTCTAGGAAGGGGGAGATTGTTTGTATTGTGTAAGGGTAGAATAGGAGAAGCTAGACTCTCGAAACACTAGAGGGAGCCTAGTTGGGAGTGAGCAATTTGTCAGTCCTTGGTTTAGTCTATGTATTTTGGCCAAAGGGGTTTGTACAGGATCACTAGTTCGCAGTTGTAATGGTGATTCTGTTTATTCTCTATTAATATAAAATAGTTATATTCAGAATTGTAAAGATGTGTGCTACTGTCTCCGACTTTCAGAACATGTTATATCAGATGTCTAATTTTATAAAGAGCTGAAGGGAAAGCTATTCATAAAATAATCAAAAATTTTAATCTAAAAATTTAAAGCTATGGGAACATCATCCTATTTGTAGGCTAATGACTAACCCAAGTGTGTTTATGTGGCCCATATATAATAGTCCAACTTAGCCTATTAGCCTATTAGCTTGTTAGCTTACATTCTAGGTTTAGCCTATTATTTAGGATTCTAAAAGTCTATATGGTATCAAAGCCAGTGGCAAGCATATCGTTGCCTTAGTTCAGGGGGAGAATTTGAATTAGTTTCAGCTTGAGTGTATTCCAGAACCTATACTTCCATCTACTCCCATCCCGCTCTCTACAGACCCATCCTACCCATTGTATGTTATGCCAAATGTCATGCCACTATTCAGAAGTATCTTTCTTACTCCACTCTTTTTGAGAAGTATTACAGCTTTGTTACTAATCTTGATGGGCTTCAAATCCCTAAAACTATATATGAAGCTCTTAAGAGTTCAGAATAGAAAAATGCAGTAATGGAAGAAATTAAAGATTTAGAAAAGAATGAGACATAGAAGTTCACTGCACTACTAGAAGGAACCAAACCCGTGGGATGCAAATGGATGTTCACACCAAAATTTAGTGCTGGTTGTTCATTAAATAAGTACAAGGTAAGGCTAATTGCCAAGGGATTAACCCAGACTTATGGAATTGACTACAATGAAACGTTTGGCCCTGTTGCTAAGTTAAATACCATTTGGGTCCTACTCTCCATTGCTACAAATCTAGACTGGCCACTCCAACAACTTGACATTAAAAATGCTTTCCTTAATGGTGAATTAAGGGAAGAGGTCTACATGAGTATCCCACTCGAATTTGATAAAGGGAAAAATGGTCAGGTATGTAGACTGAAAAAATCAATTTATGGCTTAAACCAATCACCATGTGCTTGGTTTGACAGATTCTCTACAGTACTTAAGGCTAAAGACTACAAGTAAAGCTTGTCAGATCACCCCATGTTTGTGTTAAAAGAGGGTGATTTGATAACTATCCTCATTGTATATGTGGATGACATTATTCTCACAGGGAATAACATCAAGCAGATAGAGGGTTAAAATTGCCCTCAATAAACAGTTTGAAGTAAAAGATCTTGGAAAACTGAAGTATTTCCTAGGTATGGAAGTAACAAGGTCTCAAAAAGGGATCTATGTTTCTCAAAGGAAGTATATATTGGATCTTCTCAAGGAAATTGGAGTGCTTGGGTGTTGGCTAAGCAAAGTACCCGTTTGTACTAAAAAGAAACCAACTAAGGAAAAAAAGGAAGCAACGGGAAAAAAATAAGAGGCAAATGAGGCAGCAATATATAAAGGCCAATATCAACGACTAGTTTGTAAGCTCATATCTTTCGCATACTAGGCGAGATATTGCCTTTGCAATAAGTGTAGCCAGTCAATACATGCATGATTCCAAGAAGAAGCATCTAGATGTAGCTTATAAAATTCTAAGGTATCTTAAAGGTACACCTAAGAAGTGATTGTTCTTTAAAATGATAATGTTAAAGACGTTGAAATCTTTACAGATGCAGATTGGGTAGGAAATCAGGATAACAATAGGTCTACGTCTGGCTATTGCACCTTTGTTTAGGGTAATCTAGTAACCTGGCAAAGTCAGAAGCAGAGAATTGTTGCCAAGAGTAGTACAGAATCCAAGTTAAGAGCCCTATCTCAAGGCATTATGGAAGGGCTATGGTTGAAAAGAGTGGCTGAAGAAGCCCATTTTCATGTCGATTCTCCACTGAAATTCTACTGTGATAACAAAACAGCTTTAAGTATGGTACTGAATCTTGTTCAATATAGCATGACCAAGTATGTTGATGTGGATAGACATTTTATTAGAGAAAAAGTTGAAGAAGGGATTGTCAGCTTGTCATATGTTCCCACCAAGTTACAAGTGGCCGATATCCTTACTAAAGGACTAACAGAAGATATGTTCAAACGTTTTGTAGGCAAGTTGGACATGATCAATATTTATGATCCAACTTGAGGAGGAATGTAGTAATTATGAAAATAATTAATTATTGTAAACAGTTAAGGTTTTATAAGATTATAAGAGAGATATTAGGATGATTAATTTAGATAAGATCAAAATATCCTAGAATATTATTATTGTTATTTTTTATCTAATTATACTCTATAAATTCAGTAGCTCATAATGAATAAAATCAGAGTAGTATTTAGGCTCCAGAAAACTTACAGTTTTATTAATGAAATTCGGTGCATATACAAGTTTTTTGAGACAACAAGCCGCCTCCTAGCCCTATGGTTTTTTATTCTCGGTATGATCTGACTAGATCCTCAAAAAGGATCAGAATAATATAAACAGACTGGATAATAAGATATGATAACCAGGGGGAACACACTGGAACACTGCTAAAGGCACCAAACTCCTTAGGATTGAGACAAGTGGCCTTGAACACTGATAAAGTTTGTTTGTTTTTTTCCATTCTAGAATATACTTTAGATAAGTAATATTTCATTAGACATTTTATAAAATTCATGCTACCTATGGATTGTAAGATTCAGTTTTGATCAATATGGGACTTTGGTGTGAACATTTGCTACTAAAAAGTTAATGAAACTACTGATCCGTGAGATTATTTCTTTTTGTACTTGGGTATGTGTCAACTGGTTTTATTGGCAGACAGGATGGAGATGACGTTGGGAAAGGGCGAACTGGTGATTGCAGACAGAAGTTTGAGCTTGCTGAAGAAAAAATTGTATGTCAGCATAAGCCTAGTTGATACTTCTATATTGGATATCTTGTTTCCACACATTTTATGCGTTGCATTTTTGCCTACATAATGTCATTATTTTCTGCAGGTTGAAAAGGTTCAAGGCCATTCTTCGCACCCTGAAAGTGAGTAGAATATTTGTAATTTACCCTGGATGTAAAATTATCTAAGACAACATCAATAAAAATAGATGTAGTTTGTCCCAATGATGGATGTTTGTAGGTACAATTTATTCGTTTATTTGGTATGGTGCAATGCTACACATATGCTGGGTTCCTTGGTTCAATGCTTTCTCAATTTGTCTTTCAACTTTTATTACAGGATGTGTAATAAAGGGAAAATTAAACATTTAGTTTTTATAGTTTTGACTTAATTAAAAATCAATCCTTGAACTTTGACTTGCAATTCAGTCTTCATAATTTTGACTTGATTAAAGCTTAATCCCTAAATTTTGACTTGGTTCAACTCTATCCTATAATTGTAACTATTTAATATGTTAGTCCCTATATTTTAAAAAATAAAATTATAAGGACTAAAGTTATTCCTTAAATGTTAAGAACCAATAGTTTAAACAATTAAAATTATATAGGGACTGAGTTATAATCGGGTCAAAACTATAAGGACTTAGTTACAGTTGAGTTAAAGTTTAGAGACTGAGTTTTAATTAAATCAAAATTTTAGGGACCAAATGATTAATTTTTCCTATAATAAATTATGTGCATGCATGTATCTCTCTTTTCTTTCTTTTTTGTTTTCTTTGGCCAATACCGACTGCATTTCAACAACCAGGCCCATATATAATTTAAGTCCTGGTGCATGGTATCTTGTATTATTCAATTATTTCGTCCTAGAATTAACATGAGGATAATGCTTTCTTAGTTCTGTTTTTCCCTCTTATTTAACTCCTTGTTATTTATGTTGCAGTGGATGCATGTCCTGCTCAAGTAGACTTTGTTGAACATGGACATGCATACATGACATCAAAGCCTTCTAGGAATGGGTCATACAGTGCTCCGGAATCTGTTAAAGCTAATGATCAATGTTGTGAGAAGTCTAATTTAGCCAACTTCGCTGCTACAGATACCACTAAAGTTGTGGATCATGTCTCAGAGTCGGATAATATGTCAGCAAAATATGTACCAAGGAATACGGAATCGATGAAGAATGCTAAGGTAAACAAGTCAAAAAAGCTCCCCAAATTGGAGTTGAAAGGTCTAATTGTGTGTGCAAAAGACATCAAGTGCATTTTCTTGTCACATCAACCTATAGATGATCAATAAAGTTATTAGTACATCACCAAAATTCTCAGTTATGCTATTCGGAGACTTTTGAATAAATGATTCATTGCCTACACTTTTTAACATCTTTTAGTCAATGAAGTAATTTGTTTTTAAAGATTGCAGTTTTAGGTGACAAAGTAGCACAACAGAATTTCTTGTTAGAAATAATATGACTATTGTTTGCAGCTTGTCAATAAACTCTTAACTCTTTTTCCTTTCTGAAATTCTTTTAGGAATTCAAGCTCAACCCAGCTGCCAAAGTTTTCTCCCCATCCTTTGTATATCCTATTTCAGTTACTCCTAGTGGGCCACCTGTACCAACAGCTGCGAACATATCTTACTTACCAAATTCCTCTTCTGTTGTACCTATTGCTGCTATTCAATCAGAAGTTGGATTCAATAATCTTGTGTCACGGCCTTTTTCACCTGTTAAAGTTGCTCAGTATGGTAATTTGACAGCAGCAAATGGTGGCAGTGGTTCTCAATTCACCCAACCTGTATGCTTTTTAATTCTTTTTTTCTTTACATAAGTCAATTCCTTTCTCCAATGTTTACATGCATGAAAATGCACTTGCGAGGGCACATGTTTTTCATGTCAAGTGTCATAAGTGCAGGTATTGCTTGAAATCATGTATTACTTATTGTTATCTTTCATCCTTATTTGGCATCAGACTGTTGGACAGCTGACGCATTGGACGCAACCTATGAGATATGCGGCACATTATAATCCTGTTTTGTCTGAACCTACTTATATGCAACCAAGCTCTCCTGCTGTAAGTAGAAAAAGATTTTTATCTTCCATCTAACTTTGTTTTTTTCCCCTTATCCTGTTTATTCCTTCGCTCAATACCATCTATATTCATTTGTTGAACAATTGGCCATCATCAAGATATTTCCTTTCTATGTGCAGGTTGTGGTTGGGCGTTCAGGGCAGCTTGTCTATGTTCATCCTGTTACTCATGTAAGAAAGAATGGCTGGATAACTATAACCCTTTTTTTCAGTTGGGAAGTTCGTTTAATTTAATTAACAAAGCTAGGTTAAGTCAAGAAGATAAAAATAAACATTAAGAAATTACGCAGTATATTAGAATATTATCAATAGTGAGTGCTTCCACCATTGTCAGGAAATGGTTGGATTGTCTTGTTGTATGAAGGCATAATGCTTTAGTTTGCCATCATTCCATATATCATTATATCATACAAAATCTCTAGGAAGCCACATTATTCATAGGACATTAATAGTGTCCGTATGAAGCATGGGGCCAGCATCTAGTTTCTTAAACCATTAAATTGGATGAAATGTAATTTTTTCCTTCAAATTGTTTATTGTATTAATTAATCATCGTCTGCTACTTTTAATTTTGTGATTGAAGGATCTGGTTCATGGTGCTACGGCTATCTCATCTGTCTCACTACGCCCTTTGTTAAATATGAATCACGTTCAATTGCCAAAGCAACAAGGTAAAAAACATTGTAGTTTTGTTCATAAGAAAAATATAATCTTTTACACCAAAAATAATCTAACTGCGTTATCTTTATTTCTGTTTTCATTATCATTAACTTCATTTTTCTGTTAAATGACTCTCTTCTTAACTACTATATCACTTGAGAAAATGATTAAAACTTAAATTGGGTTCCTACCGCTATTATAAAACACTTCAATTTAATCACAGTGCCAATTACTAAAACTAAATATTCTGCTTCCATAAAAAGAAGACAAGTATAATTCCTTTTAAAGTAGTGAATATTTTCTTGTTTATAGTGTGTTCGTAGGAGGATTAAAAAAGGAGGGGTTTTGGAGCATATAGAAGTAGTAGTTCATGTAATGGAAATTTTTAAAATTTAGAGGCCGTGGCATTAACAAGTCATGTAGAAAGTAATGCATTTATACCACTTCAATTCTAGCATTTGATACATTTGCTTTTGCTGCCAACACATGCATACAAAAGGACGAAATATGGGAAAGGCAAGATTCTTTTTGTGGTTCAGGATGTTGACCAGAACAATCATGCTGAATTAGAGAAAGAAACATAAGACTAGGTGGCTGTAGGTTTTATGGGTAGCTGCTATTTTTTGCTGTCTTACTTTTGATATTATTTTGGGAACTGTGCCACGCACTTTTTGATAATATATAGAGACGTTGGAATCTGGTAGGAAGAAGGGAGAATTATGTCATAGCGTAGGAGAGGCTGGACTCTCAAAACACTAGAGGGAGCCTAGCGCTTGAATGAATATTGCATTAGTTCACTGGTTTAATCTTGGTATTTTGGCTAAGGGGTTTGTTCAGAATCACTAGCTTATATTTGTAATTGTGATTATGCTTGATTCCTATTAATACAAACCTCAGTATTATTCAGAATTGTAAGGTCTTTTGCTGTTATTTCCGAATATCAGATTAGGTATCAGCATCCTTTTTGGAAAACATTAAATTAGTGTGTTTGGATACTTCTTAAAACCATGGTTTGGGAGAGAAAACTATGGTTTTGAGAAAAACTATCCAAATACCTCATAAAATTCAATAATTAATTATGTTAAAACTATGGTTTCAAAGCTAAAACCACGATTTTCCACGAAACTATTTTCTACTAAAATTATTTTTATCACTTTGTTTAGAAGCTATTTTCCAAAATCTCTTCTAAATACACTCGTAAATATCCATTTCATCTGCTCTAATTGTTCTATTTTTTAAGCAGGAGGCACAGGGGGTCAAGCGATGCCGCTTTGTGTTCCACCACCTGTCCTAGCAACTGGGGGGCAGCAGCCCTTTGCCCTACAAAACCACATTCCAATTTTGCAACCTTCCCTTCCGACAACTCGACCTATTCCAGTCCTGGGACAGAACGGTTTCTACGGCACTAAATTTTGATGAAAATTTGCATTTTTATTCCCACTTATTCGTTTCTTTTAACTTGTTTTATTGGAGCTCTTTCATAGATCCAAATTTTGTTCCCTTCTTTCCACCCCATCTCTCTTTTGTTAGAAGTGTATAGTTTGATTGTCCTAGCCATATTATTGAATATATTTTTATGGATAACTATAAGAATCCTCCTATTAGAGACAATCATATTCAAGTCATTGTCGACTATTAAATATAGCCACCCCTCCTATAGGGATTCAAGTCCTAGTTCATTATGTTGAGAGGAACTAGCTCCTTTCATTAGGCCTGGATTAAAGGGTGAGGTTTTATTTTTGTTTTTTTTTTTGGAATTTTCAAGTGAGTTGGCACATTTCCCAATCGAATTTGAATGAGTCTTAGACCATAAACGAAGATATGGTCTATTTTCAGCAGATTGATCTTAATTGCATATTTGTTAATTCATATGATCATCATGAATAATTTAATTGTTTATTACTTGGTGGATTTATTTTGTTTATCTTCTCATCTCATATACCTTTGTATCCGTTGATTAACTACTTTTTTATTTTAAACAGATTGATCAAAAAGTACACGTATAACACCTGTTTAGATATTTAATTTTAGTTTTTTTGTATTGAATATTGGGAAAATGTGAAAAACATATGTTTGAAAATTTTATTAGTGAAAAGGACTTGAGTTTGAGTATTGATACTCATTGTATACAAATTCTTCAAAGTATTTTTTGCATATTAATTTTTTTAAATATGTATTTGAAACATATTGAATGATAGACCACATCGCCATGACACATTTCTCATTATTATTGAATTTTTTTTATGTTAAGTTTAATGCAAATTTGTCACATATAGTTTTTACTCGCTTTCAAGCATATCTACGCTCTAATATGATTGACATGAAAAATGTGATGGCTACTGTTTGTGTTGTGTAATTTTGATTTTAAGTTGGGTAAAGTAGTATTTAATATTTTGATCTTATTTTTTATATGTGGCTAGTATCTTAATATTATTTGTGGTGTAATTTTATCTATAATTTTTTTTAATTTTATGCAATTTTACTAATAATATTTTTAATATGATACAATTTTACTTACAATCTTATTTTTTAAGTACTAAGAATTGTAATAAATTAAAAAAATTAAGTAAAAATTTATTAAATTAAAAAGATTATAGATAAAATTGTATAACAAATAAAATTATGATATTAACCGTATATGAGAAATAAAATCAAAATATTAGGTACTATTTTACATTTCTAAGTTTCTAAAATTGGCCATTTACTCACAAGTAATTGAAAACAAGGTACGATTAGGATCCTCCTTTGGTCATTTTTCTATTAATTTTAAGGTCTCAAATGAATATTCTTTTCTATTAATTAGATATTTTTCCTGTATGATATTATTGCACAAAGACCCACAAAGGAAATAAATGGTAAAGTAAGGTTTGATGATTGATGAACCAGATAATAGAAGATTGCCATGCTTTTGGTCTAAACTGCTTTAATATGACATGTATGCTTGAGGTTCTTTTAAGTTCTTTCAAGTGTTGTATAAAGTTTCAGCATGTGATTTGCTTACATCTTTGACAGAGTTTTTGCAGCAAATTGAGGATTGGCGATATGTGAGATGTTGTTATGAGTTCCATGAGGGTCTCGTGAAAAAAATTGGATTTATAAGTTCAAGGGTTATCCTATTCAACATACTTGCCTTATGGGATTGGACTTTCTATTTAGACTTACACTTCTAAATGATAAAATGGTGAGTGAAGTGGCATAAAGTACACCAACCCTCAATAGGATATATTAACAAGGAGTATCACATCAAAAAGCCTAAAAAGATAGGGTTTATAAGATTTAAAGATTCTCTAACTTGACATGTTAATTTTTTATAATTGGACTTTCCCTTTAAATTTGTAACATACTGTTAAAGGATATAAAGATAAAACAAAAGAAAGTAAATCAAATAAATCTAATCTAATAAGAATCCTAATATCTTATAATTAGGGATATATCATTCATATATAGTGTTTGGACTAGTATTTTAAAAGTGATTTTAGGTAAGTATATCAGAGTAATTTTGTAAAATCCCTCTTTATACCTCTCAGAGCATGTGTTTAGAAGCATATTTGATTAGCAAAAGCATTACTTTGGCCCAATTTGGTCATCGGGGATACTGTTCATTGTTTATTTTTCATATTTTGCATTAGAAATTATAATTAATTATAGAAAAATCATATGGAGGTGTTACAAATTTTTACTTGAAGCTATTTCATTGCTCTTTAAGAAAAAAAAAATATAAATTTGGAGTTTTACTAGCTCAATCAATACAATTAATTCATTCAAGTTTACTGTTTATATGGTCATTTATGGAATTTTTCATATTCTTAGCCTTAACTTTATAAATTCATTTCTCTTAGCACATACATCTAATTAAGGGAAAATACCCATGCTTTTAAAGCTTGAGATTAGGGGTGTGCAAGATGCCCATGGCCCGGTGCTCCCACCCGGGCCCGGCCAAAAAATACCCTACTCAACCCAATAAAAAATAGCGCAGAAAAAAATAAACAATTTTGGGCAGGGCTAATATTCGGGCAGGGCTGGGCACCGGGCAGGGGGTGCTGCCCTGCTCGATTGGCCTGGCCCAGTGTTAAGTAATAATACACATCAGCGATTCTGTAAATGCTTTCTTAATTTCTTCTCCCATCGCAGTCTCGTTCTCGTTTCTCACAGACATTACCCTCGTTGCTCGCTTAGGGTTTATTATTTTCTCCAACTGAGGCGCCAACTATCAATTCATCTCCGTGATCGCCATATCTGCAGTCTTGTTCTCGCTTCTCGCAGACATTGCCCTTGTCTCTGTTTTCCTTTTCTCTGATGACTGAACTGTTGTGGACAGGCCGCCTAACCTCCGCCGTGATAAAATAGCAGATTCGCGTGAAGGGTGGGACAAGTTCTTAAGCTTATCCTCGTTGTGGACGGTTTTTACTGTTAGCATAGTGTACACAGCTCCATTCCAGGTGTGTAGTTTGATTGTTCTTATAGAATTTACTTTCATCTTTGAAAACTATAAAATAGGAACTTCCAATGGCTGCATTCTTTTCTGATTATCTATTTTAGTAGACTTTGACTCCATAAAATTCATTGCAGGTTATCACTCAGTTCTTGAAACTGGAATCATTGCTTGATGATAGTGTCAACAAGAACATTGAATTACATATTGAAAGGGGTCACATATCAGTGACTGTAAATTCATTGCAGGTTAGCTTTGCTTGGATATTATATAGTTTACAATTATCATTCTGACCTACTCTAATGATTATGTATTTCGTATGGGAATAAAGAATACTAACATTTTGGCGATTAACTTGCCACTGTCTCTGCTCTAGAAAGGGGCTTGAAAATGTCCTTTCTGGTAAATTGTAAATAAATCAAAAGTATTATGTTAATGAATTCAATGTGTACTGCTTAATGAATTCAAAATATTGAATAGATGGAGAATAGCAGGAGATTTGCTATCACTTAGGTTAAAAGCACTCTGACAAAAAAAAATTTAATAGTATGCAAATTCCTCACAGTTATAGTCATTATTCTCCTTCGTGGTACAAGAGTTCAAATATATTTTATCATGCCACTGTTGCTTGGGCCTTTATGATTCAAGAACTTTACCAATAACCATTAGTTCATATATGCACTTACAATTATTTTCTTGAATTCCAAATTATGCAGTACATGTTGTTGCCTCAACGGTTCTATACGATTCATTGTTGAGATTCCTACAAAATTATAATTTTTTCTAATATTTGTGATAGGTCATAGGTGCAAGATTTGCACTCAATAACTTCTGATTATTTCTTAGAAGTTAGTGGTGCAGTAATACATCCTCTTTCTTATTAGCAGGTTGGTTGGACTCTACTTGCTATGTTTTGTATTTTAGTTCCCTTTTCACTGGAATGAGATAGTTTTTGCTGGTTGTGATGGGCTGAGTAAGTTGAATATTGAATGGATGTTTTTTGAGCATGTTTGATGTTCCTATTACCTAATAAATGTTGAATGATATAGTTTTTTCCTTCATTCTATTGGTCCAGCTCCATCTATATATGTTTATCTTCTGTTAATTTTTCCTATAAATTGTGAAATTGGTGTCTTTTTCTCATAAATTGTGACATAGTCTTCCTGTTTATCCATGCTTAGTTCATTGTGACAGAGTTGTCTTGACTTTTGATAACAATGATTCTACACCCCTGATGTTAGATTCTTCATGCTTCAGCCCCCTAGATAATATGTTTGTTCATCCCTTTGTAATGGATGCTTATTTTTTAGTTGAGCTACCTGACTAATTAAGCATTTGTTTATGTTCAACAACGTAGGCTAGAAACTTCCATTTCCATTGTGGTCTTGTTTATGTGGCTGAACCAGGGTATGCATACATAGAGGAATATCAAAATTCCATAACTTGTAATTATTTACCCTTTCATGTAAATAAGAAATAATTACTGATAACAAAAATATTGGCATGCTATAGTTCATATAGTTATAGTTATGAAAACAATAACTAAGGATGGCTGAGAATCATGAAATTTATTGATTGCATGTGGATCATTCCTCTTTCATGTTAATTTGCAATAAATTTTACAGTTATATTACATTGATTAATTGTTGTGTAAGCTTTTTTGATCAATTATTATTTCAATGATCAATTATAAATTATCAATATCACTACTTCCATAGAAATTACATAAAACTGCATTGTTCATCTTAAGTATACGTGATATATGTTAAAATATAGTAAAGGGATATTATGGTAAATAACACTGGGGAAGTTAGTTAGAAGAGAGAGAATGTGATGATGACGTATTCAGGATAGAATATATTGGTTGTAACCATTCTCTCAGGTTTTGTGTGAATGAATTATCCTCTTTTTTCTGTTTTCTGTGTAACAAAGGTATCAAAGCCTCCTATCTGGCCAATGGCACCGCCAGATCTGCCGGATAATCGATCCACTGATCGTTTAATTGATTTGGAAAAACGAATGGACCAAACCAATCGAGATTTTTGTGCTCGTTTGGACCAGCACAGTCGGGATATCAACGACCTCAAGTGTATTTTCTCCCGCCTTGAGGATTACTTGCGAGAAATGGATGCCAAGCTATCTTTGCTAACCAAGGAAGACTGGGGTGAGATTTCGAATCCCACCATTAGTGTCGCTGAAGGTGCGATTTCCAAATCCGCCATTGGTATTGCTGAAGAGGCGAGGACTACACTCGTAGAAGTAGATGTGACTGATTTGAAGGTGAACGAAAATGATTCAAACAAGAAAGAGTCATCTAACAACGATGAGGTAGCTACAGATGCAAATCGAATTGTTGAGGCCATAGCTGATGAAGGAACACGTGGACATTGCGTGGAGGAGATGAAACCATCCTCGAAGCCGATTGTGCCCACTAACTCAAAGTTGCAAGAGCAATTGATGTTTCCACGCTACTTACCACGGAATCTCGTCACCATCCCAGCCCTCTTCTCCGTTCATAAGACTCTGCAGACGTCTACGACGTTAGTGACTTCATTGATCCTCCCTCCGTTTGTTACTGATCGGACTCATAATTCTAGAGCATCTAGGGTTTCTTTGATCTTGGGCCCTAAGTTCGACTCACTCCTGGAGTTACTTGAGGAGAAACCTAGTTCGCAAAATCACACTCTGTTCAAGTCGCAAGCCAGTAACCCTCCTTCAACATTCGCTATGAACACTGCTCTATTTGCATTTTCTATGTTCGCTGCGTCTTTGCCGTCTCCTAAGTTTCTTGGCCCATTAGGTGCGTCTCTTAGCACCTACTACTTCGACTCTGTTTCTGATATTCTTCTTGGGTATGTCTTCTCTGGGTACTTTACCTTGGTTTATTTGTGGCAAGCTGCCCTTGGTACCGAGATAGAAACCTTGAGTCTAGATCACTACATTATTGTCTTGTTTAATTCGATCAACACAAATTCCATGACGATTGTTAAGGTTTTTTGGGAAATATTGGGGAGAGATGTTGAAGGACTTGGCTCATATTTTGGGTCTTTACTATCAATGCTTATCACACCTTCTTTGGCCGTATGTGTTAGAATATTTGAAGATCTACACCGGGTGTGGTCAGATTTCATATCGATTAAACCCAAGAAATTCATTCGACAGTTCAATTTTTCCCCTGTTGTGGATGTCGTGGATGTTAATATCATGCGCTATGAGAGTTCATGGGACGACCACAAGAAGCTAGTTCAGAGGCAGCTCGGATTTTCCTATTTAGTGGCTTATGAGTCAGGGGTTTTTGTTGAGGATTTGGGTTATATTGCTGGTTATTACATGATTGAGCATTCCTATGCTGCTAGAATGTTCTACTTCTTTGAATCTCGCAACAGCAACCAGAACCCTTTTGTGCTTTGGGGGAGGGGAGGACTTGGGTATAGCAGCGAGTTGGCAATGTCTTATGAAACTGACCCTTTCAAAAGTGCTAACAACATGTTCCTTTTGTGGATTGACTATGGGCGGGATCGGGTTCCTAATCTTCTCTATGGGGACCAACTTAATGGGAATGGTTTTAGTTATACCACGGCTAATGACGTCGACACTTGGTATAATGAATTCTTTGCTGAGTATTATATCCCTGTACTTACAGCTCAACTCCATAGGGAAAACAACGCTAAAGAAGGAAGCCATATAAATATGAAAGATTACTGCGGTGTGCTTGGGATTTTATTGCCCATTGCTTTTGTCTTCTACTTGTTTTTTCTGTTGAACGAGGAACTGAAGGCGAAGTTTGTTGGAGCTTTGCAAGTAGTCATGGGTTTTGGCTTTTTGTTGGGATTTACTGAATCTTTCCCACCTGTATTTGCTTCACTTAACAGCAAGCAGGGCCCTCCTATCAAGAATGGGCTTTCCCATAGCGTTTTTGTGCTTTGCTGTTTGGATGCGCTTCTCAAGCTGCCATTCTTGAAGCTTCAACAATGGGTGTTATATGGGCTTACATGGAGTGTGACAGTGGGTCTCCACACTGAAGGAACATTCAACAAACTGGGGTTTTGATGTCCATTACTTTTACTTTGTTTTTTCCCCCTTTCTGATTATCCTTGAGGACAAGGATCTCTTGTTGGGGGGAGTATTGATATATGTTAAAATATAGTAAAGGGATATTATGGTAAATAACACTGGGGAAGTTAGTTAGAAGAGAGAGAATGTGATGATGACGTATTCAGGATAGAATATATTGGTTGTAACCATTCTCTCAGGTTTTGTGTGAATGAATTATCCTCTTTTTCTGTTTTCTGTGTAACAATACGGAACTATTATAATTTTCTACAAATGATTTTAGTTGTAACTTTCTCCAAAAAAAATCTAATTTATTATTTAAGTAAAAGAAAAACCATTGAAAAAATTGAAAGGAGATTGGTGATTAATTAAGAGAGGTTTTAACTATTAGAGAGAGGAAATGGATAAATTGTAGTATACCTATAAAAAAGGGAGGAAGAGGAGGAAGGGTATAACAATGATACCTGAAATTGAATTAACGTTAGAGTTAGATTTAGATGCTGGTTTGTTAATCCAATCAAATGAGCTGGATACACTCTTTCAGGAGAAGAAGGAGCGACCCAAGTGATCTTTTCAAGCAAATGAACTGCATTGTTTTATATCTGTTTGTGCTGTTGATTAATCTGCATATTTTTGAAGCATGATCTTTTCTGTATATGTTTTGAGCCTTTTCGTTGGTATGATAGAGCTGTCCAATATCTTTGCAAATCATAATCAGAATTCCCTTGAAAAACCAGGTACTTGGAAATTCAATTGGTGTGTTTAATTATTCACTTCACTAGGCCTTCTGAGACAAGTCAAATTCAGCAATTTCTATAATATTCGGGCATCCAGAAATCAGCATTTTCTGCAACAACTACCATGCAATATAAATAACATGATATTCATTAGAAGCTTTATTGTTTAATTGTTTCCCTCTTTGTTCTCTTCTTTGGGTTAGAAGAGATATATAATGTTAGTTATGTTATGTTATTGTTATTATGTATTTTAATATTTTAATAGTTAATTTCAGGTTAAATGGACGATCAAGCTTCTAATGTCTCGCCATTGTCTACTGAAGATACTTCAACTTCAACATCTATTAAAAATTCTAATGCATCACCAAGTGAAGGTCTTAATACTCTTACGCCTCCACCTCCTCCTCCACCTACCTCTCAATCTCTCCTCCCCCCTCCCCACCCTCCTACTTCTCATGCTCCTACTCCCACCATCCAAATACAAACAGAATTTGTTACACAAGAAACAAATGTTGAAGGTGGGGGTACAAAGAGAAAACAAAGAGAATCCAAGTACACATCAGAGGTGTGGGATCACTTTGTTAAATTGCCATTAGAAGAAACTAATGGGGAGCACTTAGCAGCTTGCAAGCATTGCCATATAACTTATAAGGATGATCCAAATCGTCATGGGACACATTCTTTGTTGAGGCATATCCCAAAATATAAACAAAATCCAAACAAGGCCACTACAGATAGAAGGCAATCTATGTTAACTCTCTTGTCTGGGGGGTCAAGTGGTCAAGGAAGATCAGTGGTGGCACATCTATATAATGAGAAGCGATGTAGAAGAGCTTTAGTTGAATTTATTATATCGGATGAGCAACTATTCAGAATTGTTGAGAAGCCTGCATTTAAGAAATTACTAAATGAGTTTGAGCCCCGCTTTCTAATCCCTTCAAGAACAACAATTGGAAGGGATGTGTGGCAGTTATATCTTGGAGAAGTCAAATTATTGAAGAAATTCTTCCAACTAAGTGCTAAGCGTGTTTGCCTTACCACAGACTGCTGGACATCATGTCAAAATTTCAATTATATGTGTTTGACAGCACATTTTATTGATAAGGATTGGAAGCTTCACAAGAGGATCTTGAATTTTGTTATGATTGAAAATCATAGAGGTGATACTATAGGGAAGACTATTAAGCAATGCTTGTTGCAGTGGGAGATTGAAAATATCTTCACCATAACTATGGATAATGCCTCGGCTAATGACACAGCTTTGGTATATTTGAAGAGACGTTTAAAGAGTTGGAAATGGTTACTTTGTGATGGGGATTATATACAATTAAGGTGTTGTGCCCATGTCCTTAACTTGGTGGTTAATGAAGGTATCAAAGAGATGAAGGATAGTTTTAAAGCCATTCGAAGTGTTGTTAGATATGTTCATTCTTCTCCTTCACGCTTCTTGAAATTCAAAACTTGGGCTGAAGCTGAAAAAATAGACACTAAAAGCCTTGTTTACCTTGATGTAAACACTCGATGGAACTCATCATACTTGATGTTGGAAGCTGCGATGAAGTTTCAAAAAGTATTTGATCGGATGCTTGATGAAGATAATGACTATATTTCCCACTTCAACTCAAGTACTTCAAGCTCTAGGCGTGGAGCTAGGCATGGCCAAGATGACTTCTCTGGTCCTATTAGTGATGATTGGGATAATGCTAAGATCTTTATCAAATTCTTGAAGGTATTTTATGACATTACATTGAAATTTTCAAGCTCTCTTTCTGTAACATCAAATGAATGTTTCCACCAGATTGCACGTGTTCAGAAAATGTTTCAAAAGAATATTACGAACAGAGCTAATAATTTTTTGGGAGACATGAGTATCTATGCAGGCAAAATATGACAACTATTGGGCTGTAATTTTGGATCCTCGCTATAAACTAGTTTATGTCAATCATATGTTTGAGGTCCTTTACATTGACCCTGAAGTATGTTCACTTATGAAGAAGAGGGTTAAAGATTGTTTGTATCAGTTGTTTGATGAGTACTCTACAAGGGTTTCAACTGAATTAGGGATTGTTTCAACAGGTACAATATGTGCAACTTCATTGCCATCTTTTGATGATGATGATGATGAGGATGATGAGGATGAGGATCCTGGTCATAAGTGGTTAAAATCTATGAAAATAAGAACTTTTACAGATCCTCAAACTGAGTTAGATAGATATATTGTAACTGACTCAAGAGATGAAATCCCTTCTGCATCTGAGTTTGACATACTGTTATGGTGGAAAGCTAATTCTCAAAAATATAAAATTCTCTCCCATATGGCACGAGATGTATTGGTTATTCTGGTTTCTACAGTTGCTTCTGAGTTCGCCTTTAACACTGGGGGACGTATAGTTGATCATTACAGGAGCTCTTTGTCTTATAAAATGACAGAAGCACTGATTTGTAGCTAAAATTGGACAAGCTGGCCAATCTATCAATGATTTAGCTGACAAGCTTCGGGAGTTCGATAATTTTGATGAAATGGAAAATGTCATTCAACTTGCAGGTAATTTTTTATTTTGGAGATCATAAATTTTATTATATATTTTACTTCATAATATGTAACCATTTTTCTTGTATTTTTCCTATAGATGCTACACTTGGAAGGGAGAATATGATGACTACTGATGACTGAAGATCATTTTAATTGCAATAGATTTTAAAACTTCTATTATTATGTTATTGTCACCTTGTTTTAAGTTAATTATTGATATTTTTTAATTCTTGAAGACATAAATATGGTATTATTTTATAAATTTATGACTGTAGATTTTTGCTTATAATATGAGCAGGATATCGTTATTTGGGCATGCCCAGCCCGCATATGCCCAGTCCGAAATAGTTAGGGCTTTTACCGGGCAGGGTTGGGCATGATTTTTTTGGGCAGGGCACCGAGCAGGGGGTTGCCTTGCCCATGCACACCCCTACTTGAGATGTATACTATATGCCCACCAAATTTCATAGTTTAATTCGTTTATTTGCTAGGTCAAATTGTATCTAGAAACTTATTGTTCTAAGACCTATTTTTTTACCATTACCACTTTCTTTCATAATCCTCATTAACTATTCTAGCATGCATAAATTATCCTCTTGACTTCCCATATATTCATATACATAATGTGAACATGCAATAATTATTCAATATAATTCCATTATATATATTGGCTTATTACACAACATTTACATAATTGGGATAATCATACAACTCATGCTAGAACCTTGAATTGTCTATTTTTCTTCCTTCTTCCATTCATTAGCTCATCTTCATGCTTTCATCTTCCATCTTCCATCATACTTAACTTATATTAGTTGTTTAAGGGAGGGTGAGATTTTGGGAAATCTCAATAGCAAATATTACCACATACATGTATAAGATGGATGCTAATGCTTGATATGTCATTTTATTTAAACTTACTTTAGTTAGTGACATGCATCATGCTTTGTACTTTATATAAAAATGCATAGCCATGGAAAACATGTTATAATCAGCATTTTCAACTACATTTATTATATCACAACATCATTTAATCAACTCAAACATCTCAACACATCAAACATATAAAGGGATAAGTCCACTATTTTGTACACAAGCTTTATCCTTTGTCTTTGAACTTGCTCCCTAGGTTTCCCAACCATTGGACTCTCTGTCAACCTCATCCAAGCATCATCTTGGATGTCTCAAAGTCCTAAATACATTCACATTGCTCATACAACTCATTAGAACCACTAACTTACAACATAGCCAACACTTGCTCTTTTAACTTTACATATTTCTCTTAATTTTAGAATTAGTGTTCTAACTTTATAAAAATAATTCTCATGGGCCAATCCTAGACAATTTTGCATGAGGAATCTAAATATGAGCTTAGATTTATCAAACTCACACTCTTTTCCCATGAATCAGTGCTAGTAGAGATACGCTTATCTTGGTGCTAAAATATCACTTTTAATTCCAATGCTTTTAACTTCACTTTCTCAACCTAGTTACACATAATTTTTCATTTTAAATCTATTGGAAACCTTAGAATTATCAAAATTATATCCTATGTATAAAATTCACTCAAGGCAGTGACATATCTATAGCAACCAAATCATACAATTCAATCAACTACAAGTTATAACAATTTAAATCCTACTATTTTCTATCCTTTAAATATATATCTAACATCATACTTAATTTTCTCTAAAAGTTCCAGATCAAATCAGCAGCATTAACATGAGATTTCAAGTTTGTAAATCCATCAACATTCTTACCCCAAGTTCAAGAATATAAACTACTAGAAAATCAAGAGTTAGATTGAAGCTTGAATCTTGTTTTTTCTCTCTTTAAAGTTTGGATGCCTTCTCTTTCTCTCTCCTCTCTCAATTTTTAGAATTTCCCCACTCATTCCTATGCTCGGACGTGTTGCTCATGGTGGGTATTTATATGAAAAAATTTTGTCTCCTTGAACCATTATGCCCTTCAACATTTCATTTCAAGAAATTCCAAGCTTATATGTATTGCCAAGATTGGACCACCCAATGGATGACTAAGATTGCATCCACCTTCTCTTCCATCATCCATGTCATCATCCATCACATGTGGCACCATATCAAGAAAGAAGGAGGAAGATCAAATCTTGGCCTTTAGTTCCAACTTGTTCTCCAATTTTTTTCCTTTACATAGCTTACATTTATTTGGATTTCTTAAGGGCCTTCTAGAACTGAAAAAATTCTTCTATATGCTCCATAATCTTCCTTTAATTAGAAGAAAATTCTATTAAAGCTACTTTAGGGATATTTTTATAATTTTCTTTTATAAAAAGGCTTATATGCCTTATTTCCTATTTTTTAGAATTTTTTGGATATTTTCCATAATTACTCTTTTTTTGCCTGAAACTTCATAAAATTATAGTTTTACCATTGTTCAGGCTCAACATAAATTATTATTTTGAAGCCTCTACCTCAACTATAAGCTTATAACTGTCCTCTTTTCTTTTTATGTACCTTGAAGACTCTTTTAAAACCTCTAATTTTATTTACATAATTGTCATATGAATTTTTACTATTTATATCATAGTCTTTATATTTTTTCTATTTGTAATTTAATTCCTAAAAACACAATGTATATTTTTGGGACTTTTATTCAAAGGAGTCAAGCAGCGTACCTATTTTATACTATTTTTTGGACTTCTAAACTTAAAATTTGGAATATTACAAATTTAACATAAAAATACTTTTAAAACTATACTTTACCAATTTACTAAAAATAAACACATAATAAATAAACATACGTAGTGTGCATTGGACCTCTGGACGTGACTCAACTCAACAAAAGCCTTTTCTGATACTCGATGGCATTGAGGTAAATTATGAGATTTAACCAATAAAACTCGGTAATGTTAATAAATAGCTAAATACCAATAGAGTTAATTTGAATAGTAAGCGATTCAATATCGTTTAAATAAGATTTTGAGTTCAAACTTTGGTGTATGTAGAAAATTTCTGTTGGGAGATTCACTTACCATAACTAGGTACGAATACAGGTTAAACTCAGATATAGTCAGAGTAAAACTCAGATGAACTAGATGAATAATTAAAAAAAATAGCTAAATCGATGATTGTAAAAGGAAAAACACATTTTGATAATTTTTAGGTATTTATAGAGGATTAGTCTATAGCTATCATTTGAGTGATATTACTTATATTGTATCAATAAAAAAATTACAAAATTCATAAATTTCAAATTAGTCCCCTAACACCCATTTTAGTTTTGTTTGATTGAGTGGACGAATTTGATATTTCAGCATTTTAAATGGAATTTAAACCTCGCACGTGGAACGTTGCACGTATTTTATTTGTGTCTTAGATTTGTGTCCTACAGAGCTGACAAATTGCTGACGTCACTCACTGCCCGTGAATGCCCTCACCTCACCTCTCCAATCGTATCTACCACATTTAGCCCCATTTCGCTTCACCCTTCATTCGCTCTCTCTCTCAACCAGCCCTTTTCATCCTTTCCCAATTTCTGTGAACCCTAGCCTCATCAGGGTTTTCTCTTTCTGGTCTCCTGTTCCCTCCCTTTTGCTTTCAGTTTCCGTCTCACTTTACTCGATAGATCTCGTTTCCATGGACCTTGGTGGAGTAGTTCGTAAGAGGGGAAGGCCTGAAGCTCCCTTTAATGGCAATGGCGGCGTCAAGAAATCCCGGCCAGGTTGGTCTTTTACTTCCGACACTGTCTTGCATAATAGTAGTTAGAGTACAAATGTGTGTTGAGATGCTTTTCCTTCTTGGCTATATTTCTTACTTGAAGCAAGCATAAATATAAGAAAAAGACGTTCTTATTCTTTGAGATTTGGTGGAGATTATTTGGGGAAATGAAAGTTACATATAATTTAGGTAATTGTATTAGGGTTACGAAGGTATTTATTTTGCTGAAAACATTATCTAGTTTTGTTAATTTTCTTCTGAAAATGTTGTTCTGTGGTGGAAAGAGTGATGACACTTGGCGAGTTGGAAGAATTAATTGGGAGTTTTACCCCTCATTTGTTTCTTTTCCACTTCGGTTTATGCGTTTATGAGTATTGCAAGTTGCGAGGAAAACGCTGTGGTTGCTATGTTTTTCATGCTATGCTAGTCACATAAATCTCGAAGTAAATAAATAATTGGTTAAACGTGAGCCTGTTTGTTTGTCTTTCAACATTCACGCTCCGATCACTTTTTTTGGGGCGTAGTTGCCAGGTATGTCCAGTGTTTTACGTTCTTTCCCCATTAGAAATAGCCAGTTTGCAATCTAATTGCCAGTGTTAACAGTCAAGTAGTCCTCCTTGGAATGGATGGAATACATGCGCACACACCACATGTAATAATATTTTGCATGCTGTTTTGCTTTATTTGGCATTTTGAACCTAATAGGCTGCATATGTGGGGACTCATCTTCTGATGTGGTTGGCTTGCACAAGGTGCTGCTGGTATATTTCTTGTTTGCTGATATTTTAGAATCATTTATGATTGGTACATCATGGATAATATTTAGTCGCTGTTGCTAATTCCATGTTAGAGTAAATACACGTACCTTATATTTTTTCTGAAATGATAGATGATATTTTTAAAACCAACACGTTAGTATACAGTTATCTAACTCTATTAACCGTTTTACTTCTTGAAGATGTTATAGTAGTCCATCCATGAAAGTTTATTTCTCTGTAATGATGTAATAGTGGTAATTTTCTTATCTTGCTGTGAAAACATGTGAGTGTACTTAAATCTAAATGAGGTAATATTGATTTAATAGTGAGGGAAGACTGTTACTGGCTATTATTTGAGTTGAAGCATAAAAGGTCAATGAGAAATATTAACTGAGGGGACTTAATTAATGTTCTGAAACAGAAATGGAGTCCTTTCCTACTGGTTTAGGAAGCAAATCGAAGCCATGCACAAAGTTTTTCAGGTTCAAATCTTTAACTTATCTAAAATAAAATTTAATGCAATTATATATATTTTTAAATTGTAAATTTGCTAATTGTCTTTGAAAAATATTGATAGGCAATATCTGTGAGCAAAATATTTGTGATTTCACTAATGAATTGGGTATTAAAGCTGTGATACAGGTTCTATATTATCTTCTAATCTTGATAACAAGACTGAACAGAAATGGTTGATTCTTCATGAACAGTTCTGTTAATTGCATGCTGGGCTATATATAAATTGAATGAGGTTCTTTGTATGGAATACTGGACCTTCGTATATTGGTTGTGTACAATAATCTACAATTTTCACCATGAAGAAGTCTGATGCAGATCAGTTAAATGGTTTTAGCTATGTTGGACTTAATTCTTAGCAACATGTATTAAAAGACATGGAATTTCTTACACCAGGAGGTATAGTTCACTCGGCATCAGCCAAAGGCAGTGACAGAAGCACAAAGGAAAAATAAGGAATTGAAATGTTAATCGTCTTAGTGTTCTTGAATGAGAGTAGTTATTCATCTTTTAAGATAACATCTTTCATAAAATAAAATTTCTTTCTGATCAGAGATTTAAATGCATTAATCATTCTAATTAAGTTGAGTAGTCTTTCCTATGCATCATTAAACTGAAAAATAATTTGCTTATTTGCTTCTTGTTTTTATTTTAAAAAAAATAAAAGCCGTACATATAAGTGCTGAATGAATTATGCATGACTTCATGATTCCTAATCCCCTTGGTTAATAGGCTTCAAAGTATACATCATTTTTGGATGCCTTTGCTCGGAAGTATGATTCCATGGAGCCAAATGGAATTACCTCCATGACTTAGGTTCAGCATATTTCCAGCCTGATAGTAGGATCTTTGCCTGCATACAGTGAAAACATGTTAACTTTTGATCTTTGATTATCTTTTGGACGCTGCCTAACTAACTCTGATATACTTTTGTCTTATACATCTCTAATATATTTGAAGAAAAATTTTTATCCAACACACAAGAGGAAAATGCTTTACTGACCAAAACAGTTGCAAGATTGGACAGTTCTCAAATTATTAAGTTATTCCTTTAATCGTTTAATCATCATCTCACTATTCACTTTTATAATACTGATTAAATTTGAACAATTTAATTAAAATTTCCTCTGATGTCATTGTCTTGAATTCTTCAACCAGCCCTCTTATTTGTCAATGGATTCAGAAGAGTTGTTTACGTTGTCATTGAATGTTGGTCTAGAAATTCTATTCTTCTGTTTTCTGACAACAGTCTGTAATGCCTGAAACTTCTAATTTGAATTAGTTACCGTTCGCTGATTTTTTTATGACCTTTTTTTAAGTTTACAGCATTACAGTCTATTAAATGATCATTAGAAATTTTAGAGCATATCCGTTCTCGTGGCTATTGCTAGTGCCATGAATAACTGGTAAATAGTAGATACATTGTGCATTACCCTTTTCTTGTTGTTTTTGGTGAGAAATATATTTGTTTTGCCATATTGTATGATGCATATTTACTTGTTTCAGTGAAATGATCCCTATTAATTCAATGTTGAAAGCTATATTTCACAAAAGTAAATTATGTTTATGGATCTATTTTCAATGGCTTTTTGCCAGATGTTTTCAATGTTTTTTGTAAAGTTACAAAAATGGCATCATTTTGTTGATGTTTTTGTTCTAAATTTCTAGAAAGGTACACAATTAATATATATTTAAATTTAAATTAAATTTTTCTTTAGTTTGTGATTTGTGAAACCTATCCAAGGATTTAGTTTTTGATAGAGCACAATGGCGTCGTATGATTCATGTAGCCGACTCCATTTAATGGGATAAGGCTTGTTGTTGTTGTTGTTGTTGTGATTTGTGAAACATTGCATGATCTTGTGTGCATGTGTGTGTGTGAATTATAATTCGTTCTCCTGGTTTGCTCCTTGCATTATTTGGTGTTCACCAAGGGGAACAACTACTTTAGGTTTCTATTACTTTTTTGATGCCGTATAGCGTCAATCCTGAGAAAGTGATGTCTGGGTATCTTTTTTTATTTCATGATTTAAAATGCTTTTTGAGTACCTGATTTCATCATTCCCAAGCAATTTTTTTTCACTATTTGTCCTAGTTTATTTTCCTGAACCTTTTGTACGTGTGTGTTGGCTCCCCTTTAACAGAGTTAGGAAGGTGTTCTTGACTTTTGATGTTACTGTGCTCATGGAAGGCTTTTCTACACGTATATATCAATTATTACCTCTATTCCTTAATATAAGACTCAATTGACTTGTTTTGATATATTAAGGAAGCTAAATAAATCAGTTAATTATATTTAATATAAGAGTTAGGTGATTAGTTTGGGTAGATTTAGGAGTATATTATATGAATTTATCTTGAGGGGTTGAGTTTAGTCATAATTAATTAATTTATTTAACTTGCTTAATCTATCTAAAAAAGTCGATTGGATCTTATATTAAGAAACTGAGGGAGGAGTATTTTTCCCTTCAGAATTTTATTTACTGAAATTGAATGGGAATCATAGGATCTTCTGCTCAAAGATTTCATTGTTTGTGGTCATATAAGTAGAATCTAGGATTTGACTACATCATGTTCTTTGAAACAACTGCCTGCCCATGTTTGATGCTTAATGGCATTTCCTTTTATTCTTCTTTGCCAGGAAGTGATATCTGGTGGATGGGTGACATATATAGCATTGATTTATTATCTAAATATTTAACAAATTGTTTTCATTAACAAATGAGAACCCCCTGGGGGAGGGGTGCTTCTGCTTTTTTCTCTCTCTCTCTATTATTCTGTTTATAAACATGCAGATAATAGGTTTTAAATTTAAACAGAATTCGTAATCACTGAAGGGGTTAACTGTGCTTCGAAAATAAAGCTTTGTTTTTTAGATGTGATTAAAAAAAAAAATCAGTTTTAGCTGCATGCAGAGTCTGGTTATAGTTGTCAAGTGACGAGTTGTGAATATTAGTGTAATTTATTATGCCTTTTTGAGAAATGATAAAACTTTATGCAATTTTTTATAAACTCTTAAAATAATAAAACGCTCATACCCTCAAAAGATATATGGTATGCTTCTTAGAAAATTAAGGATGTTGAGTTCTAATATTCATTGTTTAAGGAGGCCCTGGTACACTACTTAAAAGTCTGGCACTGGATTTTTAGAAAATTGTGTTTGCGGGAGAGTTGTTGTGGATTAGACTTCTTGAATCAAAGTACATCTTTTATTATATTGTTCTGATTAAGCTTTGTTGTGCTGTGAAGTATGCAAACATTACATGATTTCATATATATGGATGGTTGTAGAGATTCTTCATTCTTCTAAGGATGCCAGTTTATTTGGACCTTTTCTTTTATATTACCCAATGATGAGTGATTGCATTAGTAATTTGATATGGATGCTCACTTGACTTTTTTATTGTAATTTTGCTGATATAATTTCAATTTGTGCTTCTATAGTGATCTTATTGTTTGTTATACGATTAAATGATAACATTTGGTCCGGTTTCATCTTTATACAGCACCTCTGGTTGCCCATTTGGCGAAGGATGTCATTTCTTGCATTATGTGCCTGGGGGTATAAAAGCTGTCTCTCAGATGATCAATGTTGGTACCAATCCTGCACTTCCACAAGCTCCCAGAAATACAACTTTTCCACCATCCTTTCCAGATGGCTCCTCCCCTCCGGCTGTTAAAACCCGCATATGCAACAAGTATAATACCGCCGAAGGTTGCAAATTTGGCGAGAAATGCCACTTCGCCCATGGTGAGTGGGAGCTTGGAAAGCCAACAATCCCATCACATGATGATCCTCGTTCCATGGGACAAATGCAAAGCCGGGTTGGTGGGCGGGTCGAGCACCCACCTGTAGTTCATGGAGCTGCAGCCAGCTTTGGAGCCTCTGCTACCGCTAAGATTAGTATCAATGCTTCGCTTGCTGGAGCGATCATTGGAAAAAATGGTGTCAATTCTAAGCAAATTTGTCGTGTGACAGGAGCAAAACTTTCAATACGGGATCATGAATCAGATCCAAGTCTCAAGAACATTGAGCTGGAGGGCAGCTTTGATCAGATCAAACAAGCAAGTGCTATGGTTCGTGAACTTATTGTAAATGTTGGTTCTGTCTCTGGGCCTCCTCCGAAAAGCATGGCACCACAGGGCCCTGCCCCAGCTAACAATTTCAAGACAAAACTGTGTGAAAACTTTGCGAAAGGATCCTGCACTTTTGGGGAAAGGTGCCATTTCGCACACGGAGCCGAAGAATTACGCAAGTCTGGAATGTGATGATGTTTTGTTTTTCCTCCTTTAAGTAACATACTGTGGACCAACAGCTAGTTTACAATCTTCAGTTTTAGTGAGTATTGAACTGTGCAGAATTTTCTAATTTTTAAATTTTGTGCATCATTTTTTATTTTGTCACGTGGTATTGATGGATCGTATATGGGTTTTCTTAAGAGTTTGAAGTTATTTGCGTTCTCACCTTTTATTATTTAGCTCAAGTAAAATGGTATTTTGACTATGTTTATATTTTATTTAATTTTGGGTTAAGTGATAAATTTGTTTTAAGAGGACTTCATGAGGAGTTAAAGTTATATTTTTTAGATTAATATGGCCTTAAAATTGTGATTGGAGGTGATGTCAACTCTTAGTTGACCCAATTGTACTAATGTATGATTGCACGTAGAATATTACTAAAGCCACATGTAATCATCATTCTCCATGAAAAGGAAAAAAAAAAAAAACTTCCCTTTCAATACCATCATCCACATCCTTGAACACGTCACGGCAAAAATTATCAATTAGAGAGGAGACAAAATGAGAAGAGTGTGAAACAAAATCAAAATCAACCAAATCATAATCAAATCTAGGAATAAATTGGTTTGACAAATCCAGAACAGAATCAAGATAAAAAGCCAGAAATTAAATCAAAAGAAGCCAGATTTAAGATCTCCTTAACCTCTTTGAGCTTGATCGAAAAAAAAAAAACAAACAAAATCCAAGCCTGATCCTTCATAATCTGAAGCTTCTTTGAATATGGACGGGTTATCGTCTTCCCAACCTGATCATTCATACCCTAAAAAGTAAATCACGTAATTTCAGAGTAAACATCACCAGTAATAGTAATACTTGCAGATCTAAGAATAGAGGGGATGAAGGCGACGAAAAAAAAATCCAAATCTGAAAAAAAGATTAGAGACCAATGAACCGGATCTGGAATTGTGAAAACCAAATCAATGTCTCTCATAACAAATAGCAAATAGAGACTCCGCTAACAGAGATGGAAAAAAAACTAGAAACCTACACTGCAAAGTTGAAATAACGATCTCGCGAAGTCTGCTATCGAAGCCTACTCGAAAGGCGTCACTGATGGATTTCGTGAGAAGAGAAGACGAACGGTGACGGACTAGAGGACGACGGCGATGTTCAACAAGCACGAACAGAGCGACGGTCTGGGAGATTGCGGATCGAAGAGTGAGAAGACGCCAGAGATCGCAAAGGGTGGGAGATGAGGAGGCCGTAGATCGGAGAGGGTTAGAGAAGAGGACTATGTAATCGGAGAGGGTTAGAGAAGAGGACTATGTAACCAACGTTTTGATCCCCACGTCCGCCGTCGCCGTCTGGAAGAGATGAGAAGGTGAGAACGGCCTGGAGGGCTGGAGACTCGACTTAGAAGAGGTGGAGGGTTGGAGATGAGGTGGAAATTTTCTTTTGTTTTTTTGTTTATAAAATTTTTCCAACTCAAAAGCCACATCAACAAAGGAGGAGGAATTAACTGTCAAAATTAATCATTGTTAACAATAAGACCATATTGCACCCCGCGAAATTGACCAAAAAGAAAACTTCTAGTGCAGTCTAGCCTCTCACAAAATATTTCGAGAAATTTGCCACTTAACCATCCAATTTTTTTTTGGATTTGCAAAATAGCAATCCACTCCTCTCATGAGGATTTTCTGAAGAAACCCTCTATGCATTTTCAACTTTTCGTATTTTATATAAATCTATATGGAGCTGTATCATTTATAGTATGGTTTATTTCAGACATTGTGTAAGTATGGCTCATAGTCTAGTTTTATCTAATAGCCAAACTCATGACTCGTATTATTAGGTTTATATAAAAGGGGGCCGATTGAGAGAGGACTTGGGACGTGAATAATTGGTGACTTGAAATACCACTCTGATTTTTATGACAAGATGTAAAAAAAAAAAATTCTAAATATAAGTTTTTGGGGTTAGGAATAGTTTTTTTTTTTTAATTTTACCTCTATTCAATTTTGGATGGAAAGAGAAATAAAGGAGGCATGTGTGAGAATGATTTGTAAATATAGAGTGAAAAAAATTTAATAAATGCAAATTTAAATTTTTTTATCAAATATAAAAAATATTTAATATATTTTTTAATATGTAAGAATGAATTATAAATGACTTGTGGAGTGGTAGGCGCTAAAATATAATTCTCTTACTACTATCCTGCCCATCAAAATTTAGAAGGTGGCCTTGTCATTTATAAGTAAAATTATTTTGGATTTTTATAATACAACATATTTAAATAAGGATAATTTTTTTTAATATTTTTCTTTATCTTCAAGTCTCACATCTACACATCATTTAAGAGGTA
The DNA here is from genome assembly GCA_037074615.1 of Leucaena leucocephala. Classification (NCBI taxonomy): domain Eukaryota; kingdom Viridiplantae; phylum Streptophyta; class Magnoliopsida; order Fabales; family Fabaceae; genus Leucaena; species Leucaena leucocephala. The sequence goes on from CM073534.1 coordinate 6,066,566, forward strand.
TTGGTTATTTTTTGTCCTCAACCTGACCACCAATGTTGGTTGTTATTTTACCAATTTTACTATTATGTAATATTACTTTTTAGTTTTTAGATATTTTTGTTTAGAAACATAAAATAATATTTAACACTCAAATTTATATTCTTTTGTTTCATTATCCTTTTCATCTTATTACGTTTCCAAAACGTTTTACCTTACAAAATTGAAAATTTTTATTGAGATATTTTAATTTTACATTATATATATTAATATGCTTTAAATTTTATTTCTATTATTGGAGAAGAATATTTTACTAATAATATTATATATTTATTAGTTTATTTTGTAAGGTAGAGTTCAATTTTCAATTAAATTAAATTATTTTAATTATTATCAGTCTGACTCCAAATTATCCTAAATTGAATCATGGTCTCAACTAGTTTATTAGCCGGTCTAAGTTTTCAATAATTGATATTTAACATATTGGATAAATTGTTGTCCCACGCTCTTTATCTTTTAACATTGTCTTTCTTTCATCTCTACCTTTTTTAGTTTTTTTCATATGTTGTCTCCTGATTTTAACCTCGTTTCAATTTTTTAACATTGTCTTTCTTTCATCTTTATCTTTTCATCTCATATGAAGCAAGCAGCTTGGTTTTGTCGTATTTCCAACAATTTGGCTAAACTTTCCAAATAAAACTCCAGGCAATAATTTATTTATCTATTTATACATGTCTTGCTTTTATTCTACTTCCTATTATAAGTTAATTTCGATGAAGAAGCAAAGAACCAAAAATGTCTAAAAGAATTACAGTGTCTTTCAAAAACTAAACTGGGCACACACTTCTTTTCCACAGGAATTGTCATAACTGCGCACAACTTGTAAAATTAAAGTGATTATTCATGTCTCTATATTATAAAGAGCATGGATGAATGTTTAATACAAACAAATTAAACAAATCAAGGATAAATATATATATGATATCAGATAATAGATTTGCCCTGTTAAGATATTTATATAATAATGTTATTTGCCTAATTAATTAAATATAACATAAGTTAAATAAAATATTTGATTTATATTATCTTAATAATGTAGATATCAAAATTATATGATTTACTTTAACATGTTTAAATTTAAATTATATTTATGGATTAAATTAAGATCTAATCTAGTATCATATATCGTAAATATATGATAAAGATTTAAATGTATTTAAATTCAAATCATACATATTATCTCATTAATTGAAACAATTGAGAGACTATGATAAATCAATATGTCTTAAATGGATATGAGATATGAATATTTTGTCTTTTCAAAATATTTCTAACCATCTCTCTATATATAGAGAATTATTGAGCTTATTTCTCTCTCTTTCCCTTCTCATTTTCTCTATATTTTAACATTGTACTCCTCCGATCCTAAATATAAGACATATTAACAAATTTGATTAGATTAAAGAAGTTAGTTAAGTTAGTTGATGTGATCTACTTTTTCTAAAAATACCATAATCATCTCCTATAATTCTATTCTCCCATCTTATTTGATTATTGTTGATAAATGATCAATAGTGGTAATTTAGTAAAATATTGATAAATATGAAAGATTAGATTTGGCACTTGGAATATCGGAACTATGTCCAGAAAGGCATGGGAGGTGGTGGGCGAAATGGTAAAGCGAAAGATTAACATCTTGTGCTTTCAGGAAACTAAATGGGTTGAAGAAAAATCTCGGGAAATCAATGAGTTCAAATTTTGGTACACAGGTAAAACAGGTACGAGAAATGGTGTTGGTATCATTGTGGATAAAGAGTGGAAAACGAATGTGGTGGATGTTAAAAGGATCGATGACAGAATTATATCTTTAAGAATAATTGTTAGTAGGGATACAGTCAACGTTATTAGTGTTTATGCACCTCAAGTGGGAATAGAAGCACATCTTAAGGAAAAGTTTTGGGAAGATTTGGAGGGACTGATTCAAAGCATACCACTTACTGAAAATATTTTTATTGGTGGCGACCTTAATGGTCATGTTGGTAAGGAAGTAAGGCAATATGCAATGACTTATGGTGGTTTTGGTTTTGGAGAAATTAATAATGAAGGGCAATCTATCCTTGAGTTTTTCTTAGCTTACAACCTCAAGATTGTCAACATGTGCTTTAAGAAGCGGGAGGAGAACTTGATCACATACAAGAGTGGGGCCCACAGGTCACAGATTGATTTCTTTTTGGTAAGTAGTCATGACAGAAGACTTTGTACAAATTGTAAAGTGATTCCAGGGGACGGAGTGACAACCTAACATAGGTTAATGGTCCTTGACGTGCGTATTAGGTGTAGGAATGAAAAGTGGCGACATGTATTAAACACAAGAGTCAAGTAGTGGTAGCTAAAGGGGGAGAAGAGGAAAATTTTTAAAAGAACTATGTTAAATGAAAGGATTTGGGAGGCGCAGGAAAATGCTAATATCATATGGAAGGAAATGGTTGAGAAGGTCCGAGCGGTTGCTAAAGTAATTTTGGGAGAATATAAAAGTTTTGGTCAACAAGATAAGAAGACTTGGTGGTGGAACGAGGACGTACAACATAAATTTAAGTACAAGAGAGACTGTTTCAAAGCTATACACTTATGTAATAATACCGAAAATTGGGAAAAGTATTGTTTAGCTAAGAAGAAAACTAAGAAGGCGGTGAGTGCAGCTCGTTTTAAGGCTTTTAAGGAATTTTATAAGGAGTTAGAGACAAAGTCGGGAGAATGAAAGATTTATAAGATTGCAAGAGATAGGGAAAGGAAATCGAGGGATTTGGATCAAGTAGGATGTATTAAGGATGAAAAAGGCAATGTTTTGGTTGCAGATAGTGATATTAAAGAAAGGTGGAAGACCTATTTTTACAAATTGTTTAATGACGAGGGAGGAGGGTCGAGTTATGAGCTAGAGGATTTAACATAAGAAGTTGAACAAAATTTGGCTTTTTACCATAGGATCCGTGTTGGCGAGGTTAAAGAGGCGCTTAAGAAAATGGAAAATAGTAAAGCTGTTGGACCTGATGGTATTCTTATTGAAGTTTGGAAGTGTTTAGGTGAAGTGGGGGTGGTGTGGCTTACTAAACTTTTTAATGTGATCTTAAGTTCTAAGAAAATGCTGGATGACTGGAGGAAAAGTACTTTAGTTCCTATTTACAAAAATAAAGGGGATATTCAAAATTGTGCAAACTACAGGGGATAAAGCTTATGAGTCATACTATGAAGTTGTGGGAAAAGGTAATTGAACACAGGTTGAGATTATATACTAATATTACTGAGAATCAGTGTGGTTTCATGCCGGGTAGGTCTGCAATAGAGGTGATTTATTTATTAAGGAGATTAATGGAAAAGTACCAGACTAAAAGAAGAGACTTGCATATGGTCTTCAATGACTTAGAAAAAACATATGATCAAGTGCCAAGGGAGGTGCTTTGGAAAGCTTTGGAAAAGAAAGGTATACGTATGTCATATATCAAAGTAATAAAAGATATGTATGAGGTGGTAACAACTACTGTAAGAACATCTGAGGGCGAAACAAAGAATTTTCCCACAAGGATTGGTCTACATCATGGATCATCCTTGAGTCCTTATTATTTAATCTAGTAGTGGATGTTCTAACTAAGCCTATTCAAGAAGAAATCCCTAAGTGCATGCTTTTTGCGGACGATATAGTTCTTGTAGCGGAGTTAAGAGAATAGATTAATTTTAAACTTAAGTTATGGAGAAGTACTTTAGAGTCGAAGGGTTTTTGTCTGAGTAGAAGTAAGACTGGATATATGCATTATAATTTTGATAAGAGGCAAGTTAGAAGTAACTTGGAGGTCATATTGGGAGATCAAGTTATTCCACAAATAGATAAGTTCAAATATTTGGGATCAATTATACAGAAGGACGGTAAAATTTTGGAGGATGTTCATCATAGAATTCAGGCCGGGTGGTTTAAATGGAGAAAGGCTACTGGGGTTATATGTGATCGGAAAGTACCAGATAAAGTAAAAGGAAAGTTTTATCGCACTGCTATAAGACTAGCAATGCTTTATGGAAGTGAATGCTGGATTTTAAAAGGATAGCAAGAGCATAAAGTTGGGGTAGCTGAGATGAGGATGTTGAGATAGATGTGTGGGCATACAAGAAAAAATAAGATTCATAATGAACATATACGGGGAAGAGTTAGAGTGGCACCTATTGAAGAGAAAATGTAGAGAACCGTCTTAGGTGATTTGGACACATATAAAGAAGGCCAAGGGATGTGCCAGTGAAGAGGGTGGATTAAACAGTATGGACACCGGTTAAAAGGAGTAGAGGAAGGCCAAAGAGAACGCTCAAAGAGGTCATTAAGCGGGATCTCCTGGTCAATAACCTATCCAATGATTTAGTTTTTGATAGAGCACAATGTCGTCGTATGGTCCATGTAGTCGACCCCATTTAATGGGATAAGGTTTGTTGTTGTTGTATTGATAAATATGAAAAATATATCTTATATTTATAATAAATTTTAACTCTCCAATTAAATTATATATTTAGGATTTGGGGAATATTTGCGATTATTTATAGGACTATAACGTTTAAGTTCTTTTACTTCCAACTTGACTAAACTTTCCAAATAAAAGTCAAGGTAATTTATTTATCTATTCATACATATATCTTGCTTTTATTCTAGTTCCAATTATATAAGACAAGTGGTATATAATTGCCTGTTTCTTATGATATATAGAATATGTTTCTTGTTTCATCACTTGCACTTTATTCTTTTGGTTAGGAAAAACTCAAACAAATCAAGGATAAATGGCAACACCAATGAAAACGATCACCGTTGATGAATATGATCAAATTTCTGCGAATAAAAAAGTAGAATCAGGAACTCTGACAGACCAAGAAGCATTGATGTGCAAAATGAAAAAAAAATATAAATGAACTTGAGATGTATTAGTTTTATCGTAATTTTAAGGAGGGACAAAGTTCACCCATTTCTAAACATCTATGAAGGGAGGGTTTAGGATCAGAGTCAAATTAAATATGCAAATGGTAATTTATGATATTAGCAGTACTTGGGATGAGAAAAAAGATTGTCTTAAGGTTTAGTGGCTTGCTATATTAATCAAAAAAGATTTCACTTGGATTGGGGAGTTAGAAATGTTTGATCCCATCCTTTCGACAATTGAAATCCAAGTTTTGAAGTCTCTTGGTTGTTCTGTCTTGACCATTAACGAAAGTGGAACGAGTCAAGCTCTAAAGCCAACCATGTTCTTCATGCCACACGATGATTTAACCTTATACAACAACCTGGTAGGAGCAAATTGGAAACCATATCTATTAAGTAATGTAATCATATTAGGTAACCACTTTGATTTCTATATCAAGAATTTGATAATCTTTCCAAAGCACTGCTTATCTTCAAATGATAATGATAGGGGAAGAATAGAATTACGAGGTGATTGGGCAATGATAGGGCATATGTTGGCTGATCATATTGAATAAAAATATCTCATACATAATTTAATTACTCCAGATTATAATATATATATATACACACACATATATATATATGAAGTCTATATGAAATGCAGCAGAAAACTTATACTTACCTCTCGCCATTAGCTTAGTTGATTTGTGGAAGAACTGGAACTAAAATTAGAGACCTGTTAACCATAGAACATAGTTAGAACAAAATGAGAAAGGATTCTTCCAGCTGGTGAATAGGTATAGTGATGACAACTTGTGTACTGTAGTCATCAGTGAGGAACACTAGGAGAGTGAGCAGAGAAAATTAGGTTTCACTCTTCAACTTAGGAAATTACATTTCACGTTAATTTCTACCATCAGAAAATTAATTTTAATTAACTGAATTAATTACCCACTTTAGACTGGGCCCAAAATGACTATAGGCTACTCTCAGAATATTTATTAATTATCCTAATTAATATCTAAATAGTTTTATAATATAATAAAATTTTCACATTCTCCCACTTGACCCGTATACTCAATGCCATTGCCCTATGCAGGTTAATTGATATCATACTACAAGAATCATGGCGATAAGTCCTCTTCTATCAAGTATTACCTTTCATGTATTATAGGTAGCATCATCACTTAATGTGTATCGCTTTATGTATGAACTCAATGCTCATTCGGCTTTTGTCTCAATGTTTATCAATTTCAATATCACAAATGTATACAGTCATAAATTAGAAATGATAAACTGTAACTTTGATTTTATTTCTCATACCTCCACTATAGTCTCATATAAGGTACATGTGTGACGAAGATGTTCAGCTTCAATCCTTTAGTCAAAGGATCAACTAGCATATCTAATATATTGATGCATTTAACCAAAACTTAGCCACCATGAACTCTTTCTCTCAAGCATAGGAATTTAAGTTCAACAAATTTGCTTCAACTTTTATTCCTTTTATTGTTTGTTATGGCCACCGCAGTTGTGTTATCATAGTATATCTGATTGGATTAGAGATTAAGTCCACAATCTTGAACCCAGCAATGAAATTCCTTATCCAAATCGCTTGTGAACTTGCTTCAAAACATGCATTGTACTTAGCGTCACCAGTAGAAGGAGCTGTTTGAGTTTGCTTTGCACTTCTCCATGATATAGCTTCTTCTGCCAATAGGAAGATGTAACCAGTTGTAGATTTATTTGTATCTACACATCTTCTAAGGGCTGAATCTGAGTATCCAATTACTTCCAGATTGTATGCTCTTCTATACATGAGCATGTAGTATTTAGTACCTTGTAGGTACCTGAACACCTTCTTTGCAGCTGTCCAATGTACTTTCCTAGAATTACTTTGGTATCTCCCCAATATGTCCACATCAAAAATGATGTCAAGGCTTGTACAAACCTATACATACATCAAGCTTCTCATCGCTAAGATGTATAGGACATTTTCCATGTATTTCCTTTTAAGCTCAGTTTCAGGATATTGATCTAGACTAAATTTATCTCCTTTTTCAATAGGATCTACGTTAGATGAACAATTTTATATTCTGAATCGGTCAAGAATTTGCCAATATAAGCTTCTTGAGACAAGCCTATAAGACGTTGGGTTCTTTCTCTATGGATCTTATGCCAATGAAATAAGATGCCTCGTCCATGTCTTTTATATCAAAACTCTTGAACAAAAATTGTTTTACCTCACAAAATAGTCCCATATCATTTGTAGCAAGCAAAATGTCATCCACATATGAAATCAAGAATATGATCTTACTCCCTTATGGTATATACAGTCATCCATGATGTTTTCCACAAAATCAAATGATGTGATCACTTCATGGAGCTTTAAGTACCGCTATCGTGAAGCCTATTTCAGACCATATATTAATTTTTTTAGTTTACATACTAATTGTTTTTTACCTTCTATAACGAAGCCCATAGGTTGTTTCATATAAACTTCTTCCTCTAGTTCACCATTGACGAATATATTCTTCACATCCATTTGGTGCAACTTTAGATCAAAATACGCAACCAATGCCATGATAATGAGGAACAAATCTTTCTTGGATACAGGTGAAAATGTTTCACTGTAATCAATTCCCTCTACTTGTATGAAGCCCTTAACAACCAACCTAGACTTGTATCTATCAATATTTCCATGTGAGTCCCTTTTAGTTTTGTAAGCCCATTTACAACTAATGGCTTTAGACCCACTAGGAAACTCTACAAGTTTTCAAACATAATTGTTTGCCATGGAATTCATTTAATTAATCATAGCATCATGCCACAAATTTAGACTTTGCACTCTTCATGGCTTAAGGGGACATTAATGGATCATTCTCAACATTTATATCATAGTCAACTTCATCAGAATACACTATGTAGTCATCAGGTAATACATATCTTCTTTCTCTAGTTGACCTCCTTAGTTTAACCTCTTAGGTTGGTCTAGGCTGCTAAATAGGGATATCCTTTATCACATTTTGTGGTGGTCCCACTTGTGTGATAATTTGATCATCTTGTATGTGTCTATTTTATCCAACATTGTCAACTTGAGCCATATAGTTTATATCATGTTCAATGTCAACTCCAATAGTGGGAGGATAATTAATTATTGATGTTCCTTCATGAATGGTGGAAGTGGTTTGCTCTATGTGATCATCTAGTGGATAATCACTCTCACTAATCATATCATTCTTAAGAAATTTAGCATTCTTAGATTCTACAAATATTTTAAAAGGTATAGGACAATAAACTTATAACCCTTTGACATTTCTGCATAGCCTACAAAGTAAGTTCTAATGGTCTTGGAGTCTAGTTTCTTTTACTGTGGATTGTATACTCTTACTTGAGCAGGAAACTTGACATGATTTAAACTGGGTTTTCAACCTTTCTAGATTTTAAAGGGTATTTTAGACACTTATTTTGTTGGGACTATGTTCAATATGTATGTGATTGTCTTGAGCATTTCCTTTCATAGGGAAGTTGAAAGTTTGAAGTTACTCATCATACTCCTAACCATATCCAGCGAGGTCCTATTTCTTTTTTCAATTACACCATTCATGTTAGATGAGCCATGCATGATATATTGGACTACTATACCTTTCTCTTGAGAAAATAAACAAATAGAACGGGTGTTTATCCTTCACTACTCACCACCTTAGTCTGATATCACAATCTTGATTAGTTTTTCAATATATTTTTCTACTTTTTCTTTATATTCCTTAAAGGAATCTAGTGCTTACTTTTATTATAAAGTATATAGGCATATGTGTATCGTGAGTAATCGTCAATAAAGGTAATAAAATACTTTTTACCGTGTGTAGTCAAATCAGGCAACAAATATCCGTGTGTATAATTCTTAGCAATTTAGAACTTCTTTTATTCCTTTTATGTGACTTATTGGTCTGCTTTCCTCTTATGCAGTCAACACAAGAATTAAATTGTGAATGGTCTAATGATGGAAGAATTCCTTTTTTACTTAACCTTTTGATTATATCAACGGAGATATGTCCCAATCTCATATGCCATATGCTATAAGAATTCTCATCAATGACATTTCTTTTAGTACCACATGAAACAAAAAGAGATTAAGCTGAATCAGAAATAATTTTAAATAAATCATCAATCATAACTAAGTTTGCAATTAAAACAGAGTCCTTTGACAAAGTGATAAGTTTCTTACAAAGAAATAAATGATAATCAAATGGAACTAGTTTTGGTATGGAAATAAAATTCATTCAGAAAATTTATGTGAAATGTTCCAACAGCTTTCATATGATCTCTTTTCCTACTACTTGAAAGGACAATTTCTTTATTGGGATGTGGATACCTACTTATTAGAAAACCCTTCATGGTAGTCGAAATATGGATCATTGAACCAGTGTCAATCCACCAAGTGTTATAAGTAATGCTAGAAAAATTAGATTCAAAAGTAACACACGACAAAAAATACCCTTCTTTTCAAGCCATGCTTCCTCTTGAGACACTCATCCCTCATGTGCCATTTTTCTTACAGAAGAAGCATCTTGCATTCCCTTTGTTGGTAGTTGACACAAGAGGGATTTTTCACTTTTTCCTTTTCTCCTTCTCTTTCTTCTCTTTATTTTCCCTTTTGCTACTAGCCATGAAACTTTCTTCCTTTTGTGAACTATTCCCACTCATTAGCAATATAGTCTCTTCCTAAACACACATGGACAATAGTTTATCCACTAACTATTTCTCCTTACATGTGTTATATAAGACTTTGAAAGCATCATATTGAGTAGAAAGTGAGTTCAAGACCAATTACCCCAGGAATTGCTCTATAGATTCTATGTCAAAGGATTTCAGCTGAGAGGTTAGATCTCTCATCTTTATTATATGTTGCCTCACACCGCCAATACCTGTAAGCCTCATAAAGCATAATTCAGATATGATGACACCACCTATCTATTTGTTTGTCAGCTTGAACTGCTTATCTAAGGCTTCCAGGTATCTTTTGGTTGTCTCATACTCAGGGACTGTTCCCCTAATATTTTTGGTGATCCTTTTTTGTAAAAGCATAAGAGATAAGTGGTTAATCCGCTCCCACATATCATACCTTTCTTTTGCCTCTCTATGATTGAGGGCATCAACTGGTCTCAGAGGTTTTTCATACATCAAGGCATAATCCAAGTCCATAAAACTGAGCTGCAGCAGAACATCTCTCCAATCGGTATAGTTAGTGATGCTAGCTAAGATATTTTTGTTGCTTACATTAGCCATGATTCTAGGGGCAACGATTGGAACTGTAAAATGAAAATATACAAATGTACAAACAAGCTCACGAGTTAGAATTTGAATCAATCACAATTCATTGTGCTATGTATGTATCCTTAGAAAAATATAGGGTACAAGTAGTAACAAATACATATCACTAATGTCTACCTGTGGGCAAAAGCATTAGCATATCATGTATTTATCTCAATTGATGAAAATAGAATGCATTCGTACTTTCCAATACTTGTGGGTTATTTAGAAAATAACAAGGCCATTCTATCCCCAATTAAATGTATAATTATGAGATATTTACCTGTGGATAAAGATAAATCATAGCTATACATTTAATTACAATTGATATTTTAAATCCATATGTGGTTAATTAGTGCATTCAATAAAATTAAATAAATAAGGATGATATGGCTACTCCTCAGATAATTGCCTGCTAATAACAAATATCATTAATGTGCATTTGAAATCTAAATATGCACAAGTTAATGGACTATTTAATAAAATAATTTAATCAACAAAGGTGAATAAATACTTTAATTTAAATTCTCCCACTATTTCATGTACCCAAAAATATTTAATAGATTAATTTCAACACATTTTAACTCAAAACATTTTTACAAAAAATAAATAATTAATTTAATTGACAAAAGAAAATTATCCAAAATAGGCGATTACATAACATATCAAATTAAATTTTGTAGAAACCTTTTTCAAATGTCAAAATAAAGAAGTAATTAATTTTTCTTTATTTAAACTATTGCAGTGCATGTACAAAACACACACAAAATTTTGTGTAAATGCATTCTGGATAATCAAATCAAATGGCCCAAAACAAAATTCTTTTTTGAAGTAAAATAAAAAATGCCAAAAAATAGAGCCCATATACATTTTCAAGAAAACAAAATTGTTCAGGCCTAAAAGCAAGTCCAGAAGCCAGACAATTCAAAAAAAATTAGGCCCAAATGCATGTGATCTAGTAAGAAAGATAAGGGAAAGCAGAAATAAAAAAAATAGTGGACAACCCAAATGTGTGCAGCCTAGCAGGAAGGCAAAAAGGAAAAAAATAACACACGACCTAAACATAACAGCAACCCACAGTCACTAAATAAAATAGTGCATTTTAGCTTAAGGCTGAAAAGTACTATTTGGGGTTATCTTCCCTAGTGAGTCGGGTTGACCTAACCTTAACTCATGACCCGAGACAGAGGGTACCATGGCCGCGACTCATTTGCTCCAAACGCTCAATGTTAGTGATCTTTGGCAGGTCTCACGATGACCTCATTCTCCATCTTTCGGTAACTTCGACCTCCATTTTCCAGCGACCTCTCACAGTGATTTTGACCTCTAGTTTTGAGTTTGGATTCTAACATAAGAAAATGTGAATTTCAGAGATTGAAGATCATTTCACTCTCGCCATATTACAAATACAAGAGCAAATATGTTACAGTAAAAAAATAAAAAAATTATGATATCTAGAGGTCCAGATCTCCCATATTTTACCTTAGATTGTTATTGATGAGGATTAAAATTAATAAGCAAAGAAAGGGGATCTCAAATAAAGTTCTGATAACACATGTTAGATAAAAATATCCCAAACATAATTTAATCACTTCAGATTATAACATATATGCATGAAGTCTATATGAGATGTAACGAAAGACTTATAGTTACCTCTCATCATTAGCTTAGTTAATATGAAGAAGATCTGTAACTGAAATCAAAGACATGTTAACCATATAACACAATTAGAAGAAAATGAGAAAGGATTCTTCCAGCTAGTGATTTGACATAGTGATGGCAACTTGTGTACTACTATTATTAGTAGAGAACCCTAAGAGAGTAAGTAGAGAGAAATTAGATTTTGCTCTTCAACTTAGGAAATTGTGTTTCATGTTAATTTCCATCATCAAAAAATCAACTTTAATTTCCACTAATAGAAAATTAAATTAAATTTATTGAGTTAATTACCGACCTTGGACTGAGCTTAAATGAATATGGGCCACACTCAAAATATTTATTAATTATTCTAATTAATATCTAAATAGTTTTATAATATAATAAATATCTCACAGCTTAAACATTTACAAAAGAGTTTAAAATGAGAAGAGTTCCTTATGAACCTCAAAAAATTGGTAAAGTCGCAGCAAGTCTCTTTAGGGCGTCTTCTTCCTATTTAAATTGACAATATTTTCATCCCTCCGACAACGACAATGATATGGTTGATCAGATACAAGACCATAGAGGAATATTGTGTATGTCGTTGAGACATTTTTTTCCTTTTCAATGAAATTTGCTGTAGTTCATTTTGAAGTGTGATCTCCTATTGAATACTTCAATATATAAATATTGTTATTCATTCTCACCAATTGTTTCCTGTTGTCTTTGTTTCTTGTTATATAAAAACAAAAAGGGCAGCTTTTTTTGTTTTGTTTTCATTTTGAAGTTTTGGGATCCTCCGGTAATTCTTTGCCATCACTAGTCCATATAAGTGACTAAAATCTAATACGAGTATATGAAATTAATTACTAATGTGCTACTACATATTAATATTCATTGATGATTAATATGGACCATAATTAAGATTGTACTTCCGCTATATGTCTAGTCATAATTATATACATATGTCGCTTATGAAATATAGGGATAAAAATAGGTGTAGTTAGGCTTTAATCAAATAAACTTGATCCTACAACAGATATCTAAAATTTATTTTTTTTAGATTTAATTTTGAGTCTTCAAAAAGCATGATAAAGTCTAAAAACGTTTTTAAAAGCCTACCTAAAATGTAGGCATTTAAATATGTTTAAACTTATGCTTATAGAAAAATCATATGCCTCTAATTTTATAAATAACAAGTTAAGCCTATTTAAAAGCATACGTTATGTCTTAAATAGGCTTTGAGACTATAAAGATTACATGTACTTTAATTAAGTAGATTTAATATAAATTAGAAAAATAACAAGAAAAGCCCATGTAAATTTTAAAATGACAATTTGAGCATATGAATATCTAAAAGGATATATTGGGCAAGATGCCTAATCTGTCATTTGCAAATTTAGATGAAAAGACTAAATTATCCTTGGAAGCATTTGAAGAAAAAGTTGGAGAATGAAACTTAGAACGAAGCGGGAAGCGGGAGAAAAAGCAAGAGATTATGTTCCAACTCTCATAGAACATTGCTATGAAAATAGAATTTTGGCCGGCGTTAACAAGAGTAGTAGTCATCATTTCAAATACTCTACCACCAAAACATATCTCAGTTATGATTGAGCTATATTTTCAAAGTAATAGTACTTCATCACTGTTTGTTAGGTTGGTAATTTTTATAACAAATTGCTGCGTATCTGCTTTCTATTTGACCAATCAGTGATTTGATACTTAAATCAATGAGGAGGGGTCAATTAACATGTGCAAATGAATGTGTCACTTGCATGATTATGGGTGATACTTGTCTTTGCTTTGATTGAGCAAATTATTGATATTTTCTTCTCCTATGACAATTTTATGGCCAAGTTCTACCTTACTTGCAATAGTCAACGATATTTTATATGTTTTCTCAATCCTCTTGAAGCTTAATGTGCTTGAATGGAACCACTTATTTCTAAAATTTTATAGACATCCAATACTAACATCGAGCTTGTTATTGTTTTGTCCTTGTAGTTGAATAGTTACTAGGGAAACATGATGTTTCCACTTTCTTTCTATGACTAAACATCCTTTTTTATGCATGTAGGAGATTAAATAATGTGGGTAATTTGGAAAAAGATAAAAGACAAGGTAATTGTGTCTTGCACCATCTTCATAAAATAGTCATACTCTTTTCTTTTCTCTTGAATATTATATGCATTTTCCTATCTCCCTTGTTCTTTATGCAGCTTATTTTTCCCTTATATGGAGTTGGATGTTAAATATTTTGACCTTGGCCTTCCTCATCAGGATGCTACTAATGATAGAGTTACCATTGAAAGTGTTGAAGCTACTCTCAAGTATGTACTCTCATTATTGAAGATTTCTTTGCATATTTTCATTTGTGACTATATATCATTTGAATGTTGCGATCAATGCTATTATGTCTGCTTGGTATCCAATATTTGCTAATTTTCTTATGCTCTTATTGTTGTGATATGTTGGCTTCTTATACCTTTCCTTATCATAATAGTTTCCTGTTAGAAGGCAAGTTTATAGGAAAGATTGTATTCACAAAAATGATTATGGTGGTAGCCATGTTAAAATATACAGTGAGAAAACAAAGAAAGTAAAGAAATAAAGATGCTTTGTTTAGATCAAAAGCTGTTATCGGTTGAGGATATTTTAAAATAAATAAGACATTATAGTTATGCTTGGCAGTAGACACCACATTGTAGAAGATTAAATTATTTGAAGAAAAAACATGTGAGATTACATAGAAATAAAACATGTACTAAATTGTATCTATGGCTCTATATAGTGTATGGTTGTTGGATGTATTTGGATGTATATCAACCTAATTAAGTTGAATTTATTTAAGTTTTCGATGTTATGTCTTTCAATTTTTTTGGTAAGATATGGAGCTATCTTAATTTCTATTTTTTAATAAGCCACCCTATGTGTTGAAGCTTCCTAAATTCACCTTTCAATTCTCATTTTCTTTTTTTCAATTATAACGTGGCAATCAAATGTGCCACTATAACTCTAGGTATTTGCAATTAACTTTATACAGAATGGTGCATGTGTTTCTATTGTCATATCTTTCAAATTAGTAATTCCTTGCATAAATAAATTTCTCATGCAAAGGATTTACTTTTCATAGATGAAACTCATGTTAAGGAATTTGACTTAAAGGAAATATGGAATAGTCCTAATGGCACAATTCAGAACATTTTAAATAGTAACTAATCTTTCTAATGGTTCTTGTAATACTTTTGCATATTCTGAACTATTTAGCTGAGTATCTAGGGAACATTTGACCCTACAGGGATAGTATTTAGAAAGCCAATTATCTGCAGAAACATCCCTCGTCTTGTTTCAGGTTCATAATAAAAGACTAAAATTTACTATGTGAATTATACTTTATGATAGTATATGAGGAGGTCAATCCTTCTATCTTCTAGGTTGGACAAAGACCATTTGCATTGGAAGGCATGCATTTAGAGATCAGTACTGAGCAACTGATACAATAATAAAAGGGAAGGGAAAACTAAAGTTGGTGTTTGGTAAAATATGATTCTAGTCAACAGTTTGTCAAGATTGAATTATTTCAATTTTGATTCAATTATCAACTTGATTAATCAATCTCGCACTAGACAAGTAAACTTATGAAGTTTATCTATACTTTCACAGTACCCAATGGATATGATGAAACAACAGAGTGAAAGATTTATGAATTTACTGGTGTTGGAGGCATAGCTTTATCCATGTATAACACGGATGAGGTTTGCATATGGATAGCACTTATTTTTATTTTTGTCCACAAAATACTCTCATGTCCTTAATATAAGAGCTAATTGACTTTTTTAGATATATTAAGGAAACCAAATAAATAAGAGCTAGTTGATTAATTTGGGTAGATTAAGGAGTATATAATATGAATTCATCTTGAGGGGTTAGGTTTGATTATAATTAACTGATTTATTTGATTTTATTTTTCTACCAAAAAAGTTCTTATATTAAGGACCGGAGGGAGTAATATGGGACTTCATTGGCTATAACTACAATGTATTTAGTATGGAAATAGTCCATTCAAGCTTTTACTGAGGCTTCAATGAATATTGCTTACCAGAAAAGGTGGCCACTTTATCTTAGCACTAAAAATACGATCCTCAAGAAAAATGATGGAAGGTATGATGGTATATTTGTGGTCCATCTTCTTTGTATTTTATTACTCAAGAAGTGTAAATGGGATACGATGGTAGTTTTAGATATTCAAATTATTTTAAGCATTTCCCTCCCGATTATATATATTTGTTTTATCTTTTGGTTATAATAAGTGTTATAACTTCAGTGAAAGCCTATATCTAAGGGAGAGAGTTTTGGATAAAGTGGTATCACACATTCCTTCCGTTAACTTTTCTTGTCTCTTTGCTTTTATGAAGATTCAAGGAAAATTTCTAGGAAGTTTATGACAATCAATAGAGTTCCAAGTTCAAAGTTGAGGGGATATGATCAGATAAGTTTCTTGTCATGCTTATCAAAAACTTTCTGATAAGTTAATTTCTAATACATATTTTTGGCTTTTAGGTATGAAAATTGTCTCATTGATGATATGGTTGCTTATGCACTTAAAAGTGATACAGGCTATGTGGGCCTGCAAGAATTATGATGGTAATCTTCCTTTTCTTTTTTAAATTAGTGTGTTTTGCAATAACAATTTCTTTGAACCCATTCCCAAGGAACTTGGAGGTTTAACCAGATTGGAGTTACTAGATTTAAGACATTGAATTGAAAATTTTGGGTTGAAAAGGGCTTCCATTTTCTCTCAATATCGCTAGAAATTATAATAGAGGATAAGGGTGTGAATTTCTATAGAAATTTCTAGTCTTATTTTTGTTTGTTTAGTTTAACTCTTCCCATCCTGTAACTCGAGTATGAAATAACATGTTAAGTATATTTCATATAATCCCAATGTGCATGAACAAGTTATATGGATTTGTTGCTACACCTATTTATGTTATTTACCATGGAGTGGTTGTCTATGCAGGAGAGACTATGGGGTGCATGTAATGATTTGATTGGCCAAATAGGATTCAAATGTAGCACTTGACTAGGATGACGAACATATTGTAGAGTTTAGACGAAATTTATAGTAGCGGCTAGTAAATCACGAGTTCAACTCAAGGTGAGAATTTGTGTTAAGCCTACTTCCACAAAGCAAGACCACCTCATTGACCAAATGATGTTTCAATTTTTATAATGTCCAACTTTTGTAATGTTAAATTTTTGGAAAGTTTAGCCATTGACCAACTAATATTCAAAGTTAGTCAATCACTTTTTAGTGTTGACTTATGTATTGTTAAACTTTGTAATGACTATGTACATATTTTCCCTTTCGCATTTAAAATAATGGAATTGAAACATATTGCCTTCGGGTTTACAACTTCAACAATGATATTTGCAACTCGTCTAATGAGATTTGCAAGTCTTGTAATAGGGTTTGCAACTCGTCTAATGAGGTTTACAACTTTCATAATAGTAATGTATTGATGGAGATTTAATTTTGTACTGTTATATCCAAAAGTGTAGCTGGTAAGATGGCATATTTCAACTCGTTACTCAATGATTTGATGACAAAGGGATAAAATTACATTTTACTCAATCTGTTATTTGCAAATTTGGGTAAAAAGACTAAATTACCCTTGAAGCATTTGAAGAAAAAATGGGAGAATAAAGCTCAAAACTCAACATATTGCTGAAGGGATTTGTAACTCGTCTAATAGGATTTACAACTTCAATAATGGGATTTAAAACTTCAACAATGACATTTACGACTGAAATTCCTAATGGGATTTGTAACTCCTATAATGAAATTTGCTACTCATCTAATAGAATTTGTAACTTCTACAATGATATTTACAACTTAAATTATAACATATTGCTAATGCGATTTGTAATTCCTATAATGGAATTTGCAACTTCAACAATAATATTTACAACTAGAATTATAACCTCTTATTAATGAGATTTGCAACTCGTCTAATGGGAATTATAACTTGAACAATGGGATTTGCAACTCCTCCAATGACATTTACAACTGAAATCGCAACCTATTGTTAATGACATTTGCAACTCGTCTAATAGGATTTGTAACTTTAATAATGAGATTTATAACTTCAACAATGACATTTACAATTGAAATTGCAACCTATTGCTAATGGGATTTCTAAGTTGTTATAAAGGGCTTTGCAACTTCAACAGTAATATTTACAACTAAATTGTAACCTATTGCTAATAGGATTTGTAGCTCCTGTAATGGCATTTACAATTCGTCTAATGGGTTTACAATTTGAACAATGGGATTTGCAACTCCTGCAATGACATTTACAACTGAAATTGTAACATATTGCTAATGGCATTTGTAACTCGTCTAATAGGATTTGTAACTCTTACAATGACATTTACAACTGAAATTGCAACCTTTTGCTAATAGGATTTACAACTCCTGTAATAAGATTTACAACTTTAACAATAACATTTACAACTAAAATTGGAACATATTACTAATGGAATTTGCAACTCATGTAATAACATTTACAACTTGTCTAATGACATTTGCAACACCTGTAATAGGATAAGGAAAGGTATAAGTAGCCAACATATCACAACAAAAGGAGTATAAGGAAATCAACAAATATTGGATACCAAGCAGACAACGTAGCATTGATCACAGCATTCAAATGACATATACTTAAGAGTGAAAATATCTAAAGAAATCTTCAACAATGAGAGTACATACTTGAGAGTAGCTTCAATACTTTCAACAGTAACTCTATCATTAGTAACATTGTGATGAGGAAGGCCAAGGCCAAAATACTTAATATCCAACTCTAGATAAGGGAAAATAAGCTACAAAAAGAACAAGGGAGAGAGGAAAATGCATATAGTAATCAAGAGAAAAGAAAGGAGTTTGACTATTTCATAAAGATGATGCAAGACACAACTACCTTTTGTCTTTTATCATTTTCCAAATTACCCACGTCATTTTATCTCCTACATGCATAAAAATGATGTTTAATCATAGAAAGAAAGTGGAAACATCATGTTTCCCTAGTAACTATTCAACTACAAGGACAAAACAATAACAAGCTCGGTGTTAGTATTGGCTGTCTATAAAATTTTAGAAATCAGTGGTTCAATTCAAGCATAGTAAACTTCAAGAGGATTAAAAAAAATATAAAATATCGTTAGGACTATTGCAAGTAAGGCAGAACTTGGCCAAAAAATGGTCATAGGATAAGCAAATATCAATAATTTCTCAATCAAAGCAAAGACAAGTAGCGCCCATAATCATGTGAGTAACACATTCATTTGCACATGTTAATTGATCCTTCCTCATTTATTTAAGTATCAAATCACAGATTGTCAAACAGAAAGCAAACAATAGCAATTTGTTATAAAAATTACCAACCTAACGAATAGCAATGAAGCATTGTTGCTTTGAAATCATAGCTCGATCATATCTGAGATATGTTTTGGTGGCAAAGTATTTAACATGACGGCTACTACCCTTGTTAAAGCCAGCCAAAATTCCATTTTTGGAGTAATATTTGATGAGAGTTGGAACCTAATCTCCCACTTCTTTCTCCTTTTTCTCTCACTTCTCGCTTCATTCTGAGTTTTATTCTCAAGCTTTTTCTTCAAATGTTTCCAGGGTAATTTGGTCTTTTCATCCAAATTTACAAAGGAAAAATTGGACCTCTTGACCAATCTGTACTTTTAGAAATTCAGACGCCCAAATTTTCATTTTGAAATTCATATGGGCTTTTTTTGTCTTTTCCCATTTAAATTTACAATAAAATAACAAAATTCCATTTATTATAATATCTCATAAAAGATCAATTATGAGTTTACAATAACATATATAGGACAATTTGTTTATAATAATATAAACAATCCTAAGGATTTATTATGGTCGCACTAAATAATCTTAGACTTCAATATAATTTCTTCTTCATTATATGACTCATACAAAATGAATCAAGTCATTAACATTAAGGAGCATGTTCAATATCTACTAGAAACAAATTTTGACTAGTAATTGGATCAATTCCCTTATTCCAATGATCCATTCTCACCTGTAATATGAGGAAAAGAAAATAATGCTTAATGATAATAGTTGTTTGGGCAAGTATGAATAAGAAAAATCAATCATTTTTTACTATATTTTACCTCTTGCTTTTTCCACATAAACTATGGGAAAGTTTTCTATTAAGATTATTATATTTCATTAGGGCATCACTAAATAAACTCATAGTATTTATTAGGCTTCATCGAATAACACAAATAAGGATAGGGTAAGTGAGCTAGTAGGAGAGGTGAACGAATGATGAATAAAAGGGTTAAACTTACAAGTAAATGATGGAATGTTAAATTTAAGGTTAAAATTAAGTTAGTAATTTTATAAAATTAATTTAGATTATATTATATAAATAGTGCAAGTTAAAAAAAAAAAAAGCTAAATAGCACAAGTTTGTAAGTTGGTAGGCTTGACCTTATAAAAGTAGGCCTGACTTGTTTACATAAATAAGCTTGGCAACAAGCTTGAGCTTAAGCCTAGTTTATTTAGCTAAGGTAAATGTAACATCACAACTTTTTATTATATGTATAAGACTGATAGTTGAAAAATGTTAAGAAGGAATTAGGATGATAAGTAGAAGAAAAGGCAATGATTGGGTAAGATGTAAGTCAAAGAAAGAGAGAAGGAATTAAGTTATAAAGCTAAAGGGACTAAACTGCAAAAAGTTAAAGTTCAGGGATTAAACTATAAATAATGAAAGACAGGGACTAAATTGCAAATAGTAGAAAGTTCAAAGACCTAAATAGAGTTTTGAGATTGCAAGGACCAAATTGGAATTTCAAACTTGGTAGAAGTGACTAAAATAGAATTTGGCAATTTCAGAGATTAAAGTGTATTTTTTTCAAATTCAAGGGCAAAAGCGTAATTATGGAATGCTAAGCCAGAACAGGGCTAAAATTGCTTGAACCAAATTTTACCAGTAAATAAAGGATAGAATTCGGGCTAGACATATCTCTTAGAATTTTGATTTAAAGTCTCAATAAATTGATATTAATTTTTAAAGTATAGAAATTAGTATAATACCTTCTTGACCTCAAAATAAGATGAAATTGTGTACTAAATTTGTATAATTAATATAAGAATGTGAGGTGTCCTTGTGGGACCCACATCCCCTCCACGTAGGTCAAGATTGGGAAAGAAGCATTATCTCATGTATTGATTTGTATTAAAATAATATAAGATTAAGTTCATTATGATTTAGTGTAATTAATCAAAAACAACCAATGAGAGGAAGGATTACGACATTGTAATAACTAGTAATTGCAAGGGTGGATTAGTTCCAAGAACTCTAAAAAATCTCTATAAATACCTCCCTCCATTCCTTCATATGGCTCTAAACATAGAAGGGAAACACTTGAGGATTTAAAACTCAACCAAGCATAAAGAAGAGACAAGGCACATTGATTAAAAAATATCAAGGTTTAACGTAAGCAAACTTCCTAATCTTTCTATATATATTTTGGAAGATTGAAACCTAGGTTCTAATGATTAGAAAGTGGATTATTATATTAGAACCATGGCTGGCTAAATCTGGATAGAAAAGAAGAAAGAAGAAAAGCAAGTTAGAACTATGAAATATTAACATAGATACACTTGGATTGTTGGTTATTGCTTGAATTAATTGTGTAATCCTTGTAATCCTAACTTATGTAACCTTTTGGCCTAGGATAGAAATAAAGGAAAAAGGTTGAACTTCAATGATCTAATACTTCTTTTGAATTTAAATGATGTTTTGTGTAGGATTGAATAAGACCGGAACCTTAGAAATATTACAATTGAGAAAGGGGGAATTTGAAACCCTCTCTATTATTGTTCATGTGTATGAGCAGTGATAATAATTTTATGATTTTGATATTTTCAATGGATTTAAAATGCAATATTATGTCGGGTTAAGTAAGATCAAAGTCTTGGAAGCATTGGAATTGAAAAGAGTTATTTTTGAAAAGTTGTATGCATTGCTTCTATTTATGTTCAGACCTAAAGGAAACATTGAAATTTTAAAATTATGAATGCATATTTGGATTCCTTGGATAAAATTGTGTGGGATATATTCAAGGAATAAATTAATTTAAAGGACAAGGCAATTGACCACAAATAAAGAAAGTTAGGAGTTTGTCAGTTTCGAAGAATGAAACTAAGTTTTAGGAGTTTATCGGTTTTGAAGAATGAAACTAATTTATTGAGTTAGGTTTAAAGCTGAATTAGTATGGATTGTAATAAGTGAATTATTCTACCATGATTAGGCTTTTAAATTTTTGAAACAGGAGATGAAAAGCCAAGAAAGAAAAGGTTAAAGGAGAGCTATTTCTGGTAGTAAACTTACCAAACATGTATACTTTGCTTGCTTGAATGTTTATGTGATGGTTGCTTATTTTGATCATGTGAAGCACGTATGATTGAGTTATGCTCTATTTATTTTTATGCTATATGCTCTATTTATTTTTATGTTATGGTCATATGTTATAATTTAAGGAACATGGAAGTATGTATAGATATCATTATACAAGCATGATCATTAAGCATACACACAATAACATCAAGCACTGAGTTGCATACATTATTTGCTTTCCATTTTCTACTGAGATTTCCCTAGAAATCTCATCCCTATCCATTATACAAACATAACAACAAGACCACTTATGGAAGTAAGGAAGAAGAATGAAGAAGTTATGATGCATAGATACTTTGTTGTATATGAGACTTTTTATGAAAGTATATATTGTGTATTAAGTACAATATTTCAGTTATGGTGATGTTTTGTTGAGACTTAGGAAAAATAGTTAACCTTTGGATAAATGTATGATAATTTACATGATGATAATAGACATGTTTAACTTCATTTTGGTAATAAGAATACTTTATTTTAATATTTATACAAGGAGAATGAATTTTTGAAAGTCAGGGAACAAAATTGGAAACTGTGAAAATGACCAAATGAAAAGTAATTGACCATACAAATAATCTATTAATTCGCCTAGGGTTTAGTTAGATTCATATTTTTCCTTTAAAGAAGCTTATGTTATCTTCACTAGCAACTTGAACCACTTCATTTCGATTTTTTAGAATTAATTATGAATTTTTGAAGTTGAGTCGCCTTTCTAGAATTTTACCAAAAGAATAGTAACTCATGGTCATAAATTCTAGATTATACAATTTGACTTCATTGATCATATAAGTGGTTCCATATACTATTGTTTGGTCCCTAAGATGTAAGAAAGTAAGGTGTTACACTTTTGGTATCGCAGCAAAAGGTTCTGGCCAGGTTTAGGTTAGAAATTGCTCTAATTTATATAGTTTACTTATCTTATATAAGTGAGTTATTCATTTAAGTTAGTTTTTGTAGGGATAGATAATGGTTGTTTATAAGCAGAACTCTATTCCCTCAGTAAACCATGGTAATTCCTTTCCTAAGGAAGTATGTGAGAAAGACCTAGACCTCTAGACTACTTTATTAGAGGATGAATTCCCCTATACTGAGTAGTCACATTTAGAACAGTCAAGGCATTCTTCTAAAAGCCCAAACATGTAGCTGGGAGAGCTTCTCCTAACTATGTTTAGTCAGGTATTTATCCTCAGCCAGATTATAGTGTTCTTCCTATAGTTCTAATAAATGGGTATGGTAATTGATATCCTAAAATGATATGTCTAGAGGAGTTTATTTTAGATAATGATATTTTCTTAGATTGGGTTTGCCCAGACCCAAAGTTCTAACCATGGTGTCCAGTAGAGTCACCCCTTTATCATCCAAACCCTAGCCCATATGATTTTATTGACTTTCATCAGTTTGACATCCCTAATTCAAGTAGGCCATTACTTCTGACATTCTACATTCCTAAAACTGAGCAAGCATAACCAAGTAAGATGAGTCCTGGGGAATATTTCCTTCATTAGGAGGAAGGTGTTGATGACTGGATGGGAGTCAAGAAAGCTGTGGAAAGTGAACTGTTAGAGTTGGGAAATGGATTAGATAGAAGCTAGAATCAAGACTAGACAATATATCTAGATTTTCTGTATGCATGTCAAGACTTTACCTTCGTTATGAAAGTTTAGGCACTAATCTTGATCGAGTATACGCTATAACAGAGTGGGATGAGCTTATGGTGAGCCAAATACTTCCGTATAAAATGATATGGTAGTCAAGTTTCAGGGAGTACATTGAGCACAACCTTCCAAGCAATATTCAGGAATGGATTCATAGTGTAGAGCAATAGGTGTGACTAGTTCTTCCTAAAAAGAGGACCTGAGTTAGAAGGTTCAGACTTGTTTAGGAGTTTAATTAAAATAAGAACTAGGGTGTTAGTGTATATTATGTGATGTTGATATACTTAGTATGTTTTACATGAGGCAACTACTTATAATTGTTCTGTATATGTATGTGATATGTGAACATGACTTGCTAATGTATATGAACACTGTTCCATTGTATGTATAAATATTTGATAATAAATAAAGGAAAGTTATTATAAATACATTTGATTATGTTTTCTCAATTATAGACTATGGGAAATAGAGACAATGGTTAACACCCGTATAACAATTAGACCCTATGTTGCAGAGCCCCATAATGAGGGGACTAGCAACCATGCAAACCCTGTACAAATTATCATGGATAGGCTAGAGCAACAACAACAGGTAATAGATGAAATATGAGAGTCGCAAGCACATCAAGAGCATGAAAGAAATACTGCTATAGTAGTAGCAGTTGTAGCTGATTTACGATGAACAGAATGAGTCATCGAGGAACCGCAATCTAGCTAAAGCCACACTGGAATTGGATTGGATAAACAATAGGGATATACAGTGGAACAAGAAAATATACAAACATGGGTAGAATGATTCTATAGGCACAATCCACATGCATTTGAGGGAGTCTTTGATGTTCAAACTACAGAGGATTGGGTAAATCGTTTAGAAATTTTTTTAGGTTCTCAATTGTCTTTCAAAGTAAAAGGCGCAAACAGCTATAGATAACCTAGAAAAAGACGCTAACCGGTTGGTGGAGAAATATAGAGATTATCCTGTGAGTAAGAAATACCCCTCATACATGGGGAAATCTTTCTCAAATAATTCTATGACAAGTATTTTCCTCAATCTGTATGGGATGAGCGCGAGAATGAGTTCTTGATGTTAAGACAGGGTGAGAAGGAACCTTTTGATGACTACTTAGCCAAGTTCATCTGCCTTTCTCGCTATTATACATATCTTAATCACATGAGCGATGAGAGATGGTCGACAAAGAAATTGACTAGAGAACTTAATTATTTACTAATAGAAAGGATTTTTTCTAGACAAATACAAAGATTTAATGAAGCAGTTGAAGCATGTAGAATTACAGAGAATAATCTACCATACTCTAAAGGGATAAAGGTTACTCTAAAAGATGAACATATTACAGTACCTCTAATCAGAATGGTTCTAGAAGAGCTGTCAACCTCAGCAGGTGGTAATAGGAAGTAATTTAGATCAGGTTCAGGACAGAGAGCTACTACTAATAAAGGTAGGTCAGGAAGAGGCAACATGCAACCAAGGCAGAACAACTGTGAAATATATGGTAGGAACCATAGAGGTAGGCCTTATTTAGCAAGTCAAGGGGTTTGTTATAGATGTGGCAAGCTAGGATATTATGCCAAGGAGTGCCTATAAAATGCCATAGGTGACAGATCTCAACACTAAGAAAGAGTATTTGCCCTAAATAAGGAAGAGGCAATAAAGTCACCTGAGCTGATTCAAGGTATGAATTGAATTACATTCATGCTCTACTCTCATTGGCATAAGAACAATTACATATTTAAATTGTATGTTTGACATGCACACTCTATGTTACTCTAGACCTAATATGTTGCACTTGTATGTTATGGAAATGATTATTATCCTGAGAAGACAAGTATGAGTAGAACATATAAAAGTAGAGAAAGAAATAGATAAGATAGCCAATCCTAATTAATTCCTATGAAATTAGGATTGATTTTAAGATAAAAAAATAAGAGTTTGCAATCAATTCAACAAAGAGATAAAGCAAAAAAGTTGCAAGAATGTTAAATTAGAAAGATATTAGATGCATACCCATAGACATATGATTACAATACTCAGGATAGATGATTTCACTAAAGATATGACATATAAATGATGTACCATGAACATGCAATGAAATGAGATATAGTTATAAAAGTAATGATGCAATTATAACAGAGAGAGCATCATCTATGTAATGAATGATATTACTCATGAAATAGTACCATATTGTTGTTGATATAGAATCATTTTAAAGAGATGGACAATGCACCTCAATATAGAGTCGTGTCTACCAGATGAGATGAGAAAATTCTTCAGTTGCTCTGCGCAGAGCCATAAAAAAGAATAATGCTATGAAAAACTCAGCAAATATTGAGCGAGAGTCATAGAAAGAAAGTAAAGTTATGATTAGAAAGATAAAAATGATATGAGAAACTCCTAAGTGATGAGAAAATGAGTAAAGTTTAGATAGATAATAGTATTTTTTATAAATTGTCTTGGGAAACTATCAGTTGAGTTATCAATAAGTGAAAGTAGTTATCCTAATGACTTAGTCTGTTAGTTTTGAATCTTCTAGGAAATTGTGATATGTTTCTAATATAGTTTTCACCAAAAAATATTTTGAGATTTGATAAATCCTGAAAAAGACTTAGGGCGATTATGGGTGATTCCAAATCAACCTAGCTTAAGGGAAAGAAGAAGGTAAATAATGAAAATTGGTGACAACATAGTGTTTCTCTAGGAAGATGATTACCAAGGATGAGATTAAGGCATAAAATCTTCACAAGTTATTTAACTCATACAAAGAGAGTACCCATGATATTTTTCTTGGATAAATCTTACTATATAGACTATACTTAGGATTTTCTTACACAAGGAAGGAGTTTTAGATAATAATTAATTTTTTTCT
Organism: Leucaena leucocephala; assembly: GCA_037074615.1. Classification (NCBI taxonomy): domain Eukaryota; kingdom Viridiplantae; phylum Streptophyta; class Magnoliopsida; order Fabales; family Fabaceae; genus Leucaena; species Leucaena leucocephala. The sequence goes on from CM073534.1 coordinate 6,093,455, forward strand.
TAGTCTTGAGTACAAAATAATTATAAGCCTATACGAAACATTCCTGAAAAAGAGAAAAGAAAATCCCATATAAACTTAGAAGGGACCAGATGTAAGCAGGTAAATCCCTAAAAGGAGACTAAAGAGAATAAGAGTTGTATATACCCGATAAAGAGTAAAGAAAGAGGGTTTAAGGCAATATAATAGAAGAATGTGATTATCTAAACAGGGATAGGCAATTACCTATGGCCTTACAAATGATAATCAAGTGTTAACCCATCAGTATACAATAGTTAAACGTGCTCGTGCAAGGGTAGCATAATGATGAGTGACCACTAGGAAGTTAATATAAACACCTAGAGAAATAAGAAGTGAGAAATCAAAACCATTATGTTAAATCCAAAGAAAAGACTTAAGAGGAAAGATTCAGAGTAGTACAAGAGTAGAATCCTCCTAAGAGACTAATTGAATGATAAGTCAAAAAGGATATTAGACTTATAGTATCTCGGATATGCAATGAGATACGTAATGAGAAGTATAGTGAGAAGTGAAATGAATGACAGAAACCCCATAATTTCATCAAATTTCTAAAGGGTTATGTATGAAAGAAATGGATGCTACTCACAAGTCTAATATAGTGAATCATTCATAGATGGATGGATACATATAGGTGAGAGAATAACATAAATAAGCATATTTCGACTTAGATTGAATTTGACCAAGAAGAAGGGAGTAACAATTTGAGAAAGGCATGAGTTCAGCGAATGCTAAGGAAATTCTGCCAGATTAAGATAAGAAATGCAATTATCAAAGATATCCCTGAACCTTAGTCACAAAACAAAAAGGATATAAAGAAAAGGCATGTCCAATGTTACTTGACTAAGGTGCTATTTAAATTTTCTAGAACAAAATTTATTTTAAAGGGGTACAAATGTAACATCTCATATTTTCCCTATCTGTATAAAACTGATAGAGAAAAATGTTAAGAAGGAATTGAAATGATAAGTAGAAGAAAAGACAATGATTGGGTAAGATTTAAGTCAAAGAAAGATATAAGGTATTAAGTTATAAAGCTAAAGGGATTAAACTATAAATAGTTAAAGTTCATGGACTAAACTATAAATAGTAAAAAGTTCAAGGACCTAAATAGATTTTTAAGATTTTAAGGACCAAATTAAAATTTCAAAATTGATAAAAAGGGACTAAAATAGAATTTGGCAATTTTAAGGACTAAAGTGCAACTTTGTCAAATTCAAGGGCAAAAGCGTAATTATAGAAAGTTGAGCCGAAAAGGCCTAAAATTGCCCAAAAATATTTTGGTCCCAAATTTTACTAGTAAATAAAGGATAGAATTTGGGCCAGAAATATCTCTCAGAATTCTGATTTAAGGTCCCGATAAATTGATATTAATTTCTAAAGTCTGAAAATTAGTATAATATCTTTCATACCTCATAATCAGATAAAATTTTGTAGTAAATTATTATCATTAGTATAAGAATTTATAAAACTAATAGAAGTCAAAAACGAGTCTTGTAGAATTAATTATAAAATTTAAGGTAAAATCAGACACCGATAAAGGATTTAAAGAAAATGTATGAAATTTTTATCAGGACTTTTGGGTCTTAGAAAATTATAAAACTTTTTAAGAAATTTATTTTATATTAGAATGCATTTCTAAAAATAGCAGAACTATTAAAAGAGGTTTTTGGAATTTATTTCAAAATTAGGGTACTTTAAGAATATCGGTATAAAGAAAGTCACTTTGGAATTGTGTTAATTAGCAATTGGACCCAAGAAAGACCCAATAATGGCATCCTATGCAAACCCAATAGGCTCAAGATAAAGTCTTGGAGCTCAATTCAGTTTTGGATATTTTTAAAAAAAGAGAAACTTCAAGAGCATGTGAAGTGTCCTTATGGGAACCACATTCCCTCCACATAGCACCAAGAATGGGAAAGAAGCATTATCCCATGTGTTGATTTACATTAAAATAATATAATAATTAATTTAATGATGATTAAGTGTAATTAATTTAAAAATAATCAATGAGAGGATAGATTAAGTCATTATAATAATTACCAATTGTAAGGGTGGATTAGGCCCAAGAACTCTAAAACTTCTCTATAAATACCTCATTGCATTCCTTCATATGGTGCCAAACATAGAGGGGAAACTCTTGAGGATTTAAAACTCAACAAAGCATAAAGAAGAGACAAAGTACTTTAATTCAAAGCAATGAGGGTTTAAGATAAGCAATCTTCCTAATCTTTCTATATGTGTTTTAGAAGATTAAAACCTAGGTTCTAGTGGTTAAAAAATATAGATTATTGTCATAGAACCATGGCTAGCTGAATCTGGACAGAAAATAAGAAAGAAGAAAAGCAAATTAAAACTATGAAATATTAACTTAGATAGACTTGGATTTTTGGTTATTGCTTGAATTAATAGTCTAATCCTTGTAATCCTAACTTACGTAACCTTTCGGCCTAGGACATAACTGAAGGAAGAAGGTTTAATTTCAATGATCTAATATTTCCATTGAATTTAAATGATGATTTTGTGTATGATTGAATAAGATTAGAACTTTAGAAATATTGAAATTAAGAAAGAGAGAATTTGAAACCCTCTTTGTTACTATTCATGCGTACGAGCAATGATAAGAATTTTATTATTTTGATATTTTCAATATATTAAAAATGCAAAATTGTGTTGGGTTAAGTAAGATAAAAGTCTTGGAAGTATTAAAATTGAAAAGAGAAATTTTTGAAAAGTTGTATGCATTGTTTCTGTTTCTGTCTAGACCTAAAAGAAATATTGGAATTTTGAAATTCTAAATCTATATTTATATTCCTTGGATAAAATTTTGTGGGATATAGTCAAGGCATAAATTAATTCAAAGGACAAGACAATTGACCACAAATGAAGAAATTTAGGAGTTTATCGATTTCAAAGAATGAAACTAAGTTATTGAGTTATGTTCAAAGCTGAATTAATATGGATTGTAATAAGTGAATTACTCTACCATGATTAGGATTTGACATTTGTGAAAGAGGATACAAAAAGAAAAATAAAGAAAAGGTTAAAGGAGAGCTATTTCAAGGTAATAAACTTACCAAACTTATATGCTTTGCTTGATTGAAGGTTTATGTGATGGTTACTTTGATTATATAAAGCATGTGTGATTGAGTTATGATATGTTTCTTTTTATGTTATAGACATATGTTATAATTTAAGGAACATGGAAGCATGTATATATATCATTATGTAAGCAAAATCATTAAACATACACATAGTAACATCCAGCATTGAGTTGCATACATTGTTTAGTTTCTGTTTGCTACTGAGACTTTTCCAAAAATCTCACCCCTATCCATTATACAAACATAACAATAGAACCATCTTATGGAAGCAAGGGAGAAGAATGAAGAAGTTATGATGCATAGATACTTTGTTGTATATGAGACCTTTTATGAAATTATGTATTGTGTATTAAGTACAACATTTCAGTTCTGGTGATGTTCTGTTGAGACTTAGAAAAAATAGTTAACCTTTGGCTAAATGTACGAGAATTTACATGATGATAATAGATATGTTGAACTTCTTTTTGGTACTAAGAATGTCTTATTTTGATATTTGTACAAGGAGACCGAATTTTTTAAAGTTAGGGAGCCAAATCTAGAAACTATAAAACTTACTAAATGAATAGTAATCTACCACGCAATACTGTATTAATTGGCCCAATGTTTGGTCATATTCATATTTTTTTCTTTAAAAAGGCTTATGTTATCTTCGCGTAGCAACTTGAAGAACTTTATTTTGATTTTTATAGAGTTAAATATGAATTTTTGAAGTTGAGTAACCTATCTGAAATTTTATTAAATAAACAGTAACTCATGGTCATAAATTCTGGATTGTGCAATTTGACTTTATTGATCATATAAGTGTTCCATATGCTATTGTTTGTCTCCTAAAACGTAAGAAAATAAGATGTTACTATAAACAGGTTAGGTCATAGGGCCCTTCGTAACATCTTAAAATGATTGTTAATAGAAAGGTTTATTGAGTGTTGTTTTGTCTTTCTCTAGCTTTTTTCAGCTGACTTCATACTATTTGATTTTCTTTTCTCAATAGCGCTATAATAACTTTTTTTATACATATCTAAATTGTCTCAAATGATTGTTTACTATTTTTTTCTTCAATAGACGTTATCCAATTACCAAATGTTTATCATATATGTTTATTATAAATATTAGTTTTTCTTATAAAATTATACATTCATTTCAAAATCCTCATCTCTCCTACCCAATTTTACATTCTTATTATCTTTTTAAAACTCAATATTTACTATCATATAACATTGTTAGTCTTACAATAATTCCATTAAACTTTTTTTAACTTATTAAATACTTTCCAATCCAAATATTCTCGCTAGCCTTGGTGAAAGGAAAATTAAAAAGAGAATTTGATTCTAAGTCATATAAAGTCGTTGACTATTTCCGGTTTGTTAACTTTTTTTCTTTCTTGAACGAATGTTAACTTGTATCTTTAAAGTTTATATATGGATGTCCATGGATTAAAGGAATGTCATATCTACTTCTTCATTAGACACAATCACATAAATAGTGAGTTATATTTGTTAAGTTTATAATAAGTGTTATCTATTTTCATAAATTTTATATTTTATTTAAAGTAATATGAATAATAAATAGTAAAATTTTGAATAAATATTATTTTTCTAATTTAAGATGCAATTAAATTTTTGAACCATACTTAAGTCAAAATTTGAAAATCATCATTTGGGTATTTTGATCATTTCACGCTAATTCTGCAAATGCCAGAACCTCTAGGTCATTTGGAAATTTTAGAATCTCAAGCTAGCATTTGCTAATTTTCAAAGTCTTAATGGGGATTTCCCCAAAAGAATAACAAACAAACAAAATTGACAAGTGAAATTAGGTATAATAAAATAAGTCGCTATATATTCACACTTGTTTTACATAGATTTATATAATTTATTATAGGACTTTCAATTTTTTAAATAAAAAAATAGTAAAAAGGTACATTTGATCCTATAATTTGTATAATATTTTAATTAGTTTAATCCTTTAATTTTATAAAGTATCTCATTTAATTCTAACACTGTTTGTCTCAATTAATTTTTTAACAATTGTTGTTATTTTAAAAAATAAATTTAATGCGTTAGTATTTAAAACTATTTTGTCAGCATTTAAAATTTTGGTATCAATATTTTTTGTTAACAATATTTGTGTTTAGTTTGAAATGATATTCAAACTTTGGCTAGTCTTTAAAGTGCTAAGTGTCTTTTGGATCTACTGATTTTAGTTTTCTATTTTCTTTGTTTAAGTTGTTGGGTTAGTATTTATGCTCCTCTTTTATAATGTGTTTATGCTTTTAGATTTTGTAAGTCCAATTGATCTAGGATGAATTGGAGGTCTTATATGTATCATTTTATCTTTTAATTAAAAAATTGTCTTTTATATAAAAAATGATATTATGGATAAAAGACTAAAAGTACTCGTTATTAATAGATAAAAATAAAATTTTATCTAAAGTTAAAACACTAAAAGATGCACTTTTATCTGAAAATTCTTTTGGGGGGAAATATGAGTGTAAATCCAAACAATATATCATGGTAAAAGCTCAATCTCCGTTGCATTACACTGCTGAGCAAATAATAATAATAATAATAATAATAATAATAATAATATGTTTCATACTTTGTGCATAACATGGCTTTATAATTTTTATAATAATTATTTCAAGTTTATATGTACTTAAAAAAATTATTTAAAAAATAAAAAATTATTTAACTTTTATTTAGACCAAAATTAAAAAATAACAATTTATTTTTTTAAAGGTCATTGGTTTCTTTTATTTTTAGTAAATCGTGATAAACAAAAAGATAAAAATAGGTTAGCAAGTCTGATTTAAGAAAGATAATGTTTTTAAATTATTATTATTATTCGCTTTTAATTTAATGAGTATGATTGAATCATTTCGATGATTGAGATAAATATGTATTGATGGGTAAAATAGGCATGTGAAGGGCACCAAGATGGAATTAAAAAAAGCTAACGGCTTGTTTGGACGTCTGAAAAATGACTTTGACTTTTATAAAAGTCAGTTTTGACATGGCAGCCATGCGAAACACACTCTTAATCAAATAAATAGTAACGTGTTCACCCACATACTATCTACAAAGCCTTTAGCCTATGAGCATGAGACTGTTACATAAATTAGCAAGAACCTAATGATGAAAGTCTAAACCCACTGTTGCTTAAAATGTTAACCAGCTTTACCATGTAAGGAAGAGAATATAAATTCAAATTCTAAAAAAAGTAATTGCTAAGATAGATGAAAACACTTTACATTCTAAGCTTCAAAAATGATTATAATATTGATTGAATAAAAAAAGGATAGAAAGTATAAAATCATAAACTCTTGTTGATCAAAAACGAAAAAGCTTAAACACTATATTTACATATGATTGCTCTAAGAGGTAAGCTAGTTAGTATAATTGTTCACTTTTATAATGTATGATCAAAAGTGACGCAAGTTCTCATTCTAACTAATAAATAGATTATTCAAAAAGTGTTAGCAACGGAAGGGTTTTAGGATTTTTTTAATTAAAGGATAGACATTAAAAGTCTAATGTTATAAGCGAGATTGAACCTATTATGACCCTCCACTTATAGAGGAGGTTTCATGCCACTAAGCTACAAGTTCACTAGTCTCCACACTCTGACTAAATTATTTATTCACACCAACTCTTTTAATGCAAGTTCTCAATCCAACTAATAAACAGATGATTCAAAAAATGTTAGCAATAGAAGAGTCTTAAGATTTTTTTTAATTAAGGGGCAAATAAAGGTTGATGTTAAAAGCGAGATCAAATCTATTATAACCCCACTTACAAAGGATCTTTCATGCCGTTAAGCTACAAGGTCACTAGCCTCAACACTAATGGTTTAGAGAAGGAGATAGAGGAACCATTTTTGAAAGAAGTGGAAGACCCAGTAAGGAACTTTCTAAAGTTTACTTCTTTAGGAAGGTTCAAGAAAAGGATGTATCGTGCATGGCGAAAGGCTCTTATTGTCAAGTTACTAGATAGGAATATTGGTCATAAAGCTTTATACACGAGATTGCAGGCATTATGGGCAAAGAGAGGGTTGATCTCTCTCATCAATGTGGGCAATGGATTCTACGTGGTGAAACTTACAAATAGAGAGGATTATTTCAATGCACTTACCGGGGGTCCTTGGATAATCTATGATCATTATCTCACTATCAGGCCTTAGGAGCCTAGATACATTGATAAAGTTGCGGTTTGGGTGATATTGCCTAAAGTTGCATTAGAATACTATGAAGAGGAAGCCTTAACATTAATTGGAAATAGGATAGGGAAAACCATTAAGGTGGACATGAATACTTCATGTCAGCTCAAGGGTCATTATGCACGCATATATGTATTGGTGGACTTAGGTAAACAACTTATGTCTAGATTTTCATTGGACAGAGAGGACTATTACATCTAATATGAAAGGCTTCATATGTTGTGTACTCATTGTGGAGTTTATGAACATATAACTGAGGTTACAAATGATGTGGTATTTGAAGCAGATAAGGAAAGGGCTTCTAGAAGCATACAAGAACAGTGTTATGCAGTTCAAAAGGCTCGACAACAAAGGAAATTAAAGGAGATAGGGTGACCTGAGGTAGCCAAAAAGTTTGGGTTCAAGGTTTAGGTACTGACAGACATGGTGGAGCAAATAAGGGGTGCCGGAGTTGGTGGAAAGGAAAGCAAGGAGGATGGAAGTGGCAAGGAACTATAACCATTAATAACTAAAACTGATTGAAAATGACAAGCTACAGATGGAAGGAAAAATGAGATCAATGTCAATAATTTTGGAATTATAAAAGGTATGGATGGACCAACGAGAAACACATGGGAGTAAGAATGCATGAACAAAATGGACCTAAGAGGAATGAGAAGATGACAAGGGATATGATAAGGAGAGAGAAGGACAGTGGGAACATAACGAGGCTAACGTTGGGGACAATTAATGAGGAGAGACATAAAGGTAGAGAGGGAAGTGTGTATGGGGAAGCTGATATAGGGATAGTGGATATTGGGCCTCAAGACATGATAGGTCGAGAAACTGTACAAGAGAGGAGTAGGAGGATTAGAGTGACATGTATGGATGATGGGCCTGATGGAATTATGGACTTAATTGATGACATGATGGGCTGAGATAAAGTCTAGGAGATACAGACAACTAATTTTAAAAAAAATGTCAGAATGCAAGTAGATTTGGACCCTAGAGACATGAATATTGGGCCTTCTAGTGAGTAGTAAATAGTGTAGTTAACTAAGGATCAAACTAAATTTGGGTTGATGGATATAAGCCCAATGCCTTTAGTTACTGAAAACATGGAGGACAATGAATGGGTACTAGTTCCAAAGACCCAGTCCATGAATGGGTCTAAATTGGGCCTATAGGTTTGGATCTAGGCTATGATTTTTTATAGTTATTATGGAAAGTCTTTTATATTCGAATACAAGAGGGCCATGTGCTAATAGGCTTCCTAGAAATCTAAAGATGGCGTGCAGTGGCCCAAAGCCAAGTCTTATTATTTTGATTGAAACTAAATGTGATAGGGAAGCTTATTTTCAATTTCTACATTCATGGGGCTTCAACTTTTTTAAAGTAATTCCTAGTTCAGGTTGTCTAGAGGATTAGTAGCAACCTGGAAGAGTGATGTTATCAAAGCTTTAGTGTTAATTGAAAATGTTAGATCCAACATTTTGAAGATGACAAATAATTGATAAAAGGACTTTAAAAGATTTTAGAAAGTATTTCCTTAAATTGATAAAGAATATTTATCAATAAACTTATCTATATGGTAGTTATTCGATAAATGAGAAAGTGAAGGAAAATATGTTTTCAGAAAGGCATTTATCGATGACCTATTCGATAAGGTTTCTTATCAATAAAGACTTCGATAAATCAATCATATTTAATTGAGAAAATTCTGAGTCACATTATTCTTAAAACTAAAAGTATTCGAAGCTCTATTCGATAAGTGGATTTATCGAATAAGCCGTCAATAAATATTTCACATATTCAGCTTTGAGAAAAGAATTTTATGAAAAGTTTGATAGAATAGTTGATCAAATAATGGATTTATCGAGAAGATATTCGATCAATCATATCAATTTTTCAAATAAGCTATTTGGTCTTCAAATACTCATTTATCGAAATACTATTAGATAAAGGGATTTATCGAAATACTATTAGATAACACTTCAATAAATAAGGATAAGTTTCTAAGTTTTTCAAAAGCACTGATAAATTATTTTTCATATATTGTACCACTTTACTTTTGATATTATATTTTGCAAAACCTTATGATCAGAAATTTGGAAAGTTTAAAATTTTAAAATCTGATCATTGAAAATATTTTAAAGCAGTCTAGATCTGTGATTTGAAGTTTCTGAATTGGAGTATTGTGGGAAAATCCTTATGTGAGTTTGTGAAAATTGCGTTGGAGAAAGGGTCTATTGAGACTAATGTAAATAAGACGTTGATCTCTCTTATACTGAAAAGGGAACATCCTGAAGTGATTAGTCATTTTAGACCTATTATTTTGTGTACTGTGCACTATAAATGCATCACTAAGTTGATTGTTAGCAGATTGAGGAATATTATGGATAAACTTGTTTCTCCTTTTCAATCAAGTTTTATAAAGGGAAAGCACATAGAACACAACATCATAGTTGGCTAAGAAGTTATGCATATAATGAAAAATGCTAGAGGAAAAACTTGTTTAATGGCTTTGAAGATTGATCTAGAGAAGGCATATGATCGTATTCGATGGGATTTTCTCCAACAGGTTCTCTTTGATGTTGGTTTGGACCCTATCCTCATGAAATTTATCATGGCTTGTGTTACATTTGTATCATATAATGTGTTATGGAATGGTCATATCTCACCATTGTTGTTTATTTTTTGTGTAAACAAATTATCTCATTTAATTAGTGATGCAGTGAAGAAGGCCATTGGAAACCAATTCGAATTCATATTATGTTTGTAGATGACATTCATCTTTTTGAAGTGGCTACTATAAAACAAGCTAAATGTATGATGAATTACCTGGATAATTTCTACTTAGCATCAAGGGAAAAACTTAGTAAGAGCAAATGTTCAATCTTCTTTTCTCCGAAGGTGCATGTCAATAGAAGAAGAAAGATAAGCAACATTATAGGAATGAAGGTTTCAGTTGATATAGGGAAGTATCTGGATTTTTCATTCATCAGAGGGAGGAAGCCAATAGATTCTTTTTAGTACATCAGCGATAGAGTAAAGTCGAAACTAGGGCAGCTTGGAAAGAGAATACCCTCTTAGTGGCTGGCAGGATCACCCTAGCTAAATCAGTTATGAGTTATATACTGATGTATCTTATGCTTGTTTCTAAAATACCAAGTTCAATCTATTAGGAAGTGAAGAGGTTGCAAAGAAATTTTATTTGGGGGAATAACCAAAGTTGTCATGGATTTCATCCAATTAGATGAGATTAAATTGTTAGGCCTAAGTTATATGGTGGCCTTGGATTTAAGAAATAATCATACTTTAATCTGCTTGTGGAGCCAAAATATCTTGGAACCTAGTTAATGGTGCAAAATGCCTGTGGGTAGATGTGCTCTTACATAAGTACATGCTAAGGAATAAAGACAACCTTTTCGATGTGAGGAAAGGAGATTATCACTATGGAAATTCATTTCCCAACAGAAATACATAGTAAATTTAGGGACAATATGTCATTAGAAATGGGCAATTGGTGAATTTCTTTACTGATAATTGGTTGTTCCCTAATATAAAATTGAAGGAATTATGTCTCTAACCACTTACAAGTGAAGAAGAAAATAACAAAGTAGTGGATTTGACTTATTCAGGGACTTGGGACTTTTAAAAACTTGCTGTTCTTCTACCAAGTAATGCTTTCTAGAGGTTGATAAGCATGATACCACCGATGGCAAAGGTGGGCAATGATGTTATGGTATGGAATACTACCAATGAAGGTATTTTTATTATTAAAAGTGCATAGTTTTTAATTGAGTCTTAATCTGTCAATACATATAGTTCTATTTATAAATATATCTAGAAGTGGAAGGGTGTTGAGCTTATTCATGTCTTCATATGGATAACATTTAATAATCGCCTTTTAACTAATGCTTGGAAAAGCAAATGGTCATCAACTGGTGCAATTTGTTAATTATGTGGTGAGGAGGCTAAGGATATTTTGTATATTCTTCATGATTGTAGTTATGCTAAGCAGCTCTAATTTTAGTTAATTCAACCCACTTATTATTCCGCCTTCTTTAAAGCTCCTTTGCGATATTGGTTTTCCTTAAATCTCAAAAGAGAGTTGGGATTAGATGGTATTAACAATTGGGGATTAATTTGGGGAGTTTCAATTTGACATTTATGAAAATTGAGAAACCAAGCTACATTTGATTAGGACTACTTGAAACTATTGGATCCTTACTTAATCATCATGTAGACATGGAAGAGTTTTGTGAAAGGTCAGGAAGAACATTTGATTAACGTTTCAAGAAATATAACTTCATCTACTTGACAACCTCCCCCTTTACGATGGCTCAAAATAAATGTTAATGGAGCTATAACAATAGGCAAGAATAAGGCAAGATATGGAGGAATCATTAGAGATCATTTAAGTACTTGAGCTACTAGATTTTCAAGTATATTGGGTTATTGTAATGTCATTGAAGCGGAATAATAAGATATTTATAAAGGTCTCAAGCTTGTTTGGGATCTAGGACTTACTTCCTAGAAAAACATTTTAAAGAGTTCGCTTACATGCTGTCTAAATTAGAAATTAATACATGCAATCTGATGATTTCTCATATACAAGGTTTTATTCATCTATCATGGAACTTAAAGATACAACATATTTTTAGATAGCAGAACATGCTGTCAGATGCTCTGGCAAAAGACAGTTTGTCTACAACGACAATATTACATTATTGTCCTTCACATTTGATATTACTTATTACAAATGAATGTTTAGAATCCAATCTCCTCGTAGACTAGTTTCATCTATTTTGGGTGTTTAGCCCTTACTTATACCAAAAAAACTCTTTTAATTAAACTCATCATGACATCACAAATAGAAATTATAGAATGAAATTAATTATAAATAATGACTTTAAATATTTTTAAATAACTCCCGTGGACCTGGGACATTTTCCAAAAAAAAAACGTTCGCAATTTTTTTTACAAGAAATTGACGAGCGTCACTCAAATTCAATAGTTAATTGTAGGTTGCATTATATCATATTAACAAGTTTTTTATTCAAAAACAAAAAATAACAGATTAACAGGTCATGCAAGAAATTTACAAGTGCCACTGCTAAGGTAGTCAATTTCGTAAGACATTTTTGGTCGTTAGCATTTAATGTTTCAAGAAAAGACCAAAGTTTTTGAAATTAATTTCAAAGTTTTGGAATCCCTATTAGTGATTAGTTTTATAAGGTATTAAAACCAGTTTTGGCGCTCATAGTGCTCATCATAGCAGTGAATTCTATCTAATAAGTTTTAAAATTAAATAAATCATTCTTTAAAAAACTGAAAATTAAAAAATTATTTCATCTTGTATTACGTATATATTAAAATAATTTTAAAAACATAAAGGTAAAAAAAACTAAATTAAGAAATAAGAGTTTAGAAAAAGACTTATAAAAAGAGATTTATAGATAATATTTAAAAAATAACTTTTAAATAAAAATTTATAAAAAAAATAATTATAAATAAATGAGTATTTAGATAGTTATTATAAAAAGACTTTTATAATTAAAAAATTTATAAAAAAAATATATAATTTTATTAAAAATAGGAGAGAAGAGATAATAAAGAAGAGATAAAAGAGAGAGTGAAAAATATATAAAAAAATAAAAATACAATAATAATTAAATAATCTATAAACTATTTTATTGTATTAAAAATTATTTTCAATAACTTATCTAAAATTTTAATTTTAAACTATATTTTTTATCTAAATTTTTTTTTTGATAAATATAACTGAACATTTATTTAAACAAATTTTTAAACTAAAATTTAAGCTAAAAATATTTTAAAATTTTAATTTTATTTTTTTCCAAACACTTTGACGATCCAGATTTAGTAAGCACCCAAACTAAATCCAATCCCGTCAATGATATAATGCATTTTTCTTGTTAGCGTGGATGACAAGCTTTTCCCAAAATTTGCTCAAAAACCAAAAAGCTTTCCCGACAAATATATATATATATATATATATAGGGTAACACCGTCAAGAACAAAGAGCCTGAGCAGATCCATCAAAGCACCATATACTCATGCTGAGGCATGTAAGATATTAAACCTAGACTCTAAGAAAAAGCAATATGCCATTAACATTTTCTATATGCATCAAAAGAGGCCAGAACTATCAAAATGGGCGAATTGGGCCAGCAATCCATGAGTTATGGGTTAAAACAAACCCCACCCAAAATGCAACAGGCAAATGTAAAATGTGTACAAAATATATGCTTGTACAAAAAATCTACCTATTCTTTAAGTAAGCTTAAGCCTGCATCCACGAATTGCAGTAGCTCTGGAAGCATTTTCCTCATTACATTCAGGAGTTTCTTCCACCACATCTTCCTGCACAACACGCCCTCGATTTCGGGTTAGCTTCCTGATTGGTGTTGTGACCAATGGGGGCTGGGAATTGCATGCAGTAGTCTCTACTTGACTGGCCATCACTGAGTAGAATTGAGTCCTATGAGGGATTAGCTCCTCTCCCTCAGGCACCTTGTCCTTCATTAGCTGAAAACGATGTTTGCCAATATACATCAATAAACAATCCAACGACTTCACAGATCATAGGAGAAGCAAAGAGGAGAGAGATGCGAGAGAATAGGAGAGAGATGGGGGAAATAAAGGTAAAATAGTAATTGGATAGTCTATAAGTTTTTTTTACTGTTTCAAAAACTACTCCCAATATCTAAAACTATAGTTTGATCCAAAAACTATTTTAGACAAATATAGTTGTTTGTTTTGAATTTTTCCAAACCAAAATTTGTGTTAAAAACTATTTTAAAACCATGGTTTCATTATCAATCATAGAAACTACTCCACAGAGTGTATGGTCCAACAACCAGACCCCTGTAAATAGCCCCCTCTCTCACCAACTGTCAATTAGAAAATACCAAAAATACCCTTACTCACATGGTTCACACCCAACATGTCAATATTACCCTTATGTCCAATACAAGCCTCACAAACATAAATTACCGATGGGATTAAAATTTATCAAAATACATACTAGCAAAAGCACAAGAAACAAAATATTATAATCTTAAATTGATAGCATGTTCAAAACTTGTCTAACAATAAATTCATCCCAGTACTCAAGTAGGTTACTTTATGAATTGCTGTTTTTTGAGTAGTGATATGGTAGTGGTAAGTGATAATTGGAAGTGGCAACTGTCCTTACCTTCCAATCTTCAAAATCATATCTGAACACAAAATGGCTGTGAGAAACTTCTTTTGACATAACTGAGTTGGATGCTGGAGCATTTCTTGGTGCTAGAAAAGAAATAAAATATTTAAGTATATATAGGAAAACAACAAAGAACAAGGAGCAATATATTGAGTTTTATGGCAAGGGAATGTCTTACAGACAAAGTGAGAGCCATCCTTATCCATAGATATTTCTGCACGGCCATCTTTAACTAAGAATGATAGAGCAAACAAGTTTTCCACTGTCTGAGAAAATGATTTCCTATTCAACATCAGGCTTTCTAGCCGAACACGTTTCTTCTTCCTCAATATCTCAAACATTGTTGCCATATTCTTATCTGTATCAGTTTTTTCCTCTCCTGCTGCATCATCAATCTGTTCAAAACAATTGAATGGAGTAAATGCGAAATACTTGCAAAACCATAGCATAATGCACAACAGCATCAGCAAGTAATCATACTAAGTGGTTAAACATTTCATAAGCAGACTTCAGCACATTGTTATTGCTAATAAAAGACTAATTTCATGCACAAGAGAAACTATTGAACTAAAGGCTGATCTCAAAACACATCCATCACATTAGAGAACCAAAAACTGTGCCAGGTCAAGTAAACTCTAGAAAATACTCTTAATTGATAAAAACAGTCATTTCCCCACTTAGGTATTTTACATTAGTCTGCCACCATAAGCTGCATATATATAAGGAAAAATACAGGGCACAATGCTAAGTTACCTCTTCTGGCCTAGCCATAGCAGTTGTTGGCCTAGTGCGTTTTCTTTGTAATACCTTCCGTGGCTTCAACTCATTTTCCATCGGACCAAGCCTTTAAACAAGCACAGGAAAAAAGTAACAGAAGTTAAGAGAGACAATTATATTCCAGAAACCATTTTAACAAAGCAAATTCCGATATTCTCACATGGTACAACAGCCATGAACCTTCATGAAAATTGGTGATACTTTCAATCCAACTTCTTTCCAGTTAATTGAGTTTTGGGGATTCTCTTCGCTGCTGAAACCCCTATTGGTTTGTCCAAACTCATTAATCATGCAGCTAACAAACTCAGAAGGGGTTACACCTTCACTAAGCAGAGACTTTACAGAACTGACCAAAGTGGTAGCCAAGTCAAGAAGCGCCTCAGCATCTGCAACTTGCTCTCGTGGGTTATGAACTGCAATAGCAATCAATGGACAACAAGAAATTTTAATTTTCCGAATCAGGAAATCAATCAAAGAAAAATGGAAAGAATGAAAATGCATGGAGTATACCGTGCTCATGTAACCTCTCTACTTCCTCCATGATGGAATCAAACTTTTCCGAGTCCGTATTAACCAAATCATCCCTTTTCTCTGTCACATTTTTAAAATGGATCACAAGTTTTCAAATTCAGATTAAACAAAAGAAACCCAGAAGTAGAAGAAAAAAGAAACATGGAAAGGCGCTATTACCATTTATTAAATTCATAAGCTCCAAGTAATGAGAGCGAATCGTCCTACGACTCGCTGAGTACTGCTCGTTCTCCTGGCTCGACTCATGACCAGCGTTGTCGACTTGAGCATCCCTTAACCTTTCGGCCTTTACAGCTCGGAGACGATTGGTGCCTTTAGCTCGGCTAGTGCCGGCGATTTCGCGTTCGCGTTCTGGGATGTTTCTCATGGTTAATCAGTCAAAAGATCGACGAAGCAATTCGATAAACCCTAATTTCAGAAGCTAAGCAGCGAATGGGGAAGAAGGAGAAGGAATTCAGGGAGATCCTCAGATCAGTTATTTTAAAATGGTGTCCCTCTCACATTTCAAATTTTCGGGCAAATACATATATAAAAATGAAATTTAAACTTAAAAAAATAACAAATAAAATTGGACGAGCACACTGTAATCGAGCGCTAGAAAAAAGTGAAATTTAAACGAGCGCTCTGTAATCGAATGGTACATTTGTGGTTCCAGCTTCTTCCCAAAAACATATCTCGACCTTCTTTTATTTTTATATATTATTATCATGATTTTTTTTTGCTAATATCAACGTCTGAAAGGAAAAAATTAAATTATATCATTAAACAATATTTTAAAAGTTGGACCAATGTAATAATTAAATAAAAAATAATAGTATATATAATATATATGTAAAAATATCAAATTTCTGGATAATTTAAAAAATAATTAAATAGTTCAATTTTAGAGTTTTAGAAGCAATTCAACCTATCAATCATTCATCATTAATTATCAATTATCAATAAATATACTTTTAAAATCTTATAATATTCAATCCAATTAAAAATGAGTTTTTGTTGATTAATATTAATATTTTCAGTTTATTTATCTATAAATTACTATCAATAATTTTAATAAAAACTTTTAATTTAATCTTTAAAATATTTTTAAGTCATATGATGGTAATTAATTAGTAATATCATTACATGATTTGATGATATTTTAAATTTTTAATTATATACTCAATAATTTCAATTCATTTATATACAAGTTACAATCAATAATCTCATTTTAATTTTTCAAATATTTTGAACCACATAAAGTTAATTAATTAGTAATAACATTAACTAATTATATGATATTCCAAATTTACTAGCTATAGACGAAATACTTCAATTCTTTTATCTATAAATCATAACCAATAATTTCACTTTAATTGATTGATTCAATCAATAAAATATGATTAAATAACCAACTATTAAATTCTTTCATTATTTTAGGCACCAAAAATTGTTTAAAAATTAATTTTAATACATTTTAACTCAAATAATATTTTTTAAAAATTCAATTATTTATATAACTCTGTAAAAATAATTATCAAAATATTTAGAAAACTAAATAACACACCAAAATAAGTTTTACAAATTCTTCATAATGTCAAAATAGTCTAAATTAATTTTCCCTTTATATAAACAATAAAGATTGGCACTTAAGATAAATCAAAAATTAAATATTCAATTAAGAAAATTAATCATGGGATAAAATATAATTAAACCCAATTATGTAATCCAACATTTAAATTTCAAAAGGAAGAAAAATTGCCAAACAATTAGGAACAAAATTGAGCTAAAATGCCTTTATTTAACACAAGAAAATTTATGGAATATACTCAAAATGGCCCAAACAATAAAATCCTAAAACAGAGCCCAATGTCTAATTTTCTGATAATGAAATTAATTTTTTTATTTTTAAAATATCTGCCTTGGATCCTAAACATTTTTCAAAAATTTTTGTATAAAAAAATAATAAAAATAACTATTTTCCAAAATGATAAAGTTAAACTAAAATAGCCCAAGACAAAGTTCTCAAATAGGGCTAAAATGTCCAGGAGAAAAATTTTTCTGTGACCCAAATCTGTTTTTGAAATGAAATCAAAATGGCTCAAAAATAATCACTCTAAAGAAGGGCCTAAAGAACTATTCAAAAAACAGCTTTAAGCCCAATAAAACACAAATAGGAATTCTTTTTTTTTTTGTTGGTACAAAATTAGGAATTCTGACAAATAATAAAGCTGGAAACAATTTTTTTTTGGTTGCCTACCGATTCACCGGAACTTTACCCCGACTACATCCGAATCTGACCTACGTCGCGCACCTGGCTATGGTGGGCGAGTCTCCCAATGAAGATTTTCTGCATATACCAAGTTTCAAACTCGAAACCTCACTTAAGCTATATTGAGCTGTTTATCACTCGAATTAACTCCTGTTGATAAGCTAGAAACAATTTTGAATGGCCTAATAAGGACTCCAAATCAGGAAAAACCAAAAAATTCCAGAAAACAAAACCAGCATAAACCTAAAGATACAAAACACAAAAGACTCAATTCAGAAGGCCCAAAATGACAAAAATGAAATAATGCAACAAAAATAAGATAGATAGTTGTTGAAGCCCAATACACGGCCTCAAACACGTGAGGCCCACCCTTCAGGAATTAGTGGAAACAGCACATTTCATTGTGGGCATACGAAGTCGTTTTAGTGACAGTGAAGACCTCATCCAGAAAACACAAAACGACGACGTTTTGTGTGTCTTCAGTAACCAACCGGGTTACCAACTCGACCCGCCTTACCTTCACAACTCGCCAATGCTTTTTGTCACAGGCGCCAGAAACTGCTGCTTCAGGGAACCAAAAAACCGGTGATTTTATGTGTGCGCGCGTGCTATTTCAACGTTGGTTTTAATGGTTTCAAGGGCGACATGCATTGAAACCACGGCAAATCACTTCGTTTCAACAGTAAGAGCAAGATAATGGGACAAAATTGAAATAATTCCGAATTAAAATTAAAGAGATTATTTTAATATGATTGGTCTAACCTTGAGTCGACACTGACTTGACTTACTGACCATTAACTACTGTCTTGACAATTCATTATCCAGTCCTATGTTTTGAACTTTGATAATTCCCACATTATTACACGTACATATTATTTAATAAGAGTTTTATTATTACAAAATATATATTATGTGTATGTATTATGGTTAAGTTTTATATTATGTGTAGGAGTGGGTTTCTATCCTCTACCCTTCTCCTTGTCTACTCTCCTTTTCCCTTCGTAACCATCAGATTAAAATTTCAATGTCTAGATTTAACATCTTATAAAAATATTCTTATAATTTATATAAAATATATAAATAAAGTTAAACTATTAAAATTTGATTTGGGAAATTCACAACTACACTAAAAAATAGTGAGGAAAATTAGTTTATAATTATGAGCTGTCCCGACTAAATTTTAAAAATTTAAATTTATTTATATATTATTATCCTAAAATTAGTTTATATCATTAGACTTCTTTAAGTGTTGAGTTCAAATCTTAGAGGAGAATTTATGCTAAGAGAGCTAATCACGAACCTAAAAAATATATAGTAATAGGATCTAGAAAATAATATTAAAAAAATTTATTTATATATTTTTATATAAATTATAAAAATATTTTTATAAAAAGTTAAATCTAAACTATTGAGATTTTAATGTAATGGTTGTGAAATATAGAGGAGGGGTAGAGGAAGGCAAGGTTAGAAGAGAGAAACCAACTCTGTATTATTGCAAATGATGACCAAGAAAGTTTGGAAAGCTAAGAAAGTGATGGGACTTAGATATAACTTGTCATCTTTCTAGGAGTCATAGTATATATGAGGTGGAAGTTTCGAAGGGTGCAAGAATTTATCCTTTCCGACTGCAAGTCCAATTGTATTTAATTCAAGAAGGACTAGCACCTCATGATGTCATTTGCTTGTTTGTTTGTTCTAATCTGTCCTTTTTATAAAACACATTTTCTTATCTCAGGCCTCAAAATTAACTCATACATACATACACAAAGCTTCTCAAAAAAAGGTGCATCTTTGACGCTAAGCTTGTTAATTTCCTCTAGAGTTATGATGATCAAAAGCGAAGAATACATATAGTAAAGAAAGATTTACTTTTTACTTCTCCAAATAACAATGGATTATGTTGTGAAACATGCATGGGTATATCAAAGGAACAAGTACCACATTGTTTGAGAGTAAGAGAGTTCAAGTACATATAGACTAACATATGGCTTTCGGATAATACAATATTTAGTCACTTAAATTTACACAAACTTTAGTTTTATTTTTTCAAATGATAAAATAGTCTAAATTTTTATTAAATTATAGAGACCAATGTTTTAGAATGAAAGAATCTTGATGGACTAAAATCTATGGTTTAAAACTTTAAGGACTAAAACTAAAATTATGGCAAATTTGAGAGACAAAATATTATATTAACTCTAATTAAATTGAGCTTATCAGAAAACCTCCATTTTTTATTTTAAAAAACTCTAACCTTCCCTGACTAAATGTTACAATCATTACCAATGGTCAAACACTTGCGTGAACATTCATCCATTGTCAACAGTTAGATTCGTGCTCA
Source organism: Leucaena leucocephala (assembly GCA_037074615.1). NCBI lineage: Eukaryota > Viridiplantae > Streptophyta > Magnoliopsida > Fabales > Fabaceae > Leucaena > Leucaena leucocephala. The sequence goes on from CM073534.1 coordinate 6,113,899, forward strand.
CAAATGTGTCTGTTTGATCTTGAGGAGTGATGCATTTTTTGAAGTGTTTTGTACCCCTTGGTTATGTGAATCCCATCTATAAAAGGGAGTATGCAAAAGAACAATATACACCTATCTTGCCAAAGAACAATACACACCAATCTTGAGTTCTTAAGCACTCCTTTTCTCCTCAGTTATACTTGATGTTCGATGAGTTCCTTTAACTTTCATTGTCTTGTGTACCCTATTATTACAAGGAGTGTCTATTTAATTCTAGAGAGTATCACTTTGTGGAATAACTCTTAAAAATAATATCATTAGGCATAACTCAAATAATCTAAATAATTAGGCATAACTCAAATAATCTAAGTCTTCTATAGGTGCTGCCACCAATAATCTTTAAAGTTATTCACCATTATGACTTCTCAAAACATTCCTACCGATTCCAATGCTTTCATTGACAACATTAGCATGGTTGCTGGTAGAGGGAATATTGTTGTTCACACTCGTATATTGATGGCTATGCCAGTTCCCCTATCGTTCCTAGATACTTCTAAGATAAAGGTGTTAGAATATAAATATCTCAAACACAATATAATCAATCCAAATTACAACATATATAAGTATAAAACCTATATGAGATGTAGTGGAAGACTTAAAATTATCTCTCACCATTATCTTGATTGATCTAAGAAGAACTGAAACTCAATCAGATACCAGTCAATCAGAGAACACTGTTAGATAAACAACAGGTTCTTCCAGCTGGTAATTACGTACAGTGATGGCAACTTGTGTACCGCCATCACTAGTGGGAAACCTTCGAGAGTGAGATAAGAAACTAGGTTATCGCTCTAGGACTCAAAAACTATCGCATGATAAAAATTAAATGGTTAATTTCCACCATCAGAAAATTAATCTTAATAAATTGAATCAACAACCCACTTTAGACTGGGCCCAATGACTACAGGCCACACTTAGAAATATTTATTAATTATCCTAATTAATATCTAAACAGGTTATATTATAATAAATATCTCACATTCTCCCACTTAGCCCGTATACTCAATGCCATTGCCCTGTCTAGGTAAACTGATGTTATGTTATAAGAATCATGGCGATAAGTCCCCTTTTATCGAGTATTACCTTACATGTATTACATGTAGCACCATCACTTAATGGGTATCACATTATACATGAACTCAATGTTAATTAGTTCCTATCTCAATATTTATCAATTTCAATAACACAAATGTATACGATCACAATTTGAAATGATAAACCACAAAATATGATTTTATTGCTCATACCTCCACTAATCAAAAGAAGGACAAAGTCCCATATGAGGTATATGTGTGACAAAAATGTTCAGCTTTAATCCTTTCATCAAAGGATCAGCCAATATATCCAATTTACTGATGCATTCAACAGAAACTTGGCCATCCTGAACTCTTTCTCTTAAGCAAAGGAATTTAAGTTCGACAAACTTGCTTTGACTCTTATTCCTTTTGTTGTTCGTTATGGCCACCACAGCTATGTTATCATGATACATTCTGATTGGCTTAAAAACAGAATCCATAATCTTAAGCCTAGCAATGAAATTCCTTATCAAAATAGTTTGTGAACTTGCATTAAAACAGTAATGTACTCAGCATTACCGGTAAAAGGAGCTGCTTGAGTTTGCTTAGTGCTTCTCCATGATATAACTCCTTCTGCCAATAGGAAGATGTAACTATATGTATACTTGTTTGTATCTATGCATCCTCCAAGATCTGAATATTAGTATCCAATTATGTCAAGACTATATGTTCTCCTATATGTGAGCATGTAGTGTTTATTGCCTTGTAGGTACCTAAACATCTTCTTTACAGCTGTCCAATGTGCTTCCCCAGAATTACTTTGGTATCTTCCCAACATACTCACAGCAAAAGCGATGTCAGGTATTGTACAAACTTGTGCATACATCAAGCTTTCTACCACTAAGGCATATGGGACCCTTTACATTGGTTTCTTATCAAGCTCAGTTTCAAGATATTGATTTAGACTAAACTATCTCCCTTTCCAATAGGAGCCACGTTAGATGAACAATTTTATATTTTGAATCATTCAAGAATCTTGACAACATAAACCTCTTAAGATAAGCCTACAAGACATTAGGTTCTATCTCTATGGATCTTTATGCCTATGACATAAAATGCCTCACCCATGTCTTTCATGTCAAAACTCTTAAACAGAAACTGATTCATCTCACGCAATAGTCCCAGATCAATGGTAGCAAGTAAGATATCATCCACATACAAAATAAAGAATATAATCCTACTCCCACTAGCCTTGTGATATATACAGTCATCCTTGATGTTCTCAACAAAATCAAATGACATGATCATTTCATGAAACTTCAAGTACCACTGTCGTGAAGCCTGTTTTAGACCATATATTGATTTCTTTAGTTTGCATGCCAATTGTTCTTTACTTTCTACAACAAATCCCTCAAGTTGTTTCATATAGACTTCTTTCTCCAGTTCACCGTTGAGGAAATCAGTCTTTACATCCATCTGGTACAACTCCATATCAAAATAGGTAACCAATGCCATGATGATACGGAATGAATTTTTCTTATATACAAGTGAAAAAGATTCACTATAACGATTCCTTTCACTTGAGTGAAGCCCTTAGCAACCAACCTAGCCTTGTATTTATCGATATTATCTTGTGAGTCTCTCTTAGTTTTATAAATCCATTTACAACCAATGGCCTTAGATCTACTAGGCAACTCTATAAGTTCCTAAATATGGTTGTTTGCCGTGGAATTGATTTTATCAATCATAGCATCATGCCACAACTTAGAGTTTGCACTCTTCACAACCTAAGTGAATATTAAAGGATCATTTTCAACACTTACATCACAATCAACCTCAACAGAATAAAATACATAGTCATTAGGTAATGTTGGTCTTCTTTCTCTAGTTGACCTCCTTAATTCAACCTCTTGGCTTAATCCAGGTTGTTGAATAAGGACATCATCAATCATATTTTGTGGTAGTTTCACTTGTGTGATAGGTTGACCATATGATATGTATCTATCTTGTTCAGCATCGTTAACTTGAGCTATAGGGTCTATATCACGTTCAATGTCAATCCCAACAGTGGGATAATCATTAACTATTGATGTCCCCTCATGAATGATATCAGTGGTTCGCTCTATGTGTTTGTCTAGTGGACAATCACTCCCATTAATCATATCATTCTCAAGAAACTTGGCATTCCTAGACTCTACAAACCTTTTAGAAGGTGGAGGACAATAAATCTTATAACCCTTAGACCTTTCCGCATAGCTTACAAAGTAAGCTCTAATGGTCTTAGGGTCTAACTTCTCATATGGATTATACACTCTTACTTTGGCAGGACAACCCCATACCTTGAAATGATTTAAACTAGGTTTATATCCTTTCCAGATTTTAAAGTGTGTTTTGAACATTGCCTTTGTTGGAACTGAAAGGAATTGGAAGACACGCAGCGGAAATTAATTTAAAAATTTTTCCATTCCTTGCCAGGATCTACCGTATGTGTTTAAGTCAAATGGGAAGAAGCATTACCCTCAGTGTTCCTCAGCGACTTCTACGGCTTTTGGTCACGACGTTCACAGCTTCTCTCCGTAGCTCGTGCTCCCTTTCTGATCGCAAGAAGTCGACGACTCAGGTTGGCTTCCTCTGCTGGTATCCACACAAACAGCGTTCCAACCACGAACTACGTGCTAGCGTCTCTTGTCCCTCCAGGGCTTTCCCAAGAATTCGTCCTCTCCGTCTCTATTTTGGCAGTTTCTTATATACAAACCTTTTGCAGATTCCCCTTCGTCCTTTCTGTGTTCTCTGTATTTCTTGCTAAAAACGCAGCTCCTAAAATCAGATATATAGGATGCTATGCGTTTTTCTCTCTACCGAATTGGATTTTGGAGTTAATCTTATATTAATTCTGAAATTATACAATATCATATATTGTATAATTTTATAAGAAACTAATTAAATAAATAATATTAAATCCGTCCCACATATTTAATTACCTATTTATTTAACTTTAAATAAAGATGAGACTAAACCATATTTGATTTATTCTCATAAATCAAATTTGAGATATCCTATCAATTTAAATTTCAAATTCAAACGTGATAGGGATTTAATTTATCCTTATAAATTAAATCTTATAAATATCTCTTATATGAGATATCCTATCAATTTGAATTTTAAATTCAAACGTGATAGGGATTTAATTTATCCTTATAAATTAAATCTTATAAATATCTCTTATATGAGATATCCTATCAATTTGAATTTCAAATTCAAACGTGATAGAGATTTAATTTATCCTTATAAATTAAATCTTATATATCTCTTATATAATATATATATACGAATTTATATATATATATATATATATATGTACGAATATAAATATAAATAAATATATACATCCACTCTGGATCTTTCATTGAATCTGGACATGTCTTAGATTCAATGAATCTGGACATCATAGCTCGTGTTGGGCTATTTTGTGTGTGGCCCTGTAGGCCCATATGAAGTTGGCAGTGGGCCATTTGCTATACTGGCCCACAAGTCGTAAGCGGTTTCTAACAAGACATAACGACTACCCAAATTATATGAGGATCGTTAAACGATATAACCTTTTATACAACCATATCATGTCCCTTTTGTCACGCGATATTTTGGTCATAGTTAAGGCATGGATAATGTCATCCTCCTATTCCTGACCATTACTTTCTCGATCCCTGAGTAGTCTGACTGTAGAAATAGAACTACCTTTCCATTACAGTATGGCCATACATTTCTTAGACTCACTCATCGAGGGGCCCAGTAATATCTCTCTACGAATGTGAGGGACAAATTCCATCTTGACCATTCACATTTCTCCGCATGAAAAACCACTAAACCCGAATATAATCTTTATGATCACTCGGTCAAAAGTAACTTTTGATTAGGTCAAAACTGAGCGTTTGTCATGTAGGAATCCATGATGATCTCAGGTCAAAGGGCATATTGATATGGTTTGTATATGAGAGAAGCTTATGACGTTACCCATGCAGTTCTCTCATAGTGGGTCGGTCCAACACCTTGTACTCTTACATGTGCTTATGACTCTGATTTATATCTCTATATATCTTCAAAGTCATACTGGTCTTATTTCATCTGTGCTCCCGCAGAGATGACCGACCAGGGACATTTAGGATAAGATCATGAATTATCCAATGATGGTCATCATAGTAAACATGCAAATAATATGATAACACAATTAATAAATTTATAAATCAATAATTTTCATAAGACAATGATTGGCCCCTAGGGCACGATTTCCAATAGGAACCCTATTTAATATGTATGTGGTTGTCTTGAGTGCTTTCTTCCACAGGGAAGATGGAAGTTTGGAGCTACTTATCATGCTCTTAACCACATCTAGCAAGGTCCTATTTCTTCTTTCAGCTACACCATTCATGTCAGGTGATCCAGGCATAGTATATTGGGTTACTATACCTTGCTCTCGAAGAAAATCAGTAAATAGACCTGGCGCTTGTCTTTCACTAGTGTATTTACTATAATACTCATCACCACTGTTTGATCTCACAATCTTGATTGGTTTCCCAATCTATTTTTCTACTTCTACTTTATATTCCTTAAAGCATCTTGTGCCTCACTCTTATTATAAAGCATGTAGAATACATAAATTGTGAGTAATTGTCAATAAAAGTGATAAAATACTTTTGACCGTGTGCAATCAAATTAGGGAAACAAATATCCGTGTGTATAATTTCTAGCAATTCAGAACTTTTCTTAGCCCCTTTATGTGACTTATTGGTCTACTTTCCCCTTATGCAATCCACACAAGAATCAAATTATGAATGGTTTAAAGATGGAAGAATTCCATCTTTATTTAACCTTTTGATTATTATAATAGAGATATGACCCAATCTCCTATGCCACATGTTATAAGAATTCTCATCGATGACACTTTTCTTAGCACCATGCGAAACAGAAAAAGATTAAGGCGCATCAGAAATAATTTTAAATAAACCATCAATTATAACTAAATTCGTAATCAAAATAGAATCCTTTCTCAAAGTCATAAGTTTCTTAGAAAGAAATAAATGATAATCAAATGGAATAAGTTTTGACGTAGAAATCAAATTTCTTTTGTAAGAGGGAACATAAAAAATATCATAAAGTTCCAAAACAAGATTATTTAAAAAGGTTATATGAAAAGTTCCAACAGCTTTCATAGGATCTCCTCTCCTACTTCCTGAAATGACAATTTCCTCATTGGGATATGGAGACTTGCTTGATAGAAAGCCCTGCATGGTAGACGAAATGTGGATCATTAAACCAGTGTCAATCCACCAAGTGTCATCGTTAATACTAGAAAAATTAGATTCAAAAGTAACACACGATGAAAGAATACCTCTCGTCTCCATTATATGTTGCCTCATACTGCTAATACCTATAAGCCTTACAGCACATAGTTCAGACATGATGGCACCACCCATTTGCTCGTCTGTCAGCCTAAATTACTTATCTAAGGCTTTCAGGTATCCTTTGGCTATGTCGTACTTAGGGATTGCTACCCTAATACTTCTAGTGATCCTTTGTTGTATTAGTAGAAGAGATAAACGGTTACTCTGCTCCCACATATTATACTTTTCCTTTGCCTCTCTGTTATCAGAGGCATCATTAGGTCTCAAAGGTTTATCATACCTCAAGGCATAATCCAAGTCTAAGAAATCGAGCTGCATCAAAACATCATCTCTCCATTCATCTGAATTGTCACTGGGGGTAGCAATTGGATCTACTAAATAGGAAAGACAAACATACAAACAAGCTCACGAGTTAGAATTTCAAGCAATCACAAGTCACTGTGCCATGTATGCATACTTAGCTCAAATGTAGCATGCAATCAGTATAAATACGTATCATTAATGTCTATCTGTGGGCAAAGACATTAGCATAGCATGTATTTCTCTCAAATGATGGAATTAGAATGCATTCGTAATTTTCTAATACATGTAGGTTACTTAGAAAATAACAAAGTCATTCTATCCTTTTAAGATATTTACCTGTGGGCAATATAAATCATAAATATACATTTAATTATAAATTATATATCAAATCCATATGTAATTAATGAATGCGTGCAACGAATTCAATAAACAAGGATATTGTGGCTACTCCTCAAAGAATTGCACGCTAACCACAAATATTATTTATGTGCATTGAAAATCCAAATATGCACAACTTAATGTAGTAATTAATTCTCACCTTAATTAAATATACAATCATGAGATATATACATGTGGGCAAAGATAAATTATAACTATACATTTAATTACAATTGATATTTTAAATCTATATGTAATTAATTAATGCATGCAACAAAATTCAATAAATAAGGATGATGTGGTTACTCCTCACAAAACTGCATACTAATCACAAATATCATTAACGTGAATATAAATCCAATTATACATAACATAATAGAGCATTTAATAAATTAATTTAATCAACAAATATGACTAAATAATTTAATTTAAATTCTCCCACTATTTCTTACAGCCAGAAAATATTTAATAAATTAATTTCAACTCAAAAAATTTTTACAAAAATTAAATAGTTAATTTAATTGCCAAGGGAGAAATTAATGTGTAAAATAGGTAATTAAGTAACATAAAAATTAAAATTTGTAAACACATTTTTTCAAATATTAGAATAATAGAGAAATTAATTTAAACATTTATAGTGCATATAATAATAATTAAAATAACATATTAAATTAAAAAGAATTTAATTTAAAGTATTCTGGAAAATCAAATTAAATGGCTAAAAATAATTTTCTAGAAATAAAACTAAATGGCCTATACACAAAAGTCTAAAATAGGGCCCTAAAATAATTTTAAGAAACAATTCATGCCTAAAAACCTATTTTCCAGAAGGAAACAAAAAAAATAATATGTTGTTCAGCCCAAAAGCAAAACCCAACAGGCTATAAAAAAATAACATAAGCCAAAAATTGCATTGATCTAATCTACACAAAGCGGCCTAGGCGCTTTAAAAAAATATCCGCAGCCCAAACACAGACAAACCAAATAGTTTTCAAAATTTTTTTATGCAATGGCCAAACTCACCTCGGCCCAATCTATTAAAAAACAAAAAATAAATAACAGATGTCCTAATGCATGCAGGTCCAAAACGTGTATGTCCAGGTACTAGTGAAATGATGAGTTTCACCAAAAATCATGTCTTTGGGTCATCTTCCTCATGGGTTAACCTAACCCTACATATGACCCTGATGCACAACCTGTAGTAGTAATAGTAGTAAAAGCAAAACACAGAGGACAATTTCTGGCAATGTGGGCAGATTTTCTGGTAGACTTAATAGTGGTATGCTCAGTGCTCATAAAGGTGAGACAAACATTATGTGAGTAAAGATTTCACATTAAAGTCCAAGGAATCAAATAAAAATAAAATAAATTTTCATCCTTGAACCCAAAACGAGGAAAGGTACACATAACAAGGTGATATTGGATTAAACCCCAAAATCACAAAAATTTTGAAGTTTGACAGACATCACGATGCCTCCTATTCCAGCAGGGCGACTTTCTCTAGCAAACTCTCTCTGGATTTATCTCTCGATTACAGATACAACATAAATAAATGGGTTACGGTTAAAAAAATCAACAAATTATAATCTCTAAAGGTACATGTATCTCATATTCTATCTCATATTATTATTTATGAGGATAAAAAATCAACAAGCAAGGTAAAGGAGATCCCAAATAAGTCTCTGATGCCACATGTTAGAATATAAACATCTCAAATGCAATATAATCAATATAGATTACAACATATATAAGTATAAAACTTATATGAGATGCAGTGGAAGACTTAAAATTACCTCTCACCATTAGCTTGATTGATCTGAGAAGAATTGGAACTCAATCAGATACTAGTCAATCAGAGAACACTATTAGATAAACAACAAGTTCTTCCAGCTAGTAATTAGGCATAGCGATGGCAACTTATATACTGCCGTCACTAGTGGGGAACCTTCAAAAGTGAGATGAGAAACTAGGTTATCGCTCTGGGACTCAGAAACTATTGCACGATAAAAACTGAATGGTTAATTTCCACCATCAGAAAATTTACCTTAATAAACTAAGTCAACAACTCACCTTAGACTGGGCTTAATGACTACATGCTACACTCATAAATATTTATTAATTATTCTAATTAATATCTAAATAAATTATATTATAATAAATATCTCACAAGAGGTATTTGAGGACAAGAACTTCAAGCCACTGTCCTTGACATGCGTGGAGTTTATTTTTTTTGGGTATAAGACGTGGATGGAGTTTTTACTACACTTACTTGGTCTGAACCTTTCCCAGATGTTAACCAATCCCAAAAAGATGTTTGGACATATGCCATTAAGGTATGAAGCATACCCCAATCAATACTTTATCTAGTGATTTGCTTGACATGTATAGTGTCTACGAGGACGCAAATAAAATATAGGAGTCACTGTTCCTTAAGTACATTGTCGAAGATGCTAAGAAATATGAGTTTGTAGTTGGAAATTTCTACATATGGGAGATGATCAATTAAAAGACATCAAGCTTCAGATCAACAAATATCACAAACTACCAGAGGAACCTAGGCTGAGAAGATCAATTTGCTTGATGTAACATCCTATATTTTTAATTATATGATTAGTGTTAATTAAGCTTGATTTGTGAGAAAGGTTATTGGTTAGTTAATTCCCTAAGTTTGGCTAAGGATATTAGGGTTGACTTTTGGGATGAAATTCTTAGAAATCAAAATCTCGGGTGCTTCACCGTGGTGAAGAGCAATGTTCACCACATAGAACAACCTTGAACAACCTTGGTCTTGGATGTTCACTCTATAACATCCCAAGTGTTATTGTTAATATTTAAATAATATTAGGAAAAAATTATTTCATAACAATTACAATTTATTATGTAAATATTTAGTAAATGCAATTTACTCAATATAAAGTTTTATAGGAATAAAATGGAATTATGAAATAAAAATAAAATGATATAATATTATTGTCATTATAAAAAAAGGAGTTAAGGGAGGCGTAGAATGCAAATGGGCTAAAGCCCATTTAAATTATTAACCCAACACACGCCCTCAAACGTGTAGATATTCCCTCCAATCCTTAGTATAAGAGTTAGTTAATTTTTTCGATAGATTAAGGAAGTTAAATATCAAATCCAACCCCTAAAGAGGAATTCATATTATATATCTCTCAATCTACCTAAATTAGTCAACTAATTCTTTTATCAATTATAATTAAATAATTTATTTAGCTTCTTTAATCTATAAAAAAGTCAATTAGCTATTATAATTAAGGCAGGATGTAGTAATAAAATATACCCTTAAACCTTATTATGAATTAGAGTGAATAGGGTGTGAGGGTCAGAGGCATACATTTTCCCCTCTTGTCGTTGCAGAGCCACCATTTTCAATTCTAAGGGAAATTTTAAGAATCAAATAGGTACTCAAAAATCTTATTCTTTTCATCAAACTTCCTTCATGAATATTATTCTACTCAATTTTAGCTTTCTAATCAAAGTAATATTGTGATTATTATAGTAAATTTTGGGATTAGAATTTTGGTAAGTTTTGAATTTTAACAATAGATGACTATAGAAATGTCACTACTATAAAAGAAGCTTTCTAAATCAGTTAAAAATAGTATTCTACACTAGACAACTAACCGGTGTAGAAATAGACTGTTTAAAGAGTGTATATAATTTAAACCGGGCAGTTCACCGGTTTCAAAGGAGTAGAATTTAAACTGGTCCCTTTTAAATTCAGGAGTAGAATTTACTAATATCCACATGGGTTATAAGGGTATCCGGTGTAGATGACTGTATTTTCTATACTGGTGATGTGAACATTAGCTGTAGATTAATGAATTTTTACACCGATTGTATTTACTCCCAATATAGATTAATCCATTTTCTACACCAATTATGTGAACGTCAACTGTAGATTAATTAATTTTTACACTGATTGTGTTTACACCTGGTGTAGATTAATCCATTTTCTATAGCTCACCATAAAGACAACTAGTATAGATGTTATAATATTTACATATTATTTCTATACCTACCAGTATTCTTTGTCCAGTTTAAATATATTTTTAAAAAATGACCCCTTCAATGTTTCACTAACCCCATCCTAATGTTTGATTTTGGGACACCTCACCAGCTAACTCAACGCTTCCAGAGAATTCCAAAATCTTTTCCCAGAATAAATGGCTAAGATTGTGCCATGTATCCGTAGCTTTTTATTCTTTCCCTAGACTCATGCCATGTGGTGCCTTGTGGGTGCCATGAGGACACCTTTCATGCCATCTCATGGTTCTGGATGAGTCTAAAGCTCTATCTGATCACTTTTCCTAATTCTATCTCTAACCGGGTAACTATACTTTATTGAAAATTACTAAAAAATTATTTTAATGCCACTTAGACCCACAAAACTCTTAGGCCACATTTTTGGACGTCTTGGAATTCCATCTTGGGTCTCTAACTAATATCAAGAACTCTGGTGGCTTTATTTCCAAGAAATATCCCTTAGCAAATTACCAAAATGCCCTTAGTCCCTCTTTAATAATTATAGGGGCATTATTGTCTTTTCACATATTTTTAGAGTATTTCCTGACCCTGGTCAACTATCCATATAACCTTCCTTGGCTGTCTAACCTTAATCAAATGACCAAAATACCTGTCACTCATTCTTTAATTATTTTATAACACATGGGTATTTTCATTATTTTGCACATTTTTTTGGATATTTATGGACACTGCCCCTTTATCCAATAAACTGATATCATGGACTTGGGCCTCACTTGGTGTCATCATGGGTCTCTTTGTGATGAGCTCATTCAGTCATACTTGCTTACTGCTTAAGTTCCATAATCAGATATCGAGCGTTCATAAACTCTTGTCAAAATTCACTAAAACGTGAATAACTTGTCCTACAGAACTCCTTTCAGGGTTCCGTCATTTTCCTAACCTCTGGCTTCACAGGATGCACCTTCCTTTAACCTTTCACTTATATCTGAGGTCCAGAAGATCTGATAAAATTTTTAGATAACTTTCAGACTATCAGATAAATATCAGCTATCTGGAACTCCAATAAAATTTATGATTCATGTTAGATTAACCAGCATAACTTTCTCTATCTATTGATGAATTTTGGGACTAAAATATTTTAGGGTAGTTCTAAGCCTTTTCTGGCTCAACTTTTTTATAATTACAATTTTGCCCTTAGAAACTTTTGGAAATTAGAATTTAGTCCCTCAACTTTTTATGTTTACACTTAATGGCCCACAACTTGTATCTACTTTCATTTTTGGCCTTGGGACTTTTAGACTTTCTAGTTTAGTCCATCTCTTTCTTCAGAATGGCCATTATACCTCCATGGACTTTTACTATTTACAATCTAGTCCCTGGACTTTCATTATTTGCAGTTTAGTCCCTAAATATCGTTTGTATACTTTTGAGACTTCTGCTCAACAGGGCCTAGTAGCCTACCTCTTTCATGATATATACTGGGTGTCTATGTCTAAAAATCAGGATATGACATTTCTCCCCCCTTAAAATAAATTTTGTCCTCTAAATTTCAGGGTTAAATCTCTATTCATACCTTGATGAAGAGTTTATCTAAGGAGAATGTCCCTTACATTTCATAACATTTTCTTGACTTTTTTAGCTCTTTTTAACTTTTCTTACTATCTTACATAACTTTGCACATCTATCCCAAAATTTTATGGCATTTACACCATTTCTCATTAATTTCGAGGGGTTTACCCATCATTGGGATACTCTTACCTGAACACCTTTTAGCTAAGCGTTCTACTGGGTTAGGGTTAGGTTACTTTTCTTATAGCTCTATGCCCTAGCATATTCTTTCTCATAGAATTGTGTTCTATTTTTACTCTATCTTAGACCCTCTTCTCTAGGTCTCTCTAGCCTTTTAATCTCTTTATCCTCATCTGGAGGATCTATCTGCTCAAACTTCTCTATTCAAAACATATGAGGTTCTCTTCTTTGTTCCTCACGCATACTTCCACAAAACTTTGAATATCAGCACTTAGACTTGAACTTGCACTCCATCTTCATTTAAGGCAAAACTAAGTTCAGTCTGTATATAATATAGGCTATATGAGGAAAATCATTATAAATAATATTTTTTTATAGAGTTAATCAACTCGTGAAGCTTTCTTACCTTAACCACTTCGTCCTTGGTAATAATCTTTCCATAGATTTACTACATTGTACTCATATCTTCATGGCTCATTACTTTCCTTAGGCTAAGTCTAACTGTGACCTCAGGATCTAACTGCGATCAACCATAAGCTTCTTCAGGATCTAACTGTGACCCTAGAGCCATGTTAGGATCTAACTATGACCCTCTAGAATCCTCTGTGATTCTGTTATATTGTATCATCATCTCTAAAAGACCTAAAACCAATAGACTAAGTTATAAGGTTAATTGCTTCCACTTGTTGAAAACTCAATCAATAAAAATTCTCAGAAAATACATTCAGTAGCCCATATTATTTGCTAAGGCTTTACTTATTTCCTCTTTTACTCATGAGTTCCTTCTCATCTTTCTTACTCTGTTATGGCTTACCATGGGTTATTGCATTGTGTAATCATGGTCTAACCACATGCTATTGCATTCTATTACTATGGCCATATCATAACATCTCATTTGAATCTGTGCTTTAACTGTGAGAATTATGTATTAGACCTTACTCTTATCTGAAGAGTGTTCTGAACTCATCTGAATCTAGCTCTATCTGAGAGCCATATGTGTTAGTCCCAACTTTTATCTGAAGAGTGATATGAAAACAATCTCTTTATTGTTAGTTTTTGCTCTTTTTGTATACCATTTCTTTTGATATAATTATAGCACTACCATCCTCTTGGTACTTGCTGTAACCCTAACATAAGAAATGACCTTGAGTAATGTATTCACAAGCCTATAGAAATACCTGAGTAACTCCAATCATACTGTAACAATTATCCCACTTACTTAGACTATCTATCATCCTGGGTACATTCTTATTACATGTCTTATGGTATGGAAGCAACATAACTTTCTCATCTTGTATACTCTACCCTGCATGAACTACGAAAAGGTAGTATTCATTCATCATAGCATACTCTAACATGCGTGTCATCATATGACAACTGCAAGGAGATGTAACTATTCACCATAACTTATGGCAACATAAGCCATATCATCATCACATAAATTTGCTCAATCATCCATCATACGTACACTATAATTGAACAATTAACTAGGTAAACTTTAAAGCATTTTTTCCTCTATCACATTATCTGTCAGATTATCTATCACATTATCTGATCAGGATATGACAATTTATTCTAGAACCAGAAATAACTATTCATCTAATTTAGACTGTCACATTATCCTCCTACCAAGGTATAGACTTAGCCCTTCATTACTCTTTCCTACATAAGGAATAGGGGAGTCACCTCATCTTTAAAACTATGGCTACCTTTCTTTCTCTAGATATCATAAATCTCTTTTTCTAATCTTGCATAAATTTACCGCTCTGTTAAATTTTTATACCTACTTGAGAGAAATCCTTTCTTTATAATGGAATTCAATCTATGAACTAACTTCTCAGGTGAGCGGATCAATCTCCATCTCTATGGAGTACTTTTGCACTCTTTACTATCTCTTAACTTCTATCTATATATTAGTCCTAGTCTGTTCCTGACCAGAATATGATTCCTTTCTGGTATTTTTCTTGATCCTGATGAACTTATGTCATATGGATCTCATTCATCATCTACTACTATTACTTATGTTCTCTAGGGCGCTCTACAATAGGTCTACTAGGTTACTATATTTTTGTGATGTGGTCCCATTGTCTTAGGAACATCTGCTCTCTAGATGTGGTCCCTCTGTCTTGGGAACATCAGCTCTCTATTTATTAACCTTTTTGTCTCTAACTTTAGGCCATGTGCTAGGATCATTTTAGGCAAGTCTCATTCTAACTTTTGATTCTTTTGTTCAGGAAAGACTAGTTGAACAAATTCTTTCACAATGTAGATATACTCACATGGAGTATATACTTCTGAACATTGTCTTAAACTAATCTTTCATATCTCAATACTTTATACTATCTGAGTTGATCACGGTTTATACCAATCCTCTAGCTGATGAACTTCAACAAGGTTGGTACCTTCATTATCATCATCACTGTAATGTTTGGCCACATAATGATACCTTAAGCTACTATTGCAGCTTCCCTTGACCTTTAGACTGTCAGCTTTTGTCTCTATTAATAGAGGAAACTGCTCTCCAAATGTTATCCTGCTTAGTCCAGCCATATCGTGCTAAGAAACATGAGATCTCAATAATAATAGCTAACTAAGACTAGTCTATCATAGTCATTTCCTTAAAGACTACCTCATAAAGTTTAAGATATGGGGTATTGTTCTATTTATCTGGGTGTCACTATTTCTTGTTTGAATCCTTCTCTAAGCAGCGAACACTATCCCCATATCTCATACTAGGGAGAGAACTTTCTTTAGTTTAAACCTCTAACTTGTTTAAAGGGGTCAGTCTAACAAAATCAGAGCATCACTAAGCTATAAACTTATGTTCTATGCTAGAATCTTATGCTCTGAGCCAGAACCTTTTTCTCTGATACTAAAATGTAATATCCTAATTTTCTTATATCTTAGGGACCAAATGGTAGCATTTGGAACTACTTTTAAGGTCATTGTAGTCAAATTACACAATCTAAAATTTTACTCTACCGAGTACTGTTCATTATTTAAATTCCAAAGAAGTGACATGACTTTGAAAAATCATAATGGAATCCAGAAAAATCTAAATAAAGTAGTTCAAATTGCTACACAACCTAACTTAGTGCTCTTTCAGGGAAAAATAAATCATTGACCACTCCTTGAACAAGTTAACATCGATCAATGCTCCAATTTTACTGTTCATCAAGCGTCCTTCCCAGATTCTAACATTTTTTATCCCAACTATGAAAATTCATATCTCCATGTGTAGAAATCTAAATAAGACGTTCTATATATCAAATCGAAGATTGGTATGTATACGATCTACTGGTAAAATATCATTCATTTATTCAACCATTTACTATTTCTAATTATAGCTCAGTTGCTACTGACTCACCACAAGTTACTACTCAGAGTGGCAAATTTCAGCACCTAACTTTACATACATAAATCATATTCTTAAATTATATTCATGCATCTTTATCTCCATCTTGAGAAGACCTGCTATGATAGGATTGATATGGAAAGGGTGAGATTTTTGGAGAAATCTCAGTAGTAAATAGTACTAAACAATGTATGCATTAATGCTTGGTATTAGTGTTTGCTTGTGATTGTGTCAACATAATATAATGTGCATGCTTCTATGTAACATATGAAATATAATTGGCCAAATTAATCATAGCACAGAGCTTCAACATTTACATATGAACAAGATTAATCAAGCCATAACACCAACAACCATACATTCAACACATACAAGTTTAGGCAAGTTTACTACCTAAAGTGTGGCCTTTCCTCTAGCTCTTAGCCTTTGCTATAAGGTTCATTCTTTTCATAGGTCAGATCCTATACATAGCATAATAATATATTCATTATTATCCTATCCAGTATAGCTCTACTTAACTCAAGTTTAACTTGAAGTAATACCCTTAATCTGACAATCCCTTAACTTTCTTTATATCCACAGCTAACCTTATCAAGAGAGATATATTCTCTATTCTAACTATTAAATTCATAAGAACAATCCTCTAATTTATTAGAGTATGAAGTAGAATAAATTACTTACCTTATTCCCAAGGTTGTTAAGTCCTTAAGCTCATTGGATTGCTCCTAACTTAGCAAGAACTCCTTTTTCCTTCCTTTCTTTCTCTCTTTCCCTTTATCTCTCTTCTTTTTGCTTCATTCTTGGCTCTTGGCTATGTTGTGAAATGCAAGGGGTGAGGGGTATTTATAGGTAGAGGGAGGTGGAATGGACAATTCGAATTGAATCGTGATGAACGGTTCAGATCGCTTAGCACTTGCATCATCAAGATGACATCATCATCCTAGATGACTAATCAAAATGACATCATCCTTGGACACCTCACATACTTAGGTGGCACAATGGTAGGGCCCTTGGGACACCTCACTAGCTGACTTAATGCTTCTAAAGAATTTCAGAGTCTTATCCCAGAATAAACGGCTAAGATCGTGCCATGTGTCCTTAGCTTTTTCTTCTTTCCCTAGACTCATGCCATATGGAACCTTGTGGGTCCCATGAGGACACCTTTCATGCCACCTCATAGTTATGGATGAGTCTAAAGCTCTATCTGATCACTTTCCCCAGTTCTATCTTTAACCAGGTAACTCTACTTTATTGAAAATCACTAAAATATTATTTTAATACCACTTGGACCCACATAGCTCTTGGGCCACGTTTTTGGACATCTTAGAATGCCATATTGGGTCTTTAATTAAGCTCAAGCACTCTGGTGGCTCAATTGCTAAGAAATATCCCTTAGTAAATTACCAAAATGCCCTTAGTTCCTCTTTAATAATTCTAGGGGCATTATTATCTTTTCACACCTTTCTAGAGTATTTCCTGACCCTGGTCAACTATCTAGATAACCTTTCTTGACTTTCTAACCTTAATCAAATGACCAAAATACCCTTCACTCATTCTTTAATTATTTTATAACACAGGGGTATTTTTGTTATTTTGTACCTTTTTCTAGATATTTATGGACACTGGTCCCTTTATCTGATAAACTAATATCATGGGCTTAGGCCTCACTTACATCATCATGGGCCTCTCTATGACATCATTTGAGCTTATTCAGTCATAACTTGTTTACTATTTAAGTTTCATTATCAGATATCGGGCGTTCACAAACTCCAGTCAAAATTCACTAAAACGTGAATAACTTTTCCTACAAAACTCCTTTCGGGGTTCCATCAATTTCCTAACCACTGGCTTCACAGGACGTACATTCCTATAACTTTTCACTTATCAAATAGTACAAAGTACTGAGATATGAAAGATTAGTTTTAGGCAATATTCAAAAGTATATCCTCCTTGTGAGTAGATCTATATTACGAAAGAATTTGTTCAGCTAGTCTTTCTTGAACAAAAGAATAAAAAATTAGAACGAGACTTGCCTAAGAATGATCCTAGCACATGGCCTAAAGTTAGAGGCGAGATGGTTAATAGATGAGAGTTGATGTTCCCAAGACAGAGGGACCATATCATGAAAAAAATAGTAACCTAGCAGACCTAGGGTAGAGCACCCTAGAGAACATAAGTAATAGTAGTAGATGATGAATGAGATCCATAGAGATATAGAAGTACTCCATAGAGATGGAAGAAATTAAGAGATAGAAAAAGAGATGTAGAAGTACTCCATAGAGATGGAAGAAATTAAGAGATAGAAAAAGAGATGTAGAAGTACTCCATAGAGATGGAGCTTGATCCGCTCACCTGAGAAGTTAGTTCATAGATTGAACTCCTTTATAAAGAAAGGATTTTTCTCAAGTAGCTACAAAAATTTAATAGAGCAGTAAATGTATACAAGATTAGAAAAAGAAGTTTATGATATCTAGAGAAAGAAATATAGCTACAATTTTAAAGATAAGGTGACTCCTCTATTCCCTATGTAGGAAAGAGTAATGAAGGGCTGAGTCTATACCTTGGTAGGAGGATAACATGGCAGCTTAAGTTAGATAAATAGTTATTTCTAATTCTAGAATAAATTGTCAGATCCTGATCAAATAATATGATAAATAATTTGACAGATAATGTAACAGAGGAATAAAAAAATGCTTTAAAGTTTACCTAGTTAATTGCTTAATTGCAGTATATGTATGATGGATGGTTGATCAAATTTATGTGATGATGATATGGCTTATGTTGCCATAAGTTATGGTGAATAGTTACATCTCCTTGCAGTTGTCATATAATGACAAGCATGTTAGAGTATGCTATGATGAATGAATACTCCCCTTTCATAGTTTATGCAAGGTAAAGTATACAAGATGAGAAAATTATGTTGCTCCTATACCATACGACATGCAATAGGAATGTACCCAGGATGATATATAGTCTCAGCAAGTGGGACACTTGTTATAGTATGATTGGGGTTACTCAGGTATTTCTATAGGCTTGTTAATATAGTACTCAAGGCCATTTCTTATGTTAGGGTTACAACAAGTACCAAGAGGATGGTAGTGCTATAATTCTATTAAAAGAAATGGTATATAGAAAGAGCAAAAGATAACAGTAAAGAGATTGTTTTCATATCACTCTTCAAATAAGAGTTGGGTCTGACACATATGGCTCTCAGATATAGCTAGATTCAAATGAGTTCATATCACTCTTCAGATAAGAGTTAGATCTGATACAGAATGCTTACAGTTAAATCACATATTTAGATAAGATGTTATGATATGGGCATAGCAACAAAATACAATAGCAGGTGGTTAGACTATGATTACACAAGGCAACAACCTATTGCAAGCCACAACAGAGTAAGAAAGATGAGAAGGAACTCCTGAGTAAGAGAGAAAATAAGTAAGTCTTAGTAAATAATATGAGCTATTGAATGTATTTTTTGAGAATTTTTATTGATTGAGTTTTCAACAAGTGGAAGCAGTTAACCTTATAACTTAATTTGTTAGTTTTAGCTCTTTCAGAGATGATGATACAATATAACATAATCACAGAGGATTCTAGAGGGTCGCAGTTAGATCCTAACATGGCTCCAAGGTTGTAGTTAGATCCTGAAGAGGCTTATAGTTAATAGCAGTTAGATCTTAAGGTCACAATTAGACCTAGCCTAAGGAAAGTAATGTGCCATAAAGAGATGAGTACAATGTAGTAAATCTCTAGAAAGATGATTATCAAGGACGAAGTGGTTAAGGTAAGAAAGCTTCACGAGTTGATTAACTCTATAAAAAAATATTATTTATAATAATTTTCCTCATATAGCCTATATTATATACAGATTGAACTTAGTTTTGCCTTAAACGAAGATGGAGTGCAAGTTTAAGTCTAAGTGCTGATATTCAAAGTTTTATGGAAGTATGCGTGAGGAACAGAGAAGAGAACCTCATATGTTTTGAATAGAGAAGTTTGAGCAGATAGATCCTCCAGATGAGGATAAAGAGATTAAAAGGCTAGAGAGACCCAGAGAACAGGGTATAAGATAGAGTAAAAATAGAACACAACTCTGTGAGAAAGAATATGCTAGGGCATAGAGCTATAAGAAAAGTAACCTAGCCCTAACCCAGTAGAACGCTTAGCTAAAAGGTGCTCAGGTAAGCCCAATGATGGGTAAACCCCTGGGAATTAATGATCAAGGGTATAAATACCACAAAAGTTTGGCATAGATGAACAAAATTATGTAAGATAGTAAGAAAAGTTAAGAAGAACTAGAAAAGTCAAGAAAATATTATGAAATGTAAGGGGCATTCTCCTCAGATAAACTCTTCATCAAGGTATGAATAGATATTTAATCTTGAAATTTTAAGGACGAAATTTATTTTAAGGGGAGGAGAAATGTCATATCCCAATTTTTAGACATAGAAGCCCAGTATGTAGTCTAAAAGAGGTAGGCTACCAGACCTTGTTGATCAGAAGTCCCAGAAGTATATATATGATGTTCAGGGACTAAACTGCAAGTGAAAGATCAGGGACTAAATTGTAAATAGTGAAAATCTCTGGGGGCATAATGGTTATTTTGAAGAAAGAGAGGGACTTAAATGGAAAGTCTAAAAGTCCCAAGGCTGAAAATGAAAGTATATATAAGTTGTGGGCCATTAAGTGTAATTATGAAAAATTGAGGGACTAAAGTGTAATTTCTAAAAGTTTCTAAGGGTAAAATTGTAATTATAGAAAGTTAAGCCATAAAAGGCTTAGATACAGAAAATTATGCTAGTTAATCTAACAGGATACATAGATTTTATTGGAGTTCCAGATAGCTAATATTTATCTAATAGTCTGAAAGTTATCTAAAAATTTTATTAGATCTTCTAAACTCAGATATAAGTGAAAGGTTATAGGAAGGTGCATCTTGTGAGGCCAGAGGTTAGGAAACTGACGGAACCCCGAAAGGAGTTCTGTAGGAAAAGTTATTCACATTTTAGTGAATTTTGACTAGAGTTTATGAACGCCGATATCTGATTGTGGAACTTAAGCAGTAAGCAAGTTATGAGTGAATGAGCTCAGATGACAAAGAGGCCCATGATGACACCAAGTGAGGCCTAAGCCCATGATATCAGTTCATCGGATAAAGGGGCGAGTGTCCATAAATATCCAAAAAAAGGTACAAAATGACAAAAATACCCCTATGTTATAAAATAATTAAAGAATGAGTGAAGGGTATTTTGGTTATTTGATTAAGGTTAGATAGTCAAGGAAGGTTATCTAGGGAGTTGACCAGGGTCAGGAAATACTCTAGAAAGGTGTGAAAAGACAATAATGCCCCTGGAATTATTAAAGAGGAACTAAGGGTATTTTGGTAGTTTGCTAAGGGTCGTTTCTTGGGAATCAAACCACCATATTGCTTGAGCTTGATTAGAGACCCAAGATGGCATTCCAAGATGTCCAAAAATGTGGCCCAAGAGTTATGTAGGTCCAAGTGGTATTAAAATAATATTTTACTGATTTTCAATAAAGTATAGTTACCCGGTTAGAGATAGAACTGGGGAAAGTAATTAGATAGAGCTTTAGACTCAACCAGAACCATGAAGTGCCATAAAAAGTTTCCTCATGGGACCCACAAGGCACCATATGGCATGATTCTAGGGAAAGAAGAAAAAGCTAAGGATACGTGACACGATCTCAGCCGTTTATTATGGGATAAGTCTCTAGAATTCTCTGGAAGCGTTAAGTTAACTGGTGAGGTGTCTCAAGGGCCCCACCATTGTGCCACCTAAGTATGTGAGGTGTCTATGGATGATGTCATTTTGATGAGTCATCTAGGATGTTGATGTCATCTTAATGATGCAAGCGAAACTTCTTGAGGAAGCTAAGTGATCTGAGCCATTCATCGCGATTCGACCTGTATCGTCCATTCCACCTCCCTCCACCTATAAATACCCCTCACCCCTTGCCATTTCAAAACATGATCAAGAGCCAAAAAAGAAGAGAGATAAAGAGAAAGAGAGAAAGGAAGAGAGAAAGAAAGGAAGGAAAAAGAAGGAGTTCTGGCTAAGTTAGGAGCAATCTAAGAAGTTTAGGGATTTGGTAAGTTTAGGAATAAGGTAAGTAATTTATTCTAGTCCCTATTCTAATAAATTAGAGGATTTTTCTTATGAATTTATTTTTATAATATAGAATATCTCTCTCTTGATAATGTTAGCTATGGATATAAAAAAAGTTAGGGGATTATCAAATTAAGGGTATTACTCTATGTTAAACTTGAGTTAAGTAGAGTTATAATGGATAGGATAATAATGAAGATATTATTATTCTATGTATAACCTCTGACCTATGAAAAGAATGAACCTTAGAGCAAAGGCTAAGAACTAGAGAAAAAACTACACGTCAGGTAGTAAACTTACCTAAACTTGTATGTGTTGAATGTATGGTTATTGGTGTTATAGCTTGATTGATGTTGTTCATATGTAAATGTTGATGCTTTGTGCTATGATTAATTTGGCCAATTGTATTTTATATCTTACATGGAAGAATTTACATTATATTATGTTGACACAATCACAAGTAAGAACTAATACCAAGCATTAATGCATACATTGTTTAATACCATTTACTATTGAGATTTCCTCAGAAATCTTACCCCTTCCATATCAATCCAATCATAGTAGGTATTCTCAAGATGAAGGAGATGAAGACGCATGAACAAAAGTTAAGAATTATTTAGCATGATTGATATGTGATTGATGTATGTTATGCATATGTATGCAAAGTTGGGTGCTGAAATTTGCCACTGTGAACAGTAACTTGCGGTGAGTCAATGGCAATTGAGCTATAATTAGAAATAGTAAACATTAGAATAAATGTATGATATTTTACCAGTAAATAGTAGACATACTAATATTTGATTTGATATATAGAACATCTTATTTGGATGTCTACACATGGAGATATAATTTTTCAAATTTGGGACCAAATATGCTAGAATCAGGGAAGGACGTTGGATAAACAGTAAATTTGGAGCATAAACTGACATTGACTTGGTCAAGGCATGGTCAACAAGTTATTTTCCCTGAAAGAACATTAAGTTAGATTTATTTAGCAATTTCAACCACTTAATTTAGATTTTTCTAAATTTAAGTATGATTTTTCCAAGTCAGGTTACTTCTCTAGAATTTACACAATAAACAGTACTCGGTAGAGTAAAATTATAGATTGCGTAATTTTACTTTTATGACCTTAAAAGTGGTTCCAGATGCTACCATTTGGTCCCTAACACGTAAAAAAAATTAGGATGTTTCAATTAACCCTATCTCCTGAAACTTCATGAATAAACTGCCCAAATATACAATTCAAAGAGACAACAATAGAGACATATCATAAATTTCTCATTATATTATTAATTTAATAAAATTCAATAAAAATGTAACAATTTGAACAAAAAATAAAAAATATATTTAGTTAATGACAAATACTATTGAGAAGGAATGAATTGAACAAAAAAATCCGCCCAAAGACTGCACAGGTCCTCAATATCTTGTTCAAGAAATGGGTCAGGTTGATCAAATATTTGAAACATCAAATTAAAATAAAAGAAATTAAGACATTATTAATATATATTAAATTGACAATAAATATGAAATCATTAAAAACACAATTTACCTCCTTAGTTAGGTCAGTCCTATTTGATTAGATGATATTGATCATGTGTCTAACCATGCAGAAGCCTCACAAGTTGCTTTCTTTAGGTTGCTTTCAACTCTATAATATTAACATGAAAAAATTATTTGTCATCAGTAAAAAAATCGTGGAGCATAAGACTTAACACTTTTATTACCTTTGGTGTGATCCATTTAGGGTCTCTTATCGAGTTGGCATGCTTAAGACCCCTTGCAATTGCAAACGTCCTCATAGCCCTATGACCAAAGTTTTGAAATTAGTAACCCATTTATTACTAAGATCATATTTATTATAAAGACTATTGTTATGTATAGAAGAAAATTTATGTGTTTATAATTTTCTTGGCATCAACTGATGGCTTGTAACTGAGGGAGAATAAGAAGAAAACTTTATAAGTATGCTTACATAGTATGAGAAATTACTAAAGATTGATGTAGAAATTAATTAAAAAATAATGAGTATTATCATTAAGCAAATACAAAAGTAGTATGAAATAAAATGAAATATTATTATTCTTACTCCTGCATATATGGTGTGAAGAAATAATCAATATCGATTTCACCAAGCCTCCTTGAAATGTATTAAAGTCTCAAAGATTGGGAGGTCCCTTTTGCATAAATTTGAATTGGGCATAGGAATCTAAACTGACCTTGTTTACCCTTGGAAATCAACTCAGTTTGCATGTACCTACAATTAATGCAAACACAATGTTAGTTAATGCAAATACTCAGCTTGCATGAATTCTATTATTATATATACTTACATTTAAATTATACTTACATAAAAAATACTTGGATGCATCAGGAGGTTAGTTCATCCCCAGGAGTGATAAGAGATTTCACATGCGTATGGTCAATAAAGGCCAGAACCCCCATGTCGCCCACAACTAAATCCATAGGCAATGCATCCATATGGAAAATTTTGTCATATGCTAATAGGATCACACATTGCATGGCACTCAAAATGGGAGGTGTTGGAAGTTCACTTGGGGATGACGCGATGTGATATGAAACAAGATGCTTTGGCCATAATATGAAAGTCCCCTTTGCCTGACTCGCTATTTTTACCTCATTAGTGGGAATTGGGACAAGAGCATATTCAATTATCATGTCATCAACTGTTAACCTTAACTGATCGTCCTAAATTTAGACATAGTGGACAGTTGCCCCTAAGCTATAGATGGAACTATGTGCCACTAATCTTTTGGAGGATCCTCTACATATAGATCCAAGGTTCTGTATCATTTGACATCGGCTGGCCATGTAACAACTCCCTTTAGTGCTAGGACAGGTTGTATTTGAGAGCATTTGGGGACACTTGGCTCTTGTTGCCTTGATGTCATCATGGACAGCATTTCTTCCTTGAGTTTTACCAACCCCTCTTGTAATTGTGCCTCAATTGAAGCTTCTGCCTGTGCCCTAGGCTCTACCCAAGCCTCTACCTTAGCCATTGCCCTCTTTGTGGATAACAACAATTCTATCTCTGCCTTCAGCACCACATATGGGGAATGTCGTGGAGATGCTCCAAAGTAATCTCTTATACTGATACCTCCTCTAACTCCCCTGACATGGCTCTCACGCTCTTACCAATAGTCAATATGTCATTCCTACTATCTGACTTGAAGGAGCCATGGGCCTCTTATTATTTAAGATCATCCTATAACATATAAATAGCAAACATAAGAAATACTATAATTAGTCTACTAAAACAAAATAAAAGTAGTATTTATGATCACTTGTAAATGATCCGCTCCTTGTTTGGTGAGCATACAACCATTTATCTTCGCGACATATTGGAGATTGGTGAGCAAGAGTAACACTAGGATCATAGTTAACATTTTCTTCCAGCCTCTTTCTCTTGGCCTCCAGTAAGTCTCTTTCAGCCTTCGCATAACCCCTTGAGATATTGTGTGAGGACAATCATTCTTGAGAGTGTGTTCAATCGCTTTTGCTCTTTTTTCCTATAAAATTTGAAGTAGTTAAAATCAATACATATGATAATCTAATACGTTTGCTTTTGCTTCCAACACATACAAAAGAAAGAAACATGGGAAATGCAAGATTTCTTTTTCACGACATATACACGCAGGACACTCTAACCTATATTAACTTACCATAGATGCTGGCGTAGTCTGAAACCTAACAAATTCTTCCCAAGTAGTTTCGTTAATGAATTGATACTTGTTGCATGGAGAAGGATGAGGTTGACCATCTTTGTCCCACCCATGCACATAATGATGAGCTAGTTGTGTCTTGAATGCCCTCAAATGCTTAGTGCAATAAGACAATATCTTCTTCTTCAATACTCCTTTGTTGGGAACATTTAAGTGAGCTATAATAATTGCCAATGAAAGCAGAGTTATCAACAAACAGTTGTATATTTTGGTATTGCTCTGCATACAATATACAATGATTAGTTCCTATACCTAGATAGGGTCCCAAATTTGATTCTTCACACAATAATCAATAACATCCCAAGTCTGTACAGCGATATTAGGCTTATTGCGTGCTAGAAGGCTGATATAACTTATGTACTTAGTCCTGTGTTCACTAATTGGGTTCTAAAGTTTATTAAACTCAATTGGTAGTAATTTCCCTTCCTTCCTGTCTTTCGAAATATCTTTCAATCGCATCATACTTCTGCCCCTCCTTTACATAGAGTTGCTTGGAGCATCCTAGCCTTATTATGATTAACCTACCCCCCATATTCCTATATACTCAATCACAAAATCAAACATAGTAACTTAACCCTTTTTCTGTCTGTCAAAATACACAAAACTTGTTCCTTTAACATTTATCCATGGAACGAAGTGTAAGCATTTATAATAGGAAAACTACAAAACTTAGATTAAACGAACACGTAAACAGAGAAGCACGTACACGAGAAAATAAGTGTCAAGAATACGTACATAGTAAAGCATAACAGGAGCTAGAATAGAGAAGAATAACTAAGCACGGTGAAGCCCCACGAAAACCAAAGAGCATGATGAGCAGACTAATGATAGAAGTAATAAATAAGACTGAAGAAAACTTGAGAAATGAGAAATAAGAGAAATGCCAAGAGGTAGGCTTCACAAATGTAATTTCAGTAGCCATTTTACATCGGATATATATGACAATCAGTGTAGTAAATTATATTTATAAACCTGACTAACACAATAACTAGTTTAAAAAGTTGTCTAACTTATTTTCAAAAATGTCACACTAATGTTTTGAATTTATGAAGACTTTTTACACCAGTTAACATATAAATCCGGTGTAGTAAATCATATTTCTAAACCTAATTAACACAATGACCGGTTTAAAAAGATGTCTACTTATTATCAAAAATGTCACGACTAATATTTTAAATTTCAGAAGAATTTCTACACTAGATAACACATAAATCCAATGTAAAAAAGGTTTTAATTTATTTACAAAACTTGAGCCATAATTTTTTCATATAACTTTTTTCACCAGATAACATGCACAATCGGTTTAAATATTGGAGTTATTTTTTCCCACCAACCCTTTTATGACCATCCCTTGAAGTTATAATATATATATATGCAATCAAAACAAGAAACTTGTGTTATCATATATGCAATCAGAACAAGAGACTTAATTGCATTAGTGCCTCAAAAATATAAAACACTCATATACAAATCAATCAGAATCCACTTCTTCATTCAATTTTGGTAAACCTACTAAAAAAAAAAGGGTCTCACAAATTGAATCATCATCTTCAACAATTCATTTTTCTTGGAGATCGACAAACCATCTTTTATTTATCAGATCAGTGATATAGAACACTTGTTTGCTTGGTCTACCATAGTGAAAGGATCATCCCCAAAACTTATACTATTCATATCAACTAGTATAAATCTTAACCAATCCACAATAACACCGTATTTACATTAGTCCACTTGCATTTGAACATGGTAACTATGAATTTGGTGTAGTCCAGCTCCCAAATCTCTTTAACAATGTTATAATAAGGGATGACTACTAATTTATGATTGTTGTTTTTTGAACTAGAGAAGTTCATAGCTTTAGCCACTAACATAACACCACTATTCTGGTTGCTACTTTTATCATCTTGGAACTTGTATAAAAGGAATGCCTATTGATATCAAATGAATTCTAACATATCACATTAAAATCAGGACCATATGCCAACCATCTAACTGAATTAGATACATAATCCTCATTTCAACCTTTTATTTGAACCAATATGCAAAAGAATTGTTGTGTTCTCTAATAAGCTTTTGCTCTATCATTCTATTATTTTATTTCTGGACAAGCTCTTTATGAACAACTATATAGTCTTAAACTTCATCAATGTTATTCAAGATATGTAAGTGTATTTGCTATAATTTATTACTATCCACACTCTCTATCGACATTCCACATTAACCCCCTGTTTGGCACTAGGTTTAGGGAGAGCGATAAATTTTACTTTAGACAGGTAGTGTTGACAAAAATCTATAGCTTCTTCATAAGCATATTTTTGTACAATGGAGGCCTTAGGCCGATTTGGATTCTTCATTACCCTTTAAGGATTTTCATGTATATTTCAAATAGGTACATCTATCATAAGTATACAGGGCCACATAGTTTTATCTTTCGCATTAGATGAACGATGAAGTGTAATGTTAAAGATCAAGATGTTGCCAATATAGTGCCTTACATGAAGATGTTGTCAATACGGAAGCTCAAAGAAGACAAATATATTTTTTCATATATTTTTGTCACTTCTCTTGGTAGTCTTACTGAAAGTAACATTGATATCTTTCACCTTTTCATAAACTTGTTCTCCAGTTAATGGCACTGGAGCATTTTTAAATTCTTGGCTGCCAAAATTTTTTTTCTTCAGTCGACAGTATGGGTGGCCTCATCTTAGAAATCTCCTATAACCTAGGTAGACTGTCTTTCTTCCATGAGGAAGTTAATAGTAGCAAGTCCCTTCCTCACAAATGTAACATGCTTTATGGCCCTTAACATTATACCCTGACAAATTTTTGTATGTAGGAAAGTCATTAATTGTCCAAAAGATCATGGTCCGCATATTGAAGGCCTTCTTCTCAATCACACAAAAATCATCCACACTTCCCATAGCTTCTTCAAATCTTCGATCAAGGGTATTAGGTAAACATCTATGTCATTTCCTGGTTGTTTCTGTCCTAAGATCAACATAGACAACATTACATACTTGCATTTCATACACAAACAAGGGAGATAGGTTATAAATCACAAAGAGGACAGGCCATGAATTATGTATACTACTAAGGCTACCATAACAGTTTATGCCATCTGTACTAAGTCTAACCCTTAGATTTTGTGGTTCATTACCAAACTCAGGAAATAAATCATCAATCTTCTTCCATTGTAAACAATCAACTAAAAGACAAAGATTTCCATAACAAATCCTTTCAATTGCAGGCCATAACATTTTTTTGCATCATCTTCATTAGCAAAAAGTCGCTTAATCCTTAGTATAATTGGAAGATACCATAATACCTTTTCAAGAGACTTGTTTGATTATACCTTGGTGTCTTACATATTGGACACTTCTCCTCATCTTTAAAATCTTTCCTGTACAGTATGCAATTATTTTGTTATGCATGAATCTTTCTATATTGCTTGCCTAAAGGATATATTATTTTCTTAGCATCATAGTAGCATTTGGGTAACACATTTTCTTTTGGAAACATGTCTTGTAATAACTCAAGCAATTATGAAAAACCTTTATCACTCCACCCATATCGTGCTTTCACACTTACCAATCTCAATACCCTATTCAATATGTTGTATTTTCTGTATCCTAAGTATAGAGGTTTTTTTGCATCATTACACATATTACTATATGCATGTGACCGCATAAAAGCATATTCTCCAACATCATGAATCATATCGTCTACTTAATTATCAGTATCCATGTTATCATCAAAGGTTTATTCTAACTATTCAAATGCACTCGACCTTTCCATATTTTCACCATGCCATACTCATAATGTGTAACTTTTGCAAAATCCCTAACAAATTATATAAGTGTACATATCTATAGGACTTTGTTTCCTCTCATTCAAACAACTCACACAAGGATAATAAAACCTTCCATTGTCATCATCACCATTTCATTTAGCAAAATCCAAAAACTCTTTTACCCCCTCAGCATACTCAATACTTCTTTGTTTAGCATTTACCTAATTACGATCCATATTTGTGGAAGACTAGAAAAATATAAAACAAGAAAACCTAGTTTATAACTAATTATGGGAGAGAATATATCACGCATAAGTGGAAGAACTCACAAAATGAAACAAGTAAATGACAATAATGAATCTAGTAAATAACAGTAAAAGCTACTGCCAGTAGTGCATAAATTTTCAATTCTCAAGACAAGGAGTTCAAAACAAAATTCACCTGCTGTGAAGGGTCGAGAAGTCTTAAATGTCCAAACCAGTGAAAAATGAGAGATAGGAGGCGCGAAGGGGGTTTTGATTAAATTAAAGTGTATTTCGTAAGTAAATCTACACCAGATAAAATGGAACACCGGTGTAGAAATAACTTTTTCTAACTTGACATTATATACTACACTGTCACTTTTATAATTTGTGTTAAATATTATAAATTACACAAATCTATATCAGATGAAATGGAACACCGGTGTAGAAATAACTTTTTTTAAATCGAACATTATATTCTATACCTGTCACTTTTACAACTTGTGTAAAATATTATTTATTAATTATTTAATAAAAAAACTACACCGGATAAAATTTACATTGGTGTAGGAAATGTGATAATCTACAACTGATATTGACATGTTTATTTTTAATCTGTTGTATTTTTTTGTTTTTGAAAAATAAAAGAACAACATGTCATTATCAGAATAAGAAACTTCATTCATTCAACTTTACTAATAACTTTACATCAAAAGTTTGAAATTTAAAAAAAAAATATCTATCATAATATATAATATATTCTCTCTTTTTAGAGTGGGTAAGATCAACAGGATTATAGAAGCTATCATTCTGTTGATGGCGATAAACTTCTGAGCAAAAACTCTAAAATGGTTTTTCAATCTGTTAACTTTCTGAGGTAATTCTTCCACTAAATCCTCTAGGCCATTGAAGCTCATAATAAGTTCCTCAAGCCGCTCTATTAGAGTGACAACCAGGTGAAGAGGAGAAGGAACTGAAGGGTGAGGGTAAGGATGTTTATCTTCAAAATTATGTCTATTTCTTTTGTGTGACGGAGAAGGAGGTTTGCGTGAGGAAGAAATCATTGTAGTGTTCATATAGAAGAAAAGAAAAGAAAATAGAGATAAAGTGATGAGATAAAAAGTACGGATCATAGGAATGATATACATTTGGTTAAGGAATAAGAACTATTTTAGAAAAGAATGTCGAAGAATACAATTAGGATTCTATCATAATGACTACAAACATTGGGAACTGAAGAAGTGAAATGAACAGTTTAAAGAAGTTACAAAAAAGAATTGGGAAAGTATAGCTAAAAAACTAAAGAGTCAGAATAGGACGTAGCTAATCTACACCTATTGAAATTAAATCTACTGTAGAAAGTGCATTTATCCCCAGTTATAGAAGTATCAGTGTAGTAAGTATATTTGACACCAGTTACGTGTACATTCGGTGCAAATATTTCATCTTATTTACAAAAATACCACCAGTCATTGTTTTAAACGATCTTGGCATGGACCTATTTAGAAATAGGTCTTTAAAAAATATATTTTGTAGTAGTGTGTAGAGTTGAGTTAATAGTTAGTTTTTATCAGTTTAGTTTTATTATTTGGTTGTTGTAGGAATTTAAAATTAATATTTCATTAAAAAGATTGTGATTTACTTGGTATGCGGTATCTTTACTAATTAAATATGGATTAAATATTTTATTTGGGGTTTTTGGAAGTATTATTGAAATTTTAATTAGTTTATAATGTTAATGAATTGATGATTTATAATTTAACAATTTTTATGTTAAAGCCCTAGAATTTAAATTGGGGATTTTGTACAATGGAGTGAAATTGGGGTTGGTTGTGATTCAAATCCATTGTTGGGGTTTAAGAATAATATAATGTATAGTTGGTTTCATGTTTGGGCTCTTTGTGAGAAATTTGAGATTTTAGAGTGAGCTTTTAGGAACTTTATTATGTTTGAAACAAGTTAATGAATTGTTTAACTTGTGTTTTGATTTGTATCTATCTTAATTGTATAGATTGACTCTATTGAGTTGGGGTTGTGCTTTGTGCTTTTGTTTTCCAAGGTTGCAAGGTTAATCTCTGAGTGGAGGTAACCATGGTTAATTTATTTGATATGCTTGTATTAGATTATGAGGATTTTATATATTAATATCTCAAATATATGTTTTGAAATAGTGCTTGTGAAAGAACTATATATGTTTTTGAAAATTTAGTGAAGCGGTAAGCATGTTAATCTATATATCAGTTGTTGATGAACTATTTGTTTGAGTTATAGAATTGTATTATTGTTATTGTTATCATCTTGAAATTTCACTGTATATGCTTGGGTTATCTATTTTGGGTTTTGATAGAGATGTTTAGGTGATTAAAGGAGGTACTTTGTTGTTATGAAGACCACAACAGCTTCCACTATTGATCATAGTGGTTGGCACTATTTAGGCTTAGCTAGTGTGGGGAGCTAGCCAAGCCCTTGTTGGAACGGCTAGACACATCTTGAACCTTGACCCATATGGGGAGGTAAAGGAGGGATTAGTTGACTTGATGTGTACAATGTAACCTTTAACTAGGTTGTATGACATAGTAAGTCTCGGTCTGTGTCAAGGTGAAACAAGGAAGAGTATGGTTGGTGGTTTTATATTGTTCTTGTATGATGAAATTGTAATTTTATATCTTTGAAATATATATCTTTATTGTTATTGTCACTACTTCACTGACTTATAATCTATTCTTACATATGTTTTAAATTAACTATTGGTTGTTGAGACTTTATATCTCACCTTGTGGTTATTCAATATTTTCAAGTGAGAGCTCTAATGCTAAGCCATGTGAAGAGAAGGAGCTTGAGGCTTAGGCATCGATAGCCTAGTGTATGCCTCTGCTATTTGTGTGGTATTGTGTACTATTGTATATTGTCATTTAGGGGCTACCACTAACTTTTATTAGCTATCATTTTGGATTATGCTTTTATATCCTAGATTATTGTTGATTATATCAGTGCTATTAGGTAGCTAGATGCCATATGATTATGCATGTGACTTGTGAATCCACACTTTTGATTAAATATTATTTTATGATATTATTCAGATATTATGTTGTGATGTGATATGTATAGGTAAAATGTTGTTGCAGACTTAATAGAACTTGGGTTTTAGGAAGAACATAGAGAGTCTAGAATTAGAGTATGAAATTCTAGATGAGAGAATAAGGAAAGGTTTCACTTAATACTTTCATTCAAAATGAAAAACATAACATAATTTGTCCTTATAGACTTACAACAACATAACTAAAAAGTAACAACTAGATAAAGCCAATGAAATAAATAGTGAAAAAACTCCTAGTAACTAACCTTATCCAATTAACTAAGATTATAAATAACTTAAATATTTTTGTTGCTCCTAGAATAAACTAATAGAGGTTTGTTCCTAACATTATCCCCCTCTTGGAAAGTAGCCTTGTCCTAAGGCAAAAGGAAGGAAATTGAGTAGCTATCAAATCATAAGATTCTGAGCTATATTCTTCGATAGGATAGTCAATCCTTCCATTTGATAAGCAACTCAACAATATGAACTATATCAATAGAAAGCACTCAGTTGTTTTGCACATAATCTAGTTCCACTTGAAGCTCTTAATTAGCATTAATAGGCATAAGAGGTAATAGAGAAGTGGAACTATAATCATGAGCCAACTTCAGAAAAGAAATATGGAAGACAAGATGAATTCGAGCACCCTCTATAAGCTATAATTCATAAGAGACATCACCAACTTTTTGAACTACTGGATATGGACCAAAATAGTAAGGAGACAACTTCTCATTTTTTCTGCTAGCAAGAGACAATTATATATAAGGTTGAATGTGCAAAAAGACCAATTCACCAACATTAAACTCAACCCTTTTTCTTCTTGAGCTTTCATATGTAATTGATCAAAGGCTAAATTATCTTTAAAGGTTGTTAAAACATCTCTTTCCTCTAGAAAGTCTACAAGAACTACTACCCGAGTGTTGCCACTAGAAAAAAGGAAAAAGAGAAGGGGCCTCACACCTATAAACCACCTTGAATGGAGACATACTAGAAGAAGAGTGAAAACTAGAATTATAAGATAATTTTGCCCAATGTAGCATGCTAAATCTAGTTATATCACCCAAGAGATGGTGAATTGGGTGAGTTTTAAAAATTTAAAATACTTAAAAAATATTTGGATAAAATTAAAGAGTTGAGTTTAGAAATAGATGATTCAACCATAATAGTCAAACATTGTAAGCAACACATCATCTTCAATATCATTTCAGTCAATCAAATCATCATCAAAACATTTATCAAACAATCAAATCACTATTAGAAGTAATAAACAAAATCAATATTATAGTGATTTGAATTTGAAGCAATTCATATTCTCTTTCTTTCAATTGACTTTATGAATTTGTAACTTAAAATTCCAAAGATCAATTTGAGAAGAAAGTAATTTAATTAGATCACTGTAAAGATTATTCAACAAAGCAGAAACTTAGTGATATGAATAATCTCAAAAATATTTTCAATGATCATGTTTTAAACCTATGAACCTTTTCATCTTTTTGATCATAGGTTTTCTACACTATGTTAAGATAATCAAAATCAAATAGTGTGAAGAATAATAGTTTATGCTTTTGAAATTCTTCTCTTATTTATCGAAGAGTTATTCGATAAATCCCCTTATCAAATAGTTCTTCGATAAATGAGTCTTTGAAAACCAAATAGCTTCTTTTGAAAATTAGAGATGATTGAAAAATACTCTATTCCATCAATGCTTCGATAAAAAGTTTTCATAAATTGAGTCTTTACAAAATTTATTGAAGCCTTATTCGATAGATCCACTTATCGAATAGAGCTTCAAATAATTCCAATTTTAAGTACCAAGAACTCAGAATTTTCATAAACCAAATTTGATTCATTTATCAAAGTCTTTATCGATAAGAAACCTTATCGAATATGTCATCGATAAATGCTTTTTAGAAATTATATTTTCCTTCAAAAGTTCTTTCTAATTTATCGAATAATCGTCTCATCGATAAGCTTATTGATAAATGCTCTGTAATAGTTTCAAAATACTTTTTGAAATCTTTTGAAATTTTTTCTCACTTAATTGTCATGATCAAAACATTAAAATCTAACATAGAATAGTACCCATGATTTAAGATGCTCATGAGAAAAGCAAAGCAAATAAGTTTCGAGACACCTGTTGACAACCTTAGTTTGGCCATCTGTATGAGGGTGGTATGCATTACTCATCTTCAAATGGGTTTTACTAAGACTAAACAACTCTTACAAAAAGGAGCTAAAGAAAATAAGATCTCGATCATAAATAATGGACATAGGAAAATAGTGCAAATGCATAACTTTATAGAATTTGTTAACCACATATTTAACAGAAATAGGATGACTTGATCTAAGAAAATGAGAATACTTACTCAAGCGATCAACCACCATAAGAACAATATCTATACCTTGTGATGTGGGTAAGTTAGTGATGAAATCCATATATAAATTCTCCCAAATATGACCAGAAACAAGTAGTAGCTGTAAAAAACTAGAAGGCACTTAGGGCCGATACTTATTTTGTTGGCAAGTAAGACAATTGGAGACATAACGTTGGATCTCTTGCTTCATAGTTTTCCAAAAGAAATATTGTTGCAATCTATAAAGTGCTTTGAGAAATCCATCATGTCCACCCATAGGAGAAGTATATGCTTCAAAAATAAGAGTAGTACACATATAAGAAGGAGTATGAATAACCAAACAATCCTTAAAGTAAAGGCTATCAGCAGAAAGAGGAAAATAAGGGAGAG
The DNA here is from genome assembly GCA_037074615.1 of Leucaena leucocephala. Classification (NCBI taxonomy): domain Eukaryota; kingdom Viridiplantae; phylum Streptophyta; class Magnoliopsida; order Fabales; family Fabaceae; genus Leucaena; species Leucaena leucocephala. The sequence goes on from CM073534.1 coordinate 6,149,878, forward strand.
GCTAGATAGGATTGCAAAAAAGCAATTATAGATTATGTGTAGTCATTCTTCTTCAGCAATGATGGTAGATCATCTAGGTCAGCATCATAAGGAATTGTTAAAGAAAATAAGTTAGCTGAATGAGGACAACAAGATAACGCATTAATACCTTGAATTGAATGTAATTTTAAACTAAAATGGCAAAAGTCTTAACATCAACCATTGTTGTTTAGGAGTATGGATACACTGCTTTAACAAATATTTGAGATTGCAATGATATGAATGGACCTTAAAATGACATCTCAAAAGATAATGGTGCCATTTTTGGAGAGCCAACACCAGTGTAAGAAATTCTCTGTCATAGACATACTTGTGGCAATTTAAAAAAGACAAACCCTTGTTGAAAAATGTCATATGATGACCTTCTTGTTGTAAAATGGCACCCACACCTGAAGAGGAAGCATCACATTTAACAATGACTAACTTAGAGAAATTGGGTAACTGCATAATCAGTACAATGGATAAAGCATGCTTCAAGTCAGTAAAGGCAATAGTAATTGACTCATTCTAGTGAAAAGAATCCTTCTCGGTCAAATCTCTTGCAGTATAATGTATGACCAAGGAAGCCTCTTAACTTTGAAACATTGTTGTGAATGGGTAACAGGAAACATCATCAACTTTGTCTGAATCTATCACATCTTACTTTTCCCTATCTGTATAATATTGATAGTGAAAAGAGGTTTGGAAATGACTGTGATGATAAATATAAAGGAAAAACAATGATTAGACAAAGGTATAAAGATGAGGGACTAAAATAAAAAGTTTAAAAGTTCTTTGGTGCAAGAATAAAATTAGAAATAAAGTTTGGGCCATTAAGTGTAATTATAACAAGTTAAGGGCTTAAAGTGTAGTTTTTAAAAGTTCAAGGGCAAAATGGTAATTATGAGAAAGTTGAGCAAAAAAATGCCAAAAAATGCCCAAAATCATATTAGTCCCAAATTTTCTCAGTAAATAGAGAAAATTTCTCTCATCAGTTTGGCGCAACACAAAATTTTGATATGAAGTCCCAAAAAATTTATATTAATTTCTAAAGAAAGGGAAATTAATACAATATCCTCTGGACCTCAGAATTAGATAAAATTTGGTAATAAATTTCTATAATTAATATAAGAATTTATGAAACTGACAGAGCTCAAAAAGGAGTTCTGTAGAATTTATTATGGAATTTACAGTAGATTTAAACACCCGATAAATATGTTTCAGGGGAATTTCTCAGGAGTTTAGCCCATAAAGGTAGTGGACCATGTAGAGGGCCCAAAATAGTGCCTTATAGGCCTAATAATATTCTTAGATAAGTACATAGGCCAGGGCTAATAAAGATCAAGAAAAATATAAAATTACGAAAATATCACTGAGTGTACTACTGTGTTGTGTAAATGAGCTAGAGATAAATGAAAGGTCTTTTAGTCATTTGACTAAGGTTAGACAGTCAAGGAGAGTTCCCAAAATAGTTGACCAAGGTCAGGGAATACTTTGAGGAGGTGTGAAAAGGCGATAATGCCCTTTGAGAAATGGAAGTGAAATCGGACACCGATAAAGGATCTTGAAGAATTGTAGGGAATTTTTATCAGGACTTATGGGTCTAAAAAAGTTATGAGACTTTTAAGCGGAGTTATTTTATATTATAATGAATTTGTAAAAATGTTACAACAATTAAAAGAGGTGTTTAGCATTTATTTCAAAATCAGGATGTTTTAAGGATATCGGTATAAGGAAAGTGCCTTGGGATTTGTGTCAATTAGCTATTGGACCCAAGGAAGGCCTAGGGCAGTACATTTCATCCTAGGTAGCTCAAGTCCAATAATGAATAATTTTTTAATTTTTGAAAAAGAAAAGAAAAAGGAATAAAGTGAGAATTAGGGTTTGAACATGGTGGGACCCATAAGACCACACACATGGCGTACAAGACAAGGGGAAGAGATGATTTTTGTCATGTGATCTTATCTCAAATTGGCTTGGTGGGCAAGTTTGATGTAAGAGCAATTATGAGCCATTAGATCAAATAGTGTATAAAGTGATCTTGGCCATTCATTTTCCATGAGATTTTCTATAAATACCCCCACTATTTTCTGCTCAAAACCATGAAGGAGAACCCTTGGGGAACCTCTTGCAAAATGAAAACTCAAGCCAAAACAAAGAAGAATCCAAGGTCCAAAGTTCAAGTAAGCTAGAGATTAAAGGTAAGAAATCTATCCTAGCTTATTTTCCTTTGATTTGGGAGCTTGAACTTAGGATTTTCATGAAAGAAAGTTGATTTTTCTCTAAGGTGTATATGCTGTCCAAAACTTTACATGAAAGGAGAAAGAAGAAATTAAAGTTAGAGTATGTGATTGAAGCTTAAACAAGCTAGTTAGGTGATTAGTTGTTGAATCAAGTTGATATTCTTGACTTTGCCATGGTTGAACCATTTCGGTCTACACTGTTCATGAGAGAAGGAGATAGAATTTTAATGATCTAATGCTTCCATTGAATTCATATGATGATTTTGTGTAGGATTGGATAGGTTTTGAACCTTGGAAGCATTGGAATTCTAAGTTGTAGTTTTTGAATTTCTTCTCTATTACTGTTCACTCATATGAATAGTGATTGGAATTTCATTATTTTTATGTTTCCAATGGTTTTAAAATGAAAATTTGTGTGGGATAAAGTAGAGAAACAAGTATGGGAAGCCTTGGAATCAAAATGAGATTTTTTGGAAGAATTATGCATATTTTTCAAATCTGTCTAGAATAGTGCATATGAGCTAGAATTTCATGATTCTAAACTTATAAATAGATTCAAAAGATAAAATTGTGTAGGGTAAAGTTAAGACATCAATTGATTCAAAGGCAATGTCCATTAGTTAAGATTAAGAAATGTTAATGTAGTTAAATGAGCTCTATGTTCAAGAGAAAGTTAGATTGTAATGGATGAATGATTATGTAATGTTAGGATTTGATTGTGGACTCCAAAGAGGCAGCCACACATCCAAGAGAAGTAAGAAGAAAGAGGCAAGGTTAAAGTGAAAGAAATCAAGCAAGTGAGATAGTAAACTTATCATAAACTTGTATGTATTGAATGTTATGTTTGGTTGTGATATGACTTGGTTAAATTGTGTTGCATATGTGCTTATGACTGAAGCTCTGTTTCTATGATTACTTTTGCTAATTGTATTTCATATGTTACATGAAAGCATGCACATTACACAATGTTAACACTTTCACAAGCAAGCACAAGTATTTATATTAATGCTGTCATATCCCCAATTTTTTGATCTGATGTAGCTGTACAGTTTATCTGTAATGGATATAAGATTCTTGGAATAAACTGTATCAGATTATGAAAGGAAAGGGAAGGATTAATAACTAAGGAAAGAATAGGGACCAAAAGGAAAATTTAAAAGTTTGAAGGTGAAAAGTGAAAGTAGAAGAAAAAGGAGGGACCTAAATGCAATTAATGAAAAGTTCAGGGACTAAAGTGCAATTATTCAAAAGTTAAGGGATCTAAATGTAAATATGGAAAAGTTGAGCCAAAACAGGCCAAAACTGCCCAGAATCATATCAGACCCAAATTTTACCAGTAGATAGACAAAAATATTCCGGTCAGTTTAACGCAACACAGAATTTTAATTTGAGGTCCCGATTAATTGATATAAATTTCTGAAGTCGGAAGGAATTATTACAGTATTTTTCAGATCTCATAATCATATGAGACCTTATAAAAAATTCATATATTTAATATATGAATTTATAAAATTGAGAGAGTCAGAAAAGGAATCCTGTAGAAACCATACGGGATTTTACAGTGAAATAAAATACCCAATAAATAGGATCGGGGAAGCTATAGTGTGAATTGGGCCATAAAGGCAATACAGGCAATAAGCCCATAGTGAGGCCCAAATGGCGCCATCATGAGCCCATTAAGGTAACTAGACAGTTTATGTGGGCTAGAGACCAGAGCAGTCCAGGAAAAGTGCAAAATTATGAAAATACCCCTGGATGCCCATACTATACCAGTAGTAGATAGAGATTATTTTGGTCACTCTAGACAGGCTAAAAATGTGTCATATAGTATAAATAGGATTATTTAGAGCCCATATACACCCTGAGGCAGTATAAAGAGGTGTGAAATGACGATTTTGCCCTTAGAGTCAGTACAGTGCACGAAAGGACACCAATGGTATTTTGGTCATTTTCCAATGGATGGATGGCAGATAAATACTCAGTCTAACATTTTCAATGATATGAGAAGCCTAGACATTAATTTCCAGGATAGAATACATATCCTGGTATATTATAAAAAATTAGGAACATAACACAGTTCGGTTGTTGTGAAACTGCACTGATCGGTACCGGATTGGACTGGAATTTCTCCAGAAGGTTCCTTGCATGGGAATCACGCCACCTAACCCTCTTAGGTGTCCCATGAGCTGTCCCACATGATGTAATAATTATTCTTTTTAGAAAAAGTAAAATCCAAGATTAAATGTGAGCCTTTAGATCAAATAGTAACCAAATCAATCTTGGCCATCCATTTCAACCCAAATTTCTCTATAAATACCCCCCCTATTCAGAAAAATTCGGCATGCATGGTGAACCATAGGGAAACTCTTGCAAAATTCCCATTCAACCAAGAAAGAAGCAACCAAAGTGAAGTAACAAGCAAGGTAATCATCTCCCTTGATCTTGAGCTTTGTTCTAGCAAGTTAGCTCATGGTTTTAAGGGGTTTTCATGCTATATTTCCCTTATGTTTGCTTCTGTAAGTGCTTCTCATATGTGGTTAAAATATAAGTTTTATGTTATGGATAGTTTAGACAAGCTTAAACAAGCTAGAATCAAGTGGTATAAGCTTGTGAATTCAAGTATGTTTGGATTTAGGATTTTGTGTTCTTGCTGGTACTGTATGTGGTACTGTTCATATGATGGAATTTCATGATTTTTATGCTTCCAATGAGTTTAAAATGGAAAATTGTGTGGAGATAAAGTAGGAGAACAAGTATTGGAAGCATTGGAATCAAAATGAGAATTTTTGGAAAACAAGAGCATGCATTTCGGTTTGGCACTGTAGCAATTGGTATGTTTTGATTTTGGAAATTCTGATTTCATATTTGGATTCTACATGAAAAATTATGTGGAAATGAACCATTATAATTTATTTTGGAAAGGTGGGAGTAGGAAACATAAATTAGAGAAAGAAAGGGAGCTAGTGAAAACCTAGTCTTGGGTTTGGTTTCAAGTTGAGTTGTAACTTGATATTATGTTGTAATGGCTAGGTTTTGACATTTGTGAAGGAAGAAAAGCACTTCAAGAAGGTCTTGACCAAGATAGTTAAGAGGTAGCAAGGATACCTAACTATAACTCATGTTTGTTTAATTGTTTTGCTTGCTTGTTGATTATGGTGTTTGGTTGAGCTTGAGCTTATGTCATCATGTTATGATGAAGTATGAATGATTGCAACTCCTTGCAAGTTATGTCATGACAATATGCATGTTAGAGTTTGCTTATGTACCATTATGAAGTAGCTCCCATCACATGATAACATGTTAAGCATACAATTATTCATGCATGATATTATAGTTTGTGTAACTTGCTATTGGGATTTCCATGAAATCTCATTCCTTCCACATGCATAACTATGTTTTAGGTGCTGGATCCTCTCAAGGGAAGAGATTAATTGTTGATGATTAAGTTTGTATAACAAGTTATATGACTTACATGACAATATGGGATGATATGCTAGTGTGTATGGTGTATGTTTCTGTAACCCTATTTTGAGGCCGTGGTGATGTGACAATGTTTATGACATTTAAATCAATGAGTTTTAGACTGAAACTTGGCATGATTAAATTTAATATACATATCTTTAAATGAATACTAAGAACGCCTTAATTGGATAAGTATCCGAATTGTTATGATTTTCCAAAGTTGAAAGTAAGATCTGGAATTGAGATAAAACGAGTGCTGAGAGGCAATGACGTTCATGCAATAATTTCATATATCAAATGAACAAATTTTTCTATGAAATTTGGTGAGCTTAAAGAGGACGTCTAGATATTTAATTCCATATGTAACACAGTTCATTTGGATAAGTAACCAAAGAGAAATGAATTTTTGAAGTTAAGCAAAGAAACTGGAACTTCCAGATTTTTACCAAATGAACAGTGATTTAAACCAATAAACTGATTTCATTTGGACCAGAAAACCTTAGTTTCATATTTTTCCCTCAAATATTTACGAGATAGCTTTCATTAGAAATTGGAACCACATTATTTTGATTTTTCTACAATTAATTATGAATTTTCAAAGTAGGGTACATGTTCTAAAATTACCAAATAAACAGTAACAGTGAACAGTACCTGGAAGCAAATCTTTTGGAAATGGATATTTTCAAAGCAAATGATCATGAAATTGGTTCCAATCACTTCTAATGGAGTATAATTGAGGTTAAAAGTAAGGATGTGACAAATGCATACATTGTTTAGTACCGTTTACTACTGAGATTTCCTCAGAAATCTCACCCATCCATGTAATCCCAATCCCAATAGGTTCATGAATGATGAAAGAGGATGAAGAAGCATGAAGAGAAGTTAGGGATTGGATAATATAAATGTTATGTGAAGAATTATTATATGAAATGTTGTTATATGACCAATATAAGTAGTAATGATCATGATGTAATGAAAACTAGTAAATGATGAGATAAATGTATGAAATTTTACAAACGATTAGTTAACATGTTAAGCTTCATTTTGACACCAATAACACCTTATTTTGATGTCTGTACCAAGAGAATGTATTTTCAAAGTAAGGGATCAGTATCTGTTTTCAAGATTTTTGACCAAATGAACAGTACCTTTGACAATTAAACTGTATTAATTGGCTAAGTATTTGTTCAAAAAATTATTTTTCCCTTAAATTTCAAGATGTTATCTTCACTTAGCTTTTTGAACCTTCATTTCAATTTTTCTATAATTAATTATGATTTTTCAAAGTTTATCACCGAATTTGAAATACCATATGAACAGTAACTTGAGAAGAGTAAAAATTCTATATTTAGCTAATGGACTTCTAAAGTATTGTAAGTGGTTCTAAATGCTACTGAACGGTCCCTAATATATATGAAAGTAAGGATGTTTCATAATCAATATCAATTTCTAATCTAGTAACACTATGGCCTAAAAAAGACATCTCTTTATGATCAAAGTGTCGCTTCTTGAGATTAACAAAAAAATTAGCTTGCTATAAGGCACTGAAAACCATGCATAGATGATTTAAGTGTTTGTCATAGGTGTTACTATAGATAGGAATATTGTCAAAAAGATAAGGAGGAACTTTCAAAGGAAGGGACATAATAAATCATTCATGGAAGGTTGAAAAGTGGATGGTGCATTTGTAGACCAAAAGGCATGACAACAAATTCAGAATGCCCAAAGTGAGTTCAAAATATAGTTTTGGAATGTATTTTCTGGTTCACATGAATTTTATGGCACCCAAAATAAAGATCAATCTTAGAGAAATAAGATGCACCATGTAGTTCATCAATAAGCTCATCAACACTTGATATAAGATACTTATCTGGGATAATAATTTTGTTGAGTTCTTTGTAATCAATACAAAGCCTACAAGCAAAATCCTTTTTAGGTACCAATAGAAATGGGTTAGCAAAGGGACTAACATTGGGCGAATACAAACATTCGACAATAACATTTCAATATGCCTTTCAATTTCATTTTTCTGCCTGTGAAGGTACAATATGGTAGAATATTAAGAGGTGCAACACCGAGATAGAGGAATGGCACAGTAGTGATCTCAAAAAGGAGGTAAAGTGGTAGGTTTGATGAAGATCTCAAGAAAAGAGTTCATCAAATCTTAGATTAGTTGTTCATCAATCATATCAACACCATCGCCCAGATTAAGACTTTGCAAAGAAGCAATAGAATGATTCTTACTTGAGATGCCTTGTAGTCAAAATTTCTTGCAATTAACAAAAAAATAGCATAAACATTTTCTACCAATTCACCTCAACTATATTGACAGAAGCAAGCCACTTGATGCCAAGCACCATGTAAGAACCACTAATGTCAAAATGGAAGAAATCTTCTATGATGGTAAGATCTTAAACTTGTAGATAATGTGACAAGAGATAATATTGCTATCCCCAATTTGGACTCTAAAGGGTGTGACTTGAAGGTTAGGAAATTACAATCAGTCACAACTTTATTAGAAATAAATTGTGAGTAGAGCCACTGTCAACCAAAATTAAGATTGATTTAGAGTGTAGTACCTTAATTTCAAGGTAGTTGAAGTTAAACTCTCCAAGATTGTGTGAAGAGAAATTTCAAAAACTTCCTATTGATTTGATGGATTGAGCTCTTCAATAAAGGGTGTGGAAGATTCGGGTTCTTCATAAATCTCCATTAATTTGAGAGAAGACGGTTTACACCAATGGCTTGGAAAAAACTTATCACTACAATGAAATCAGAGAGACATTTGTCTTAATAAAACTGATGCTCCTACTTTGAGTTTTGTGGGATATTAGTGAATGAAAATGATTAGTTTAATGGATATAGAAGTAACAATTTTGACAAGTCGGTGACCAAAAGATTTGAGTTTTAATTACTAGCAGAATATGTAGGATATGATTTAGGTATAGAGAAATTTTTATTTTCTCAAAAATTAATTCCTACCTCATACCCATTGTCATGAAATATTTTTGACAAAAATGCCCATACTATTGTTGCAACATTTGGCTTCAAACTCCAGGCTAAACTAGTGGCCTTAAAAACAGTGAGGGGTTTTTGGATCTTCATATCAAATTGCAATTCTTCTTTTAAGCCGCTGATGAAGACTCCCAACAAAGAATTCTTAAACCACCACTCGACCTTAGATGATCTTCAAATGAATTCTTGCCAATATTCCTAAACAGTTCCTATTAGCTTAATGCTACAAAGAAAAAAAAATCCAAATTTTGAAATTTAGCAAGGCCTAATTGCTCTTGAAAAATTTGACAAAAGTCTTCCCAATATCGAACAATATGTCTTGAAGCTACCCAAGTAAAGACATTTAAAGCATCTCCCTCTAAAATCATAGTAGCAACATCTACTTTGAGATCTTCAGGAGTTTGGCAGTAACAAAAATATTTTTCTAGTTCCATAATCCATCCACGAGAGTCTCTAGCTTCAAAGTTGGGAAACTCCACTTTGGAATGAGGGCATTTATTTGGAGGTTTATTCCAACAAAGATTGTTTTGGTTTGCATCATCATGCTCTTCATAAACTTGTTTTCCCATATCGCTATAGCTACCAATGAATTCATGGGGAGATTGAGGTTGTTTTGATGACAACTTCTCATATTCTAAGGAATTCAGTCACACCATGATGGTAAACAATTGTTGGGCTAGAAATTTGATAGAGGCTAAGTTGGCTGGGTCATTTGTTGGTTTGTGTTTTGGGTATACATTGTTTGGTTGAGATGAAGGTGGAATGTTGGAAGGATATTTGTTTGATGAAGAGGTTTTAGTGTTCACCATGGTAATCCAACAGACTAAGGATTAATAGCTTTGATACCACAATGATAGAACCTGGGTTTTAGGAAGAACAGAGAAAGTCTAAAATTAGAATATGAAATTCTATATGAGAGAATAAGGAAAGGTTTCTTTGAATAATACTTTCATTCATAATAAAAACATAGCATAATTTATCTTTATAGACTTATAACAACATAACTAAAAAGTAATTACAACTAGATAAAGCCTGTGGAATAAATTGTGAAAATAACTCCTAATAACTAACTCTATCCAATTAACTAATATTATAGATAACTTTAATATTTTTGTTCCTCCTAGAATAAAAAAATAGGACTTGTGGGTAGGTATATTACTGCCAATAACTTATGTGCCTTGGGTCACAATGCTTGTGTTAATTGTAGTAGATTTTTAGGCTAGGCTTTGAGCCTCTTTGTTTATTATACTCTAAATTCCAATGTGTTGTTAAGATTAGATGTGATATGTGTTATATGAGAAGCTTTTATATAAATGGTACCATTTACATTCCTTAGCTTGTTCTATTCTATAATGGATATATATGTTTGGAAATGAGAATATATTATGATTTCAATTAGGGTTTTTGTCTTTTCTAACCATGATAATACTTGTTGATGTTCTTTTGTTCTTTTCTATCATGGTTAGTCTTTATGAGGTGATTTTCCTATTTAACCATGATAGTGTCTTTCAAAGTATGATTGCACTTTTTCTAACATAGTTAATGTCACATCCTAATTTTTTTCCTATTTGTATAAGACTGTTGAAGAAAGAGGTTTGGAAAGGATTGTGAGGATAAATAGAAAAAGGAAGATAATGATTAAACAAATGTTTAGGCCTAGAAGCCTAGTATGTAGCTTGAAATAGGTAGGCTACCAGGCCCTATTGAGCAGAAGTCCTAGAAGTATACAGATGAAAGTACAGGGACTAAATTATAAATAGTGAAAGTCCCTAGAGGTATAATGGTCATTTTGAAGAAAAAAGGGACTAAACTAAAAGTCTAAAAGTTTCATGGTGAAAAATGAAAGTAGACATAAGCTTTGGGCCATTAAGTGTAATTATAAAAAGTTGAGGGTCTAAAGTATAATTTTTAAAAGTTTAGGGGAAAATGATAATTATAGAAAGTTGAGCCGGAAAAGGCCCAAAACTGCCCATAACCACTTCAGTCCCAAATTTTGCCAATAATTAGAGAAATCATTTTGATCAATTTAACGTAACACAGAATTTTTATTTAACATCATGATAAATTGATGTGAATTTCTAAAGAAAGGAAAATTTCTACATTCTCCTCTGGACCTCAAAATCAGATAAAATTTGGTGGTAAATTCTTATAATTAATATAAGAATTTATGAAACTGATAAAATTTAAAAAGGAGTTATGTAGAATTTATAACATAATTTATAGTGGATTACAACATTTGATAAGTATTTTCTAGGAGAATTTCTTGGGAATTGAGCCCATAAAGGTAGGGGAACACGTAGAAGGCCCAAAATTATGTCTTATAGGTACATTAATATTTTCATATAAGTATTTGAACCAGTGCTAATAAAGATCTAGAAAAATATAAAATTATGAAAATGCCACTGAATATGTAACTGTGTTGTGCCATTGAGCAAGAGATAGATGAAGGGCATTTTGGTCATTTTAATAAGGTTAGACGGTCAAAGAGAGTTCCTAGAATAGTTAACCAAGTCTGGGAATACTCTGATGATGTGTAAAAAGACGATAATGATATAGAGATATTTAAGTCAATAAAGAAGAAATAAGGGATATTTTTGTAATTTGACAAGGGTTTAGTAATTAAGTTCAAACCCAATTCAAGAATGTCAATTGTAGGAAAAATCTGGATATTGGATTTAAGATTAGTAAACATATTATGGAATCTAAAAAAATTAGATTTATAAAAAAGTTTAGTTTTTAGGAAATTAGATTGAGCCGATATCAGATTAGACTAAGTTTTCCAAAATACTTCTACCCCTTGGAATTTTATCACATGTGGCTTTGAGGTATCCCTTGATGATTTCATGGATGATGTCATCTTTTGTCTTCAGGGCAAGCTTAATATAAGAGCAAATATGAGCCATTAGATCAAATAATGCATAAAATGATCTTAGACTTTCATTTTCTATTGGATTTTTCTATAAATACCTCCCATTTTTTATACAAATCCATGGCATGAGAAGCCTTGGGGAAGTATTGCCCAAGTGGAAAGCCAAGCCAAGCCAAAGAAGAATCTAAGGTCTAAAGTTCAAGCTAGATAGGGATTAAGGTAAGCAATCTATTTTAGCTTATTTTCCTTTAATTTGGGGGTTGAATTTAGGGTTTTTTATGGAAGAAAGTTGAGCTTTACCTAGGGTATATGTGCTGTCTAAAACCCTAGATGAAAGGAGAAAGGAGAAAGAAGAAATTAAAGTTAGAGCTATGTGATTATATTAATGCTTAAACAAGTTAGTTAAATGTATGGTTACTGAATCAAGTTGATATTCTTGACCTTGTTAAGGAAGAGATCATTTGGTCTATACTATTCATGATAGAAGGAGATGGAATTTAAATGATCTAATGCTTCCATTGAATTTATATGATGATTTTGTATAAGATTGGATAGGTTTTGAACCTTGGAAGAATTGGAATTAAAAGTTATAATTTTTAGAAGTCTTCTCTATTACTGTTCACAAGCATTAACACTTATTGGAATTTCATGATTTTGATGCTTCCAATGGTTTAAAAATGAAAAGTTTTATGGGATAAAGTAGAGAAACAAGTGTTGGAAGCATTGAAATCAAAATGAGAATTTTTGAAAGAAAAAGGGAAGTTATGCAATTCTATCTAGAGCAGTGCATAGTTGCTGGAATTTGAAAATTTTGAGTTCATAAATGGATTCAAAAAGGCCAAATTGTGTAGGTTAAGGTCAAGACATAAATTGGTTCAAAGGCCAAGTTAATTAATAAATATTAGAGAAAGTTATGTTAGTTAAAGTAAGTTTAATGGTCAAGAAAGTTAGATTGTAATTAATGGATGGTAATGCTATGTTAAGAACTGATTGGTATGCTCAAAAGAGGGCAGCCATACATCAAGAAGAAGTACGAAGGAAGAGGCAAAGATAAAGGAAAGGAAGGTCAAGCTTGTGAGGTACCAAACTATCATAAACTTGTATGTATTGGATGTTATACTTAGTTGTGCTATGGCTATGTTGAATTGTGTTGTATATGTGTTTATGATTGAATCTTTGTTCCTATGATTACTTTGGCCAATTGTATTTCATATATTACATTGAAGTATGCACATTACACAATGTTAACACTTTTACAAGCAAGCACAAGTATTTATATTAATATATGCATTATTTAGTACCGTTTGCTATTAAGATTTTTCTAAAAATCTCACCCATCCATGTAATCCCAATCGCAACAGGTTCATGAATGATGAAAGAAGATAAATAACATTAAGAGAAGTTGGGGATTGGATAGTATAAACGTTGTATGAAGAATTGTTGTATGTAATGAAGATATATGACCAATTTGAGCAGTGATATTCATGCTATAATCAAAAGATAGTAAATAATGGAATAAATGTATGAAATTTTACAGACATTTAGTTAACATGACAAGTTTTGTTTTGACACTAAGAATGCATTATTTTGATTTTCGTACAAAGAGAACAAATTTTTCAAAATCAGGGACTAGAATATATTTTTCAGAAATTTTGAGTAAATAAATAGTAATATTTGATGATTAAACTGTATTTATTGACTAAGCATTTGGTTAGAAACTTATTTTTCCTTTACATTTCAAGATCTTATCTTCGTGTGTCTTTTTAAACCACTTCATTTTGATTTTTCTAGAATTAATTATGATTTTTCAAAGTTTGTCACTGAATCTGGAATACTATATGAACAATAACTTGTGAAGAGTAAAAATTTTAGATTTAGCTAATGGACTTCAAAGATCATGTAAGTGGTTCTAAATACTATCAAATGGTCCCTAAGATGTACAAAAGTAAGGATGTTTCAGTTAAGATTTTGAAATGGTCAATTTGTTCTTTTAAACCATGGGAGTAGCTTTAATGGTTAACTAAACTCTTTCTATCATAGTTAACTCTTTTCAACTATATAGTTGGTTTCTTTTCTACTATGGTAGCCTTTCAAACAAGTTCTTCCTTTTCTACTATAGTAGGATTGGTAATTGTGATTAGTTGTTAGTTGCTTGGTTTAAAAATGCGAATGTTACATACTCTCTATGTCTTTTGCCGTGATGAAGGTGCACTTTCATCATAGGGAAAGTCAAAACTCTCAAGTTCTTTTTTTGGGCATATTCGTTGCAGCCAATACACTTATTTTTATAAACAGAGGGTGCGAATAGAGTGAAATTTTAGGGTTTTTATTGAATCTCTGAAGGGTTCCAATTTTTGCCCTATTAGGAGGAATTTTAGAGCATATAAATTTTTGCACTAAGGGTTCCTAACTTCTCCCCTTACATTTTTCTTGGATTTTCATATTTTAGTGTTAAAATATAAGGTTTAAGTGGGATTTGGAATCAGCTGAGGTTTTGACCAAATCTGTCGAGTTTTAATGAGTTATTTGAACTAGATAATATGTTCGATTAATTTAGTTTTATTAGATTTTAAGTTTGATGGATTTTGGAGTTGGTGTTTCAAGTAAGATTGGAATTTTTTATGATTTATTATAATGTGATGTTAGAAAATGAATTTTGATGATTGGGTTAAGTTGATATGAACTGGGATTGATTTTAATCGGTTTAGAATGTTGATTTGAATTAAAATTCAAATATAGGTATTTTGAGATGTAACCCTAGATTAACAAATTGGGTCTTTTGATAAATTGATTGCAAATGGAGGAGAGTTAATGATCCTAATAAGTCAATTGAACTTTTAGCATATAGAATTTGGTATTGGAATGGTCAATTGGAGTGTAATATCCCAGTTTTTATTCTAAAGATTTATGTAATATTGAAATGAATTATTTCATGATAAATAGAATTTACTGTATAATTATTTAAGTAGAGAAAGTGCATCCAAAATAAGCTAAATAGTACATATATAAATACAACCTCACGTTATGATTTTTAGTAAAAGGGAGAAAATAATAAAGTTATATGAGGATAAATAAAAATAGATAAATTATGTTTCACTTAAAAAAATTTAATTATCTAGATATTATATAATGTATTTATTAGTTAAGTGTAATTGTGTAATTTGAACTTATTGTGTTGTAACTTGAACTTACTGATATGCCAAGTTTGAAGATGTTTTCTTGGTAAAGTCTCACACCTTCAAATTCCTAGCAAAGGTATGATATACCCATACTTATTGCTTGTTGAAATTTATTAAGGGATGAAATAGAGGAGCTATCTTTTCATTTTTTAATATATATTCCAATATTTCTTTCTTGTTTATTACTTTAGTTTGAAGAGATTAGTTGTGGTTAAGGAGAAACAAAACAACTGGCATACTAAAAAAAATAAACATAATCTTAACAGTCTTTATCTTCCATGCTAATTAATACAAGTTGTTGGCGATAATGGTGACACTTGATGAAGAATGGGAATAGATGTTGCTATGATGCTTTTTGTTGAATTATAAAATTATATGTTTTAGTAGTTATATATGTTCAATTGTTTGATAAATGAGATGATACTCTATTTTATAATGTTAATTTAATATATTTTATTATGAAGTTAGGCTAGAGTTGAATGTCTCATCTTATAAAAAAACTTCTAATTTACTCAACCCAAATGTAAGGGTTTGTTTGGTATGTTTGAATTTATTTTGATGGAAATTGTGGGAAAATAGGCTAATCCACTTTTGGTAGATTAGGCCTAACTCCATAGAGATTGGGGTCATTATGAGAATAATGGAAAGAGTGGAGTGTATATGTGTAATATACCCCTTATAAGGTGAGAGGAAGTTATCTCCCAGCAATTTACAAGATGGAGACGTGGATGAGTGGGGAGTTATCACATAACTCACTGCCCTATTCAGGAATAATATACACACACATACACACCCATGTTGTCCTCAAAGAATATAGTGTGTGTATTGCTTCTCTTCTGTTGCTCTCTCTACTAAAAAGAATATAGTCCTTTTTCCTTCTCCTCTATTGTTTTCTCTGCCCATGTGTATGTATGTTCTCTTTTTCTCCCAATTTCATTTGCTATGTAACATGACTGTGAGCCTATAATAAGTGCTCCAGTTTTGTATGGGTATCTCAGTGAGTCAAAGTCAGATTCAGGGTATACCCAAAATCGTATATTGCTATTAGAGCAAGGTTTTATTTTTTTTTTGCTTCCGATGGTGCTTATGTGATTTTTTGTTTCTGGTTCTATGCTATATTATTTGTCATTATTTTAGATTACGGTATTTGTTTTATGATTAAATATGTGGAGCATGCATATGAACCATAAAACAAAGAAAACACACTATAAAAATGTAGAAATCTTCTTCGTTCAAAATTAGGTCATTAGAAAAGTACATTTTTAGGCTTCAAAATTAGTCCCATTGCGTAGAGAACGAAAAAATGAAGATGACACCAAGAATATCAAAAAATGATGTCAGATGGAGAAGTTATAGAGGAGTAAAAAGAGTTAGGTCCGTCACACTCTAGTTTAGTCTAGTATGACCTAGCTGGAGGTTAAGGATGATGAAAACAATGCATTTTGATCATCCCCAAAATGTCATTGTTTTCTGTTATGACCTTAATTTTTTTAAAAAAGGTTTATGGTTGAAGGCTTTTGGGTAGCTGATATATATAAAAAAAACTTTATTGGGTTGGCAGACTAGGTCCAAACCAGTCTAAAAAAACTTTTTTTGAGGACTGCCATTGGACTAGGCCAACCTAGCCTAGTTTGAGTTTAAAAAAGATTTGGTTTAGTCTATAGGGGTAGTAGGTCGAGTCAAATTGGCAGCCCATTCAGAGAGTGGGCTTGCCATTGCATTTTTATTTCTTTTGAATTTTCTTTTTTGGGGAACGTGAGGGAGCGTGGGACCTCTAGTTGAGGTGTGGTTTATCTCTAAAAATTCTTAAAATAAATATCTTTATTTTAATATATAATTTGCCTATTTTTGGGGAAATTTTGGACCTATTTATGAGTATTCAATGTATATAGTGTTTTTAGTGTTTAAAAATTTCATAAAATTATGATAATTAATATTTTTTAGTATATATGTGAAAATGTCTTTATCTAGCACTAAAACCCTAGGATATGGTTTATTTGATGATATCTCATACCTGAATGATGAGTTACCAGTGTACGAACCTTAAAGTGATGATAAGGATGGGGAACTTGAAGAAAAGGATCCACAGAATGATCTTATAGAAGGTCAATGTCATATCCCAATTTTTAGACCTTAAAGCCCAATATATAGCCTGAAAAAGGGATGTTACCAGACCCTATTGAGCAGAGGTCTCAATAAATAGAGAAAATTATGATGATCAGTTTGATACACCACAGAGTTTTGATATGAGGTCTCGAAAGATTTATATTAATTTTTGAAGAGAAGGAAAATTAATATAGTATTCTCTAGACCTCAGAATCAGATGAAATGTGGCAGTAAATTCCTATAATTAATATAAGAATTTCTAAAATTGATAGAGCTCAAAAAGGAGTTCTGTAGAATTTACTACAGAATTTACAGTGGATTAAAAGACCCGATAAATAGGTTTCGGGGGAATTTCTTGGAAATTGAGCCCATGAAGATAGTGGATCATACAGAGGGTCCAAAATGGCACCTTATAGGCCCAATGATATTTTTAGATAAATATGTGGGCCGGGGCTAATAAAGACCGAGAAAAATGAAGAATTACGAAAATGCCACTAAAGGTACGCCACTGTGTTGTGTCATTAAGTCAGAGTCAGACGAAGGGCGTTATGATCGTTTGACTAAGGTTAGACAGTTAAGAAAGGGTATCTAGATAGTTGACCAGGGTTAAGAGATACTCTGGTAAGGTATGAAAAGACAATAGTGCCCCTAGAAGTACTAAAGAGGTAGTAAGGGCATTTTGGTAATTTATTAAGGATGTTCCTTGGGAACCGAGCCACCAAAGTGCTTGGGCTTGTTTAGAAACCCAAGATGACAATCCAAGGCCCAAAAACGTATCCCAAGAGTAATGTGGGCCCAAGAGGCATTAAAATATTGTTTTAGTGCTTTTTCAATAAAGTAAAGTGATCTGGTCCAAGATAGAACTGGGTAAAGTGATCTGGAATCATAAAAGGACATAAATGGGGCCCACAATGTGCCACATGGCATGATTACAGTAAAAGAAGAAAATAAAAGGACACATGGCATGATTAGAGAAAAAGGAGAAAAAGCAAGAGGACACGTGGCACGATCTCGGCCGTCCATTCAGGGAAAAGACTCTGGAACTCTCTGGAAAGGTTGAGTCAGCTGGTGAAGTGTCCCAAGGGCCCCACATTTCACCACATATACCCTTAAGGTGTCCCTTGAGGTGTCCTAGATGATGTCATGAGTGGTGAGTCATCAAGGAGGGTGATGTCATCATGATGATGCAGGCAAAGCTTCTTGAGGAAGCAAGCAATCTGGGCCATTCATCATGAATCAATATAGACCATTCATTCCACCTCCTCTCACCTATAAATAGGCCACTCCCCTCCCATTTCAAGGCACACCACGGATCTAGCAAGAAAAGGAAGAGAAAGAAGAGAGAAAGAGAGAAAGAGAGGAAGAAAGAAAGAAAGGAAAGAAAGGAAGGAGTTCTGGTGGAGCTAGGAGCAGTCTAAGGAGCTGAGGGACTGGGCAAAGCTTAGGAATGAGGTAAGAAAGTTATCTAGTCCCTGTTCTAATAAAGTAGAGGATTTCTCTTAGTAGTTAGAATAGAGAAATATCTCTATTAATAAAGTTAGCTATAGATAGAAAGAAAGCCAGGGGAATGTCAGAGTAAGAATATTACCCCTAGCTATGCATGAATTAAATAGAGCTATACTAATAGAGTAATAATGAAGATATTATTATGCTATGTATAGGCTCTGACCTATGGAAAGAATGAACCTTAGAGCAAAGGCTAAGAGCTAGAAGAAAAGCTACATGTCAGGTAGTAAACTTATCCTAAACTTGTATGCATTGAATGTTATGCTTGATGTGCTATGGCTTTGTTGAATTGTGTTGAATATGTGCTTATATATGAAGCTCAGTTCCTATGATTACTTTGGCCAATTGTATTTCATATGTAACATGGAAGCATGCACATTATGCAATGTTAACACTTTCACAAGCAAGCACAGGTATTCACATTAATGCATGTATTGTTTAGTGCTGTTTGCTACTGAGATTTCCCCAGAAATCTCACCCCTTCCATATCAATCCAATTACAGCAGGTCTTCTTAATATGGAGGAGATAAAGATGCATGAAGAAATGTTAATTGCTTAGCATGATTGATATGTGATTCATGTATGTATAATTGCTGAAAATTGTCACTATGAACAGTAACTCATGATGGAGGCAGTGACATTTGAGCTGTAATTATAACTAATAAATGATTGAATAAATGTATGATATTTTTTCAGTAAATATTAGACATACCAAGCTTCAATTTTATATATAGAACGCCTTATTTGGATGTCTACGCATGAACATATGATTGATCAAAGTTGGGACCAGAATGCTGGAATTAGGGATAGGACGCTGGAGGAACAGTGATTTCGGATGTTGACCCACGTTGACTTGGTCAATTCTTGGTCAATGAGTCATTTTTTCCTGAAATAGAATTATGTTAGCTTCGTTTATCAATTTGAATCACTCCATTTTGATTTTTATAGAATTAGTTATGATTTTTCGAAGTCAGGTCACTCCGCTGGAATTTACACAGTGAACAGTACTCACTGGGAGTAAAATTCCAGATTGTATAATTTGACTTCAATGGCCCTAGAAGTGGTTCCAAATGCTACTGAATGGTCCCTAAGATGTAAGAAAAGGAGGATGTTATAGTCAAGATATCAATGACCTAGAGCATAACCTCCAAGAGGACTCCCGAGAAGGAACTTGAAGAGAATCCAGAGCCAGACCTTGATGAATTCCTTGAAGAAGACCTAAAGGAGTTGATGGAGAAACTACTACAAGAGGAAACTCAAGTAGTATGTAATTCTGGACAGAGGTAAAAAACTTTATTCCCTATCGAACCCTTCCTAAGTAACCTTTCCTTTCCTAGTTTCCTTAGATTCACACCCCAATTCAGTGCCAACTATTCTCGATGAATCTCCAGTTGAGGAAGAAGAGGAAGTGAAGCAACTTTTCTCGATATAAAAGGCATTAATAGTGTGCTCGCCAAATACATTGAGTTTATGATAGATAAGCATAATTGAATACATAATAGCAATCAGGGTTAGAGGCAAGCCCAAAGGAAGACTCATAAGAAAGGTCTACTGGCTTAAGACTATAGAGTTTGTATCTAGCTATGTGAAAGCTCCTCGTAAACTTAAGAAATTGACAAAAGTGATGCTTGCGTACTGTCATGCTCATATCAAATGATGTACATTTGTATTTGATTTCTTTTGCTTTGCTTTGTTAAGGACATGTTTATTACCCTTTTGTTGTAAAGACTTGCAATTTGTTACATGCCTTATCTATATTAAAGGAACATGTTTCATTTTACTTAGTAAATGATTCACGTATACTTTTTGTAAATGATTCACGTGATGATTATTGCTATAGTGTCTATATGATAGGAGGTACAAATATATTCTCCTAATCATGGGTCTAGTGATGTTATCATATTTCTGATAAAAAAATATACAAGTATGTGACATTGTATACTTTACATATGCTACATAAGTAAATTGACTAGAATGTTCTATGGTTCAAAATTTTTCTATAGTAATATGGGATAGGTTTGTAATAGAACCAAAATTGAACAATGGTAACCAAGAACATTATTGCTTAATTGAACAAGGGGAAAACTCAACTGGGATAATTGGGATATTTGGCACCAAAAGGTACAATATATCTTGGAATAACAGGATGTAATTGAGCCATTATTAATGGCCCTAGTGGAACCTGAGGCTATAAATACGATTACACAGGAGAGATCAAGAGGAATACTTGTCCTAGAAGAAGAAAAATAGCATTGCAAGAATCACATTGCTAATCACCATGGCTGATGACATGATGTGTGAATTTGAGACATATAGGACTACACAAGCCATATGGATAGCCCTGCAAGACAAGTTTGGCGGAGTCTCCATGACTAACCTTAGAAGGTTGACTATTAAATTTGATACCTATAAGCTAAAGCCAAATAACCCTATGAGGAAACATCTAAGATAGATGGCCAACATGATTCATGAACTAAAGGAGGCTAGACATAATCTATCTGATGAGCAATAAGTACAGGTTGTCATCAAGTTGCTCCCTGCCAGTTGGGAGCACATGAAAGTTAATTTGCCCCATGATAAGACACATTTTGTATATGGTTTCCATGAAATTTTTAAGAGTTTTATAACAACTTTACCATTCATTTTATGCCTTAAATTGTACTTTTGTGGTAATACATGATTGTGCGTGGCAATGTGCTAATTAAAGGGTAAAATGGTAAATTAACTCTTCTAAACTGCATATAGTATGTTATTTATTGACTTGGACTTTTACAGTGAGCTTTTATATTGGATTACAGGTATTTTGGAAGAGAGCAAGGACCAAGAAAGAAATCACAAGTCAATAAAAGTGAAACCATGCTCCTGCACATTTTAGTCACGACCAAAGAGTCCGCTGGTCGTGAGCTTGATTCTTTTAAAAGTCTCTGTGTTTACAGGTCGCGACTAAAACATGGATCTAGTCATGACTAAAATGTGAAATTGCTGAAATTGCACGTTTTGAATTAGGTCATGCAAAAATAAAAGGAAAGGAGGGCTGCTGTCAAGGGGGAGGCTGATTTTTTACTTGATTAGGCTAAGAAGCAGTACTCGAGCACTCTCTTATCACCTTCTCCACATCTTCCATTATTCTACACCTCTCCACAGACTTCTCCACATCTCTACACCATTAATCTACCGTCTTCTCATCATTTCTTCATGGCATCACATCTGGATAACGATTGCAGTACAGCAGGAGTCATGAGAGGCTAAATCTTTAGTCTTTTGGTGATGGATCTGATATCTTGAGCTCATGGACTGAAACGGGGAGTTTCTACTATTATAATTTGCATCTTCTCATGTTATGATTGCTGCTAGATCTTGGATTTTCATTTTATGAGCATTCTTATATTATACTTTATAATTGAATTTAGATGATTTGAACATTTGCTTTTTAATAGAATATTTCAGTTTTGATTTTAAGAGAGTTGGGTTATTATCAGCGATCATTGTTAATTAATTCAATTGCTTGAAATCTAGGGTTTTCAATTGACGACCATTCAAGGGCATTTTCATAATCTAATTCAACTTACATGCTAAGTGGTTCTGATAGTTCACTAATAGTTCTTAAACTAGCTTTGATCAAAGAGGATTAAGGAAAATTAGGGTTTTGGACTCAATCGATCTATTGAGATTTTTTTTGAAACTTAGTGATTTCAAAACTCTAATTTTAATGTGAGAGCAAGGATAGATATGTTTTCATCATCAAGAGTCTTTCATAACATATTTCTCAAACAAACCAACTCGTTTTCATCTTAATCAAAAATAAAAAAAATATTTACTTTTCCGCACCCTACTTTTATTGCATCAATCACTAAAACCCCAAAAACCATTTTATTCTTGCTCAGGTTTTTTATTGATTTTGACATCTAATCTGCTAGGTTTTCAAATAAAAGGCTCCTTGAGAAGAACGATAGGGCTATGCCTTATACTATATTATATTGGGTGCAATTAACTTTATTTTGATGGATCCGACCATGACAATCTGCCCTCGTCAATGGCGCCGTTGCCGGGGAGCCAAGTAATTGGTTCCCTAGTTATTGTTTGTCAATTTAATTAGCTACCTGAGTCATTTTTCTTGTTTTTGTTTGCATTTTAGTTTTTAGTAGTTTTTAAATTGTATTTCATTATGCACTTTTCTGAGTTTCTGCAAAAAAATCAGTCTCTGTGACTGTTAGTCCTGACCTAAACTCACCTGCGTCATGACAATTACTCTCTGTGACTTTAAGTCGCGACCAAACACCATTTGTTTCATGACCTAATTGCTTCCATGTGAAATTTGACTACTCTACGAAAACCAGTCACAACATTTAAAACCTTCAGTCGTGACTACTGCTCTCTATGATATTGAGTTGCAACTAAAACTGCTCTCTGTGCAACTTCCGTGACTGATTCTGACTGGTTGCATTGATTATTCTCTATTGTTTCTGCATTACATGCGTAAAAGAACTTAACCATTAGTGCCTTTTGAACCTGAAATTAAGAGAAGACTTAGGAAACTAAAGAGAAAATTTAGGGAATTTATAGAAGAAGAAGCAAAATCTAGTTCTTCTATAGTATTCTAGAGTCTAAAACTTAACTGAATATGGCTGATATTAATCATAATGGGCATAATGGGCATGGAGAAAATGAAATACCAATGAATGCAGAAGATAATAGAAGTGTGAGGGAAATTAATTATTTGCATGTAAATTATGATCCTTATGGTTTCTATATTGAAAAAGCTAATTTTGAGATTAAAGGATCTTTGATTGCAGCCTTGCCTAAATTTCATGATTTTGCAGGAGAATATCCACACATGCACTTACAAACTATGCATATGATTTGTTCTTCAATGAAGCCTCTAATGAGTGCACTGGATAATGTCTTAAGGAGGTGTTTCCATTTTACATTAGAAGGGAAGGCTAAGGAGTGACTATACAATTTGCCAACTCATTTCTCCACTCTTACATGGGATTAGCTGAAGTCAACTCATCTTGAACAGTTTTTCCCAGCTTCAAAGACCACTCGAATGAAGAAGGAGATCACTAATATTCTACAACAGGATGGAGAATCTTTACATGAGTATTGGATGAGGCTCCTTAACCTGTTGGCTCGATGCCCCCACCACAACATGACCAAGGCTTATTTAGTAGACATTTTCTTTGATGGTCTACTTCCTCATAATCAGGTTTCCTTGAATGCTATAGCAAATGGATCCTTGAGAGATAAGACTCCATAAGGAAATTGGGAGTTATTCTAGAAAATGGCCAATGAAGACCATCAGATAGGGGATCCAAGGAGAATGCCACATCTTCTTTGGGTAATTCAAATGTGATCTTAGCTTCAATAGCAGCCCTGGGAAATAGAATAGAGAAGAGGATGAATTTGATTCAAAGAAAGCTGCATTCCATAAAACAAGTTCATGTAGAGGATACCTCACAAGCCTTAGTTACAGGATGTGAATCATGCGATTTAATGATACAAGCCTTAGTTACAGGATGTGAATCATGCGATTTAATGATGCATGCTACCAGTACATGTGACAGATAATATGAAGAAGTGGCAGCAATATATCAAGGGAGAGATAATCAATACTAGAAGAGAGACTCATACTCCAACACATAAAACCCTGGTTGCAGAGACTACCTAAACTTTAGGTGGGGGTGATAGGCCAAATCAATTTTAAGGAGGTGGTGCTTCCTCAAGCAACTACAAAAATAATGTAAGGTCTACAGTTCTAACTCACCCTAATACCTTATTAACATCAAGGGCAGATGAGACTTCTAAATTGTTGAATAGTATGGTTGTGTAGATGAACAATATGGATCATATAATGACTAATATAGACAACAAGCTCAAGGAGAATGATGGTCAGTTCTCCTCCATAGCTTCAATTGTCCAAAGTATGCAAAAGGATAATGTAGATGTGCACAGAAAACTTGAAGGGTTAAGTTCTAAGAATGCAGATATCACAAATCACTTAACTCAAGTCTCCAATACAGTGAGTAACATTCAAGGAAAGAGCAGTGGCAACATACCTTCGAACACCATCACTAATCTGAGGGGTCTAAATGTTATATCTCTTAGAAGTGGTAGAAAGGTGCATTTTAAGGAAACTGATACACCAAAGCAGGATATGGAAGATGTTGAATTTGAGAATTCATCTCTGCCACAGGTGCAAATTGGGAAATCTGAAAGTGCTAAAGAACAGTAGCTTATAATGAAGAAGTCAACCCAAGAGAAGAACTCACAAGCCCAAGTGGAGATACAAGAGCTGCAAGAAGAAGCAATAATAGTACTAAGTACAGCCTACATAGGAAAGAAACTTGAGGAGAAGTCAGAGTTGAGCAAGTAAGGAGCCTCTATGCATAAAGGTAAGGAGGTAAGTATAAAAGATCTCCCTTTTCCTAACTCTTACTTTGCTGGAAAGAAAAAGATTGACCCATATTTTGCAAAAGATGCTTATACTATATTCAATAAGTTAGAAATAAACATCCCGTTGGTTGAATTCCTCAAGAGAAACCCTAAATATGAAATTTTTTTGAAGGAACTGTGTGCTAATAAAAAGAAATTTAGGCCTTTTGAGAGAATCTAGGTGAGTGCTAATGTGTCATCACTCTTTAAGGCTAAATTACCGGTTAAGTGCCAAGACCTAGGATCCTACACAATCCAATGCACTATAGGAAATATTCCTATTAAAGGAGCTTTACTAGATTTAGGGGTAGCCATTAATGTAATGCCTTGCCCGGTATATCAAGCTTTAGGTATCAACAATCTTAGAGACACAAGTGTAGTGCTCCAGTTAGCTGATAGGTCAATTAGGTATCCTAAGGGGATCCTTGAGGATATTCTAGTGTAGGTCAAGGACTTAGTGTTCCCAGCTGATTTTTATGTTTTAGACATATCCAATGAGTTAGTAAATGATAACACTTTGATCTTAGGCCGACCTTTCCTCTAAACTTCTAAGACCATCATTAGTATGAAGCATAGTTCTATCACAATGGAAGTTGGAGAGCATGTGGTAACCTTCAATATGAATGAAGCAATGAAATTTCCTTATGATAATTCTGCTTTTACTACTTTGAATGCCATTGATTATGCTGTTGAAGAGACTAGGGATGAACATGAATTGAGTTTACATGATAATGATAGAGATAATGCATTTACAAAAGGTTTGTTGAGTGATTTTGCAGGATCCCAAGATGTTATGGAAGCTAGAAGTGTAACAATTGAAGAAAGGTCGAGTTTCTGTGACCCAAGGTCACGACTAAATGACCTCCAGGTCACCACTAAACATCAATCTGAGACTCACTGTGAAGCTGAGTCACGACCAAATAGCTTTAAGGTCATGACACAAAACTCTAGAGATGATCAATCGTGACACGAAGATGAAGATGTCACGACTAAACATCAATCTGCTGAGGGACAGCCTTTTTGTGACCTCAAATCATGACTAAAAGATGACCAGGTCGCGACAACAAGTTCCATAGACATACCCTGTCAACTAGAGTCACGATGAGAAGCTAAAAGGTCACGAGTAGAAATGCTAGATGCAACCAGGGAACTCTAAACTCCTTCAGTTCCACACTCCACTGTTTTGGTTAAAGGGCCAATACATTCTAACTCTTCTTAACCTTATTCTCATTCCAAAATTATATATCATACCTTAAATGATTTGATCTCAAATAATGATGTAGGAATGAGAGAGTCTGATCTCAACTATGTTGTAGCTATGGACCCATGTAAGCTGGGTGCAACTCCTGAAGAGACTATAATCAAGATGGAATGTCCTAATAAATCGTATATGAGCAACCTCCAAGGATCTACAAAAGGGAGTACTTCTAATTTAAATGATTAACCCCATTTGATTCCTTCCATTGTCCAACCCCCAGAATTAGAGTTAA
The DNA here is from genome assembly GCA_037074615.1 of Leucaena leucocephala. Lineage (NCBI taxonomy): Eukaryota > Viridiplantae > Streptophyta > Magnoliopsida > Fabales > Fabaceae > Leucaena > Leucaena leucocephala. The sequence goes on from CM073534.1 coordinate 6,176,198, forward strand.
AAGATTTGCCTTCAAACCTAAAGTATGCTTACCTTGAGCCAAACTCAAAATTGCCAGTCATAATGTCCAGTTCTTTGATTGTTATTGAAGAGTATGGGTTATTAAGTATGCTTAGAAAGAATAGAGAGGCATTGGGTTGGCAATTAGATGACATAAAAGGGATAGATGCCACTGTTTGCACCCATAGGATTCTGTTGAGTGAAGACTTTAAGCCAATTAAACAACCCCAAAGAAGATTAAATCCATTGATCTATTATGTGGTTAGAAAGGAGATTAGTAAATTGTTAAAGGCAGGAATCATATATGCTATTTCAAATAGTGAATGGGTATCTCCTATGAATGTAGTGCCTAAGAAGAGCAGATTGACAGTAGTTAAGAATGAGAACGATGAATTGATACCTACTAGAGTGCAAAATTCATAGAGTTTGTATTGATTATCAGAAGTTGAACGATTCTACTAGGAAAGATCATTTTCCCTTACCTTTTATTGATCAAATGCTTGAGAGATTAGTAGGGAAAAGCCATTATTTTTTCCTAGATGGATATTTAGGGTATTTCCAGATTCTAATAGACCAGAGGGACCAGGAAAAGACCACATTTACATGTCCCTTTGGTACATATGCCTATAAAAGAATGCCATTTGGTTTGTATAATGCTCTGGGCACATTTCAGCATTGTATGCTTTCTATATTTGCTGATTTCATTGAAAAATGCATGGATGTGTTCATGGACAATTTTACTGTATATGGAAATTCTTTTGATAAGTGTCTAGAAAGCCTTGATAGCATCCTTGCTAGAAGTATTGAGAAAAAATTGGTTTTGAGCTTTGAAAAGTGTCATTTCATGGTTGACTATGGAATAATACTTAGACATCTTATATCTAGCAAGGGGATTGAGGTGGATAAAGCGAAAATTGAAGTCATTTCCTCATTGCTCTACCCCACAACTTTAAAAGAACTTCAATCTTTTCTGGGGCACGTTGGATTTTATAGAAGATTAATCAAAGACTTTAGTAAAATTGCTTTGCCACTCTCAAAACTTCTTCAAAAAGACACTGAATTTATTTTTTTCTGCTGATTACAAAGAGGCTTTTGAAAAATTGAAGGAAAGGTTGGTTTTTCCACCTATGCTATCTTCACTAAATTGGGATCTTCCTTTTGAACTACCATGCCATGCTTCCAATTACGCTGTGGGAGCTATGATAGAATAAAAGGAAGGTAATTTATCTAGGGTGATTGCCTATACGACGAAAACACTTGATGCTGCTCAAATTAATTACACCACTACTGAGAAAGAATTATTTGCAATTATAATGGCTTTGGATAAATTCAGAGCATATCTCATTAACTCTAGAGTTATTGTTTACACAAATCATGCAACAGTCAAGTACTTGTTCCATAAACCTCAATCTAAGCCAAGACTTATATGGTGGATGCTACTGCTTCAAGAGTTCGATATAGAAGTGAGGAATCAAGCTGAAAATGTGAACCACGTTGCAAATCATCTAAGCAGGTTACCAACAGAGACAAGGAGAGTACTTAGTTCTGATCTTATTTGTGATTCTTTCCCTAATCAATCCCTTTCTTTGATTGTTGTTATAGAATCTTGGTATGCTCATTTAGTTAATTTTATTGAGACAGGCTTAATCCCATCTCATTTGTCTAAGTTTTAGGCCCAAAAGGTCAATAGTGAATCTAAATACTTTATTTTGGACAAACCTTTTCTATGGAGTTATGCTCAGATCAAGTATTAAGACGATGTGTCCCAAACCAAGATCACAAATCAATTTTAGAAACTTGCCATTCATGGGTTTGTGGTGGTCATGTTGGGGGAAAAAGGACTGCACGTAGGGTCCTTAAATCTAGTTTTTATTGGCCTTCCCTTTTTAAAGATGCTTTTGAGTTTTGTAGAGCCTGTGATAGGTGCCAAATATTTGGGGGGATTAGTAAAAGGCATGAGATGCCACAACAACCTATTCTATTTTGTGAGGTTTTTGATGTATGGGGAATATATTTCGTAGGACCTTTTCTATCATATCCTAAATTCTCCCTATCTGTATAATACTGATAGTGCAAAGAGGTTTGGAAAGGATTATGATGAAGATAAGAAGAAATAAAAAATGTTAGATAAGTCTTGAAGAAAGAGAAGGACCTAAACGGAAATTGGAAAAGGTTAAAGGCCAAAAGTTAAAGTAGAAATAAATGTTGGGCCAAAAGTGGTAATTTTCAAAAGTTTAGGGACCTAAATATAATTAAGCAAAAAGTCAGGGATATAAATGTAATTATGGAAAAGTTTAGCCAGAAAAGGCTTAGAACTGCCTATAACTATTTCAGTCCCACATTCCATCAGTAAATAGAGGAAGTTATGCTGGGTAATCTGGCATGATACAGAAATTTTATTAGGACTCCAGACAGCAGAAAATTATCTGATAGTCTAAAAGTTATCTGAAATTTTATCGAATTTCATGGACTTCAGAAATAAGTGGACAAATTACAGGAAAGTGTGCCCTGCAGTGTCAGATATCCTAGATCTGACAGAACTCTGGAAGAAGTTCTGTATAAAAAGTTATTCACATATTAGTAAATTTTGATGGGAGTTTGATAACACCTATGATCCGATAATAGAACTTATCGGTATGTAAGCCTGGATAGAATGAGATCAGATGACCTCATATATAGGCCCATAATGATGCTAGGGAAGGCCCAAAGCCCAGGGTACTAGTCTATCAGTAGAAGGGGCCAGTGCCAGAAAAAGTGTAAAATTATGAAAATGTCCCTGGATGCCCAGATTGTACCAGAGATAGATGAAGGGCATTTTGGTCATCTGGGATAGGCTAAAAATGTGGCACATGGTATAAATATGATTATATAAAGTTAATATATGCCCTGAGGCAGTACAAAGAGGGGTGAAATGACAATTATACCCTTAGGGTCAGTACAGTGCAAGAAAGGACACCAAGGGTATTTTGGTCATTTCCCAAGGGATGGATGGCAGATAAATACTCAGTCTAATATTTTCAATGGTATGAGAAGCCTATACATTAATTTCCAGGATAGAATACATATCCTGGTATATTATAAAGAATTAGGAACAGAACACAGTCCGGTTGTTGTGAAACTGCACTGATCAGTACCGGATTAGACTGGAATTTCTCCATAAGGTTCCTTACACTATGAGCACGCCACCTAACCCCTTGAGGTGTCTCTTGATGGGTCCCACATGATGTCATAATTATTATTTTATGAAAAAGTTAAATCCAAGATTAAATGTGGGCCTTGAGATCAAATAGTAACCAAATAAATCTTGGCCATTCATTTTTCTTGGATTTTGGCTATAAATACCCCCTCATTCTGCAGCAAACCGTAGCTTCATGGACCCTTGTGGAAGCTCTTGCAAAATGAAAACTCAAGCCAAAACAAAGAAGATTCAAGGTTCTAAAGTTCAAGCAAGCTAGAGATTAAAGGTAAGCAATTTCTCCTAGCTTATTTTCCTTTGATTTGGGAGCTTGAACTTAGGGTTTTCATGGGGAAAAAGTTGAGTTTCTCTAAGGGAAGGTTCTGCCCAAAATCCATAGATGAAAGGGGAAAGAAGAAATTAAAGTTAGAACCATATGATTGAAGCTTAAACAAGCTAGTTAAGATATTGGTGGTTGAATCAAATTGATATTCTTGACTTTGCCATGGTGTGCCCTGTTCGGTATGCACTGTTCATGAGGGAAGAAAATTGAATTTCAATGATTTAATGCTTCCATTGAGTTTGTATGATGATTTTGTGTAGGATTGGAAAGGTTTTGAACCTTGGAAACACTAAAATCTCAACGTTGTAGTCTTTGAGATTCCTTACGGCTACTGTTCACTCGCATGAACAGTGATTGGGATTTCATGATTTTTATGGTTCCAATGGTTTTAAAATGAAAAGTTGTGTGGGGTAAAGTGGAGAAACAAGTATGGGAAGCATTAGAATCAAAATGAGTATTTTTGAAAGAATTGTATGCTTATGTTCAGTTCTGTACAGCAGGCCATGAAGGAGCTGGAATTTCATGATTCTAAGCTCATAAATGGATTCAAAAGATGAAATTGTGTAGGGCAAAGTCAAGACATCAATTGATTCAAGAGCCAAGTGGATTAGTGAATATTAGGGAAAGTTATGACAATAAATAGGGTAACAAAGTTAATCTTGAACATGGTTGGAGTTCATGAGTCCTAATGAATTATGCGATGAATATGAATGTGTTTAGGACCTTGAAACATCCAAGAACATGTTGGAAAGTGATTGGCATAAAGGTTTATTGGTTGGAAAGCTAGGAAGCAAATGCTAAAGATCAAGAGGAAAGCTTAAGTGCAAGGTAGTGAACTTACTTCTTTATGTGCTTGATGTGGTATGCTTATGTGTTGACATGTATATGTTATTCGAATGATGTTGTGACATGATAAATGATGTTGAATGTATTGTGAATAACATGTTTCCATGGCCATGCACTTTATGTAAAAGTATATAGCATGATGGCATGTCACTAATCAAAGAAAGTTAATGAAATTACATATCATGCATTAGCATCCATCTTGCATATTTAAGTGGTAATGTTTGCTACTGAGATTCCCTAGAATCTCACTCTCCCATAACCAACCAATTTAGGTCAAGCATGAAGAAAAGGTATGCATGGAGAAGAGCTAAAGAATGGAAGAAATGAAGTGAAGTATTGAGATTTTAGCATATACTATAAATTGTCTATGTATGTAAATGTCATATAAGGTGTCCATTTATGTGATGAAACTATTGTAATACTTATGGCATATGTACATAATGTATATGAATGTTAAGAAGCTTATTTGATGGCTTGTGCATGCTGAAACAATTATTGGAAATGAAAGAAAAGAAACTGAAATGGTAAAAACGTAGGTCCTGAAGCAGTTTTGTTGTGGCTTCAGTTTGACCTAGCAAATGAAGGAATTAGTTCACGAAATTTTATGAGCATGTAGCACACATCCATAGCTTTAAATTCATAGGTATAACGTGTCATTTGGATGTGTATATCAAGAGAAATGATTTTCCAAATAAGGGACCAGAATCTGTTTCCAGAGTTTTTGACCAAATGAACAGTAAACTTCAACGAATAAACTGTATCAATTGGAGAATCATTTGGTCTGGAAATTATTTTTTCCTTAAATTTTAAGATGTTATCTTCATGTAGCTTTTTGAACCACTTCATTTTGAGTTTTTTAGAATTAATTATAATTTTTTGAAATTCATTACGTAATTTGGAATACCATATGAACAGTAACCCGAGAAAGAGTAAAATTCTAGATTTGGCTAATGGACTTCCAAGGTCTTGTAAGTGGTTCTAAATGCTACTGAATGGTCCCTATGACGTATAACAGTAAGGATTTTACATTTTCCAGCTTCAGCAGGATTTTGTTATATTTTATTATCTATAGACTATTTATCTAGGTGGGTAGATGCCATTCTTACAAGACTAGATGATGTCCAAACGGTCTCCAAGTTTCTAAGGTCTCACATATTTAGTATATTTAGAGTACCTAAATCGTTAATTAGTGATCAAGGCACTTATTTTTGCAAGAAATTAATCAATCGCTTATTGGCAAAATATGGTGTCACTCATAAAGTTTCAACCCCATACCACCCTCAAACTAATGGTCTAGCAGAGGTTTCTAATAGGTAAATTAAGCATATTCTAGAGAGGATTGTTAAACCATCCAATAAGGATTGGAATTTAAGACTTGACGATGCCTTATGGGCATACAGAACAACTTTTAAAACTCCTCTAGGAATGTCCCCTTATAGGACAATTTTTGGGAAGGCTTGTTACATGCCTGTGGAAATAGAGCATAAGACATTTTGAGCAGTGAAGGCCTACAATGAGGACCTTACAAATTCTGGTTCAGAGATGTTGTCGCAGATTCAAGAGGTAGAAAATAGTAGATTAGATGCCTACAACAGATCTAAAATTTATAAACAGAAAATAAAGTTATTCCACTATGCTCATATGATGAGCATGCACCCCTGTGGTAAGTGGTCGCGACCTTCACTATTTTAAGTCATGACCTATGTTTAAAAAATGTCCAATTACCTTCTCTTTTCCTTGTGCAAAGCTATATAGAAGGATCCCTTTTGAACTATTGAGATTCATTCACAAATGATTAATTGTCCCATTATTTCAAAACCTTTTTAACTCCTAGAAACCACTGCCTTACTTGAATTTTTGAATTTTTTTTGAAAAATCTTAGAAATTGAATTTGAAACACCTAAGCTTTTGCTATTAGATTTGGGTTATCACATGGTTCTAAGTGATTACTTTGAAACTTTTAAATAATCATTTAGAGGGTTTTCAGTTATGATGAGTATTTTAATGCCTAGTGAATGATGAACATTGTTTGAGACTTTAGCTTATGAGCAATCTAGATCAAAACCTTTGTTGGAAGGATTCTCGACCTTAAATTCTATATTGAGTGATTATTCAATTGGTTTATGTCATATCCCCAATTTTCTTACCTGATATGTGTACACAGTTTATCTACAATAGATATGAGATTCTTGGAATAAACTGTATCAAATTGAGAAAGGAAAGGGAAGGATTAATAACTAAGGAAAGAATAGGGACCTAAATAAAAATTGAAAAGGTTAAAGGTCAAAAGTTATAGTAGAAACAAAAGTTGGGCCAAAAGTGCAATTATTCAAAAGTTGAGGGACCTAAATATAAATATGGAAAAGTTAAGCCAAAACAGGCTAAAAATGCCCAGAATCATATTAGACCTAAATTTTACCAGTAGATAGACAAAAATATTATGGTCAGTTTAACGCAACACAAAATTTTGGTTTGAGGTCCTGAATAATTGATATAAATTCTTGAAGTCAGAAGGAATTATTATAGTATTTTTTAGATCTCAAAATCAGATGATACCTTAAAGGAAATTCATATATTTAACATAAGAATTTATAAAATTGACAGAGTCAGAAAAGGAATCCTGTAGAATCCATACGGGATTTTACAGTGAAATAAAATACTCGATACATAGGATCGGGTGAGTTGTATTGTGAATTGGGCCATAAAGGCAATACAGGTAATAAGCCCATATCAAGGCCCAAATGGCACCATCATGAGCCTAATAAAGTAATGAGACAGTTATGTGGGCTAGAGACCAGAGCAGACCAGGAGAAGTACAAAATTATGAAAATACCCCTGGATGCCCATACTATACCAGTGAAGGATGGAGGTTATTATGGTCATTCTGGACAGGCCAAAAATATGGGACATAGTATAAATATGATTAGTTAGAGCCAGTATATGCCCTGAGGCAGTGTAAAGAGGGGTAAAATGACAATTATGCCTTTAGGGTGAGTACAATGCAAGAAAGGACACCAAGGGTAGTTTGGTCATTTCTCAAGGGATGGATAGTAGATAAATACTCAGTCTAACATTTTCAATGGTATGAGAAGCCTAGACATTGATTTCTAGGACATAATACATATCCTGGTATATTATAAAAAATTAGGAACATAACACAGTCTAGTTGTTGTGAAACTGCTCTGATCAGTACCAGATTGGACTGAAATTTTTCTAGAGGCTTCCTTGCATGAAAATGGTGCCACATACCCCCATGAGGTGTCCCTTGAGCTGTCCATCATGATGTCATAATTATTCCTTTTGGAAAAAGTTAAATTCAAGATTAAATGTGAGCCCTTAGATCAAATAGTGCACAAATCAATCTTGGCCATCCATTTTAACCCAAATTTCTCTATAAATATCCCCTATTCAGATCATTTCGGTATGCATGGTGAACCATAGGGAAAATCTTGCAAAATTTCCATTCAACTAAGAAAGAATCACATAAAGTGAAGCAACAATCAAGGTAATCATCTCCCTTGATCTTGAGCTTTGTTCAAGCAAGTTAGCTCATGGTTTTAAGAGATTTTTATGATATATTTTCCTTATGGTTGCTGCTGTAAGTGCTTCTCATATATGGTTAAAATATGATTTTTATGTTATGGATAGTTTAGATAAGCTTAAACAAGCTAGAATCAAGTGGTATAAGCTTGATAATTCAAGTATGTTTGAATTTAGGGTTTGTGTTCTTGCTAGTACTGTATGTGGCATAGTTCATATGATGGAATTTTGTGATTTTGATGCTTCCAATGAGTTTAAAATGGAAAATTATGTGGGGATAAAGTAGGAGAACAAGTATTGGAAGCATTGGAATCAAAATGTGAATTTTTAGAAAACAAGAGCATGCATTCGATTTGGTACTGTAGCACTTGGAATGTTTTGATTTTGGAAATTCTGATTTCATATTTGGATTCTATGTGAAAAAATATGTGGAAATGAACGATGAGAATTTAGTTTGGAAAGATGGAAGTATGAAACATAAAAGAGAGAAAGAAAGGAAGTTAGTGAAAACCTAGTCTTGGATTTGGTTTCAAATTGAGTTGTAACTTGATATTATTTTGTAATGGCTAGGTTTTGACATTTTTGAAGGAAGGAAATCATCCCAAGAAGGTCTTGACCAAGATAGCTAAGAGGTAGTAAGGATACTTAACTATAACTCATATTTGTTTAATTGTTTGCTTGCTTGTTGATTATGGTGTTTGGTTGAGCATGAGAATGTGTCATCATGTTGATGATGAAGTATGAAAGATTGCAACTCTTTGCAATTTATGTCATGACAATATGCATGTTAGAGTTTTCTTATGTACCATTATGAAGTATCTCCTATCTCATGATAATATGTTAAGCATCCAATTATTCATGCATGATATTATAGTTTGTGTAACTTGCTATTGGGATTTTTATGAAATCTCACTCCTTCCACATGCATAACTATGTTTTAGGGGCTAGATCCTCTCAATGGAAGAGAGTATATGTTGATGATTAAGTTTGTATAAAAAGTTACATGACTTATATGACACTATGGGATGATATGCTAGTATGCATGGTGTATGTTTCTTTAACTATGTTCTAAGGCTGTGGTGATGTGACGATGATTTTGATGCCTAAATCAATGAGTTTTAGTATAAACTATGGCATGATAATATATAAGATACATATATTTAAATGGACACCAAGAACGCCTTAATTGGATGAGCATCTGAATTGTTATGATTTTCCAAAGTTGGAACTAAAATCTGGAATTGAGATAAAGTGGGTGATTAGAGGCAACAATGTTCACACATTAATTTTATATAGAAAATAAATGATTTTTTCTATGAACTTTTGTGATCTTAAAGAGGACATCTAGAGATTTAATTCCATAGGTAACACGGTTCATTTGGATAAGTAACCAAAGACAAATGAATTTTTGAAGTTAAGGCAAAAGAACTAGAACTTCCAGATTTTATTAAATGAACAGTGATTTTCAACGGAAAAACTGATTTCATTTGGACAAGAAGATCTCAATTCCATATTTTTCCCTCAAAGATCTATGAAAGATATTTTATTAGAAATTGGAACCACACAATATTTTGATTTTTCTACAATTAATTATGAATTTTCAAAGTAGGGTACATGTTCTATAATTACCAAATGAATAGTAAAAGTGAACAGTACCCCCCGAGAGTAATTCTTTTGGAAATGGATACTTTCAAAGCAAATGATCATGTAATTGGTTTCAATCACTTCTAATGGAGTATAATTGAGGTTAAAAGTAAGAATGTGACAGTTTATATCCTCTAGAACTTGTCTTGGCTCTAAGTTCATAATTACTTGCGTATTTATGAATTGAACATGATAGGGGCATTCTTTCTAAACCCTTTTATCCCAAACACAAGCCCACTATATATTACATCCTTAGTCACCCCTTTTGAGCCCATCGCTTTTTCTTTTCGTCATTCTTATAGAAAGTCATATATGCATAAACATCATTTTGAAATAATTTTTTTCATGTCAACAATTCATTATTGTTGTATTATTTTGTTATAGCTTCCATTAATGACGTGCCAAATAAAAGAAGAGAAAAGAAGCATATTGCACTACAAAAAAAGAGTGCAAGAAAAATAAAGAAAAAATAAAAGAGAAGAGGGCACCATTATCAACTCTTATTATCACAATTACTACAGCTACATCCCTAGAGAAATAAATTCATGCTACACATTCATTGTTAAATGCATATAGTACTTTCTATTCTTCATATTCCATTCCATGTGGCCCATCTCCATTATTTCAACCCTAAAAGACCTCTTAATTATTTGTATAAGTACTATATAGTTGCTGAGATTTAGAGCCATTACAAGCATATGGTAGGATGTTTTCCAATTTGAATCTGAGTGAAAGAACCCTAACAATGAGAGGAAATAGAGGGCTAAACACTTATACCCTTTGAGAGGATCTATTGCGCTCATAAAGTTGAGGTTGATTTCACTTTAGTAGTTGATCACTTGGCATTGCTCATATTATCACATTTCTATTACCAAAAGATGATGAATTATTTGTTTTTAGGGTACATTATGGATTATGTTGTTATCTTGGATTTAATAGTATTGTTCTAGGTGGGATTCATTTCTTTGTCCAAGAGTACAAAGGTTCAAGTGTGAGGGAATTGATAAGACACATTTTGTATATGGTTTCTATGAAATTTTTTAGAGTTTTATAACAACTTTACCATTCATTTTATGCCTTAAATTGTACTTTTGTGGTAATACATGATTGTGCATGGCAATGTGCTAATTAAAGGGTAAAATGATAAATTAACTCTTCTAAACTGCATATATTATGTTATTTATTGATTTGGACTTTTACAGTGAGCTTTTATGTTAAATTATAGTTATTTTGGAAGAGAGCAAGGACCAGGAAAGAAATCATAAGTCAATGAAAGTGAAGCCATGCTCTTGCGCCTTTTAGTCATGACCAAAGAGTCCGCCAGTCATGACCTTGATTCTTTTAGAAGTCTCTCTGTGTTTACAGGTCGTGACCAAAACATGGATCTGGTCATGACTAAAATGTGAAATTGCTAAAACTGCGTGTTTTTAATTAGGTCATGCAGAAATAAAAGGATAGGAGGGTTGTCGTCAAGGGGGAGGCTGGTTTTTGACTTGATTAGGCTAAGTAGTACTCGAGCGCTCTCATATCACCTTCTCCATATCTTCTATCGTTTTACACCTCTCAACAGACTTCTCCACATCTCTACACCATCAATCTACCATCTTCTCATCATTTCTTCATGGCATCACATCTGGATAGCGATTGCAGTACAACAGGAGTCATGTGAGGCTAAATCTTTAGTCTCTTGGTGATGGATTTGATATCTTGAGCTCATGGACTAAAACGGGGAGTTTCTACTATTCTAATTTACATCTTCTCATGTTATGATTGCTGCTAGATCTAGGGTTATCATTTTATGAGTAAGTTTTGAATATCGATTGATCATTCTCAGATTAGACTTTATAATTAAATTATGATGATTTGAACATTTGTTTTTTAATAGAATATTTCAGTTTCAATTTTAAGAGACTTGGGTTATTATCAGTGATAGTTGTTAATTAATTCAATTGCTTAAAATCTAGGATTTTTGATCGATGACCATTCGAGGGTGTTTTCATCATCTAATTCTACTTACAATCTTAGTGGTTTTTGACAGTTCACTAATAGTTCTTAAATTGTATTTGATCAAAGGGGTTTAAAGAAAATTAGGGTTATAGACTCAATCAATTGATTGAGATTTTCTTTGAGACTTAGTGATTTCTAAACTCTAATTTTAACCTGAAAGCAAGGATAGATACGTTTTCATCATCAAGAGTCTTTTATAACATATTTCTCAAACAAACCAACTCATTTTCATCTTAATCAAAAATCCAAAAATATTTACTTTTCTACACCCTACTTTTATTACATCAATCACTAAAACCCCAAGAACCATTTTATCCCTGCTCAAGTTTTTTATTAATTTTGACATCCAATATATTATGTTTCCAAATAAAAGGCTCCTTGAGAAGAACGATAGGGTTATGCCTTATACTATATTATATTGGGTGCAATTAACTTTATATTACAATTAACTTTATGTTAGGATTAATGCAAGGATCGAGGTTTGAGGTATTAGCACCTGTAAACTTGTTTTGTGTGGTGTAAAGACGTTGATGATGCATAACGTGCTTCATGCCCCTGACATTCGATAAAATTTAATTTTTGTTATTTTCTTACTAGACTTTAGGTTTAATATAAATTTTGATGGTAAAGTTGCATACATTTATAGCAACTCAATATTTTATGGTTCAGTTTTTCGATTTCTAACGTTATTTATTATACATCTTGCTGGTGATTTTAATGCTCACGATTTTTTTTCTATTGCTTTGTATAATCCTAACATGAATATCTGTCATGCTAGTCTAGGACAAAATAGAATGATTAAACAAACAAAAGAAAGTGTCACATCCTGATTTTCCCTATTGGTATGGAACAAACATTGGAACCTGTAAAGGAGACATAGATGAAAGAGTTTTAGAAGGGATTGTGCGATGATTAGAAGAAATAATAAAGGTTAGATGAGTTTTGAAAAAAAAGATAGACTAAACTAAAAAGTTTAAAAAGTTCATGGAACAAAATGAAAAGTAGAGATAAAAGTTGGGCCAAGAAGTGTAATTTTAGAATGTCTGAGGGACTTAAATATAATTTATCAAAAGTTCAATGGTAAACTTGTAATTATGAGAAAGTTAAGCCAGAAAAGGTCCAAAACTACCCAAAAATAGTTTAGTCCCAAATTTTACCAATAAATAGAGAAAATTATTCTGATCAGTTTAACATAACACATAATTTTGATTTGTGATCCCGATAGATTGATATGAATTTTTGAAATTTAGAAAAATTAGTACAGTATCTTTTAGACCTTAGAATCAGATGAAATTTTACAGTAAATTCTTATAATTAATATGAGAATTTATGAAACTGACAGAACTCAAAAAAGAGTTATGTAGAATTTATTATGTCATTTACAGTATAATAAAGCATACGATAAATACTTTTTGAGAAAATTTCTTGGGAGTTGAGCCATGAAGGTAGGGGACCATGTAGAAGGCCTAAAATGGCACCTCATAGGCCCAATAATATTTTTAGATAAGTATATTGGCCAGTGCTAATAAGGACCCAGAAAAATATAAATTTATGAAAATGCCACTGTGTTGCCACTGTGTTGTGCCATTAAACAAGAGATGAATTGAGGGTATTTTAGTCATTTGGAAAAGGTCAAAAAATTCAAGGCAAGTATAAGGAATAATAATCAAAGTTAGTACATGCCCTGATAATATGTAAAGAGGTGTTAAATCACAATTATGCCCTCAGGGTTAATATAATATAAGATAGTGCACCAATGGCATTTCAATCATTTTTCTAAGGATGGTAAACAAATAAATACCCATATCAACAATATCAATGGTAATAAAAATCTAAATACTAGATTTAAGGTCAAAAAATATATTATAGAATCTCAAAAACATTAGAGTTAAAAAACAATCTGGTTTTTGTGAAACTGACTGGATCTGTTCCAGATTAGACTAAAATATTTTCCTCTAATTTGTGCCAAACACAGCCCTAAATGATGTCATTTGCAAAGCTTCTAGGGCAAGTTTGATGAAAGGTTAGATATGGACCATTAGATCAAATAGTAACCAAAGCAATCCTGGCCATCCATTTCAACCTAAGATTTTCTATATATATACCCCACTTTTAGCAAAATTCATGGCAGCATTGAGACACGATAGGGAACTTCTTGTTGAAAAATCAAGTCAAGACCAAGGCAAATCAAGAGGCAAATATGCAAGCATCCAAGGTAATATTTCTCCCAAGTGTTTAAGCTTCTAGTTGGGAGGATTAGTTGTTAGATTTAACGTTAGAAATTTTTTTATTCCTCCCTATATGCTGCTGGAAAAAATGTTCAATGGTGGGAAAAAGATGAATTTTATGTTATACAACGCATAGACAAGTAGAAGCAAGCTAGAGTCAAGTAGTATTGGTTTCGAAATTCAAGTATACGTGCAATTATGGGTTTATGCTCTTAGATGCTACTGTACATATCACTGTTCATATGTGAGAATTTCATAATTTTGATGCTTTCAATGGTTTTAAAATGAAAAATTGTGTGGGATAAAGTAGAGAAACATGTATTGGAATCAAAATGAGAATTTTTGGATTTCTTGGAGGGTACCCACGATTTCTGTATAGTTCATGGGGAAGGAGATTGATTTTTATAAATCTAAGATCATATTAGATTCCTCATGAAAAATTATGTGGGATTGGCCTAGGGAAGTATTTTTCTAGAAAGATCGATAGAAATCCCTACAGTTAAAGTAAAGAGTTTAGAGTTTATGAAGGGTAGTTTTGAACATTATTTGAGTTCATAGTCCTAATGAATTATGTGATGGATATGATTGTGTTTAGGACCTTGAAAGATCCAAGAGGATGTTAGGAAGTGGTTGGCTGAAGGTATGCATGGTTGGAAGCCTAATGAGCAAGTGCAAGAGTAAGGAACAAAATTTATGTTTAAGGTAGTAGACTTACCTCTTTATGTGCTTGATGTGGTATGCTTATGTGTTGACAAGTATATGATGATTAAATGATGTTGTGACATAATAAATTATGTTGAATATGTTATGAAGAACATTTTTCCCATGGCCTTGCATTTTTATACAAGGTTTATAGCATGATGGCATGTCACTAATTAAAGAAAGTTTAATAAAATTACATATCATGCATTAGCATCCATCTTGCATATTTAAGTGGTAATATTTGCTACTAAGATTTCTCAGAATCTCACCCTCACATAATCAACCAATATAGGCCAATTATGATAGGAGACATATGGATGAAGGAGAGCTACAATATGGAACAAAGAAAATGAAGTAATGGATGTCCTAGTAGATACTATGTTTCCATGTATGTATGTTATGTAAAGTACTTATTTATGTAAAAAAAATATATAAAATAATTATCGCATATCTCCATGTTGTATATGAATGTATTAGAGGCCAAAAAGATGGTTTATGCATGCTGGAACAATTATTGAGAATTAAAGAAAAGAAACTGAAATGGTAAAAATGCAGGTTCTTAAGCAGTTTTGTTGTGGCTTTAGTTTACCATGGAAAATGAAGGAATTAATTCATTAAATTTTATAATAAAATAGTACACATCTAGAGCTTTGAATTCATAGGTAACTCATCTCATTTGGATGTGTATATAAAGAGAAATGAATTTCTAAATTTAAGAGACAGAATTTGGAATTTCTAAATTTAAGAGACAGAATCTAGAATTTCTAGAATTTGCCATATGAAAAGTAAAAATAACTATTTAACTATATTCATTGACAAAGTAAATGTCCAGATTTATATTTTTTTCCTTAAATATCTATGAAAGAGATTTAATTAGAAATTTGGTTCACCTCCATACAATTTTTCTATAATTATTAATGAATTTTTAAAGTTAGACTGTTAATCTAGAATTTACCAAATGAACAGTACCTGAGAAGTAAGTTTTAAAATTTTAATTTTTGGGCTAAAATAATGCTTCTGCTAGTTAAATAGGCTTCTAAATATGTACTCTAAAAGGCTAAAAGTAGGATGTTTCATTTTGGTATCAGAGCAAAAGGTTCTAGTATTAATACAGAACAAAGTTTTAACATATGACAGAGGTTCTGGTGCAAGATAAACTTACTCTGATTAGGAAACAGAGTATGTAGTGGATTAGCTAAGGCCCAATTGAGAAAGTATAGTATGAGGCCTATGCCAAACAAAAAATGATAGATAGGTTATTGGCTAGAGAATTTTAAGGCTTACAAAAATGGTGCTAGTATATGGGAACGAATTAGAATCGTTCGATGCACTAAGAGACAGCAACCATATGCTGTAGAGACAATGAGAATGAAGGTACCAACCTCACTAAAGGTTATCAGCTAGAGGATTGGTACAAGTCACACCTAAGCTAGCTAGAGCGATACATTGACATATGAACAATCAGTTTAACAAATGTTCAAAAATATACCATTCGTGCAATAATTCAGAGTAGATGAGATATGAGATCTAAGAGATTCAAGTTCACCAGGAATTAGACAAAAATGTTAAGAGATAGTAAAAAGCATAGAAGTTCCCCTACAGGAAAAAGATAGTCCGCTCAACTGGGAAGTTTAACTTAAACAGTTTTATAAAAAGTATTTATCTTAGTCAAATAAAGATGAGTGCAAGGCTAAGTTTAAGTGATAAGACAGGGTGAAAAAAGAGATCCTTTGATGAATACCTAGCCAAGTTCATCCAAATGAATGATGAAAGATGTATAGCTAAGCAGGTGACTTATGAACTAATTTTCAAATTGTCAAAAAGGATTCTTCCCAAATAGTTACAAATGTTTAATAGAGCGGTAGTAGCATGTAATATGTTAGAGAGAATTTTATGATGCCCAGAAAAAAAAGGGTAAAGGTTAGAGGTTGAGAAAAGGTAATGAATTAAGAAGTTAAAATATGCAATAAGTACCTCAGGGATATGAGATATATGGTAGAGACCACATAGATAAAATGTGTTTAATAGGTCATGGAAGTTGATATAGATGTGGCAAGCCAAGATATTTTGCCAAGGAATGTCTACAGTATACAACAAGAATCCCTAGACAAATAAAAGAGTTTTGCCCTTATTAGAGAAAAGCTAAAGAAGTCACCGGAGATAATCCAAGATATGGGATGGATTAACGATCACTAAGTAGATACGATATATGACTCAGGTACGGATCATACATTTATAAAGATGATTATAACAGGCAACTAGATCTTCCTGTTAGCATTCTGCCATCTGATAAATGTGTTCCTATTTCCACTGGCTTAAGGGTAGTAATACCCTACGTATGTTTAAATAGTAATGTCCAACATGCGCATTGTTAAGTCACTCTATACCTAATATATTTGCATTTATACGTTAGAGATAGATGAGATAATTAGCTCAAGTTAATATTCAATGATTAAAGTCAAAATTAGAATGAGGACTTATGGTAAGATAATGATAACTAGTTAGAATAAAGGAGATGATAAAATATACACATTATGGTTATACATATAAATGTATTGGTATACTTATGGACATATGATTATAGTACTCAGGACGTGTCCTTTAATAATGATGAGATATATGAATGATGAGCTACGAACCTGACATAAATGATACAAAATGAAATGAGATATAGTTATGAAAATGATGATATAGCTCTGAGAGAGCAGTGTCTATGTAATAAAAGTAAATGCTTTTTCAATAGAGCTAGATTGCTCTTGCAATAGAGTCATATTGCTCTTGAGATAAAATCAATACAAGGAAATAGACAGTGCAGCTCATGCAAACGCCATATTCCCCAGAGGAGTTGAGAAATTCTTCAGCAATTCTGTATTTGACCATAATAAGAAAGATGTGGTGTATAGTTTATATCAGTAAGAGCATGATAGAGCCTACATAGCTCTGTGCAATACTATATATAGCAAAGTTATGAAAGATGAGAATGATATGAGAAATTCCTGAGTGATAGAGAAAATGAATAAAGTCTTAATTGATAATATTGGCTTTTATGATGAGTCTTGGGAAATTATTTGTTGAGTTAGCAATTAAGTGGAGGTGACTAACCTTGTAACTTAATCTGTTAGTTTTATGTCTTCTAGAGATAAGAATACAGTACAATAGAATCATAGTAGATTCTAGAGGATTGTAGTTAGATCCTAATATGGCTCACAGAGAATAGAATTCCAAGGTCGCGGTTAAATCTTGAAGAGGCTTATGATTGATTACAGTAGATCCTGAGGGTCATAGTAGACCTAGTCTAAAGAAAGAAAATGAATAAGCCATAAGTACAGTGTTTCTTTGGAAAATCGATTACCAAGGACAAGGTTAAGGTAGGGAAGCCTCACAAGTTGGTTAACTCATAATAGAGAGAGTACCCATAATGATAATTTCATATAGCCTTACTATTATTATGGATTGAACTCATAATCTTCTTACACGAAGGATGAATTAAAGTCAATAGAGTTAAAGTTTATCGTCTTGATTATAAGGTATTAATAAGTCTATTGGAAGAATACCTAAGAAAGAGAAAAAGAGTAGCCTACATGAAATAAGAAGAGATCAAGTCTAAGTAGATAAGCTTCCAAGATGGAATAAAATAGAATAAGAGCCAGATATACCCGAAAAAGACTGTATGAGAAGGGTTTAAGATAGGGAAGTATCAGGGTAGGAGCCTATAAGCACCAGTGCTTCAGATTTTCAATGACACTTTTCAGTTAAGCGTGCTCAAGCCAAAGTAGCCCAATGATGGGTGACCCCCTAGGAGTGATGAAAAATGGTGTAAGTGCCATACATGTTTTATTAGAAATTGTGCCCTAGGGCCAATCATTGTCTTATGAACATTATTGATTTATGAATTTATTAATTGTGTTATCATATTATTTGCATGTTTACTATGATGACCATCCTTGGATAATTCATGATCTTATCCTAAATGTCCCTAGTCGGTCATCTATGCTGGAGCATAGATGAAATAAGACTAGTATGACTTTGAAGATGTATAGAGATATAAATCAAAGTCATAGGCATATGTAAGAGTACAAGGTGTTAGATCGACCTACTATGAGAGAGCTGCATGGGTTACGTCATAAGCTTCTCTCATATACAAACCATGTCACTATGCCCTTTGACTTGAGATCATCATGGATTCCTACATGACAAACGCTTAGCTTTGACCTAGTCAAAAGTCACTTTTGACCGAGTGATCATAAAGACTATGTTCGGGCTTAGTGGTTTTTCATGCGGAGGAATGTGAATGGTCAAGATGAAATTTGTCCATCATATTCGTAGAGAGATATTACTGGGCCTCTCGATGAGTGAGTCTAAGAAATGTATGGCCATACTGTAATGGAAAGGTAGTTCCATCTCTATAGTCAGACTACTCAGGGATCGAGAAAGTAACGGTCGGGAATAGGAGGATGACATTATCCATGCCTCATCCATGACCAAAATATCGCGTGACAGAAGGGACATGATATGGTTGTATAAAAGGTTACATCATTTAACAATCCTCATATGATTTGGGTAGTCGTTATGTCTTGCTAGAGACCGCTTGTGACTTGTGGGCCAGTATAGCAAATGGCCCATTGCCAACTTCATATGGGCCTACAGGGTTGCACACAAAATAACCCAACACGAGCTATGATGTCCAGATTCATTGAATCTAAGACATGTCCAGATTCAATGAATGATCCAGGGTGGATGTATATATTTATTTATATTTATATTCGTATATATATAAATTCGTATATATACATTATATATAAGAGATATATGATATTTAATTTATAAGGATAAATTAAATCTCTATCACGTTTGAATTTGAAATTCAAATTGATAGGATATTTCATATAAGAGATATTTATAAGATTTAATTTATAAGGATAAATTAAATCTCTATCACGTTTGAATTTAAAATTCAAATTGATAGGATATCTCATATAAGAGATATTTATAAGATTTAATTTATAAGGATAAATTAAATCTCTATCAGGTTTGAATTTAAAATTCAAATTGATATGATATCTCAAATTTGATTTATGAGAATAAATCAAATATAGTTCAGACTTATCTTTATTTTAAGTTAAATAAATAGGTGAATTAAATCTATGGGACGGATTTAATATAAATATTATTTATTTAATTAGTTTCTTATCAAATTATACAATATATGATATTGTATTAATTTCGGAACTAATATAAGATTAACTCCAAAATCCAATTCGGTAGAGGAAAAAAGCATAGCATCCTATATATCTGATTTTAGGAGCTACGTTTTGAAAGATATAGAACATAGAAAGGCCGAAGGGGAATCTACAAAAAGGTTTGCAGATAAGAAACTGTCGAAATAGAGACCAAGAGGATGAATTCTTGAGAAAGCCCTGGAGGGACAGGAGATGCTAGCACGTTTTTTATGGTTGGAACGCTGTTCGTGTGGATACCAGTAGAGGAAGCCGACCTGAGTTGTCGACTTCTTGCGATCGGAAAGGGAGCACGAGCCGCGGAGAGAAGCTATGAACGTCGTGACCAGAAGCTATGGAAGTTGCTGAGGAACACTGAGGGTAATGCTTGTTCCCACTTGACTTAAACACATACGGTAGATCCTAGCAAGGAATGGAAAAAATTTTAAGTTAATTTCCGTTGCGTGTCTTCCAATTCCTTACATGTTTGGCATAGATTCACAAAGAATGTAGAATGAAAAGAAAAGCTAAGAAGAGTTAAAAAAGTTATGAAAAGTAAGAGAGTATAACTCTTTATGTTAGATCCAAAGAGATGATCTAAAATGAAAGATTCAGATTACAACTTTGTTTTAGGAGAAAGAAGACAAAAGAGCAATATTCTCCTAAGAGGCTGGCAAAGTTGTAAATCAAAGAGAATGTTAGACTTATGATATTTCAATAGATATAAAGAGAAACATGTAATAAGATAAAAAATATAATAAAAGACAGAAACCCCAGAATTTTATTAAATTTTTGAGGGATTATCTATGAAAGAAATGGACACTACTCATAATACTAGTATGGTGAGTCATCCATAAATAGATGAATAAATGACTGAAAAAATATATAAAGAGAGAGATGCAAACTATAACTCTAATTACGTTGAACTAGAAAATGAATGTGATAACACGAGAAGGATGTAAAAGCTTTATGGATACTAAAAAAATTCTACCAGATGCTAAGACGAGATGTAATTTCATAAAAGTACCCCCGAATCTAAGTAGAGATAAAAGTTAGGCCAAGAAGTGTAATTTTAGAAAGTTTGAGGGATTTAAATGTAATTTATCAAAAGTTCAAGGGTAAAATCGTAATTATAAAAAAGTTGAACCGGGAAAGGGTCAAAACTTCCTAGAAATAGTTCAATTCCAAATTTTACTAGTAAAAAGAGAAAATTATTCTGATCAGTTTAACACAACACAAAATTTTGATTTGAGATCCCGATAGATTGATGAATTTTTGAAATTTAGAAAACTTAGTACAATGTCTTCTGGACCTTAGAATTAAATGAAATTTGATAATAAATTCTTATAATTAATATGAGAATTTATGAAACTGACAAAACTCAAAAATGAGTTATTTAGAATTTATTATGTAATTTATAGTAGAATAAAAACCAAATAAATACTTTTCGGGGGAATTTCTTAGGAGTTGATCCATGAAGGCAAGGGACCATGTAGAAGGCCCAAAATTGTGTCTCATAGGCCTAATAATATTTTTAGATAAGTATATCGACCAGTGCTAATAAGAACCCAGAAAAATATAAAATTATGAAAATGCCACTGTGTTGTGCCATTGAGCAAGAGATGAATGGAGGGCATTTTTGTCATTTGGACAAGGTAAAAAATGTCAAGGAAAGTCCAGGGATGAATAATCAGAGTTAGTACATCCCTGATGAGATGTAAAGAAATGTGAAATGACAATTATGCCCTTAGGGTTAATATAACGTAAGATAGTACACCAAGGGCATTTAAATCATTTTCTAAGGGATGGTAAGTAGATAAACACCCAGTCCATCAATTTTAATGATAGGAAAATTTACATACTAGATTTAAGATCATAAACCATATTATGGAATCTCAAAAAAATTAGTTATAAAGTAGTCTGTTTTTTGTGAAACTGACTGGATTAGTACCGATTGGACTAAAATTTTTCCTATCAGTATTTTCCTCGAATTTGTGCCAAAAATAGACCTAAATGATGTCATGGATGATTTCATTTGCAAAGCTTCTAGGGAAAGTTTGATGGAAGGTTAGATATGGATCATTAGATTAAATAGTAACCAAAGCAATATTGGCCTTCCATTTCAACCTAAGATTTTCTATATATATCCCCCACTTTCAGCAAAATTCATGGTAGCATTGAGACACCATGGGAACATCTTGCAAAATAAAAACTCAAGTCAAGACCAAGGCAAATCAAGAGACAAATAAGCGAGCATCCAAGGTAATCTTTCTCCCTAAGTGTTTAAGCTTCTAGTTGGGAGGATTAGTTGTTAGATTTAATTGTTAGAAAATGTTTTATTCCTCCCTATATGCTGCTTGACAAAATGCTAAATGGTGCGAAAAGGATGAATTTTATGTTATACAATGCTTAGACAAGTAGAAGCAAGCTAAAGTCAAGCAGTATTGGCTTGGAAATTCAAGTATACATGCAATTATGGGTTTATGTGCTTGGCTGCTACTGTATGTATGACTATTTATATATGGGACTTTCATGATTTTTATGCTTCCAATGGTTTCAAAATGAAAAATTATGTGGGATAAAGTAGAGAAACAAGTATTGGAAGCATTAGAATCAAAATGAGAATTTTTAGATTTCTTAGAGGAGGTCAATCTCGATTTACTGTTCATATGGCTTTCCACATTTGGTGACGAATTCAGAAAATCATAATTAATTCTAGAAAAATCAAAATGATATGGTTCAAAAATCTACGTGAAGATAACATCTTGAAAGTTAAGAAAAAAATACTTTCCTGACCAAATACTTAGTCAATTAGTACAGTTTAATCATCAAATTTTAATGTTCATTTGGTCAAAAATTGTGAAAACATATTCTGGTCCCTGACTTTGGAAAACTTGTTCTCTTTGTAAAGACATCAAAATTAGGCATTCTTGGTGTCAAAATGAAGCTTGACATATTAACTAAATATCTGTAAAAGTTTATATATTTATTCCATCATTTACTATTTTTCTTTACATCAAGAACATTATTATTCAAACTTGTCATATAACATTGTCATATCCCAATTTTTAGGCTTAGAAGCCCAGTATATAGCCTGAAAAAGGCATGCTACTAGACCCTATTGAGCAGAGGTCTCAGTAAATAGAGAAACTTATGCTGATCAGTTTGATGCAATACAAAGTTTTGATATGAGGTCCCGAAAGATTTATATTAATTTCTGAAGAGAAGGAAAATTTATACAGTATTCTCTAAACCTCAGAATCAGATGAAATATGGCAGTAAATTCCTATAATAAATATAAGAATTTTTTAAACTGACAGAGCTCAAAAAGGAGTTCTGTAGAATTTACTACAGAATTTAGAGTGGATTAAAAGACTCGATAAATAGGTTTCGGGGGAATTTCTCGGGAATTGAGCCCATGAAGATAGGGGATCATACAGAGGGTCCATAATAGCACCTTATAGGCCCAATGATATTTTCAAATAAGTATGTGGGCTAGGGCTAATAAAGATCGAGAAAAATGAAGAATTACGAAAATGCCACTGAAGGTATGCCACTGTGTTGTGTCATTAAGTCAGAGTCATACAAAGGGAATTATGATTATTTAACTAAGGTTAGATAGTTAAGAAAGGGTATCTGGATAGTTGACCAGGGTCAAGAGATACTCTGGTAAGGTATGAAAAGACAATAGTGCCCCTATAAGTACTAAAGAGGTAGTAAGGGTATTTTGGTAATTTACTAAGGATGTTCCTTGGGAACTGAGCCACCAGAGTGCTTGGGCTTGGTTAGAAACCCAAGATGACAATCCAAGGCCCAAAAACGTAGCCCAAGAGTAATGTGAGCCCAAGAGGTATTAAAACATTATTTTAGTGCTTTTTCAATAAAGTAAAGTCACTCGATCCAAGATAGAACTGGGTAAAGTGATTTGGAATCATGAGGGGACATAAATGGGGCCCACAATGTGCCACATGGCATGATTACAATAAAAGCAAAGGACACATGGCATGATTAGAGAAAAAGGAGAAAAAGCAAGAGGACACGTGGCATGATCTCAGCCGTATATTCAAGGAAAAGACTCTGGAACTCTCTGGAAAGGCTGAGTTAACTGGTGAGGTATCCCAAGGGCCCCAAATTTCACCACATGTACCCCTGAGGTGTCTTAGATGATGTCATGAGTGGTGAGTCATCAGGGAGGATGATGTCATCGTGATGATGCAGGCAAAGCTTCTTGAGGAAGTAAGCAATCTGAGCCATTCATCGCGAATCAATCTGGACCATTCATTCCACCTCCTCTCACCTATAAATAGGCCACTCCCCTCCCATTTCAAGGCACACCACGGCCTAGCAAGAAAAAGGAAGAGAAAGAAGAGAGAAAGAGAGAAGGAAAGAAAGGAAGGAAGGAGTTATGGTGGAGCCAGGAGCAGTCTGAGGAGCCGAGGGACTGGGCAAAGCTTAGGAATGAGGTAAGAAAGTTATCTAGTCCCTGCTCTAATAAAGTAGAGGATTGCTCTTAGTAGTTAGAATAGAGAAATATCTCTATTAATAAAGGTAGCTAAAGGTAGAAAGGAAGCCAGGGGAATATCGGAATAAGGATATCACCCCTAGTTAAGCATGAGTTAAGTAGAGCTATGCTGATAGAATAATAATGAAGATATTATTGTGCTATGTATAGTATCTAACCTATGGAAAGAATGAACCTTAGAGCAAAGGCTAAGAGCTAGAAGGAAGGCTATATGCCAGGTAGTGAACTTATCCTAAACTTGTATGCATTGAATGTTATGCTTGATGTGCTATGGCTTTGTTGAATTGTGTTGAATATGTGCTTATGTATGAAGCTCTGTTCCTATGATTACTTTGGCCAATTGTATTTTATATGTAACATGGAAGCATGCACATTATGCAATGTTAACACTTTCACAAGCAAGCACAAGTATTCACATTAATACATGCACTGTTTAATGTTGCTTGCTACTGAAATTTTCCCAGAAATCTCTCCCCTTCCATATCAATCCAATTACAGCAGGTCTTCTCAATATGGAGGAGAAAAAGATACATGAATAGATGTTAATTACTTAGCATGATTGATATGTGATTCATGTATGTATAATTGCTGAAAATTGTCACTGTGAACAGTAACTCGTGATGGAGGCAGTGACATTTGAGCTATAATTATAAATAGTAAATGATTGAATAAGTGTATGATATTTTCCAGCAAATAGTAGACATACCAAGCTTCGATTTGATATATAGAATGTCTCATTTGGATGTCTACACATAAAGATATGATTTATCAAAGTTGGGACCAGAATGCTGGAATCAGGGACAGGACGCTGGAGGAACAGTGATTTTGGAACGTTGACCAACGTTGACCTGGTCAAGGCGTAGTTAACGAGTCATTTTTCCCTGAAATATAATTATGTTAGCTTCGTGTAGCAATTTTAACCACTCCATTTTTATTTTTATAGAATTAGTTATGATTTTTTGAAGTCAGGTCACTCTGCTAGAATTTACACAGTGAACAGTACTCACTGGGAGTAAAATTCCAGATTGTATGATTTGACTTCGATGGCCCTAGAAGTGGTTCCAAATACTACTGAATGGTCCCTAAGATGTAAGAAAAGGAGGATGTTACAAACATAATTACATGTAACAATTGTCCATGTAACATTTATACTATCTAATCCCTAACCTTTGTTCATGCTTCTTCATCCTCTTTCACCATTCTTGAACCCGTTGAGATTGGGATTACATGGATAGGGTGAGATTTCTTGAGAAATCTTAGTAGCAAACGGTACTAAACAATGCATGCATTAATGTAATAATTGTGCTTTCTTGTGAAAGTGTTAACATTGTGCAATGTTCATGATTCCATATAATATATGAAATATGATTAGCCAAAGTAATCATAGAAATAGAGCTTCAATCATAAACACATATGCAATACTATTCAACATAGCCATAGCACAACTAAGCATAACATTTAATAAATACAAGTTTAGGATAAGTTTACTATCTCACATGCTTGACCTTCCTTTACTTTATCTTTGCCTTTTCCTTCTTATTTCTTCTTGATGTGTGGCTACCTCTTTTGAGCACACCAATCAATTCCTAACATAACATTACCATCCATTCATTATAAACTAGCTCTCTTGAACATTGAGCTTACTTAACTACATTAACTTTCCTTAATCTTTACTAATGGACATAGTCTTTAAATCAATTGATGTCGTCACTTAACCATACACAATTTCATCTTTTCAATCCATTTATAAACTTAGAATCATGAAATTCTAGCTCTTATGCACTATTCTGGACAGATTTGCATAACCACTTTTTTCTTTCAAAAATTCTCATTTTGATTCCAATGCTTCCAATACTTATTTCTCTACTTTATCCCATACAACTTTTCATTTTAAAACCATTGGAAATATCAAATTCATGAAATTCAAATCACTATTCAAATGAGTGAATAATAATATAGAATAATTCCAATAATTACAACTTTCAATTCCAATGCTTCTAAGGTTCAAAACCTATCCAATCCTACACAAAATCATCATATAAATTCAATGGAAGCATTAGATCATTGAAATTCCATCTTATTCTATTATTAACATTGCAGAATGAAATGTCTCCTTCTTGACAAAGTAAAAAATATCAACTTGATTTAACAACCAATCATCTAACTAGCTTGTTTAAGTATCAATCACATAACTCTAACTTTAATTTCTTCTTTCTCCTTTCATCTAGGGTTTTTGGATAGCATATACACGCTAGAGAAAACTCATATTTCTTCCATAAAAACCCTAAGTTCAATCTCCCAAATCAAAGGAAAATAAGTGAGGATAGATTGCTTATCTTAATTCCTGGCTAGCTTGAACTTTGGTCCTTGAATTCTTCTTTGTCTTGGCCTGACTCTTCATTTAAATAGAAACTTCCCAAGGGTTTCAAGGGCCACAATTTTGTGCAGAAAAATGGGGTTATTTATAGAAAAATTCTATGAAAAATGAATGGTCAAGATCACTTTGTGCACTATTTAATCTAATAGCTCACATTTGATATTGGATTAGCTTGCCCTAGAAGCCAATGAGATGACATCATCCATGAAATCATCAAGGGACACCTCATAGCCCATGTGACAAAATTGCAAAGGGAGAAAGTATCTAGAAAAATTTTAGTCCAATCTGGTACCAGCTCAGTCTGATTTCCCAAAAACCAGACTGTTTTTTAATCTAATTTTTTTGAGATTCCACAATATGCTTTCTGACCTTAAATCATTATCCAGATTCTTCCTACCATTGACATTCTTGTACTGGGTCTAAACTTAATTACAGATCCCTTAGCAAATGACTGAAATGCCATTGGTTCACTATCTTGCACTATATTAACCCTAAGGGTATAATTATCATTTTACACCTCTTATATCCCTATACTTTCCTTGATGTGTTTAACCCTTTCCAAATGATCAAAATTCCCTTCTTCTACCTCTGACCAATGACACAACATAGTGGTATTTTGGTAATTTTGCATTTTTCTGTTCTCTATTAGCACTAGCCCATAACCTTATCTAAAAATATTATTGTGCCTATAAGATACCATTTTAGGGCTTCTACATGATCTACTACCTTCATGGGCTCAACTCCTGAGAAATTCCCCCGAAACATATTTATCAGGTGTTTTAATCCACTATAAATTCCATAATGAACTCTAAAGAACTTCTTTTTGAGCTCTATTAGTTTCATAAATTTGTATATTAATTATAAAAATTTACTACCAAATTTCATCTGATTATGAGGTCTAGAGGATACTGTATCAATTTTTCTTTCTTTAAAAATTCATATCAATTTTGCGGGACCTCAAATCAAAATTCTGTGTTGCGTCAAACTGATCAGAATAATTTTCTCTATTTACTGAAAATTTGGGATTGAATTGATTCTGGGCATTTTTGGGCCTTTTTCGACTCAACTTTCAATAATTACCATTTTGTTCTTAAACTTTTAAAAATCACACTTTACGCCCTCAATTTTTCATAATTACACTTAATGGCCCAAAGTTTATGTCTACTTTCATTTTTACACCCTAGAACTTTTAAACTTTTCAATTTAATCCCTTTCTTTCTTCAATACTCATCTAAACTTTATCATTCCTTTTGATCACGTCACAAACCTTTATAAACATCTTTCCTCTATCAGTCTTATATAGATAGGGAAAATTAGGATATGACAAATTATGTGATGGATATGATTGTGTTTAGAACCTTGAAACATCCAAGAGGATGTTAGGAAGTGGTTGATCGAAGGTATGCATTGTTGGAAGCCTAAGGAGCAAGTGCAAGAGTAAGGAAGAAAGCTTATTTTTAAAGTAACGGATTTACCTCTTTATGTATTTGATGTGGTATGCCTATGTGTTGACATGTATATGATGATTAAATGGTGTTGTGACATGATAAATTATGTTGAATATGTTATGAAGAACATGTTTCCCATAACTATGCATTTTATATAAGTTTATAGCATGATGGCATGTCACTAATCAAAAAACTTTAATAAAATTACATATCATGCATTAGTAGCCATCTTGCATATTTAAGTGGTAATATTTTCTACTGAGATTCCCCATAATCTCACCCTCCCATAATCAACCAATATAGGCTAATTATGATGGGAGACATATGCATGAAGGAGAGCTACAATATGGAACAAAGAAAATGAAGTAATAGATGTCCTAGTAGATGATATGTTTCCATGTATGTATGGTATGTAAAGTACTTATTTATGTAAATAAAAATGATAAAATAATTATGGCATATCTCCATGTTGTATATGAATGTATGAGAGGCCAAAGAGATGGTTTATGCATGCTGGAACAATTATTAAGAATTAAAGAAAGGAAATTGAAATGGTAAAAACTCAAGTCCTTAAGCAGTTTTATTGTGACTTCATTTTAACTTAGGAAATGAAGGAATTAATTCACAAAATTTTTTGATCAAATAGTACACATCTAAAGATTTAAATTCTTAGGCACCACATCTCATTTAGATATGTATATAAAGAGAAATAAATTTCTAAAGTTCAGAGACAAAATATGGAATTTCTAGAATTTGCCATATGAACAGTAAAAAGTAATGATTTAATTGTATTGATTGGAATAGTAAATGTCTAGATTTATATTTTTCCCTTAAAGATATATTAAAGAGCTTCAATTAGAAATTTCTTTCACCTCCATACAATTTCTCTAGAATTAGTTATGAATTTTCAAAATTGGATTGTTAATATGGAATTTACCAAATGAACAGTATGTGATATGTAAGTTTTAAAATTTTAATTTTTGGGCTAAAGTAATGCTTCACTAGTTAAATATGCTTCTAAATACATACTCTGAAAGGCTAAAAGTAGGATATTTTAGAAGGCATGTTGAAGGTAATCTCCAACATGGATATGTCATTATGCGAAAGTTGACTAGCTGGTAAGGCAACTAGAAAGTCATTCGGTAAGGGAATACGAGCTGAAAATATATTGCAATTAATCTATTATGATATTTATAGTCTAGTAAGTGTGAGGGTGAGACATAGAGCTTGGTATTTTATTACCTTTATTAATGATTTTTCATGATATGGTCATGTCTATTTTATTCACATAAGTCTGATGCACTAGAGTGTTTTAGACGATACATAAATAAAGTAGAGAATCAAATGGACAATAAAGTTAAACCATTACCCAATGATCGAGGTAATGAATGCATGTCCAATCAATTCAAATAGCTCTATAAAAGAAAATGGATTATTAGGCAACTAACTATCCCTAGCACACCTCAATAAAATGGTTGCTGAAAAAAGAATTAGAACTTTTCTATATATGGTTAGGTCTATGAAAGCTCAAGCAAACCTTCCAATTTCATATTGGGGTGATGCTCTATTGATGCAACCTTCATACTTAATTGTGTACCTTTAAAGTTAGTCACTTCCATGCCCTATGAGTTATGAATTAAATGCCAGCTAGATCTAAGTATACTTAGACCTTTGGACTCGGTGGCATATATCCATGACAGTTCTCATAGACATAGAAAACTAGGTCCTAGAGACAAGAAATGTATCTTCATAAGGTACTCTGAACCCTCAAAAGGATATGTATTTAAAATTAAAATTGAAGATGGAACAATAACTAAAATATAATCAAGAGATGATGTATTCATTAAGAAAAAATTTCCCAGTAGGGGAGATGTTGACTGCATATATATTTTTATGAGACTCAGGAATAGGATAGTGCTAAACAAATTGACAGACAAGAATCCTCTAGGCATGTCAATCTGAGTGGGAGCCAAGAACCGTCAACACAAAGGCTAAGACAAATAAAAAATGATAAGCATGTAGCTCTGGTCAGAAAGAGTAATAGGGAAATTGTTCCAAATGGACGCTTCCTAATAGAAGGTGAAGCACTCTTAGTTACTCTAGAAGGGGATGATGAACCCCACACTTTTCATAAAGCCTTGGAATGTCCTGCTAAGGAGGAATGGAAGAAAGCAATGAAAAAAGAGATAGACTCAATGATAAAAATCTAAGTTTTTGAGTTGGTTGATCTATCAAAAGGGCAAAAAACTATTAGAAACAAGTAGGTTCTCAAAATCAAGAAAAATGTGGATGGATCAATTGACAAATTCAAAGCCCAATTAGTTGCAAAGAGATACACATAATAGGAAGGTATAGACTATGATGATACTTTGTCACCTGTTGTGCGCTCTAACTTAATAGGACTTATTCTGGCTATAGTAAACATTATAAACCTATAACAGCATTAGATGGATGTAAAAATAGCATTCCTAAATGATGATTTGGATGAAGAAATCTACATGAGGTTTTATAAGGCGATAACCTCATATGACTTCTAGATGATAGAGGAAGACCACTGCTTCTATGTTATGTAGTTTGAGGGTAACTTTGTAATATTATCCTTATATGTAGACGACATACTCTTAGCTACAAATAATCTTGACTTGGTGATAGCTATTAAAGAATAGCCTCGTCAAATTTTGAGATGAAAGACATGGGTGATGCAGAATACATACTTAGATTCAAGATCTGAAGAGATTGCTTCAAGAGAATCCTCACTCTTTTATAAGAGAATTACATCAAGAAAATACTTAAGTGATTCAATATGAGTGACTACAATCCCCTAGATATCCCTGTGGCAATTAGAGTGGCCTAAGTTCCTACATGTGTTCCAAAACTAAATTAGACAAAATGCAGATGGAAAGAGTTCCATATGCAAGTATCGTTGGTAGCTTGATGTATGCAATAATATTACAAGACTAGATATTTGTTATGCTATGGGGATGGTTAGTAGATTCCAGTCCAACCCTGGTGAGAAACATTAGAAAGTAGTGAAGAGGATATTGAGATACTTAAAGGGCACAACTGATGTGTATTATGTTATCAAGGAAGTCATTTATGCCTAGTCAGATACTCCGATGCCGATGTAGGTAGAGAATAAGAAGAGTGAAGATTGACTTTAGGATACACCTTCTTGCTTAATAATGGCACCATATGTTGGAGTAGTAAAAAGTATACGTGCATTGCCTTATACTCTATGGAAATTGAGTCCATGGCATGAACTATAGCAGCACAAGAGGTTGTTTGGCTGAAAAGATTTATTGAACATATAGGATTTGGAAATGAGAGTATCAATCTAGTATTGTTACACTGTGACAACACTCCAGCCATAACCTATACTAAAGACCTTAAGTATCACAGTAAGACCAAACACATTAATATTGTAACATCCTAATTTTTTGTTTTATTTTTAAGCACAATTTAAAATATTATTTATCAATAACCCAAAAGTATTAAATAATTTAAAATTATTATAGTTTAATATTTTTATTATTTTTAATGAAAATAGGATATCTGAATTATCCTACCATTATCTTTCTTAAAATTTATGATTTGATTGATGTTATTAGTTAGGAATATATTAAAATTTACTTTTAAATTTAGATTAATTTTAAATTTTGAAGATATGGTTTAAATTTTAAATTACCATATATGATAGTATTCTAACAAATTATAAAAATAATAATGATAATAATATAAGATAATATGATTATATTAAATAAAATTAAAATGTTAAACCTAGATTTATCCCTATCTCATCTCTTTTTATTGGCATCAACCATCAAATCTTATCTTCTTCTTTCACATCATTCTTTCTACCCTTCTGTGTAATTTCATTTTGCAGTAGAGGTACACTTTCTCATCTCCTCTCCCATTTTACTAGTTTATCTTCTCTCATTAATGTTTGTCATTTAGCACCATGTTTCATTCCTTTTAGCAAATCCCTTCCTGGTCACGCCACCTACTACTCCCTCCTTTGTCAAATCGTTACACTAGTACACCCCATGTCATTCTCTTTTGTCAAGAAGTAAAGTAAGTCACATATATACTATATATACACAAGGTGTGTTTCAACGTGCTTCATAAAGGAACTATCAAATATATTTACATATACATATATATATGCTTTTCCAAACATCATTATCTATACCTCTTCCTATACATCTCCTTTCTTCAATATATATATAACATATGCTTCATCAATTATCCCTATCTCATCGTCACAATACGCATTTAGACATATACATATATATATATATATATATGTATTTAGTTGCCTTGACCACCCTTAGAAATCACTACCTGGAAAGTGAAATAAAATAAAAATAATATGTAATGAATAGTTTTGAATTAGAAATAGTTATAAACAAAAAGAAACACTTTTTTTTGCATATTTTTATCCTACTTCTCTAATATATATGTGTACATTTAGGATTTTTTGAAAAGAATTCGAGGCTTTAACTTAATTTATTATTATTATATTAAACTAATTAAATGTGTAAAAGTGACAGTGAGCTTGGCAAAGAAACTTATATATATCTTATAAATAAAATAAGTTATATTCTTAAATAATATTGGTCAAAATAGGAAATAGTTTTATATGTGTAACCATTTATATATACATATACTTACACAAAAATATATTAGTTAAAAGAGATGGGCTCTAAGATTCTAGAGTACCTTTAGAATAATTTTATAGGAGTATTTAAGTACTATAGTGATAGTTCTTGTGTGGTAATTTTATAGACTATCCTTGAAGTTTTGGAGTAACTCCTAGTGAAGAACCAGATTGTTGTGATTGATATTATTATACACTGGGTCACTCATCTCGTGTAATTATTCCTTATTTTGTGGAGAGGTAACCACTTTCTACTCATTGTGTGTGCTAATGTGATGTTTGTGAGTTGTTTGATACATATAGATCTACTGAAATTATATGATTATGTTGAGAAATCTTTATTTATAATTTTATTCAAAATGGTCTTGTGGTACTTAATGTTTCATTTGGAAAGTTGAATTGAGATCAGAAACATGTTATACCTTGGGATTGTAATGTAAAGAAAATTATTATCTTGAGAAAAAATTATATTGACATTTATTGATATTATTGATTACCCAACTATTGAGATCTTGATTAGTATTACTATCTTGTGAATTATGCATTGGGGATTAGTGATGAGGGAGTTACATTTCTACCACGTGGTATAGCCTTCATTAAAGCTAGATGGTTGGCTTTTATCCCACCTGTTAACAGAGGGACTTGCCCCACCTATTTAATGAGGGGCTGCGACACCCCCACCTGTTTACTAAGGGGGAATGAACCCCTGGTCTGGTCACATGCTCTATAGATTTTGGCCGATCTATATCACTAACTGGTTAGCTTTTTGGGTCACCAGTCATATGGTAGTTATCACTATCCCATGGGTTCGGTCAGCAGAAATAAGGCGGTTTGGTTGGATTAATGGGAGGAACTTGGGTGGTTTATCCATTTGACTATAATATGATGCTATGTTATTTTATATATGTTGTACTTTATAAACTGTCACACTTAACACCTCACGAGCACATATTAGTACGTGTGATGAGTAGAATTGATGGTTATTGAGGCTTTTGTCTCACCTTACTTTTATTAACATTTTTCAGGAGTTAGTTCAATTGCTGGTTCAAACGGGAAGGCGTGAAGGCATAGTTGTGCTAGTTGAACTGTACAACATCCTCTCTTATATTTATGCGTTGAGTAGATTTATATTGCCACTATAGGGCCTACTTTTATTCATACTTTTCTTTATACTCTGATAATTTTTCTATTTTTTTATCCTACTACATAATGTGTGCTGGTAGGAGGTTAGAGCCTTTTTGGATTATGCATGTGGCATGATGCCCTAGAGGCTATTTACTATATTATGAGTGTTATTTAGAAATTTTGCTAGAGTTGTGGGTATTGGCGTTTTTCACTTAAGTACGTTACCCGAGAAAATTCAAATTGATAACTTTGATCAAGTTAAATGGGGGCTTTAATCCTATAACCATGTTAGTGGGGTTCAATTCTTTATAACATGGTTTTACGTGCGAAAATTATGTAAAGTTTTTTTATATCCATGATAGTACAATTTCATGAGTTTCACTCTTTTCTATCATGGATATTATTTTTAAAATAAGTTAAACTCTGTTAACTATGTTAGTGTTGGATGGGTGGTTTTCTACAATGTTAATTAGCGATTAAGAAAAGTTTTTTTATACAACCATGGTAGAGTTGCTTTTAATTTTTAGTAAACTCTTTTCTACCATGGTTAACTCTTTTGAAATAAAGTAAATTTATTTATAATATTATTTTTATTTATATCATATACAAACATGATTTAAGTAATTAATATTAATTATATTAGAGAAGGAATTTTACAACTTGGTATCAGTTTCAAGGTCGTTTCCTGAGTATGACATTGCATATTTTACATATTAGTGGCAATATACATTATTCACACATACCTTCCCTATTTGTCTTTGCTCTTGTGTTTAATTCTTTAGTGGGTTGCATCCTTAGGTAGGGAGAGATAGTATGAACTCGATTGAGTGCACCTGATGGTATTAGAGCTCAACAGGATAGGCCTCAACTAGATTATAGGCCTCAGTATGATAGGCCTCAACCAGATTTTGAAGCAATAATGGAACATATGAAGGATGTGGTATTGGGTTAGGTCGATGAAAGGTTAAAGAAGTTTGAAGAAAAGGTGCTAGAGAATGAAGAATTAGGCAATAAGGGATCAAGCAACCATCATAGGATGGAGAATGATTTTGCAAGTGAAGGCCATGATGAAGAGCATGTCCACTGAAACATCCTACTTTTACCACCTCATAGTACATATTCGAAAGTGTATTTGATTAGCGAAAGCATTACATTAGCCCAAAAATTAAAATTTTAAAACTTATTTCTTGGGTACTGTTCATTTGGTGATTTCCATATTTATAGTCCAACTTTAAAAATTCATAACTAATTGTATAAAAATTGTATAGAGGTGATCCAAATTTCTAATTGAATATATTTCATATCTCTTTAGGGAAAAAAATATAAATCTGGACATTTACTTTGCCAATTGATATAGTTAAATCGTAACTTTTTACTGTTCATATGGCAAATTCTAGAATTTCCATATTCTATCTCTTAAATTTGGAAATTCATTTCTCTTGATATACATATCCAAATGAGGCATATTACATATTCATTTAAACATCTGGATGTGTACTACATGCTCATAAAATTTCGTAGATTAATTCTTTAACTTGCTAGGTCAAACTAAAGCCACAACAAAACTACTTCAAGACGTACATTTTTACCATTTCAGCTTCCTTTCTTTCACTTTGAATAATTGTTCCAGCATGCATAAACCGTCTCTTTTGCCTTCCATGCATTCATATACATCATGGGGTTATGTCATAATTCTTTCATATATTTTCTTTACATATAATGGATATTACATAATATTACATAAAAAGTCCAACATACATGCATACCATCACTTGTCTACTTTTCCTCTTCTATTCCTTAGCTCATGTACCAAACATAATTCTTCTATCATCAATAAACTATTATGGTTGGTTATGGGAGGGTGAGATTCTAGGAAATCTCATTAGCAAACATTACCACTTAAATATGCAAGATGGATGCTAATGCATGATATGTAATTTCATTAAACTTTCTTTAATTAGTGACATGCCATCATGCTATTTACTTTACATAAAAGTGCATGGCCATAGAAAACATGTTATTCACAATACATTCAACATCATTTATCATGTCACAACATCATTCAAATATCATATACATGTCAACACATAAGCATACCACATCAAGACATAAAGAGGTAAGTCCACTACCTTGCACTTAAGCTTTTCTCTTGATCTTTTGCTCTTGCTCCCTAACTTTCCAACCATGAAGCCTTTTGGTCAATCACTTTCCAACATCTTTTTGGATGTTTCAAGGTCCTAAACGCATTCATATTTATCACATAATTCATTAGGACCATGAACTCCAACAATGTTCAAGACTAACCTTGATAAACTCTTTACTAATATAACTTTCTCTAGTCTTCACTAAATAACTTGGCCCTTGAACCAATTGATGTCTTGACTTTACCCTACACAATTTTATCTTTTGAATCCATTTATGAGCTTAGAATCATGAAATTCTAGTACCTATGCACTATTCTGTATAGAATTGCATAACATCCTCTTTTCTTTTAAAAATTCTCATTTTAATTTTAATGCTTCCCATACTTGTTTCTCTACTTTATCACACACAAATATTTATTTTAAAACTATTGGGAGCATCAAAATCATGAAATTTTAATCACTGTTCATGCGAGTGAATAGTAATAGAGAAGAACTTCAAAAACTACAACTTGGAATTCTAATGCTTCCAAGGTTCAAAACATATCCAATCCTACACAAAATCATCATATAAATTTAATGGAAGCATTATATCATTGAAATTCCATTTTCTTCCATCATAAACAGTGCAAACCAAAATGGTTCAACCATGGCAAAGTCAAGAATATCAACTTGATTCAACAATCAATCACATAACTAGCTTATTTAATCTTCAATCATATAACTCTAAATTTATTTTCTTCTTTCTCCTTTCATCTATGGTTTTGGACAGCACAAAAACCTTAGAGAAAACTCAACTTTCTTCCATGAAAACCTTAAGTTCAAGCTCCCAAATCAAAGGAAAATAAGCTAGGATAGATTGCTTACCTTTAATCTCTAGCTTGCTTGAACTTTGGTACCTTGAATCTTCTTTGTCTTGGCTTGAGTTTTTATTTTGCAAGAGGTTCCCCGAGGTTCTCATGCTCCACGGTTTTGAGCATAAATGGTAGGGTATTTATAGCCAAATTCCATGGAAAATCAATGGCCAAATTACTTTGTGCGCTATTTGATATAATGTCTCACATTTAATCTTGGATTTAATTTTCCTAAAAAGCTAATTATGACATCATCCATGACATCAATAGAAGACAACTCATAGGGCATGTGATGAAATTGCAAAAGGAGGAAGCATCTGGAAGAATTCTAATCCAATCTGGTACTGACTCAGTCTGATTTCCCAAAAATCAGGCTGTTTTTTAAATCTAATATTTTTGAGATTGCTTAATATGCTTTCTGACCTTAAATCCAATATCTGGATTCTTCCTACCATTGAAACTCTTGTACTGGGTCAAAACTTAATTACATATCCCTTGACAAATGATTGAAATGCCCTTGGTTCACTATCTTGTACTATATTAATCCTAAGGGCATAATTATCATCTTACCCCTATTTACTTCTTATCAGGGCATATACTGATACTAAATAATCACTCCTATACTTGCCTGGATGTTCTTGACTAGTGTAAATGACCAAAATGCCCTTCGTCTAACTCTAACTCAATGACACAACATAGTGGCATTTTCATAATTTTATATTTTTCCTGGTCTTTATTAGCCCTGGCCCACATACTTATATGAAAATATCATTAGGTCTATAAGGTGCCATTTTGGGCCTCTACATGATCCACTGCCTTCATGGGCTCAATTCCCGAGAAATTTCCCTAATACATATTTATCATGTGTTTTAATCCACTGTAAATTCTACAATAAATTCTACATAACTCCTTTTTAAGCTCTGTCAGTTTTAGAATTCTTATATTAATTATAGAAATTTACTGCCAAATTGTATCTGATTATGAGGTCCAGAGGATACTGTATTAATTTCCCTTTCTTTAAAAATTAATATAAATTTTTTGGGACCTCATATCAAAATTATGTGTTACGTCAAACTGATAAGAATAATTTTCTCTATTTACTGAGAAAATTTGGGACTAATATGATTCTGGGCATTTCCTGGCTCAACTTTCTCATAATTACCATTTTGCCCTTGAACTTTTGAAAATTATACTTTAGGCTCTCAACTTTTTATAATTATACTTAATGGCCCAAAGTTTATTTCTACTTTCATTTTTCACCATAGAACTTTTAAACTTTTCATTTTAATCCCTCATTCTTATACCTTTGTCTAACATTATTTTTCCTTTATATTCATTATCGCAATCCTTTCCAAACCTCTTTCCACTATCAGTATTATATAGATAGGGAAAACGTAGGATATGATATCCACGTTAGCATGGAGGGAGAAACAGCAGGAAGAGTCTTTTATCCACTACTTTTGAAAGACATCACTAAAGTATGGAAAGAAATGCATAAGCATGTCCCTCCAAAGTTTAAGGGAGGACTTGATGCTTTAGAGGCAGAGAAGTGGATTAAGAGAATGGAGACAATATTCTCAGTTGTCCCTTACATCCCACCACTAAAGGTGCAAGTAGTTATTACATATCTGGAGGATGAGGCAAAAGACTGGTGGGGCAGTATGAGGCCAACTAATATCTCAAATATGACTTTGGAAGATTTTAAGAAGATATTTTATGATCATTTCTTTCCTAAGGAACTGTGTATGGAGAAACAATTCCAGTTCTACTCCTTACGACAGAATGATATGCATGAGGACCTATTTCTCACAAAGTTAATTGAATTGGTAAAGTATGTTTCCTGCCTAGAAAATGTGGATTACTCTCTTTGGAAGGCACAACAATTATTATATTATGCCAAGCCAGAGCTGCAATAGGTGTTGGCTCTATATAAGCCTAAGTTATTTGAAGATATGTGCATCAAGCTTAGAGTTATGATTAGAAAGGCCCGAGAAGTAGATCAAACTAAGAGGGTACAAGTTCTAGTCAAGGGGCCTCATCAATTAAGACACAGGAGGTGTAGGGAAGCGAAATCAGTTCAGTGCTGGGAGCTCAAGTAGCTACCGTAACAATAGGAGTGGTGGTTAGAAGAGACATGATCAGAGAAGGACATATCATAGGGGATCATTTCAGAAGTCCTATGGCCAGAGGGACTAGCCGAGTAGGGCCCACATTCCCCATAGAGGGTCTATGATGTCTACAAGTGCTGGGAGTGCTACAAGTGTCATAAATTAGGGCATATTGCCAAATTTTACCCTGAGAATAGGTAACCCACTCAGAGTGCTAGATCAACCTAGACAGGACGTGTGTGTGTGTGTGATGACCCAAGAGGAGACCAGATATATCTGACCAGAGGTATTATTTTATTACAAGGGCATGATATATCTTCTTTGTTTGATTCTAGTGCTACTCATTCTTTTATATTTGTGGATTGTGCTAAGAGATTGAAATATGACTAATTTACCTTATGATTTGAAAGTGTCAACTCCTATGGGAGCTACTGTCATTATCGCCCACACATGTTTAAAACTTACTCTTAGGTTTGAGGAACAAGAGTCCTTGATTGATTTGATTTGCATGCCCTTGAGGGGCATTGATGTGATTATCGGCATGGATTAGTTGATGGCCAATAATGCTACTCTGGATTGTAAAAATAAATTAGTGACTATCTCCATGAGTACTACACTTGTCGAGATGCCGAAAGGTCCCATATTATTGTCTACTGTCAGGAAGGGGTACCAAGCATTTGTGGTCTTTATCTCTATTGATGTGGATGCAAAAGTGGGGATTTATCATATTGAAGTGGTGAATGAATACCCATAAGTGTTCCTAGATGAGGTGCCTAGTTTACCTCCAGAGCATGAAGTTAAGTTCTCTATTAAGCTAGTTCTAAGAATAGCTCCAATGTCGAAGGCACCATATAGAATGTCATTGTCTGAATTGGTAGAACTGAATAATCAACTTGAGGAATTACTCAAGAAGGGTTTCATCCGATCGAGTGTCTCACCGTGGGGATCACCGGTGTTGTTTGTAAAGAAGAAGGATGGTAGTATGAGACTGTGCTTTGACTACATATAGTTGAATATGGTAATGATCAAGAACAAGTACCCGTTGCCTAGAATCGATGACTTGTTGGATTAATTGGTAGGATCATCTGTATTTTCTAATATTGATATGAGGTTAGGATACCATCAGT
Organism: Leucaena leucocephala; assembly: GCA_037074615.1. Lineage (NCBI taxonomy): Eukaryota > Viridiplantae > Streptophyta > Magnoliopsida > Fabales > Fabaceae > Leucaena > Leucaena leucocephala. Next base: position 6,216,257 of record CM073534.1, read on the forward strand.
TAAGAGTTCAAGTTGAGAATATTTCTAAGACTGCCTTTAGGACTTGATATGGGCGCTACAAGTTCCTAGTTATGCCATTCGGCTTAACAAATGCTCCAGCTGTTTTTATAGACTACATGAACAGGATCTTCAAACCTTACTTGGATAGATTTATTGTGATTTTTATTGATGACATATTGATATACTCTAGGAGTGAAGAGGAATATCGAGAGCACCTTTACATTGCATTATGAATTTTGATGGATCATCAACTATATGCTAAGCCATCAAGGTTTGAATTTTGGTAGAACGAAGTAAAATTCCTTAGCCATGTGGTCTTCGCTGAGGGAGTAGCTGTAGACCCCAGCACGGTTGACAGTGTTGAAATGGGACGCTCCCAAGTCAGTGACTGAAGTAGGAAGTTTTGTGGGCCTATCCGGCTATTATCGAAGATTCATACAAAATTTTTCTCATATTGCCATGCCATTGACTAAGTTGACCAAGAAAGACCAATCGTTTGTTTGGACTAAAAAATATGAGGCTACTTTTCAGGAATTCAAGACTAGGCTGACCACGACTCCAGTACTTACTCTTTCTACCCCAAGGGTACCATATGTGCTATACACAGATGCATCCTTGAAGGGTCTTAGTTGTGTGTTGATGCAGAACGATAAGGTAGTAGCTTATGCTTTCAGACAGTTGAGACCACATGAGATGAATTACCTGATCTATGACTTGGAGTTGGCGGCTGTAGTCTTTGCATTAAAGATTTGGAGGCATTACCTATACATATCACAATTTGAAGTATTTAGTGGCCATAAGAGTTTAAAATGCTTGGTGGACCAGAAGGAGTTAAACAACAGGAAGTGCCAATGGATGGAATTCTTAAAAGATTATGACTTTGATATTAAGTATCATCCTGGAAAGGCTAATGTTGTGGCAGATGCCTTAAGTAGAAAGTTAGTGCACGTGTTTAGCATGAGCTTGAATAAGCAATATCTACCAGAAGGATTGACAGACATGCAAGTTTTACCTATAGAAAATGCTACCTTATGCGCAGTATTTGGAGGCTATAGCTTCTATCAGCACTTGAGAGCAGCACAGCTAGAGGATGAATAGTTGGCAAGAATTTGAGAAGAGTTAGAGGAAGTGCCAATGGAAGACTATACTTTAGGAGATATAGGGATATTGATGTATAAGAAGAGAATTTGTGTTCCGCATAATGAGGAAATTAAGAAGACCATCTTTGAAGAAGCCCATAGGAGTAGATATGCCATACATCCGGGTATAACCAAGATGTACCATGACTTGAAATAACAGTATTGGTGGCCGAAGATGAAGAGGGATGTAACAAACTTTGTGCTTCGATACTTGACGTGTCAAAAAGTCAAGATAGAACATCAAAGGCCAGGAGGTTTAGTGCATGGATTGGAGATTCCTCAGTTGAAATGGGATAGTATTTCTATGGATTTCATAGTGGGATTATCGAGAATATCAGGTGGATATGATGCCATTTGGGTGGTTGTAGATAGGTTGACTAAGTCTACACACTTTTTGCCTTATAAAACCACTTATTCCTTAGAGTAAATGAGCCAATTGTACATAAATGAGATAGTGAGGCTTCATGGAGTACCAGAGAGTGTCATATCAGATCGGGATCCAATATATACTTCAAAATTTTGGAAATCACTCAATTTGGCTTTGGGTACCAAATTAAAGTTCAGCATCGCTTATCACCCTCAGACTGATGGACAAATAGAGTATACTATTCAGACACTAGAGGATATGTTGAGGGCTTGTGTCATTGAATTTAAAGGAAGTTGGATCCATCACTTGCCATTGGTTGAGTTCGCATACAATAACAGTTATCATGCTAGTATTTAGATTGCACCTTATGAGGCATTATATGGAACAAAGTGTCGATCACTCCTGTGTTGAACTAAACTGAGTGAAAGAATGGTGTTAGGACTAGAGTTGGTAGATGCTACCACTAAAAAAATTGAGGTGTTATTCGACAAAAGTTGTTGGCAGTATAGAGTCATTAGAAGAGCTATGCAAATCAAAGGAGAAGGAATTTGGCATTTAATGAAGGTGATCATGTGTTTCTAAGGGCCACCCCCACCATTGGCATCGGAAGGTCTATTAAGGCAAAGAAATTGACTACTAGATTTATTGGTCCATTTGAGATCTTAAAGAAGATTGGAGAAGTTGCCTATTGAATTGCCTTGCCTTCACATCTATCTAATGTGCACGATGTATTTCACATGTCACAATTGAAGAAGTACCATCCATATCCATCTCATATCATAGAGCGGGAGGAGGTGGAATTACGTGAGAACTTGACTTATAAAGTAGAACCAGAGAGCGATTTGGATACAAAGGACAAACATTTGAGGAATAAGACTATTCGACTTGTGAAAATCTTCTAGAAGGGGATGACACCAGGTGATGCTACTTAGGAGACTGAGCAAAGAATGCGGCGCGAATACCCAAATTTGTTCCTGGGTTAGCTTCTTGTGTCTCCCTTGCTTGTGTGCTTTTCTTGTCTGTGAATTTTGGGGACTAAATTCTAATAGGTTGGGAGAGTTGTAACATCCTAATTTTTAGTTTTATTTTTAAGTACAATTTAAAATATTATTTATCAATAACTCAAAAATATTAAATAATTTAAAATTATTATAGTTTAATATTTTTATTATTTTCAATGAAAATAGGATATTTGAATTATCCTACTATTATCTTTCTAAAAATTTATGATTTGATTGATGTTATTAGCTAAGAATATATTAAGATTTACCTTCAAATTTAGATGAATTTTAAATTTTGAAGATATGTTTTAAATTTTAAATTACCATACATTATAGGATTCTAACAAATTATAAGATAATAATGATAATAATAAAAATATAAGATAATATGATTATATTAAATAAAATTAAAATGTTAAACCTAGATTTATCCCTATCTCATCTCCTTTTATTGGCATCAGCCATCACCTATTATCTTCTTCCTTCACATCATTGTTTCTCTCCTTTGCATAATTTCATTTTGCAGTAGAGGTACACTTTCTTATATCCTCTCCCTTTTTACTAGTCTCTCTTCTCTCATTAATGTTTGTCAATTAGCACCATGTTTCGTTACTTTTACCAAATCCCTTCTAGTAACGCCACCTATTACTCCCTCCTTTGTCAAATCATTGCACTAGTACACCCCATGTCCTTCTCTTTTGTCAAGAAGTATCATTCTCTTTTGTCAGGAAGTAATGTAAGTGATATATATACTATATATACACAAGGTGGGTTTCAACGTGCTTCATAAAGGAACCATCAAATATATATACATATACATATACATATGCTTTTCCAAACATCACTATCTATATCTCTTCCTGGTACATCTCCTTTCTTCAATATATATATAACATATGCTTCCTCAATTATCCCTATCTCATCATCACAATACGCATTTATACATATACATATATATATATATAGTTGCCTTGACCACCCTTAGAAATCACTACCTATAAAGTGAAATAAAATAAAAATAATATGTAATGAATAGTTTTGAATTAAAAATAGTTATAAACAAAAAGAAACACTTTTCTGTATATTTTTATCCTCCTTCTTTAATATATATGTGTACATTTATGATTTTCTAAAAAGAATTCAATGCTTTAACTTAATTTATTATTATATTAAACTAATTAAATCTGTAAATGTGACAGTGAGCTTGGCAAAGAAACATATAAATATATATATCTTATAAATAAAATAAATTATATTCTTAAATAATATTGGTCAAAATATGAAATAGTTTTATATGTGTAACCATTTATATATACATATACTTACACAAAAATATATTAGTTAAAAGAGATGGGCTCTAAGATTCTAGAGTACCTTTAGAATAATTTTAGAGGAGTATTAAGTACTATAGTGATAGTTCTTGTGTGGTAATTTTGTAGACTATCCTTGGAGTTCTAGAGTAACTCCTAGTAAAGCACCAGGTTGTTATGATTGATATTATTATACACTAGGCCACTTGACTCGTGTAATTATTCCTTATTTTGAGGAGAGGTAACCACTTTCCACTCATTGTGTATACTAATGTGATGTTTGTGAGTTGTTTGATACATATATATCTATTGAAATTATATGATTATGTTGAGAAATCTTTATTGATAATTTTATTCAAAATGGTCTTATGGGACTTAACGTTTCATCTGGAAAGTTGAATTGAGATTAGAAACATGTTATACCTTGGGATTGTAATTTAAAGAAAGTTATTATCTTGAGAAAAAATTATTGTGACATTTATTGATATTATTCATTACCCAATTATTGAGATCTTGATTAATATTACTATCTTGTGACGCTAGATGGTTAGCTTTTGTCCCACCTGTTTATAGAGGGACTTGCCCCACCTGTTTACTGAGGGGCTATGACACCCCCACATGTTTACTGAGAGAGAATGAACCTATGGTCCGATCACGTGCTCTATAGATTTTGGTCGATCTATATCACTTGACCGGTTAGCTTTTTGGGTGGCCAGTCATATGGTAGTTATCACTAGCCCATGGGTTCGGTTGGTGGGAATAAGGCAGTTCGGTTGGATTGATGGGAGGAACTTAGGTGGTTTATCCATTTGACTATAATATGATGCTATATTTTTTCTATATGTTGTACTTTATAAACTGTCCCACTTGACACCTCATGAGCACATATTAATACATATAATGAGTAGAATTGATGGTTACTGAGGCTTTTGTCTCATCCTATTTTTATTAACATTTTTCAGGAGTTAATTCAATTGTTGGTTCGAACGGAAAGGCGCTAGAGGCATAGTTGTGCTAGTTGAATTACACAACATCCTCCCTTATATTTATGCATTGAGTAGATGTATATTGACACTAGGTCCTAATTTTATTCATACTTTTCTTTATACTCTAATAATTTTTCTATTTTTTATCCTACTAAATAATGTGTGCTGGTAGGAGGCTAGAGCCTTTTTGGATTATGCATGTGACATGATGAACCCCCAGAGGCTATTACTATATTATGAGTATTATTTAGAAATTTTGCTAGAGTTGTGGGCATTGGCGTTATTCACTTAAGTATGCTACCTGAGAAAATTCAAAATTGATAACTTTGATGAAGTTAAATGGGGGCTTGAATCCTATAACTATGTTAGTGGGGTTGAATTCTTTGTAACATGGTTTTACTTGCAAAAATTATGTAAAGTTTTTTTATATCCATGATAGTACAATTTCATGAGTTTCACTCTTTTCTACCATGGATATTATTTTCAAAAAAAGTTAAACTTTGTTAACTATGTTAGTGTTGGATGGGTGGTTTTCTACAATGTTAATTAGCGATTAAGAAAAGTTTTTTTTATATAACCATGGTAGAATTGCTTTTAATTTTTAGTAAACTCTTTTCTACCATAGTTAACTCTTAAAATAAAGTAAATTTATTTATAATATTATTTTTATTTACATCGTATACAAAAATGATTTAATTAATTAATATTAATTATATTAGAGAAAGAATTTTAGAGATGTAAAATATAATTTCGTGAGAAATTATGTAGCACAAAAAATTGTAACTGTATAATACATTTCAACCACATGTATGGTAGCAGAACCCCTAACTAAGCCAATAGGTAAAGAAATATTTTAGAAACATGTAAAAGCCATTGGCATGGGTAAAATATAAAATTAATGACCGTATGTAATATTTTATTTTATTAATGATATCATGTCTATTATCATTACTTATACATTTGGGTAAAAGTATACAATATCTAGTATGTCATAAAAGTTAAAGAGGTTAGCTCTCTCACAAGAGCAACTAACTTTGACTTTAGAAAGAAGCGTTCAAAGATGAGATATATGTTAGTAAAGTAGCAAAAGTGATGATATGGTAGAGAAGAAACACAATAAATGTCATCTTGATTTAAAAAAGGTGTAGTAAGTCAAGATGAGATCCATAAGCATGGACATAGATTGAACTGTGGATACCCACATCTATGAAATATGTTGCCAGATAACAAATTCTTCAAAATTGACATCATGTTATGTTCACATGATTGAAGAGTTTGGTTTAGATACTATAAGTGTCTAGACTTAAGTTTATATGGTATGATTGATAGAATCAAAATGACATACACTCTTACAGGATAAGAGGAATATCATAGCATGTGATTCATACCACATGTGCTAAAGAATCACAAATAGAAAGCAAGTGAATCAATCCCTTCTTTATTATTGTGTGATTTCTAGAAAGTTACAATCATTTTATTAATGTCCTTTAACTTTGATTGTATCATGGAGGTTTGTTTCAGCACCTACTACTTTGGTATATATCCTATGGTCAAGTTAAATATAAACCAAAATTATGATAGAAAAGTGGTTTATTCATATCAAAATGATATATAGGCGAAATAAAGATTACCAAAATATACACATTCATGTTGATATCTGTGACCGGTCCCTTGTGATATTATTTTATTAATTTCATAAGTGTGGATACTATACATAAGCGGAGGCTATCTAAGTTATATGCTAACTTAAGAAGGATTAGATTAGCCATAAGAAAAGTGTATATAGGTTAATCTAGGACATTCAAGATATTATAACATATTTGGTCAAGCTTCTCTAAAAGGTTGCTTTGTACTGATCTCTATCAAAGGCATTTCTAGTATAAATGCTTGAATGGAGACTTCATGCCTACGCGATCATAGCAAATGACCTGATATGAAAGAAGAAAGAGAATGAGATTAGACACATGACATCTAATCCACCAAATGTGAGTGGGAGATGTTAGAAAATGGGCTAATATACCTTTAATGGATTAAGCCCAACCCACTAGAGAATGGGTCCATTATGAGAATAATGGAGAGAGTTGGTGTATATATGTAATGTACCCCTTATAAGGTGCGAAAGATTTATCTCCTAGCAGCCTGCAAGAGGGAGAAGTGGGTGAGTGGGGAGTTATCACAGAACCTACTCCCCCTATTCAAGAATAATATACATACCCATGTTGTCCCTAAAGAATATATTGCGTGAATTGCTTCTCTTGAGTTGCTCTTTTTGCTGAAAGGAATAGAGTCCTTTTTACTTCTCCTTTGCTCCTCTCTTTGCCCATGTGTGCATATGTTCTCTTTTTCTCCCAGTGTTATTTGTTGTGTAACATGACAGTGAACCTATAACAAGTGTTCCGATTTTGTGTTGGTATCTAGTGAGTCAAAGTCAAATTCAAGGTACGCCTAAAATCCTATAGATATGAATATGGAGATGGATATGGGGTTAAAAAGTATGTTTAGTATGTCATGAAAATGAAACCTAATTTTATATTAAAAAGACCAAAATGTCCTTTTAAATTTAAAAATAAACAATCTTCCCACTTCCCAAAACCTTCATCTCCTTCAAAAAAATTGGACTGCTCAAATTTTTCAAGCATCACAAGTAGGCCAACCATTAGCTATAACACCATCCAATGATAATAGCTACAATACGGAGATTCTTGTGGAAGGATTGTGTTTGAAATTAATTGAAATATTTCTTTTCTTAAATTCTAAAAAAGATTCAAATTTTTTAGCAAGATTAAAGATCTATGAACCCTAAACTCAAGAACTTAAATCTTGAGGTCAAGCACAATAGAGCCACCTTCACTGAAACTCAATAGAGCAAAACCTATATCTAAAAGAAGACATCATGGGGATCTACGGAGAGGATTAGTTGATGTTGATCTATAGAGAAGGGAAGAAGATGATGATGGAGAAGGCAAAGATGAAGTAAAAAGAAGACGAAGCCATTGAACAAGAAGCAGGTCTTCACCCGCAATAACTTTAAGGCAAAGTCATGGTTCTACACGACCTTAAGATCCAGACTCTCCATGTACTCATCATCAAAGCTATAAAGAAGGCAAAGTAGGGGTAGAAGCTTGCCAACAGTGGCTAAGAAGACTATTAGCAGTAGGGGAGAGGCTCACTAACAATGGGTGTGAAGCTTGACAAAGCAAAATGGTGTTATGCACTTCAAGGCCAGAGACACAAGGGTGAAGGATAATGATAGGTTGCTAGAGGTTACTATCAGGCGGGATGGTGTTTACCATCAAGTAAGTGCTTAGAATGATGGTTAGATGGAGCTTGAATAAGGGGCATAATGAAGAAGAAGAGAAGAAAAGGTAGATAGAAATGGAGCTCCATAGGATATAAGATGGAATTCATATCCATGTATTTTGATGGGAATGGAATTGGAAAATTTTCCATTTCCATAGTTCCAAATAAACTTTGTGATGGAAATGATTTCCATTTCCATTTCCATGTGCTTCAATTCCAGCATACCAAATAGGCCTAAATGTCCAACAATCCAATTTTCAATAAAAAAAAGTGGGAGGACATCCTAGGATAGGGATGGCCTCAGGACGAGATGAGACATAGGACAAAAAATTGTCATGTATTTGTAACCGAGGCTAGATAGAATGGGGTTGTCTCGATCCCGTCCCATCCTGAAAATACCCCTAATTATTTTTATGAGCTTGAAATCATACCGGAACTTCTCCTAAATGTGTTAGACATCATAAAAGTATATTAGAACATCTAATGACATGATGTATAGGATATTAGACAAAGATTGCAGCTCAACAGACATACAATGGTCAAAAACTTCCAATGGCTAGCTCCAAACCGTCATATTTTCAATGAAAATAATAAAAACTCAACAAGAAAGAGAATATGCTCAACTATTAAATGCCCAACATCATCTATAAATAGAGGAGCAACCAACAATAGAAAGTATGAGAGAATATGCTTATAATGCCAAAATGCTAACACTCTAAATTCAACATACTCAAAGCTCCAACTTTTTGTTTTTCACTATTTATCATCATGTATTAGAGAGAGAGATTATTTTATTGTGTTTTAGTGTTTATTATAATTCACTCTTGAGAGAGAAGGTTATTGATTGTAATTTCATATCACTGTAAAAAGAGATTGTTATCTTATTAGTTGCAAGGGGAAGTTGTAAAGGTTCTCAAGTACTCGATTTAAACTTAGGAGATTTAGTATATTGAAAATCTTATGTGTTCTAAGGACTGGATATAGGTATGTGGAGAGGCCAATATAGGATAAATCACTCTATGCATCTTCTATTCCCTTATCTTTTATATTTCTAACCAAGCTATTTTACATCCCTGATTGTGCTTTTGATGCTCATTGACTTTATAATCAGAGTTCCTTATAATTTTCATTGCATTGTGAAAAAAAGTTTAATTTTTACATATGATCCAATTCACCCCCCTTTTGAGTGATTAGCTATTCTAAAAACTTTAAAGAAACCAACACAAATTTATTTTTCTACAAATAACTATATTTTTTAAATTTATATAAATTAGTTATCTAGCTCCTACAATTAGGAAGGAGAAAATATTTTTTTGATAGAAAGAAAAAATGTATTAAAATTAAAATGTCTTACAAATATCCAAAGTAACCTGAACAAATAATATTAGCAAAGGTATGCTAGAAAGAAGTACAAGATACAACATTAAAATTAACGCTAGAAAATTCTTTGATATTGATAGTATCTCCTGCCAAGTGATTCAGGAAATAGTCCCTGAAAGTGAATTTTAGCTTAGAAAGACAGTGTCAACACAGACAATTCTGAGAGACTTCAATGAGAGATCCTAAACAAAGCCAGGTCTATGAATCTAAAAAAGGGAAGTGTGTAGACAACTAGACAGGAAAAGAAGATTTGGTTTAGATTGATTTTTCCAAATGAACTCCAAGATTGGATTGCCTTGCAGGCAAATATATCCTTGATAGAAATGTGTACCAGCCTTCTTAAACTTGTGGAGAAAAATATGCCATCCTTTGCTAAAGATAGAACAAGGATTGATCTACTTTTTCATCAGTGTTCCCCAAGTAAGATGGACTAAAAGCTGAAAATGCTATATTGGAAAGATCAATGACAACCAATATTTCTTTCATGATTTCTTGAGAATGAATCCTATGACCATTATGCAAAGTTTCATTCCTATGTTTCCAAATTATACTAAATAGGCAAATTATTTGTTGAATAGTATGGAAATTACGTTCCTGGGCAAGTTGAATCAAGGTAATCCTTAACCATTATTTCGAGGCTTCAAGGGTGAGATCTGGCATTCTAATGCCAATGACACTAAACCAAAAAAATCTAGATAACGGGCAAGCAAAAAATAAGTGAAGGATAGATTCCTTTCCACACATCCAATGACACATTCATAGGAAGCAATGAGGTGATAATGCTGAAGAACATCACTAGAAGGAATGGCACTGTTGACCTTCCAAAAGAATAACAATAATTTTGGGGGAAGATGAAGATTCCATACAATTTTCCATAGAGCTTGCCATGATGATTGAAAAGTGGAGTCTATACTAGTCAAAGCTAAAACTTCATTTTTTATCTTGTAAACACTAGAATCATAACCACTCCAATAAAAAGAGTCATGCAACTTCAATTCCAGGGATAAATTAAGAAATATCATGTGAATGCAAAGATCGGACCAAGGTCTTGTTCCAGGAAACATGATTCCAATTATAAGGATTATGCAATAAAAGATTGGCAACCATTCGGATTTGATCACTAGGCTACTGAAATGACTGCATAGGCCACCAAAGAAGGTGGTTAATTGGAATATTAGCACCAATTATGGTAGTAGACATAATTAAGATCTATATACTTGGTCCTGAGAGTATAAGCTAGAATAGAATAAGGCTCAGGACTGATGAGCCTCTATACCTGTTTGGCCAAAAGTGCATGACTGGAAATTTAAGAGGGTCTTAGGCCAAGTTCCCCTCTTTCTAAAGGCTGAAATAATAGATCCTTTTTCGTCATATGGATTTTTTATGACCACCACAAGATCCCTAGAAGAAGTTAACACAAGAAGAATATAGCTGATTATAGACATAGTGTGGTAAACTAACACAAGACATGATGTGAATATTAACCCTAGCTAAGACCGATTTGCAAGGCTAAGTCTTGAAGCCTAAGATAAAAGCTTAACTTTCCAAGCATTAATGCTTTGATGTATTGCATCAGTGACCCGTTGGTAAATCAAGGATTTACTTTTTCCAAGATCAACCCACATGCCCAGGTATTTACCTAATTTATATTCAAATCTAATTCCCAAGAATTTAGACAAAAGCATCTTATTTGTATACCATACATTTGGACTAAAAACTAACAACGATTTTGACTTGTTACAAGATTGTCCATATCAGAGGGCATACATATTCAAAATCATTTTGACAGATGAAAAAATCCTTTGATTGCACAAAGAAGAATAGTGAAACATCAGCATAGAGTAAATGAAGATTCTATGTGTACTTTGACAAACTTTATTCCTATTCCATAAATTCGGATTTTTAAGGTGCAAAATCATACATGAAAGTATATTTGCATACAAGATGTAAATTTAGGGAGAGAGTGGGTCACCTTGTCTAATACCTCTATTTGGGATAATGATTAAAGTGAGCTTTCCATTGAATTGTACATGATATTGAACAGTGGTTAGACACTGCATAATAAGATTAATCCATTTTATAGGAAAGTTCATTTTGTGGATGGTACCCTTAACAAAATTCTAGGAAAGTTTGTTAAACACCTTTGAGAAATCAAACTTGAGGGTTGCTAGCTTAATCCTCTTATGGCTAGCAATATGAATTTGTGTCATCATATCCATAGCAAGAAGAATGTTGTTAGAGATCAATCTACCTTTCAAGAAAGCACATTGATGTAGTGCAACAAGGCTTGGTAAAATTAACTTAAGTTTGTTACTCAAAACTTTGGAAATAATTTTATAAGCCACATTGCAGAGGCAGATTGGTTTGAAATCTTTGAAGGTCTAAGGTCTATCAGTCTTAGGAATTAGAATAATAACCATATGGTTGAGTGATTTCAAGAGGAATTCATATTCCCAGAAATGATTCATCATATTACATAGATCATCGGCCATAATGTATCAATAGTGCTGATAGAAGTTAGCATGAAATCATCAATTATAAGGGCACTATCTTTTGGTAGCCCAAAAATTACTTCCTTAATTTCCTGAGGTGTAGGGGATTGAAGCAGGGTCTGGCAGTCTTCATCACTGAGAGTAGGGACATCAAGATGATCCAATTCCCTTGGAATTTCTTCAAATGAGCAAAGTTTAGGAGCTTGATATATATTTTTTAAATTAGAGAGGGCCAAATTCGAAAGCTCCAATTCATCTTAAGTTCAAGTACCATCAGATCTTTGTTTGCTCCTGATCAAATTGACATATGATCGCCTACTCACCAGAGTGTGAAAATACTTTGTATTCCTTTCCCCAATTGTATACCACTTAAGTTTTACTCGTTGAGCCAAAAACTGGCTTCAGAATATAGAGGAATTCAAGATGGTGCTTCATTTCATGAAATTCAACAGTCTTGGCAGCATCAATGGTAGAACCCATATGAATAGACCTTGAAATGTGGTCCAAAGATCTCTATGCTTGAATCACTCTTTTAGAGATATTCCCAATCAATGAGTGACTTCATAGGCTTAAAGTTGCAAGGTTCTTGCAAGTTTAGCATGCACTTTGAAAGTAGGAGAACTCTGGGTGTATTGAAGCCAGCTATCTTGTATGATAGTAGAGCACTCTTTGGAAAGGAACAATAATTCTCAAATCTTACCTATCTAGGTTTTCTTAAAGAAGCAATCAGAAGAATAAATCATAGGACTATGATCTGAGGAAGCAATGGGAAGAGTAGAAACCATAGATGAGCGAAACATTTAGATCCATTCAAAATTACATAAAGCCATATCAATTCTTTCAAGAATATGCTGATCATCACTCCGATTATTAGTCCAAGGCTAGGCCATGCTGAGTGATTTGATATATTTAAAGTTCGATGTAATTTTTTTCCTTGCTTTTTGAGAATATGATACAATTTATGGTTTTATATGTAGATAAACTTAGAAAAAAAAATTATTTTCAAATAAAGTTAATAAGTTATCACTTTTCCTTAATTCTAATGAAGTAGTCGTTAAATGTGCTTTATAATAAAAAAATGAAAGATACATATACAATATTTGATATTTATTATTACCATATTAAATTCGAATATTGTTGTGATCTAAATGAGGAAAACTCTTTCTAAATTGTTTTTTTGTATATCTACACAAATTTCAACCCAAACTTCATCGGTAAATATTTATATTTTGTTGACGCCGTTATTTAGTTTTAAATTTAATTAGGTTATTTAATTTTAATTAGGATATTGTCCCTAGTATTAGTTTAAATTCTATATCCCTTAAATTATAGGATATTCTGATTTGATTAGGATAGATTTTATATTTATCTTATATTATGTATCCTAGAAACCCGAGGATTTATGCCTATATATTTCGAACCTTATGATGGAATAAAGTAAGAACTTTTCTGAGCAATAAACTACATATTTCATAACCTCTTTCATTATGACCAATGTTAATTGGTCCAACCATGCCATTTAAACTTTCAATTTTCTTTCATTTTGGTCCACCATTAAATCCTCCAATCTTAGTATTCAATGCCTCAGTTATATTACTTGGACGTTTACGAGACTTAGAAAAAGAGCTATACCTCTGGTTGGGATGCATTTAGATCAAAACAAATCGGTCTAAATCTTATTAATCATTATTTTATTTTAAAATCTTTGTTTTAATTAAAATATAATATAAAATAAATTTACTTTATTAACTACTATTTTTTGAAATAATTAGTTTACATTAGACATAAGTTGAAAAAAAAGATAATAGATTGTTAAAATTTAATTATCTGTTGGGTCTTGATAAGAACTAGAAGTTCTATAATCTTAAAATGTTGTTAATTTTTTCTTGGTCAAGAATCTGCTATATTCTAATTTGGATCGACACAGTCATACTGTTAATTTTAAACTTCCTACATATATGTCATGTTTGTATTTGTATAATTTCTACAACTCCTCATTTGAAGATTTCAAATTTGTAAAAGTTGATATTAAAAGTAAACTAGTTGGTGTACGTCCAAAAAACAGTTAAAATAAGGAAAAGTCCCTATTAAAAATTTTATTAATGAAAAGGGTTTGATAATTTTTTATATAAAAAACTATTAGTACTCTTTTACCAAAATTTTCTTTCAATGAGAGATTTTTTCCAATTTTTTTTTAAAAAATCAAATAGTTATTCTTCATCAATGTAGGTTGATCCATTGATAAAGATGTACCACTCCAGCTCCTATTATAAATCGCATGTAGAATAAATTTTTTATTCTAAATATAAGTTACTTAGAGAGATATTAATATTTATTTTTTAATTTTATCTCTATTTAATTATTATTAGAAAGAGAGAGGAGAGAAAGTTTAAAATGCTTTGTAAATATACGTAGAGATAAATTTTTAATAAGGAGAAATTTGAAAATTTTTATCCATTTAAAATATATTTAATAACTTAATTATCATTCTTTAGTTGATGAAAACTAGATGAAATTAACTTATAATAGAGATTAGGGTGATAACTTATCCTCCTCTGATTCTTAATATAAGACATAATTTAAAGTATAAATTACAATATAAATTATATCTTATATTTAGAATTGAAAAGATAGTATATATAAAGATGTGAATTTAATTCTCATTATCAATATAATAATATTATTAGTAAGAAATTAATAACTACTTTTGTCAGTAATATCTTACATTTATGATCTGCTTTTACCTTATGAATTTTTAAAATTCAATTTATCTAAAATTAATTAATAGTCCTTTGTGCTTTTTATAACATCCAAATTTTAGAATTAGTCGAATGATTTTTATGAGATACAATTTAATGATTAAATGTATTTTTTGTCAATTTTATCTTTGATTAATTTTATTCTCTCTCCTTGTCTTTTTCTCATATACTCTTTTTCATTTTTTTTTCACTATTTTTATCTATCACTTATCCTCTTATAAATAAGGACATATATAAATAAAAATTACATTCATTACTTAATTGTTATTTTTAATTAATTTTAAGAGATTTCTTAAACCAAATAATATAGTTATTGGAATCTTATAGGTTAAGAAAGAAATCATTCTTTTAATTTTAATTTCACAATATTGGTAACGGTGGGATATTGTTGTATGTTAAATTGTTTATAATAAGTCTTCCCTCCTATCCTTTTTTATAAGTTACAATTTTTTAAATTAATTTCAGTCATTTCTATAAGTTACACTTTGGATATGCTTAAAATTTTAATGTACCTTTTTAGCCTTAGTTAATAGTGTTGATACATTAATTACTTCTCTTGCATTTTTTCATCCCTTCTCTCTCGCCTACCCTCTCCATAAATAATTGTATATTTGAACAAAATATATATATATATATATATATTTCATACACTTTTATTGCCCTAAACCAATTTTAACAAACCTTTTAATCTATATAATTCTATTATTTGTTTATAAAAAGAATTGGGAGGTAGTGATGAATAATAATTACAATACGACTTTATTGTTGAATATAATGGCGTCCATCAAGGGGAGATACTGACTTATCTTATACTTTTTGCAAAAGACTTTCTCATTTCATGTTTGGAGTCATATTTCTTTTAATAGTGGGACACTATATTTTTGCCATCATATATATATATATATATATATATATATATATATATTATATTTCTGGATCTCAAGTTCGGGATTTTATCATTGATAAATTTGTCGACCTCTTTCGTATGGAATCATAGGACCACTTATCTGTGGGCCATGAATTGGGCTTATGTTTATAAAGATAAGATTTTATCGAATTCATTTAATACTCCAACTAAATATATAACTCAATTCAGAGAGAAGTGAGCATGTCCACGTGAGAAGAGTCAAAATCATTAAATGTTATTTTTTTTAAATTACATCTTTATTTTTCTAATTATTATTTTAGAATATATCAATTTTGTCTTTAAATTTGAGTGTTGTTGATTTTAAATATGATAACCTTTTTAGCATAATTTGTCCATCAATAATATTCAAACTCATTAGGCTCCCTTTTTTAGAGTTATTGAAATATTTGTGTACTTATTTCATACTTGAAGCATAAAGCCAAACAAGCATCTGCCAGGCTCTGTTTTCTACTACCATTGATAAGAAAATGGGAGAATAATAGTTTGATAAATCAAAATATGAATTTAATTTTAATTTGATACTTTTTTAAACCAGAATTTTAATTTGACACTTATATCCTAAAAGTCGTTGGGATTTTAAAATTCAACAATAATATTTAAAATTTGACAATGACATTTCATAATTGCATTATGGTCAATTTTCAACATATCAATGCAAAATCATGGAATATTAGTCTTGAATCACTTAATGACATTTTTATTGAAATTTTCAAAACTTTTACTCCCAAGCTAAAATTAAATTCATTTTTTGTGCTAAACTGGCATTTTTTTGAAACAAAATCATTTACACCATTAAAATGAAGACAAAAGTATTCAGAAGGACTGAATTCAAAAACTATTTCCTTATTTCTCAGAGTCAAGTTTAAATATTTAACATTTGAATTATAAAAATTTGTAAATGTTCAAGTAAGCGTTTAAAATTTATTTTTTTTAAAGTAAATTGTTTTTAAATTTGATCCTTTATTGTTTTTAAATTTGATCCTTTATGAATAATTTTCCAGAAACGAAGATTCTATTTTGGTCAATGTATAAAGCTCGCAATTAAATGTTGCCAACTGTATTCTTCCTTAGTTTCCGTATTCCAAAATTTCGGCCACCACTGATTTTTGCTTAATTAAAGTTGCCCAAGTGACGATGGCATCTCTTTTGAATATTATTTAAAATAAATATTACATTAA
This sequence comes from Leucaena leucocephala, assembly GCA_037074615.1. NCBI lineage: Eukaryota > Viridiplantae > Streptophyta > Magnoliopsida > Fabales > Fabaceae > Leucaena > Leucaena leucocephala. The sequence goes on from CM073534.1 coordinate 6,233,097, forward strand.
AGTGCAAGATATTAAAAAAACCAAACAACCTTGGAAGCAACTGATTTCTCCGAAGAATGTATCACTTTTGTTTTTAGAAATTATTATTTACATTTTTTAATTTTTTAATTTTGTAAAAAAATATATTTTTGTTAAGAATTAAAGACAAGTTTAAACTTTAGTGGCAACTTCATCTCTTCATAAAATTTTTGATATTTTTTAACCAAGGTAGATGATAAGATTAACTATTATTTAATACTGGTAGAGGATAAGAAGCATTTTTTATCTTCATTTTAATTTCAAAATATAAAAATTATTAAATTAAATAATTAAAATTTAAATATGTTTTTGTTAGCATGACTTAGCATTTTTCGTCAGTAATAGTTAACCGTGTTTAGAATAAAGAATTATAAATATACTTTATAAATTTAAAAAATTAAATTAAAATTTGATATAAATTTAAAATACTAAAAATATACTTTAACCAAAAGTATATATTTAAAATCTTATCAATCTATCACATGTTTTAAATAATAAAAGAAATTTTGATGATACTAAAATAAAATTTGATATATATATATATATATATATATTTAAATAAAGGAGTACAAAGTAAAAACTTTCAATACATTCATCCTAAGTAAAGACTTTGGGTATATACAGATTGACTATATATATAAACATAAATAAAAATTTAAATTTAAATTTTCACATTCATTTTGTCATTAATAGTGACTATTTATTATTTTGACTTTCTACTTTTAAATTTTTAAATATAAAGAAATTATTGAGTTATAAATTTATTTTTTTTCTATTTTATTTTATTTCATTGCAGTCTATGTTTGCAATCTGCCTCAAATAGGAATCAGGTTCAATTCTCATCACCAAAACACTGAAACTTGAACCCTATCTAGATCTAATCTAAATTGTTCAGATTTAATTTTTTAATTTTATTTTCTAAAAAATTATTTTACTATGTACAAAATTTAACATAAAGAGATCTCTTAATTGTTAGCTTTTAAAAAATATTTTTATATATTTAAAAATATTAATCGAAAGTTTAAAATCTAGACTACTGAAAGATGATGTAAATCTCACCACAATAATAAATACCGAAACTGGTTTATTCTCAATATTATTATCATTAGTTTATCTAAAATGTCTATTTATGTGTGGTTTTCCAATTTTATTATTCAAATCTTGTAAAGGACTTGTCCAACTTGCCGTTTATGCCAATATCTATCCACTATTTTTTATATATGTAGCCTAACTCTAACGAAAAGGAGCAAAGCCAAAGATTGAATCACAACTTTATATTTAACTATGTCTTTCCCTTTTCTTCCTCTTCTCTTGTTCATATTCATTCTCGTACCCTTCAACGTCTTAGCCCAAACAACCAAAAGCACTGTTACTGTTGGAGATTCTCTCTCTGCAGGAAATGGCTACTCAACATGGCTGCTTTCACCTTCTGGAGATTTTTCCTTTGGCTTTCACCCACTTGACATCAACAACAACAATGATCTCTTCCTCCTTTCGATTTGGTACGCTAAAATCCCAGACAAGACCATAGTCTGGTACGCTAATGGAGACAAACCTGCACCAAAAGGCTCCCAAGTACAACTTACTTCTGATCGTGGCCTTGTTCTTACTTCTCCTAACGGCTCTGAGATATGGAAATCACAAGTAGTTCATAATATTTCTAGTGTTGCTCTTGCTGCTTTGAATGATACTGGAAACTTGGTGCTTCAAGATCAGAAGTTTAAGGTTGTCTGGGAGACATTTAAGGATCCTAGAGATACCTTGTTGCCAACCCAGATTCTTGAGAAGGGAGGGAAGCTTTTTTCTAGAAGATTCGAGACGAATTTCTGGAGAGGAAGGTACCAGATGTTTCTGCAACAAGATGGTAATCTTGTGTTCTACTCAGTAAACTTACCATCTGGCTATGCAAATGAGAACTACTTTGAAAGTGGCACAGTCGTATCCAGATCATCAAACGCAGGTCGTTTACTGGTGTTTGATCCATCAGGAGACTTGTATGTTTTGAAAGACGACAATGAAAGATTCAGCCTCTCACCTAGTGGGAAAACTCCCTCTAGCGACATATCCACAAGGTTTTATCTCCGAGCAACTCTTAATTTTGATGGGGTTTTCTCTCTCTATAAATATCCAAAGAACGATCAGAAACAAAGTTGGATTCCTGTTTGGTCTCAACCGGAGAATATATGTACAAGTAGTCTTGTGAGCGCAGGAAGTGGCGTTTGTGGATATAATAGCATATGCGAATTGAATGATGTACAAAGACCAATTTGCCACTGTCCAAAAGGGTATTCTCTGATAGATCCAAACGATGAGTTTGGAAGCTGCAAGCCAGATTTCACACAGGGATGTGAAGAAGATAGGAAGCTACATGACTTTGAGGTTCTGATAAACACAGATTGGCCACTTTCAGATTATGTGCTTCAAAGGCCTTTTACTGAAGAAGAATGCAAACAGTCTTGTTTGGAGGATTGTTTTTGTTCAGTGGCTATTTTCAGGTTAGGTGATAGTTGTTGGAAAAAGAAGATACCACTTTCCAATGGAAGAGTTGATGCTAATCTCAATAATTCTAAGGCATTTATTAAAGTGAAGAAGAATATATAATTTATAATTGTATTTTATATATGTAGTTATATATTGGTCATTATCCACTAGCTAGGTGGTGGAGAGAACAATTAAGTCATTTCAGAATGTAACCAATTAAATGTGTGTACTGTTATATATATATATATATATGCTGCTATGGGTATTGTTATATGGATGGAAGATTCCACCCAGAATAAATATTGTCTGATATTAATCTTAAACGATATAATTTGTTAGGGGTGATAATGCGGGTCAATTCGTTAAAAACAGGCTGGCACGTTATGAGTTGAATTAGAGTGGGTCAGTTTAAAAAGGTATGTTTCTAAATGAATTGGTGTTTAACTAACTTGAGTCTAGTATGACAGGTTGGCGGGTTTTCATTTTTTTTTTTTTTTTACAATTCCCACGGGTTGCCTTCATTGATCACTCTTTGGTAGCTTCTACTTATCCAATCATAACCTCAGTTGATGCCTTAGAGTTCTGTCACTAGTGTTTTTTCAAAGAAAAGAATTTTTTCGTGCTATTGCAAGAACTAACGGTGGTTTAACTTGGAGGCTAAGTATCATCAATCAATCAATTATCAATTTTATTTTAAAAATTTTATAATATCTAACTCAATTAAAAATGAGTTTGAGTCTATTCAGGGTAATACTTTCCATTTTATTATCTACAAATCGCAATCAATAATCTGATTTGATCTTTAAAAGATTTTGAGTCCCATGATAGTAATTAATTAACAATCTCATTAACTAATTATATAATATTCTAAATTTTTAACTATAATAACTATTCATAATAGTTATAAATATACCAAAAAATAAATTTTTCATGATCCCATTAAAGATTTTGAGCTTCAAATGAGTAATCTCATTAACTAATTTTATAATATTTTAAATTTTTAACTATAATAATAACAATTTATAATAATCATAAATATAATAAATTTTGATGTGTAAAAAGGCATCATTTATTCATATAAGAAAATAGATAGATATTTTGAGTCACATGTCATATCCAAAGTATTTATCTTCTTATATAAGGGTAAAGGGTAATTTTATCCTAAAAATTTTCACTCAGGAGCATTGGCTGCCCAAAAGTTTCTTTTGTAGCAATGTTGCATTGGAAGTTCACAAAATATAACAATGTCACATTAACCATTACCCAAAATTAAGTTTAATTGTTATTTGACCAATATGCTGACGTAGCACGCCATATGGCGTCCACATCATATTTTATTTTAGATTAAGGTGTAAATTTGTTCCTAAAGTTTTCATTTATCAACGATGGGTGTCTCAAAATTTTTTTTTTAGTTAAATATCCCTTTATCATTATCCAAATTCAATTTGACCAAATATACTAAACTAATTAGTACACATGTCATCATTCACTTCAATTTTTTTCCCAAGTCATATTTATAAAAAAAAAGACAAAAAATGCATCCCTCTAACCTCCATCATTATAAAAGTATCTCTCTAAGCAAACTATACTCTGTAAACCTCTTGAAAAATAACACGTTATTTCCCAAATGAAGTATGGTCTCTTAAGAGTGATACTTTATTAACGACAGAATTTGGAGGAATACGTTTTTTAATTTTCCTTTTTTATATGAAGTTGGCCTCAAAAAAATGAAGTAGATGACATATGGATTTGTCAGTTCAGTATATTTGTTCAAACTAACAGTCAAATTGAAGCTGGATAACGGTTGGAGCAATATTGAACAAAAAATAAACTTATGGAAATATAGTGTTCTTGAGTGAAAACTTCCAGGATAAATTTATACATTAACTTAAAATAAAAAATTATGTGAATACCACGTGGTCAAACTTAACTTTAGGTAACGATTAGGGTGACATTACTACATTTTATAAATTTATGAGGCGACATTACTCTAACAAAAACTCCAGGCAAACAACCATTTAGGGTGGAATTTTTTAGGACAAAATTGCCCTTTAACCCCTTATATAAATACATCATGATCCCATGATCCCACTCCCCATACAACGCGCATGAGAGATGTTTAGTTAATGGGGAAAAATAATCCAAGTGACAAAATATAATCTAATTGGAATTATGGATATAATGAACTTAATAATTTTGACTAATTTCCTTTATACTTGTAAAATCAAGACATATATATTACAAATAACTATTTAATTAATTTTTTTAATATTTATAAAATTAATTATTTAGTTCTTATATTTAGGATAAAAGAGAGTATTATTAATTTTTAAATTATATTATTATTTTAATTAAAAATAAAAGCATCATTATATCAATTTTATTATACACATATTAACAACATGTTGGAATGAAATGAATTTTAATAAATTATGCAATATGAATTAAGGTGTAAATAAATTTATCTAAGATATAAAATAAAATAATATAAAGTAATATGTAAGGTGGAATGGTAAGTTAATTGTTAACACCATGCCCCTCCCCCTCTTTGAACAAATAAGGAACCATTAACAGTACTTTTGGTAGGATAGAAGAGTTTTTGATAGAAATAGAAGTAGAAATGAGTTTTAAAATTTATTTGGTATGATAAAAATGAGTATAGATTGATATATATATTTTTTATAATTTAGGGTAAAATAATCTAAAATATTTTTTTATAACTTGAGAAGGGTTAAAGTTGTCCAATAATTTTATAACTAGGATAAAATAGTCTAAAAAATTTTACTTCCACTTTCATAATCTCAATTTCTAACTTTTATGATCAAGCTAAAATGACCTAAAATGTTAAAAGTGAAAGTATAAGTTACTTCCATCGTATCAAACGATCTACTTCCACTTCCCCACTTTCACTTCCCACTTACCAAATATGGCAAAATTCTTCCTCTAACAAAATAAACAACGTAACATTAAAACACCCCCTCCTCTCCCATCAAACCAATTAGAGATGAATTTTGAGCTATTAAGAAATAAATTACTTCTTCCGACTCTAAATATAAGGTATATTTGGTAAGATGAAAGTTTTTTTATAAAAGTAGAATTGGAAGTAGAAGTAGAAGTGGAATTAGGTTGAAAAATAGGTTTTAAAAGTTTGTTTAGTAGGATATAAATGAATATGGAATTTATGTATATTTTTTTATAACTTGGAATAAAATGATTCAAAATAATTTTTTTATAACTTGAGAAAGGTTAAAGTTATTTAGTAATTTTATAATTGAAGTAAAATGGTCCAAAAATTTACTTCCACTTCTATGATCTCAATTATTAGTTTTTTTGATGGAACTGAAATGACCCAAAATATTAAAAATAGAAGTAGAAGTGAAAGTAACTTCCATCATACCGAATGAGTGAAGTGGAAGAATCTACTTCTACTTCTACTTTTTCACTTCCACTTCCACTTCCACTCTACCAAACATACCATAAAAGATAGTTAAAAGATTTATTTTATTTTTAAATATAAGACTTTAATTTATTTTTTTCTAAATTCATAATTTTTTTCTCAAGCTATCACTTGATTATATATATTAAATGGGGTTTTCCTTAATAGAGTAATGACTAAAAAAGATATTTTAAAAAAACAACATAAATTTATTATAAATAATTTATTTTTTTTAATATTTATAAATTAATTTTTTTATAAATATTAATACATTGCCAAGATTATTGGGCACACCATTACATCTTAGAGATTTGCCTTCTCCCAACTCGAGTTTGGGTGGTTGGGTGGGTTGACAGAAGCTTCCTTAGTATAATTGTATTATTTTTATATTTAATATAAAATTTATTTAATTAATTTTATTAGAATAAAAAAATTATTTAAGTTAATTTTGGAGTATATTTTTTTAAAATACTATAATTATTTTCTTTAATTATTTCTCTACCTCTTATTTAATTATTGTTGAGAGAGTATCAATAAAAATAATTTTAGAACAAATAGATAAATATAAAAATATATATAATTAATTTTTTAATTAGATCTTTAAGAATAGAAAGAGTAGTTTCTATATATTTTACATCTGTCTTATTTTTCCCGTTTTGGTTGTTATCATTTAACTCGGCATCGGCAAGTTAATTAACAAAAGCTGTTAATTAATTTATAAAAAAAAGTCGCTATCATGCCCTGGACTCTTTTCTTCGCTCTCATTAAAAGGCATTGAACTGAAGAAAGGAATGAAAACTGCAAACTAAAATCCACGTGCATTACCTAATTGGATAACTAAGTTTTGTGCTAAACCAATTCAGGTAAGACAGTTATAAAAACAGCCGCATTAAGCACAACATCTTTAAATGAAACTTCCAGAATTTTTATAAATTTGGCTATTTTAACCTCTATAAATATTTCTCTTTTTCTATTTGCACTATCTCAGACCAGTTTGGTTTCAAGTTTCTCACTTATTTTGAATTCTTCTCTTCCACAGTTTTCATTATCATTTCAGATTCAGAAAAGAGAGATAATCAAACTTCTAGATATCGAGTTCTCTAACTTAATTCTTCTCTTACCAACAAATAAATTTTGGCATTTTGTGAAACGTTTTGGGGGTAAACGACACATTTTTGGGTAAACGAGAATGGTGAGCGAAATGGTGACCACGAGGAACGCGGGAAGCTCCAAATATTTAGAGCAGCATCCTGAAAGAAGAATGACCATTTTACAGAACTCTTATCTTGTCAAGCTTACTTTCGCCACGGCGATTGGCAGCCTTGTCTTTGGCTATGACACCAGTAAACTTTCTTTTACTGTTATATAATATAAATTAAACATATTTTGTAAAAGTGCATAATTTTTTGTCGATATTTAAAATTTATTATGTCAATCATTATTATTTTTAAAAAAATTAAACTTAAAATATTTCTATTGATAATGATTTATGGATATTTAAAATTTTAATGTCAGTTTTTTTAATAAAATTAATGGTGTTATGGTACAAATAGGAGAATATAAATTTAAATTTTAAAAAATATATTTATTGAGAGAATTGAAAACTATTTATGTTTTAAGCATCAAAAGAATAGGGATACCCTGTACTAAATCTAAAAAAATAGAGTCCAAGGACTAAAAAAATATTTTATAAAATTAAAGGATCAAATTGAAGCTTTATGAAAAAAATAAAGGACTAAGGTGCAATTTTGTATTTTTTATAAATAGTAAATAAAAAGATAATATATTATATTGATATATTAATTAGACTAAGTAACAGGAAAGTTAATTTTGGTCCAGTTTTTCAGGTGTTATATCAATAGCCCTCCTATATATTCAAGATGATTTTGAGACGGTCAAGAACAGTAGTGTTCTTCAGGTATGAATTCAATTCAAGCGAGCAAACAATAGAAGAGCAAAACATATAAAACGTAGGTAACTTAGATGCATTTTTTTTATATAAAATGATATAGAAAATATAATTAAATGTTTACAAAGCAGCAAAAGAAACAGGATAGTTGTTTATGTTTGATAGTTAATATACATTTTTCCAACCAATTAAAAACTAGTGGAAAAAAATTAAAAATGTTTGCAATATACACACGTACAAATACGTACCTTAATTATTTTATTTTATATAAAATTATTAGATATTTAACTATAAATTTTTAAAATATGATATTATGTTAAAATTTGGAATGAATCATAAAAATTGAAAGTAGAATATAGTTTTTAGTAAATAGCAGTTAGGTGAAGTGATAATTGTTAGAATAAAAATATCTTATACATTATTTAATTACTCCAGATTATAACATATATAAGTATGAAATATATATGAGATGCAGCAGAAGACTTGTAAATATCTCTCGCTATTAGTTTAGTTGATCTGAGAAAGAACTAGAACTTAGCTCAGAGATATGTCAATCAGATAATACAGATAAACAAGAACATGTTCTTCTAGCTGGTGATTAGCCATAGTGATGACAACTTGTGTACTGCTGTTACTAGTGAGGAACCCTTAGAGATTGAGCGGAGAAAATTAGGTTATCGCTCTGAGACTTAGAAACTATTCACGATAAAATGTGGTTGTGTTAATTTCCACTATCAGAAAATTAACCTTAATAAACTGAGCAAATTACCCACCTTGGACTGAACCCAAATGACTATGGGTTACACTAAGAAATATTTATTAATTATCCTAATTAATATCTAAATAAGTTATATTATAATAATAAATATCTCACATTATCCAATTGGCCCATATACTTAATGTCATTGCCCTGTCAATGTTAATTGATATCATACTCCAATAATCATGATGATAAGTCATTCTTCTATCGAGTATTACCTTCTATGTATTATAAGTAGCATTATCACTTAATGGGTATCACATTATGCATAAACTCATATTCATTCGATTCTTGTCTCAATGTTTATCAATTTTAATATTACAAATGTATACAATCACAAATTAGAAATAATAAACTGTAAAGTTTGATTTCATTGCTCATACTTCCACTAATCAAATGAAGGACGAAGTCCCATATGAGGTACATGTGTGACGAAGATGCTTGACTTCAATCCTTTTGTCAAAGGATCAGCCAACATATCTAATGTAATGATGTGTTCAAGGAAAACTTGGTGATAAGACACAAATTGTGTATAGTTTCTGTGACATTTTAATAGTTTTGTGAAAACTTTATCATTCATTTTATACCTACAATTGTGCTTTTGTGGTAATAAATGATTGTACTTGGCAATATGTTGATTTAAGGGTAAAATGGTAAATTAACTCATCTAAACTGCATATATGGCATTCCTTAGTAACTGGTTGGACTTTTACAGTGAGCTTTGATGTTGAATTGTAGGTGTTTTGGAGGAGAACTAAGGATTAATGTGAGCAAAAAAGAAATCACAAGATAAAGAGAATCAAATCAAGGAAGGCATATTTTGTGCTCTTTAGTCGCGACTAAAGTGTCCACAGGTCGCAACTTCATTTCTTCTGAGAAGTTTTCCTGTGTTCACAAGCCCAATAGTAGGATCTGGTTATGACCAAAGAAGAGAATCAGTAAAGCTGCGCATTTTTTATTAGGTCATTTTGGCTTTAAAAGGAGGGGGAGACTGCAGATGCAAAAGGAGATTACCTAACACAGCTAAGAAGCAGTACTCAATCATTCTCTTATCACCCTCTCAACAACCTACTCACATATCTTCCATCATTCATCTTTCTATCACCATTTTTTTGCTTTCTTAATGGCGTCACATCTAAGCAGCAATTGCAGCATAGCAGGGTTGCATCATCATTCATCTTTAGTCTCTGGATGATGGATCGCATATCTTGAGTTCATGGACTGCACTACACTGGGGAGTTTTCTGTTTTCATCTCACCTTTTTCATGATTTGGAATTCCTAGATTTAGGGTTTTCATTGTATGAGTAAGGATTGAATATCGATAGATTATTCTAAGATTAGGTTTTGTAATTGAATTTGGATGATTTGAATGCTAATTTTAATATGAATATTTCAATTTTGATTTCTGGATAATTGGGCTTTTATCAACCCTCGTTGCCAACTAATTCGATTGCTTGAAATCTATGGTCATCGATCGATGATCATTTGAGGGCATTTTCATCATCTGATTTAATTACATGATAAGTGGTTTTTAACAACGCATTAATGGTTTTTGAACTAGCTTTGATCAGAGGAGTTTAAGGAATGTTAATGTTCTGGACTCAATCGATCGATTGAGGTTTTATTTAAGACTTAGTGATTTTAAAATTCCTATATCATATTAAGAGCAAGGATAGATATGTTTCCATCATCAAGAGTCTTTTTCAACATATTTCTTTCACAATCTACTCATTTTTCATCTTAATCAAAAATACAAAAATATTTACTTTACTACACTATTATTTTATTGCATAAAAAATCAATCAAACCCAAAACCCATTTTACTTTTACTCAGGTTTTCAATGGTTTTGTCACCGATCTGCTAGGGTTCTAATAAAAATGGCTCCTTGAGAAGAACAATAGGGTTATGCCTTATACTAGACGAATAGGGTGCAATTATTTTAGTTTGATGAGTCAGATAACGACAATCGGAGCTGCACCTCAATGGCGCCATTGCCGGAGAGCCATGTAATTGGTTCATTAGCAATTGGTTGTTAATTTCATTATTTACTTGAGTTATTTTTTTTGTTTGAATTTTAATTTTTGTTATTTTCATTGCATAGCACTCTACATTTTTCAAGTTTCTACGAATTTGCTCTCTACACATTTGAGCTGTGATTACTCATAATTGCGTTGTGACCGAATTGCTTTTCTGAAGTGCTTGATTACTCTCTATGAACTCTAGCCGTGACAATCACAACCTCTGGTCACAACTGATTTGGAAAATTTACTCTCTGTTAATCCAATTTTTAGAACTTTTACTCTCTGTGTAATTGGGTCACGACCTGAACACCTTGTGTCGTGACTAGTTGAACTGTTTTGCTGTAAAACTTTTGTGTATGATTGTGATTGCTTGACTGGTTATTCTTGATTGTTCCTGTATTGCATGCATAGAAGAACTAAACCATTAGTGCCTTTTGAACCTGAAATTGAGAGACAACTTAGGAAACTAAGGAAAGAATTTAGAGAAGAGGTAAGGCTAACAAAATCTAGTGTTTCGCGATCTGAAATTGAACTTAATTTAGAGACTCCATTAGAAATTTCTAATATGGCTGAGATTAATCCTAATGGACATAATGGGCATAATAGACGAGGAGAAAATGAAATATACTAATGAATGTAGAAGATAATAGAAGTGTGAGAGAAATAAATCATTTGCATGTGAATTATGATCCTTGTGGTTTTTATACTACTAATTTTGAAATTAAAAGAGCTTTGATTGTAGCCTTACCTAAATTTCATAGTTTTACGGGAGAATGTCCATATCGGCACTTACAAACTATGCATATGATCTGCTTTTCAATGAAGCCTCCAATGACTGCATTAGATGATGTCTTAAGGAGGTTTTTCCATTTCACTATGGAACAGAAGGCTAATGAGTGGTTATACAATCTACCAACATATTTCTCCACTCTTACATGGGATTAGTTGAAGTCAACATATTTAGAACAATTCTCCCAGCCTCTAAGATAACTCAGATGAAAAGGAAATTTCTAATATTCTGCAACATGATGCAAAGTCATTAATGAATATTGGACAAGATTTATCAACTTGTTGGCTCAATATCCACATCACATGACAAAGGCTGATTTAGTAGACATTTTCTTTGATGGTCTACTTCCTCACAATCAGGTATCCTTGAATGCAGTAGCAAATGGATCTTTGAGAAATAAGACTCTACAAGCAAGTTGAGAATTATGCTAAAAAATAGCTAATGAAGACCATCAGACTGAGGATCCAAGGAGAATGACCTCATCATCTTTGGGTAATTCAAAAGAGATTTTGGCAGAAATAACAGCTGTAGGAAACTAAATGGAAAAGATGATGAATGTAATTGAAATAGAGTTACATTCCACAAAGAAAGTTCATGCAATAGGGACCTCATAAGTACTATTTATAGGATGTGAGACATGCAGTTCAATGATGCATGCTACAAGTACATGTGACAAACATTATGAAAAGGTAGCAGCAATGTATCAAGGGAGAGACAATCAATACCAGAAGAGAGACCCATATTCTAACATATACAACCCTGGTTGGAGAGACCACCCAAAATTTAGGTGGGAAAGTGGGGAAAATAGGCCAAACTAACTCCAAGAAGGTGGTGTTTCATCAAGCAACTACCAAAGTAATATAAGGTATATAGTTCCAACTCACCTTAATGCTTTAGTGGCATCAAATTAGATGAGACTTCTCAATTGTTGAAGAGTATGGATGCACAGATAAATAACATGGACAGTAGAATGACCAATATATACAATAAGCTCAAAGAGAATGATGGTCAATTCACCTCCATAGCTTTAATTCTTCAAAGTATGTAGAAGGATAATGCAGATGTACACAAGACATTTGAGGAGTTAAGTTCTAAGAATATTGATATTATAAGTGATTTAACTCAAGTTTCTAATACAGTGAGTGATATCAAAACAAAAAGCAGTGGCGGTATATCTTCAAATACTGTCATTAATATGAGGGGCTTGAATGCCATATCACTCAGAAGTGGGAGAAAAGTTCACTTCAAGGAAGGTGATGCACCAAAGGATGATATGAAAGACCCTGAAGCTAAAAATACACTATTATCACAGATGAAAATTATGAAATTAGAAAGTGAGAAATAACAAAAGCTTATGATTAAGAAAGCAACCCAAGAGGAGAACTCACAAGCACAAGAGGAAATACAAGAGAAGCAAGAAGAGAAAGTGATAATACCAAGTCTAGCATACAAAGGGAAACAAGAAGAGGAGAAGGTGGAGTCAAGCAAGCAAGGAGCCTCTATGCATACAGGTAAGGAGGTAAGTATAAAGGATCTTCCTTTTCCTAAAGCTTATTTTGCTGGAAAGAAAAAGATTAATTCTGAATTTGCAATAGATGCTTTCAATCTCTTCAATAAGTTAGAAATAAACATTCCTATAGTTGAATTCCTCATAAGAAACCCTAAGTATTCTAAATTTTTGAAAGAGTTGTGTGCTGATGAGAAAAAGTTTAGAGCTCTTGAGAGAATTCAGGTGAGTGCTAATGTGTCATCACTTTTTAAGGCTGGATTACCGGTTAAGTGCCAAGACTCAGGATCTTACACAATCTAATGCACTACAGGAAAAGTTTATTAAGGGAGCGTTATTAGATCTAGGGGCTGCCATTAATGTAACGCCTTGATCGGTATACTTAGCCTTAGGTATTAATAATCTTAGAGACACAAGTATAGTGTTCCAATTAGCTGATATATCAATTAGATATCCTCAGGGAATTCTTGAGGATATTCTAGTGCAAGTTAAATGTTTAGTGTTACCAGCTGATTTCTATGTTCTGGACATATCCAGTGAGCTAGTGAATTATAACACTTTGATCCTAAGAAAACATTTCCTGCAAACTTCCAAAACAATAATTAGTATGAAGTATAGTTCTATTATAATGAAGGTTAGAGGCATGTAGTCACTTTCAATATGAATGAAGCAATGAAATATCCTTTTGATAATTTTGCTTTTGTTGGGGTGAATGCCATTGATTATGCTGTTGAAGAAACTAGAGATGATCATGAATTGAGTTTGCATGATAGGTATGATCTTATGTTGAATAATTCCTAAAAATCCCATGAAGCATCTCAGGAACATATTGATTCAAATTCATCTTTGAGTGCTTATGATAACTATTTTGAATATCTTTCTTTTGTTTATTCTTTTTCGTGCTCTTGTAAAGGCAATGCATCATGTTTTAATTATTTTGATGCAAAATAGCATGCTTTCAGTTCCTAAAGATTTCTCATTCCCATCTGACTTTGATACAATTTCATCATGCTCTAGTGATAATGTTTTTGGAAAGGAATTTGTGAGCGATTTTATAGGAATAAAAGACATTGCGGAAGCTAGAAGTGGAACAAATAAAGACGGGTCAAGCTTATGTGATCCCAAGTCACAACGTAAAGACCTAAAAGTTGTGACTAGATATGAACGTGCTGAGAGAGATACTCTCTATGAAATGGAGTCACGATAAGACGATTGTTTGGTCGCAACCAAAAACTCCTAAGACATCCAGTCATGACACGAATATGATAAAGTCACAATAGATTATCAGGTTGCTAAGAGGCAGTCTCTCTGTGATTCCAAGTCGTGACTAATAGACGACTACATCACGACTATACGTTTCAAAGACACTCACTATTAGTTTGAGTCACGATGAGAAGTTGAAGATAAACCTAAGAGGTCAGACCAGAAATGGCATACACAACCAGTGAATTTCAAATTCCTTTAGTTCCACATTTTGTTGTTTTGGTTAAAGGGCCAATATGTTCTGACTCTACTTATCCTCACTCACATTCAACAATTACCTCTCATACTTTAAGATTCTTGAATAATTTGATCTCAAATAATGATGCAAGAATGAATGAGACTGATCTCAACTATGTTAGAGCTGTAGACCAACTTAAGCTTGGTGCAACTCTTGAAGAGATTATAGGAAAGATGGAACGCCTTAATGAGCTCAATATAAGCAACCTCTAAGGAACTATAAAAGGGAGTATTTCTAATTTAAATGATTTTCCCCAATTGATTTCTTCTATTATTCAACCCCATAATTAGAGTTAAAAGATTTACCTTCTAACCTAAAGTATACTTACCTTGAGCCAGACTCAAAATTGCTAGTAATAATTTCTAGTTTTTAACTGTTAGTGAAAAGTCTAGGTTATCAAGTGTGCTTAGAAAGAATAAAGACCTTAGGTTGGTAATTAACTGATATAAAATGGATAGACACCACTATTTGTACTCATAGATTTTTGCTGAATGAAGATTCCAAGCCAATTAAACAACCCCAAAGAAGATTAAATCCATTGATCTCTTATGTAGTTAGGAATGAGATTAGTAAATTGTTAAAGGCATGAATCATATATGATATTTCAGATAGTGAATGGTTATCTCTTGTGTATGTGGTGCCTAAAAAGATTGGACTGACAGTAGTAAAGAATGAGAGTAATAAATTGATACATATTAGAGTATAAAATTCATGGAGGGTTTATATTGGTTATCAAAAGTTGAACGATTCTACTAGAAAAGATCATTTTTTTTACCTTTTATTAATCAAATGCTTGAGAGATTAGCAGAAAAAATCCATTATTGTTTTCTAGATAGGTATTCAGGATATTTCCATATTCTAATAGATTTGAGGGACCAAGAAAATACCATATTTACCTATCCCTTTAGTACATATGCCTACAAAAGAATGCCATTTGGTTTGTGTAATGCTCCTGGCATATTTCAATGTTGTATGCTTTCTATATTTGCTGATTTCATTGAAAATGCATGGATGTGTTCATGGATGATTTTATCATATATGGCATTCTTTTGATGAGTGTCTAGAGAGCCTTGATAGCATCCTTACTATATGTATTGAGAAAAAAATGATTTTGAACTTTGAAAAGTGTCATTTCATGGTTGATCATGGAATAGTACTTAGACATCTTATATCTAATAAGGGAATTGAGGGGGATAAAGTAAAAATTGAAGTAATTTCCTCGTTGCCATACCCACAACTTTAAAAGAACTTCAATCTTTTCTAGGGCACGTTAGGTTTTATAGAAGATTCATTAAAAACTTTAGTAAAATTGCTTTGCCACTCTCAAAGCTTCTTCAAAAAGACACCAATTTTTTTTCTACTAATTGCAAAGAGGCCTTTGAAAAATTGAAGGATAAGTTAGTTTCTCCACCAATTCTAACTTCACCATATTAGAATCTTCCTTTTGAATTATCATGTGATGTGTCCAATTATGCTGTGGGAGCTATGATAGGACAAAAGGAAGGTAATTTATCTAGAGTAATTGCTTATGCTTCAAAAACACTTGATGCTGATCAAATTAATTATACCACAACTAACAAAGAACTATTTGCAATTGTAGTGGCTCTAGATAAATTCAGAGTATATCTTATTAACTCCAAAGTTGTTGTTTACACAGATCATGCAGCAGTCAAATACTTGTTCTATAAACCTCAATCTAAGCTAAGACTTCTACGATAGATGCTACTGCTTCAAGAGTTTGATATAGAAGTGAGGGATCGAGTTAGAAATGTGAACCATGCTACAGATCATCTAAGCAGATTACTAACAGAGACAAAGGGAGTACTTAGTTCTGATCTTATTTGTGATTTTTTCCCTGATCAATCTCTTTGTTTGGTTGCTGTTGTAGAACCTTAGTATGCTCATTTAGTTAATTTCATTAAGATTGGCCTAATCCCATCTCATTTGTCTAAATTTCAGGCCCAAAAGCTTAAGAGTGAATCTAAAATACTTTATTTGGGATAAACCTTTTCTGTGGAGGTTGTACTCAGATTAAGTATTAAGACTATGTGTCCTAGACCAAGATCACAAATTAGTTTTGGAAGCTTGCCATTCATGGGTTTGTGGTGATTATTTTTTGGGGAAAAAGAACTGCACTTAAGGTCCTTGAATCCAATTTTTATTAGCCTTTCCTTTTCAAAGACACCTTTAAGTTTTGTAGAGCCTGTAGTAAGTGCCAAGGATTTGGGAGATTGGTAAAAGGCATTAGATGCCGTAACAACCTATTCTATTTTGTAAGGTTTTTGATGTTTGGGGAATAGATTTCATGGGACCTTTTCCACCTTCAGCAGAATTTTATTACATTTGACTGGTTGTAGACTATTTATCTAGGTAGGTAGAAGCCATTCATACAAGACTAGATGATGCCCAAACAGTCTCTAAGTTTTTAAGATCTCATATCTTTAGTAGATTTGGAGTGTCAAAAGCATATGTGATCAAGGTACCCATTTTGCAATAAGCAAATCAATAACTTATTAGCAAAATATTGTGTAACCCACAAAGTCTCAACCCTACACCACCCTTAAACTAATGATCTAGCAGAGATTTCTAATAGGGAAATAAAACATATTCTAGAAAAGATTGTTAAGCCATCCAATAAGGATTGAAATTTATTACTTGACGATGCTTTATGGGGGTACAAAATAGGTTTTAAAACTCCTCTATGCATTTCCCCTTATAGGACAATTTTTTAGAAAGCTTGTCACATACCTATGGAAATAGAACATAAGGCATTTTGGGCAGCAAAATCTTGCAATGAGGACCTTGTAGAAGCTAGTTCAAAGAGGTTGTTGCAGATTCAAGAGCTAGAAGAGATTATATTGGATGCCTATAGTAGCTCTAAAATTTATAAACTAAAGATAAAAATAATCCATGATGCCCATATTTTAAGGAAGAGGTATGAGAAGGGTGATATAGTGTTAAGGTACTAAGATAGGTTCAAGTTCAAACATGGTAAATTCAGAACTAGTTAGGATGAACCTTACACAGTTGTTAAAGTCCACAAATTTGGGATGCTTAAGTTGAAGGAGGAGGCAAGGGGAAAAATCTTCTAGGAAAATGGCCACCTCTTGAAAATTTATAAGGAATCTGCTTTGCCGCCTAGAGGCCAGGTTGTCCCTTTCCTATCTCTTACCTTTTACAAGTTTTTTCTAATGTGATATATGTTTGGCATGTTGGTTTGATGATTGGAAAGGGATGAACCAATAGAAGTAGGATTTAATTTTTTTGCTTGATGATTCAATAGGATATTATTTAATTTTAGTTTACTTTATTTTGAATAATACCCGTGTGTTGCCATGTGCTGTTTACTTATTGATTCTCTTAGCTGAATCCACACTCAATTGCATGATTTCAGCTTACACATTGTCATATTTACTTTCCTTGCATTGCGATGAATGATATAAATGTGCTTGCGAGCTTCACCGTGAATTTGCATTGAGTGATGTGTTTAATTGCTGTGCTAAAGCTGGATTTAAATTGAACTGAATAGTGTTGTGGTGTCTATAATTCTGCTGACATTTATGACACTATCAAGTTTAAATATGGGGGAGATGTTCTTATTTTTGTACTAATTAATGTAAAATTCTTCAATTAATCCAATCTTTCATCACAAAATTTCTAGTTTCTTGATCTTAATATGTAATGAATTGCTAAAAATTGGATTATGATGAGGGCAGATTGTCATGATCTGATCTATCAAAATAAAGTTAATTGCACCTAATATAATATAGTATAAGGCACAACCCTATCCTTCTTCTCAAGGAGCCTTTTATTTGGAAACCTAGCAGATTGGATGTCAAAATTAATGAAAAACTTGATCAGGGATAAAATGGTTTTTAGGTTTTAGTGATTGATACAATAAAAGTAGGGTGTAAAAAATTAAATATTTTTGGATCTTTGATTTAGATGAAAATGAGTTGGTTTGTTTGAGAAATGTTATGAAAGACTCTTGATGATAAAAACGTATCTATCCTTACTCTCATATTAAAATTAGAGTTTTGAAATCACTAAGTCTCAAACAAAACCTCAATCGATCAATTGAGTCCAGAACCCTAATTTTTCTTAAACCCTTTTGATCAAAGCTTGTTTAAGAACTATTAGCCAACTGTCAAAAACCACTTAGCGTGTGAGTTAAATTAGATGATGAAAATGCCCTCGAATGGTTGTCGATTAAAAATCCTAGATTTCAAGCAATTGAATTAATTAACAACGATCGCTGATAATAACCCAACTCTCTTAAAATTGAAATTGAAATATTCTATTAAAAAGTAAATATTCAAATCATCATAATTTAATTACAAAGTCTAATATGAGAATAATCAATCGATATTCAAAACTTGCTCATAAAATAAAAACCTTAGATCTAGCAACAATCATAACATGAGAAAATATAAATCAAAACAATAGAGACTCCCTGTTTCAGTCCATGAGCTCAAGATATCAGATACATCACCAAGAGACTAAAGATTTAGCCTCTCATGACTCTTGTTGTACTACAATTGTTGTCCAGATATGATGCCATGAAGAAACGATGAGAATACAGTAGATTGATGGTGTAGAGATGTGGATAAGTCTGTGGAGAGGTGTAGAACAATGGAAGATGTGGAGAAGGTGATCAGAAAGTGCTCTAGTATTGCTTCTTGGCCTAATCAGGTAAAAAATTAGCTTCTTGCTTTGACGGCAGCCCTCATCTCTTTTTATTTCTGTATGACCTTATTCAAAATGTGTAATTTCAGCGATTTCACATTTTAGTCATGACCAGATCCATGTTTTGGTCATGACCTGTAAACACAGAGAGACTTCTAGAAGAATCAAGGTCACGACTGGAGGACTCTTTGGTCGCGACTAAAAGGCGTAGGAGCATGGTTTTACTTTCATTGACTTGTGATTTCTTTCCTAGTCTTTGCTCTCTTCCAAAATACATGCAATCCAACATAAAAGCTCACTATAAAAGTCCAAATCAATAAATAACAGAATATATACAGTTTGGAAGAGTTAATTTACCATTTTACCCTTTAATTAGCATATTGCCATGCACAATCATGTATTATCACAAAAGTACAATTTAAGGCATAAAATGAATGTAAAGTTGTTATAAAACTTTTAAAAATGTACTTAAACCATATACAAAATGTCTTATCAATTCCCCCACACTTAAACCTTTATACTCCTGGACAAAGAAATTAATCACACCTAGAACAACACTATTAGATTCTAGATAACAACATAATCCATAGTGTACCCTAAAAATAAATAATTCATCATCTTTTGGGAATACAAAGGTGATAATGTGAGTAATGCCAAATAATCAACTACTAAGTGAAATCAACCTTAAATGTATGAGCGCAATAGATCCTCTCAAATGGTGTAAGTATTTAGCTCTCTATTTCCTCTTATTGTTAGGGTTCTTTCCCTCAGATTCAAATTAGAAAACATCCTACTATATGCTTGTCATGGCTCTAAATCTCAGCAACTATATAACACTTATGCAAAGAATCAAGAGGTTTTTTAGGGTTTAAATGATGGAGATGGGCCATATGGAATGAAATATGAAGAATAGAAAGTATTATATGCATAACAATGAATACGTAGCATGAATTCGTGTCTCTAGGGATGTAGCTATGGTAATTGTGCTAATAAGAGTTGATAATGGTGCCTTCTTCACTTCTCTTTTCTTTTCTTTTTGCTTTCTTTTTCATGCACCTTTTTCTTGCACTCTATTTTTTTCCCAGTGCAATATTCTTCTTTTCTTTTCTTTTATTTGGCACCTCATTCATAGAAGCGGTAGCACAATAACACAACAATAATGAATTTTTGACATGAAAAAAATTATTTCAAAATGATATTTATGAACATATGATTTTCTGTAAGAATGACGAAAAGAAAAAGTGATGGGCTCAAAAGGGGGTGACTAAGGATGTAATATGTAATGGGCTTGTATTTGGGATAAAAGGGTTTAGAAAGAATACCTCTATCATGTTCAATTCATAAATGTGCAAGTAATTATGAACTTAGAGCCAAGACAAGTTCTAGAGGATATAAACCAATTGAATAATCACTCAATATAGAATTTAAGGTCAAGAATCCTTCCAACAAAGGTTTTGATCTAGATTGCTCATAAGCTAAAGTCTTAAACAATGTTCATCATTCACTAGGCATTTAAACAATCATCACAACTAAAAACCCTTTAACCGATGATTTAAAAGTTTCAAAGTAATCACTTAGAGCCATGTGATAATCCAAATCTAACAGCAAAAGCTTAGGTGTTTCAAATTCAATTTCAAAGATTTTCCAAAAATTTTAAGTGAGGCAGTGGTTTCTAGGAGCTAAAAAGGTTTTGAAATAAGGGGACAATGAATTATTTGTGAAAGAATCTAAGTAGCTCAAAAAGGATCCTTCTATACAGCTTTGCACAAGTAAAAGAGAAGGTAATTGGACATTTTTCAAGCATAGGTAGCGACTTAAAACAGTGAAGGTCATGACTACTTCTCACAAGGGTGCATGCTCAGGATTTTCAAAACATTTAGTCATGACCATAGAATATACCTTTCGCAACGCAAATACACAGAGAGGAACAATCGCGACTAGGTAGGTACTCATGTAGCAACTCAGATCAACAGAGAGTTATTATAGCAACCACTATGTATATAGGTCACGACCGTAGTTAACAGAGAGCATGTTAAGTCCAAAATTCCATTACAGGTCATGACCAAAAAGCACATATGTTGCGTCTAGTTTTCATAGAGACTATTGAGTGATAATTGTCAAAGTCTTAAAATGTTTTTTTCATGCTAACACCTTTCTAGTTATCAACACAGTTTAAAGTGGGGGTCCAATTTTTAGCAATTCATCACATACATTAAGGTCAAAAATAAAAAGTTTGTGATGAAAGATTGGGTTAATAGAAGATTTTTTTACATAATCAAAATAAAAAACATCCTCCCTCACACTTAAACTTGACAGTGTCCTCACTGTCAACAAAACTAAAGTAGAAAAGATCACAATCAATTTGTAAAGTCAATCAAATCTAGCTTCAAAATAGTAGGTAGCCTAATCACTCAATGCAAATTAACAGTTCAGTACATAGTCACATTCAAGTCATGCAAGCAATACTACTAAGGCAGAGACGACAGGATGGGTAAGCTAAGATCATGTATGTGAGTGTGTAAGTTCGACAAAGAACAATTAATGAGTAAACGACACATGAACAGTAACGGTTGTTGTTCAAAACAAAAAGACACCTAGAATAAATAGAAATAAATAGAAAATGAAACTATCCAACTGAAACATCCTTTTCCTAAACTCAACCCAACATATCAAACATATCATAGATTAAAAAAAAAGTGTAACAAGTAAGAGATAGGAAAGGGATAACCTAGCCTCAAGGAGGCAATGGGAAATTATAAAACTTTGAGAGATGGATGTTTGATTGGAAGGTTTTCCCCATTGCCTTCTCTCCACTTCAGCATTCCATAATACTGCATCTTATGCTGAGATTTATCCAAGCCCGTCTTGAATTTTGCCTCTTTAAACTTGAACTTGCCCACCTATGGTTGGCATGTGGCAGCAATAGACTTGGAAATTTTTTCCTTTACATCTTTCATGTATTCCCTGTAGTTGCTCTCTCTAGCTTGTGTAGATCCTCTAATTTTTCATCTGCTTCCCCAAGTGTCAACCAAGCTGAGGTTGGTGTACGACTACAATATACTTGGGATCATTCTTTTCTAAACCTGTATTATTATTAGAGATTAAATCTTTCAAAAACCTTAAGGTATGAGATGTAATTTTGGAATGAGAATGAGGATGAGAAGAGTTAGAATGTATTTGCCCTTTAACCAAAACAGTGGAGTGTGGAACTGAAGGAGTTTGGAGTTCCTTGGTTGCGTCTGGCATTTCTGGTCATGACCTTTCAGCTTCTCATCATGACTCCAGTTGATAGGGTGTGTCTCTAGAACTTGTTATTGCAACCTGGTTATCTTTTAGTCATGACTTGGGGTCGTAGAAAGGTTATCCCTCAGTAGATTGATGTTTAGTAGCGACATTTTCATCTTCGTGTCATGACTGATCATCTCTGGAGTTTTATGTCGTGACCTTAAAGCCATTTAGTCATGACTCAGCTTCACAGTAAGTCTTATGTTGATGTTTAGTTGTGATGTGGAGGTCATTTAGTTATGACCTTGGGTCACAGAAACTTTACCCTTCTTCAGTTATTGCACTTCCAACTTCCAGAACATCTTGGGATCCTGCAAAATCACTCAACAAACCTTTTGTAAATGCATTATCTCTATTATTATCATGCAAACTCAATTAATGTTCATCCCTAGTCTCTTCAACAGCATAATCCATGACATTCAAAGCAGTAAAAGCAAAATTATCAGAAGGAAATTTCATTGCTTCATTCATGTTGAAGGTTACCACATGCTCTCCAACTTCCATTGTGATGGAACTATATTTCATACTAATGATGGTCTTGGAAGTTTGGAGGAAAGGTCAGTTTAGGATCAAAAATTAGCTGGGAACACTAAGTCATTGACCTACACTAGAATATCCTCAAGATTCCTTTAGGATACCTAATTGACCTATCAGCTAACTAGAGCACTACACTTATGTCTTTAAGATTGTTGATACCTAAAGCTTGATATATCAACCAAGGCATTACATTAATGGATGCCCCTAGATCTAGTAAAGCTCCCTTAATAAGAACATTTCCTATAGTACATTGGATTGTGTAGGATCCTGGGTCTTGACACTTAACCGATAATTCAGCCTTAAAGAGTGATACCATATTAGCACTCACCTGGATTCTCTCAACAGGCCTAAACTTCTTTTTTATCAGCACACAGTTCCTTCAAAAATTTTGTATATTTAGGGTTTCTCTTGAGGAATTCAACCAACAGGATGTTTATTTCTAACTTATTGAATAGAGTATAAGTATCTTTTGTAAAATCAAGGTCAATCTTTTTTCTTTTTAGCAAAGTCAGAGTTAGGAAAAGAGAGATCTTTTATACTTACCTCCTTACCTTTGTTCATAGAGGCTCGTTGCTTGCTCGACTCTGACTTCTTCTCAGGTTGCTTTCCTTTGTAGGCTAGACTTGGTACTATTAATGCTTCTTCTTACAGCTCTTGTATCTCCACTTGGGCTTATGAGTTATACTCTTGGCTTGACTTCTTCATTATAAGTTGTTGTTCTTTAGCACTTTTAGATCTCCCAATTTGTACCTATGGCAGAGATGAATTCTCAAATTCAGCATCTTCTGTATCCTGCTATGGTGTATCAGTTTCCTTAAAATGCACCTTTCTGCCACTTTTGAGGGATATAGCATTCATACCCCTCTGATTAATGATGGTGTTTGAAGGTATGCTGCCACTGTTTTTTTCTTGAATGTCACTCATTATATGGGAGACTTGAGTTAAGTGACTTATGATATCTGTATTTTTAGAACTTAATTCTTCAAGTTTTCTATGCACATCTGCATTATCCTTCTGCATATTTTGGACAATTGAAGCTATAGAGGCGAACTGACCATCATTCTCCTTAAGCTTGTTGTCTATATTGGTCATTCTACGATCCATATTGTTCATCTGCGTAGCCATACTCTTCAACAATTGAGAATTCTCATCTAGCCTTGATGTTAATAAGGTATTAGGGTGAGTTAGAACTATAGACCTTGCATTATTTTGGTAGTTGCTTGAGGAAGCACCACCTCTTTGGAATTGATTTGGCCTATCACCCCACCTAAAGTTTAAGTGGTCTCTCCAACTAGGGTTATTTGTGTTGAAATATGGGTCTCTCTTCTGGTATCGATTATCTCTCCCTTAATACATTGCTACCACTTCTTCATATTATCTATCATATGTACTAGTAGCATGCATCATTGAACTGCATGATTCACATCCTGTAACCAAGGCTTGTGAGGTATCCTCTGCATGAACTTATTTTGTGGAATACAAATATCTTTCAATCAAATTCATCCTCTTCTCTATTTTGTTTCCCAGGGTTGTTATTGAAGCTAAGATCACATTTGAATTACTCGAAAAAGATGTGGCATTCTCCTTGGATCCCTTGTCTGATAGCCTTCATTGGCCATTTTTTAGAATAACTCCCAACTTGCTTTTGGAATCTTATCTCTCAAGGATCTATTTGCTATAGCATTCAAGGAAACCTGATTATGAGGAAGTAGACCATCAAAGAAAATGCCTACTAAATTATCCTTGGTCATGTTGTGGTAAGGCCATCGAGCCAACTGGTTAAGAAACCTCATCCAATACTCATATAAAGAGTCTCTATCCTGTTGCAGAATATTAGTGATCTCCTTCTTCATTCAAGTAGTCTTTGAAGATGGAAAAAATATTTCAAGATACGTTGACTTCAGTTGATCCTATGTAAGAGTGAAAAAATGAGTTGGCAAATTGTATAGCTACTCCTTAGCCTTCCCTTCTAAGGAAAATGGAAACACCTCTTTAAGACATCATCTAGTGCAATCATTAGAGGCTTCATTGAAGAACAGATCATATACATGGTTTGTAAGTGCCTGCGTGGATATTCTCCTACAAAACCATAGAATTTAGGTAAGGTTGCAATCAAAGCTCCTTTAATCTCAAAATTAGCTTCTTCAATATAGAAACTATAAGGATCATAATTCACATGCGAATGATTAATTTTCCTCAAACTTCTATTATCTTCTACATTCATTGGTATTTTATTTTCTCCATGCCCATTATAATTAATATCAACCATATTCAATTCAATTTCAAACTCTAGAATACTAGAGAAGAAGTAGATTTTGCTTCTTCTTCTCTAAATTCCCTAAAATCTCTCTTTAGTTTCCTAAGTCTTCTATCAATTTTAGGTTCAAAATGCACTAATGGTTCAGTTCTTTTATGCATGCAATGTAGAAACAATAGAGAATAATCAATGCAATCAATCAGATTCAGTCACAGAAGTTGCACAGCAGAAAATTTTCAATTAGTCATGACTAAAGTGTGTTTTAGTCGTGACTCAATATCACAGAGAGCAGTAGTCGCAACTGAAGATTTTAAATGTCATGACTAGTTTTTGTAAAGTAGTCAAATTTCACAGGGAAACAATCAAGTCATGACACAAATGGTGTTTGGTCACGACTTAAAGTTACAAAGAGTAATTGTCGTGATGCATGTGAGTTTGTCATGACTCACAGTCACAGAGATTGATTTTTTTGCAGAAACTCAGAAAAGTGCATAATGCAATGCAATTTAAAAACTACTAAAAACTAAAATGCAAACAAAAACAAGAAAAATGACTCGGTAACTAATGAAATTGACAAACAATTACTAGGGACACAATTACTTGGCTCATCGATAATGGCGCCATTAGTGAGGACGAATTGTCGTGGTCTGATCTATCAAAATAAAGTTAATTGCACCCAATATAATATAGTATAAGGCACAACCCTATTGTTCTTCTCAAGTACCCTTTTATTTGAAAATCTAGAAGATTGGATGTCAAAATCAATGAAAAACCTGAGCAAAGATAAAATGGTTTTTGGCATTTTAGTGATTGATACAATAAAAGTAGGGTGCAGAAAAGTAAATATTTTTGGATTTTTGATTAAGATGAAAATGAGTTAGTTTGTTTGAGAAATATGTTATGTTGATGATGAAAACGTATCTATCCTTGCTCTCACGTTAAAATTAGAGTTTTGAAATCACTAAGTCTCAAAGAAAATCTCAATCGATCGATGGAGTCCAGAACCTTAATTTTCCTTAAACTCCTTTGATCAAAGCTGGTTTAAGAAATATTAGCGAACTGTCATAAATCAGTTAGTGTGTAAGTTGAATTAGATGATGAAAATGCCCTCGAATGGTCTTCGATCGAAAACCCTAGATTTCAAGCAATTGAATTAATTAACAACGATCATTGATAATAATCCAACTCTCTTAAAATTGAAAATGAAATATTCTATTAAAAAGTAAACTTTCAAATTATCCTAATTTAATTACAAAGTCTAATATGAGAATAATCAATCGATATTCAAAATTTGCTCATAAAATGAAAACCCTAGATCTAGCAGCAATCATAACATGAGAAGATACAAATTAGAACAGTAGAGACTACCCATTTTAGTCCATGAGCTCAAGATATCAGATCCATCACCAAGAGACTAAAGATTTAGTCTCTCATGACTCCTGCTGTACTGCAATCGCTATTCAGATGTGATGGCATGAAGAAACAATGAGAAGACGATAGATTGATGGTGAAGAGATGTGGAGAAGTCTGTGAAAATATGTAGAATGATAGAAGATATGGAGAAGGTGATCAAAGAGTGCTCCAGTACTGTTTCTTAGCCTAATCAGGTCAAAAACCAGCCTCTTCCTTTGATGGCAGCCCTCCTCTCCTTTTATTTCTGCATGAGCTAATTTAAAATGCGCAGTTTAAGTGATTTTGCATTTTAGTCATGACCAGATCCATGTTTTGGTCACGACCTATAAACACAGAGATACTTCTAGAAGAATCAAGGTCATGACCGACGGACTCTTTGGTCGCGACTAAAAGGCATAGGTGCATGGTTTCACTTTCATTGACTTGTGATTTCTTTCCTAGTCCTTTCTCTCTTCCAAAATACCTGCAATATAACATAAAAGCTCACTGTAAAAGTCTAAATCAGTAAATAACATAATATATGCAGTTTGAAAGAGTTAATTTACCATTTTACCCTTTAATTAGAACATTGTTACGCACAATCATGTATTACCATAAAAGTACAATTTAAGGTATAAAATGAATGGTATACTTGTTATAAAACTCTTAAAAATGTCACTGAAACCATATACAAAATGTGTCTTATCAGATTCCTACTTTAAACTATTTCATTGTTAGCTAAAAGGTTTTAGTGCAAACTATATTTTGGGTATTGGAAACTATCAAGTGGTAGTCTCTTTGGTTTTTTGTCACGACCTATGTGTATCATGGTCACGACTGACAAGAAATTTTAGACTTAATATGCTATTTGCGAAAATAAGTCTTGCCATGAGTGCAATTAGGTCGTGACAATATCCCTCTGTGTATTGGGGTCACGACTTAATCTTTCCTAGTCGCGACGATGTGTTGTAAGTTCAGAGCAAGCACTCACTGTGAATTATGGTCGCGACCTCCACTTCTTTCAGTCACGACCTGAGTATGGAAATGTCTACTTATCTTCTCTTTGCTTTGTACAATGCTATATAGAAGGAGTTCTCTTGAACTACTAAGGTTTAATAAATGATTCATTGCCTTCTTATCTTTAACCTTTTTTATAAATAGTTTATAGAAAATATTGTCATACTTGAAGTTTTGAAAATGAAAATCAAATTGGAGATACTTAAGTTTTTACTGTTAGATTTTGGATTATTACATGATTCTAGGTTATTATTTTGGAACTTTTAATTCATCATTTAAGAGGGTTTTCAGTTGTGATAAGTGTTTTAATGCCTAGTGAATGATGATCATTGTTTGAGATTTTAACTTATGAGCAATTTAGATTAAAGCCTTAGTTGGAAGGATTCTCAACCTAACTTTCTATATTAAGTGGCTATTCAATGGGTTTATATCCTCTAGAACTTGTCTTAGCTCTGAGTTGAAAATTACTTGCGTATTTATGTTATTGAATATGATAGAGGCATTCATTTCTAAACCCTTTTATCATAAACACAATCCCGCACATATTATATCCATAGTCACCCCTTTTGAGCCCATCATTTTTCTTTTTCCATCATAGAAAGTTATATATGCATAAACATCTTTTTGAAGTAACTTCTTATTCATGTCAAAAAATATTATTATTATGAAATTATGCTACATCTTTTATATACAAGGTGCCACATAAAGAAGAGAAAAAGTATATTGCACAAATAAAAAAGGGGAGATAGTGTAAGAAAAATTAAAGAAAAGAGCAATGAATGAAGCACTATTATCAACTCCTATTAGCACAATTACCATCTCTACATCTTGAAAGACATGAATTCATGCTATATATTCATTATCAAATGCATATGGTACTTTATATCCTTCATATTCCATTCCATGTGGCATGTCTCCATCGTTTCACCCTTTAAAGACCTCTTGATTCTTTGTATAAGTATTGTATAATTGATAAGATTTAGAGCCATTACAAGCATATGGTAGGATGTTTTCCAATTTGAATTTGAGTGAAAGAACCTTAACAATGAGAGAATATAGAGAGCTAAACACTTACATCCTTAGAGAGAATATATTGTGCTCATATAGTTAAGGTTGATTTCATTTAGTAGTTGATTACTCGACATTACTCATATTATCACTTTTGCATTCCCAAAAAGATAGTGCATTAATTGTTTTAAGGTGTCACTGTGGATTATATTGTTACCTCGAATTTAATAGCGTTAGCCTAGGTGTACTTCATTTCTTTGTCCAGGAATATAAAGGTTCAAGTATAGGAAAATTTATAAGACACAAATTGTGTATGATTTATGTGACATTTTAAGAGTTTTGTGACAACTTTACCATTCATTTTATGCCTGCAATTGTGCTTTTATGGTAATACATGATTGTGCTTGTCAATATGTTGATTTAAGGGTAAAATGGTAAATTAACTCCTCCAAACTGCATATATGGTGTTCTTTAGTAACTGGTTAGAATTTTACAATTGGAACGGGATGAACTAGTAGAAATAGTAGTTAATTTCTTTATTTATTGTTTCTTGGGGTTTTTGAATAAAATTCCTCAGTGACTTACTTTTTATTTAGTTATCTTTCTATCCACACACTCGCATGCATGATTTTAGCTTACCCATCTTGTCATCTTTGCTTTCCTTATATTGCAATGAATGATTTGAATGAGACTGTGAGCTTCATTGTAAAAATTGCATTGAGTTTTGTGATTGATTTGCTGTGGAAATGGGTAGGGTCATTTGGGAGAAGTAGAAGACAGTTTGGTATCGTACACTAGTCATTATTATATATCATATAGTCGCCACTAAGGTGGTTCTAGAAGAAGTTAGCTCTCTGTGTATTTTGGTCACGACGTGAGCGAATTAAAGTCGTGACAACACCTCTCTATATAGTTAGGTCACGTCTTGAGCACATTGAAGTCGCGACAAGACCTCTCTGAGTACTTTGGTCACGACGTGAAATATTTTTGGTCGTGACCTCATTAAAGTATTCATGTTTGTGTTTTGGTCCTCAACCCTTTTAAACTCCCTTGGCTCACATACCCCACAACCCTAGCCGTCGTGCGCCTCTCTTCAGCTTCAGTTTTCTCTCTTCCACGTCACTCTTCTACCATATTTCTTCTCCTTCATATTGCTCTGCATTTCTGTTTCTCTCCTTCTAGCACCATTTTCTCTACTCCTGAACCATTTTCATTCTCCTATCTTTGCATCAAGTTTTGAGTAGCCATTTATGCGTCCTAACAACTATCCATTTCTCTTTTAACTGAAGACTCAAACCATCCCACCCTTTTCTTGTAGAAATCAAAGGTAGTTCTTTATTCCCTTTTTGTTTCCTTCTCAGTTTCTTCTTCTTTGTATATATATTCTAGGTTTTGGGTAGTTTTGGCTTTAAGTGATATTTGGGAAACTGGAACTGATATTGTAGCAGTGGGTTTTGGGAAGAGTTTTGGAGGGACTGGTGGAGTTTGTGGAACATTGATGATAAGTACCAATGATTTGAAAAAAAATTGTGTTTTGGTCGAGACCCTAAAGTCCTATTGCCGTGACCAAAAGTGACAGAGGTGCACGGTCATGACAGATGAGTCATTTGGTCACGACTAAACACCTCAAACTTCTATTTTGAACTTATTTTGCACAATAATAAGCTAATGTACCATAAATCTTTGCTAGAGGGATTTTCTCTTCAAGGATTCAGGGATAGCTTTGTATTGTCACTATGTGTACTGAGATGGTTTGAACAAAGAACCTCGCTGTGAGCAAAAGATCTCGATCAAGAGCCCCTGCTAAGTTAGACTAGAAGACAGCTGAAGCCATGTTTAACACCAGAAGCATGGTACAAGAAAAAGAGTTTCCAGTAACTGAGGAGTTTGACTTTTATAAGTTAGCTTTAGAGAGAAGAGAGTAGCTGAGGGGAATTTGGAGGAAGATTCCATTGAGGAGGAAGCTACTGAAGGTGACTCTAGCTTGTGTGAACAGCTTGCAGTAATATCCAATCAATTGGTTGAAGTCACTTCACAGCTACAGGAGCATAGAGCAATCATTATGAACCAAGAATTTTGAAGACAATAGTTTATTGATCCTTTGGTTCTTAAGATTGCTCAGTTGTTTAATATAGCTTTACCTCCAGGGTTTGAAGAGGTGTTCTTCAAGAGCAATATTCCTGCCTCTTCCTTCTTTCAAGAGGGACCGGGTGAATCTTCAAGGGTAGGAGCTGCAGATGTTGGAGAAGATGGAGGTGTAGTTGCTGGAATGAATGAGCAAGATCGCGCTACTGAGTGTGCTACAGAGTAGAAGGATGAGTAGCATGAGAGTTGTTCTTGTTTTGTATTTAGTTTTTCTTTGTTTCTTTTGATGATGTGTACTTGAGAAAGATATCGATAACATGGTTGTACACTGCTCTCACTTAATACAAATGCCTTGATTCTCATTGCTTCCCTATTATGAGCCTTTCTCTTTCAATTCTGCTGACAGTGATAACACTATCAAGTTTAAGTGTGGGGGAGATGTTCTTGTTTCTGTTCTATTTAATGTAAAATTCTTCGATTAATCCAATCTTTCATCACAAAGTTTCTGGTTTTTGGTCTTAATGTGTGATGAATTGCTGAAAATTTGATTCTCACTTTAAACTATTTTGTTGTTAGCTAAAAGGTTTTAGTGCAAACAATGTTTTAGGTGTTGAAAACTATCAAGTGGTAGTCTCTATGGTTTTTTGTCACGACCTATATGTTTCATGGTCATGACCTGACATGGAATTTTAGACTTAATAAGCTCTCTGTGAAAATAAGTCCTGACATGAGTGCAATTGGGTCGCAATAATATCCTTCTGTGTCTTGAGGTCATGACTTAATCTTTCCTGCTCACGATGAGGTGTTGTAAGTTCAGAGCAAGCACTCACTGTGAAATATGGTCATGACCTCCACTTCTTTCAGTCACGACCTAAGTGTGAAAATGTCCACTCACCTTCTCTTTGCTTTGTGCAATGATATATAGAAGGAGTTCTCTTGAGCTACTAAGGTTTAATAAATGATTTATTGCCCTCTTATTTTTAACATTTTGCATAAATAGTTTATAGAAACCATTGTCACACGTGAATTTTAGAAATGGAAATCGAATTGGAAACACTTAAATTTTTACTGTTAGATTTGGGATTATTACATGATTCTGAGTGATTATTTTAGAACTTTTAATTCATCATTTAAGAGGGTTTTTAGTTGTGATAAGTGTTTTAATGCCTAGTGAATGATGAACATTGTTTGAGACTTTAGGTTATGAGCAATTTAGATTAAAGCCTTAGTTATAAGGATTCTCGACCTAAATTTCTATATTGAGTGGTTATTCAATTAGTTTATATCTTCTAGAACTTATCTTAGCTTTTAGTTAAAAATTACTTGCTCATTTATGTTATTGAATATGATAGAGGTATTTATTTCTAAACCCTTTTATCCTAAGCACAATCCTGCACATATTATATCCATAGTTACCCCCTTTGAGCCCATCATTTCTCCTTTTCCATCATAAAACGTTATATATGCATGAACATCTTTTTAGAGTAACTTCTTATTCATGTCAGAAAATTATTGTTATTATGAGTGAAGCCCTTATCAACTAAC
The DNA here is from genome assembly GCA_037074615.1 of Leucaena leucocephala. Lineage (NCBI taxonomy): Eukaryota > Viridiplantae > Streptophyta > Magnoliopsida > Fabales > Fabaceae > Leucaena > Leucaena leucocephala. The sequence continues at coordinate 6,265,334 of CM073534.1, forward strand.
CTAACCTTATATCTATCAATGTTTCCTTGTGAGTCTCTTTTAGTTTTGTAAACCCATTTACAGCTAATAGATTTAGACTCACTAAGCAACTCTACTAGTTTCCAAACATGGTTGTTTGCCATGGAATTCATTTCATTAATCATAGCATCATGTCACAACTTAGAGTTTGCCCTCTTTATGCCCTGAGTGAACGTTAAATGATCATTCTCAACACTTGCATCAAAGTCAACTTTAGCAGAATACACTACGTAGTCATCAGGTAATACCAATCTTCTTTCTCTTATAACCCTTTGACCTTTTTGCATAGCCTACAAAGTAAGCTCTAATGGCCTTTGGGTCTAGCTTCTTCTCCTGTGAATTGTACACTCTTACTTTAGTAGGACAGCCCTATGCCTTAAAATGATTTAAACTGGGTTTCTAACCTTTCTAAATTTTAAAGGGTGTCTTGAACACTGCCTTTGTTAGAACCCTGTTTAATATATATGTGGTTATCTTGAGTACTTCCTTTCACAGATAAGTTGGAAGTTTGAAGCTACTTATCATGATCTTAACCATATCCAGCAAGGTGTTATTTCTTCTTTCATCCATACTATTCCTGTCAGGTGAGTTAGGCATAGTATATTGGGTTATTATACCTTGCTCTTTGAGAAAATTAGCAAATAGACCTGATACTTGTCATTCACTAGTGTATCTATCATAATACTCACCACCGCAGTCTAATCTCACAATCTTGATTGGTTTCCTAATCTATTTTTTCTACTTCTGCTTTATATTCCTTAAAAGTATCTAATGCCTCACTTTTATTATAAAGCATATAGACATATGGGTATCATGAGTAATCGTCAATAAAGGTTATAAAGTACTTTTGACCATGCGTAGTCAAATATGGGTAATAAATATCCATGTGTATAATTTCTAGCAATTCATAACTTCTCTTAACCTTTTTATGTGACTTATTAGTCTGCTTTCCCCTTATGCAGTTCACACAAGAATCAAATTTCGAATGGTATAGAGATAGAAGTATTCTGTCTTTATTTAACCTTTTCATTCTACCAACGGAGATATGTCCCAATCTCCTATGCCACATGCTATAAGAATTCTCATTGATAACACTTCCTTTAGTACCACACGAAACTGAAAAGAATTAAGGCAAATTAGAAATAATTTTAAATAAACTATCAATTATAACTAAATTCGTAATTAAAACATAATCCTTTAACAAAGTCATAAGTTTCTTAGAAAGAACTAAATGATAATCAAATGGAATTAATTTTGACATAGAAATCAAATTCCTCTTGTAAGAGTGGACATTAAAAAAATATAAAGTTCCAAAACATGGTTTTTCAAAAAAGTGATGCAACAGTTCCAACAGCTTTCACATTATCTCCTCTCCTACTGCCTGAAAGGACAATTTTCTCATTGGGATGTGGATGCCTGTTTATTAAGAAGCTCTACATGGTTGTCGAAATGTGGATCATTGAACTAGTGTCAATCCACCAAGTGTCATAATAAATGAGAAAAATTATATTCAAAATTAACACACGATGAAAAGATACCTCTCATCTTTATTATATGTTTCCTTACACCACCAATACCTGTAAGTCTCATAGCGCATAATTCAAACATGATAGCACCATCCATTTACTTGTCTATCTACTTGAATTGCTTATCTAAAGTTTCTAGGTACCCTTTGGTTGTCTGGTACTTAAGGACTACTCCCCTAATGCTTCTGGTGATCGTTTATTTTATAAGCATAAGAGATAAGCGGTTAGTCTGCTCCCATATATTATACCTTTCCTTTGTCTCTATCACCGGAGGCATCATCTGGTCTCAGAGGTTTTTCATATCTCAAGGCATAATCCAAGTTTAAGAAACTGAGCAGCAGCAAAACATCATCTCTCCAATCAATATAGTTAGTGCCACCATGTAAGATTATTTTGTTGCTTACATCAGCTATGATCCTAGGGTAGCAATTAGATTTGCAAAATAAAAACAGATAAATGTACAAACAAGCCACGAGTTAGAATTTAAAGCAATCATAATTTAGTTTGCCATGTATACTTGCTTAGCACAAATATAGCATGCAAGCAATATAAATAAGTATCATCAATGTCTACTTGTGGGTAAAGGCATTAGCATAGCATGTATTTAACTCAAATGATAGAACTAGAATGCATTTATGCTTTTTCAATACCTATGGGTTATTTAGAAAATAACAAGGCTATTCTATCCTACCCTAATTAAATATACAATTATAAGATATTTACCTGTGAGTAAAGATGAATCTTAAGTATACATTTAATTAAAATTGATATTTCAAATCCATATATACTTAATTAAGGCATGCAACAAAATTCAATAAATAAAGATGTTGTTGCTACTCATTAGGGATTGCACATTAATCACAAATATCATTTATGTGCATTAAAATCTAAATATGCACAACTTAATGGAGTATTTAATAAATTAATTTAATCAATAAATGTGACTAAATAATTTAATTTAAATTCTCCCAATATTTCATGCACCCAAAATAATGTTTAAGAAATTAATTTCAGCTCAAAAGGTTTGTACAAAATTAACTAGTTAATTTAATTGCCAAAAAATAAATATATAAAATAGGAAATTAAATAACAAATAAAAAATTAAAATTTGTAAACACCTTTTTCAAATATCAAATAATGAAGAAATTAATTTTCCTTTATATAAATATTTGCAGTGCATGTAATAGTATTAAAAAAGGCATATTTAAATTTAAAATTTATTTATTTATTTTGAACAAATATATTCTAGAAAATCAAATTAAATAGCCCAAAATAATTTTCTGAAAATAAAACTAAATGGCTCATATACAAAAGTCTAAACACAGCCAAATACAAAAGTATATAAACAAAAACAAAGAAATCTAGGACCAAAATGCATTTTCCACAAGCAAAAAAAAATTATTTTGCTCAACCCAAAACGCGAGGCCCAACAGGCACCAAGAGGAAAAAATGTTTCGAATGGACCAAAAGCAGCAATGACCCATCTGTTAAAAAAAATTACACTGAGCCCAATCGCAATAGTGGCCTAGCAAACTTTTTTAAAAAAAAATTACACAGCTTGCAGACACTTCAATGAAACTGTTGAGCCAAAAATCATCATTTCGGGCATTCCTCTTCACTGAGTCAGGTTATCCTAACCCGACTCAGCGACCTGAGAACATGACGACCTGAGCCACGAGACACCTACAGACGCTTAATGCCGGCGACCTTCCTAGGAAGATTATCGGCACGACAACTCTCATGGAGATTCTGACCCCAATTTCCAGTGACCTCAACGTGTTTAGATTATGTCTCGTCATGCCGTCATTGTGGAGGTTTCTGTCGCAGGTAGTAACAGCATGGATTGGAGCTCTCGTCCACGATAATTTTGTAATCTCTTTCTCTTGATTAGATACACAAGAACAAATGTGTTACAATAAAAAAATCAACAAATTATTATCTCTAGATGTTCCTGTATCCCATATTCTATTTTATATTGTTACTCATGAGGATTATAAATTAATCAGCAAGGCAAGGGATCTCAAACAAGGCTTTGATGCCACATGTTGAAATAAAAACATCTCATACATAATTTAATCACTCCATATTATAACATATATAAATATAAAACATAAATGAGATGTAGTGGAAGATTTATAAATATCTCTCACCATTATCTTAGCTTATATGAGAAAGAACTATAACTTAACTCAGAGATATGTGAATCAGATAATACAGTTAGATGAAAAAGAATAGGTTTTTCCAGCTGGTGATTATGCACAGTAATGGCAACTTATGTACTGCTATCACCAGTAGGAAACCCTTAGAGAGTTAGCAGAGAAAACTAGGTTATCACTCTGGGACTCAAAAACTATCGCACAATAAAATGTGATTGTGTTAATTTTCACCATCAGAAGATTAACTTTAATAAAATGAGTCAATTACACACCTTGGATAGGGCTTAAATGACTACAGGCCACACTAAAAACTATTTATTAATTATCCTAATTAATATTTAAATAAGTTATATTATAATAATAAATATCTCATAGTAATGACATCATAACTTAAGTAACATGAAAATATGAACCTCAAGTGAATAGGCAAAAAATCATGTTAAAAGAGTTACAAACATTTAAGTACAATTATACTTAAATCTAAACTAGTTGATGGTACCAAATACCAAACATCCTTACAAGCCATGTCTGCAGGAACTAATCGTTGGCATGGCATTGATCGGAGCAATATTTGGATTGATCATGGGGCAGAAGACGGCGACGATGATGGCAGATTGCAACTTCATGATAGGATCACTAGCAATGGCTTTGGCACCAAACCCTTATGTGATCATATTAGGATGGTTTCTGGTGGGATTGGGTGTCGGTGCTGACTCTATGATGGCTCTGGTCTACATAACTGAAGCTTATCTTTCTCAAGTCCATGGAGGTTTGGTTAGTGTAAGTGTACTCATGAACACTAGTGGAGAATTTCTTTCTTATCTTATAAATTATGCTTTAACAAAGGTAATTAATCATCTAAACTTGTTATTTTATATGTTTAGAATCCGCTATATATATACAAATAAGGGTCCTTTCATTAATGTTTTTGAAATTACATAAATCACCCCTCTATTTTCATGGACCTAGTATATTTTTAAGTTTTAACAAGTAAATTACTAAATCTCTTTTTAATTTTCAAAGCTAAAATACAATTCACATTGAAATGAAGAATAAATTATATAAATATCCCTTGAATGATTTTAAAAAGGAAATTACACAATTATACCCTTCTATTTTCATGGGAGGATTTCTATCATTTTAATGATACATAAGGAAAAGTTTTTGTACTTTCAACAAACTACAAAGAATTAGTTTAAAAAAAATTCGTCTTCAGGAAGATTTGAGTACATTTTAAAAATTAGAAAAAAAAAGTCTATATAATTTTAATGTAATCCCAAAAGAATTATATTGATTTTGAATAAATCAAGATAAAAACATTTATTTTTAACAAAATTAATAAATATATGTGAGTTAAATTTATTTTTATTTGTGGCATGAGACTATATATGTACGCTATCTAGCAACTTTGTGATTTCTAACTATATATTCCACCCAAATATATGCAGGTTAGTGGGACATGGAGGTGGATGCTTGGACTTGTAGGTTCACCTGCTCTCTTTCAGTTGGTTCTCATGCTCGATCTCCCTGAATCTCCCAGATGGCTTTATTTGAAGGTAATATATATATAACAGATACTCATTTCAATGATAATTGAGAATTAGATAATTAATTTACAGAAAATTAATGAAATTGGTTAAGTTAATTATTTATAAAAAAATATGTGATAACTTTTCTAAATACCATTTTAATCATTTGCAGAATAGAAAAGAAGAAGCCGTGGATGTTCTCAAAAAGATATACTCATCACCGCTCTTAGAGGATGAGATCGGCATCATGCTTGAAGAACCCTTGGAATATGAAAGTGAAAACAAAACACAAGTGAAGTACGGCGACGTATTCAGATTAAAAGGGATAAGACTTGCATTTATATATGGAGGTGGACTCCTAGCATGTCAACAATTTGTAGTAATCAGCATTGTCATATAGTATAATCCTAATCATCCAATGTATGAACACTTTATCAAGCCGCTTTGCTCTGATCATTAATTTTCTCAGGCATGAACGCTTGCTTGACAGTTCTAGGTATTCACCTAATTGATGAGATAGGAAGGAAAAAATTGGCTCTTGGAAGCTTGATTGGTTTAATAACAGCCTTGGCCATTCTATCTGTATCATGTTATGCTAGTGATGAAGGGAATAGTGATCCAATGTATGCATAGCTTGCAATTTTGTGTTTGGCTTTGTGCATTGCCTTCTTCGTACCGGGGATGGGGCCGGTGCCATGGGCGGTGAACTCATGCATAAATCTTTCTCATTATTACAACGGATCCTAAAATAAAAGAGTTTATATCGAATCAAATATATACTTCGGCTTTCTTGTATTAAAACTTTGGCGCGTGAACTCGGAGATCTACCCAGAGGAGTATCGGAGTTTGTGCTATGGCAGGTAGGCTACAGTGAATTGGATGTTTAGTGTGATAATGAACACAAGCTTCCTTTCTGTGTGGTTGATGCAATAGGGCTTTGTGAGAGTTTCATGGTACTTTTTGGCATGGCCGTGGTAATTGTCGTGTTTGTGATTCTATTCGTGCCAGCACATTAGAAAAAAAAACTTCTAACACTGATTAAAAGTGATATTTTAATACAATTTTGGGAGCGATGTGAATTTTATCGTTATTATAAGTCTATATTTTAACAATAATTTTATAACCATCATTAAAGATAACCTTTCACAAGAATTTTATGCAAAAAATCGTGATGAAATGTGTTTTCTTTCCAAGGTAATTCTGGTTAAAACTTTCATGAAAAGCTTTTTTTTTTCAGTTTTCCTCGACCTACATCAATTATCAATCATCTCGACTAAACTCATTAAAAGTATCATATTAGATGTGAAGAGAAGAAGTCAAAAATCTAGTGAAGAAAACTGAATACCCATAAAATTCTTTTTCTATTAAAATTCTTCGAGTTCCTTATAATAAGATCCATCTACCACGACCCACTATTAGTTACTATACTCAGCCTCATTAAAAGTATTAGACTAAATATGGAGAAGAAGTTGTAGATCTAACAAAAAAGTTAAAGATCTAGAAAGATGGCAAATAGAAAAGAAAATTTACAAATCTTTAATATAAGGATGATAGCTTATATATATATATATATGATGTATTATCACTTATAAACAACAAATAAAGAAAAAGAAAAAAAATGAGCAAATGACGAAATTAAACGGTGTCTTATAGTTTTCATGACGGAGGATAACGATGAAAATGACAGAGAACAACAAAATAGGCACTGAAAATAGGAGAAAAAAGCTAGAAAATGACATTTGTGTAAGTCTATAGTGGTAGTTAAAGGAACACGACCTCAAAAGGCTGTGAAAAAATTAAAATAAAACTGTAATTAAGGTATTTTCGGTGGAATTTTAACGACAGTTTGTTTTTATAAAAATCGTTGTTAAAAGTAATTAAAGAGAACTTTTAATATTAACTTTTTAAAAAAATATCGTTAAAAGTTATTAAAGGGAATTTTTAATGACGATTTTATGATGCTCAACTATAATTTTTATACTTTTTAACGGTAATCGACTTTTAAAAAAAATATTATCATTAAAAGTTTAGTGCCCACTTAGTCATCTATATGGACCTATTTAGGAAACCCCTAAACTAACATTTTAAAAAGGCTTTTAACCTAAATCTTAGTTGGTGAAATTTTAAAATAAACAGTCTTATTTGTCTATAAATACTTATGGACTAAACTATAGTTTCAGATAAGTTAGTAGTAGTAGCTTTTAGAATAGTAAAAGAGTTTATAGACTACTCAAATATTATTTTATCCTTATTTTTTCTCACACTCTCTCATCTTCTCCCTCTTCTTTCTCTTCTGTTGGTCCTCCTCACTATCTTCATTACCGTGAGTTTTGTTACCAAGCTCGTCGCCACCAATCTTCATCGTCGTCTGTCTTTTGCTCGTCGTATGTCTTCTGCTCATTGTCTATCTTTGTCATTGTCACCTTCCGATGCTCGTCTTTTGCTCGCCTCTATCTTCGTCGCCGTCTAATGCTGAAATTGATATCCCTTCCATGCCATTATATCACTGCAGGAGGGGAGAAAGAAGGTTATAGTGATCACTAGAATTTTTGAGGAGTAAATAATTTTTTTATCTCATATTTTTTCTATTAATTTACCAATCATAAAAACCCTTATAATAATAACTGTCCAAGCATTCATTTATTTAGAACTATTTTTTTTATAATCTCTTCTCTATAAACTATTTTTTAAAAATTGTCTAAATTTTTTTTATAATTTTTTTTAAAAATCTATCCACACATTCACCAATCACGTACCCCTATCTCTGATGACGAGTTTAATAGTACAGTTTTTGAGCTTATCAATTCATCATGGCAACCCTTATTGATCTCTCTCTCTCACATGACTTAATACTCCATATTAACACGCGGCACCCTTCCATATACCCCACCTTACAAATTGGTCTTGGTCCCCATATTAACATGTGGCACTCCTCCATACCCCTCACTTTACAAATTGGACCCCCATATTTAGTTTAAAGAAGAAGACAATAAATAACTATATGAATTTAAAAAAGGTAATATAGAAATATAAATATTTAAAATAATAAATTAGGGAGGAGGTTCAATCTATCTTTTATAAATGTAGGTGAAAAGACCAAATAACCCTTGAAGAAAGAGAATGAAACTCAAAATAAAGTAGGAGAAAAAACGGGGGAATGAATATATAACTAATGATGCCTCTATGACATACTAGTGTCTTCTTTTTCCTGACCATACTTTTTGAAGGGTTCTAAATTTCTCTCTTTGCAGTGATCGTCGAAGGTTATGGCAGCGAATGGCATCATTTATGGTTCGGTGGAGGAGTTCCTGAAGCAGTGCGAGCAGTCCGACGACGCCGCATACAGTGTGCTCCAGTCGGTGCTGGCTTGCCTAGAAGATCCGTCTACCCGTTCTAAAGCTCGGATCTTCCTTTCAGACCTGCAGAAGCATTTTACCACTAAGGAAGCCTATAATCACTACTTGAAGACCTACCATTTCCAGATCAAAGACATTTTCTTGGACCAATACGAAGGTATTATCATTGCCGTTTACTACGTCTCTTTGATTGTTCTGCTTATAGTTTTATACCTTTTAAGTTGACATGTATGGTTAGTGGGAAATCGAGTATGACTGGAAGTGGAAATATGTTGGTTGTGAAATGAAAACGTTGCGCCAAGTGACCAATGTGTGGTTTACATAAAGCTTCTGGGAAAGCTCAATGGAGAGCACTGACTGGAGCGCACCATATGTGGCATCGCCGAACTGCTCGCACTGCTTCAGGAACTCCTCCACCAAACCGTAGACGATGCCATTTGCTGCCATAACCTTCGACGATCACTGCAGAGAGAGAGATACAAAACCCTTCAAAAAGTCTGGTTAAGGAAGAGAAGACACTAGTAAGTCATAGAGGCATCATTAGTTATATATTCATTCCCCCGTTTTTTCTCCTACTTTGTTTTGAGTTTCATTTTCTTGCTTCAAGGGTTATTTGGTTTTTTCACCTACATTTATAAAAGACAGATTGAGCCTTCTGCCCAATCTGTTCTTTTAAATATTCATATGCCTATATTATCCTTTTCAAATTCATATAGTTATTTATTATCTTTTTTTCCATTTAGTTTGTTAGGTTAAGGATAATAGAATAATAAAATAATAATAATAGTGATGAGGAGTAAAAGGAGAGGCTTATGTGGCTATTTAAATGATTTCTTCTATTTCTTTATCATTATTATTACTATATTCTTTTATTTTTACCATGGCTAACCTCATTAGTATATGAGATTAGTAAATAATAATTATTATAAAATTGATAGTTTATAATTGTTCAGTACTCTGTTTTTTCTCTAAACCTCATTTATTCTCATTCAGTCAACCTATTCCTTATCATTTTTAATAGAGATTTTTCACATAACTATTGTTAAAAATATTTTTTACATTGGTTTTAGTGAAAAGTATCTTAAAATAAAATTTATTTATAAAAATATTATTTTTTTTATAATAGTTTTACTTATAATCATTATAAAATAGTATTGTAATAAATAGTTTTTCTAGTAATGATTGTCATTTGACCAAGTGGCACATGTTTGGAACGTAAGAGCGCATGGGAAGCAAAATCAAGGAAGTGTTTGAACCATTAATTTGGGATGCAGAAAGAGAAATGAAATAATGTATCACAATTAAGTGGAATAAATTGATTACTGTATATATCATGATTTTTTTTGGGTACCAAACAAGATGCATGTTTATAAAGATTCCCAATTCATCATATTATTCTTCGGCAATGTAGTGTCTCCTGATTCTCACGGGTAAATTCCATCAAATTTTACAGAGAAGAATTGTTTAAAATGAAGCTAATTTTGAAATTACGATGGAAAAACAAATTATTTCATTATTTAAGAGAACTTTGCATTTTTGCTTCATGCGTGCACGCCTGTGGTATTGTTTTACTTTGTTAAAGTAAGAAGCTTATTTAATTGAAGTGGTAAATAATTTTATATTTATAAAAAATAATATAAATTTAAATATTAGAAAATATATTTATTGAAAGAGATAAAATCTTTTGTGGTCTAAATCTCAATAATAAAAATATTTTTGACTAAATAAAAAAACATAGAAACAATAATCCCTTCTCTTTTTACTTTCTTTTCTCTTTTAAATTAAATTTAAACAATTTATATTTATGTTTTTTAATTTAAAATCTTATATTTCTTTAAGGTGTGTTTAGTACTAGAGAAAAGGAGAATAAAGGGATTTTGCATAAAATTTTGGGATAAGAGAATTTTTTTTAAAAAAAAAATCTCCCCTCTCCTCCTAATTAGGGGTGTTTATGGCCAAGGTAACCCCCTGTCTAGTGCCCTATCTAAAAAAATTATGGACTACATTTTGTAACCCGATACCTAGCCTTACCCAATAAAAGTCTTAATCATTTTAGGTTGGGTATGGACGGGCTAGGCGTGGGTGGGTTAAGCATACTTAAGTTGTGATGCCATGCTCATGTTGTAGAAAATAATATGCAATTATAAACTTATAAAATAATATCATATTCATATGTCTTCAAGAGTTAAATAATATCTTTAATCTACTAAAAATAAGACAACAAAAAGATAATAATTAAATTTTTAAAATTTATTGCATATAGAAAAATCTTAAAGTCTAAATAATTTATAATTGCAACTTTGTATCAATTTTTCAAATGTTGACAAGGATAAAGCATCTAAAAAAATAAAATAAATAATTATAATTTATAATGTAATTATATTATGATTAGTAAAGTTAAAGAAAAAGAAATAATCAATATAGTTATAAATATTAAAAGGCGCAACTTATTTACTTAACTACTTATATTTCTAAAATGATATTTTAGTCACCAGTAACTATCATATTTTCCCTTTCAAGTGTAGCATCTAGGGAGAAAAGTAAAAAAATTAAAAGAATGAGTACTCATGGGCAAGACAAGGTAGGACAACCTCTTGCCCGGTGCCCAGCCTTTAAAAATCATGGGTTACATTTTACAACCCAATACTTAGCCCCACTATATATTTATTGGGATAAGTAGGGTTTTTTCTTCGCAAGTTCAAGTAAGCATACCGGACTACAGACTTTATGAATACCCCTACTCCTAATCATCCTCTCCAGAATTGAGGGGATTAATAAATAAATAAATTTTTATCTTATTTTAATTGTTATATTTATAATATTTTTTTAATATCTTTAAAATACATATTTCGTATTTTATATTTATTTAGATAAAAGTATTTTTCTTTTTTTTATTAAATTAAATAATGTAACATTATCATCTCTCTCCTTCTTTTCTTTTTTTATTAATTAAAATAATATAATATTAAAATCTCATTTTTTTTCTTTTTTCTCTCTTAACAAAATACACTTTAAATGTTAAATAAAAAAATATTGTATAAATTTATATAATATGAACTGTCTCAATTGTAAAGAAGAAGAATACGAATAATGAGAATTCAAATTATCGCACAAACTATAATTAAGATATAATTTTAACAATAAATTTTTTTGTTATAAATATTTGTCACTGTTAAATTTTGAAAAGTGCTCATTTAAAAGTGGGGAAATTTTCCATTTCCCTTTACTAGGCACTAGCCTAGATATTGTCACTTTTTGTTGCTGTGGGTCCCACTTGTTTCCAACGTTATATATATGTGCGCGCGTTACAATCCTGATTGCTTTCTTTTGCTAAAACGAATCTTGACTGCTTTCCAAGGTAAAACGTGCTGGTGGCTGACTCGACATCACCCACCTTTAATTTTCGCATTCACACCCATACAAAACACTGTTCTTTCTCTCTTTCTTCTGATTTTACACTATTTCTTTTAATAAATAAAATTTTGAAGATACATCAACAAAAAAGGCGTTAAATAGTGCTCTGCTCTCTCGATAAGACTTGCCCTGTCACTTCCTCTCCTTCACCTTCCATTATCCCGTCACTTCCTCTTCCTCTTCCTCTTCCCTTTTCTCTCATCATCATTTGTCTTCCTCATTCTAATCAACCTCACTTCTTCTTCTTAGACCATTCCCTCTTATTCTTGGTTGCCTCACTAATGGATGCTTTAAAAACAACACTACAAATACAGACACTGTCTCTCTCTCTCTCATTCCGCCATTGATGTGTTAGAATTAGGATTGTAAATATATAATAGTTATAATATTTTGCGTTTTACAGTTTAATCTTGTAATGCTTTATTTTAGGTGTATAAATAGAGAGCCATGTGTGTCAATGCTTTCTAGTGTCTTTGCACAGATTTTCCTTTTTTTTTGGTACATTGTACAGATTTTTCTCATTATTCAATAAAGGAATGTTTTCCTCATGGGGCGTTTTAGGTTGAGTATTTTGGGCTAACATCGTACCAGAGCCCTAGGTTCAGCCTCTTTAATCAAGAGCCCAAGAACCATATCCATCTTCTTCGGACAACAGAGCCCAAGAATGAAAAAGAAGCCCAATACTCGTTCTAGTGCCTGAAAACCCTAATGGGTGAAGAAAGAAAGATCCGCCGCAGATGTGCTTCCATTTACTCATGCGTTGTATCTCCACCCGTCAAACACTCAAGGCATCATGATCATGCCTATTATCTATAGGTTCAGTTAGAAAAATAATAAAAGATCATTTATAACCTATTCGATCTTTGAAATATACTATTTTATTGTGGTTACAATCGTAGCTCTTAGAGAAACATAGTAACTCTTATGTACCTATCTAATATTAGTATATTTATGAGGAAGGGATATTTTATCATCCTATTAGATCGTGGGTGAGCTTAATTTTTTTAAAAAAAAAATTTATAAAAATAAGGCACCATGATTGTTTCACATCCTCACGGGCACCGACAATTACACGATTTAGAGTCGAGCAATTAATGAAGATTGCACTTCGCGGAAAGCATAAGCTTGGGTTTATGGATAGAACATACAAGAAGGAGAGACTCAAACCCAATCTCCAAGGCCAATGTGAGAGATGTAACATGTTGGTCCTCTCCTGGTTGTTGAACTCAATCTCTAAGGAGTTGGCCAACGGTATAATTTTCTTTCAAAACACACACCACTCTTGGAACGACTTAAAGAAAATATTCGATAAAAGAACTGGATCTTTTGTGTTTGCTTTGTATCGAGAAATCAACTCACTGAGACAAGGAACTTCATCTGTCAGAACTTCTCAAATCTGAAGGAGCTTTAGGAGGACCATTCCGACCTGCACATGCGAAACTTTGAAGGTGTACACAGAGGCCATTCAACAGAACAAGCTTTTCCAATTTTTGATGGGACTCAATGAGTTCAATAGCCAAGCAAGAACTCAAATATTGCTGACAAGTCCCATTCCCACTGTCAATGACGCCAATGGGATGATAATTCAAGATGAAATGCAGAAATCCATGGTGGATGCAGAAAGAAGCTCCACAACTGTAGGCATTGCAATGGCAATGAGAGGAAGGAGACGTGGCAAGGGCATAGGGCATGGAGAAAATGTTGGATAAAAATGTCTCATACATAATTTAATTACTCCAGATTATAACATATATATGTATGATCTCTATACAAGATGTTGCAAAAGATTTATACTTACTTCTCACTATTAGCTTATTTGATATGTAGAAGAATTGTATATGAATTTAGTGATGTGTCAACTAGAGAACACAATTAGAAAAAATGAGAAGGGATTCTTCCAAGTAGTGATTAGACATAGTAATAACAACTTATGTACTACCGTTATCAGTAACCCTAAGAGAGTGAGTAGAAAAATTAGGTTATCCCTCTTTAACTCAAAAAATTATGTTTTATATTAATTTTCATCATAAAAAAATTAACTTTAATTAATTGAGTTAATTACCTACATTAAACTGGTTCAAAATAACTATGGATATAATCAGAATATTTATTAATTATCTTAATTAATATATAAATATTTTTATAATATAATAAACATCTCACTAAAAACAGTCCAATGCACTCATTGCCATAAAAAGGGGCATGCAAGGGGGAAGTGCTATCAAATCGTAGGATACCCTTCTAATTTTAAGGGTAATAAAGGAAAGCAGCGGAAAGGCTTAGATCAACTTAGATCAAGAAGGGACAGGTTCAAGCTATGATGTTGAGGCAGCTGTAAATAGTGCAAGCACTGTGGCACCTACGTTCACCCAAGAACAATATGAAAAGATTTTAGAATTGCTAAAAAAGGATACAGACCCGACAATCCATTCTCTGACTGCTACAGGTTTGGCCATCCTTGCTACTTGTACTACATATCATGCTAATTGGATTTTAGATTCATGAGCCACCACTCACATGGTTCGTAACTTGAATCTTCTAGATGACTATAGAAAATACAATTGACCAATTAAATCAATTAAAATCCCTAATTGTTATGACCAAATTTTTTACACAAATTAAGAGAGTTAAGAGTGATAATAGGACGAATTCGTTAATAAAGAAATGAAATCCTTTTTCTAAGAAAAAAGAATTGTTCATGAGATCACATGTCTATACACTTTTGAATAGAACGGGGTTATGGAGAGAAATCGTAGAACCATTATTCATATCACTTGAAGTTTAATATTGTAATCAAATGTTCCTGGTAGGTATTGGGGATAATGTGTAAAAGTGGTGACATATTTAGTCAATAGAATACCCTATAAGGTTATAAAATATAAAACCCCATATGAGATAGTATAGGGAGCACCACCTGACCTAGGAAATCTAAGGCCACATTTGATACATAGTATTGAGGGCTTACGACTGGCAAAAGGATAGGGAATAAGAAAAATTAGGCCGTTTGATATATAGTATTGGATAAACCTTAGGATTAGGCAATACCACCTCCCCTAGTATTATATTTTCAATCTTAGGATTGAATTTTTTTCAAGATAAAAATATCCTTCCTTCTTTCCTCTATCAACGCACTTCTCTTTCTATCTCTCATTTCCCATTTGAAAATTTTCAAAACTCTGTTAAGATTTAAGCTTTAGAGAGACATCACTTTGCTTCAGTTCACGATTAATAACTTTTCTTTCCTGTGAAACCTTTTCCCCTTTTATTTTATTTTCTGGATTTCTTTGGCCTTTTGAGTTTGAAAACTTTTCCTGGCATTCTGGAGGATTTCGTTCTAATTTTAGTAAAACTTACTATTCTTTCACTTATGATTGGGATAATTGCTATGTTGCCTCTCTAGATTAGTACTCAATTTAGAACCTATATTTGACCATGTCATTTACCTGAACTGTAGTGATACAGTGAGGGTCTGGGTAGCCAGCGGTTGGTTCACTTCACTGGGTTGAATTTTGGGCTTTAGTACAAGGGTACTATAGTCTTTTCATAATTTATGGCAAATTATAAAATAAAATTAATGAAATCATTCCTTTCAAATATTACTTCATACCAATTTTACTCCTACTCCCAATCTCAATCGCAATCATAGTCCATCAAAATCCTATGCTACGTACCAAACGTGGCCTAAGAGTTTTTGGATGCATGCCATATGCAATAGACCGATATCTATTCCTTGTGTGTTTTTAGGATATTCTATAAATCAAAAAGGATTTCAATTACTAGACTTAAGTAACAACACATTTTAGTAAGTAAACTTGTGAGCTTTGTAGAAGTTAAATTCCCATTCCAAGATAATAATGCGATTGAATAAAGGGGAGTAAATAGGGATTTTGTTGAAATGTTTTGGTGTGACCCAATAGAAATACCAGCAAGAAACATAGAGGAGCTTCAAGCTAGAAATGTGAACCAAGAAGTGAATAGACAGGAAAGATTATAACCTGGAATCAATCCTAAAAATGACAATAACAGGTTATAATTTGGACAATCTAGAAGCACTAGAAATAGACACCCCCCAATTTGGCCAAAAGACTATGTTTATTCCTTGATAACGACCAAAAATCAATCGGCAAAGAAAAGTAGATGCATTTATCCCATTGAAAATTATGTATCATATGCCAATGTTTCTTCAAATTATATGTGCTTTCTTTGTACTATTGATTCTGTAACAGAACCTACATGTTATGAAGAGGCAATTAAAGATAAAGAATGGATTAAAGCAATTAATGCAGAGATGGAGGCACTTAAGAATAATAAAACTTAGGATATTATGCCATTTCCTAAAGTAAGAAACCCATAGGATGTAAATAGGTTTATAAAATAAAGTACAAATTGGATAGAAACAAAGATAAATATAAGGAATTGATTACCATGAAACCTTTTCTCTAGTTGTTAAAATGCTCACCGTACGAATTGTTTTAAAATTGGCTGCTGTTAGTAAATGGAACTTGTATCAAGTGGATGTATACAATGCTTTTTTGAAGGGAGATTTAAATGAAGAAGTTTATATGGCCATAGCTCAAGGATTCAAAAGAAGGGGGAAAATAGGGTATGCATACAATGCATTTTTGTGGGAAGATTCAAAAGATGTTTATGGCTTGAAGCAAGTCTCAAGTAGTAGAACCAAAAGATGTGAGAGGCTTTGCATAAAGGAGGCTTTCTTCCAAACAAACATGATTACTCACTATTTGTTAAAAATTATAGGGATGGAGTAGTATTAGTTCTTGTATATGTTGATGACTTGATAATAACAGGGAGCTCAGAAAATTGTATTACTAAAACAAAAACATTTTTGTATAATAATTTTAGAATAAAAGATCTTGGTTTAATGGGATATTTCCTTGGTATAGAGGTAGCTAAGTCTGAAAAGGGAATATTGTTGTCTCAAAGGAAAAATATCTTGGATCTTGTCTGAAATAGGTTTAAGTGGATGTAAGCCATTAAAAACACCTATGGCATATAATCAGAAGCTAATGGCATATGAGAAAGGGAAAAACAAGAAGGAAGACTTGTTCAACTATCCAGCAAAATATAGAAGATTGGTAGGTAAGCTTATATACCTAACAATGACCAGGCTTGGCATTATTTTTCTGTGCAAAGCCTTAGTCAGTTCATACAGACACCAACAAAAGAGCACATGGCAGCAGTGAACATGGTGAGGCATCTAAAAGGAAGCCCGTGACTAGGAATATTAATAAGTAGTTTTCGAGAACTCAGGTTAGAATATTATTGTGATGCAGACTGGGTTTCATGTGGAACAACAAGGAGGTCTGTCACCGGGTAATTGCTTAAATTTGGAGGATCCTTGATTATGTGGAAGACTAAGAAGCAGAAGAATGTGTCCAAGTCATCAACAGAAGCAGAATACCAAGAACTTAACATGGCTATGTCAGCAATAGTTTGGGCATGTAAATTGCTGAAGGATCTCAATACAATACACAAGGAACCAGTAAGAATATTCTATGATAACACATCAGCAATACACATTACTGCGAATCCAATGCTTCATGAAAGAATGAAACATGTAGAGATTGATTGCCATTGCAATAGAGAAAAATGGCAAATGAAAGACGTTGTTTTAGATGAGTAATATTTATACTTTATTGATATTTAGAAGGGATAGTGTGGAAAGGATGTTTTGATGATTACAAATAGCAAAATGTTTTCTGCCATATCCTGATATTTAGGCATAGAAGCTCAATATGTAGCCTAAAAGAGGTAGGCTACCAGGCCCTGTTGAGCGAAAGTTTCAGAAGTATACATATGATGTTCAGGGATTAAAGTACAAGTAAAAGTTTAGGGACTAAATTGTAAATAGTAAAAGTCCCTGGGGCATAATGGTCATTTTGAAGAAAGAGAGGGACTAAACTGCAAAGTCTAAAAGTCCCAAAGCCAAAAATAAAAGTAGATACAAGTTATGGGCCATTAAGTATAATTATGAAAAGTTAAGGGACTAAATCAGCTAGAAAAGGCTTAGAACTGCCCGGAAGCATTTCAGTCCCAAAATTCATCAATAGATAGAGAAAGTTATGCTGGTTAATCTAGCATGATACAGAAATTTTATTGAAGCTCCAGATAGCTAATATTTATCTGATAGTCTGAATGTTATCTGAAATTTTTATCAAATCTTATGGACCTCAGATATAAGTAAAAAATTT
Source organism: Leucaena leucocephala (assembly GCA_037074615.1). Classification (NCBI taxonomy): domain Eukaryota; kingdom Viridiplantae; phylum Streptophyta; class Magnoliopsida; order Fabales; family Fabaceae; genus Leucaena; species Leucaena leucocephala. The sequence goes on from CM073534.1 coordinate 6,283,545, forward strand.
ATAGGAAGGTGTACCCTATAATGTCAGATGTCATGGATCTGACAGAACCCCAGAAGGATCTCTGTATGAAAAGTTATTCCTATATTAGTTAATTTTGACGGGAGTTTGAGAACACCTGCGATCCGATTATGAAAATTAGCAGTAAATAAGCTTGGACGAAATGAGCTCAGATGGAATCATAGAGAGGCCTAGGATGACGCCAAGTGAGGCCCAAACTTATGATATCAGTTCATCGGTCAAATGGGCTAATGTCTAGGAAAAGTGTAAAATGACGAAAATGCCCTCATGTTATAAAATAAGTAAATAATGAGTGAAGGGTATTTTGGTCATTTGATTAAGGTTAGACAGTCAAGAAAGGTTATATGGATAATTGACCAGGGTTAGGAAATACTCTGGTAAAGTATGAAAAGATAATAATGTCACAGAATTATTCAAGGAAATAAAGAGTAACCAAGGGCATTTTGGTAATTTGCTAAGGAATGTTTCTTGGGAATCAAGCCATCAGAGTGCTTGAGCTTGATTAAAGGCCAATGTAGCATTCCAAGGGTCTAAATATGTGGCCCAATGATTATGTTAGGTTTAAGTGGCATTAAAGAAGTAGTTTCGTACTTCTCCATAAAGTAAAGTTACCCGATTAAAGATAAAATTAGGGAAAATGATCAAATAAAGCTTTAGACTCATCCAGAACCATGAGGTGGCATGAAAAGTATCCTCATGGGACCCACAAGGTGGCACATGGCATGAGTCTAAGGAAAGAAGAAAAAGCTAAGGACATGTGGTATAATCTCAGCCGTTCATTCTGGGACATGACTCTGGAATTCTCTGGGAATGCTGAGTCAGCTGGTGAGGTGTCCCAAGGGCCCCACCATTGTGCCACCTAAGCATGTGAGGTATCCCTTGGATGATGTCATCATGATGATGCAGGTAAGGCTTCTTGAGGAAGCTAAGAGATCTGAGCCGTTCATCGCGATTCGATCTAGACCATCCATTCCACCTCCTTTCAACTATAAATAGACCCCCTTTTCCATTTCATTCCATGGCAAGAAGCAAGAAAGGCAGAGAAATAAGAGAGAAACAGAGAAAGAGAGAAATAAAGAAAGAGGGAGAAAGAAAGGAAGGAAAAAGAAGGAGTTCTGGTGGAGTAAGGAGCAATCCAAGGAGCTTAGGGACTCGGCAAGCTTAGGAATAAGGTAAGTAATTTATTCTAATCCCTGCTCTAATAAATTAGAGGATTGTTCTTATGGATTTAATAGTTAGAATAGATAAATATCTCTCTTGATAAGGTTAGCTGTGGATAGAAAGAAAGTTAGGGATTGTTAGATTAAGGGTATTATCTCAAGTTAAGCATGAGTTAAGTAGAGCTATACTTATAAGATAATAATGAAGATATTATTATGCTATGTATAGACTCTGACCTATGAAAAGAAGGAACCTTAGAGCAAAGGCTAAGAGCTAGAGGAAAGGTTACACGTCAGGTAGTAAACTTACCTACTTGTTTGCTTATATTGTTTGGATGTTTTATGTGATGTTTACTTACCTTGATAATGTAAAGCTTGTATGATTAAGTAATGCTCTGTTTCTTTTTATATTATGGCCATATGTTATAATTAAGTAACATAGAAGCATGTATGTTATCATTATGTAAGCATGATTAATAAATGCACACATAGTAACATCAAGTATATAGTTGTATATATTGTATGGTTTCTATTTGCTACTGAGATTTCCCCAAAAATCTCACCCCTTCCATATCAATCCATTTACAGCAGGTCTTCTCAAGATGGAGGAGATAAAAATGCATAAAGATAAGTTAATAATTATTTAACATGATTGATATGTGATTGATGTATGTATAAATTAGTTGAGTGCTGGAATTGGCCACTGTGAACAGTAACTTATGGTGAGTCAGTGGCAATCAAACTATAATTAGAAGTAGTAAACAATTGAATAAATGTATGATATATTTTCAGTAAATAGTAGACTTACCAAGCTTCAATTTGATATATAGAAAGTCTTATTTGGATGTCTACACATGGAGATATGATTTTTCAAAGTTGAGACCAAAAATGCTGGAATAAGGGGAAGGACTCTAGATGAATAGTAAACCTTGAGCGTTTACTGACATTGACTTGGTCAAGGCATGATCAACGAGTTATTTTTTCCTGAAAGAGCATTAAGTTAGCTTTGTGTAGCAATTTTAACCACTTCATTTTAATTTTTCTAAATTTAATTATGATTTTTTAAAGTCAAGTCACTTCTTTGGAATTTGAACTGTGAACAGTACTCGATAGATTAAAATTCCAGATTGTAAAATTTGACTTCAATGACCTTAAAAGTGGTTCCATAAGCTATCGTTTGGTCTCTAAGACATAAAAAAATTAGGATGTTATATTTTGGTATAAGAGCAAAGGGTTCTAGCTCAGAGCATAAGATTCTGGAACAGAACAGAAGGTTCTAGCTTAGTGATACTCTGGTTTAGTTAGACTAAACCTTTTAAACAAGTTAGATATTTGAACTAAAGAAATTCTCTCCCTAGTATGAGATATGGGGATGGTGTTCACTACTTAGAGAATGTTTCCAACAAGAGACAGTGACATACATATAAATGCATTCAACGGTCAAATGTTTAAACTTGATCTATAAATAAGAGCATTCAAGAAAAAGACTGAGGGGATATGAATGCATTATCATAATGCCTAAAACTTTGAAAGCTTCTAACTCTATGTTTTTCATATATCATTCCTTACGAAAGAAAAATTATCACGGACAATAATATTTTATTCACTTTATTCGAGAGAGATTGACATACCTATATTATTTTACTTAGCTAAGAGCAAACTTTGAAATCAGGAGCTTCAAGGTGGGATTTGCTCGTATCATATTAAGGGGAAGCGTTGCCATCGGAAGTGTGGTGTAACCTCAGGATTGAGATAGTTCTCAATTAGCCATGAAAATTGAGTTTATAAAGGCTACCAAGAGCCTGTTGTAATCTTAGAAAATAGTGGATTGAAAAATCTTAGTGGGGAGTTGAGGACTGGAGGTAGGTTAAAGAGGACCAAACTATGATAATTCTTCTATGTGATCTTTCTTTTCCTTAACTCTTTATATTTCTAGCAATCCATTTCAATTATCTGATTAAAGTTTTTAGACTTATCTATTTCACTGATAAGATTGCAAAAGAATTTCAAAAGAGTTTCAACAAAGTGTTTAAAAGCATGCAATCACCCAATTCACCCCTTTTAGGTGATCCAGACTATTCTAACATTTGTTATCAGAGCGGGTCACTTATTTAAAGGATATAACAATCTCAAGTACAAAGATCATTATGGATGGAGTTAAATATATCATGCTTTCGAAAGGTTTTGATATTACCATTCCTTCTACTTTAGAAAATTCGGTGTTTTTGTTTTAGAAAGGTCAGATGACTTTTGAAAACTCTTAATTTTGATATGAGTAAAATTCTTTCAAACAATTTTAATGTTAAAATGAGAAAGAATTAGGGCAAAATGAAAAGAAGTGTTTTCGCTAAACCTTAGAGTAATGAAAATTTTATATAAAGCTTTATCTGAAAGTGATTATTTGAAAGTCAAACTTTCTCTAATGTTAAAGATATTTTTAATACTCTTAATTCTATATACTCCTCTAACAATCATGTTAAAGCTCATTGTGTTAATAGTTCATCTGTACCTAAACATTGCATATCTATTGAGGATGAACAAATAGAAGTAGAGACTATAGAAGGAGAAATTCAAACAGACTTCCATGAATGGGCTAACACAGAACAATAAGAGGAATGAGAGAGTCAATAAGAGCTCGATGTTTATAAATACAATGAATCATCATTCAAAGCTCAAAATGAGTATATGATAAATCTTCTCAATTCTTCTTGCGAATTTGTGAAAATTGATTTAAAAAATTTTCATGATTTGATTTTTTAACCAATCATTGATTATATTTTGTAAAGCAAAAATGTTTTACATTTCAATGATATCGCTGGAAAGTCTGGTAGAGAAAGAAATTTTGCATAATGATTATATATTGCTTCCACACGACCAACACAATTTCTGCAAATATTCTCACAAAGTGCATCATCCTGTTATTTCAATTTATTGTGGAAAACTGTCATATTTCTCACACTTTCTATATTAGAAAAAATTCTAATGTTAGAAATAAGTTTGTCTGGGTACCTCAAGGATAATCAAGATCCAAAAATAATGCTCAAGGACCTATAGTAAAATGGGGGAAATGTCCTCCTAATGCTTCAAATGTGCAGAATATCTATAAGAAGAATGGACACAGTACAAAGAGAAAAGGGCTTCCAAAAATCTTTCATGCACCAGTGAGAGCAATATCAATTAAGGGAACTTATGGAAACTCTGGTGCTGCTTCTTCAAGGATAAACTTCAAGAAGCAATAGAGAAATGCCCAACAAGTACATTCTACCTCAAGAATGGACTACCACAGTTTACCATTCAATTATCTTGATGAGAACAAGATAAGAAGGATCCTTCGAGTATCAAAGTTAAAATCAGAAAAGAGACCACTACAAGCATATATCGAAAGAAAAAACAAAGAAGCAATAAATTAAGAGAGGCAATTCTTCTTCCATATAAGGTAAAGGTACAATGGTAAACTTCCTACATTATCATGTTTGACAATTATTTGAGGTTTACATTAGTATCCTTATAAATGAATATTGTAATTGATTTTGAACTCTTTTTATGCTCCTGAGAAAAATTAATTGATGAATAATTCGTAAAAAAAAGTAATGTTTAGTGGTTCAATTCTTTGTACATATATATTTTTATAAACTAAATATTGTATATATGCATAAAGTAATTATGCTCAGATTTGCATTGATTACATTCATAGAATATATGAACTACGTTATTCTATTTTCTACAAACTAACAGTTGTTGAATCCAAGCAAAGTTGGATACCAGATAAAGAAAACAAGTTTAATTGTTTTGTAGCAAAATTTGTATGAAAGATTCCTATCAAGATTTGTGAATTTAAAGAAACATTATTCAAATATTGATAAAGAATCAATGAAGCTTGAATTTTGGTACTAGAGAAATGCTCAACGTCAATTCACCTGAATCAAGCTAGTTGTCACAAGGACAAGACAAAATATGATGAAATATAATCCTTACCACTTTATATTGCTTAATTGAAGTCTAGATTAGATTAGTAAACTTTAGTCCTTGTTACATTCCTTTAGCAATATATCTCAATATGTTAAATATGCTTTCATATTGCTAAATGGATTACAAAATGAATTTGTGAAAATTCGAGTTTTTTAAATATTATCTCATGCATTTTAACTTATTAATACATCCTAATTTATAAGAATGCATATTTATGTTTTTGAAGACAGAAGTGAATTTTAAAAGATAAATTTCAAATGTTTCAGGTCATATTAAATGCATACAAATGATTTTATTCACTTCTAAAAAGAATGAGCACTAGGTCTGGAGATTGGCAATCTTGTTTAAATATTACTCCAAGTCCATTTGTCAGAGTCACTATGGATTTTAAATGTGATATCATGTATTTGAACTTCATACCCTTCAATAAATCATATAATCTTTTGAAGTTCAAACACATCTATTCAAAAATGAAATGATTCTAGAATATCTGAGCCTTACGTTTAACTTGTTCAGTCACTGGAACATACTAGTACTCTTGTCATTTGGACAAGAGAGTTAATATGCTTTATCTTTAAAACATCATGTTTTGATGAGAAAAATCCTCAAGCCTCCACTTTGCTAATTCCATATTCTATATGACTTTTGCTTATACAAGAAAATCCTAGACATGTTGACATTATTGTTCAACATGCAATCTTACAAAGATATTCTTCTCCAATTAGCTTTTCATCCACATTTCCATGAAATTAAATTTTATTTTTTTTAAAAAAAGGTGCATATTTTGAAAATCACTCTAAAATTGGATATTTCAAAAAGAACCATTATTCATCAAGGTTAATTTCATTCAAGAAAGGGAGAACTTAACATTTATATGTGCATATCATTTTACAAGTTCTATTGGTTAGTATACTCATTTGTATTCATGAGAAATAGTATGTTTTGATAATGAGTTGTCATATGCTATATGGTCTCACATATAAATGGAAATTATCATCTATATGACCATACTAACCATTCATTCTCCCAAAAAGAAATTATTTATTTTTAATAGAATAAAAAGAATTACTATATCAAGTTTGAGGATTAGTAAGCACTGAAACAATAAAGATCAATTGGCAATAAATTGAGGGGATCAACATCATTGCCAATACAAGATGCTCGAATACAACAAGAAAGGGGAAATGAATCAATACATCAAGTGGAAAAAATTGAATAAGCTTTCTCAACCCTCTCTTTATATTGAAAAATATATTTGAGCAATCTTGATGTTAATATACTTTCTATGCTATGATATATGTATTTTATTTTCTAATATTTTAACAAAAGCATATGCTTCAATAAGTTTTGACAATCTATTTTCAAAATTTCATTGTTGTGTTTCTAGAAAAGTTAGCATTCTCAATCTTCAATAATTTTATTTTTATAGAGTTAATTGATTAATAGCTTGATTAATTAAAATTAATCGAATAGTTAATCGATTGATCACATTTGAAAATATTTTTAAAATTATTTTATTTTGAAATTAATTGATTAAGTATTCAATTAATATCAATTAATTGAACATCTAATTGACTAATTCATATGAATTGTTTTAGATGTTATTTGTCTTTGCTATTAATTTTTTAGAACTTCAAACAACTCCACAATTAAGGGGGAGCTTTCAACTTTATGATATTATATCTTAAGAAAAGCTTCACAAATCTTATCTCATAAAACTCATCTTCTAATATAACTCATATGCATTCACTGTCAATTCATTATGTTTTGATGATGAGTTATCCATATGATCCTTTCAATGTTTAAATTAGAAAACATCTTAGTTAGAAAGGTTTCTTAAAGATGCTAAACAGTCTCTGTGCAAGAAATATTTTGAAATCATTCTAGGACAATTAACAAGCTACAATGATGCTATGATATATATAGCCAATGGTTCAAAATGAAGAAAAATCAAGTGGGCATTCAAAGTTGCAAAAGTTTGGTCCCAGAGCTTAAAGTTGTGCAGACTTAAAGCTCAGAATCAAGAGAGAAAGGCGCTGAACTTCAAAGATCAATATAACATCATGTTGAAATCAAATGAGCATCTATAAACCTTCTCTGTTTGTTTTGAATTTTACATCATGCCATTGTTTTTCTCATTTTACATCATGCTTTATTTATTTTAAACTATTTCTTATATTTGTATCACTTTAAATGAGAAGGATAATATATTGCCTGAAAAAGGGAGAGTAATGAATGTTACATTTGATATCCTTCAAACTTTTTGCTAATGACAAATAGGGGAGAAATCATACATGAAAAATAATATTTTTTTTATTAAGGATTTGCCATCATAAAAAAAGGGAGATTGTTAGACAATATGTTTTGATGATGACAAATAGCAAAAAGTTTTTAGTAATAGTAAGATTGTTTTAAAGATAATAAAATATTTTTGTTTGATGCTGTCAAGATAGTCTATACCATCGTTTGATTAATAGTATGCTTTAACGAATGATGATTTTGGAAAAAGAATTTGATATATTTCTTTATGTGCTCAAACATTGTCAAAAAGAGCTTTAAAAAATATTTCCATGCTTAAATGTTGTTAGAAGAACTTAGTCAATTGAATCGATTGGTTAATCAATTAATGATAATTAATTGATTGACTGTTAAATTAAGTTAAAGGCATTGTTCTATGCTAAAAAGAAAAATCAATCAATTTATTAGTTAATTGATTAATGAGTAACCATTAATCCATTAAGCATTCGATTAATGTCCAAAGCTTGCCTTCTGGAAGAAAGTTAATAAGCCAATTAATCGATTGGTTAATCAATTAATCTATTAAAAACATATTTTCTCTTGAATAAAGATATTACTATTAATCGATTGGTTAATCAATTAATTTATATTAATCTGTCAACTGTCCGATTAATTAATGAAGTTTCAATTTTGTGAAATTCAAATGTAAACCAATTAATTGATTGGTTAATCAATCGATTTAAATTAATGCATTAAATGTTCGATTAATATGTTGAAACTCTCTTTGAATATTTAATATAAATATTTATTAATCGATTGATTAATCTATTAATTTATATTAATGCGCTAATTGTTTGATTAATATGTTGATTTCGAATCTATAGCAAATGTAAACTTACTCGGTAGAAGAATTGAGAATGAAGAGAAATCCAAGAAAGCATTAGAAGAAGAATGGATTAATCAAGTTCAATAATCAAGAAATTAATCGAACTCTGGATCAACTAAACAAAGGAGTGAATGAATATCAAAAGGAGAAGATGATGATCGATAAATCAACTCAAAAATGGTTGTTTTGATGAATTAATCTATTAATATTTTTAGTTTTCACTTCTCTGTTCTGCTCTGCTTTGACTTAGGTCGAGTATTTTGATCATATCTCAAGATATACTTATTCGATTGAGGTGAAACTTGATTCATATGAAACAAGACTCAAAATGAGGTTCCATGACACTAATTTCATCACCAAAGAGTCTCATATAAGGAAGATATACAATTTATAATATGGAACATAGGATCAACTCTTTGGCCATGATCTCTACTCACTAAATTGATCATATCGTTCTATCTACAATGTATTTTGAAGTCAAACTTGATAGAAAATCAAGTGCTGAACGATTATTACTAGAACTTCTCTTGATTGTGTTAAACTTCATTTAAGGTATCTAAAGACATGATTAAAATGATATTAGACAAAGATTAAAGCCAATATACTCTCAACGGTATAAAGGCACTTTGTGTCAGAAGCTTGAACAGCTAGTTCCAACGGGCATATTCTCAACGGAAGAAGAAAAGCTCAATGGAGAAAGAGATTCTACTCAATAAATAAGAGAGCGTTCAAGAAGAAGACTGAGGTGATATGAATGCATTATCATAATACCAAAAACTTCAAAAGCCTCTAACTCTCTATTTTTCATATATCATTCCTTACGAGAGAAAAATTATCATGTACAATAATGTTTTATTCACTCTATCATAGAGAGATTGATATAACTCTATTCTTTTACTTAACTGAGAGAAAAACTTGAAATCAGGAGATTCAAGGTGGGATTTGCTCGTATCATATTAAGGGGGAGCGTTGCCACCGGAAGTGTGGTGTAATCTCAGGATTGAGGTAGTTCTCAATTAACCATGAAAATTGAGTTTATAAAGGCTATCAAGAGCCTGTTGTAATCTTAGAAAATAGTGGATTAAAAAATCTCGGTGGGGAGTTGAGGACTGGAGGTAGGTCAAGGAAGACCGAACTATGATAATTCTTCTATGTGATCTTTCTCTTCCTTAACTCTTTATATTCCCAACAATCTATTTCAACTATCTGATCAAAGTTTTCAAACCTATCTATTTCATCGATAAGATTGTAAAAGAATTTTAATAGAGTTTTAACAAAGTTTTTAAATGCATGCAATCACCCAATTGACCCCCTCTTGGGTGACCTAGCCTATTCTAACATATAGATATATATACAATAGATAAATCTAGATAATCTTATATACTAATAAAATAATATCATATCTTATCTTATATACAAATTATAGGATATTTATATATCCTAGAATATCTCTCCTAATATCTCTACACTCTCCCTCAAGTTAGAGCATAGATGTCAATCATGCCTAACTTGTTACAAAGATATTCAACTTGAATCCCATCAAGAGCTTTAGTGAGGAGATCATCTGGTTGATCACTATATCGAACATATTATGTAGAGATAAAGTTTTCCTTGAGCTTGTCTCAAATAAAATGACATTAGATTTCAATATATTTTGTGCGTTCATGGAATACTAAACTAGAAGCTACGTGTAAGGCCTCTTTATTATCACACTATAGCTTTACTAGGAATGAGACTTTAAGGCCAACATCCTTCAGTAACTAATATATCCAGACTATCTCACATACTGATTGTGCCATGGCTCTATATTCTGCTTCTGCACTCGATCTTGACACTATATTTTGTTTCTTGCTTCTCCAAGATACCAAATTTCCTCCTATAAAACACAGTATTCTGTAGTGGATCACCTTATGGCTTTTGATCCACCATGATCGACATCACAAAAACACTCAATATCTATGTGACCATGATTGTGGTACAATATCCCATGACTTAAAGATCCCTTCAAGTAATATAACATGTTTTAAGGCTTCCCATTGTCTGATAGTTAGTGAGACCATAAATTGGCTAAGGACACTCATTGGGTAAGTGATATCAGGATGATTTACCTTAAGATAATTCAATATGCCAATTAATCTCCTATACCTCTATGGGTTCTCGAATGATTTGCTCTTAGTGGCTTCAACAGGATTTTTGGCCAGTATACTACCATCATCATCAAGTAGTGGATTGTAAACCATATGAAAGCTAGTTGGGATAGCTCCTAGTTTTCTAGTTTCTATTAGAAAATCAAGGATATATTTTTAATGACTCAATAAGATACCTTTCTTACTCCTTATAATTTCAATCCCAGGAAGTACTTTAATAAACCCAAATGCTTTGTCTGAAAATGGGAGTTAAGGAATAACTTGAGTAATAAGATCCTTGAGGCATTACTTCTCGTAATCATAATACTATTAATATACACAACTAGCAGAATCATGCAAGCACTTGTTCTCTGATAGAATACATAATGATCACACTTACTCTGGCACAATCCAAAGTCCTTTATAACAGTACTAAATTTGTCAAACCATGCCCAATGACTTTGTTTCAAGCCATATAAAGATCTCTTAAGATGACACACTTTACCACACTCCCCCTGAGCAACAAAACTGGGTGGTTGCTCTATGTATACTTCTTTAAGAAGATCACCATGTAAGAAGGTATTTTTTATATCCAGTTGAGAGAGGTGCCAACTATAAGTAGCAAATAAAGAGATGAGGAGATTAACAAATGAGAGTTTGGTTACCGAGGAAAAGGTCTTAGAGTAGTCAACACCAACTTCTGAGTATAGTCTTTAGCAACAAGGAGAGCCTTAACACATTTAAGAGTGCCATTAACTTTATTTTTAGGAGTCAATACCCATGTACACCCAATGACTTTCTTTCCTGCCAGTAAATCTACTAAGGTCCATGTACCAACATGATCAAGGGTCGTCATCTCCTCTTTTATAGTAGTACGTAAACCTGAGTGGGACAAGGCTTCAGGAATGGACTGAGGTATTGAGATAGTGTCTAAAGAGACAACGAAGGCATAAAAAGCAGATAAGAGGTGGTTATATGAAACAAAAGAAGAAATATGTTAGGTACAAGTATGTTTACCTTTGTAGAGGACAATGGGCAAATCAAGAGAGGGATCTGGATCTGGATTTGGAACAGGAGGTATATCATATTTAGGGACTAGGTCAGGCTTAGGGTGAGTAATACTTTTTACAGGATCTGATGAAGAAGTAGATAATGGCGAGGCAGAATCTGGTAGAAGAGTACTAATGTTTTCCTTCAAATGCCTTGCATAGACCTGAGATAAGGGTGGTTGACCAGGTACCTGTACAGGAGCTGAGGCTGGTAGTTAGTGAATGATAGAATATACTAGGAGAGTGTCCTCCTTCGTAGGTGGAGAAGGAGGAGCTAAAATGTGAGAAGTAAAATATATAATAGATTCCTAAAAAGTGACATCTGTAGATAGGAGATAACGATTAAGAGTAGGAAAGAAATACCGATAACCCTTCTAAACATGATAGCAGCCAAGGAAGACATACTTGAGGGACTTAGAATCTAATTTAGAGACAATAAGACTCACATCTCAAACAAAACACACACATCCAAAGATTAGAATTAATGGGAAATAAAGGTTTGGAAAGAAATAGAGTGATGTAGGGAATGTGACATTCAAGAACAAAGGAGGGCATGCGATTGATTTTAGGTCACCTTGTGACTTAGTCCGTTGGTTTTAGAATTGTAGTAGATTCAAAGGATCACAATTAGATCCTAGCATAGCTTATAGAGAATAGAATTCTAAGGTCATAGTTAAATACTGAAGAGACTAACAGTTGATCGTAGTAGATCCTAAGGGGCGCAGTAGACCTAGCCTAAGAAAATAAATGAGCCATAAGTACAATATTTCTTTGGAAAAATGATTACCAATGGCAAGATTAAAGTAAGGAAGCCTCACAAGTTGGTTAACTTATAACAAAGAGAGTACCCGCGATGTTAACTTTATATAGCCTTATTATTATGGATTGAACTCAAAATCTTCTTACACGAAGAATGAGGTAAAGTTAACAAAGTTAAAGTTTTTTGTCCTGAGTATCATATATTTATGAGGCTATAAATAGTATGCCTAAGAAAGAAAAGAATAATATATCATGAGATGTTAGAAGGGGACAAAGAATAATAAAGAGATCTCTAAGATAAGGTTATAGAGAATGAGAAGGAGAGCTAGATAAACCCTCCAAATGAGGATAAAGAGATTAAAAGGTCAGACAGACTTAGAGAAGAGGGTCTAAGATTGTAAAGTACTAGGGAAGGAGCCTGTTAGCACAAGTGCTTCATATTTAATCAGCACTTTTCAGTTAAGTGTGTTCAGGCAAGAGTAGCCCAATAATAGATGACCCTTAGGAAGCGATTAGAAATGGTGTAAATGTCACAGAAGTTTGGCATAGATGCACAAAGTTATGAAAAGTTATAAGTTAAAAAGAATGTTAGACTTATGGTATCTTAAGTTACATCATGATAAGGCAAAATATGCCATGATACATCTAGATATGGCAAGATACACCATGCTATGGTGTGAGATGCACGTAATGAGATACACTATAAGAAACATGTAATGAGGTGTATAATGAGAAATATATATTGAGAAGTATAATAGGAAGTAGCTTTAAAGTTAATTTTGTAGACAGATAGAGAGGCTCTCTTTTAGTAGGGATAAGATGTTTGAATGTTATGCTACAAATAAAATAGCAAATAAGAGCTTTTCACTCCTTGCATGAAATGCCAGGCGTTATGTTATGTTTGTAAAATATGATAAAGCTCCAAATATTAGAGCAGTGCAAGCTCTATGTGATAGAGTTATGCAAGCTTCTTGTGTTAAAGTTGTGCATATTAAGGAAAAGAATGCTTGAGCTTCGTTGTTAGAGTTTTGCATTCATAAGCAGGTATGTAGTCCTACAACATATTGGCAAGTCATTATGCATGTTAGAGTATGTGCTCCTACTTAGCAGTCAAGTAAAAAAAGAATAATTACATAAGTCATCTCTCTATATTATGTTAAAGTATTAAAGACGATAAGAGTAATTAGAAGGATGATAAATTTCTAAGAAAAAGAAGTATGATGATATGAAAATGGGATATGAAGTTTTACAAATGTTAAGAAATTCTGCTAGATACTCAGATAAGTAATAAGAGGTATGCACTAAAGAGTATGATGAGTAGTTGACAGAAAACTCTAGAATATAGTAGAATTTGAGAGAGTTTGATATGAAAGAAATGGACACTAGTCACAAGTCTAGTATAATGAGTCGTTCATAAATGAATAGATGCATAACAAGTGAGTAAGTAATAGAATGAAGTGGAGTTCAACTTTTATTGAGTTGATTCAGAAAAGTGGAGTAATGACAGTAAAGATATGAAGATCCACGGATATTGAAAGTACTCCGCTAGATATCAAAATATAAGATAAGAGATTGATACCCTAATCATTAGTCAAGGAGTAGAAAAGAATATAGAGAGAGGACATATATATGATAGTTGACTAAGGTATTAAGTAAATTTTGAGGATGAAATTTATTTTAAGGGGGTAGAAATGTCACATCCTAATTTTTCCCTATCTGTATAAGACTGATAGGGGAAAGAGGTTTGGAAAAGGATTGTGATGATGAATAGAGAATAAAAGATAATGACTAGACAAAGGTTTAGGCCTGAAGCCTAGTATGTAGCCTAAAAAAGGTAGGCTACAGACCTTGTTGAGCAGATTCCTAGAAGTATATAGATGATGTTTAGGGATTAAACAACAAATAATAAAAGTTTAGGGATTAAATTGTAAATAGTAAAAGTCCATGGAGGCATAATGGTCATTTTGAAGAGAGAAAGGGACTAAACTAAAAAGTCTTAAAATTTCATAGTAAAAAATGAAAGTAGACATAAGCTTTGGGCCATTAAGTGTAGCTATGAAAAGTTGGAGGCCTAAAGTGTAATTTTCAAAAGTTCAGGGGCAAAATGATAATTATTGAAAATTGAGCTGAAAAATACTAAAAATTGCCCAGAGTCAGTTCAGTCTTAAATTTTCCTAATAAATAAAGAAAATTATTCTGATTAGTTTAATGCAACACAGAATTTTGATTTGAAGTCTCCAAAAATTGATATGAATTTTTGAAAAAAGGAAAATAAATACAATATCCTCTGGACCTAAGAATCAGATAAAATTTAGCAGTAAATTCTTAAAATTAATATGAAAATTTATAAAAACTTACATAACTCAAAAAGGAGTTATGTATAATTTATAATAGAATTTACAGTGGATTAAAACACCTGATAAATGCTTTTTGGGGGAATTTCTTAGGAGTTGGGCCTATGAAGGTAGTGGACCATGTAGAAAGTCTAAAATGGTGCATTGTAGGCCCAATAATATTTTCAGATAAGTATACGTGCCAATGTTAATAAAGACCCAGAAAAATGGAAAATTACGAAAATGCCACTAGGTATGCCATTGTATTATGCCATTGAGCAAGAGATAGATGAAGGATATTTTGTTTATTTGACTAAGGTTAGATGGTCAAGGAGATTTTCCAGAGTAGTTGACCAAGGTCAAGGAATACGCTAATGATGTGTGAAAATATGGTAATGCCCTAGAAATATTAGAGTAATAAAGAAGAACTAAGGGGTATTTTGGTAATTTACCAAAGATAAATAATTAAGTTTAGACCCAGTCTAAGAATGTCAATGGTAGAAAGAATCTAGATACTAGATTTAAGATCAGAAAGCATATTATAGAATCTCAGAACACTTAGATTTAGAAAACAGTCTAGGTTTTGGGGAATCGGACTGAGCCTGTACCGGATTAGACTGAAATTTTTCCAGAAGCTTCTTCCCCTTGGAATTTCACCACATCTAATGTGAGGTATCTCTTGATGATGTCATGGATGATGTCATCTTTTGGCTTCTAGGGCAAGCCAAGATTAAGAGCAAATACGAGCCATTAGATCAAATACTGTACAAAGTGATATTGGCATTTCATTTTTCATGATATTTTTCTATAAATACCTCTCATTTCTGCTGAAAAACTATGGCTCTTGGAATCCTTGGGAGGTGCTACTCAATTGCAAACTCAAAACAAGACAAAGAAGAATTCAAGGACCAAAGTTCAAGCTAGCTAGGGATTAAGGTAAGTAATCTATCCTAGTTTTTTTCTTTAATTTGGAGGCTTGAACTTAGGGTTTTTATGGAAGAAAGTTGAGCTTTCTCTAGGGTATATATGCTGTCCAAAACCCTATATGAAAGGAGAAAGAAGAAATTAAAGTTAGAGCTAAGTGATTGATTCTTGAACAAGCTAGTTAGATTATTGGTTATTGAATCAAGTTGATAATCTTGACTTTATCAAGCAAGAGACCTTTCATTTTGCACTGTTCATGATTGAAGGAGATGAAATTTCAATGATATAATGCTTCCATTGAATTTATATGATGATTTTGTGTAGGATTGGATAGGTTTTGAACCTTGGAAGTATTGGAATTGAAAGTTATAATTCTTGAAATTCTTCTTTATTACTATTCACTCGTATGAATAGTGGTTGGAATTTCATGGTTTTAATTCTTCCAATGGTTTTAAAGTGAAAAGTTGTGTGGGATAAAGTAAAGAAACAAGTATTGGAAGCATTGGAATCAAAATGAGAATTTTTGGAAGAATTATGTTTATTTTTTTAATTATGTCCAGAAAAATGCATAATTACTAGAATTTCGTTATTCTAAGCTCATAAATGGATTCAAAAGGTGAAATTGTATAGGGTAAAGTCAAGACACCAATTGATTCAAAGACCAATTCAATTAGTAAAAATTACATAATGTTATGTTAGTTAAAGCAAGTTCAATGTTCAAGAAAGTTAGAAGCAATGGATAGGTAATAATGCTATGTTAGGAATTGATTGGTGTGCTCAAAGGAGGGCAGCCACACATCAAGGAGAAGTAAGAAGCAAGAGGCAAAGATAAAGTAAAGGAAAGGCAAGCATATGAGGTAGTAAAATATCCTAAACTTGTATGTATTGGATGTTATGTTTGGTTGTGCTCTGGCTATATTGAATTGTGTTGCATATGCGTTTATGGTTGAAGCTCTATTTCTATGATTACTTTAGTCAATTGTATTTCATATGTTACATGAAGAATTGTTATATGTAATGATGTTATATGATAAGTTTGAATAACAAAGTTCATGATGTAACAAAAATAATAAATGATGGAATAAATATATGAAATTTTATAGATATTTAGTTAACATGTCAAGCTTCATTTTGATACTAAGTACGCCTTATTTTTATGTCTGTACAAAGAGAACAAATTTTCTAAAATCAGGGACCAGAATCTGTTTTTAGAATTTTGACCAAATGAACAATAAATTTTGATGTCATACTTGACTCTGTTGACTGTTAATTAATCCAAGGAACTATTGTTCCCTTAAATTTCAAAATGTTAGCTTTGAGTAGGCTTTTGAACCACTTCATTTCTATTTTTCTAGAATTAATTATGATTTTTTGAAGTTTGTCACTTAATCTGAAATACCATATGAACAATAACTCGTGAAGAGTAAAAATTCCAGATTTAGCTAATGGACTTCTAAGGTCATGTAAGTGGTTTTAAATACTAACGAATAGTCCATAAGGTGTATGAAACTAAAGATGTTACACAATACTTTATAAGTGTCTTTGTACATATTTTTCTCATTATTCAATAAAGGAATATTTTCCTCATGCGTGAATTTTAGGTTGAGTATTTTGGGCAACAATGTGCAGACAAAAACTTTTTGGAGCTACAACACTTTTCATCAAATGTTTTAAATAGAATAACAATTATAATCTTATAAATAAGAAAATATTTGTGGGGCTAAATTAATTTTAGCAATTCAATTCTTAAAGTATTTTTCCATCATTTTATTTGTGAGTTCATATGAAATAAAAAAAAGAGAGAAAATGTAAGCATGGAAGCTAAAATTTCTGGGTTTAGGACTCTATCGGGATAGCTTGATAGAGATCTCCAACGCTCTTGGACATAAACCTTCAAGAAGGCCCTATGAGATATTTATTATATATATTATAATTTTTTAGATATTAATTAGGATAATTAATAAATATTCTAACCCATAGTCATTTTATGCCAGTCCAAGGTGGGTAATTAACTCAATTAATTAAATTTGATTTTCTAATGGCGAAAATTAACGTGAAATATATAATTTTTTGAGTTGAAGAGTGATAACCTAGTTTTCTCTACTCACTCTCTAAGGGTTTCCCACTGGTGACGGTAATACACAAGTTATCATTGATGTGCCTAATTACTAGCTGGAAGAATCCTTTCTCCTTTTCTTCTAATTATGTTATATGATTGACAGGTCTCTGAATTAAGTTCTAGTTCTTCCTCAGATAAACTAAACCAATGGTGAGAGGTAACTATAAGTTTTTCGTTGTATCTCATATAGACTTCATATATATATGTTATAATCTGGAGTATTTATATTATGTATGAGATATTTTTATCCAACATGTTACATCACAGCTAGGTTTGAGATTCCCTTGCCTTGCTTATTAATTTTTAATCCTCATGAATAACAATCTAAGATAGAATATGGGATATAGGGACCTCTAGAGACAATAATTTTTTTGATGTTTTGAATGTAACCCATTTATTCTTGTGTATTTGTAATATGGCGAGAGTTGTGAGAGGGAACTTACCACCAAAACATGTTTGAATTAACTAGGGAGAGGAGCCACTGTCATGTCTCCTATGGGCTTTGGATTCAAAGTTTCACATTGCATTTTGGCTTCTTTTTGATAGCTTCAAGCAAAGAGGAGTGTCCATCGTGGTTTCCTAGTCATGTCGCTGTTGGAACCGTTGGAAAAGGAGCCCTGGATCACTCAAAAAGACCCATTGCAGATCACCAATGCTGAGCTCTAATGATACATCGCAGCCGCTATGTGGGTTTCCTTCTACTTCAATTCATGAGTCGGGATAGATTAACTTGACTCACGTTGAAGACAAGCCAAAATAGTGCATTTCAGCCTTGAGATGAAACATACCATTTCACTTAATGTCTGTAGGCCATCATTGTTCAATTTGTTTGGAAAACAAATTGGGCCGCTTGCGCTTTTGGTCCATCCATGAGAATTTTTTCTTTTCCTACTGGACCTATGTGCGTTTTGGGCCGACTGAACAAATTTTTATTCTTTTTTGTTTTGCTTCTAGAAAAATGTTTTGGGCTTAGACTTTTGATTCTTTGTTTCTAGACTTTTGTATTTGGGATGTGCTTGGACTTTTAAGTACGTGCTATTTGGTTTTATTTCTAGAAAATTATTTTAGGCCATTTACTCAAAATAAATTAATTTCCTTTTAATTTTGATATGTCATTTTAAATACTATTACATGTACTGCAAAGGTTTAAATAAAGAAAAATTAATTTCTTCATCATTTTGACATTTGAAAAAGGTATTTAATGGCCTATTTTGTATTTTTTTTCTTTGGAATTAAATTAACTATTTAAATTTTGTAAACCCTTTGAGTTGAAATGGGTTAAAATTAATCTATTAAACTTTTTTTGTGTACATGAAATAGTAGGAGAATTTAAATTAAATTATTTAATCACCTTTGCTTATTAAATTAATTTATTAAATGCTTCATTAAGTTGTACATATTTGGATTCCAAATATACATTAATGATATTTGTGATTAGCATAAAATTATTTGAGGAGGAGTAGTCACATCATCCTCATTTATTTAATTTTGTTGCATGCATTAATTAAACAAATATGGATTTAACATATCAATTGTAATTAAAGTATAGCTATGATTTATCTTTACCCATAGATAGATATATCATAAGTGTACATTTAATTAGAGTGAGATATAATGGCCTTGTTATTTTTTAAGTAACCCACAAGCATTGGAAAGTACAAATACATTCTAGTTTCATCATTTGATATAAATACATGCTATGCTAATGCCTTTGCCTGCAAGTAGACATTGGTGATACGTATTTATTACTACTTGTATGCTATATTTTACTAAGCATGCATACATGGCACAGTAAATTGTGATTGCTTCAAATTCTAACTCGTAAGCTTATTTGTACATTTGTCTGTTTTCATTTTGTAGAGCCAATTGCAACCGCCAGAATCATGGTTGATGTAAGCAACAAAATTATCTTATATGGTAGCACTAGCTATGCTGATTAGAGAGATGATGTTTTGCTGTAGTTCAATTTTATGGACTTGGATTATGTGTTGAGGTATGAAAAACCTTTAAAACCAGATGATGCCTCCGATGATAGAGAGGCAAAAGAATGTATGATATATGGGAGCAGAGCAACCACCTATCTCTTCTGCTTATACAACAAAGGATCACCAGAAGTATTAGGGGAGCAGTACTTCAAGTTTGAGACAACCAAATGATACTTATAAGCTTTAGATAAGTAGTTTAAGTTGACAGACAAACAGATATATGGAACCATCATGTATGAATTATATTATGTGAGGCTTACATATATTAGTGGTATGAGGCAACATATAATGAAGATGAGAGATCGAGCCTCTAAGCTAAAATCCTTTAAAATGGAACATAAAGAGTAATTCCTGGTGTAATTGGTCTTCAACTTGCTTCCTACTAATATGATACTTTCAAGGTCTTGTATAACACATAAGGATAAATGGACAGTGGATTAACTGCTAGCCCTGTGTGTTCAGAAAGAGACTCAATTGTTGATGAGTGGGAAAGGTGTACAAAAGGAGGCTCATCTAGCAGAAAGTTCCATGGCTTGGTAGCAAAAAGGGAAATAAAGAAAAGAAAGAGAAGGAGGAAAGGAAAGAGTGAAAAATCCCTGTTGTTTTAGCTGCCAACAAAAGGAATGCCATATGCTTCTTTTGTAAGAAAAATTGGCACATGAGGATGAGTGTCTCAAAATGAAGCATGGCTTGAAAAAAGAGGTATGTTTTCAGTGTGTGCTACTTTTAAATCTAATTTTTCTAGCGTTAATGATGACGCTTGGTCGATTGACACTAGTTCAATGATTCATATTTTGACCACCATGTAGGGTTTTCTAATAAGCAGGTCTCTACATCCTAATGAAGAAACTGTCCTTTCAGGTAGAGGGAAAGTAGATTCTATGGAAGCTGTTGGAATATTTCGCATAACTTTTTTGAATAATCATATTTTGGATCTTTATGAAGTTTTTTATTTTCCCTCTTACAAGAGGAATTTGAATTTGATTTCCATATCAAAACTAATTCCATTTTATTATCATTTAGTTCTTTATAAGAAACTTATGACTTTGTCAAAAAACTCTATTTTAATTGCAAATTTAGTTATGATTGATGGTTTATTTAAATATAAGTCATGTCAATCTCTTTCTGTTTCACATGGTACTATAAGAAGTATCATGATGAGAATTCTTATAGCATGTAGCATAGGAGATTAGGACATATCTCGATTGATAGAATCAAAAGGTTAAGTAAAGGCGGAATTCTTCCATATTTAGACCATTCAAAATTTGATTCTTGTGTAGACTGCATAAGAGAAAAGTAGACCAATAAGTCATATAAAGGGGTTAAGAGAAGTTATGAATTGCTAGGAATCATACACACTAGATGCCTTTAATGAATATAAAGAAGAAGTAGGAAAACAAATTGGGAAACCAATCAAGTTTGTGAGATCAGATTGAGGTGGTGAGTATTATGGCAGATACATTAGTGAAGGATAAGCATCGGGTCAATTTGTTGATTTTTTTAGAGAGCAAGATATAGTAGCCTAATATACCATGCCTGTCTCACCTTACATAAATAGTATAACTGAAAGAAAAAATATGACCTTGTTGGATATGGTTAGGAGCATGATGAATAGCTCCAAACTTTCCACTTCCCTGTGGAAGGAAGCACTCAAGACAGCCACATACATATTAAACAGGGTTACAATAAAGGTAATAGCCAAGACACCCTTTGAAATCTAGAAAGGTTGGGAACCCAATTTAAATCATTTCAAGGTATGAGATTGTCATGCTGAAGTAAGAGTATACAATCCACATGAGAAGAAATTAGACACCAAGACCATTATAGCTTACTTTGTAGGCTATGCAGAAATATCAAAGGGTTATAAGTTTTATTGTCCTCTACCTTCTAAAAGATTTGTAGAATCTAGGAATGACAAATTTCTTGTGAATGATGTGATTAATAGGAGTGATTGTCCACTAGATGATCACATAGAGTAAACCACTAACACCATTCATCGCACAAGTAGGACTACCACCAAATGTGATAGAGGATGTCCCTATGTAGCAACCTAGATCAAAACAAAAGGTTGAATTAAGGAGATCAACTAGAGAAAGAAGACTGACATTACATGATGACCACATAGTGCATTCTACTAAAGTTGACTATGGTGTAAGTGTTGAGAATGATCCATTAATGTTCACTTAAGCTATGAAAAGTACGAAATCTAAATTGTGGCATGATACTGTAATTGATGAAATGAATTCTATGGCAATAACAATGTTTGTAAACTTGTAGAGTTACCTAGTAGGTCTAAAGCCATTGGTTGTAAATAGGTTTACAAAACCAAAAGGGACTCAAAAGGCAATATTGATAGATACAAGGTTAGGCTGGTTGCCAAGGGATTCACTCAAGTAGAGGGAATCGATTACAGTGAAACATTTTCACTTGTATTCAAGAAAGATTTGTTCCACATCATCATGGCATTGGTTGTGCATTTAGATATGGAGTTACACTAAATGGATGTAAAGATTACATTCCTCAATGGTGAACTAAAGGAAGAAGTCTATATCAAACAACCTGAGGGGTTCATTACAAAAGGTAAAGAACAATTAATATGCAAGGTAAATAAATTAATACATGGTCTGAAATAGGCTTAACAATAGTGGTACTTAAAGTTCCATGAAGTGATTATATTATTTGACTTTGTTGAGAACATTATGGATGACTGTATATACCTTAAGGTTAATGGGAGTAAGATCATATTTTTTATTTTATATGTGAATGGCATTTTACTTGCTACAAATAATCTGGGACTATTGCATGAGGTGAAACATTTTTTATTTAAGAGTTTTGATATGAAAGATATGGGTGAGATATCTTATGTCATTGGCATAAAGATCCATAGAGAAAGGATCTAACGTCTTGTAGGCTTGTCTCAAGAAGCTTACATTAGCAAAATTGTTGAATGATTTAGAGTACAGAATTGTTTATCTAATGTAGCTCCTATTGAAAAAGAGGATAAATTTAATCTAGATCAATATCTTGAAACTGAGCTTAAAAGGAAATAGATGGAAAATGTCCCATATACCTCAGCGGTGGGAAGTTTGATGTATGCACAAGTTTGTACAAGACCTAATGAAATATCCTACTTTTACCACCTCATATTACATATTCCGAAGCATATTCGATTAGAGGAAGCATTACATTAGCCCAAAAATTAAAATTTTAAAACTTACTTATTGGGTACTATTCACTTGGTAATTTCTAGATTTAGAGTCTAAATTTAAAAATTCATAACTAATTGTAGAAAAATCATATAGAGATGATTAAAATTTATAATTGAAACTCTTTCATAAATATTTAAGAAAAAAATATAAATATGGACATTTACCTTGCCAATTGATACAGTTAAATCGTTACTTTTTACTGTTCACATGGCAAATTCTGGAAATTTTAGATTCTGTCTTTTAACTTTGAAAATTTATTTCTCTTGATATACACATCCAAATGAAGCGCATTACCTATGAATTTATAGATCTGAATGTGTAATACTTGCTCATAGAATTTCGTGGATTAATTCATTCATTTGCTAGGTCAAACTGAAACCACAACAAAACTGCTTTAGGACCTACGTTTTTAGCATTTCAGTTTCCTTTCCTCCCTTTTATTAATTGTTCCAACATGCATAAACCATCTCTTTTTCCTTTCATGCATTCATATAAATCAAATCATGTACATATGCATAATTATTTCATATAATTTCATCACATAAATAGACACCTTACATGGCATTTACATACATGGAACATACATATCATATGCTATAATCTTAAATACTTCACTTTCCTTCTTCCATGCTTTAGCTCTTCTCCATGCATACATTTTCCTTCATGCTTGACCTAAATTGGTTGGTTATGGGAGGGTGAGATTCTAGGGAATATCAGTAGCAAACATTACCACTTAAATAAGCAAGATGGATGCTAATGCATGATATGTAATTTCATTAAACTTTCTTTGATTAGTGACATGCCATCATGCTACATACTTTTGCATAAAAGTGCATGGCCATGGAAAATATGTTATTCACAATACATTCAACATCATTTATCATGTCACAATATTATTCAAATATCATATACATGTCAACACATAAGCTTATAATCATGAAATTTCAGCTCCTATGCATTATTCTGTATAGAATTACATAACACCCTCTTTTCTTTCAAAAATTCCCATTTTGATTCGAATGCTTCCCATACTTGTTTCTTCACTTTATCCCACATAACTTTTCATTTTAAAACCATTGGAAGTATCAAAATCATGAAAATTTAATCACTATTCATGCGAGTGAACAGTAACAGGGAAGAATATCAAAAACTACAACTTGAAATTCCAATGCTTCCAAGGTTCAAAACCTATCCAATCATATACAAAATCATCATATAAATTCAATGGAAGCCTTAAATCATTGAAATTATATTTCCTTCCATCATGAACAGTACAAACTGAAATGGTTCAACCATGGGAAAGTCAAGAATATCAACTTGATTCAATAACCAATCACTTAGCTAGCTTGTTTAAGCTTCAATCATATGGTTCTAACTTTAATTTCTTCTTTCCCCTTTCATCTAAGGTTTTGGGAAGCACCACCCCTTAGAGAAAACTCAACTTTCCCTATGAAAACCCTAAGTATAAGATCCCAAATTAAAGGAAAATAAGTTAGGATAGATTGTTTACCTTTAATCTCTAGCTTGCTTGAACTTTAGTACCTTGAATCTTCTTTGTCTTGGCTTGAGTTTTCATTTTACAAGATTTTCCCCAAGGGTTCTTAAGCTCATGGTTTGGAATCAGATTTGAGGGGGTATTTATAGAAAAATCTTGGTGGAAATCAATGGCCAAGATTAGTTTGTGCACTATTTGATCTAATGGCTCACATTTAATCTTGGATTTAACTTTTTTAAAAAGGAGAATTATGACATCATCTATGACATCATCAAGGGACACTTCATAGGGATAGGTGGAAAAATTCCAATGGGGGATGCTTTTGGAAAAATTCCACTCCAATCTGGTACCGGCTCAGTCTGATTCCCCAAAAACCAGACTATTTTATAAATCTAATTTTTCTGAGATTTTCTAATATGCTTTCTGAACTTAAATCTAGTATCCAGATTCTTCCTACCATTGATATTCTTGTACTGAGTCAGTACTTAATTATCGATCCCTTGGCAAATGACTGAAATGCCCTTGGTTCACTACTAGCATTATAATGATCTAGGGACATAATTGTCATTTCACACCTCTTTATATGTGTTAGGGTATATATTGGCTCTTACTAACTATATTTATACTAGCTTGCATGTTTTTGGCCTATCTATAATGACCAAAATCCCCTCTATCCATCACTGGTACAAGCTGGCCACCTAAGGACATTTTCATAATTTCACACTTTTCCTGGGTTGCTCTGAACTCTGGCCCACTTAACTATCTCACCACCTTATTGGGCCTCTTAGGATTCCATTTGGGTCTTAGTATTGGTCCATTACCTTTATGGCCTAATTCCCAAGGAATCTCTCCCGACCGTATTTATCAGATATTTTATTCTACTGTAAATTCCCGTAAGAATTCTACAGGATTCCTTTTCTGACTCTGTCAATTTTATAAATTCTTATATTAATTATAGAAATTTACTGTAAGGTTTAATATGATTATGAGGTATGAAAAATACTGTAATAATTCTTCCTGACTTCAGGAATTTATATCAATTAATCGGGACCTCAAATCAAAATTCTGTGTTGCATTAAACTGATCAGAACAATTTTATCTATCTACTGATAAAATTTGGGACTAATATGATTCTGGATATTTTTGAGCATTTTTTGATTCAATTTTCCCATAATTATATTTATGTCCCTCAACTTTTGGCTAATTGCATTTAGGTCCCTATAATTTTGGTTAATTGCATCTAGGTCTCTCCTTTTGTTTCTATTTTCACTTTTAGCCTCCAACATTTTCTAATTTTCATTTAGGTCCCTCTCTTCCTTCAAGACTCATTTAACCTTTATTATTTCTTCTTATCATCGTCATAATCCTTTCCAAACCTCTTTCCGCTATTAATATTATACACATAGGGAAAATTTAGGATATGACACCTGGCATAGCTTTTGTTGTGGGTATGTTATGAAAATACCAAAGTAATAATGGGTAAGCACATTTGACAGATGCAAAGAAGGTGTTAAGGTACCTATAAGATACTAAACACTACATACTTACGTATAGAATAATAGAGATTCTAGAAGTAATTGGATACTCATATTCAAACCTTGGAGGATGTGTAGCTTCAAATAAATCTACAACTAGTTACATCTTTCTATTAGCAGAAGGAGCTATATCATGGAGAAGCGCAAAGCAAACTCAAGCAGCTCCTTCTTCTAGTGATGCTAAGTACATTGCATGTTTTGAAGTAAGTTCACAAACGATTTTGATAAGGAATTTTATTTCTGGGCTCAAGATTGTGGACTCAATCTCTAGACCAATGAATGTACTGTGATAGCGTAACTATAGTGGCCATAGCAAATAATAAAAGGAATAAAAGTTGAAGCAAATGCATCAATAAATTATATATGCTAGCTGATCCGTTGACTAAAGGATGGAAGCTGATCATTTTAGTCACACATGTACCTCATATGGGACTTCGTCTGTTATTTGATTAGTAGAGGTATGAGCAATGGAATTAAAGTTATAGTTTTTCATTTTTAAATTATGACTGTATACATTTGTGATATTGAAATTAATAAACATTGACACAGGAACCGAATGAACATTGACACAGGAACCGAATGAACATTGAGTTCATACATAAAGCAATACCCATTAAGTGGTGATACTACCTATAATATATGAAAGGTAATACTCAATAGAAGATGACTTATCGCCATGATTATTGTAGTATGATATTAGTAAACCTTGGCAGGGCAATGATATTGAGTGTACGAGTCAAGTGGGAAAATATGAGATATTTATTATATATATTATAATTATTTAGATATTAATTAGGATAATTAATAAATATTCTTATTGTGGCATGTAGTCATTTTTGGCTCAATCTAAGGAGGGTAATTAACTCAGTTAATTAAAGTTGATTTTCTGATAATGGAAATTAACGTGAAATCTAATTTTCTGAGTTAAAAAGCAATAACCTAGTTTTTTCTGCTCATTCTCTGAGGGTTACCCACTGGTGATGATAGTACACAAGTTGTCATCACTGTGCCTAATCACCAGTTGGAGGAATCCATTCTCATTTTCTTCTAATTGTATTCTCTGATTGATAGGTCTTTGAATTAAGTTCCAATTCTTCCTCAAATCAACTAAGCTAATGGCGAGAGGTAACTATAAGTCTTCCTCTGTATCTCATATAGACTTCATATAATATATGTTATAATCTGGAGTGTTATATTATGTATGAGATGTTTTTATCTAACAGGCCCTTGACAGAAATTAGACGAAAGCTAGCCGTCACTCTCCTCGTACTTGTCTCCTCTCTCTCTCTCATACTCCATTGTCCCTCTCTAAACTTGTCTCTCTTTAAACTTGTAGTATGCCACCATATCACAAATAGGTGCAAACCCACATGGGAAAGATCTTATGACCCCACAACTAATTTGAATTTTGCACCTCAAGAACACTAAAAAAATGTTTGGTGATTCACTTGAACCCTTGAACAAAAAAAAATAATAAGGATTAAAGTGTTGGAAGACATCGCAAGGTTGATTAAGCCTTGGTAAGCCTGTTAGTTCAATGAAGAACTTTAGAGAGAATATACTCTCAAGAAACAAAGTGTAGAAATACAACTTTTTATTCTAAATCGAATCTATTCAAGTTTGATTATAAATTGAATGATGCAATATATATAAAGAGATGTCTTCCAAATCTGACTTAATTTCCTAGGGAAATAAAACCTAGAAACTCCAAATAATATATACTAACTTAGAAAAAAAAGCAACAAAGCTTAATTCATAGTACTTGGGAACTCAAGTTCAATATGCCAACTAACTACTAATCTTCACACAAATATAATTAACAAAATATAGTCAACATTTTAAGTCTAAAAAGTGATTATGTAGACCTAAATGAGTCTTTCCATGTGTAGTACTTAGTCTAAGCTTTTGAATTGAAGTCTCCAGATTCAAAATATGATCAGGAACTCCATCTTCAACATGACACCCTCACTGGTTCCATTAAGATTTGATGCTCCAATTGCCACTTGCTTTGTTAAAGTCTCTTGTACTAGCTCATATAATACTTCTTTAATTCTCTTGGATCTTGCTTTCGTGATTGGTTTAGTAGAAATTCACAAAGAATCCTTGGATGTTGAAGAGACAACACTTGAAGTTGAAAAGTCATCTTATTATATCGCATCATGAGTGGGGCCCACAACTTAAAAAGAAATAGACATTTGGGATAGTTAACGTCATTAAGTTTTGAATGATGCAAAAGTAGACATGATCATTTAAAAAAACCAAGAAGAAGGCAATTTTACCAAGTCATGATGCTAGGCACTCGTAGCATAAAACTTCTGCACCTTAACCCTACTAAATATAACAAAGCTACTTTTGGGGAAAATATGCTTTAATGCCTATTTGGTACTAAGATTTCAAAAGTCCTTTTAGGTAAAACTTTAGTTTGGAGAAATTTTAAACAAACAGCTATATTTGTTTAGAAGTGATTTTGGATAAAATCATAATTTCGAATAAACTACTGAAAATAGCTTTTAAAACAGTAAAAGAGCTTATGGACTATCCAATTACTATCTTACCCATACTTTTTCTTACACCCTCTCTCCTCTCTCCTCTCTCAGCTCTCATCTCTTTTCTCTCCCCTCTCTCCTCTTTCTTCTCTCCCCTCTCTCCTCTCCCTTACTTTTAATCAAATCATATCCTTTTTAGCAATTTATCAATATGAAAAGTGATTATACTACTAATCATCCAAATATCTCTATTTTTAAAATATATTCTTCAGAATCTATTCTCCAAAAACTAATCCAAACATGCCTTTAAGATCAATTATATTTTACACAACTTCTATTTTGGTCCATATAATATATAAATATTTTAAAATTATTAAGTCCTTATAATTTAAATAAACTACTGCAGGACCGTCAAATATTTGTAATTTAGGTTGTATTTTTATAAATTTTTTAGAAATTTGTAAATATTTGACATCTTTTTTAAGAAGTATCAAATATTTTAAAACTAATATTTAGTAGTTGTTTGGAAAATACCTTCAAAATATTTATATATGTAGCTTCTTGTGAAATAATAGTCATGTAGATCATTTAAATGGGGCCTTCTGTGCCCTCACGCCTTTTCAGTTTTTTTATAAGATGTTGTAGCTCTTCCCTACATGATTTCTCTATTCTCTACCATTGAACACCTATTTTCGGCCAAACTCACTGCTTTTCTCTAGTGAAACACCTACCAAAGTCCACCGTGCATCGAAATCTTCCTTCCCCCTACAATGCCATCATCGTTTTTGCGTTGCCCACTACAAAGTTGTTGCTGTTATAACAGCCCAAGTTTTCATTCCTATAATTTAAATAATATTAGGATGTGATTTATTAATTAAATTAATGTTTAAAGTAGATTCATTATTTGAAGTCAAGAAACATAAAATTGAGAGAAGATGAAATATGATTGAAATTTGAATGGAAAATCCTAATGAAGATAAATACAGGGCCCGATTATATTTTTAAGTTATGAAATTATCTTTTATTACAAAGAAGTACAAAATTGAATGTAGTAGATAATTATTAATATTGACCTAAATTTATGGCATATTTCATGGTTATTAAAACTTATCATCTATTTAATTGGGGAAGAGAGTTCACTCAAGATGTGTTAAACTTTTTTAGGGTGACCAAGATGGAAAAAGATGATGGCATACCATAGCTTGGGACAACCTGTGTAGACTGAAAGAAGAGGGAGGGCCCATCAAAGTCCTAATGATTTATGGGTTCAAGCTAAGTTCTTTAAGAAAAATATGGTAGAATGAGACAAGGGGGAGGTGAAGTCATTTCTAAGATAAGTGACTCATGTCTCTGGAAGGAGATCGTAAAGATGGGTGAGAGTTTTCAACATTATTTAGAGATGTAAGTTAGAATGGGGAAAGTACATGATTTCATTAAGTATTTGCTAGTTGGAGCACATGTTGAAAAAACTCTACGAGTTAAGTACACCATTGATGAGGATGGAAATTGGATACCACACACATTTTCACATCTGCTTTCGATCGGATGATGTATTTCTTAGGATCCTTTCTCTACCCCCTCCACATGAATAGGGACTGACGGACATTTCTAAATGAAAATTGACAAGTAAGGGTGGATTTTCCACTACAAGCGCGTTCTCTTGGCTCTAGGGGAAGAACAGGGTTCAGGTAGGGAATATTTGGGAAACCATTTGGAAGTTAAAAGTTCTAGAATGGAGCATGTCTTCATGTTGTTAGCGGCTCATAGAAGGCTAACTACTAGGAACTTAACGAGCAAATGGCATCGAAGATCAGTCACACGCACTAAGGGATTGTCCACAATCATTTGGAGGATGCTGTTACCTCCCCAACGTTTAGCGAGCTTCTTCGGAGAGGTTTGGCAAGACCGGTTTAGTCAAAATACTTCCTATAGAGACAAAACAAAAGATGAACTATTGTGGCTTGAAGCCTTTGCAACTAGAGATGGAGAAATCTTTTCTTACATGATCAAAACTTTGAGCTACCAAAACATGTTGGGGAAGTAATCAAACAATCATTGAACATTTATGCAATTAGTCATGATTTATTTCCTTCTAGTTTCTTCCCTGTTTCATTGAATTCAAAATATTTTTCAAAACTTTGTTTTATTCTCTCATATATAGGAATAAAAATGAATAGAATCGTGGGGCAATAATCAGATGCAAAAATTTGGTTTGAAAACTCTCGTGTGAAGCTATTTTTTTTTTTGGTACAATCGTGTGAAGCTATTTGAATATTAGGCAGGAGATAGGTATGGAAGAGACAAAACGCCACGTTTTGTGGCAATGCAGGGGCAGTGGATGGGTAGCTCACCACAGAGAAGCCGAATCTTCCAGCCCAATGGGCTTTGACAGTTTTGACTAGCTTTAATTTGTTTCCTCCAATCATGCCACGTGTCTTGATATGCCACAATAATTCAATCTTTAAGTGGACCATCAATTGCCAACATTCATGCTTGATCCCTAGTATTTCATTTGCTTGATTGCTTCCATAATATTTACTTATTTACGCAAATAATTTATTTCCACGCGGCCTTTTGAAGAGCGCAATTAGTCATGATTTATTTCCTTTTCTTTACCATTTCATTGCACACCAATCAAAGCTTTGCACCTACAACTCAAAATATTTTTCAAAAATTTGTTTTGGTCTCTCATATATAGTGTATTTTTTTAATTTAATATAATAAAAATATTTTTTATTAAATTTCTCACAAATATAATATTTAAGACTAAATTTAATATTTTTATTTTTTTTATCTATAAGCCTTAATTAATAATCATAAATAGTAATCACATTTTAATTTTTAAAAAATTTTAAACCCTATAATAATAATTAATTATTAATTTTATTAATTAATTATATAATATTTTAAATTTTTAACTATAATAATAATTCATAATAATTATAAATTATTTTAATATTAGAAAGATTTTGAGTTTTATAATTATAATTAATCAGTAATCTTATTAAATAATTATATAATATTTTAAATTTTTAATTATAATAATAATTTATAATAATAATAAATAATTAATTAATTATAACGGGAGAACTCTCTAGTTATTTTTAATTTTTTGTTATTTAATTATTTTACTGATTGATTTCTAATTAATATTATGTAATCAATGATATTATTTATAAATTAAATAAATAGCAAGTTAATCTTTTTTTTCTTTTCATCAAAGGACATATATGTTACAAATATACACGAATCATAATTGTTATTCTCTTTTACAATAAATTAATAAAAATATCTGTCTGCCAAAAAAATTAAATATCATATGCTTGCAACAAAAAATACTAAATCATGAATAATAATTTTAATTGTGTATGAAAAAATTAAAAATATATTAAAATATCTAGACAGATAAAAAAATAGTCGTATTTTTTAAATTGATGAATAAACAACAGAAAGATAAAGGATTTTTAATTTTTTATAATATAATATGCAAGATATAATCATACTTTTGCACGTAATAATTTTATTCAAATTTTAATTGTATTTACTGTTTTAAATTTTTCAATCGTGTCTTCAAACTTTTTAAATTGGACCCATACCTAGGTGTATTATACGAGGTTGATGTGTCTGTTGCAAAAATATATATAAAAAAATTAAAGTATATAAAATTTTCATTATTTATAAGGTTGATTTTTTAATTTTCTTTTTTTCGATAATACTCTCATTTAATTCTTGTTATAAAATTTCACAGTATTTTCAAAAATTGTTTCCAACCAAATTATATTATATGCTATCCTACAACTAAAAACAGAAATTATTTACAATAATAAAACTGATGAATTAAATAATAAGGTTAAATTAAATTATTCATATAATGAAATTTTAAAAATATAAAAAATTAAAAATTTATTTTTTAAAAATATAACGTTAAGTTTTCAATTTATAGAAATTAGTTAAAGAATTAAATTAAATATAATTGTTTCCCAATTAAATTATTATCCGGTAGCTATTAATGCGCCTTTAGCTCTCTGCGTTGCTCCTTTGTCTCTCTTCCTCACGCCTCTAAAGCCAACCCAAATCACGCGCTCAGACCCATCTCGTTCTATCATTATTCTTTCTTGCAATCACCCTATACCCACTGTGCAGGAACGAACCCTAGAGAGAGAGAGAGGCGAGGGACGAAAGGTATTTCCCATTTCTATCATATAATTCTGTAATTTTCGGTTATGATCTAGGTCTGTTTTCAGTTCTCCAACCGGTTATTTCTTTTCTCTTTTTATTTCATTCCTTTTATCCCAATTTCCGTCACCTTGTTCTTCATTTTTCTTTCATATTTTGGTTTCTTCATTTAACATGTGAATGTCTTCAAGCTAAAGTTGGTTTCTTCAATTTGCGTGCTTGGTCACTTGGGTCTTGAATATTTTTCTATTCTTTGGGCATTTCGGTTTGCTTCTGTTTGTTTATTTAGAAGGATTTTTTTGTTTCCCAGCAATCTGTTTCCTTGTTGTGGTATCATCTATAGTTTGTTTTCAATTTTCTGTTTCTCCTGTTGATGGATGGCCGACAATCTCCTCCTCGTCAATTAATTATGAGTTTTTTCTGCATTTAATTAGTTATCTGGGTTGTAAATGTCTGATGAGAAACTTTCATTTTTTATCAGTTTTTTCTGTTAATAAAGTTTTTAGTATTGTGAAGTTCGACTTTTGTTAATTCCTTTGTCCGATATCTCTATCTGGAATTTGAATGATTTTAGACAATGTAGGATTTTGAGGTAGTTCCATGCATATCTCATTTTGCATTCTAGTATGATTAATGGTGGATGTTGAGTTGGTGTTGATATCTTATCCAAACAAAGTCGTGGGTCTCATAAATGGAAAACATAACACTGGGAGAGCTATTTCCTATTTGGGCCTGACAATATGTAAATATGGATTAGTTAATAATATTAGTGCATAAAAAAAATTGCATTCTGGTATGAACTTTTTGGGGCAGTAGACCCTCCCTATCCCTATTTTTGCAATTCTACATTAAAAGTTAAAACAGATGAAAGTTATAACATAACCTTAAAATGGGATGAATGGCAAGGAATTCATAAAGGGATGTGTGTTCTTTTTAAATATCACAATCTTTATGATGCAGAGTGTTCCTCAAACTGTGAAGGTCATCCTTTTCTAGAAGCCAAAGCCATCTCAAGCATGCAGTTTTTAGGCACTGTTTGTGCTTATTATCACCCAGCATCTAAATATTTGTATAGCAGACAATCTTCATCATTAAATATTGCGTTTATGAAGCAATTATGGTCAAATAACGAGTAGATACATCATTGTTCGTAAACCTTTTCTTATTGTTAGTGGATGCATTATACTTGATGATTTTTCAGTTCTCTAGTGAGTTTCCAAGATTGATTGGTTATTTATTTACAATGCCATTGTTCATTGGCGTTTATACCTTTCTTTTCTGCCCTTTTGTTTTGCTGTCAGCCTTCTGTAGGCACATGCTTCTCTTCCTTGT
Organism: Leucaena leucocephala; assembly: GCA_037074615.1. Lineage (NCBI taxonomy): Eukaryota > Viridiplantae > Streptophyta > Magnoliopsida > Fabales > Fabaceae > Leucaena > Leucaena leucocephala. The sequence goes on from CM073534.1 coordinate 6,317,344, forward strand.
GACTTTGTTTGCCTTGAGAATACAACTTCTATAGACAAATTATATTTGAGGAAGAGGACAAGGATGCGACGGTGGCTTTGTTGTACTCGTCATGTGGAAGACTCATACCCACCACATGAAAGTGAGCACCTGAAAAGCCCTTATGGAGATGGTATGTTTCTCTAGACCTCACTGTGTAACCTTATTAACGATTTTGTTTGGTGGAAGAACTGGAAAAATGAAGGGTAATAGGTTGTATTCCAGAACAGAAAGTCTAATTGCCATTTTTGTCAAAGCGTTTCTATTCTACTAATTGTATATGCTACACTTGATTGAGGATTGTATTTAAATGTTTGTGTAAAAGAAAGATGTGGTAGCATGGACATAATTAATTCTTTGTAGCATGTACAGCACCTTGTAACTCAATGATATTGGTTTGTGAGTAATGATATTTTTTTAAGATAGTACTATTGCCACTCTATCATCATTTTACCATAAGTTCCCTTATTTACAAATTCTAATTTGCTCTTGTCCTTTTCCAAAACTTGACAGTTATGGGCACTTCTCCCCCTGAAAGATTTATCAAACACAAACCAGGTCTCGAATATTGATAACAGCACTTTTCAAGTGATTCTAACAAACACAGATTGCTCTCTCTAACATCACCTGATTTTGAAATTTCATTTGAAAAGTTGTTCCAAAATAATTAGCAATCATTTAGGATACCGTTCTTTTGTTTAGGTGAGCTTTTTCCCCCTTAATATCACATTATTTTGGATTGAATTTTCTGATATTGCTTATTGCTCTAAAAAAGAAGTCATGTTCAATAGAATATTAAAGTACAAAGTATACTAGATTCTTTTAGCGTTTAGGTTTTCTTCTTTTCTATCTGCCATAACTTTTCAGTGAATTATATACAGTACTGTTCAGTCAAAAACATGTTTGTCTGCAGAGTTCAGTATCTATGATAGTAGGCTTTTTTGCCTGGTAAAGATTCTCACATCGTATTTTATGCATTTTAGATGACCAAAGAGACTCAAGAGTGTCAGCTCCCGTCAAACATGAACCACCAAAGTCTGCACCACCACCTATTGAAGTGCCAGCATTATTTTTAGAGGAGCTAAAGGAAAAGACTGACAACTTTGGGTCAAAGGCTTTGATTGGTGAAGGATCTTATGGAAGAGTGTATTATGCAACTTTAAATAATGGAAAAGCTGTTGCAGTGAAAAAGCTTGATGTTTCATCTGAAGATGAATCAAATGTTGAGTTTTTGACCCAGGTATGTGTTAAAATATGGGGTCGGTTTTCAGGGTTTTTTTTGGCTTCTTTATGGTTATTGTCATTTTGTTATTATTAGCCTTCATATTTAATGTTCCTTATAGGTTTCCATGGTCTCAAGATTGAAGCATGAGAATTTTGTTGATTTGCATGGGTACTGCGTTGAGGGAAATATGCGTGTATTGGCATATGAGTTTGCAACTATGGGCTCACTTCATGACATATTGCATGGTATGCATCATTTGTCATCTTAAAATTAGTATTTGTTGGAATCCCAGATTTATTATTTTTCTATCATCTACTTGAATCTCCCCATTTAAGTTTTAATTAGTTGAAATGTATGATTATTTACGTAGTTGATAGGGGTGGTTGTAATAATAGCTGGTGTTCATTAGTTAGCTTTATTTATTTGGATATCCTTTACAAATAGGCATGTGTGTATTATTTCCCTCTTTGAAATTCACTTCTATTCTTTGTTGTCAAACATTAACATTTTTACTTGGTATTATAACCATGAGGCCTAATCTTATCAAAGGTCCAAAATCTGGCCAACAAAAACATAGACCCATGGTGATTCTGAGTTCTGACCAAGCCTTGGCTAGTTTTGGGATGACAAAAATAAGTAGAGGCCTTGGCTAGTTTTGGGATGACAAAAATAAGTAGAGAAATAATTTTAAGATTTGTATTGCTTTTATCCAATTTACCTTGCAATTTATGGTCTATTAGCAAGCTCTCCCAGGATCTTATTCATGTAGCTAAATTTTATTTAACTGGTTGTCTTTTTAGGGATTTTTATTAGTTAAGGTAATTAGCAATGATAAAGAGTTCATTGATGAAGCTGAAGTTGTGGAACAAATGGTTCATGCTGCTAATGCTACTCTTAATGTGCTATGGCACTAAGGTACCATAGATGAGGGCACCCATCTTTCTTTTTCTTTTCATTTTTTTTTGGATAACTAGGGCACCCCAAATTTCAGGGCATGAAATGAGTATATTCAGAACTATGCAAAAACAAATGCTGTTCTTTTCCAATGTTAAGTATGCCAACTTTCCAAGCATACCAAAATTTCTATCATTTGCACAAGGACATACCCTTTCCCTTTAATTCACTTAACTTTATGTGTGACTAGATGGTTTATTACCTTCGATAATAATACAAGACTTTAGAGTTACCTTGGTTTACCTCATGAGAGAGAAACAAAGTCCACCAAGATTTTCAAGCAATTCACTACCTTTGTTCTAAAATAATGTCAAACTAAAATAACGAAGAAGAGTAGTATTGACAAAATTTGGTTGAAAAGATTTCTTGGAGAACTTGGACTCACTCTAGAAGTACATATTGGTTTTTGTGGCAACATTTCTGCCATCAATATTGCGAGAAGCCCTATTCATTGTGACAAGACAAAGCATGTGGAGATTGATTGCCAGTTCATCAAAGTTGGCGTGTCAATGAAATGGTTGATATGTGTAATTAATTTAGATAGTTGATAGGCTTTTTTCTTGTGATAATAACTGTTGTTTTAGATAAAAAATACTTGTTCTTTATTGATGTTCAGAAGGGATATGTATATACACAATAGAGAATTCTAGATAACCCTAGATACTAATAAAATAATATCATATCTTATCCTGTATATAAATTATATGATATTTATAATCTCCTAATATCTCTACACTCCCCCTCAAGTTGAAGCATAGATGTCAATTATGCCCAACTTGTTATAAAGATATTCAACTCGAATCCCATTAAGAGTTTTGATGAGTAGATCACCCAGTTGATCATTGGATCTTACATGCCCTGTAGAAATGAAGTTTTTCTTGAGCTTATCTCGAATAAAATGACAGTCGATCTCAATGTTTCGTCCGTTCATGAAATACCGAATTAGAAGCTATGTGTAGGGCCGCTTTGTTATCATAGCATAGCTTTGCTGGTAACGAAATTTTAAGGCCAATTTCCTTCAGTAACTGATATATCCAGATTATTTCGCATACAGATTGTGCCATGACTGTATTCTGCTTCTACACTTGATCGAGACATCACATTCTGTTTCTTGCTTCTCAAAGATATAAAAAACGCAGAACCCTGTAGTAGATCGTCTTGTAGCCTTTGATCCCCCATGATCGGCATCACAAAAACACTCAATATTTGTGTGGCCATGATTCTTGTACAATATCCTACGACCTGGAGATCCCTTCAAATAATGTAACACATGTTCTAAGGCTTCCTATTATTCGGACAGTTGGAGAGACCATAAATTGGCTATGGACACTCACTGGATAAGTGATATCAGGACGGGTAAATGTAAGATAATTCAATTTTCTAATCAATCTCTTGTATCATTCTGGGTTCTCAAACAACTTTCTCGTAGCAGATTCAACAGGATTTTCATGTGGTATACTACCATCAACATCAATAAGAGGATTATAAACTATAGGAAAGCTAGTTGAAGCAGCTCCTAATTTTCCAGTTTCTTTTAGCAAATCAAGAACATATTTTCTCTGAGTCAATAAGATGCCCTTTCTGCTCATCATAACTTCAATTCCTAGGAAGTTCTTTAATGAACCTAGATTCTTCTTCTAAAAGTGGGAGTTAAGGAATGACTTGAGTGATGAGATCCCCGAGGTATCACTCCCTATAATTACAATGTCATTAATGTACTCAACTAGTAGAATCATGCTAGCACTTGTTCTCTGATAGAACATATAATGATCACACTTACTCTGGCACAAACCAAAGTCCTTCATAACAGTACTAAATCTGTCAAACCATGCCCGAGGACTTTGCTTCAAGCCGTATAAAGATCTCTTAAGGTGACACATTTTACCACGGACCCTTAAGTAACAAAAGCCAGTGGTTGCACCATGTATACTTCTTCAAGGTGATCACCATGTAAGAATACATTTTTGATATCTTGTTGAGACGAACAACAATATGAAGAGACGACCAGAGGAGAGCTTGGTCATGAGGGAAAATGTCTCAGAGTAGTCAACATCATACTTCTGAGCATAGCCTTTAGCAACAAGGCGAGTCTTAAGGCATTCAAGTGTGCTATCATCCTTAATTTTAGGGGTCAACACCTATCTACACCCAATGGCTTTCTTTCCTGCCAGTAAATCTACTAAGGTCTACGTACCAGCATGATCAAGGGCCTCTATCTCCTCTTCCATAGCATTACGCCAACACGGGTGTGATAAGGCCTCAAGAAGGGAATGAGGTACTAAAATAGTGTCTAAAAAGGTAATGAAAACACGAGAAGTAGAGGAAAGGTGGTTATATGAAACAAAAGAATAAATAGGATAAGCACAAATACGTTTACCTTTGCGGAGGATAATGGGCAAATCAAGTGAGGAATCTGGATTTGGGTCAGGAGGTGTTTTCCTGGGATAGGCTCAGGGTGAGTAGTACTTTCTACAGGATCTACTGAGGAAGTAGACAATGGCGGGGCAAAATCTGGCGTAATAGCAGTAATGGTCTCTTTTAAACGTTTGGAATAGACCTGAGATAAAGGTGGTTGACCAAGGGCCGGTATAGGAGTTGGGACTGTGATGGTGAGTGAATGACATAATATACCAAAAGAGTATCCTCCTTTGTAGGTGAAAAAGGAGGGGCTAAAGTATTAGAAGCAAAATATGCAATAGATTCTTGAAAAGTGACATATGCAGACACCGGATAATGATTAAGAGTAGGAGAAAAACATCGATAACCCTTCTGAATACGAGAGTAACTGAGGAAGATACACTTGAGGGATTTAGGATCTAATTTAGAGACAGTAGGACGCACATCTCGAACAAAACACACCCAAAAATCATAGGATCAATGGGAAACAAAGGTTTGGAAGGAAAGAGAGTGGTGTAAGGAATGTGACTATCAGGAACCGAGTAGGGCATGCGATTAATCAGAAAGTAAATAGTGGAGACCGCATTTGCCCAAAAGAGTTTTGAAACCTGCATTTGAAATAAAAGGGCATGGGCTACTTCTAATAGGTGCGATTTTTTCTTTTGGCAACATCATTTTGAGCTGATATATTCACACAAGAAGATTGATATAAAATTCCATTTTGAAGCATAAAAGAGCAAAATGATTCAGAAAAATATTCTTTGGCATTATCACTGCGTAAGGTATGGATAGAAGTATTGAACTGATTTTTAACTTCAACAATAAAGGCACAAAAATGAGAGAACAATTTAGAACGATTTTTCATTAAATATAACCAAGTAGTGCGGGAATAATCATCAACAAAGGTAACAAAATACTTAAAATCAGCTTTAGACTTAACTGGACACGGACCCCAAACATCAGAGTTCACTAACTCAAAAGGAGACAAAGCTCATTTATTGACTCGAGATACTAAAAGAAGATGATGATGTTTAGCAAACTGACATGACTCAATCTAAGGACGACAAATGCTGAAATTGAGGATAAACCTTTTTAAGAGATGATAAAGATAAATGACTCAAATGATAATGTATTTCAAAAGGAGTAACACTACTGGTACAAGTCACCGCATGAGACCCCTGATCATCAAGGAAGTAATGACCGCTAGATTCGTGACCTCTACTAATAATCTTCGTCAAAAGATCCTCTATTAGGCAATGGTAAGGAAAAAATGAGACCCAACAGTTTAATTCACGAGTAAGTTTATTAGGGGATAAAAGGTTAAACGCAAGGTTAGGAACATGGAGCATAGATTCTAAATGAATAGAAGTAGGTTCAATAATGTCAGAGCCAAGAACACAGGATTGGGAACTGTCTGCAATGGTGATATTAGAAGGGTTGGCATAAAAAGTATAGGTGGAGAAGAGATAGCGGTTACCTGTCATGTGATCAATAACACCAGAGTCTATGATCTATTTGGAGAAAGAAGAGACAAAAGAAGTAGACTTATTACCTATTGTAATAGCAATACTTACAGGAATCGTAGTGACTACTGGAACCATCGCATAAATTGCAATAGTATTAGTTGCAGCCATAAAAAAAGGATCAATAGAAGAACAAATTCTTGTCACGCTAGGGACAAATAGGACAAGTAAATCATAAATACAAGTACTTACATTAGGAGCCACTAAAATTACTGAACAGTCAAATCGTTCAGTATATCCAAATAGAACCAAGTAATGGTTCCTACAGTAAATCTGGAGTCGGGAACAGAAGGGCGCTATGTTACCGTGAAGCTAACAAAAAAGCACAAGTCTAAGCAAACGTAGAGAACTCATAATGGTTTCTATGGCCGCTCTAATACCATGTTGTTTTAGATAAATAATACTTGTTTTTTATTGATATTTAGAAGGGATATATATACACACAATAGAGAATTTTAGATAACCTTAGATACTAATAAAATAATATCATATCTTATCCTATATAAAAATTATAGGATATTTATAATCTCCTAATATTTTTACAATAACTAGTGATTCTCAGTTAGCTTCACTTGTCATGATATCCACAATAAATAAGCATGTATGCTTTTTGAAATCTTCACTTGTTATGATATCCGCAATAAATAAGCACGTATGCACTTTGAAATTCAGATCAATGCATCCTTCACAAGCCTTTTAAATTTTGCCCTTTGAAATTCAGATCAATGCATTCTCCTCAAACCTTTGAAATTCTTACTATTTATAAGAAATTATTTTGATAGTTTGTGCATTACAGGCAGAAAGGGTGTTCAGGGGGCACAACCTGGGCCAACTCTTGATTGGATGCAGCGAGTTAGAATTGCAGTAGATGCAGCAAAAGGATTGGAATATTTGCATGAGAAAGTTCAACCATCGATTATACATAGAGATATCAGATCAAGCAATGTGCTTATTTTTGAAGATTACAAAGCAAAGATAGCTGATTTTAACCTTTCCAATCAGGCCCCTGACATGGCTGCACGCCTTCATTCTACTCGAGTTTTGGGAACATTTGGTTATCATGCCCCAGAGTAAATTTCTGAACCTGCGAGAATTTTCTTTCTATATATGTATTGCCAGCATGTCATTGGATTCATGGATGTGTATGTTGTATTAAAAGAAGGAACTGTTAGATGTTTAGTACCATGTTTATGTTATTGCCTTTTTTGTTTTATGGGTTCTTAGCATCCGTGGTTCTGTCAAAATTGCAGGTATGCGATGACTGGCCAATTGACACAAAAAAGTGATGTCTACAGTTTTGGTGTTGTCCTTCTTGAGCTTCTTACAGGAAGAAAACCTGTTGATCATACCATGCCTCGTGGACAGCAAAGTCTTGTTACATGGGTGAGTGAACTTTCAGAAAGCATGTTGATCTATCTTTGCGCTCTTTATATTTTCATTACCATATTTTGGTGGATGCAAATGAACTAGCTGTTCATTTTTGGATTTGGCTAATTGAAAGTTTGAGTTTGATTCAATTCACTTGTTAAACTTGGGTTAAAAAAGATTCATTTGTTAAGCTAAATGAGCTTGATCAGCATATTATGTATAGTTAGACAAGCTAAACTTGAAAATTTATCCTTGCCTTGTCTCAGAGTATTTTGACTATCACTGAAGTAATATAAAAGTTCTTGGATATATATTTTTTTTCCAACAAAACTTCTTTCCTATATACATGCACATGAATGACACAAATGTTCATAATTTGTTACTTTTTTATTAATTTGATTTTACTGTGTGCATGTAAGTATGTTACATTTATAATGCTCTATACAAGGTTTACTTGTTAATACACAAAGCTAATTTTATTTAATCAAACTTGCGTTTCTTGTACTTTGAATGAACAAGTTTGAGCATACTAAAGCTTGTCTTTGGTTACGGCCGCTTTTTCTCCCAAAAAGGGGGAAAGAAGGAAACCACTTTGCTGTTATCTGTGTTGATAGTTTTGAGTTCAATTTCCAAGTGTTGACGAAGACATATTTCTGCAGGCTACGCCAAGACTGAGTGAAGATAAAGTTAAACAATGCGTGGACCCAAAATTGAAGGGAGAATATCCCCCCAAAGGGGTAGCTAAGGTCTGTCTCTCTCATACAAACACTGGGTTTTCTCTGTTAGGAACACTCTGGGTTTAACTTGAGGTTGACTATGCTTTTTAATTTTGACTATGCAGCTTGCCGCCGTTGCAGCGCTGTGTGTGCAATACGAATCTGAGTTCAGGCCAAATATGAGCATTGTTGTTAAAGCCCTTCAACCACTTCTGAAGACTCCTCCTGCTCCTGCCCCAGAATCTTGAAGCAAAGACGCTTTTGCAAATGCAATCCCTCCTCTTATGGTTCTCTGCTTTTGTGCACAGTTTGATTTCAACTACATCGTGATTACATCAGATACTGCAAATATATATATATAATATTTTTTCCCTTGAGTTTGAATTTTTAGGGTTGGATTGGCCTGTTTTTACATCTCTGCTAGATTTCCATATATTTTCTCCGGGTCCAGACGGTTATAGATCCATAATGCCAAGAACAGGTTTGGGTTGTCGTAGAATTGTCTCAAAATCTTGACATACTTTTCATTCAAGGATGGTCTACCCCTTGTTCTTCTTCATCATATCAATTATTATCATGTTATAATTCTTCGAGCCCTCAAGGAATGTTCAATGTTTACAAGAACTAGTGGGGTTCTGCCACAATCGGAATTCAATTCATATTTGTGTCATGCTTTTATGTGTATATATTCATTTAATTTGAGCGTTTTTGGAATTTGTTTTCTATTAAATTTGTGTTATTTTAATAGTTTCTGTCATGTCTCGATCTGGTTTAATCTAGTTTGTAAACCTTTGAGGGGTTTGTTAGAATGCTGGGTGCTTGCGCAAAAGAATTGAATTATTTTATTTTAGCATATCCAAACTCTAAAAGACACACGTAGTTCAGCAACAAAATCTCACTAAGTCCTTAGTAGATTGGTATCTAGGGATTGATTGAATGAGAAATGATATCTGAACTTGCCACATGTATTAGATGATTATTATGATAGGAAAAAAAATTAAAACCCAACAATAAATGTTATTAGGTAGTAAAAAGATAACCATAAAAACTTAAATTATAATATTATCATGGTAGAAAAAGTTTTATCATAGTAGAAAAGAGTCAAAATTCAAACTTTTATGAGAAATTATAAGAGGGATCCAAAATAGGGACTTGAAATTCAAATATTTTAAGTGTACTTATAGATCAAATATTTTGCAAAATAAGTTTAGGATGCATAAAGGACCATAGGAGTCAAAACCTTGGAAAAGCAATTAAAATAAGCCCACAGCGACATTGAACATTATCTGCCACCTCGCCACGACGAAATACATACTGGATAATTCCTCTTCTGTGTTGTGTGCCACAAGCCACAACAACGCTGATAATAATAACAATTTGATGAGAACTTTGACAATGCATAACTTTTGGTACAAAATTTGAGTTAAGTTTGAGCATGATCTATTACGTAAACAAGTTTTAAATGGTCAAATATGCATGTTTATATCAAAAAGACCCTAAAATTAGGCAATATACGATCCCTTGAACACACGTAAACATGGGGAGGCATTACAAAATAATACAAAGCCTCATGCCTCTAAAGCTTTCTCCCCTTATGACCACTATAACCTTCATATGGATATGTTAAAAAATAGGGGTGAGATAATGCCACTAACCAAAAACCAATTCATAAGTCATGCAAGCAAATTATAATTCATAATTTAGAAAATATAACAAGTGGAAACCATGCATGATCAACACAACACCTCCCTTGTATTCTCTTAGATGGCTAACATAATCACGGCATTATTTGTTTATGTGCCTTGACTACTTCAAGCTCTCCGGCCATGAGTTATAGCCCAACTAAAGGTTAAAGAGCTCACGACCAGACTATGAGTTCATTCTCTTCACATACAAATAAGAGAGCAGATGTCCCTTGGAGCTAATCCATTCCCTACCAAAGGAAAGGATCTTATCGGGGCCATGGTAAATGAAGGCATACCAAATGGTATATAGGTTAACACACAAATATCTCCCATTCAAGACCTCTCATCATATATCACATATGCTAATTCCTCATATGATATGGAAGCAAATTTTTGTATCATTGATCACCTTTGCCTATTTAGGTAAGAGGTGAAAGTTGAATGAAATACAATTTTTTACTAAAAGAAAGTAACTATATTTGAATTTTATTGCTATTTCTTACCTTGATCTTGAAAATATTTGAAACTATTTATTTATGTTACAACTTGTGTTCTTAATAAATTTAAATTAAATTATATTTTTAATCTTAATTGGTTATTGTGCCACTAAATTTGAATTACTCTCTCCGACTAATTTAATGATCAATCTGCTTCTCAATCTAACGGGGTGTTAAATTGTTAATGTCACTTGTGTTGGAAATCGTGCCCTAGGGGCCAATCATTGTCTTATGAACATTATTGATTTATGAATTTATTAATTGAGTTATCATATTATTTGCATGTTTACTATGATGACCATCCTTGGATAATTCATGATATTATCCTAAATGTCCCTGGTCGATCATCTATGTGGGAGCACAGATGAAATAAGACCAGTATGACTTTGAAGATGTATAGAGATATAAATCAAAGTTATAAGCACATGTAAGAGTACAGGGTGTTGGACCGACCCGCTATGAGAGAACTGCATGGGTAACGTCATAAGCTTCTCTCATATACAAACCATGTCAATATGCCCTTTGACCTGAGATCATCATGGATTCCTACATGACAAAACGCTCAGCTTTGACCTAGTCAAAAGTCACTTTTGACCGAGTGATCATAAAGACTATGTTCGGGCTTAGTGGTTTTTCATGCGGAGGAATGTGAATGGTCAAGATGGAATTTGTCCCTCACATTCGTGGAGAGATATTACTGGGCCCCTCGATGAGTGAGTCTGAGAAATGTATGGCCATACTGTAATGGAAAGGTAGTTCCATCTCTATAGTCAGACTACTCAGGGATCGAGAAAGTAACGGTCGGGAATATGAGGATGACATTATCCATGCCTCATCCATGACCAAAATATCGCGTGACAGAAGGGACATGATATGGTTGTATAAAAGGTTACATCGTTTATCGATCCTCATATGATTTGGGTAGTTGTTATGTCTTGCTAGAGACCGCTTGCGACTTGTGGGCTAGTATAGCAAATGGCCCACTGCCAACTTCATATGGGCTTACAGGGTCGCACACAAAATAGCCCAACACGAGCTATGATGTCCAGATTCATTGAATCTAAGACATGTCCAGATTCAATGAAAGATCCAGGTGAATGTATATATATTTATTTATATTTATATTCGTATATATATAAATTCGTATATATATATATATATTATATATATGAGATATATGAGATTTAATTTATAAGGATAAATTAAATCCCTATCACGTTTGAATTCGAAATTCAAATTGATAGGATATCTCATATAAGAGATATTTATAAGATTTAATTTATAAGGATAAATTAAATCTCTATCACGTTTGAAATTCGAAATTCAAATTGATAGGATATCTCATATAAGAGATATTTATAAGATTTAATTTATAAGGATAAATTAAATCTCTATCACGTTTGAAATTCGAAATTCAAATTGATAGGATATCTCATATAAGAGATATTTATAAGATTTAATTTATAAGGATAAATTAAATCTCTATCACGTTTGAAATTCGAAATTTAAATTGATAGGATATCTCAAATTTGATTTATGGGAATAAATCAAATATAACTCAGTCTCATCTTTATTTAAAGTTAAATAAATAAGTAATTAAATCTGTGGGACGGATTTAATATTATTTTATTTAATTAGTTTCTTATAAAATTATACAATATATGATATTGTATCAATTCGGAATTAATATAAGATTAACTCCAAAATCCAATTAGGTCAAGTGTAAAAAAAACGCATAGCATCCTCTATATCTGATTGGAGGAGCTACGTTTGAAAATAACACAGAACAGAAAAGGCCGAACGGAATCTGCAAAAGGTTTGCAGACAAGAAACTGCCGAAATAGAGACGGAGACTTGTGAAAGCCTTGGAGGGACAGGAGACGCTAGCACGTCGTTCGTGGTTGGAACGCTGTTCGTGTGGATACCAGTAGAGGAAGCCGACCTGAGGCGTCGACTTCTTGTGATCGGAAAGAGACCACCGTCCGCGGAGAGAATCTGTGAAGGTCGCTGAGGAACACTCCGTCGATTTCTTGCGATCAGAAAGAGATCACCACCCACGTAGAGAAGCTGTGAAATTCGCTGAGCAACACTAAGGGTAATGATTCTTTCCACTTGACTTAAACACATACGGCAGATCCTGGCAAGGAATGGAAAATTTTTAAAGTTTATTTCCGCTGCGTGTCTTCCAATTCCTTACAACTTGTGCCCTAAGGTAAATTTGCAAATAAATTTAACTTTGGGGACTAGCGGTAAGAATTATAGGGAGCATTCTAAAGCAATTTTCAAGCGTAGGGATCTACGTGGAAATAAGTACAAATATAAGGACAAATTTATTAATTTTTCACGTAATAAAATTCCCAAGGGTAGTGTTTTCGGCATGTATATGGGGCGTAATTTTTGCAGTGCCCGAAATTTGCTTTAGCATTTAGCGCGTAGCGCCCTCGCCTTCCGCTTATAAGGAGGGACTTCACAGTTCACAGTTCACGGTTACGCTGCCAAATTCGTTCGCACTTCTGAATAATCGTTACTCAACGACTACTCAGTTTTCAAGATTACCACACTTCAATTCCTCTCTATGGCGGCTCAAGAAGACCAGCCTGCAATCACCGACTCAGTTGCCCAGCAAGACGATGAATTCCAGACCACTATTGGGGAGACGCAAGAACCGGTTCGTGCCTCCCCTGCCGAAGTAGGCAATAATTCGTTTGCTTCTTCAAACGACAAGATTGATGATTCATGTGTATTGGGGTTCGGTCCTTCTTGGTGTGACGGAAAAGTTAAAGATTTTTCAAGAGAAGGTCAGAATATGGTCGAAGGAGTTCTATTAGAAGAAAAGCGCGATGTGGATATTGTCTCGGTGGCCAAGGAAGACGATGAATTCCAGAGCACTATTGAAGAGAATTCTTTTCCTACTTCAAACGACAAGATTGATACATGTTCATTGGGTTTTGGTCCTTCTCGGTGTGACGGAAAAGTTGAAGATTTTTTAAGAGAAGGTCAGAATATGGTCGAAGGAGCCCTGTTAGCACAAAAGCGCGATGTGGGTATTGTCTCAAATGTCGAAGGAACGAGACAGACTTGTGATTCTGAGAAGCTTGAGCTTCAAAAGGGAAATGTGAACGGTGATGGGATGAAAGAGAGTTGTTTCTTGGAACAACGCATGCATCGATCTGGAATCCAAGAATGTAGAGTGCTCTATGAAAAGGCCGCTGCAGAGCGTAGTTCCACTCCTATGGTAAACGACGATTCGGTATCAGAGAATGCCCTGGAAGTCAAAAAGAAATTACTGCTTGAGGAGCTAGAAGCTGTTCTACGGCCGGAAGGTGACCTTGCTGCTGAGAAGTTACCTGGCTGTAAACTCATGCAAGAAGACTTTAAAATTCCACGTTCATTAGGAATTGAAGTTATTGATGATACGGCGTTGATTGAGACCGTTCCTGCTCCCTCAGTAGGAAGGAAAATGGGTGTTTTGGGAAATAGGAAAAGTACTGGAGAGGATGCAACAAAAGAAATGGATGCTAAGAATGATAAAAGATCAAGAAGAAAAGCAAAAGGAGCAAAGAATGTTTTGGGGATGGACGGAAAGACTAAAAGTGTCACTGGAGTGGAAGTAGCTCAAAATCCTTCTGGAGATAGGAAGGAAGGAGCCAAGAGAAAATACTCAAGGAAGGAGATTGAGGCTGTGAGGTTTGTAAATATGGCAGCACAGCGGATGCTTTGGAAAGCAATATACAGCAGGCTTGACATTGCTGTGGCAAATGAGTATGAGAACTTGGTGAGCAGTGAGCATCAGAAGAATATACGTTTGAACTATGATGCTCAGCAAGCCCTTGAAAAGAAGAGAGAAGCCCGGACAATTCTCAGTGAGTATTATTATTTGATTCAAATTTGTAATCTTTTGTGTTTTTTACGGTCTTCATTCATTTAATATGTAGAAGTTTGTGAATCATGTCCAAGTACACTGACGGTGTGCAGCAGGTTTTGTTAGGCAATAACTAAGCAAGTGTCTTATAAATTCCACTAATATAAGGAAAATGCAAAACATCCGTTGGCTAGTAATAAGAATTTAAGATTATTGGGTTAAGGCTTAATGATTGTAATGATCCATCTTGGCTTTATTAGGTCTAATAGCATTTAGTGTCTTAATGAATCCAGTGGTAAGGAGATCTAAAAAATTTAATCATTTTGATTGTGGTAAGATTTTTCTTGGATTTATTTGACCGTTGAGGTATGACTTCATTTTTTTTGCTGGGGGTCCAGTGACGTTTTAGTAGTGTCAGGCAGATTGTGGATCAGGTTGGTTTTGTTTAACTTAATAATAATTCTTCATTTAAAGAACTTTTTAATCATGCTTCCTTATCTCAAAAGATAATGGTGGGAATGTCGTTAATAATATGGCTTTCAGGTGTCAACAATATACTTCAGCATCGGACTTTATTTGTAATATATTTATTTGGTCTACATATAGAGAATGGCTGTTGTATTGTTGTCCAACAATGGGAAGTTCTACCTAATTTACTGTTATTTTGTGGAAATCCTTTCTCAATGCAGTATTGCGGTGAATGCCTATATGTAATATAGCCTTTAGATGATCTTGAAAATGTTCTAGTTCTATCAATGTATTGATATGGAAAATTTTCTTTGCCTATTTATAGATATGGATAGTTAATAATTCATACTTTATCTTATTTATCTCATTCTGCAAACCAACTATCAATACAATGCTTGATTTTGAAATATGTCAAGTGGTGTTAAAATGGCTTTATTGACAGTGATTTGTGTAACCTCTTGCACTATTACAAGGGTAGATAATTAGACATCAGTCTTTTTTTTATTTGCTTATCTTTCTATAATTGATTATATGACAATGACCTGAACTAAGCTAAATATCGTTAGTTCATTAAAAGTTAGATGTTGCAGTACTTGCAATTAAAAGTTTGAAGTATTTTACCTATTTAAAGTGTAGCCATTTCAGATCAGGGCCTGGTGTTAAGCTGTGAACATAGTAAACTAAGTCAACACTACGCAAATCTGGTTATTTTAGTTCTTATTTGAATACATGTCTTATTGCCTAATTACTTGGTTTTAGGTACTCTACTTAGTTTGTTTTGTCAGACTACTTTCAGTGGAAGGAATTGAAACTATGCTGTTTTATTTTGTCTGCATTGTGCTTTTGTAGTCATTGTTTTTTATTTGCAGAACCTTTTATGTTACTCATCTATTTTGCGTTGATAAAACTTGTTCTAAGCAACTCACTCTCATGGTTGTTCATGTATTTGAGTAAATTTGCAGTTCTTTGGCTGTTCAGTGGTTGAATGTGCCATGCTTTAGTTTGTAATGACAAAGAACCCATGATTATGAAAGCTATTGTTTTTGTGTTCATTCTCTCAACATACTTCTCCCCTTGCTTTTTTCTTGTAGTTCACAAGGATCGTTGCATTATGATTTGAATACACACACACATATATCTTGATTAAATTTATGCTAATGTTTTTAATTTTCAATTTCAGAGTGGTTGTAATAATTACCCAATTATTATTTCAGATCATTACTCACCTATTATAGGAATTTCATTTCTTTCTTTCTTTTTCGTTTTGTTTGTACAAAAATAATTTTGGGGTTGGAAGGCGAGTTTTCACTGATTTTCTCCTGTGAAAATAGTAAGACCTTTTTTTGATGAAGATTTAACAAAAATCATTGTTTTTCCCCTTGAAGCACCTGTTTTCTTTTTGCTGCTGGTTCAGATTGTGTCAATTTGATGTTTCCTATTTCTGTTATGGACAGGTGTCAGTGCTGCTAATGGAAGATGGAGATATATGAATGTCTATGTGCATTGAGGAAAGAGCAAAAGGAACCTGGGAATTATATAATCTGCAACATTTTTTGACTAGTTTTCAATTACTTAGGCAATGATCACTTGTATATGAAAAATCATGTGCAAAATACTAGCATTGTTTTGTCATACACTAATGGGGATGATTGGCTGTTTACGTTCATCATTGAAACATTGAAAGTTTTATGGTTGGCTGTGTTCAAAAAGAAGTTCAATTTCTTGCCCACATTGTTCTTGTCTGAAGTGGACATTTGTTACCTGGCTGCTGTTGCTTTTTATCAAGATTGCGTTAGATATATATTCATTCTCAAACGTTTGATGATTTTCTAATTGTTAATGCTAATGCTGAAAGTTTTGAAATTGCTTTCTGGTGCAGTGTGTTCTGAAAATATGGATAATGAATTAGCGCAAATAAACAGTAATGAAAATGTGAATCCTATGGACCCTTCCTGTAGCAATAATCTGGGTGAGGAGAATGGAGGCACAGTTTCTGAAGGAGAGTGCTATGAAGAAGATGAAGACAGTGACAGTGATTATGATAGCATTCAGAAACCTGCCTTTTTTGTTGACGGAGAACCAAATTTTGATTTGGGTACGCCAGAGGATGGATGGGAATATCTTAGGCGTGTCAGGTATTATTCTGATTGTTAACAGCTGATTGCTGGTTCCGTGATGCATTCATGCTCTGGTTATTTTTCTCTCTTTTAATGTCCTATTCTTCAAATTTGATTATAAAAAACATTGGGAACTCTGACTTGGCTTTGAGAATAACAAAAAATTGCATGACTCCAAGAAAAAAAAAAACTCCAATTCCTTCTGGATTTTGATGGGATTCATCAGCACCCTCCCAAGATGAAGCTCGAGTTTTTACAAATAACCAGTTGAAGAAAACGCTAATAAACTCAAACAGAACTCAACAACAGAACCTAGACAAAAATTGCTCTTAGGACAAAGCTCTATGAGCATCATCATGTTGACATTTTGGATAGAGGTGACCAAATAGATGACCTTGAACAAAGAACCAGTATAACTCATCATTAAAAACAACCATGTACATCTATAGAAATCCATGACAAAGGTGACAAATTAGCAAGTACAACCTGTCTATGTGAACGAAAGTAAGATTGAACTCTGTTGCCACATTGTTTAGGAATTGAAACATGAGAATCTTTACCAAACTGATATAACTGACAGTCTATCATAACAAAACTAATTATGTTCCATGAAACCATTTTGATGTTCACTTATCCATTGGGTATGATTGACATATGCTATGAGGGGGAGTGTAGAGTAATTGGAAATAGGCTTATTTCTTAACGGCAATTTCTTACGCTTCCCACGATTGTAAAGTTCCTTTTTCTTGGCTATAAATAGAGGCCCTCAGTCTTGTAGAAGTATCAGATTCCTAATCAAGAAAGTACAATTCTCCATTCCCCACCCCTCTGACCACTCTTTGATCATTCTGTCATTTTTAACATAAACTACAATAGTTCAAGAGATATTACAATTCAAGTTACGGAGATATTGTAGTCAGAATACAGCCTCTATAACTGCCTAGCTATATATTGAACATTTTTTAATGACTATGATATGTAAAATATAAATAAGCAATTTAAGTAGTTTTATTATTTTATTAGAATTAGTATTAGATATTATGCGATATTAGAATTAGATATTATAATATAGATATTATGATATATTAGTATTAGATATTTAATTAGGATTAGGATTTCCCATCACTTATAAATAAGAGTGATTATCAGTCTTATTAAGATATGATTTGATTATAATGTGAACCTTTGAGTATTCAGTATAGTTTCAGTTTCTCTTCTATTCTCCTTCTATTTCCCTTTTCTTTTTACAATTATGTAACAGACTATTACTATCTATGCGTCCATGAACTCATTGTTCTGCAGTTAAGCCACATAATATCAAGGTATGTTAGAAGAAAGTAGGCGTTTTGGATAAAAGAAGTATTGAAGTGTATTTTTGCGTTAGAAGTATTTTCAGAAGAGTTATGGCTATTCTAAAGAACATACCCGTGCAATGTATACCTTTTAAATGATCCACTTTAAGTCAACATTGTGTTAAAAAAGAGGGAAAGATTGCACTTATTTTGAAACATTATGTGCTACATTGCTCCACAATTTAGGGTGCTCATAACTCCTCTAAGAATACTTTCGAGGCAAAAAATGCACTTGTAAAAAAAAAAAAGTTCGGATGTAGAGGTGAAGTGTGGAGGTGAGAGCAAAACAGAAAATTAACTCGGCTAATCAAACTCTGGCTGCTTTGCATGGGTGGCTGGAATGGGAAGAGAGGATGCTTCAATGAAGAGTTTAGCCAAAGGAGAGAGGATATATGGAAAAACTTGTCATGAACTTTTGATGGAGAATTCTACATTCTGAAAGTTTTAGGGGCTATGCTATTGTGTACTTCTTTTTATTTCCTTTAATTAATGCATCTCACTCTGTACTGGCTGCTAGTCTGGTTTCATTTAGCTCTAAACAGTAACTATTTACCATAGTTTCTACTCCAGTGATATTACTTTTGAAGTAGTTTAGCATTATTAAGTTTGCAAGTTAAGAGCATGGAAGAAAAGTAGTTTGTAAACTGATCCCTGTTTCCTCCTTAGATGGGAAGCTGCTCAAATTCCTAAAGTGAAGGTAGCCAAACTTGATAGAAGTAAAATTAACAAGGAACAAAGTGCTTACATGCCCAAGATTCCTGATATTGCCAAATGTCCTGAGAATCTCTTGCCATCAAAGCAGTGGGAGAATGCATTTCTTGCTGAATTTTCAGAGATCAGAGCAGTATGTTATTGTCTTCTTGAAGAACTTCTGTTTTTTCATTTTTTAAATGTGTGTTGACTATGTATCTACAGCTTACCATAGTGAAAAGCATGAAAGATGAAAGGAGGAATAATATACTAGGTCCATTTAGTTCCAATTTACTTTCCAACTTAATAACTGTCTGACTACAAGGTTAATGAAAGAAAAAATTGGCTGACTTGAGTGATTGCTATGGATTAAAAAAGTTCATATTCCCTCTTTCAGACACTTCTTTACTAGACAACATTGGCGAATCTTTCCCTGAAGCATTTTGTAGTCAAATATATATTCTATTGTGTGAGTGATAATGAAATAAATTCTGATGATGTGACTGAAACCATTTTTTCCGCCTTCACACGGGCTTTTGATGTTTAATCTCAGAATGGAAGTTTTACCCATGGGTATCTTTTGTTATAAAACATAAGACAATGCATCATAACTTCTATTGACAAATTGTCTTCTTTTTCTTCCATGAGTAATAATGTTTTGATACTTTTATTTACTGGGAATTTGGTTTTCTTCAAAGAATTCAACATGATGTCATTGCTGGTTGGTTGAACTTAAACGTTTCAGGTGATGAAAATGAAAGAACTAACCCTATTTATTCAATTGTTTGCGAACTCGTGATGCCAGAAACTCTCGCAGCTTGATTTTTCAAGGTTGCAACCCGTGAAATCCCTAGAATTAACTGCGAACAAGTCTGACACAAGTAGAGTTATAATGACCGAGGAACCGCAGCGTCATAGCCATGAGAGCATCAGGGAGATTACTGATCAAACTACATTGACTTCAGAAAATAAGGATACTTCCAGCAGCTGTCCTTTGCTCTCTACAATTTTAGGAATGGACTCTGTAGCCCGAGTGTCAATGTTGTATAAACGGATTCGCTCGCTGGAGCTGATGGACACTATCACAAGAAATGATTGCATGTGGCTGTTTGCTCTCTGTGCAACAGTTGATGCTCCCCTGGATGCTGACTCTGCTGCTGCTTTAAGGAGTCTGCTACGGAAGTGTGCTAGTTTACGAGCCACGAAGACCGAACATGATGACGAAGTCGTGATGTTGAATATTCTAGCTGCAATTTCAGGCAGGTATTTTGGACAGGCTGAAAACTAAATTGGGTTTTGTAACTGTATGACCTTTATCTTTTGGGCTTCTCTCTTCTTTTAGGCTTCGGCTTGTTCTTGTAATTGGTATATCTATCATTGGTTGTATGGTTTAATTTTGCTAGTTGTGGTTTTGTTTATCGATAATTTCAAGGGGTGTTACGACTACCACAAGAAAGCTTGAACTATTTTAATTAATGGTTTAGTTGTCTTTGGCATTGAAAGTTGGATATAGGCATTGAGTTCCAATATCAAATTTCACAGTATTATTCTTAATTTCTCCAGTCCTCAGTTTATTTTTTTAAATCCAAGAACAAATTTCTTAATTATCCGTTAAAGTATAATCATTTTGTCTGTAATTAGAGACTTCAATTATAAATATATTTAGAAGGATCAAACAACTTGTTCATTCAATTGAAGTAAACCACGGGCCTTATCCACTTAAAAATTATTTTAATGCATAATATATATTTTCAATTAATACATTATATATATAAAAGTAATGAAGATATATTTATTTGAAGACTCACCATTATTATAATTTATTTCAATAAACTTTTGTCGTTGGTGTTTAATGTATAATCACATTCTTCTATTATGGGATGCTTCTTTACAAGTTCATTGAAATATGCATAGTACCAATTAATTAAGTGTTTATATATATGACGCAAAAATTGACCACTGCAAATCATTTTCAATAAAAACGCACAATCACCCTCCACTAATTAGGCACTCTTCATACACACACATGCGCGCGCGCACATATGACCTTTGCTTTTACGTGTGTGTGTGTATATTTAACAATGTTGAGAAGACATTCTTCTTACTTCTACAAACAGATACAACCTTCCAAAAACAATTTGAGTACAAAATACTTAAATAGATACACGAAAAATGAGAGTAATTAGTTTCATGCAAAGTGAAGTCTAGTGGCCTCCAATTCCTCCACCGACGCCACTACCAAAACCGCCACCGCCTCCAAACCCACCGCCTCCACCAAATCCCCCACCCCCACCTCTGCCACCAAATCCACCACCAAACCCACCTCCTGATCCTCCTCCAATTCCACCACCTGAGCCACCTCCAAAGCCACCGCCAAAACCTTCACCTCCACCTTTTCCAAAACCACCACCAGCTCCTCGACCGGTACCGCCACCAAGTCCAACTACACCACCTTTTCCAATGCCACCTCCTGCTCCTCCACCTAGCCCACCTCCTTTTCCAAAGCCACCACCATGCCCACCACCTTTTCCAATTTTCCTCCAAGTCCACCACCTTTTCCAATACCTCCTCCCCCTCCAAGGCCTCCTCCCTTACCTATTCCACCACCATTACCTACACCTTTTCCAATGCCACCGCCAAACCCACCACCTTTACCTATACCACCACCATTGCCAGTGCCACCTCCTAATCCTCCACCATTTCCATAGCTACCACCAATTCCTCCTCCTAATTCACCACCTTTACCTATGCCACCAGTAGCACCTCCTCCTAGCCCTCCTCCCTTTCCGTAGCCACCACCACCAGCTCCTCCTAATCCACCTCCTTAACCTACGCCTCCACCAGCAGCTCCTCCTAGTCCTCCACCCTTTCCAAATCCACTACCAGCTCCTCCTCCCAATCCACCACCTT
This sequence comes from Leucaena leucocephala, assembly GCA_037074615.1. Taxonomy (NCBI): domain Eukaryota; kingdom Viridiplantae; phylum Streptophyta; class Magnoliopsida; order Fabales; family Fabaceae; genus Leucaena; species Leucaena leucocephala. Next base: position 6,339,126 of record CM073534.1, read on the forward strand.
TACCTATACCTCCACCAGCACCTTCTCTTACCCCTCCACCAGCACATCCTCGTAATCCACCTCCTTTGCCTATGCCACCACCAGCTCCTCCTCCTCCACCAGCTGCTAGTCCTCCACCCTTACCTATCCTACCTCCCTTGCCAAATCCATCTCCAAATCCATCTCCAACACCACCTCCAAAACCATGGCCCCCTCAAAACCCAACCCCACCTCCACCTCCACCTCCAAACCCACCGCCAGCTCCTTCTGCTCCTCTAGCTCCCCCACTGAATCCACCACCCTTCCCAAAACCTAAAAACTTCTCATTCTCATCCTTCAAAGTTGCCACAACTTTCCTAGCAACCGCATTGTCTACACAAACATGAATATAAATCAATAACAACAAAGCCAACCTTTTGGTCCGTGCTGCTTGTACCGTTTTTAATACAAACTCACTGACAAATTCAGTTGTAGTGGTTAATACAGTCTACAAAAATATGTATAGGTTTTTATAGACAAGGTATCTCATTTACATTTCCTTCCATCCTTCAACCACTACCTGCCCCCTCACCACATTAATTAATTCAACTCACAATTTATAGCACACTGTTTTTCTCCAATCTTTTGGTGTAACATATTTTTAAATCATTTATGACAGCATAAAAGAGAAAAAACTCCGACATCCAAAAGTGCAAACACAAGCTGCCATTTGCATTTCACATTGCTTAGTACTTCCTGCCTCTCATAAATTAATTTGTTTCCTATTTATATCCCTCACGCATACCCTATGAACGTGTACTTTATATATGTTATTCATGGTGGCATTTTATCATGAAATTGTTGGGACAGTACTGTGTATAAAAATAAAGTTATCCTTTCAAGCAAGATTTCTAGCTAGCTAGTTGGTTGAAGTTTACTTTTCGATAAAGGTATTATCAATAAACAAACAGTTATTGCATTATCAGCCCTATATTTGTAACCCTAAGCTTGATAAGAACATAGAAGTAATAAATACCAACACAAAGTTAGTTTAGTAGCGTAAGGCTTCGCTAGAGGCCTCTAGTTCTCGAGTTCGAGTCTTTGAGGAGATACCTGTACAGCTATACTAGAAGGGGTAGCTATAAACCTCGAAACTGCAGTAGTTAGTTGCTCGAATACATGGTAATATGATCCAGAAAAAGCGCTAAATACTGGTTAATAGTATTAAAAAAACATAGAAGTAATAAACAAGATGGCGCCAACATCTCAGCTATAAACGTACGAGCATGAAACTATTCAAGTGTCGACATAGTACGATTTATGAAAGGTTGATGAAAGTTAACTACCTTTGGGCACCATTGCATGTGCTTGGTAGATGAAGAATTGAATGAGGGTTTGAAATTGTTAATAATTCCTTGATTATATGTAGCTGGGAAACGTTTTCTCTAAACAAGTGCAATAAATACTTTTGGATAGAGTTAATTTGTATGGATTTATTAATTGTTTGGTTCTAGGCTATTAATCTAATATATATCCACATTATTCAATATAAATAAGCACAAAATAATACTATTTCCAGTCCTAAAATAGGGAGTCTACTTACAAAAATATAGTTAGTCTAGTGGTACAAGGCTTAGCTAAATCCCTCTTGGTCTCGAGTTTGATTTTTAGAGGAGATACTTAAATTGGAAGAGGTAGTCATGAACTCCAAAACTAGATAATTGGTAATGAGTTCCAATAAATAATATTAAAAAAAGATAGGGAGTCTACTTTATTGTTAAATATAAGACCCCAATGTGAAATATTTATTATATATTATAAAACTATTTAGATATTAATTAAGATAATTAATAAATATTTATGAGTGTGACCCGTAGTCATTTTGGGCCCAGTCCAAGGTGTAACTCAATTTATTAAAATTAATTTTTTTTTGGTAGAAATTAATGAGCGATAATTTTCTGAGTTGAAGAGCGATAACCCAGTTTTCTTTGCTTACTTTTTGAGGGTTCCCTATTAGTGACGGTAGTATATAAGTTGCTATCACTGTACCTAATAACTAGCTGGAAGAATATGTTCTCATTTTCATCTAACTGTGCTCTCTAATTGATATGTCTCTGAGTTAAGTTATAGTTCTTGCTCAAATTAGCTAAGCTAATGGCAGGAGGTAACTATAAGTTTTTCGCTGGATTTCATATAGACTTTATACACACACACACACATATATATATATATATATGTTATAATCTGGAGTGTCTATATTACCTTGTTTGAGATCTCCATTACCTTGCTTATTAATTTATAATTCTTATAAATAATTATTTGAGATAGAATGAGATGCAGGACCTCTAGATCATAATTTTTTTATTTTTTAGGTGTAACCCATTTAGTTTGTGTATATATAATTGCGAGTGAGAGAATCCTTTGAGAGTTCATTGTTGAACTCGCTGGGAAAGAAGCCGTATCGTCGCCCTTTTGGATCCAAAATTTCATTTGCATTATGGCTTCAATTTTGACGGATTCAACGTAGTAAAACTGCTCTTTGTTGGTTTCTGGCCACTCTGTTGTTGGAACCACAAAACATTGAGTGCAGAATCGCCAAAAAATGCTCCCAAAACAACACCGGTGTCAACCCCTATCTAGACCGTCACAACCATTGCGCGGGTCCTCCAGCTCGTAGGTCGTTGAGTCGGGTTAGGTTAACCCGACTCACCAAAGAAGAAAGGTCAAAACGCACCATTTCATTAATGCACTGGGCCTATCAAAATATACTTTTTTTTTAAAATAGTTTGGGCTGTAAGAGTTTTTGGGCTTCCAACAATTGTTTTTTGTTCTACTTGCGTGCTGGACATTCGTTCTTCAGCCGAAAATCAGTTTTTTTTTCTTTTTCTTTTTGGCTTGCTGGGTCGCACACGTTAATGGCTATCTACTATTTTTTGTTCTTTTTTCTTTCTCTGTTTAGCTTATGGAAAATGTTTTCGGCGTGGACCTTTTTAGTTGTACTTTCTGGACTTTCATATTTGGGTGCTATTTGAACTTTTAATATAGGCCATTTGTTTTTTTTTTAAATTATTTTAGGCCATTTAATTTAATTTTTCAAAATATATTTGTTCAAAATAAATTAATTATTTTTAATTTTAATGTCTTTTTAAATACTATTACATGCACTACAAAGGTTTTAATAAAGAAAAATTAATTTCGTCATTATTTTGACATTTGAAAAAGGTGTTTATCAATTTTAATTTTGATATGTTATTTAATTGCCTATTTTATATGTTTACTCTTTGAAAATTAAATTAACTATTTAATTTTGTAAAGACCTTTTGAGTTTAAATTAATTTATTAAACATTTTTTAGGTGCATGAAATAGTGGAAGAATTTAAATTAAATTATTTAGTTATATTTGTTGATTAAATTAATTTATTAAATGCTCCATTAAGTTGTGTATATTTTGATTTCAAATGCACATTAATCATATTTGTGATTATCATGCAATTCTCTAAGGAGTAGCCACAACATCCTTATTTATTTAATTTTGTTGCATGCATTAATCAACTACATATGAATTTGAAATATCAATTGTAATTAAATATATAGCTATGATTAATCCTTACCCACATGTAGATATCTCATAATTGTACATTTAATTAGGGTGGGATGGAATGACCTTGTTATTTTTTAAGTAATCCACATGTATTGGAAAGTACAAATACATTCTAGTTTCATCATTTGAGACAAATATATGTTATGCTAATGCTTTTGCTCACAGATAGATATTGGTGATATATATTTATTACTGCTTGCATGCTATATTTTACTAAGCATGCATGCATGAAATAGTAAATTGTGATTGCTTTAAATTCTAACTCATGAGCTTGTTTGTACATTTGGCTATTTTTATTTTGCAGCTCCAATTGTTATCCCTAGGATCATGGCTGATGTAAGCAATAGAACAATCTTAGATGACATCACTAACTATGTTGATTGGAGAGATGATATCTTATTGTAGCTCAATTTCTTAGACTTGGATTATGCCTTTATGAGGTTTTGAGACTAGATTATGCCTCAGATGATAGAGAGGCAAAGAAAAGGTATAATATGTGGGAGCAGAGCAACCACTTATCTTTTCTGATTATACAACAAAGGATCACCAGAAGCATTAGGGGAGCAGTCTCTAAGTATGAGATAGCCAAAGGATACCTGGAAGCTTTAGATAAGCAATTCAAACCGACAGACAAGCAAATGGGTGGTACTATCATGTTTGAATTATGCACTATGAGGCTTACATGTATGGGCGGTGTGAGGCAACATATAATGAAGTTAAGAGATCTAGTCTCTCAACTGAAATAATTTGAAATGGAACCTACAGAGCAATTCCTAGTGCAATTGGCCTTGAACTCACTTCCTACTCAATATGATGCTTTCAAGGTCTTGTATAACACACATAAGGAGAAATAGTTAGTGGATGAACTGTTGTCCATATGTGTTAAAGAAGAGACTAGATTTCTTATGAGTGGGAAAGGTGCACGAAAGGAGGCTCATCTAGCAAAAAGTTCAATGGCTGGCAGCAAAAGGGAAAACAAGGGAAAGAAAGATAAAAGGAAAAAGTGAAAAATTCCTGCTTTTTCAGTTGCCAACAAAAGGAATGTCATATGCTTCTTCTGTAAGAAAAAGGGGCACATGTCGGATGAGTGTTTCAAGAGGAAGCCATAACTTGAAAAGAGAGGTATATTTTATCGTGTGTTATTTTTTAATCTAATTTTTTTAGCGTTAATGATGACACTTGATGGATTGACACTAGTTTAATGATTCACATTTTGACTACCATGCAGGGTTTTCTAATAAGGACTTTACATCCCAATGAGAAAAATGTCCTTTCAGGTAGTGGGAGAGGAGATCCTAAGAATTTTGGACCTTTGTGAAGTTTTTATATTCCCTCTTAGAAGAGGAATTTGATTTTTTGGTCAAAACTAATTCTATTTGATTACCATTTAGTTTTTTCTAAGAAACTTATGACTTTGTCAAATGATTTTGTTTTAATTGTGAATTTAGTTATGATTAATGGTTTATTTAAAATTATTTTTGATTCATCTCAATCTCTTTCTATTTTGTGTGGTACTAAAAGAAGTGTCATCGATGAGAATTCTTATAGCTTGTGGAATAGGAGATTGGGACATATCTCTGTTGATAAAATTAAAAAGTTAAATAAAGAATTCTTCCATCTTTAGACAATTTGGAATTTGATTCTTATGTGGACTGCATAAGGGAAAATCAGGCCACTAAGTCACATAAAGGGGCTAAGAAAATTTCTAAATTGTTAGAAATTATACACATGGATATTTGTTGCCCTGATTTGACTACGCATGGTCAAAAGTACTTTATCAACTTTATTGATGATTACTCACAATACAAATATGTCTATATACTTTATAATAAAAGTGAGGCACTAGATGCCTTTAAGGAATACAAAAGTAGAAGTAGAAAAATATATTGGAAAACCAATCAAGATTGTGAGATTAGATTGAGGTAGTGAGTATTATGGCAGATACACTAGTGAAGGACTAGCACTAGGTTTATTTGCTGATTTTATTCGAGAGTAAGGTATAGTAGCCCAATATACCATGCCTAACTCACCTGACATAAATTATGCAGCTGAAAGAAGAAATATGACCTTGTTATATATGGTTAGAAGCATGATGAGTAGCTCCAAACTTTCAACTTCCCTATGGAAGGAAGCGCTTAAGACAACCACATACATATCAAATAGGGTTCCAATAAAGGTAATGTCCAAGACACCCTTTGAAATATGGAAAGGTTGTAAACCCAGTTTAAATCATTTCTAGGTATGGGTTTGTCCTGCAGAAGTAAGAGTGTAAAATCCACAGGAGAAGAAACTAGACCCCAAGACCATTATAGCTTACTTTGTAGACTATGCAGAAAGGGCAAAGGATTATAAGTTTTATTGTCCTATACCTTTTAAAAGATTTGTAGAGTCTAGGAATGCCAAATTTCTTAGAAATTATGTGATTAGTGTGAGTGATCGTCCACTAGATGACCACATGGAGCAAACCACTGATACCATTCATGAGGGAATATCAATAGTTAATGATAATCACGCTACTGGAGTTGACATTGAATATGATGTAGACCTTGTGACTCAAGTTGACAATGCTAAATAAGATGGATACATACAAGATAATCAAACTATCACATAAGTAGAACCACCACAAAATGTGACAGAGGATATCTCTATTCAACAACCTGGATCAATCCAAGAGGTTGAATTAAGGAGGTCAACTAGAGAAAGAAGACCTGTATTATTTGATGACTATGTAGCGTATTATGCTAAAGTTGACTGTGATATAAATATTGTGAATGATCCATTAACACTCATTTAGGCCATAAAGAGTGCAAACTCTAAATTGTGGCATGATGTGATGATTGATGAAATGAATTCTATGGCAAATAACCATATTTGTAACTTGTAGAGTTGCCTATTGGGTTTAAAGCCATTGGCTATAACCAAAAGGAACTCACAAGAAAACATTGATAGACACCAGGTTAGGTTGGTTGCTAAAGGCTTCACAAAAGTGGAGGGAATCAATTATAGTGAAACATTTTCACCTTTATCCAAGAAAGATTTGTTTCACATCATCATGGCATTAGTTACCCATTTTGATCTAGAGTTGTACCAAATGAATGTGAAGACTACACTCCTCAATAGTGAACTAGAGGAAGAAGTCTATATAAAACAACTTAAGGGATTCGTTGCAAAAGGTGAAAAGCAACTGATATGCAAGCTAAAGAAATCAATATATGGTATGAAACATGATTCATGATAGTGGTACCTAAAGTTCTATGAAGTGATCACATCATTTGGTTTGGTTGAGAACATCATGGATGACTATAATACCAGAAGGCTAGTAGGAGTATGATCATATTCTTGATTTTATATGTGGATGACATTTTCCTTGCTAGAATGATATGGGACTATTGCATGAGGTGAAACAATTTATGTTCAAGAGTTTTGATATGAAAGACATGGGTAAGGCATCTTATGTCATTGGCATAAAGATCCATAGAGAAAGAACCCAATATCTTGTATGCTTGTCTTAAGAAGCTTACATTAGCAAAATCCTTGAACTATTCAAAATGTAACATTGTTCATCTAATGTAGCTCCTGTTGAAAAGGGAGATAAATTTAGTCTATGTCAATGTCCTGAAACTGAGCTTAAAAGGAAATAAATGGAAAAGGTCCCATATGCCTAAGTGGTGTCGCTTTTCTTGTAGGTATGTTAGGGGGATACCAAAGTAATCATGAGGAAGCATATTGGACAGCTACAAAGAAGGTGTTTAGGTACCTACAAGGTACAAAACACCACATGCTCATGTATAGAAGAATAGACAATCTGAAAGTAATTGGATACTCAGATTCAGACCTTGAAGGATATATAGATACAAATATATCTACAACTGGTTTCAACTTTCTATTGATAGAAGGAGCTATATCATGGAGAATCGTAAAACAAACTCAAATAGCTCTTTCTACTGGTGATGTTGAGTATATTGCATGTTTTGAAGTAAGTTTACAAGAGATTTGGATAAGGAATTTCATTGCTAGGCTTAAGATTATGGATTCAATCTCTAAGCCAATTAGAATGTATTGTGATGACGGAACAACGGTAGCCATAGCAAACAACAAAAGGAATAAAAGTTAAAGTAAGTTTGTCAAACTTAAATTCTTATGCTTGAGAGAAAGAGTTCAAGATGACCAAGTTTTAGTTGAACGCATCAGTACATTAGATATGCTGGCTGATCCTTTGACTAAAGAATTGAAGCCAAACATCTTCATCACACATGTATCGCATATAGGACTTCGTCCTTCATTTAATTAGTGGATATGAGTAATGAAATCAAATTTTCAGTTTATCATTTCTAATTTGTGACTAAATACATTTGTAATATTGAAATTGATAAATATTGAGACATGAACAAAATGAACATTGAGTTCAAACATATAGCGATACCTATTAAGTGATGATGTTGCCTGTAATACATAGAAGGTAATACTCGATAGAAGAGGACTTATCACCATGATTCTTGTAATATGATACCAGTTAACCTTGACAGGGCAATGGCATTGAATTTATGGCCCAAGTGGGAGAATGTAAGATATTTATTATATATTATAAAACTATTTAGATATTAATTAGGATAATTAATAAATATTTCTAAGTGTGACCTGTAGTCATTTTGGGTCAAGTTCAAGGTGGGTAATTAACTCAGTTTATTAAAGTTAAGTTTTTAATAGTGGAAATTAACGAGCTATAGTTTTCTAAGTTGAATAACGAAAACCTAATTTTCTCTGCTCATTCTCAAAGGGTTCACCACTGGTAACATCAATACACAAGTTGTTATCACTGTATCTAATCACTAGCTGGAAGAACATGTTCTCATTTTCATCTAACTGTGTTCTCTGATTAACAGGTCTTTGAGTTAAGTTTCGGTTCTTGCTCATCAGCTAAGCTAATGGCAAGAGGTCACTATAAGTTTTTCGCTGCATCTCATATAGATTTTATATGTATATATGTTATAATCTGAAGTATCTATATTATGTATGAGATATTTTTATTCCAACACTTAATCCATTTTATCTCCTAAAATTAGGATTCACCAACCCCAAAATATCCTTATATGATTTTATATATTAAAGGGATTTCTATCAAGGGTAGTTCAAATACATATGATTAAAGAAGGTATTTAAGGGAACTAAAATACAATTATTATAAATAACTAATTGAATCAATATATTTAATCTATTTAAATTAATTAAATAGATATTATATTAAGGACATGAGGAAGATGTACTATATATATATATATATATATATTATTTATTGAGTTTCATTAAATGGACAAGGAATACAGAAGCTCAGTCCAACAAGCGCCCAGTTTATGATAGTAAGGCCCAATCACTTGAAGACATGAGTTATATAAAGTTCGTTTAGCGTGTTCGTTAATTGTTGTGAGCTGAGCTCACTTGATGTATGACTATTTTTAAATTAGTTAGCATAGCTTGATTCTCTTGATTAATATGCACCCTCATCTTGGGAACTGGTTTGGATGCTCATGCTCATTCTATCAGAACTGTCTGAACTATCTAGATCTCATCTAGAGGGTATAAATTTAATTTTTTATCTTTATTTTTTTAAAAAATATTTTAATGGGTAAAAAGTCTAAAATAAAAATAATCTCTTAACTATTATTTTTTTTAAAAAAATGATTTTTCTTTAAAAAAGGTCAGTTGAAAAGAAAATTAAATATGGATTATAGAGATTAGATGAGCTTTGTGTGCTCATCAAGATGAGCTTTGGGTGCTTGTCATGCGGGTTCCCTCACGTTGTAACCATGATAAAGTACACCCTAAGTACTTTCTATAAGATAAAACTAACTTAATTATGTATATTAAAAGTGTGTTAAGATTAGTTAAAGACCATAAATATATAAAAGATGCAACTTTTTTTTCAAAAACACATTTATTTATGTATAAGGTAAGTGAAAAAGAGAATGAGTAGAATCAATAACCTATTGGTTGAGGTGATAGCAGTGTCACTCCCATAAGGAGGAGAACATAAATTCTAATTATGAGAAACTCATTCTTGAAAAATGTGAAAGCCCTTTAATACACACCAAATCTCAAAGGAATTAGTCTTAAGCTTTAAGTGGCTTAGGGTATCCCCTTGTTAATTCATAGAAAATAACATAGATAATTAATGGAAACACAGATAAGAGAAAATGAGTTGAAAAAGGAGATAAGATAGATATGTAATTAATTGGGGGTTAAAAATAGAAAAAGTGAATTAAATTTTCATATAACAACCTTGACTCTTCAGCAATAGTGAACATATCTGTAAACTAGATTCCAGCAACTCCACAACCCCATATTTACAAGTTCTGAACAAAATATACAAACGAAAGTAATTGCAACATTTTTCATATGTTTATCGTTCAATTTCCTTGCCTTTGTCTTTGCTTGCTTTTGCTTGGACCTAGCATGATTAGTAAATTTTTTGGAGAGTGAGATTATAATTATCTCAGTAGCAAATCATAATTTTACTAAAGATGTTCATGGCCAAATTCAAGTAGTACTTTATCTACTCATGCACAATGATCTTGGTGTCATTGACTAACATACAAGAATGCACGACTTTTTTCCTTTTTATATAAAAAGTTCAAGGGAGTTGGGTCTTAGCAATTCATTAGAGTGTGGACATTATGTCTCAGTTTAAAGAGTATTTATATATATATATATATATATATATATATATTTACATGAATGGATGGCTTACTAAACTTTATTTTTGATTATGCTGAGCCTTAAAATATATTTCCAGCAACTACGCATGCCTTGAAATTTGCTCATTCACAAAGAATTAAACTTAAACAAAGCAACATATTTTTTTTTTATTTAGTGAAAGGTATCTCTACCTTTTCAAGGCTTAAAGCGCAATGTGTTTTCACCTCTTTAAACAAGTACGCTTCCCAAGATTCAAACTTGTGTTCTCCTTCTTATGGGGCTTATGGGGCTAAGGTCACTTACCATAACCAATAGCTTGTTGGTACAAAGCAACATACTCTCAAGCAATACCGATACTTCAAAAGTAAGTTATGATTAAGTTTGCTACCTTGTTCTCCTAGGTTTGAGATAATCTTTTCTTTCTTCTTGGCCTATGTTTCTTGTTCTGTCAGTTCTTCTTTTATTCTTCTTTCCTTTGCTTTCCTTCACTCTTTCTATGTCTCGGTTAGGCAGAACAAAATTAAAGAACAAGAGGTGACGAACTAAGCACACACACACACACACATATTGAAGAAAGAGGTGGAAGCCACAATTGCCACTTAATATAAGAATTTTGATCCACAGATTTGCCCCTTTCTGCCGCCAAATTCATTTCCTCTCATTGAAAACTATATTTATGCCACCTAATCTAGCTTTGTGCCACCTAATAGAATATCTCCTAATTCATTTCACTTGCGATCGGTGGATATGACTTAATTGGGGGGGATTGTGATAACCAAATATGCATCTCTGTTTTTTTAATTACTCTCTCTGGTAATTTATAGAGATTAAGAAAATTGATTAAATTAGTTATTTATAAAAATATGTATTAGTTTATCTAAAGCACCATTTTTAATTATTTTTATTGTTCTGGAAAAAATCATTTATATTGGGAATAACCTTTAATAAAAACTCCCTTAATATATGCATTCAATAAAAATTATTTAGAAAAAAATATAAATTTTTAAGACAAAATAAATTGAAATTATATATTTATAAATAAGTGAATTCACTAATTAATTAGCTTCAACCTTTAAGACGGAGGGGACTCTTAATTAGGATACGGAATTATAAGTAAAGGAAAGATGAGGAGGTGGCCTTAAAATCATGGAGAGAAAGGAAAGGAATGAGTGGGTGGAATTAAATCATACGTAGACATAATTTTTCAAAGTCACCTTGTATCATATAATGACTCTTAATACCATCCCTTGTCTTTTCATTTATTTTTCATGTCACATAATGTATTTCTAAACCTTTGCTAATCTAATTGTTTGCCACATGGTTCATTTTAGCTAGTAAAGTTGCATGGCTGAAAGGATCACAAGTTAGTGGGAGAGAAATTGTGTTAGCTTCTTTGATTATTCTCATTCACTTTAAAATGATTTTTTCCTAGGTTATTATTCATACGGCATTCTTGCACCTCCTAAAATTGTGTTTATAAACATCAATTACACATGTTAAGTTGTTGGGATGTTACATTCCGCATAGGAATAATCATTCCTAGTGAACCAAACAATAAACATGCTCAAGGAATCCCATATCCATTGCAAAAATAGTAAAATTTAATTTCTAGCTGTAACCAAACATTGGCATAATTAAGCATATTACTTTTTTTCTTCTCTTTTTGTTTGCATCCAAAGCTACTCTTCATGCAAATATATGTCTTCATAATTAATTATATCAGTCACCAATCATGGATCATCAACTATCAATTAATCATCAACTATACTCTTAAAATTTTGTAATACCCAATTCAGTTAAAAATAAGTCCAGGTCGACCCGACTTAGTACTTCCAATTCTTTTGTCTACAAATGTACTCTTATTTTACCAAAAAAAAAACACAATGTACTCTTAGTGTACACACAAATATTTAAATTGATTGAATTAAAATATAAATAATTAATAGTTAATCATCATAACACGAATCAAGATTAAATGGAAGGTCAAAACAAATCAAGATTAAATGTAAGGGATGCTAATTTATTAATATATATATATATATATATATATATGTAAGAAAACCCACTACCATTGTCAAATTCAATTATTTTAAAAAATATTAAAATTATGCACAAGAATAACTTATTAATATCTTAAGATTACAATGTAGAAAGGAAAAAAATTAACCGAAAAACTAAAAAAAATGAATAATTCTTATTCCATCAAGATGGGAAAATAACCAAAAACACGCAAAAAAATACCCATTAAAGAAAAAAGGGGGAAAACAATTAGAGAGCAAGATCAAGACAATCTCATAATCTGTTACTACGAAATCTTACTCCAATGTTCACAAAATAAAATAAAATTGAAACTTCTAAATATAACCAGCAAGAACTACACGATCAAACTGGTAATTAGCAAAACCAAGATAGCTTCTTCCATAAAACGGTGGCATGTAAGGCATCATCGTCTTCAACTCATCAGCCCTCTCTTCCATTCTACTCCTTAACTCTTTCATGGCTTCCACATATTCCTCCAACTGATCCAAATCCATATCTTCAACCGGTTCCACCACCAGTTACCCGAATTCTTAGTCTTCTCCTCGAGTTCTTTTTTCACCATCTCCAAATCCTTCAAAGCTTCCTTGTATTGTCTGTTAAGTTGATCGTAAGAAACCGAGTTGTTTATCTCACTAGAGGCTGCCGACACCATGATTGGTTCTTGATGATCTTCTTGATCATGATCAGTTCCTTGATCACGGCAGTAGCGGTGGAGGACGCTTCGTCATTGGGGTGGCTGAAGCAAAAGGCTTTGTCGCCCTGTGAGAACACAATAACTGCAACCTGAGCATTATATAAAATGAAAAGCTTGCTGGCTTTCTTGAACAGTCTATTGCGTAGTTTAGAGAAGGTGACATGTTTGCTGCTTTCGTTGTCTATTTTCTTTATCTCGATCTTCCTGCGACGACCAGTAGTTGTTGTTTGTTTTACGAGATCCATGGTTAATAATAAGAGAGAAAAAATGTAGTTTTGTTGAAGGAGAATGAGAGTGCTGGAGAAGAAAGGAGGGATAATTATCACGTATTTATAATGGAAAGTTTCAACGTTTGAGTCAAAACATAACCCTGCCCGACAAGTTACATAAATTAGAATATTATATAATTTTATAATGACTACAAATTGATATTTCAATATATAGTTTGACTTAATTATTGAAGATTAAATTTTATAAAGAAAATTTTGATAATAATGATGCTGGATTGGAATTCCTTTCCTTCTCCTTTGAAGAGGCTTTTATTTTGATTTATATTAAATAAGCTTTTGAATATTTCACATTTCTTGTGAAATAAGCAATTGGGCGTGCATTATTACATTCGGATACAATTTTATGACTTTTGTTTGAAGACATTTTTGCCTTCCTAATTTAAATACTCTATACACGACGCGCAAATTTCATGACACTACCAATTAATCAATTGAATATTCTAATTTAATTTTGGAGTTTGGTGAGAGGATCCCAATAACAATTCGTGATTCTCACTCCAATGAAAGCTGTGACTTAATTACCAATTTTTCTTTATCTATTTTTTTTGTTAGTCCAGTAATCTATATTTTTTTAGTAACACTCGGTATTCTAAACTAATGTTTGATATATCTATTACATTAAAGTATTTTTCAACATTACCTAGTATCATAAATTAATTTTTAGTGCATCCAATACCTTAATATGTTTTTCTATTAACACTCAATATTTTAAGTTTATAGTACTCGTTGTTATTTAGAAAAATACTTTAAAGGTAAAGTTGCACCCAAAAAATGCTTTAGTATATTGAGTACTATTAGATAAATACTTCAGGGTATTGGATATAATTTAATCTTGTTTTTTGTCTGAATACTTTCTTTGACAGTTTGATTGAGTCTTTTCATTACTCCTCTTGTCCTATTCAGAGAGAATTTTTTTCATATGAATATACCTTTTTACACTTTATTTATTATTGTTGAATTTGTTTCTATGTGGTATAATACATATTAAATAGGGGTAAACATTATTAAATTTTATGGCATCTTTAATGAGGTTTAAGAATATTATTGATATGTATTAAAGGATTCAGGCATACCTAAGATGTAGAATAGTTTATCCAGCACCCACACGAAAACCCGGTCACCGTGATGGGCTAGGGTATACAAACATAGCAAATACACATAAAATAGAAGAGAAATGGAGATGAAAATATGCAGAGGAAAATATTGTTTTGTGTTGCTCTAAAAAATCAAGGAGTCATGCACCCAAAATACTCCCGCATGTCATCCCACATTTTACTCCCTCAACCCACGTCCCATATAATTGTTGCCACAAAAAATTCAAACAAAATGGGAGAATTACAGATAATATCCCAGACTTTTGGTTATTGTTACCTGAGTCCTAGCTTATATGGACGTGGACCTAATCTACCAAGGTATATCAGAGCCCAAATCACAACATGTATGAAATATTATGAAAATAACTTATAAATAAGACCAAAGAAGTATTTGGAATAACAAGAAATGAATACAACCAAATTGGTTGATAATGATTAAATTGTTTGGGCAAAATTATGCTTCGTGGAGTTTTTGTTTATTGTTATCCATATGTTAAATTGTTTTCTTTCATGTTGTCCTTTATATTTGTGTATGTTTTTTTAATATTTCTTTTACTTTTTGTTGTTTAATGTATAACTGATCTTGTTATCAAAAGATAAAAGGCCAGCCAGTTATGAAAATTCTCATGCATCAATATATATGATACTCCCTCTAGTCTTTAATATAAGAATTATTTGACTTTTTTAGATACATTAAGGAAGCCAAATAAATCATAAGTTAATTATGACTAAATCTAACCCCTCAAGATAAATTAATATTATATACTCCACAATATATGCAAATTATTCAAATAGCTCTTATATTAGTTATAATTAAGTCGTGACTTCCTTAATCTATCCAAAAATATCAACACTACTAGAAAAAAGACTTTTAACAAGGTTAAAAGTGACATTTCACAGTGGTTTTACGAGCAACACGAATTTTTTCGCTATTATAAGTTTAACATTTAATGACAGTTTTAAAACTGTAGTTAAATAGTAGACTTACAACGGCAATTTAATATTAAAACCGTTGTTATAGTGTAATACATTAATGGTTGTGATATTATCAATCGCCGTTAATGTATAATTTTCCCATGGCTATTAGAAGTCGTCCGATCTTCCAATACAAAATCTCAAATTTTTCTAAAATAGGAGAAATAGTTATATCAAAACCTTAAGAAAGTATTTCACAATCAAATTTAGCCATGATCTTTACACTTGAGATCATTAGATCATTTAAACAAGTGACCCGCTTTGATATCAAATGTTGAAACTGGCTATATCACTCAAGAGGACGGTGAATTGAGTGATTTTAAAACTTATGAAAACTCTAAAGATATTTATAATCAAGTTTAAAGAATAGAGTTTAGAATGACATCACCGAAGGAAGTTGTCAAAGAAGTACTACACAGGAAGATTTATACTAGTTCAATCTAGCCACTTAACCTATGTCTAGCCCCTAAAGAGCTCCTTTAAGTGTTCTACTATCCCCAAGATTCAGTGGGCTCTTGGCGCCTTAGTACAATTAACATGTGAATCTCTCACACTCCCCCTTACAACAACCTGTAAGGTATTTCTAGTGAGAATCTCTCTCACTCCCCTTACACCCGTAAGTTTATGATCACTCCAGAATCCCACTTGAGCAATTCAAAGTAAATTGTTGATACAAATAAACTCTTTCAGTAGAGTGGATAAGATAATCACTTAAGCTCACTATCTAAGTTTCTCTCTTCTACGGTTATGTTCGCTCTAAATCATAAGAAGAAAAAACAAGATTATAACAGGGGCATAATGAATATGATCAAAATGCAAGTTTTTCTTGTTAAGTTTTATAACTTCTTCCTTTTCCTTACTTTGGCTTCTTCTTTCTTTTATACTTTATCTTCATAATTTCGTTGAAGCATTAAAGTAGCTGTTGAGATAGCCATTGTCAAAATATAGCTGTTATTGCTGACGTATGCACTTGGATAGATCTTGTTCTTTAAGTTTTTTTTTTCATTTTGGTAGCTATTAGACTCAAATTTGTAACCGTTGGAGTGAAGGCATCGTTGGTGGGTAGGTGAATATTTAATGCTTTTCTGGAAGTAGCAAGTTTATGTTGATGTGGCCTTCATCATTTCAATCTTCTACCATTTTTTGAACACACTCAATCTCAAAAGATTTATTAGTAGTTAAAGCATTGATTAAGTGTATGAACCATTAATAATCAACTCATTATAAAAGATCAAGTGCCTAATCAACTTCAGATCGCTTTTAGAAAAATATTTATATTAATTGAGTAACTAATCGATTAATTATCATTACTTCGATCAATGTTTCAATTAATAAGAGAAACATAAAACATAAAATCACATTGATCAGAATTTTCAACCATATATAATATAATTTGATAAGATAAGTTTCTCAAAAGATATATAATGAAAAATGATGAGAAAATATGCATACTTTATATTTGAAACAATCATATATAGGTCAAAGAGAGATTCAGTTATTTTCAATGCAAATAGAGAAAGATCTTTGAAATATACGAAGTTAATCAAATAACTAATCGATTAATGTAAGTTAATCGAATACCTAGAACATTAATGTCTTTGGAAGAAGTGATATAGAAATATTTTTAACCCACATTAATCGAACAATTAATCCATTAATATGATTTAATCGATTAGCTAATTGATTAATAGATTCAGATTGTAATTTCACAAAATGATTTTGCACTGATTATTCAAACTATTAATGGATTAATATAAATTAATTGATTAACTAAACGATTAATGGAGTTTCCTTTGAATAAAGGAAGAACTGTTTTGAACAAATTAATCAAGCAGACAATCGATTAATTAGAATTAATCGATTAACTAATGGATTAATTGACTTATCTTTTTATTGCAAAGAGTAATTCTATGATAGTAATCAAACACTTAATTGATCAATGGACATTCATTAATCAATTAATTGATTTTCTTTATTAGCACATAATACTGTCCTGACATTAATCGAACGACCAATCAATTAATTGATACTCATTAATTGATTGAATAATCGATTAACTCCTTTCATTTTCTTTCTAACATCATTTAAACACAAACACTTTTGATTATTTTGAGTTACTTTTGACATGATTATTTTGAGTTCCTTTTGACATAATCAAAACATTATTGAATATGGATTCTAACATTCTCCCCTTTTTTGATGGTGATAAAACCAAGTGAGTTAGAAAACATTAAACATCAACAAAATAAGTCAAACACAACTTGAATATCAAAATAAGACAATGAGTCAACTTGAACATCATTTTCAAAGTTATACAAAGTTCCAAATAATCAAAAACAAATAACTCAGTCAATTGACTCTAGAGAAGATTCATCCTTCTTCTCTTCACTTATTCTCTCCCCTTTTTGACATCATCTAAATGGTTGGTGCCAGAGATCAAGGAATGACCATGGGAAGTTGGGGTAATGGAAGGTTAGGATCAGTGGGAATAGAAGGAAGGGGTATAGTGAATGAATAGGTTGGAGTCATAGAAGCTTGGGGCTCTAAAGCTAAGGTAGAAGTGGGTAAGGGGACATGAACTTCAGGAACATGATGATCATGCTGATTCTTTGATGGTGGTGCTGATCCCTGAGTTCTTCCTCTGAGAAGGAAGGTCCAATATTGTTTAGATACACGAGGAGAATGTTCTTCATATCAGACACTTCCTAATAATATATTCTTATCTCTCTGATATGGCTTCTTGTCTTTCTCTGGCTTCTTCCTTGAAAGCTTGAAAATTCTTGATATGAGTCTCGAGTAGTGTCTAGATCCCATAGTTGCACCTCTCATGAATAATGTTAGCTTCTTTCCTAGTGGTATTGAGTTTGCTCTCTAGCTCCACAAACTCAGCTTGAAGGTACCTCTAAATAGATGCGCCTAGAAATGATGGTGTAGTAGATACTTGAGGTATAGTAGAGGAGTGACCTTCATCCTGAGAAAGAGAAGCACTAGCAGTAGGTTGCTTGTCTTGGTGGTCTCTGGGGGTCATGCCCTTCTTGGTATCATAGGGAAGCTTTATCTTCATCTTGTTCAGGTGTGTCATCCTAAACCACTAATTTGTTCCTTCTTTCTTCCCTCTAAGTGATGGATGTTGTAGTCCTTGAGAAAGGAGACAAGTTGTGGTAATGACATAGGAGTGGTCATTATCTTACTAAGACAAAACTCTCTCATCTAGCTATATATGAAAGCTCCTAAGTTAAGCTTCTCCCCACTCACTATCTTGGCCAGAGAGATGTAATCCTACTGGTTAAGGTAAGTGAAGCTGGTAGACTTGATGATCATACCCCGAGAGTAGATGTAATAAATAATGCGATAAACTCACACATTTGAGTCAGGGTGAATGATAGAGAGCCAGGAAAGGGCTTGTTGGTCTGCAGGAGGATATAATAAGCCTTGGCATGATTCATAAGCTTCATTAGAACTGAATTTTGATTGATTACACTGATATCAACCTTGATCTCCTGACCTTTTAGCCTAGTAGTCAGATAACTGTCCACTATGGTGTCATCTTCATCTAAAGTGTCAAACTTCTCCATGTTGAAATAAAATCTCCTAACTACATCTAAGCTATATGTCTTATTGATCCTAAGCCATGTCTCAAAGTCATGTAATGGCTCTATCAAGTCCAACTTGACCTTCTGGTCAGCCTTAAGTACTAGAATATCTACATAGATCACATGACAACACTTTCTCTCCCTAAACTTTGAGTGATATCTAGATATATCAACGTCTAAGTCCAAGTTACCTTGTAGGAAAGGAAAACTTAATGGCTGAGAATCTGATGGAGCTGGTGTGGTAGTAGGTTTCCTTGGTGTCCTCTGCCTCTTGCCAAGTGTCTCAATGGCAGTGTTCACTATCTTCTCCAACATAGCAGTGAACTCTAGATTAGAGTCAATGTTAGAGTTAACCTGCTGTGACCTTGACTTTCTCTTTAAAGTAGATTGTGGAGAAGGCTCAGTGATCTAGACTTTTCTCTTTTCTTTGGTTGTTCCTTTTGCCAGAGCCTTGCTCTCTAACACCTTGCCCTTTCCCTTTGACACCTCTAGGACATCTTTGGCCACTTTAGCCTGATACTTCATCTTTTCCTTCAATATTGAAGCCTGAGGAGCATTGGAAACTTATTTGGAGTGATTATACTAAGACCTATAAGCATTTATGGCTTTTGTTCTCACCTTAGCTTATATGATTTGAATGATTGATCAGTGAAATAAAGGAATTTGTGTGTACTTTTTGGTGAGTTTTGATTTTATGGAGGGTGTGCAAGCTATCCCATAAACTAATTTAAGGATTTTTTTAGGATTGAAAGTGAGAGAGATTAGAGATTAATCGATTATGGCTCAAATTGAATAGTGAAGAGTCATGACTAATGTAACATCCCAAATTTTCTCTATCTGTATAAGACTGATAGAAGAAAGATGTTAAGAAGGGATGTGGATAATAAGTAGAAGGAAAGACAAGGATTAGGTAATATTTAAGTCAATGAAAGAGAGAAGGTATTAATTTGTAAAGCTAAATGGACTAAATTGCAATTAATGAAAGTTTATGGACTACACTGTAAATAGTAAAAGTCTTGGGACTAAATTGCAAATAGTAAAAAGTTAAAGGACCTAAAGGGAGTTTTTACATTTCAAGGACTAAATTAGAGTTTCAAATTTGGTAGAAGGGGACTAAATGGAATTAGACAATTTTAGGGACTAAAGTGCAATTTTGCCCAATGGCAAAAGCGTAATTATAGAAAGTTGAGCCAGAAAAGACCCCAAATTGCCTAAAAATATTACAGTCGCAAATTTTATCAATGAATAGAGGATAAAATTTGGCTCAGGCGTATCTCTCAGAATTATGATTTAAGGTCCCAATAAATTGATATTAATTTCTGAAGTTTGGAGATTAGTGCAGTATCTTCCAAACCTCATAATCAGATAACTTCGTGTAGTAAATTCTTATAATTAATATAAGAATTTATGAAACTTAAATAAGTCAAAAATGAGTCCTATAGAATTAATTATGAATTTTAAGGTGAAATTAGGAACCAATAAAGGATTTAAAGGAAATGTATGAAATTTTTATTAGGACTTATGGGTATCAAAATATTATGAAACTTTGTAAAAAAATTATTTTATATTAGAGTGAATTTCTAAAAATTGTAGAACTATTAAAAGAATTATATAGAATTTATCTCAAAAATTAGAGTGATTTAGGATATTAATATAGGAAATAAAAGTTAGTGCATTGGGATTTATGCCAAATTAATATATTGGACTTAGACAAGCCCAAAATAGCATCTTGCAGTAGCCCAAGATATCAAGGAAATTGTCATGTGGCTAAATGGATTTTTAAGTGTATTTTTATAAAGGCAGTTTCAAGTGATGTAGGGTGACCCTGTGAGGTGTCTTCTTGGGTCCCACAAGGTGCCAAATGGAAATCATAAAGGAGGAAGAGTTATCCCATGTGCTTCTTTGTATTAAAATAATGAAATAATTAAGTTAATGATGATTAAGTGTAATGAATAATGAAACCAACCAATCAAATTAAAGACTAAGGGTTTGAAATAATTAGGAATTTGAAGGGTAGTCCTAAAGCCCTTAAAATTCAACTATACATACCCCATTTGAAGCGCAAAACCATGATGCACTTTGAAGCCTTAGGGAAGTTCTTGCCAATTGAAAACTCAAGCAATTCCATAGAAAATCAAGGCACCTAGAGATCAAGTAAGTTAGGAACCAAGGTAAGTAATTTATCCTAACTTATTTTATCCCAATTTGGGAGCTTGAAACAAGGATTTAATGGTTGAATTTTGGAATAATTCCCAAAGACGCATGCTGACCAAATCTGTAAGAAATGAAGAAAGAAGAAAAACAAGTTAGAACTATGAAATATTAATTTAGATAGGCTTGGATTGTTGGTTATTGCTTGAATTAATTGTGTAATCCTTGCAATTCCAATTCATGTAACCTTTCAGCCTAGGACATAAATGAAGAAAGAAGATTGAATTTCAATGATCTAATGCTTCCATTGAATTTAGATGATGATTTTTTGTAGGATTGAACAAAGATTGGAACCTTGGAAACATTGAAATTGAGAAAGGGAGAATTTGAAACCCTCTCTGTTACTATTCATGAGTATGAATAGTGATAATAATTTCATATTTTTGATATTTTCAATGGATTTAAAATGTAAAATTGTGTATGATTAAGTAAGATCAAGTCTTGGAAGCATTGGAATTGAAAAGAGGAATTTTTGAAAAGTTATATGCAGTATGTCTCTTTCTATCCAGACCTGAAGGAAACATTGGAATTTTGCAATTCTGAGTCCATATTTGGATTCCTTGGGAAAAATTGTGTGTGATATAGTCAAAACACAAATTAATTCAAAGGATAAGGCAATTAACCATAAATAAATAAAGTTAGGAGTTTTTCGGTTTCAAAGAATGAAACTAAGTTATTGAGTTATGTTCAATGCTGATTTAGTATGGATTGTAATAAGTGTATTACTCTACCATATTTAGTCTTTGACATTTGTGAAATAGGAGACCAAAAGACCAAGAAAGAAAAAGTTAAAGGAGAGCTATTCTAAGGTAGTAAACTCACCTAACTTGTATGCTTTGCTAGCTTGAATGTTTTAAGTGATGGTTGTTTACTTTGATTATATGAATCATGTATGATTGAATTATGTTCTGTTTATTTTTATGCTATGTCCATATGTTATAATTTAAGAAACATGGAAGCATGTATAGATATCATTATGCAAGCATGATCATTAAGCACACACATAATAATATCAAGCATTGAGTTGCATGCACTGTTTGGTTTCCATTTGCTATTGAGATTTCCCTAGAAATTTCACCCCTATCCATTGTACAAACATCACAGCAATACCATCTTATGGAAGCAAGGAAGGAGAATGAAGAAGTTATGATGAATAAATACTTTGTTGTATATGATACTTTTTATGAAAGTATGTAATGTATGTATTAAGTATAATATTTTAGTTCTGGTGACATTTTGTTGAGACTTAGGAAAAATAGTTAACATTTGAATAAATATAAATAAGATAGTGCTAAAAATGCATTGAGTTGAGGACTTAGTTGAGGAGATTCAGTCAATGTGTGATAAATTATGCGTTTTGATTCTATTGTGGTGGTAAACAGTGTTATTAGAATCACATCTCCCATTGCCTCGTCCTAGGAAAAGAACCGTGCCATGAATCATGTGATTCTTGTCAGAATCGCAGGAATAACACGATTCTAGTGAGTTGCACGATTCTGCAACTAGTCAGGTTACACACAGATCCGGTCACTGAAATATCTTTTAACTTCTCGGAGATGTGTTTAGAAGCTTATTTAATTAGAGAAACATTACATTAGTTTAAAAATAAAAAAAATCCAATTTAATTCTCAAGTAATGTTTATTGTACATTTTTCAGATTGGTAATCAAATTTTAAAAAATTATAATTAATTTTAAAAAATTAGTATAGATGTATTCCAAATTTTTACTTGATATCTTTTATTACTCTTTAAGGAAAAAAATATAAATTTAAAGTTTTACTGGATCAATCGATATAGTTAATTTATTAAAATTTACTGTTATAGTCATTTCTGAAATTTCTATATTCTAAACAATAATTTTAAAAATTTATTTCTCCTAGCACAAACATCCAATTAGGGAAAACTACTCATGATTTTAAATCTTAGCATGTGTAGTATATGCTCATCAAGTTTTATGGTTTAATTCATCCATTTATTAAACATAACTACTCCAGAACCTACTTTTTTTCTTTCTAATTTCTTTCTTTAATTGTCATTAATTATCTACCATGCATAAACTATCCTCTTGACTTCCCATACATTCATATACATCATGTGAACAATTATTCTATATATTTCTATTACATATAGTAGCATATTACACAACATTAATAAATAGAAAATTTGTACAATACATGATAGAGCATTCAACTTCTCTACTTTCTTTCTTCCATTCTTTGGCTCTCCTTCAAGCATGTCTTCCAACATAATTGACCTATTATGGTTGGTTAAGGGAGGGTGAAATTATGGGGAGACTCAGCAGCAAATATTACCACTTACATATGCAAGATAGATAATAATGCATGATATATCATTTTAGTTAAACTTATTTTAGTTAGTGACATGCCATCATGCTTCATACTCTATATAAAAATGAATAGCCATGGAAAGTATGTTATAAGTAGCATTTTCAACAACATTTATCATGTTACAACATTATTCAATCAATCCAAACATCTCAACACATAATCATATCATATCAATCACACAAAGGTGTAAGTCCACTACCTTATACTTAAACTTTGCCTCCTTGATTTCCATTTGCTCCCCAAGCTTCCCAACCATTTAAGCTTTTGGCCAGCAACATCAAAGCATCCTCTTGGATGTCTCAAGGTCCTAAATACCACCATATTGGTCATACCACTTATTAGGACCATTAACTTTCACCAAATGGAATACTAGTTCTCTTAGCTTATTCTCTTTTTCTTTATTTTAGGATTAATGTTATATCTTTCTAATTCATTCTCATAGGATAATCTTACACAACATTTCACGAGGAATCCAAATATGAGTATAGATTTATAAAAATCAAACTCCTTCCCCATGAATTGGACTTGGCTAAGAGGTAGTCTTCTTTGGTGCCAAAATATCATTTTTGATTCCAATACTTCCAATTTCACTTTCTTGACTTGGTACCACATAATTTTTCATTCTAAATCCACTGGAAGCCTTATAATCATCAAAATAAAATCCTAGGCATAAAATTCTAGCAAGGCCATGGCATTCCCTTTGGTTACCAAAACATGAAATTCAACCAAATATAAGCTAGAACCACTTGAATTCTATTTGTTCTAACTTGTTTTTATCAATTTATAACATCAAACTCTTCCTTTTCCTCACCCATACAGATTTGTCCAGTAGCATATAGGGAGGATTAAAATGATTTCTAACCACTTAATCTATCAATTAATTCTCCCAACTACAAGGTTAAAAATTTTGGAAGAGATATTACCTTGAATTGCCTTGTTTTGCCTTGAGCCTCCAATTTGCAAGAGCTTCCCCATGGTATCGAGCTACTGCTGCTGCTGCAAGGGGGTTTATATAGAAAAATCCAAGATTATATCATTGTCAAGATCTAATCTTGCAATGGATGACCAAGATTATTGAAAATCAATGGCTAAGATGTAACCACATAGCTTGCTTACATCATCAACTCTCTTCCATGACATCATCTAGTGACATCATCATGCTAGGTGGCACTAGGTAAGGGAGGAAGAGGCTTTTGGAAAAATCTAGTCCAATCCTGTACCAATTCAGTCTGATTTCCCATAAATCAAATTATTTTCTTAATCTAATTTTTATGAGGTTTCATAATCTATCCTCTGACATTAGATTCAATGTCTAGATTTTTCCTGTATTCAATATTCTTGGACTGGGTAAGGATCTTTATTAACTAACCCTTAAAAATTACCAAAATACTCGTCATTCACTTTTATAATACTTAGGGGCATTTTCATCTTTTTATATCTCTCCAGGATATTTCCCATAATTACCCCTATTTAATTCCCTGTCTAGGATCATATTATTTATTATACATCTGATCTAACATTCTTCTAGAATTTCTATTACTTCAGAAATTCATATCAATTAATCGGGGCATCAAATAAAAATTTTGCTATTAATCAAACAACTTAGGAAAAATCCCTCTATCTTCTCTTGAATTCTAGGAATTGTTTCAAAAATAACGCTTGTGTCCCCATCTTTTTTAAGAGTGACATCCATGTACCTTAATTTTTTAATTACACTTATGTTCCCAAGACTTATCACTACTTTTACTTTAAGCCTTTGAACTTTTATACTTTTCACTTAGGTTCTAAAGGACTTTCTTAATGGCCTTCTGGAGCTCAGAAAATTTCTCTGCCTGTTCCATATTCGTCCTTTAATTATATGGAAATTCCATAAAGTTTCTTAAGCCATGACTCTTCCTCTAGCTATCTCTATTTTAATTTTTTGTAAAATGCCTCTTACTCTTATTCTGAGCTTCCAATATTTCTATAGCTCACACTATTAGCCTTTGGGAAATGAGACTAATTTTATAAACTTCTTTAGTCTCTTAACTATTTATTCCCCATTTTACCTACATTTTTTAGGCCTCATCATGGCTCAAATAATTATATTTAGATAAATACCTCAAACAAACCCATCATACTGAAAATTCTATTAATGTCATTTTAGAGGTATTTTTGTTATTTATACTCATAAAAGGCCTATGTGCCTCATTTCCCATTTTTTAAATTTTTCTAAATGTTTTCCATGGTTACCCCCTTGTGGCCCGAAACTTTATGAAATTGCACTTTATCCCTTTAAATTTCTTACTTAGGCCCTGAAGGATTTTCTTTTATTATATTTTAGTCCTTCCTTTGTCTTTCCTCTTTTTGTGCCCAGGAGAATCTTTCTGAAGCCTCCAACTTTATTTACATACTTTCCCTAGGAACTTACTATTTACATTTTAGTCCTTGAAAACCCTTTGCATATTTATGAGAATTTTTCTCAAATAGGCATGTAGCCTTCCTATTTTTGGTTATTTTCTGGGCTTCTGGGCCTAAAAATTGGGATGTTATAGTCGAATCTATGAATTCAAAAACCTTTCTTTTCTTTGTTTTTGTTTTGAGTTTTTTGATAAGGAACCTATTGAAGATAATATCCTAGATAACTTATAAACTTATCCCAATCAAAATTTTATTCTTTTTATTCCCTTGTCATCTCTCTTTAATGTTCATGTTGCCTTCCCTTTCAAGTTCACCTTCCCTTCTCTTTCACGACCAGACTACAAACTCCATTTATTTTCTCTTCTACTGATCCCACAATGCTTTATAAGTTATATCCCCTTATACTCCTATTTGGTAATTTTCTTCCACTCTATTTTTCTCTTATTGGCTATTCTATTAGTTGTTTTATTGCTATTACTATGTTATTTAGTGGTGGGGAGTGGGAAAAATGAAAAGAATCTAATAAAAAGGAAGTTGATGTTATATGGAATCATTGTGAAAGTGTTCCTCCATATAGACTTATGGTTAAATGGAAATATTGTTTGCATTCATCTTGAGATAGTATAAGTAGGAAGAAACATCATTTGGTTAGAACTAGAGAGAATGTGAGTGGTTGTACAAGTGTCCCTCATGATGTTAAGGAGTTGTTTGTTAAAATGCAACAAAATATAGAAACAAAGTATAAATGTTAATAGTACTAAAGTGTTTCAAGAGCAGCTACCTTAGCAGTAAACAAATATAGCTAATTAAAGAGTAACTAATTGTTAGACAAGCCTACATGCATTGAAGCTCTCAATATTGAGTATTAAAGAGTAAACAAATAGTAAGTTAGAGAATGCCTAACTTTTACCAATGAAGTTGATTGAAGCTCACCATTAGTCTCCTTGGGGTTGATAAAAATAACTAAATTATGTAATATAACACAACTCAGATAGTGTTTACTATGAGGAGTCTATTTATTGGATCCTAAATAAATTAAGTGACAAAAACATGTAATTGACTAGGAAAAAAGTCTGGATTTTCATTGAATCTATATTTGTTGCAAAAATGGTAAAAATGCAATTGAAATAAATCTTTTTGGATTTTAGGGTTTACAAAATGCAATGATAGGAAAATTGATTTAGAAAACTATGAGATAAATGCCCCTTGATAGGAAAATTAATTACCCTCATTAAGCATAAATGGTTAGATTAAAATGAGAGCACATAAACACTTTGGCAAAATAACCAATAATGCTAAACAAGCTACCACATTTAATCATAAAAACATTAGATTAACCAATCCAATATCCATACAAGTAAATGTGGCATAAAACATTGTAGAACGAGTGCTAAATCATAAAATATCAACATCCAATCCAACTAAACAGAAATTACAACCATGAAGGTTCAACTCCAAAATTAAAACACAATAACCTAACTAAGGAAAATTGAACTATGATGCTAAAGAAGTGGAAAGGAACAAGAGAACTCCCTAAGTACAAGCTCCAAGCTTAGGTCTCTATCTACATCCCTTGGCAACAAAATCTAGCTACTTATGGTGTAAAGCATAGCTCAAACTAGCAGTAATTTGTTCCATACAATAGCTAGGATAGAAAATGTGAAGATGATGCTGGAAATAGAAGGAAATGCAAGTGGAACGGTAGAAGGTGATGTCGAGAGAGTTGAGAGGCTTAGCGATGGAGTGTGGATACCTTAAGGTTCCAAATGAAGTTGCTAGAGAAGTTAAATGAGTTGGATAAGATCCTAAAGGTGGGTTCTCAGTTTTGGGCCTAAAAATGTGATATAGGCTTGCTGATATGAGACGTGCACGCAATGAACGTGTCATTTTCTACCATTCCCAAATTCAATTGGTCCTACCATGGGGGTTAGTCCAAGTGGTAAGTGGCTCAGTATCGCTTAAGCGAAGTCTTGAGTTTGAGCCTTGGTGTATGCAGAAAATCCCCGTTAGGAGACTCACCCACCATAGCTAAGTGCGCGAAGCGGGTCAGATCCAGATGTAGTCAGGGCAGAGCTCCGTGAACCGGGTGGGAAACCAAAAAAAAAATTAATTGGTCCTTGTGTGCGATTCCTTCAAGTCTTTTATTGCCATTTCCAAATTTGACCTTTGACTTTGACTTGACTAGAAATACAAATTTAAATATTTACAATATCCCACATTCTAATAATTAACTCAATTAAATCAAATCAATTGAATAAAAGCAATTTTACCTCTAATTGACACACTTTGCATCAAATTTCACTTAAATCCCAAATTACCACAAAATAACATCAAATCATGCATTTAATCTAACTTCATAAAATCCCATAAAATGACATGAAATAATAAGGTAAAAATAGGTATTGTAAAACATACAAGAGTAAACAGATAGCTAAGAGTAAACTCAACATCAACATAATAAGTCGAATAACACTAATAATTCATTTACTATATTTGAATTCCCAAATACAACAATTATCACTAAAAAAAAAGTAAACATTTAGAATCTAATTTCAGTGGCAACAAAAAGCATCTTCGCTAAAAAGCTTAACTTTCAGTGACAACGAGATCACTGTTGAAGGAATAACTTTTGACAATGGCATCCTGTTCGTGTCCAAAAGTCAAGTGTTTATGTAACAATACTATACGTTGTTGCTAAAAGCAAGATTTTCAATGGCAACAAATTATAGGCGCCGATAAAAGTGTATCCTTTCTACGGTGACATTCATTTGTCACTATCGATAGTTAGTCTTCAGTGGTAACTATATGATGTCACCATAAAATGTTTTCATTGCGAATTTTGTTATCGTATAAAGTATTTTAAATTTTTTAACAAACTATCAAATTTATTCAATGAAATTGTTCATTAATGTCATTTTTTATGAATACATAAAATAATTCCACATATTGTTG
Organism: Leucaena leucocephala; assembly: GCA_037074615.1. Lineage (NCBI taxonomy): Eukaryota > Viridiplantae > Streptophyta > Magnoliopsida > Fabales > Fabaceae > Leucaena > Leucaena leucocephala. Next base: position 6,367,975 of record CM073534.1, read on the forward strand.
TGCTAAAGAGAGAGAGATAATCTGGTGTGCATGAAAGTGAGAGAAAGAGAGGAGGGAGGGGTGTGTGTATGAGAGAGAGATTATAATTATGTGTGTTAATAAGAGATAGAGTGTGTGTGTGTGTGTGTTAAAGAGACAATGTGTGGAAAGGATAAAGTTGTGAATGATGACTTTGGTGATATAATTCGAGATATGTTCTGTGATATTGGGGCTGAGTTATTTGCATAGTTTTCTCCAACATGTGAAAGCATGTGTAATGATGTAAAAAATGACTTTGTACCTAGGGAGTAAAAATGATTATACAAGATTGACAACTGTGTTGCAGTTGATGAACTTGAAGGAAAAAAATGGATGGATCGATGCTATTTTCACATCATTGCTCAATTTATTGAGTGATTTGCTTCCTAAAGGGAATTCACTTCCAAAAGGAATGTACGAGATAAAGTAAATTTTGTGTTCAATGGGTTTATATTACAAGAAGATACATGCATACCCAATGCATACTGTGTAGAAATGAGTATAATGTGGATAAAGATTTATACTAATTCAGCCTAACTGCTTGGCCTATTTCTAGTTCCTAGAGAGCTGCTCCTCTAAGTATTTTACTATAATTCAAGATTCACAATGCTCTCGGTACCTCAGTATATCATATAACTTATCTTCTCACTCCCCCTTACTACTCGTAAGTTTACAATCAACCATCTTAAGAGACCCACTCTCTGGAGTATCTCAGGTGAAGGGATAAAATATTTGTAAGTCTCTCAAATAGAGTTGATAGTGTTAAACACTAAAGTAAAATAGAGTATTGAATGCGAGAATTAATGCAAAATAGCATAAGGTTGGTAAATATTGTTAATGCTGCATTTACTATGTCCTTCTTTTATAGTTTAGTCCAAAAATATATCCGTTAGGTAGCCATTGGACTCATTAAGATAACTATTCAAGATTTTGTGTCGTTGAATGTGTAACAGTTGGATGCATGAAATTATTGTCTAACACAAACTACTTTTTGAAGATTTATTAATTTCATCTAGTGTTTTCTTGCAATTGAACTTGAAATGCATTGTATAATTGATATAATTATGTAAAGAAAAATTAGTTTCTAAAACTTTGGATGGAATAGTAAGAAAAAAAGTTTTTAAATATCAGTTTGAATGTCCTGATGAAGAACAACTACACTTTTTTAAATGTACTTTGAAGAGTATACTTATTGAAACATGCTTGGATAAATGTATGCTAAAACAGAATTTGAGCTTAAACTAAATTTACTCTTATTGAATAATAATTTGAAAACTAGCCTTATAGTGAACGTTAAGTTACAAAATGCATGTATTAAGGCTTATTGAAATATTTATTGAAAAGGGATATTTTCAAAATATTCTTTGATTAATGTTTTTTTTCCTTTGAAGAAAGAACATAATAGATAACTTACCAAAGTGTTCTTTGATAAATAGTTTTTTTCAAATAAGTTTTCAATAAGATCTTGAGTTTAGTCAAAGTGGTATTTTAGAAATAGTTTTCGATGAGTGCATTCTTTGAAGTCTTCTATGGTAAAAATATTTTGGCAATATTGAGTTGAAAAAGAGAGTCTTCATTAGAATACTTCTAAGTTAAAAAAAATATTTTGGCAATACTATTAAATCAAAGTTTTCCAAATTATTATATGATCATTTTCTAAAGAATTATAAACTTAACTTTCACAAGTCTTTTGTTTTAAGATAAAGATTTTCTCAAACTCAAAAAATGAACAACTGGGTCATTTATCATAGAGTTCATCGATCAATCATTCGATAAACTCCATTCAAAAATTGGTTATTCATAAATGCACAACTGTCTTATTGATCAAAGGGCTTATCAATAAAAACTCTTATCGATAAGTTTATCAAAAAATAAGTTATTTAATCCCAACTGATAAAACGCAATTGTTTGTCAGATCAAAACATGAAGTCTAACATTCTTCTCATTTTGATGATGACAAAACCCACCTAATATAGATAAAAGGTTAGAATCAATAAGCATAATATAAACAAACTGAGATCAATTCATAAAACCAAACTAATAAATGTACCAATTCAGAAACAAAATAAATGCATAAAAGTTGTTCAAAGAAAATTTAAAGAAAGTGAAATTAATTTCTTCTTTTCAGTTATCTCCCCCTTTTTGACATCATCAAGTTTGGAAGTTGAGGGCTTGGAAGATAAGGGGATAGAGGGTGAGGCTATAAGTTCTTCAATAGTGAAGGTGGTTTAAGAATTTTCAACTTGTTCCCTTAATTCCACCACTTCTTTTCTCAAAGCCTTGTGTACTTTGATGTGAGAACCAATCAAGTTAAGAGAATTTCAAAGTTGTTCCTTGCGGCTTCATTAACCTTGGAGATCTAACAAACAATTTTTCCTCCAAAGATTGCCCAAAATCCTTAAATGAGCAGTAACCCCTTGAAGTGAAACTTGACCAACTTCTTATTATCTAGCAATCATCCTTTCCTCAAAACTTATTAACTCTTGTTGTAGTAAATATTGGTTTGAATCTTGACCAAATGATGGAGTAGATGTTTGAGTAGGGCCTACAGAGGATTAAACTTCATCTTGATGTTTGGAGCTTGATGCAGACAGCTTTCTTTTTTCCTTTTGAGATACCTTGCCTCCATAATGCAAAGGCAAAGAGATCCTCATCTAACGAATTTGTTCACCTCCAAATATTGGGATGTTAACTTCCTTATCCCCTTGTTCCAAATAAGCAATCTTGTCTTGATGGAAAAAGAGTGATACAAACTGAGGAGGATAAGGGATTTGAGTGACCTTGGACTTGTGGTAGAAGTTTATAATCTCACCATATATCAAAGCTCTAACATTAATCCTTTCCCCACTAATAATCATGGCTAGTAGTAGGTAATCCTTTTATTCAGATAAGTAAAGTTCCCTAACTTGTTAACCATGCTCATTGAATAAATATAGTGGACTATACAATTATAATCACACATATCCTTTAGAACAAACTTCAAATCATTAGGGAAATTGTAATTCATCATCAAAATTCTATAAATACCTTTTGGTGACAAAGCTGATCCTTTCTCATGGTCTGTAGTCCTTAATAGAACATTTATGAGATCACCATCAAGCCTAGTGATTTGAACATCATGTCCTTTAGAACATTTGTGAGATCTCTCTTCCTTTTAATTCAGTAGTTAGATAACTCTTGACCAAAAATCATCTTCATTAACATCATGATGTATCTTTATGTTGCAATAAAATCCCCTAACAACTTAAGGGCTATATGACAACTTGATTTTGAACCAATTTTTATAATACTTTATGACATTAGACAAATCCAACTTAGTCCTATCATTATAGTTTAGGTAGTTTAAATCCACATATACCATAGAGAAAAAATACCTATCAGTAAAATCAAATATTATACTTTTCCTAATCTACTCCTTTATCTATGTGTTCCATAGGCAAATCATTAGTAGTAGTATTAGGAGAAATACCTTTAGAAGACCCTACCTTTTCTTTTGTAGTATCTTTCTTCTTCTGATCCTGTTGAGTAGGCTAAGACAAGACACACATATTTAGGTCAGCTTTCACAACCTTGTTAACATTTCCATTATATTGAGTGTTCTCTAAACCTAATTCTTCTGATACAGTAGGCAACGTGCTCTTTTTCCTTTTTAAATAAAGTTGAAGAGAACTTTGCTTTCTACCTATCCTTATGGTTTTGAATCTTCTAGTGGAGGAAATGGATCCTTCATTACTTGGGGTCTAACTATAGGGGATTTTGATTTTGAAGGAGTGGCTTTTGTTATTGAAGTCTACATGCTCTTTTCACTATAAGAAACATTGGCATTTTTTGTTCTCATCATTTTGAATCAGTAAATGAAAAGGAATCAAAGGGTAAAAGGTGTTTGGGAGGAGTTTTTGAATGGTGTGAGAAATTTAAGAGAGCCAAAACTGTTTGGGAAGGGTTGATTATAGAGAGTGAGAATTTTTTGAACTAGGATTCAGTGAACCATATGAGTAACAGTCATATTTTACTTTTAAATTGATGATTTATTGAAGGGCTTTTCAATAAATGCTTATAAGTAAAACTTGATATTTTTTGAAGTTCTTTTCAATAAAGCTTTTTTTGAAACCTTTTTCAAAAAATTAGTACTGTAAGTGAAAATTTTAAAAAAAGTTATACTTTTCTCTTCATTTACCAATGTATTTATTGATAAGATAGTTTATTGATAAATGGATTGGTGAATTTTATGAGATATGTATATAGGCTTTTTGAAGTCTTTATTGAAAAGACTATTGATTAAAGTCTGCTTTGATAACTCCCTAAATTTTCTAATCCTTCACGTTTCATATTTATTGAAACATTTTTTGATCAAACCTCTTATCAAAGTGTTCATCGAATAATATTCCTGTTGTTGCCATACTCCTGTAAAATAAAATTCTAAATACCCTGATGTTTAAGTTAGTTAATTGATCATCAAAATATGAGACCTAATAAAATAATTAAATTTAAAGAAACCCTTACAACTCATTGAGATTTACCATTTATAATTCTCTTCTTATGTAGTTGAATTGTTCTTTTGCGAGAGGCCCTGTAAAGATATCAGCTAGTTGCAAGTGAGTAGAGACAAATTGTATTTTAATATCTTTATTTTGACCATGATCTTGATGAAGTGATATCATATATCAATGTTAAGCGTTCTTTAGTGGAGGACTGAGTTCTTTGATAAACTGATGGTGCTTATGTTATCATAAAGAATTGGTACCTTCTCAAAGTTAATTCCTAAGTCTTGTAGCTACTACCTTAACCATAGAACTTGAGCACAACAACCTCCCATAGATACATACTCAGCTTTAGTTGAAGAAATAGTAACAATGTATTGCTTCTTGCTAAACCAAGACACAAAACAATCACCAAGAAATTGACATTGTCAACTGTTGCCTTTTCTATCAATCTTGCAACCTGCATGATCTGAATTTGAGTAGGCTACCAAGTATTCTCCATCTCCTTTAGAAAACCATATCCAAGTCTGATAGTTCATGTTACATATCTGAATATTCTCTTCACAGTTTTAGCCTGTGATTCCTTTGGTGCAACTTGATGCATTGCACACATGCCTACACGGAATTGGATATCTAGCCTACTTGCTATCAAATATAAGAGTGATCCAATCATTGCTCAATATTTAGTGATGTTGAACTCTTTCCCTTTCTTATCCACATCCAATTGAATTGTGGAACTCATTGGTATGGCTACACTTTTGTCTTGATCCATCTCAAGCTTCTTTAAAAGTTCTTTGAGATATTGGGTTTGAGAAATGAATATGTCCTTCTTCTTCTGTCTAATTTGTAATTCAAAAAAGAAGTTGAGTTATCTTATCATGAACATTTGAAATTCTCCCTACATTATCTTGGTAAAATCATGACAAAGATCATCATTTGTAGCATCAAATCTGATATCATCAACATAAATTTGAAAAACTAATACATCTTGTTTATTTCTTTTTATAAAGAGTGATGTATCCACTTTTCCTCTTTCAAAATCATTTTCTAAAACCAAATTGCTAAGACATTTATACCAAGCTTTTAGAGCTTGCTTTAAACCATATAAAGCTTTTTTTCACTTTGTGAATATGATCATGATAATTTAAACTTCCAAAACTAGTAGGTTACTCAACATAAACTTCCTCAATGATATAACCATTTAGAAAAGTACTTTTAATATCCATTTGATAAAGTTTAAAATTTTTTGTACATGCAAAGGCTAAGAGTAATCGTCTGGCTACTAATCTAGCTATTAAAGTATATGTTTCCTCATAATCAATTCCTTCTTGATTATAGCCTTTTACAACAAATATGCCCTTATTTCTGACAATTATGAAAGATTGATTGAGCTTATTCTTGAATACCTATTTAGTGTCTATAGCTGGATGGTCATTAAGCCTAGGTACCAGTCCTAAACTTGATTATGCTCATATTGGTTTAGTTCTTCTTGCATAGCTCCCATCCAGAATATATATGTTAGGGCTTCATCTATATTGGTAAGTTTAATATTAGAGATAAATACATAGAAACACACTTCATTGACTATTTGTATCTGGGTTTTTATGCCTTAAGTGACTTCACCAATGACTTGGTTCAAGGGATGATCCTTGTTATGTCTCCAGGCTTTAGGTTGGCCATCCTCATATTCATGATAAAATATTTCATTGGTTTTCTTTTGATTTTGAAAATCTGATGATGCTTTATTTTGGTTTTTTGTCAAGACACAATTTTTCAAAATGTTGAACAATCTCAGCATCATCCTTATAAGGTTTTGAAATTGGCTCAATTTTAGCAAATACAACATGAATATATTCTTCTAGAGTAAAATTTCTTTTGTTTAAAACTCTATAAGCTTTGCTATGATTAGATATCCAAGAAATAGTCCTTCATCATATTTATGATCAAATTTACCTAAATTATCCTTGTTGTTATGGATGTAGCGTTTGTAACCAAAAATCTTCAAGCTAGATTTGGCTTTCTTCCTTTGTACAACTCATAATGTGTTTTCTCAAGCATTATTTTAATGTAGGCTTTATTACAGACATAACATTCCATGTTCATTGCTTCTGCCTAAAAAACTTGAGATATCCCTTTTTCATTCAGCATAACTCTAGCCATATCAATGAAGACTCTAATCTTTCTTTCTACTACTCTATTTTGTTGTGGTATGCATGGAGATGAGAAGTTATGATTGATTCCATGCTCCTCATAGTATTATGCAAACTCATGATTCTCACATTCTCGTCCATGATTAGTCCTCATAGACATAATAGAAATACTTACTCATTTTAGACATGTTTAGCAAATACAACAAATGATTGAAATGTCTCTGACAAACCCATATTTTTATATATTTATTCATATCAATTTAGTGGGCATTTGTCATTATTTTGGTCCTTAATTATATTATTTGTGTACTAATTGAATTAATATGCCTTACATTGAATTAGTGCTTAACAGGGGCATAGTTGTTATATTTTTATGATTTCTCTTAAACAATTATTTTTAGAATAAAAGGTATTACATTATTATGATTTTGTATTTTAAGAATTTAGGAGAAATTGGAATTTATAAATAACAACAAAGGACACATATTCATAAATTACATATGAGTACCCATGGGCCAAACCTTGCGGTTTTGCCCATTAGGTTTCATTTTATGTTTTCTGCAGCTTTAAAACTAGGAATTCATGCAAAGAAAGGGTGTACTGTGCAACGAGAAATAATTCACGCAAATAAAAGCTACCTTGACTGCAAATGTCATGAGCATACTACCATTCCTTCACCTATCCATTTACCCTACGCGACCCCATCATCCTCATCTCCACCTCCTTTCTATTATCTACCCATACTCCATATCCACTTGACCTCCATCTTCATAACCTCTCTTTCATAACCCAAAGCACAGAGAAGATAGAAGCTGTGGCTATACAGCGATAGAGCGTGAACAGAAGGTAACAACTAGTAACACATGTGATAGTGCAGTGATGTTGGAGATGATGGCAGCTACAGTGATGGCTATGCATGGCTAGTCGTCCTAATTCTCTAATTAATGATGAAGGCATGAGATTGGGATCTTAAAGGGGAGTATAAGTTATTCTAATTCTTTACCTAATAATTATATTATGACTCATAGGTCTTAGGATTAATTTTATAATTATTGAAAATGTTTATAATGATTTATTTGTATTTATTGAGGATTATTATGACTGAATTTTTGCTTGGGATTTGACATTATTCTTTAATTAACTTTAATTTTATTTACTTTAATTTGGGTCAGACATTGTATTGAGATTATTGTGAATATTTTATGATTTTTTAAGGTGGCTTGAATTATTAGATCATTGTACTTCTTATTGGCTTAAATTCTATTTTTATGAAATATTGAGTTATAATTGAGCATTGTTTTTTAATATCTTTAGTCTTATTTTATTATTCTATTTAATTTATATTTAATATAATTAATTAATTAATTAATATTAATTATTTCTAGTGGTAGTTAATAAATTAGGACTTTGGAAAATATTTTTTGACAATTCAAGGTGGCTCAGTTATTGGATTAAAAGCTAAATTATAATTCTTAATTCATTATTTATAACTCCCATATCTATTGAACCTTTGATTGCCTGCGTTATTGAATTGGAGGATTGCTTTTATTATTATTAATAACCTTCGAATTTATTCTATTCACTTATTGTCATTTATTATTCCTTTCTTTAAATTAAAAATACCAAAAATATTTTATTTTTTTTAAATCATTGCATTAGTTGTTAGTTAATCAAAACAAATCTCATTTTCTAACTTAGATTGCATTGCATTTAGTTACTTAGAAATTTAATTTTAATTTTTGACTTCTCAAAGAGAATGACCCGATGTTGCATTATATGTAATCCTTAGTTAAATTTTTAAAGTAACCCCAATGCGACATTGGACGTAAGGTTGTTTCAAGTGGCGCCATTGCTGGGGAGCTAAAAAATTAGTTCCCTAATAACTAAGTGTCAAGTAACATTAACTGAAATTTATTTATTTGTTGAGTCTTTCTTATTTAGTTTGCATAATTTTTGTATTTGCATTTTTATTTTAATTTTTTTGAAAAAAATAATAAATATTTAGGTTAATTATTTTGCTCGTTCTTTTTCTTTTTTGTTTTATTTGATTCATTTTATTTTATTTTTCTTTTATTCTTATTTTTTTATTTGACAGTTACCTTTAATAAACCCTATCTGTTAGTGGTTATGAATCAGGAAAAAAACCCATGAATGATTTTAATGATCGTAATGAATATAATCGATTTAATGTGAATAACAGATATGATGAGAATAACTTATGCTATAATGGTGAGGATGATAGAAGTATGAGGGAGATTTATAATTTCAATATTAATTATGATCATTATGACTTTTATAAAGAAGATATGAACTTTAAAATTAAAGGAGCATTAAATTCTTCCTTACCTAAATTCTATGGCTTTACAGGTGATGATCCATGCTCAAACACCTATAATCTAGGTTAGAGAGATCACCATAACTTTAGATGGGATGGGGATCAAGGCAACACTCAAGGAAATTTATCAAATCTAGTGTATCTAGTTAAGGGGCATCATTTTGTTTTTCTGGAGGTAATGAGCTTGCTATGATCATGAAAGGCATTATTGAGCTTAATTCAAAATTTGACCATCAGAATTTAGAAACTAAGGTTAAGCTAAATGTTATGGAGAATAAGATGGACTCATATCTACAAAATATGTTCTCTAAATTAGAGCAAATGGAGACTAGGAATGAGAAATTGAACGCTTTTGTTACTCAAATCTCCAACAACTTGAGTAAACAACAAGCAAAGAGTATTGGTTCTATACCCTTATATACAGTGATAAATCCTCAATCCATGAATGCAGTCACACTAAAAAGTGATAAGGAAAGTGGAGTTAAGAAAATGCAATTAGAAGAGACTGAAGAGGATGAATAATCGGTTGATGAGGAAATAAAAGTTGTCTCCTCTAGCCTACACTGCTCAAGAAATTTCCTAAGTTGAGAAAGAAGCCTCTATTCAATCTAAAAGCTTGCAAGAAAACAAGCTCTTGGAGCAATCTCAAAAACAACCAGTGGTGTAAAATGATGAAGATGCTATAACTATCATGAAGATACAAGTAAAGAAATTATCACCTTCTGACTCCACAGGTGATGAGGAGACTAATGTGAATGAACCTGACAGGTATGACATGGTGATGAAGCATGGTGATACTTTTACTTGTCTATCTTCCTCCTATCCTTCTCATTTATGTGCATGTGAGGGTGGAATATCATGTGTCTATTGTTTAGAGATAGATAGCTAGCTTTCTACTACTCATAATTTTGATGCATCATCTTATTTCAATTGTGACATTACTATTGATTTTACACTTGATAAGTTTGAGGAAGGTATTTTTGTTGTATTGCCAAAATCCAAGGAATCACATGATGAAGTAAAAGCTACCACAATAATCGAGGAAGTAGCTCTAGCACTACAAAATGCCATAATAAAGAAAAGGAGGCATAAAACTAAGCTCAAACCATCACAAATTATGTTTACCATTCAAGAGGATGAAAAGGAGGGTACTGATAAGGATGAAATATTATCATGTGGTTTGACACCTAATAAAGACTTAATCACTGATGATTATATTCCAATTTCTCATATTGAAGTTAAGACTCTTACTGAAGGGAGTCAAATTGATTTTATTGGATGTGAAAAATACTTGTGTTATTACATATCTTATAGAGTTCTGACATCTAGTATCTTAATTACTAACCTTTCACGCTTGAAGGCTTCTCATAGTTTCAAGTTGTTAACCTTATAACTTATTCTGTTGGTTTTTAGATCTTCTAGAGATGATGATACAATATAACAAAATCACAGAGGATTCTGGGGGATCGCAGTTAGATCCTAACATGGCTCCATGGTTGTAGTTAGATCCTACAAAGGCTTACAATATATCACAATTAGATACCCAGGTCATAGTAGACCTAGCCTTAGAAAGTAGTGAGCCATGAAGATATGAGTGTAATGTAGTATCTCTCTGGAAAGATGATTACTAAGGACAAAGTTTAAATAAGAAAGCTTCATGGGTTGATTAACCCATTCAAAGAAAGTATTTATAATGATTTTTTGCAGATAGCCTCTATTATATGCATACTATACTTAGTTTTTTTTTCTTAAATGAAGATGAATTTCAAGTTCAAATATGCGTGTTGATATTCAAAGTTTTAAACAAGTATGCATGAGGAACAAAGAAGAAAACCCCATATATTTTGAGAACACAGAAGTATGAGCAGATAGATCCTCTAGATGAGGATAAAGAGGTTTAGAAGGATAGAGAGAGACTTAGAGAAGAGGGTATAAGGTAGAGTAAAGATAGAACACATTTATATGAGAAAGAGTATATTAGGGCTTAGAGCCATATGAAGGGTAATTTAGCCCTAACCCAGAAGCATACTTAAGTGAAATGTGCTTAGGTCATAGAAGTTTAAAGATGGGTGACCCACTGAGAAGAGCAGTGTTGAGTCACAAGATTAGAAAGATGTTCTAGAATAATAGAAAGAAAGAATATCACAAGTGCTCAGTTAAGAGGAGATAAGGGACCCAATATCCCTTATATCAGTTTCATATAGATGATAGTTATAGTATTTCCTTATACCAATTCCAAGAAGAGTAATTATGGAAAGGAAAGGCATAGATAGATAGAGAGAAAGACGGATAAACAGGAAAATTAAGAAAAGTTAGAAAGAGTTAGAAAGGTAAGGGATTAAAAGCCTTATGTCAGATCCAAGTAGGGAAGATATGAAAGGAAAGATTTAAGTTATAGTTTTACATTAGGAAGAAGGTAGAAGGGATTAAGAGCAAAGATCTCCATAGAAGTCGGTAAGGCTATAAGCCAAAAAGCATTTCAGAATATGGAAAGAAATGTCTAATAAGAGATTCACAATATGTAATGAGAAATGCACAATACGCAAGAAAAGATGTGTGATAAAAGATATGTAATGAGAAGTATGATGTATGTAACACCTTCCTTTCTTATGTCTTAGGGACCAAACAGTAGTATCTGGAACCACTTATATGATCAATGACGTCAAATTGCAAAATCTAGAATTTATGACCATGAGTTACTGTTTATGTAGTAAAATTCCAGACTGGTGACTCAACTTCAAAAAAATTATAATTAGTTCTAGAAAAATCAAAATGAAGTGGTTCAAGTTGCTACTCGAAGATAACATAAGTCTCTTTAAATGAAAAATATGAATATGACCAAACCATTGGCCAATTAATACAATATTGGTATGGAAAATTACTGTTCATTTGGTGAGTTTCACATATTCCAGATTTAGTTCCCTGACTTTGAAAAAATCATTCTCCTTGTACAAATATCAAAATAAAGTGTTCTTGGTACCAAAATGATGTTCAACATATCTATTATCATGTAAAGTCTCGTACATTTATTCAAACGTTAACTAAGTTTCTTAAGTCTTAACAAAACATCACTAGAAATAAAATATTGTTCTTAATACACATATTACATACTTTTGTAAGAAGTCTCATATACAACAAAGTAACTATGCATCATAACTTCTTAATTCTGAATCCTTGTTTCCATAAGATGGTCCTACTATTAGGTTTTTATGATAGAATGGGTGAGATTTCTGGAAAAATCTTAGTAGCAAACGGAAACCAAATAGTGTATATACTCAATGCTTGATATTACTATGTGTGCGCTTAATGATCATGCTGCATAATGATATCTATATATACTTCCATGTTCCTTAAATTATAACATATGGTCATAGTATAAAAAGAAATAAAACATAATTCAATCATACATGACTCACATAATTAAAGTAACAACTAACACATAAAACATCCAAGCAAGCAAAGCATACAAGTTAGATAAGTTTAATACCTTGGAATAACTCTCCTTTAACCTTTTCTTCCTTGGCTGATAAACTCATATCTGTAGTGTTTTTTAGTGTGTTTAAAGTGAGTTTTATTATTGATTATATCCATATTTAATACTATGGTAAGCAATTAATTAATAAAATAAATTTGGAATAGTTGGGAATTAAGTGATGAGATTTTAATGATTAAATTGGACAAATAATCTGTTTATTTTAAATTCCCATTATAGGCCAATGCAGTAACCAACTAACAAATTAAGTGGGGATTAGTGAGAATAAGTACCAGCTGGATCCAGGGAATTAAGGGTGTCAATGGAAACCACATAGAGGGAAAGCTAACAGAATACACATGCTGCATGGAGGAGCTTGGCTTAACAGAAATCACATGGGAAAAGGGATTCTGAGATGCACATGCTGAGGGGAACTGATCTATTCATGCACCCATTTCCACTATCATAAAATCTGTCACCTCTCTTATCATTCATAAATCATATCCTATTCACATGTCTTAGCTCATTGACTGATTCGGTTACCTCACACATTCCACATATCACTCTCACGTCATCTCAACTGACTCTCAGACTCATTCCACACTTCTTCTATATATATTCCATATCATATTTTCCTTTAGGGTACATACTGAATTGGCACATGGAGGAATCATTCATTCACTACACTTATATACTCCCTCTTTCTCCATCTTTTTCTCCATCTCAATTTCCATTCTCTATCATCTGCAACTTTCCTCTATTCTAGACAATAGAACTAGAGGAAAGTTCAGTCTACACCTTCATCTCTTCTTCCACATTCACTATGATTGCTGATCTGTTTGTTGCTACTGTTGAAGTCTCAACATTAACAGAAGGCTAGATCAATTGAGCTCTCTTGCAGATGATGCTGAACCAAAATCCTTGAGCTGAATAGGGAGTTCATTGTGTCTCTAATTTATATTTAATCGTATCAAGTTGATATAGTTAATTTTGCAATTACTTATTGTAAGGAATTAGAAGACACGCAGCGGAAATAAACTTTAAAAATTTTCCATTCCTTGCCAGGATCTGCCGTATGTGTTTAAGTCAAGTGGAAAGAATCATTACCCTTAGTGTTGCTCAGCGAATTTCACAGCTTCTCTACGTGGGTGGTGATCTCTTTCTGATCGCAAGAAATCGACGGAGTGTTCCTCAGCGACCTTCACAGATTCTCTCCGCGGACGGTGGTCTCTTTCCGATCACAAGAAGTCGATGCCTCAGGTCAGCTTCCTCTACTGGTATCCACACGAACAGCGTTCCAACCACGAACGACGTGCTAGCGTCTCCTGTCCCTCCAAGGCTTTCACAAGTCTCCGTCTCTATTTCAGCAGTTTCTTGTCTGCAAACCTTTTACAGATTCCGTTCAGCCTTTTGTGTTCTGTGTTATTTTCAAACGTAGCTCCTCCAATCAGATATAGAGGATGCTATGCGTTTTTCACTTAACCTAATTGGATTTTGGAGTTAATCTTATATTAATTCTGAATTGATACAATATCATATATTGTATAATTTTATAAGAAACTAATTAAATAAAATAATATTAAATCTGTCCCACAGATTTAATTACCTATTTATTTAACTTTAAATAAAGATGAGACTGAGTTATATTTAATTTATTCCCATAAATCAAATTTGAGATATCCTATCAATTTAAATTTCGAATTTCAAACGTGATAGAGATTTAATTTATCCTTATAAATTAAATCTTATAAATATCTCTTATATGAGATATCCTATCAATTTGAATTTCGAATTCAAACGTGATAGGGATTTAATTTATCCTTATAAATTAAATCTTATAAATATCTCTTATATGAGATATCCTATCAATTTGAATTTTGAATTCAAACGTGATAGGGATTTAATTTATCCTTATAAATTAAATCTCATATATCTCATATATATAATATATATATATACGAATTTATATATATATACGAATATAAATATAAATAAATATATATACATTCACCTGGATCTTTCATTGAATCTGGACATGTCTTAGATTCAATGAATCTGGACATCATAGCTCGTGTTGGACTATTTTGTGTGCGACCCTGTAGGCCCATATGAAGTTGGCAGTGGGCCATTTGCTATACTAGCCCACAAGTCGCAAGCGGTCTCTAGCAAGACATAACAACTACCCAAATCATATGAGGATCGATAAACGATGTAACCTTTTATACAACCATATCATGTCCCTTCTGTCACGCGATATTTTGGTCATGGATGAGGCATGGATAATGTCATCCTCCTATTCCCGACCGTTACTTTCTCGATCCCTAAGTAGTCTGACTATAGAAATGGAACTACCTTTCCATTACAGTATGGCCATACATTTCTCAGACTCACTCATCGAGGGGCCCAGTAATATCTCTCCACGAATGTGAGGGACAAATTCCATCTTGACCATTCACATTCCTCCGCATGAAAAACCACTAAGCCCGAACATAGTCTTTATGATCACTCGGTCAAAAGTGACTTTTGACTAGGTCAAAGCTGAGCGTTTTGTCATGTAGGAATCCATGATGATCTCAGGTCAAAGGGCATATTGACATGGTTTGTATATGAGAGAAGCTTATGACGTTACCCATGCAGTTCTCTCATAGCGGGTCGGTCCAACACCCTGTACTCTTACATGTGCTTATGACTTTGATTTATATCTCTATACATCTTCAAAGTCATACTGGTCTTATTTCATTTGTGCTCCCACATAGATGATCGACCAGGGACATTTAGGATAATATCATGAATTATCCAAGGATGGTCATCATAGTAAACATGCAAATAATATGATAACTCAATTAATAAATTCATAAATCAATAATGTTCATAAGACAATGATTGGCCCCTAGGGCACGATTTCCAACACTTATACCACTAGAGTTAGTAGATGATTAATGATTAGGGAACAGAGTTAGATTTCCTATTTCTTCATAATTGATGTTTTGATTGATTTTTATCCTTAGACTGAGTTGGACATGGCTATAATTAATTAGAGTTATCATAAAATAGAGTACAGTTGTATCTATTTACTTCATCTTCTTCTATCTCAAGTTGAATGATTCTTACTTCTCTATTCAATGTCTATGAGTTGTCGCTTTGATTGAAATTTTAGCTAGTAAGTTGTTAGCTAACCTATTCTAATTCAACTAATTAACTCCATATATTCTGTGGATAAGGAAGGTAAGGTAATCTCCAAGGGAACACACTTGTCATTGATTCATCTCATCATCATAAATAGTAGCATAGGATTTACATTCATAATTAGTTCAAATACCTTATCTCACAATTCATCTGATTAATTTGTTAACTTGTCGCTCATTATATTAATTAGGAACCTTTAAATCCATTTAGGCTCTTTGTAAATTGACCTAGGTTAGCTTCACTGTACTATTGGTTAGCTTAGTTTTGTTTGATAATTAAAATGACAGTTATCAAAATGACTACGTTGCTGGGGAGCCTTACTTGTTAAGGTTTCCTAAGCAATCTGTTGGGCCTAAAAAATCATAAAAAGTAGATAGGTGTTTTCAGTTTTTCTGTGAATTTAGTGTTTTGTCTTGTTGAGTCGCGATCGAGGTGCTTTCAACTCATTTTACTCTTTGTTACATTTAGTCGCAACCAGAGTGCTTTGTGGTTGCAACCAAAAATATTTTTCATCAAGTTTTCTTCTCTGTGATTTCTAGTCGAACCAAATTGACACTTAGTTGTGACCAAATATCAGTGTTTCAATTATATTTACTCTCTGTGATTTTTACTCGAGACCTAAGTGACAATTGATCGCAACCAAAAATTGAAAAATTTGAAGCATTTGCTCTATGATTTTTAGTCACAACCAAATTGACATTTGGTTGCGATCAGAAATCCTGATTCAAAATTTTTCCTCTCTATGACTGACAGTCACGGTGTGAAGTTCATTTTTGTCATGATATCTGTTCTCTATGATTATTAGTCACAACTTGGTGACCTTTTAGTTGCATCCATACTATTTTAAACAGTAATTACTTGATCTAAATTTATGAAATTGCTGCATCTGTGATATATTTGATATCCTACATCATTGTTAAGTGTGATTTACGTGAATAGAAGATATGAATTCTTTCCTTTGGACAAAGAGATCAATAGAACACTTAGGCAAATTACGAAGGCTAAAATCTTAAATCAAGCTAGTGTTGCATCTATTATTGAGCTTAGTTCTTCTGTTGAATCTATTGCAGCTAAAACTGATTGTGCATCTTATGTTATATTAGATAATTATTTTGTCATGGAGCATGTTAAAGAAGGAGAAGCTCATACTCAAAATCAGAATATTTGAAATGAGTAATATGGAGAGAATAACATGAATAATAGAAGAGCATGTAGGAGCATAAAAGAACTCACTTCTCCTAATGTAAACTTTGATCCTTTTTGTACTTGTCCTGCTTTGGATGTTAATTTTGAGTTGAAAGGTCCTTTATTAAGTAACTTACCAAAGTTTTATGGGTTGGCATGTGAGGATCCTTTCAAGCATTTGAAGACTATGCAGTGGGTTTGCTCATCTATGAAACTTGTCGGTGCTGACATGGATGCTGTGTAGAGACAAGTATTCCATTTTACGCTTGAAGGAAAGGCAAAGGAATGGTTTTATATGCTACCACATCATACACCTCAAGCCTTGGACTCTTGGAGTAACTTGAGAACTGCTTTCTTAGAGAGATACTTCCCTACTTCCAAGACTGCTACATTGAGGAAAGATATTTTTGCTACAAAATAGTATAATCAAGAGTCTTTCCATGAGTTTTAGGGAAGATTTCAAGAGCTACTAGCTAGATGTTTATACCTTCAAATTCCATGTGAGCATTTGGTGCAGTATTTTTATTCAGGATTGTGCTATGCATGCAGAAAGAATTTGGGTGTAGCTGCTAGATGTTTCATTGATGATTTAACTCTAGATGAAGCATGGAACTTGATTGAGAAGATAACAAGCAATGACAAGCAATATGGGGGCTATGATGCTAGATAAGTCCATGAAGTTTCTGCAAGGCTTTCTCAATATTACAATAGCTTATCTTCTCAAGTTACTTCCATGAATGCTTAGATTAACAATCTAGCTGCTCAGCTGAGCAATTCACATGTTCAAAGCTCATACTTTCAAGCTCTTGTTGCTCCTAGTTGTCAACTTTGTTATTCTCTTATGCAAACCACTATCAATTATCCTATAAACTGTGAAGAGTATTATCTATCTATTGTCATATCCTAATTTTTAGACATAGAACCCCAGTATATAGCCTAAAAGAGGTAGGCTACCAAGCCCTATTGAGCAAGAGTTACAAAAGTATACATATGATGTTCAGGGACTAAACTATAAGTAAATGAAAGATCAGGGAATAAATTGTAAATAGTGAAACTCCTTGGGGGCATAATGGCCATTTTGAAGAAAGAGAGGGAGTAACTTGGAAAGTCTAAATGTCCCAAGGCCAAAAATGAAAGTACATACAAGTTATGGGCCATTAAGTGTAATTATGAAAAGTTGAGGGGCTAAAGTGTAATTTCTAAAAGTTTCTAAGGGCAAAATTATAATTATAGAAAGATGAGCTAGAAAAGGCTTAGAACTGCCCTGAAGCATTTTAGTCCCAAAATTCATCAGTAGATAGAGAAAGTTATGCTGGTTAATCTAGCAGGATACATAAATTTTATTAGAGTTTCAGATAGATGATATTTAACTAATAGTATGAAAGTTATCTAAAATTTTTATCAAATCTTCTGGACTTCAGATATAAGTGAAAAAGTTATAATAAGGTGCGTCATGTGAAGTTAGAGGTTAGGAAACTGACAGAACCCCGAAAGGAGTTATATAGGAAAAGTTATTCACGTTTTAGTTAATTTTGACGGGAGTTTGTGAATGCCCGAGATCTGATTATGAAACTTAGTAGTAAGTAAGTTATGACTTAATGAGCCCAGATGATGTCACATAGAGGCCCATGATGATGCCAAATGAGGCTCAAACCCATGATATCAGTTCATCGGTCAAAGGGGCCAGTGTCCATAAAAAGTGCAAAATGACGAAAGTACCCATATGTTATAAAATAATTAAATAATGAGTGAAGGGTATTTTGGTCATTTGATTGAGGTTAGACAATCAAGGAAGGTTATCTGGATAGTTGACCAGGGTAAGAAAATACTCTAGAAATGTATGAAAAGATAATAATGCCCCTAGAATTATTAAAGAGGAACTAAGGGCATTTTGGTAATTTATTAAGGGATATTTCTTAGGAACTGAGCCACCAGAGTGCTTGAGTTTGATCAGAGACCCAAGATGGCATTCCAAGATGTCTAAAAACGTGGCCCAAGAGTTATGTGGGTACAAGTGGCATTAAAATAATATTTTAGTGATTTTCAATAAATCATAGTTACCCGGTTAGAGATATAACTGTGGAAAGTGATCAGATAGAACTTTAGACTCATCCAAAACCATGAGGTAGCATGAAAGGTGTCCTCATAGGACCCACAAGGTGCCACATGGCATGAGTCTAGGGAAAGAAGAAAAAGTTAAGGATGTATGGCATGATCTTAGCCATTCATTTTGGTAAAAGACTCTGGAATTCTCTAGAAATGCTGAGTCAGCTAATGAGGTGCCCCAAGGACCCCACCATTGCGCCACCTAAGCATGTGAGGTGTCCCTTGATGATGTCACTTTGATGAGTCATTGAGGATGATAATGTCATCGCGATGATGCAAGCAAGGCTTCTTGAGGAAGCTAAGTGATCTGAGCCGTTCATCGCGATTCGATCTAGATCGTCCACTCCACCTCCCTCCACCTATAAATAGACCCTCCCCCTTCCATTCAAGGCACATCCATGGAAAGGAGTAAAGAAGAAGAGAAAGAAGAGAGAAAAAGAGAAAGGAAGAGAAAGAAAGGAAGGAAAAAGGAAAAGTTCTGGCAGAGTTAGGAGCAATCCAAGGAGCTTAGGAATAAGGTAAGTAATTTATTCTAGTCCCTGATCTAATAAATTAGAGGATTATTCTCATGAATTTAATAGTTATAATAGAGAAATATCTCTCTTGATTAGGTTAGTTGTGGATAGAAAGAAAGTTAGGGGATTGTCAGATTAAGGGTATTACTTCAAGATAAGCTTGAGTTAAGTAGAGCTATACTGGATAGGATAATAATGAAGATATTATTATGCTATGTATAGGTTTTGACCTATGAAAAGAAGGAACCTTACAGCAAAGGCTAAGGACTAAGGAAAAGCTACCCAATAGGTAGTGAACTTACCTACTTGTATGCTTATTATAAGGGACATGAAAGCATATAAGTTATCATTATGCAAGTATGATCATTAAGTGCACACATAGTAACATCAAGCATATAGTTGTATACATTGTATGGTTTCCGTTTACTACTGAGATTTCCCCAGAAATCTCACCCCTTCCATATCAGTCCAATCATAGCAAGTCTTCTCAAGATGGAGGAGATGAATATGCATGAAGAGAAGTTAAGAATTATTTAGCATGATTGATATGTGATTAATGTATATTATACATATGTATGTAAAGTTGGGTGCTGGAATTTGCCACTGTGAACAGTAACTCGTGGTGAGTAAGTGGCAATGAGCTATAATTAGAAATAGTAAATGATAAAATAAATGTTTGATATTTTACTAGTAATTAGCAGACATACCAATCTTCGATTTAATATATAGAACATCTCATTTGGATGTCTACACATGGAGAAATGATTTTTCAAAGTTGGAAACAAAAATGCTCGAATTAGGGAAAAATGTTAGATGAATAGTAAAATTGAAGCATTGACCGACGTTAACTTGGTCAGGGCGTGTTGAACGAGTTATTTTTACTTGAAAGAGAATTAAGTTAGATTTGTGTAGCAATTTGAACCAATTCATTTCAATTTTTCTAGATTTAATTATGATTTTTTGAAGTTAAGTCACTTCTCTAGAATTTATATAGTGAACAGTACTTGGTAGAGTAAAATTCCATATTGTGTAATTTGACTTCAATGACCTTTAAAGTGGTTCTAGATGCTACCGTTTGGTCCCTAAGACATAAGAAAATTAAGATGTTTCATCTATCAAGGTAAACAGAGCTAGTATCCACAAAGGAATCCATACTCTAATACATATAATGAAGGATGGAGGGATCACCTTAATTTTAGATAGAGGGATAGAGGTGGAGACAAGAATTTTGGGTAGACAGATTCAATAATGATAGACAAATAGCTGAATCTTCTAGAGCTATGGAAGTCCCTTCTGCTACAAAGAATGATGGAATATATGAAATAATCAAGAGCATTAATATGATGAATTCAAATATAAACTCCATAAACACAAATTTCAGCTATAACTTCAAGCACTTGAGATCTACTATGGAGAACAACAAAGCAATGATAGAGTCTAAGTTTGCTGCCTTGGAGAATAAAATAGAATAGTGGGAAACAAAAGTTACAAACATGAATTGCTATGTATCTTAGCTAGTAAATTCAGTAAGTGATGTTTAAGCCAGACTTGATAAAAGTTTACCTCTAAACATAGTTGTTAACCCCAAATTTGTAAATGCCATAAGCTTGAGAAGTGGAAAAATAATGGGGAAAGCATATATAGAAGAGGATAAGAAGGATAAGGAAGCAAATAAGCAGCAGAACATATCTAGAGCTAAAGAGTTGATTGGAGAAAAACCTTTACTCATGCCATAATTAGAAAATATCAAAGAGAAGGAGATACTGCTGCAGAAAAATGAGCAAACTACACTAAAAGATGTTGCACAACCCCTGTTATGCATGAAGCAGTTGCTAGTTCCAGTAATACAAGTCACAAATTAGACAAAAACCATAAGCAAAAGGAGGAGCATGAAGATGCATAATAGAACAACAGGGAGGTAAGTACTAAACACCTACCTTTTCCTAATGCATACACGTGTCTGAAGAAGGTTTTAAAGGATAAATAGGAACAAGATATTCTGATTCTGTTAGGTAAATTGGAAGTAAATATGCCACTTCTAGATCTGATTGAAGTATACCTAAGTTTGGGAAATTGATGAAAAACCTTTGCACTAATAAAAGAATCTTCAAACTAAATGAAAGGGTGTAAGTAGGATCTAGTGTGTCATCTTTATTTAAGCCACAACTTCCTATTAAAGGTGATGATCCAGGTTCCTTTACAATCCCAATCACTACAGGCAAGTTTCAGTGTGCTAGTGGTCTATTAGATCTTGGTGCAGCCATTAATGTAATGCCAACTTCCATTTATACATCATTAGGCATAAGCATAAGCTCACTTAAAGAAACATCAATGATAGTGCAACTTTCTAATCGAACCACTATGAAACCCGAGGGACTTCTAGATGACATACTAGTGAAGGTCAAAGACTTGATTATACCTACAGATTTTTATGTCTTAGATATGTCACATGAGTCAAATTTAGAGGGACCTATTATCTTGGGTAGGCCATTCCTTACAACAACCAACAATGTGATAAGTACGAAAAATGGGAGCATCACAATAGAAATGGGTGATAATATCATAACTTTTAACGTCTATAAAGCAATGAGACATCCATTTAAAGATTACTCACTATTGGGTTTAAGTACAATTGATGCATACATTGAAGAAGCTAAAGAGGAACATGAATCACTCATTATATTTTCTTTGGATAGTAGTGATGATGTGTCAAGTCTTAACCATATTTTAGTTGATAGCTTACTTTCCATCGTACAATCTTTTTCTTTATCTGTTGCTGACTTTTTGAATGAAGGATTTGGAGAGAAATAACAGGTTAAAATTATATGAGAAATCATAGTTGCTGGAACTCTTATTATAGGAACAAAACTAGACAACATAGAGCCTATGAGGAAAGAATCGATGAAGCCTATTGTAGCTGTGGAAACAAAGAAGTTGGTTCCATCAATTGTCTAGCCACTTGAGTTAGAACTCAAACCACTTCCTAGTAACCTTAAATACGTGTTTTTAGCTAGACATGATACATTACCTATTATAATTGCTAACTTTCTTTATATTTATGAGGAAGAAAGACTGATTTTAGTTTTAAAAATACATAAGAGAGTAATAGGTTGTGCTCTAGCTGATATACCTGGTATAGATACATCTATATACACACATAAAATTCTGTTAAATGATAGAGCTAAACCTGTTAAACATCAACAAAGAAGGCTAGAGCCCTTGATTTTTGATGTGGTCAAGAAAGAGGTAACTAAACTGTTGAATGCTTGCATTATTTACCCAATTTTAGAAAGTGAATGGGTAACTCTAGTTCATGTGGTGCCTAAGAAAAGTGGTATAACTGCGGTAAGGAATGAAAAGAATGAACTAATCCCTACTAGAGTGGAGAACTCATGGAGAGTGTATATTGATTACAGGAAATTGAATGATGCAACTATGAAGGATCATTTTCCTTTACCATTTATTAATCAAATGTTGGAAATACTTGTTGGAAAGGCCCATTACTATTTTCTTGATGGTTTTTTAGGATATTTTTAGGTTCCAATTGCACTGGAGGATCAAGAGAAGACCACATTCACATGTCCCTTTAGTACATATGCTTATAGGAGGATGCCCATTTGGCTTGTGCAATGCTCCTGGAACATTTTAAAGAACTTTGATGTCTATATTTAGTGAATTCTTGGAAAACAACATAGAGGTATTCGTGGATGATTTTGTAGTATATGGTAAGGACTTTAATGAATGTTTAGAAAGTTTAGAGAAAGTTTTAGTAAGATGCATTGAGAAAAAGCTTGTGCTAAATTTTGAGAAATGTCACTTAATGGTCGATAAAGGCATAGTTCTAGGGAATTTAATATCTAATGATGGGATTGAGGTAGATAAAGATAAGATTGAGGTTATTTCTAACTGTTCCTTATCCCAAATCTTTAAAGGAACAAAGGTCATTTTTAGGACATGCTGGATTCTATAGAAGATTCATTAAGGACTTTAGCAAGATTGCATCTCTACTTTCTAAACTCACGCAAAAAGATTTAGAGTTCTATTTTGATGATACTTGCAAGAGGGCATTTGACACTATTAAAGCTATGCTTATCACACCACCTATACTTGTTGTATCTAATTGGCATTTAGATTTTGAGCTTTTATGTGATGCATAAAATGAAGCTATAGGTGCAATGTTAGGACAGAAAGATAGTAAGCTATCTAGAGTCATTTCATATGTCTCTAAGACATTGGATAATGCTCAAAAGAACTACACTACCATAGAAAAAGAACTCTTTGCCATTGTGTTTGCACTAGACAAATTCAGATCATATCTTTTGAGTTCTAAAGTGATTATATACACTAACCATGCTGCTGTCAAGTTCTTGAGGTGGATACTGCTAATCTAAGAATTTGATGTGGAGATAAGGGATAAAATGGAAGCAGAAAATGTGGTAACTGATCATTTAAGCAGGTTGCTTGAAAATACAAGGAGAGTATTAGATTTTGACATCATTTGTGATACATTTAGAGATTATTTTATTTTTGAGATTTCTGTAATTTCACCCTGGTATTGCCATTTAGTGAATTATATTGTAACTAGTATAATTTCACCTTCTTTATCTCATTTCTAGAGCCAGGAGATCAAGCCTGAGGCAAAATTTTACATTTGGGAACCACCTATTCTATGGAAAATAGGCAGTGATCAAGTTATAAGAAGATATGTGCCAAGTGAAGAAGTAGACAATATTCTTACAGCTTGTCATTCTTCTATTTGTGAAGGATATTTCATTGCAAAGAAGACATCAAGGAAGATTTTTTATGCTGATTTTTATTGGTACAACTATTCAAAGATTGCTTTGAATTCTGCAAGGCTTGTGATAGGTGTCAATGCTTTGGTGGATTGACCAAAAGGCATGAAATGCCTCAGCAACCTATGTTATTTTGTGAGGTATTTGAAGTATGGGGTATTGACTTCATGGGACAATTTCCACCATCTTTTGGATATACATATATTCTGCTAGATGTGGATTATCTTTCAATATGGGTAGAGGCTATACAAACAAGGAAAGATTATGTAGTAATATTATCCAAATTTCTCAAGTCACACATCTTTTTAAGGTTTGGTGTGCCAAGAGCTATAGTGAGTGATCAAGGTTCTTGTTTTTGTAATAAGATTTTAGGCTGGTTATTTGCTAAATTTGGGATCAAGCACAAGGTTTCAACAGTTTACCATCCCCAAATAAATGGTCAAGCTGAAAATTTTAACAAAGCTATCAAAAGGATTATCGTGAGGATAGTTTGACCCTCAAGGAAAGATTGAAGTGCAAGGTTACATGAAGCTTTGTGGTCATACATAACATTTCATAAAAGCCCACTTGAGATGTCCCTATATAGAATGTCTATGGTAAAACATGTCATCTACTAGTAGAAGTTTAGCACAAAGCATTATTGGCAGTCAAAGCTTGCAACAACTATTTTGACACTGCTGGAGAAGAAAGAATGTTGTAGATTCAGGAACTGGAAGAAATAGGGCTAGATGCCTATGAGAATTCTAGGATTTATAAAGAAAGAGCCAAGTTTCTTCATGATAAACAGATTATGCGTTAAGGAATTTCAGTTTGGAGATAAGGTTTTTAGATTTAAAGCTAGATATGCTTTCAAACCTGGAAAACTTGCTGCAAGATGGGATGGTCTATATCTGGTGACCAAAATCCATGATTATGGAACAATTGAATTACTAGATGAAGCAAATGGTACAACTTTTCAGGTCAATGGCCACTTATTGAAGCTGTGTAAGGAGAACTTCAAACCCCTATGATACTCAAGTTGTCTCCTTCCTTGTTTCCCCACTTACAATAGTTTGTTCTACATAGTTTACTTATATAATTAAGCTCTTAATTGTTGATTAAGTGTGGGGGAGGAGACTAAGTTAATAGGGGTAGATAAAAATTAATAAGTTCATCTTGGATTCTAATTAAACTTTGTCCTCTTGATTATTTTTGCCTTTGCATATGCCTAATTACTTATTCACATTGAGGACAATGTAGAAATTAAGTGTGGGGGAGTAGTGTGTGAAATGGGTAAATAAAATAAAATAATCGATGTGATTCTATATTCTAGTCGTGACCTTGTGCTGTTTTTGTTGCGACTAATATGTGCGAATATGTCAAGTTTCTTCTCTATGAAATTTAGTCGAGACTGATTCTTACTTTTGTCGTGACTTTAACTCTCTGTGACAATTAGTCGTGACCAATGCATATCTTTGTCATGACTAGTCATTCCTATTTTCTGATGTTTACCTATCTATAATGTTTAGTCATGATCTGTGCTTATCTTTGTCACAACTGTAACTCTCTGTGAATTTTGGTTGTGACCTGAGCTTGTGTGTTTAGCAAGATTATTCTATGTGACTATGAGTCGTGACCAGTGTGCATGTAAGTTGCGACCATTATTCCATATTTTCTAAAAATTTATCCTCTGCGTAAAATAGTCTCGACATGAAGTCCTTTTTGTCGCAACTAAAATTGATCCTCAGCTGAAAAATTCTTATGCTTCAAATTCTTATTGCTTGGTCTAATTGAACTCACGGTCATGGATTTAAATTTGAATTTTAAACACATACTTTTGAACATTGGCAAGCTTGATAAAGTATGAGTTGCTTGATTCATTGATTTATTACTGGAAATTGTGTAGCATGAATGATTGATCTCATGTATTTAGTTAATATTCATGCAATCTTGTCATTATGAGTTGATTAGGGTGAGTAAGCCAGATTAAAGGAATTTAAACCTCCAACATATACTCATTACAATGTGTGACACCTTCTAGTTTGGTAACTTTGCATAAATTATCTCAATCCTTGATTCAAAACCAAATTAGCTTCTTAGAATTGTGGATATGATAAAGGAATTTCTTTCAAAATCCTCTTTACCAAACAGTAGCCACATAAAAATTAAATCTTTTTCCTACCCTTTGAGACCTTCACTTTCTTTTAAAATTCCATCCTTTGTTAATGAATATTGTACATGATATTTGCTTATGTAGTAAGTCTTAAATTGTGAAATAACTGATAAATTGTACAACTTGTTGGATATCTGAATATATGAGCCATCTGGTTCAATAGTGAAAGAAAAGAAAAGGAAAAGGAAAAAGTATAGAAAAGAGAAAAAAGAAAGAAAGAAAGAAGAGAAAGACCAGATGAAAAGATGTGATATTCAACTTGTATCAAAGAAATAGCTTGAAGAAGATCATGTGCAATATTTCATTAATCATTGACATGTATTTGCATTTCATCACTTTGCCTTTCTAACATTACAACCTAATAAAGACCCTTTGATTCACAACCCTTGTGGCATGCAATGGTGGAAAAGTATGATAGTTATAAGCCTATAGGAAGCTTAAGCTAGATGGTTGAGTGAAATTACCTTGATAAGAGAATGAGTGAAACACTACACCTTGTGAGAAAATCTCACCTTGCTGCTTACTATGATTTAATTGCATGAGCTAGATTCTTTAATTAATGAGATTAGTTTGGATTGTTGCCAATTGAAGGGAAAAGATGGATGATTACAAGTACTTATTTTGAATCTATTTTGCTAAATTTGCTGACATGAGTGTTTGAATTTCAATTTGATCCATAATTTTGCTCAGAGTACAAAAGTTAATTGTGGGGGAGTTGATAAACTCATATTTGTAGTGATTTGTAGTGATTTTAAGTGAGTTTTATAATTGATTTTATCCCCATTTACCAATATGATGAGCAATTAATTAATAAAATTAAAATGGAACAAGGAAACAATAATTAATTTGATTTTAGTGATTAATTGCATAAATAATCTATTAAAGTTCCATTACAAGAATGCAGTAACCAATCAACAGATGTGGGTAAAGTTAGTGAAAGTTGGACAAGCAAAGTTGTAAGCATGAGCTGGATTAAATAAGTTAATAGATTGAAGCATGTGCTGGAGAAGATGCTAACAGAAATCACATGAGGAAATGTATCACAAGATGCATGTACTATAGCTGAAAAGGAGTACAATTCAGTGGGCATTACACGTGAATTACACATAGGGATCACACAGTAGAGTTGCACATGCTAGATCACATGGAATTGAGAAGTTGTTAATAGAAGCAAGTGGTGGATTCACACATGTGCTATAACAAAATTAGGCACGTGCTGACAGCTAGAGGGAGTCCAATTCAGATCTGTCACACCAGGGATTTGTTACGTCTCTTATCATTCACAGATCATATACTATTCACATGTCTCAGCTCATTAACTGATTATGTTACCTCACACATTCCACACATCACTCTCACGCCATCTCAACTTACTCTCATATTCCTTCCACACTTATATATTCACACCATCACCATTGAATAGGGGGAACACTTCATGCATAACACCCTATATTCCATAACCAAACTACCATCAATCTAGATCACACATATCTTCTACTCACCATATCATTCATACATAGACTCCATTCCACCAGTGACACGCCATTCTTTATCTTTCTCTTCATCTCCATTTTCTATTCTCTCATCTACAACTTTCCTTTGTTCTAAACAATAGAACTAGAGAAAGTTCAGCTGTCATCTTCATCTTCTTCTTTAACAATCATTATGACTGCTGTTATGCTTTCTATTGCTACTGAAGTTCATATGGTAATGCAAGGCTAAACTGTTGTGCTCTCTTGGATATGATGTTAAACTCAAATCCTTGAGCTGAATAGGGAGTTTCATTGTGTCTTAAGTCATATTTAATTGTATAGAGTTGATGTAGTTACTTCTGGTTTATTATTTCAATTAGAGTTAGTAGATGACAAAGAAGTAGGGAATCGAGTTGGATTTCTTATTTCTATATTATTGATACTTTGATTGATTTTCACCCTTGGACCGAGTTGGTCATAGCTGTAGTTAATTAGAGTAATCATCAAATAGAGTACAGTTGTATCTGTTAATTCATCTCCTTCTATCTCTGAGTTGAATAATTCATGATCTCTATTAAATATCTACGAGTTATAGCTTTGATTGTGATTTAGCTGGTGATTTGTTAGCTAACATATTCTAATTCAATTGATTAACTTCTCATATTCTATGGATAATGAAGGTAAGGTAATTTCCATGGGAACAATCTTGTCATTCATTCATCTCATCATCATAAACACTTAAAAGCACAAACAATAGCATAGGATTTACTTTCAGAAGTTAGATAATATCTCATCACATACAATCTGTTTAACTTATTAATTTGTGGCCCATTAGATTAATTAGGTGCCTTAGTATCCATTTAGGCTTCTTGTGAATCGACCTAGGTTAGCCTCCACTTTACTATTGGTTAGCTTAGTTTGGTTTGATAATTAAAATGACAGTTATCACTTTTGCATGTTCTTTATTACTTCTTCACATTGAGGAAAATGTTAAAGTAAGTATGGGGAGTAGTGTGTGAAATGGATAAATAAAATTAGATAATTGCTGTGATTCTATATTCTGGTCATGACCTTATACTGTTCTTGTCGATATTAATATGTGCAAATATGTCAAGTTTCTTCTTTATAAAAATTACTCACGACTAATTCTTATTTGTGTCACAATTGTAACTCCCTGTGACAAATAGTCACGACCAATGCATATTTTTGTCATGACCAGTAATTCCTATTTTCTGATATTTACCTATCTGTGATGTTTAGTCATGATATGTGCTTATTTTTGTCACTACTGTGAATCTCTGTGATCTTGAGTTGCGACAAATGTCCATTTCAGTCACAACCAAAATTCCCTATTTTTTGAAAATTTCTTCCCAGTGTAAGGTGTCATGACATGAAGTCCTTGTAGCCGTGACTAAAGTTGATCCTTTACTGAAAAAATTCTTCTGTTTCATCTGATTGTTGCTTGGTTTAATGGAATTTAATGTCATGGATTTAAAAATTGAATTTCAAACATATGCTTTTGAATATTGGCAAGCTTGATGAAGTATGAGTTGCTTGTTTCATTGATTGATTACTGAAAATTGTGCATAATGAATGATTGATCTTATTGATCTTATATGTTTAGTTCAATATTCATGCAATCATGTCATTGTGAATTGATTAGGGTGAGTAAGCCAGATAGAAGGATTTTGAGCCTCCAATAGATACTCATTTACATTATGTGACACTATCTAGTTTGGTAACTTTGCAGAATTTGTCTCAATCCTTGATTCAAAACCATATTAGCTTCTTGGAATTGTGGATATGATAAGGGAATTTCTTTCAAAACCCTCTTTACCAAACAGTAGCCACGTAAAAATTAAATCCTTTACCTAGCCTTTGAGACCTTCACTTTCTTTTAAAATTCCATCCTTAGTTAATGAATGTTGTACAGGATATTTGCTGATGTAGTAAGTCTTAAATTGTGAAATAACTATTAAATTGTGACTTGTTAGATATCTGAACTTCAATATATTTGCTATCTGGTTCAATAGTTGAAAGAAAAGAAAAGCAAAAAGAAAAAGTATAGAAAAGAGAGAAAAAGAAAGAAAGAAAGAATAGATAGACCAGATGAAAAGAGTGTGATATTCAACTTGTATGAAAGAAAATTATTTGGTGACTTGTGATTCTCTGCAGTTTCACAATTGAAACTATGATCAAGAAATGAAAAAGTTTTCAGATCATGTGCAGTATTTCATTAATCATTGACATGCATTTCCATTTTATCACTTAGCCTTTCCAACATTACAACCTAATAAATACCCTTTAATTCACAACCCTTGTGGCATTTAGTGGTGGAGATGTAGGATGGTTACAAGCCTATGAGAAGCCTAAGATAGATGGTTGAGTGAAATTACCTTGAAAAGAGAAAGAGTGAAATACTTCACCTTGTGAGGAAATCTCACCTAGTTGCTTACTATGACATAATTATATGAGTTAGATTCTTTGATTGATATGATATTAGTATGGACTGTTGCCAATTCAAGAGAAAAGATTGATGACTACAAGTGCTTATACTGGATCTATTTTGCCAAATTTGCCGAACATAAGTGTTTGAATTTCAATTTTGATGTATAATTTTGCTCATAGTGTAAAGCTAAGTGTTGGGGAGTTGATAAACTCATATTTGTAGTGACTTTTAGTGTGTTTAAAGTAATTTTTATTATTGATTCTGTCCATATTTAATAATAAGGTGAGCAATTAATTAATAAAATAAAATTGGAATAGTTAGGAATTAATTGATGCGATTTTTAATGATTAAATTAGACAAATAATCTGTTTATTTTAAATTCCCATTATAAATGTAGTAACCAACTAATAGATTAAGTGGGGATTAGTGAGAATAAGTGCCAGCTAGATCTAGGGAATTAAGGGTGTCAATGAAAACCACATGGAGGGAAAGCTAACAGAATGCACATGCTGCATCGAGGAGCTTGACTTAACAAAAATCACATGGGAAAAGGGATTATGAGATGCACATGGTGAGGGGAACTGATCTATTCATGCACCCATTTCCACTCATTGATTGTCATAAAATCTTATCATTCACATATCATATACTATTCACATGTCTCAGCTCATTGACTGATTCTGTTACCTCACACATTCCACATATCACTCTCACGCCATCTCAGCTGACTCTCACACTCATTCCACACTTCTGCTATATATTCCATATCACATTTTCCTTCAGGGGACACACTGGCACACGGAGGAATCATTCATTCACTGCACTTCCATTCTCCCTCCTTCTCCATCTCCATTTCCATTCTCTATCGTTTGCAACTTTCCTCTGTTCTAGACAATAGAACCAGAGGAAAGTTTAGTCTACATCTTCATCTTCTTCTTTCACATTAACCATGACTATTGATCTGTTTGCTGCTGCTATTGAAGTCTTGATAGTAATGGAATGCTAGATACATTATACTCTCTTAGAGATGATACTGAACCAGAATCCTTGAGCTGAACAGGGAGTTCATTGTGTCTCTAATTCAGATTTAATTGTATAGAGTTGATGTAGTTAATTATGTAATTACTGATGCAACTTGAGTTAGTTGATGATTAATGATTAGGGAACCGAGTTGGATTTCTTATTTTGTATAGTTGATGATTTGATTAATTTTCATCCTTGGACCGAGTTGGACATGGTTGTAGTTAATTATTTTTGTACAAGAAATTATTACATTGATCATTCAAAGCGTAGTAACAGTCATTCATGGTCATAATCACCCTACCTAAAAAGAGGTTTTTTTATAACAAATTTTTGTTAGGTTTAATTTGTAATCAGGTTATAATGGAATGGAGTTATAAATTGAAGTAAATGAGTATTAAATTAATTTAATAATGACACTTGTAAATAAATATTGGGATGAATATGTCATGCTGTTAGAATAGTTGTATCACCAAAGAGGGGTGAATTGGGTGATATTAAAATTGTTGAAAGCTTTAAGAGCTTACAAATAAATTTAAAAGGTTAAGTTTAGAAGGAGGTCACCGATTGTAGAATGACGACAGAAGCAAATAAGTGAGAAGTTGAACACTAGTAATTTATACTGGTTCGGCCCAACCACTCGGCCTATGTCTAGTCCTCATAGCTCCTCTGAGTATTTTACCATCTTGCAAGATTAGCCAGGTTCTTGGTGCCTCAATACATCAACGTGAAAAACCCTCTCACTCCCCCTTACTACCCGTAAGGTGATAACAACCAAGAGATCCACTATCGAGTATCACTGTGATAAAATGATGTCTTACAAATATCTCTCTCAACTAGAAGAATTTTGACAAACACTTAAGCACACACTCTCTAAGTTTCTCTTTCTTGAGAATATAACATGCTTTGGACCAAAGAGAAGAAACAGAGTGAAATAGAGACTATCAGTAGCTAAGACTTGTGATCATAATGCATTTTGTATCACTCTTTATGTCTCTTTGATTTCTCCATTGTTATCTTTCTTTCTACAGGCTTCTTCTTTTATAGATGAATTCTTCATATGTATGTTGAAGTAGCCGTTAGAAAATATATCCATTATTGTTGACGATACAGTTTGATTGCTTTTTATAATCTTTTTTGTTTGATCTTCTTTATCCCTGAAATGATCTAAAACATGCTACATAAGTGATATTTAATCAGTAGAAGCAAATAGAAAATATTTTCAAATGATTTAGATTTAAACATCAAATTCTTGTCAAAACCTAGTTTAAAGATCTTTTCACAAATCAGCTAAATT
This sequence comes from Leucaena leucocephala, assembly GCA_037074615.1. NCBI lineage: Eukaryota > Viridiplantae > Streptophyta > Magnoliopsida > Fabales > Fabaceae > Leucaena > Leucaena leucocephala. The sequence continues at coordinate 6,400,606 of CM073534.1, forward strand.
TATCAAAGTGTTTATCAAAGAGGTACCTTATCTAAAAAGACTTTGATAAATTTCAAATGAATTTCTTTAAAATATTTTAGATTTATCGAATAAGACTTTGATAAATAGTCTTATAAAAAATGACTTTGAAAAATCTTTAATGAGGTTTATTCAAATAGATCTTGATTTATCGAATAAAACTTTGATAAACATTCTTTTCAAAAATCTTATCCAAAAATATTATTTCCAAAACATATGCTTTCAGACTTATCAATAAATTGCATAATACATTATTTATCGAAGAGTTCTTTGATAAATAAATATTTTGAATAGGTTATCGATAAATATTGAAGAACATACTTTTAAACATTTTTTGATATGTTAATCATGTAATATATTTGGAAACAAGAGTTGATAAGATAATTTAGCAAATCAAAGCAAGGAATAAGCACATTAAAATCATTCAAAGAATCATACATTAAATTTTTAGCAAGTTTAGAATATGAAATTTCTTCCCATTTATTGAAGTCTTTATTGAAAATGGCCCTTATCGAAAAGGGCCTCAATAAATGGCCTTATTGAATAGTTATTCGATAAATATAATAATTTTTCATATTTCAGAATATCTAATTTTTTGAAGTATCCTTCTTCGATAAATAGGCTTATCAAATAGCTTATTGATAAATACCATAAAAGCATTGTCAAACTTTCTTCTTTAATGTTTAATATCTTATTTTTGCAAGATTTGTTACAACACTTTGAGAAATAGATAATTCAAACAATTTAGCAACATTATAAGAAATAAATTACCATTAAAATTATTTATCAAAACAATACTTAAGTGTCCTTTATAAACCAAAAATTTCTTCTATTTATCGAATTGTTCTTCGATAAATTACTTTATCAATTAACTCTTTAATAAATGATATTTAAAAATATAGTTTAAACAACAAGACACTCAATATTAAATAGAGAAATACTTTGTTTACCGAATGCCTTATCTATCAACTCGTTTATCAATGAAGACTTCAATAAATCTATTTCAAAAACAATTTTCACAAAGCTTTCTTTTTGAAGTCTTTCTTGAGCAATCATTTTATCGATAAATACTTGGATAAATGCTTCCCCAAAATACACTAAGTTATTTTCAAATTTATTGAATGCATTATCAATAAATGACCTTATTGAATAAGTCTTCGAAGAGAAATAATTGTAAAAAAAAGACTTAGAGTTTTTTAATAGTTTATTTATCGAAGGTCTTATTGATAAGAAAGCTTATTGAATAGGTTCTTGATAAATATATTTCTAAAAATATTTCTTTTCACAAATTCCTTTCTCATTTATCGACATGCTTATCGATCAAACCCTTCTCGATAGGCTTTTCGATAAATGCTCTTTATTAGTTAAAATAGTTTTTGAAATCTTTTTCTCATTTGTCATCATCCAAACATTGGTCTAAGACATACCTTATAATGGCAAAATTATCATAACCTTGAGAGAAGTTTTAAAAATCATCAGTTGGAAAGGCTCGTTGTCGTAAGAAGTGATGCAACCATCACCTATATCAAAAATATCTTGTGGCTTGAGGTGAACCATTATATTCCAATCTTTAAGGTTTTTGTCCACCATATAATAAACCTGGTGTTCCTTAGAGGCTAAAATGAATGGCTCATCATCTTTAGATTCATCTGTATGAATGAGCCTAGAAAAATTGCCAAATGTGATGCCTAAGTCATCAACAGTAAGTCCCATGAAGATGTCGTGTTTGCCCATGAACACTTGAAGAAAGTTAAATGAAAAGTTCATAATTTAACTCAACGATGCTAATAAGCTTTTCATAATAAATGATGCCGCATATATCACCATCATTGCTGCTAGCATAAATCCTCATCCCAAATGTGCTGTAAACTTTAGAGTTTTACGTGAGAAATCCCTAGTCATGTGCAACATTACAGAACTTGAACCCATTTAATATTATATGCGGTATACCTTCTCGCATGGTCTAACAAGCTAGTGAAAGATTTCTGAATTCAGTTGTGTAAGCTCTGATGTCATTTTGTATCGTCATGTAAACCAATTAGGAAACTCTCTTTGGACTATTTTATCAGTGTCAATTGAAGTTCACCCATGTACTCATAGCTTGCGCTTGACATGACTTTTATACTCCCTATACAATATAATGAAGTGTACTTTGTTTTATAAGCGTTAAAGATGAATAAATTGAATTACAATTATACAAAATAGTATGTGTTTAATTTATGTATATATACTTATAGGAGGAAATGTTCAACTTGGCTGCAATTTATCATAACATATCTATGTGCCTGTAGTTTGTGGGAGTAGTTTTAAGAACTCATATCCTCCAATAGGGTTCCTAACAGGATGAAACAAATTACTTGACATGGTAGGACGAGCAGGAGAATCATCAACGTGAGTGTGCAGTTAAAAGACATCTCCATGTCATCAAAGTACCTTGAACTAAAAGTTAGGACCTCTTCCCCTGAATAAACTTCTATTATTAACCCCTCTAGCCATGCCTTATTGTGAACACATGTTTTTAGTTTCCCTAAAAATTTGTAGTGTCAAATTCGATGAACAACTATGCGTGTTATGGAATCACAAGTATCAAATAAAATATGAAGACATAAAGTTTCTCGTACTTCTCAATAGGATACGTCCAGCGATATTGAATTGGGATAGCAAGCTTTGCTTCTTGAACAAGGTGGACCATCAAGTGAACAAGGATGGAGGAAATATAATCTCCAAGTGACATAGTGTAAAATAATATTTTCCTACAACTGATCGAGCTCCTGAGGTATCAAGACCTTTCACACAACTTCCTAAAAACAGAACATAGCTCCACTAAAACCATAGATAAATCAAGAGGAAACATATGCCTCAAAGCTAGAGGAAGGAGTTGTTGTATCAGAACATGTGAGTCATGACTCTTTAAGCCATAAACCTTTTGAGACTAGAGATCGATACAGCTTGATATGTTGCTGGAGTATCCATCAGTAACTTTGATGTTCTTCAGCGTCAAAAGGAAGATAGCATTGTTCTACTTAGTCATGGTGAACTTAGTTGGCTAAAACTTTTGTTATCATCTGGCCAAGCTTGTTGCGAATTTCCCAGACGCTAAATTTTTTTAATAGCTATGAGATGATCTTTGGACTTTCTGGGCTTGTTGAGCAACGTATAAAGCACATTGTCACACACAATTTCCTCAATATGCATGACATCCAAATTGTGGTGTAACAAATTATGTTTCCAATAAGGAAGAGTGAAGAAGATACTTCTCTTGAACTACTATAGAGGCTGACCATCAGATGTTGCATGAGACTGTTGTCCTAGTCGCTCGGGATTCTCAATATTCTTGCCAAACTCGACAATAACATCCTTTAACTGCTAAAATATGTTGCAGTCTAAATCACATAGTCAAAGGTGGCACATTGATCCAAGTCTTATCCATTATTACTATAGCAGTGATATAGAAAACATGTGAGAGTAAAAGCTCTATTAGAAGTTACTATGAAGTTAAACTAAAGTTTCACCCCTTATAAGGATGACTTGTAATGGTAAAAAGTTTGTAGCGATTGTGCAAACCACTACAAAGTTAGGCATCAATCAAATTACTTTTATGCAATTTTCTAGTGGTTAGTAACAACTACAAAATATGACAGCAATGGAGGGAGATTTGAATTTGAAATTTGAGCATTTATAGAAGTTATAAACCACTATAAAATGTCATGTTGGAAGATCCAGATAGAGGGAATTTTGAATTTGAAATTTGTAAGTTTGCGACAATTAGTAACCTCTACAAAATGTCATGTGCAGACATGGATGGAGAGAATTTTGAATTTTAAATTTTCAAATTTGTAGTAGCTACAAAAGTTCACATCAAAGAACAACCTTTGTAGCGGTTTGGAACCGTTACAAAAGTGAAAGCAAATTAATATTTATTAGTTGAATTAAAGTAAAATTTATGAAATTAAATTATAATTTTTGAAATAATTAAATAAAATAAAATTTATAAATTTAAATTCATAAAATCCAAACTTTGTGAAATAAAGTATAAGACTAATAATGTTTTAAAAGGACAGAAATTCACTCAAGGATGTTGTGCATCATCTTGCACATCCTCATTGAGATCTAGCGGTGGCAATTGCTGTGGAGCCAGTGAGGGCTAGGGCGAGGGGTGGGACTAATATGACTAAATACGGGATGTTAATAGTGTCACATCCTAGTTTTCTTATGTCTTAGGGACCAAATAGTAATATCTTTAACCACTTTTAAGGTCATTGAAATCAAATTACATAATCTAAAATTTTACTCTATCGAATATTATTCACTGTATAAATTCTAGACAGGTGACTTAATTTCAAAAAATCATAATTAATTATAGAAAATTGAAATGAAGTGTTTCAAGTTGCTATGTCATGTTAATACTATTTCATAGAAAAATAACTCATTGACCATGACTTGATCAAGTCGACGTCATTCAATGCTCAAGTTTTACTATTATTCCAACGTTATTCCCCTGATTTCAGTATTTTGGTCCCAATTATAAAAAATTATATCTCCAAGTGCAGACATCCAAATAAAACAGTATAAATATCAAATCGAAGCTTGGTATGCCTATTATTTACTAGTAAAATATCCTACGTTTATTTCATCATTTACTATTTTTTATTATAGTTCAAAGGTCACTGTCTCACTACAAGTTACTGTTCATACTGGCAACCTCTAGCAACCAACCTTACAAACATATGTATAACATACATCAATCACATATCAATCATGCTAAATAATTATTAACTTCTCTTCATGCATCTTAATCTCCTCCATCTTGAGAAGACCTGTTGTGATTGGATTGATATGGAAGGGGTGAGATTTTTGGGGAAATCTCAGTAGTAAACGGTACAAGAAACAATGTATGCAAGTATATGCTTAGTGTTAAACATGCTTGCTTTACTACAATCATGCTTGCATAATGACATATACATGCTTCCATGATTCCATGATTCTTACTTATAACATATGGCTATAGCATAATAAGAAATAGAGGATTCTCAATCATACATGCTTCACATAATCAAGACAATCCAACCGCATATTAAAAACACTCAAGCAATAAGCATACAAGTTTAGGTATAAGTTCACTACCTGTCGGGTAGCTTTTCTTTAGTCCTTAGGCTTCACTCTGAGGTTCCTTCTTTACATAGGTTAGAGCCTATACATGAATGGTAAGACACATTTTGTATATGGTTTATGTGAGACTTTTAAGAGTTTTATAACAAATGTACCATCCATTTTGTGTCTTAAATTGTACTTTTGTGGTAATACATGATTGTACATGGCAATATGCTAATAAAAGGGTAAAAATGATAAATTAACTCTTCTAAACTGCATAAATTCTATTATTTACTTATTTGGACTTTTACAGTGAGCTTTTATTCTGGATTGCAGGTATTTTGGAAAAGAGCAAGAACCAGGAAAGAAATCACAAGTCAATGAAATTGAAATCATGCTCCTGTACATTTTAGTCATGACCAAAGAGTCTGCTGGTCGTGATCTTGATTCTTCTAGAATTCCCTATGTGTTTACAGGTCGTAACCAAAACATGGATATGGTCGGGACTAAAATGCGAAATCACTATAACTATGCGTTTTGAATTAGGTTATGCAGAAATAAAAAGAGGAAGAAGGCTACCGTCAAGGGAACGCTAGTTTTGGAACTGATTAGACTAACAAGCAGTACTTTAGTGCTCTCTAATCACCTTCTCGACCTCTTCCATCGCTCTACACCTTTCCATAGATTTCTCCATATCTCTACACCACCAATCTACCATATTTCCATTGTTTCTTCATAGCATCTCAACTGAATAGCGATTACAGTACAGCAAGAGTCATGAGAGGCTAAACCTTTAGCCTTTTGGTGATGAATAAGATATCTTGAGCTCATGGACTCAAACGGGGAGTTTCTACTATTCTAATTTGCATCTTCTCATGTTATGATTGCTGCTAGATCTAAGGTTTTCATCTTATGAGCAAGTTTTGAATATCGATTGATCATTCTCATATTAGACTTTGTAATTGAATTTGGATGATTTAAATGTTTGCTTTTAATGGAGTATTTCTGTTTTAATTTTAAGAGAGTGGGTTATTATTAGCGATTGTTGTTAACTAATCCATTACTTGAAATCTAGGGTTTTCAATCGACGACCATTCGAGGATGTTTTCATCATCTAAATTCAATTTACACGTTAAGTGGTTCATGGCAGTTTACTAATAGTTCGTAAACTAACTTTGATCAAAGGGGTTTAAGGAAAATTAGAGTTTTGGACTCAATCGATCGATTGAGGTTTTCTTTGAGACTTAGTGATTTCTAAACTCTAATTTTAAACGTGAGAGCAAGGATAGATACGTTTTCATTATCAAAAGTATTTCATAGCATATTTCTCAACTAAACCAACTCATTTTCATCTTAATCAAAAATTCAAAAAATATTATCTTTCTACACCCTACTTTTATCGCATTAATCTCTAAAAACCCTAAAACCATTTTATCTCTACTTAGGTTTTTCATTGATTTTGACATCCAATCTACTTGGTTTCCACATAAAAGGCTCCTCAAGAAGAATGATAGGGTTGTGCCTTATACTACATTATATTGGGTGCAATAAACTTTATTTTGATGGATCAGACCACGACAATCTGACCTCATCAATGACATAATAATATTTTCATTATTATCCTACCAGTATAGCTCTACTTAACTCAAGTTTTTTCTTATTCTGACAATCCCCTAACTTTCTTTCTCTTCACGGATATCCTTATCAAGAGATAGTCCATAATTCTAACTATTAAATCTATAAAAACAATCATATAATTTATTAAAGTAGAGACTAGGATTAGTTACCTCAATCCTAAGCTTACTAAGTCCCTAAGCTCCTTGGATTGCTCCTAGCTCGATCATATCTCCTCCTTTGTCTTTCTTTTTTTCTCTTTCTTTCTCTCTTTCTCTACTCTTCTTTATTGCTTGTCATGGTGTGCCTTGTAATGGATGAGGTATTTATAGGTGGAGTGAAATGGAATGGATGGTCTAAATCAAATCGCGATAAATGGCTCAAATTGCTTGCTACCTCACCAAGTTTTGCTTGCATCATCATGATGATATCATCCCCCTATGTCATCATGCTAGGTGGTGCCTTGTGTGGGACCCACATGATACCTCACATGATGAGCCATCACTTATGGAAACCTTCACAGTAATCCAGTATACTCTTTCCAATCCTATATAATCTTGTATATATAAAGGGATTTTCCTGAATTATTCAATTATCCTATAGTTCAATAACTTCCATGTGTTCCAATGGTATTATTTACCTAGAAAAAAATTATTCAATAGATACTTATAAATATATGATAAAATTGCCCTTATCAGATCACTTTTCTCAATTATAACTATAACCAGGTACTTGTATTTTTCCTAGATCTTACTAAATTACTGCTTCATTGTACTGGGCCTTACTACCATATGGAATGGCCGTCTTTGGTACCATTCTGGGTCCGCTTAGAGCCAGCTCGCCTAATGCTAATATTCTATTATCTAGATATTAGGCATTAACGAACTCTAGCCAAAATTTACCGAAAGGTGAATAACTTTTCAAATAGAGCTCCTTTCAGAGTTTTGTCAGTTCCTTAACCTCTAGCTTTATAGGATGCACCTTCCTATAAATTTTATCTATATATAAGGTCTTGAAGGTATGATAAAAAATTTGGATAACTTTTTGGTATTTCAGATCCATATTAATTATCTAGTACCTCAAATAATTATTCTAAGTCACATCATTGACCAGAAAAATTTTCTATATCTCTTGGTAAAATTTAGGACTAAAATGCTTTCGTACGGTTTTTGGCCATCTCTTGCTCAATTTCCTCATAATTACCATTTTTGCACCTAAATTTGATAAATTACACTTTATGGCCTAAAACTTATCTCTACATTTATTCTAGGCCTTGGGAATTTTCTAATTTATACTTAAGTCCTTAAACTTTTCACTATTTACAATTTAGTCCCTAGACTTTCACTATTTAAAGTTTAGTCTCTAAACTTTTACTATTTAAAGTTTAGTCCATACAAACACTCTGTATGTTTCTTGGACTTCTACTCAAAGGGGTTTGGTAGGCTATCTATTTCAAGCTACTTTCTGGGTCTCTAGGCCTGAAAATTAGAACATTACAATTCTCCAGTTTTTAAAATAAATTTTGTCCTTGAAATTTAATTAGTACCTTAATCAAATTATCTTTGATATATATCCTCTCCATTCATTTTCTACTTTATGACTAAGGCTAGGGTATTTATCTCTTATCTTGACATCTAGCGGAGTTCTCATAACATCCATAAAACTTCATATCTTTCTTGTGTTGATATGCTCCCTTTTATAGTAGTCAAGTCAACTCAATAAGAGTCGAAGTCTGCTTCTTTATGTTACTTACTTGTCATGCATCTAGTTGTTTATGGATAACTCATTGTACTAGACTTGTGAGTAATGCCAATTTCTTTCATATCTAACCTTTTAGAATTTTGATGTAGTTACGGGGTCTATGTTATTTCTCTTACTTCTGACTATACTTTATGTACTTATCTCATTACTTCATTACATGTTTCTCATTGCATATCTCTCCTTACATATCTTGAGATGCCATAAGTCTAACATTCTTATTAACTTACAACTTTGCCAGCCTCTCATGAGAATATTGCTCTTTTGCCTTTCTTTCTCCTAACTCAAAGTTGTAATCTGAATCTTTCCTTTTAGATCCTCTCTTTGGATCTAACATAAGGGGTTCTACTTTCTTTATTTTCATAACTTTTTATAACTCTTCTTAACTTTTTTTATTATCTTATATAACTTTGTGTATCTATGCCAAACCTCTATGGCATTTTCACTCTTTCCCATCACTTCTTAAGGGTTCGCCCATCATTGGGCTACTCTTACCTGAGCACGCTTAACTTAAAAGTGCCGATGAAAATCTAAAGCATTAGTGCTGACAGGCTCTTACCTCGGTACTTTAATATCTTAGACATTTCTCATATTGTCTCTCTTGGGTGTATATGCCTCTTATTCTCATTCTCTTTAGCCTAATCTTAGGGATATCCCTATTATTACTTGACCCCTTCTCATATTTCATGAGATATTCTTGTTCTCTTCCTTAGGTATACTATCTATAGACTTATAAATGTTTGGTACTCAGGACTAGAGACTTTAACTTTGTTAACTTAATTCCTTCTTCGTGTAAGAAGATTCTGAGTTCTGTCCATAATAATAAGAATATATGAAATTAACATCTTGGGCACTTTATGTTATGAGTTAATCAATTGTTGAGGCTTACCTACCTTAACCTTGTCCTTGGTAATCATCCCAAGAAATATTGTACTTATGGCTCATTCTTTTTCTTTTCTTAGGCTACGTCTACTACAAACCTCAAAATCTACTACAATCAATTGTAAGCTTCTTCAGGATCTAACTGCAACCTAGGAATTCTATTCTCTGTGAGCCCTATTAGGATGTAATCGTGACCCACCATAATCTACTGTGATTCTGTTGTAATGTATCCTTATCTCTGGAAGACCTAAAACTAAAGGCCAAAGTTACAAGGTTAACCACTTCCACTTAATTAGTAACTCAACTGATAATTCCCCAAGATTGATCACAGAAACCAATATTATCTATTCAGACTTTACTCAGTTCCTCTATCACTTAGGAATTTCTCATATCATTCTTATCTTTTATAAATTTCCTATATGCAGTACTGTAGAAAGCTACATAGGCTTAACCATTCATGTAATTGTTATAATCTGTACAAATCATTTAGTGGATATGGCTCTAACATGAGCTATACTATCCATTCTCCTGACTCTATCTTAAGAGTGACCTAACTTTATCGCAAGAGCAATCTAGAGCTATTACGAGTGCATTAACTTTCATTACATAGACAGCTCTCTTTAAGAGTTGCATCATCTTCATAACTATATTTCTTTTCATTTTATTTCATTTCATGTTCATAGTACATCATTCATGTATCTCATCCCTACTGAAGGGATATGTTCTGAGTATTGTAATCATATATCTATAGGTATGCCAATAACATTTATCTGCTTAACTATAATGAGCACATTCTGGCATCAACTTTATTCTAGTTCCTCATCTATCTCTAATATTTCAGGTCTAAGATAGCTCAACAGTGTCCATTCCATACATTACTATTTAAACATGTATGGATCATGATGACCCATATGTTAGTAGGAGTAAAAACACATTCATCATATAGCAGAGTGCTAATAGGAAGACCCAGTTGCACCATATAGTCATGCATTACAAATGAAATCACTAGTGCCTGAGTCACGTATCACATCCACTTAGTGATCATTATATCATCTCTTTAATCATCTCATAAGACTTCCTTGACTCCTCTCTAATCAGGGCAAAACTCTCTTTTGTGCCTAGAGTCTCTCACCAATCATATTATGCAAATACTCCTACATAAAATATTCTAGTTTGCCATATCTGTAGTAATTCCTTGACCTGTCAATCAAAACAAATCTCTGTGGTCTCTACCGTCTATCTAACATCTCTTAGATTTTGATTCCATGTTTATACTTCTTAACTTATTACCTCTTATATTCTTAATTTCTTTATTCATCTTTTGACTTGTACCCTTTCTAGGCATCACAATTTTTTCTCTGTAATCTTGCATGTCTCCACCTCTCCATTGGACTTGTACAACTACCTACAAAAAATTCTTTCTTGCACCATAGATTTAATCCACAAGTCACTTGCTCATTCATACATCTCTCATAATTCACTTGGATGAACTTGACTAAGTATTTATCAAAAATGGTTCCTCTTACCATGTCTTATCACTTAAACTTAGTCTCACACTCATCTCTATCTGACCCAGGAAAATCCTTCCTCTTAAAACTGCTCAAGTAAGTCTTCCTATGTGAGCAGGTATTCTTTACCTATAGGGTAATCTCTGTACTTCTTTACTTATAGTATTATTAGTCTTAGGCCATCTACTAGGTATGTCTCTAGGAAAGCCTCAATCTAGTCTCTACTTCTTTCATTCCAAAAAAAACTAGTCTAATGAAGTCTTTCATAGTGTAGACCCACTTCAAATTATCATACAGAGGATGTACTTCCTAATGTCTCTTTAAATCAAGCATTTGTATCCTGGTGCATCATACTATCTGGCTCGCCTATACCTTGTACCAATCCTTTAGCTAATAAACTTTAGATAGGTTAATGCCTTCATTCTTATCATTTTTACTATATCTAGTTGCTACTTTTAGGTACACAAAATGATTCTGGTTTGTTCTCCTATCAATACCTCAAACTACTCTTACAGCTTTCTTGACCTTGGACTAGTCAACTTCTATCTCTATCAGTAGAGAAAAGTGTTACCTAGAAGTTATTCTGCTTAGTTCAGCCACATCGTACTAAGAAAAATGAGACCTCAGAAGTAATGGCTGACTGAGACTAGTTTATCGTAGTCGTACCCATGAAGACTACCTCATAAAGCTATAAGGCTTGAGATATTTATCTGGGTGTCACTGTCTCTTGTATGAATCCTTCTCTAAGTAGTGAACACCATCCCCACATCTTACTCTAGGGAGGGAACCTCTTTGATTCACTAAGGATTCAAATCTCTAACTTATTTAAGGGGGCAATCTAACTAAATAGAGTATTACTAAGCTAGAACCTTTTATTCTATGTCAGAATCTTATGCTATAATACCAAAATATCACATCTTAATGTTCTTACATCTTAGGGACAAAACGGTAGCATCTTAAACAACCTTTAAGATCATTGAAGTCAAATTATATAATATAGAATTTTACTCTATTGAGTACTATTCACTGTATAAATTCGAGACAGGCGACTTGACTTTGAAAAATCATAATTAAACAAAAAACAAAATAAAGTGGTTCAAGTTGCTACAAGAAGTTAACTTAATCCTATTCCATAAAAAATAACTTGTTGACCACACCTTAACCAAGTCAACATCAGTCAATACTAAAAGTTTACTGTTCATCCAACATGATTCCCCTAATTCCAGCATTCGATCCCAATTTTGGAAAATTATATTTCCACGTGTAGACATCCAAATGAGTCATTCTATATATCAAATCGAAGCATGGTATGTCTAATATTTACTGGTAAACTATCATATATTTATTCTATCATTTACTAGTTTTTATTACAACTCAAAGGTCATTATCTCACCATGAGTTACTATTCATAGTGGTAACTTCTAGCAACCAACCTTACATACATATGCATAATATACATCAATCACATATCAATCATGCTAAATAATTATTAACTTCTCTTTATGCATCTTCATCTCCTCCATCTTGACAAGACCTATTGTGATTAGATTGATATGGAAGGGGTGACATTTTTGGAGAAATCTCAATAGCAAACGGTACAAGAAACAATGTATGGAAGTATATACTAGTGTTAAACATGCTTTATTTAATATGATCATGCTTCCATAATGACATATACATGCTTTCATGATTCTTACATATAACATATGGCCATAGTATACAAATAAATAGAGCATTCTCAATCATACATGATGCACATAATCAGGACAAGGCAACAACATATTAACAACACTAAAGCAATAAATATACAAGTTTAGGTATCAGTTCATTACCTATTGGGTAGCTTTTCCTTAGCCTTAGCCTTAACTCTAAGGTTCCTTTTGTACATAGGTCAGAGACTATACATGGCATAATAATATTTTCATTATTATTCTATCAAGTATAGCTCTACTTACCTCAAGTTTATCTTGGGGTAATTTTTCTTAATCTGACAATCCCCTCCCTAATTTTCTTTCTCTTCACAACTATCCTTATCAAGAGATATTCCATAATTATAAATATTAAATCTATAAGAATAATCCTATAATTTATTAGAGTAGAGAGTAGGATTGGTTACTTACCTCAATCTTAAGCTTATTGAGTCCATAAACTCCTTGGCTTGCTCCTAACTCGATCAGATCTCCTCCTTTTTCTTCCTTTCTTTCTCTATTTCTATCTTCTTCTTCCTTGCTTTTTGTGGTGTGCTTTGGAATGGAGGGGCTATTTATATGTGGAGTGAAATGGAATGGATGGTCCAGATTGAATCGTGATGAATAGCTCTTATTACTTGCTTCCCAACTAAATTTTTCCTGCATCATCATGATGACATCATCACCCTTATGTCATCATGCTAGGTGGTGCCTTGTGTGGCTCCCACAGGACACCTCACATGGTGAGTCATCGCTTCTAGAAACCTCTAGAGTAATCTAATACATTCTGTCCAATCCTGTATAATCTTGTACCGTATAAAGGGATTTTCCTGAATTATTAAACTGTTCTATAGTTCAATAATTTCTATGTATTTCAATGTTATTATCTACCTAGGGATAAATAGATACTTATAAATATATGATAAAATTTCCCTTATCATATCACTTCCCTAGTTATACTGTAACTAGGTACTTATATTTTCCTTGGATCTTACTGAATTATTATTTTAGTGTACTGGGCCCTACTACCATGTGGAATAACCCTCTTTGGAACCATTATGGGCATGCTTAGACCCAGCTCGCCTATTGCTAATATTTCATTATCCAGATATTAGGCTTCTACGAACTCTTGTCAAAATTCACTAAAACATGAATAACTTTTCTAGCGGAGCTCCTTTTGGAGTTCTATCAGTTCTCTAACCTCTGGCTTCATAGGATTCACCTTTTATAAATTTTCAACTATATCTGAGGTTTGATAAAAAAAAATGGATATCTTTTGGTATTTCATATCCATATCAACTATATGGGACCTCAAATAATTATTCTGAGTCACATTATATTGGCCAGAATAATTTTCTATATCTCATGGTAAAATTTGGGATTGAATATCTTCTAGGAGTTTTTGGCAATCTCTAGCTCAATTTCCTCATAATTACTATTTTTACCCCTGAATTTGATAAATTACACTTTATGGCCTATAGTTTATCTCTACATTTATTCTATGCCTTGGGACTTTTCAAATTTACACTCAAGTCCTTGAACTTTTCACTATTTACAACTTAGACCCTAGCTTTCACAATTTATAGTTTAGTCCCTAAACTTTCACTATTTGTAGTTCAATCCTTGAACTTTTACTATTTATAGTTTAGTCCTTAAAACTCTGTATGTTTCTGGGACTTTTGCTTAAAGGGGTCAGTACGCTATCTATTTCAGGCTACTTTCTAAGTCTCTGGCCTAAAAATTGGGATATAACAAATAGCAGGCATCTTTGAAGGAGTTGTGGTGCTCATAATTTGTGTCAATATGGCCCTCAAAAGACATCCATTGACTCTGAATGGACTACACTGCCCTCACCATGTGATTATATCTGCGAGTGAATAGGCTACACTTGCAACTACATCTGCGAGTGCATGGTTCCCACCTACTCTTGCATCTCGTGTCTGACTTCATCCTGAAGCTCATCTACACATACTTCACTTTAGTGCTGGACTCTTGCGCTCATATGGGCTAGTGCAACTTGTGACTGAGAGCACGATGGGCCATGAGCACTTAAAGATGGTCTCAGTCTCGTTAGTGTAGGATCAAGACCGAGTCCCATGATCTTGCTAGGGTGCTGAGGTTAGCCACAGGCCTCTAGAAGTGATATGGTGGGCCCCTGTCACTCCCGTATCTCTACATATATTAGTCATTCCCACCTATCAAAATAATTGGAAAACATAAACAAATTAAAAAAACTTAATTATTTCTAAAAATACTAACTTATAACAATTAAATACATATAACAACCTCTTCAACCCTCTCTGATACAGGAGTCCCATCTCGAGGCCTATACAACTAGGGCAACATCTCACCTATGGTAGGCGTGTATCCCCACTCCGCTACTACCCTTTTCTACTAAAAGTCAATTACAAATAAATGTATAAACATTAAATCAGTTTATAAATAGTTAATGACATCTAATAATTTAATTTCTCTACTTACGATCTCAACATAAGCAACTGAGAAGGGTCTCGAGCCACCCCTGTGCCACATGGTTTAGTGACAGACGCTGGTGACACCTCTTTGGGATGCTTTTTGAAATAATTACATATATGGTCAGTCAATTGGGCAAAAAATTAAATATTTTGAACTTAATTAACTAAATTCAAACCCTCACCTATGTTATATTTAGGTAGATAGACTAGTTCACTTAAGAGGAGGTAAATTGGGTGAACGATGACTTCTAAAAACTTTTAAAGTTCTTTAAGAACTTTGATGATTAAAACTATATAATTTGAAATGCTCTGAGTGAAAATATGTTATTGGAAATCAAATAGTTAAGGAATAAGAATTTGCATAAAGAATTTATCCTGGTTTAATCTTTCTATGGCTTATGTCCAATCTTCAGCTTCCTACTAAGATTTTTTGGTCCACTATACATACCAAGATTACAACGGGCTCTAAGTAGCCTTTACAACTTCAATTTTTATGACTAATTGAGAACCGTCTCAAACTTAAGGTTATGCACCACTTCCTTGGCAACACTCCTCCTTAAACAGATACGAGCAATTTCCAACCTTGAATCCCCTGATTCCAAGGTTTTTCTCTCAAATAAAAAAAAAAGATAAAGGGTAAATATAACTCTTAGATAGAGTGAATAGATAGAGTAAATCCCCTTATTCTAGGTGAGTTTTAGTCGATGAGGGGTTAAAGTTGAATAGTGAAGAGTCCTGACTAAAAACTGTTAAAACTCGATACTAATCTATTATTAACTAATTGATTAATGCCCATTAATTGATTAAGTAATCGATTAATTTCATCAATTAATCGATTAGGTGTTTGATTGATTCCAATTAATCAGATGATTAATCGATTAATTGTGAATAAAATAACATTCAACATCATTTTATCAATTATTAGTCAATTAGATGTTCGATTAACCACTATTAATTGATCAATCAATTGATTAATTCTCAATAGACACAACTTTTAACACATAGACATTATCTATTAATTGATTAGTTATTTGATTGATTTTCATTAGTTGATTCCTTGATCGATTAATTTCAACATAAAACACCTTTGAGCATCTTTTAAACTATGATTAATTGATTGACTATTCAATTAATTGACATTAATAGATTCTTTAATCAATTAATTTCAAAACAAAACATCTTTTAACATATTTTCAAACATCATTTAATCTAATCATTAATCAATTAACTTATAGAAATAAAATCATTGGAGAATAAAAAATGTTGACTTTTCTTTTGAAATCTTTAAAGAATAAGTTCACACTTGAAACATTTTAAAGCAAAGAAATACATGTAACATAAACAATGCATTAATATCAAAATTCCATAATCATATTTGTAATGTAAAGAGAAGGTTAAAGGAAGCTTATTCAGATTTTTGTAGCTTGATGTATTGACTCATTATCCTTTATTTCTTTGAGCAGCATCTTGTATTGGCATTGATCTTTTCCTCTACTATCTCAATCTTGATATGCCATTGTAGTTCATTAAGATACCTCCATATCCTCTTGTCACAAAACAGATCTCTTTCTTTCTTTGGAGAATTTTTATTATGATCATAAATGGATTGACTTCTAAAATATATGTGAGATCATACAAAGATAACTCATCATCAAAACATATCATTTTTTTTAGTGAATATAGATGAGTATGCTTAAGAACTTGATCTTTTAAGATAGCCTCATTTTTTTAGAAATTAAAAAACTTGAGATAGTGTTGTTTTTTTAAACAAATATGCATATTTTAAAATCAATTGATGTAGGGATTTGAAATCTCACTTTCACCTTTGAAATCATAAATATGCAAATTTATAAATTAAGATAAACTTATGAAATAAAATTCACAAAAACAACATTTTGAAAATACAATTATGTATAACCCATTTAGCAATATGAAAATATGTTAAAAACAACTTTAAAGAATTATTACTAATGGAATTCAATCAGGAACAAATATTCATTACCCAAATATGAATTTATTTAATAAACACAAGGGTAAGAATAGATTTCACCTTTATTGTTCTTGTTCCATTGTATATTTTCCTAAGGTGCAGCTTTCCTACAATATAAAACTTTTATTTTGTGGTATCCAACTTCACTTGGATCCACTTATGTTTAGTCTGTAGGAAACCCAGTATGCTTTATATGCTTAGAGAATATTATCAATTTGAAATAATTGAGCATAGTGAAAGATGTCTTTATGCAAAAAAAAAAAAACATCTTTCCATTTTCAAAGGTAGGTATGCATAAAGATTTGCTTATGAACATTACTTTTTCCTCCTTTAAGATATTTGTTAATTAAGTTTCATCAGGAGTATATAAATCTTAAATCAATTGTAATGTTCAATTTTTAAAGATTCAGATGTAAACTTCAAAGATATGTTTAAACAAGATAATTTACAAAGTTTGACAGTGTACATTTACCTCATATAGAAGAAGGATTGACTTTACGTATCCATTGCATCTTTTGATTTCTCCTCACATATTCTTGCAATGGTCTCTTAACTAATTTAATCTTTGAGGCTTGAGAGATCCTTCTTCTTCTGTTCTCCTTAAGATAGTTGAACGGTACTCTATGAAAGTCCATTCTTGAGAAAGAACATGCTCCTTGGGCTTTTCTCCATTGTTTTGTTTTTTGAATTGTCCTTGACAAATCAACAATGGTAACTTGTTGAGTTCTCTCGAATGATGTAGCTTTTACTGATGTACGAGGAACTCTCAAAAGCCCAATTCTCCATGTACCATGTCCATTCTTCTTATGGTTATTCTTCACATTTGGCACACTCAAAGGACACTTTGGTACCCATTTAACCGTGGGTCATTGATAATTAGTGTTGGACCTTGATTGTCCTTTAGGAAGCCAAACAAACTTATTTCTCACATTTGTATCTCTTGTCAGATAACATGTGTGAGAAATATGACCTTGTTTACCACAATAATTACAGACAACAAGATGATATACTTTTGTAGCATGTTTCCAAATATTGTGTTGGTCGAGTGGACGAAGTTTATAATCATTGTGTAAAATTTCTTCCTCTCTTTCATTTGTTCCAGTAAAATCTTTTTGATGCAAAATATTTTTACTTTTTGAAATATCATCAACAATTGGTTGAAAAATCATATCATAAAAACTTTCAAAATCATTTTTCACAAATTCAAAAGAGGAATTGAAATTCTTTACCACTAAGATGATGATTTCTCAAATTCATATGTACTAAGCTATTCTTGACTTTCTTCTTCCTGTTGTTGTTCTATGTTGACAAAATCATAAAAATAAATTTTGGACTTCTCCTTTAAAACTTTCTGCTTCCATTTGTCCATCATCAGTAGATAAATCATTTTTTGATTTTAATGAAACATCAAAACTTTCAATTAAATATTAGAGGAGTAAACATATTCAAGCATATTGAAAATGTCTTTGACATTAGAACAATGTTTGATTTTCAAATAATATTTTTCATAAATAGCATTATATAAAAGTTTCGTTGCTCTAAGATTCAAGAAAAATAATTTCTTTTCATTTTCATTCCAATCCTGTCTTGGTTTAAAATCAAAATCATTTGAAAGGATCGTCCTCATATCATAATCGAGAGTTTTCAAAAATATAGTCATCCAACCTTTCCAATACAGAAACTCAATTTTTAAAAATAGGAGGAATGATATTCTCAAAACCTTAAGAAAGTATTTCACAATCAAATCTAGCCATGATGATCTTTACACTTGAGATCATTAGATCCTTTAAACAATTGACCTATTCTAATACCAAATGTTAGATTTAGATATATAGGTTGGATCACCCAAGAGGGGGTGAATTGGGTGAACGACGACTTCTAAAAACTTTTTAAATTCTTTAAAAACTTTGAAGATTAAAACTATATAATTTGTAAAGCTCTGAGTGAAAATAAGTTATTAGAAATCAAAGAGTTAAGGAAAAGGAATTTACATAGAGAATTTATCTTGGTTTGATATTTCCTTGACCTATGTCCAGTCATCAACTTCCCACTGAGATTTTCCAATCCACTATACACACCAAGATTACAATAGACTCTTGGTAGCATTTACAATTTCAATTTTCATGGCTAATTGAGAACCACCTCAAACTTAAGGTTACACCACACTTCTGTGGCAACACTCCCCCTTAAACAGATACATCAATTCCTAACCTTGAACCCCTTATTCCATGGTTTTTCTCTCAAATAAGAGAAAGATATAGGGTAAATCTAACTCTCAGATAAAGTAAATAGATACACATTGAAGCTCATTGTAAATTTCTCTATCAAGGAATGAAGAGTAGAGATTTTAAATATTTTTTGGGTTACAGACTATTTAATGCTTTCATGGCTTAGTATTGTTATCGTTGATATCTCATCATATTATCATTCATCATCACCAACCTCTTAACTTTGAATGTCTTCTATTTATAGTTGATGTTTATGATCGATGAGCATTCTTTTCGTTGAGGTTCTCTTCCATTGAGATTTCTTCCCTTTATAAATATGACTGTTGAATTAGCCATTGTAGCCATTGAGGGGCTTTTGTCATTGAACATCTGTTAGCTTTTATCTCGGTCTATTTTTTATCTATTAGCTTTGAACTATACTTGGTCTAATCTTCTGTTAGTAATCCTATAAATACTTCAAGATTTAATCATTAGTCTATACATATGTGAAGGAAGTGAGGATTTGAGGAACTAAATTGAAACTGGAATAGATTTAATCATGACAAGAATGATAGTAGAATAATGCATGATCAAACATATTTGGTAGTTCAATCAATGATCAAGTGTATTAATTCATTTGTGAACACTTTAAAATCATATAGTGATCTACTTGTTTTCAAAATTTATTCTATATTAATCAATTACCTAATCGATTAATTAGAATTAACGTGTGAAACAAAAAATAGAGCATCATACTAATTGAAATATTCATGCATATATAATGTAATTTTATGAAGATAAGTTGCTCAAAAGATTAGTCATGAATATTAATTGTAAACATTATCATATTGTTACTCAGATTAATTATTTTAATTATGAAATGAGTTTGTCTCTTAAAAGCATAAACATATTTAAGGCTTCTAAAGTTTCTAGAGTTAATTGAATTCTTAATTGATTAATATGTGTGGAAGATTTGAATGGAAAAGTTTTCAACACAAATTAATCAACAATTAATCTATTAATATAAATTAATAATTAACCAATTGATTAATTAGTTTATATTTGAATTTCACAAAACTGAAACTTCTCTAATTAATTGAACAGTTAACAGATTAATATAAATTATTTGATTAATAGCAATATCTTTATTCAAGAGAAAATATATTTTCAATATTTTAATCGATTAACCAATCGATTAATTTAAATTAATCGATTAATAGGCTCATTAACTTACTTCCAGAAGGCCAGCTCTTGACATTAATCGATTAAATAATTGATTAATAGTCACTCATTAATCGATTAACTAATCGATTAATTTATTTTCTTTTGTGAAACATAAGGCTACCTTTTGAATTAATCAATTGATATTAATCGATTAATTATCATAAATCGAATAATTAATTGAGTAACTCCACTAACTTCTTCATTTAACTTCATTTGATTAAAAACACATTTTCATTACTTAAAAAATGTCTCACATCATGAATCAACTTAATTCTTTTTCTCTTTTGACATCACCAAAACATATACAATCTAACAGCCTCTGAAGTACACCACAATCTTACGAACTCCCTCCAATCTTGTGTAGGAACACCGTTAGGCATATAGTTCTCTGTGTCCTCCTCACTCTGCATCCTGTTACCTCTCACCATATGAAATAGGGCTAGACTCTGGTAGTTTTTAATGATATTCCCCCGCACATACTCTTCCACCATAAACTTAGTCTGCAATTAAGTAAATTAAATGTTCATTTGCAAGAAAATATTCATTAATTTAAATAATTGATGTAGAATTAAAATTAACTACCTTTATTAGTTCCCACTCTTTGTCCTTGATCAACTCGACCATCACTCTCGACTCCTTCTTATTGATGGGGAAACAGGTTCACTCCTATGCTAACAACTGCATGTATTTGTTATACAGCTAGCACCCTTGTTGGATAAATTAGTCCATTAGGTTAATCAAAATGATCACACACCCCTTTTCATCATAGAGATATCTATAGCTATCATCCTACTAGTTGACCCGATCCCCTACTCATCTACAAAGTTTAATTAAAAAATAATTATATTATTCAAACTCATATAAAATTCAAATTATAAATTGTAAAGTACAAATTAAATAAATTCTTACCTATGACTTCTACCAACTACACCATTTGTTGCCTCTACTACAAGGCTACTCATCCCTTCCTGAGCATCCCCACCCTCCTCTCCTACCCCGCTTGATCCCTCGCCTGTATCATGTTGGCAGGAAGACTGCCCAGTCTGAGGAGCTCCTCACTCAAACAAATATAGCATCATTATCTCATTGAGCTGGTAGGGTTCATAGTCATCCATGTTGATGTCTAGCTCAGAATCCTTGTGACTAGCACTTTGGCTAGGGGTAGGTATATACGAATCCATCAGCTCCTTAACACTATGATAACTCATCCTATTTAAAATGATAAACACACAAATGCATATTCTATTAATTATAAGTAAATAATGTCATAATAATATTAAATAAAATTACAAATATATAATGCAAGATCTTATTAAATTTAAATAAAAAATATCTTAATCCATATTACTAATCGATAAAAAATAATCAATATATAAATAAAGTCCAATTTATCATATTTCAAGAATCAAAACATTAAACTTTACAAAATATTTCTAATCACAATCCTAATTAATAGATAAACATATTGTTAGTCAAAGACTACTCTTAAGTAGAACATATTAAAAAATAAAGTTCAATAGGTATTTCTAGTCAAACAGGTATTCGTAGTCCAATTTATAATTCTAATTAACAAATAAAAATAAAGTCCAACATATTAAAAATATTCCTAGTCAAACATGTATTCCTAATCCACCTAACCATATAAAGTTCACTAAATAAACATTTCAATAATGCTAAATATGGATTTATAATCAATATATAACTAAATTAAATAAATAACTTAACTTTTTAAATAAATAAACTACATAAATAAAATTTCTATACATACCTCAAAAGTGGACTAAGATATCGATTTTCACGCCAAGAGTTATGATCACAATTTGGTAAAGATTCGCTACTTGTAAATGGCAAAACTTTAAAATGAAGGCGTAGGGTATATTTATAGGTTTTTGAAAGAGTATTTTTTTTGTAGTAGTTAATTATGACAAACCACTGTATATTTCTAATGGTCTTTGACACATCTCTAAGCATCGCTTTGCATGGTACTTTGCAGCAGTTTAAATAGCTACAAACATGTCCCTAGAGCAGAATGAGAAACATAATTTTCCTTAGGGATGTTTGTAGTGGTTTAAATACTGCAAACTCAGGCATGCTAATAGTCAGTCCTCAACTCAAAATTTTATCTGGTTTTAAACTCTTAGCAAACCAACAGTCACTTATTCACTTGGAGTAATACACATGAGATTCTTGAAGTAAACTATATCAGATTGAGGAAGGAAAGAGAGGGACTGGTAACTAAAGAAAGTTTAAGGACCTAAATGAAAATTAGAAAAGGTTAAAGGCCAAAAATAAAAGTAAAAACAAAAGTTGAGCCAAAAGGTGTAATTATTAAAAGTTTAGGGACCTAAATGTAATTAATCAAAAGTGCAGGGACAAAAATGTAATTATGAGAAAGTTGAACCGAAAAAGGTAAAAAATTGCGTGAAAGTAGTTTAGTCCCAAATTTTACGAGTAGATAGACAATTTTTTTCTAATCAGTTTAACGCAACACAGATTTTTGATTTGAGGTCCCAATTAATTGATATGAATTCCTGAAGTCAGGAAGAATTATTAGAGTATTTTTAGACCTCAGAATCAAATAAAACTTGAGAGTAAATTTCTATATTTTATATAAGAATTTATATAATTGACAGAGTTAGAAAAATAATCCTGTAGAATTGTTACGGGAATTTACAGTGTAATAAAGTACCTGATAAATGTTATCAGGAGAGGTTTCTCAGAATTTGTGCCATAAAGGTAATGGACCCATACCAAGGCCCAAATGGCATCCCAAGAGGTCCAGTAAGGTGGTTGAACAATTAAGTAGGCTAGAGTCCAGAGCAACCCCAGAAAAATATGAAATTACGAAAATGCCCTGTGTAGCCAGATTACACTAGAGACGGATAGAGGGCATTTTGGTCATTTTGGACAGTCCAAAAATGTACAAGCTAGTTATTTAGAGCCAGTATATAGTCTAAGGCAGTATAAAGAGGTGTGAAATGACGATTTTGCCTTTAGGGTTAATATAGTGCAAGAGAGTGCAATAAGGGTATTTTGGTCATTTCCCAAGGGATGATTGGCAGATAAATACTCAATCTAACAATGTCAATGGTAGGAGAAAGCCTAGACACTAGTTTTCATGACAGAATATATATTCTAGAATATTATAAAAATTAGAAACATAAAACAGATTAGTTTTTGTAGAACTGCCCAGATTGATACCAGATTAGACTGAAGTTTTTCCTATCAGTATATCTACCTTTTTCTAGACAAACACAGCCCTAAATAAGGTCATAGCATCATTACAAGGCTTCTAGGGCAAGCTTGATTGAAGGCAAGATATGGACCATTAGATCAAATAGTAACCAAATTAATCTTGGCCTTCCATTTCAAACCAAATTTGCCTATAAATACCCCCTCAAATCAGACTTGTTCGGCATCCATGAGAACCTTTGGGAACCTCTGCTAAATTTTCTTTGAAGCAAGAAAGAAGCACACAACTTGGAGCAATAAGTAAGGTAACTAGCTCCTTTGTTCTTGGACTTTAATCTATCAAGTTGGCTCTTGGTTTTAAGGGATTTTGTGACATATTTCCTTTGAGGGTTCTGCTGGAAGTGCTATCCATATGTGATAAGAATATGAGTTTTATGTGATGGATAGTTTAGACAAGCTTAAACAAGCTAGAATCAAGTGGTATATAAGCATTGGAATCTAAATGTGAATTTTTGGAAAAAAAAGAGTGTCACTTTGGTTCTATACAGCATCCAAGGATATGTTTTGATTTTGGAAATTGTGGTTTCATATTTAGATTCTACATGAAAAATTGTGTGGAAATGAACCACGAGAATTTATTTTAGAAAGATGCAAGTATAGAACATAAAATGGAAAAATAAAGGAAGTTAATGGAAACCTAGTCTTAGAATTGTTTTGAAGTTAAGTTGTAACTTGATGTTAATTTGTAATGGCTATGTTTTGACATTTGTGTGGGAAGAAGACCATTTGAAGAAGAAGGAGACAAGCATACCTTAAGAGGTAGCAAGTGTAAGGAATTGGAAGACACGCAGCGGAAATTAACTTAAAAATTTTTCCATTCCTTGCCAGGATCTACTGTATGTGTTTAAGTCAAGTGGGAAGAAGCATTACCCTCAGTGTTCCTCAGCAACTTCCACAGCTTCTGGTCACGACGTTCACAGATTCTCTCCGTGGCTCATGCTCCCTTTTTGATCGCAAGAAGTCGACAACTCAGGTCGGCTTCCTCTACTGGTATCCACATGAACAGCGTTCCAACCACGAACGACGTGCTAGCATCTCCTGTCCCTCCAGGGCTTTCTCAAGAATTCATCCTCTCTATCTCTATTTCGGCAGTTTCTTATCTGCAAACCTTTTGCAGATTCCCCTTCGGCCTTTCTGTGTTCTATATCTATCAAAACGTAGCTCCTAAAATCAGATATATAGGATGCTATGCGTTTTCCTCTACCGAATTGGATTTTGGAGTTAATCTTATATTAATTCTGAAATTAATACAATATCATATATTGTATAATTTGATAAGAAACTAATTAAATAAATAATATTTATATTAAATCCGTCCCACAGATTTAATTCACCTATTTATTTAACTTAAAAAAAGATAAGACTGAACTATATTTGATTTATTCTCATAAATCAAATTTGAGATATCATATCAATTTGAATTTCAAATTCAAACGTGATAGAGATTTAATTTATTCTTATAAATTAAATCTCATATATCTCTTATATATAATGTATATATATTAATTTATATATATACGAATATATATATAAATAAATATATACATCCACCCTGGATCATTCACTGAATCTGGATATGTCTTAGATTCAATGAGTCTAAACATCATAGCTTGTGTTGGGGTTATTTTGTGTGCAAACCTGTAGGCCCAAATAAAGTTAGTAGTGGGCCATTTGCTATACTGGCCCACAAGTCACAAGCGGTCTCTAGGAAGATATAACGACTACCTAAATCATATAAGGATCGTTAAACGATGTAACCTTTTATACAACCATATCATGTCCCTTCTGTCACGTGATATTTTGGTCATAGATGAGGCATGGATAATGTCATCCTCCTATTCCTGACCGTTACTTTCTCGATCACTGAGTAGTCTGACTATAGAAATGGAACTACCTTTCCATTACAATATGGCCATACATTTCTCAAACTCACTCATCGAGGGGCCCATTAATATCTCTCTACGAATGTGAGGGATAAATTCCATCTTGACCATTCACATTCCTCCGCATGAAAAACCACTAAGCCCGAACATAGTCTTTATGATCACTCGGTCAAAAGTGACTTTTGTCTAGGTCAAAGCTGAGCGTTTGTCATGTAAGAATCCATAATGATCTCAGGTCAAAGGGCATAGTGACATGGTTTGTATATGAGAGAAGCTTATGACTTAACCCATGTAGCTCTCTCATAGCAGGTCAGTCCAACACCTTCTAGTCTTACATGTGCCTATGACTTTGATTTATATATCTATACATCTTTAAAGTCATACTGGTCTTATTTCATCTATGCTCCCGCATAGATAACCGACTAGGGACATTTAGGATAAGATCATGAATTATCCAAGGATGGTCATCACAGTAAATATGCAAATAATATGATAACACAATTAATAAATTCATAAATCAATAATGTTCATAAGACAATGATTGGGCCCTAGGGCATGATTTCCAACAACCTCCCACTTACACTAGGTACAATCATTAATTTGACTAATTCCCATTGACCTAACATGACGCTCATGCTTTTCCTGCACAAGCGACTTTGTTAGAGGATCAGCAACATTATCTTCTCCTGCTACTTTGCATATTTTTATATCACCTCTATCGTTGATTTCTCTGATGAGATGAAATCGCCTAAGTATATGCTTGGTCCTTTGATGTGACCTAGGCTCTTTGGCCTGTGCAATGGCACCGCTATTGTCACAGAGCAAAGTTATTGGATCTGAGATGGTAGGTATCACCCCTAGTTTCGTGATGAACTTCCTGATCCAAACAGCTTCCTTAGCTGTATTAAATGCTGCTATATACTCAAATTCCATTGCAGAATCTGCTATAGTGCCCTGCTTAGAGTTCTTCCAGCTTACTGCTCTGTTATTGAGGAGGAATATATATCCAGATTACGATTTTTGGTCGTCCTGGTTAGTTTGGAAACTTGCATCTGTGTTACCAGTTACACAGAGTTTGTCATCCAATCCACCATAGACCAAGAATAAGTCCTTAGTCCTTCTTAAGTACTTAAAGATATTCTTGACAGCAGTCCAATGGCCCTCACCAGGGTCCTGTTGATATCTACTAGTCATACTTAAGGCAAACGAGACATCTGATCGAGTACATAACATGGTGTACATGATAGATCCTATGGCCGAGGCATATGGAACTTTACTCTTGCAACCTCACTGATCAGATGTACTAGGACACAGATCTTTGCTGAGGTGACTACCATGAGACATGGGTATGAAACCCCTCTTTGATTAGTGCATACTGAACCTATGCAGTATTTTGTCTATGTATGTACTCTGACTGAGTCTTAGAAGTCTTTTAGATCTATCTCTATAGATCCTGATTCCTAAGATATAGGTGGCTTCACCCAAGTCTTTCATCGAGAAAGACTTTCCTAACCAAGACTTGACAATCTGCAAGGTAGGAATGTCATTCCCAATAAGTAGGATGTCATCGACATAGAGTACCAAAAACACAACTGTGCTCCCACTAACCTTCTTATACACACAAGGTTCATCAATGTTTTGAAGAAATCCAAACTCTTTGACTACTTCATCAAAACGATGATTCCAACTCCGAGAGGCTTGCTTCAGTCCATAAATAGACCTTTGAAGCTTGCACATTTTACCAGAGTCCTCAGAACGCACAAACCCTTCAGGTTGTGTCATGTACACATCCTCAAGGCACTTTGAGGATTTGGGCTCTAATTTGTCTGAGGCTTGTTACTTAACATAGACCTCGCATCCCCAAATCTTGAGAAAAGACAAACTAGGCGTCCTCCCAGTCCATATCTCATACGGAGTCTTTTCAATTGCCTTAGATGGAACGTGATTGAGTGTGAACGCAGTTGTCTCTAGGGCATGGCCCCAAAAGGAGGGTGAAAGATCTGTTCGACTCATCATGGATCAAACCATATCTAATAGTGTTTGATTCCTCCGTTTAGAAACGCCATTCCATTGTAGTGTCCCTGGATGAGTTAATTGTGAGACTATCCCACAACTCCTAAGATGATCTATGAACTCTTGGCTCAAATATTCACCACCCCGATCAGATCGAAAGGCTTTAATTATTTTGCCAAGCTAGTTTTGTACTTCATTTTGAAATATTTTGAACTTTTCAAAAGATTCAGATTTGTTTCATCAGATAGATATACCCAAATCTGCTAAAATCATCTATGAATGTTATGAAGTACGAATAACCTCCTCTAGTATTTGTGTTCATCGGTCCACACACATCTATATGTATAAGGCCCAATAAATTAGTGGCCCTCTCACTGTGCCCAGTGAAAGGTGACTTTGTCATCTTTCCTAATAAGCAAGACTCACAAGTGTCATATGATTCAAAATCAAATGAGTTGAGAAATCCATCTTGATGGAGTTTGGAAATGCTTTTCTCATTTATGTGGCCCAGACGACAGTGCCAGAGGTATGTGGGATTCAAATTGTTTGGTTTGACCCTTTTGGCGGTTATGTTATAGATATTTCCATGATTGGGTTGTTCCAAATTTAATATGTAATGATCAACATGCAAATCACCATGAGCATAGAAAACATCATTACGATAAATAGAACATCTACTAGTCCCAGTAATGGAAGTGAAACCTTCCTTATCCAAATAAGAAAGTGAAACAATGTTACTACTTAAAGCAGGAACATAATAGCAATTGTTCAAAAATAACAAAAGCCCAGTGGGCAGAACTAATTCATAAGTGCCTATAGCTAACGCAATAACCCTTGCTCTGTTTCTAACTCGTAGGTCAACCTCACCCTTTTTCAGCTTCCTACTATCCTTTAGTCCCTGCACATTTGTACAAATGTGAGAACCACATGCAGTATCTAATACCCATGAGGTGGAAGTAGAAAGATGAATGTCTATAACATAAATACCTGAAGCGATAGCCCCGCTATCCTTCTTGTTCTTTTTCAGATCTTCGAGGTAGAGCTTGCAATTCCTCTTATAATGACCAGGTTCATTACAGAAGAAGCAGACTCCTTCCTTTGGAGGCTCTGCCTTCTTTGGTACAGGCTTGGTTTCGGGCTTGCCTGACTCTTTGGTCTTTCCTAATAAGCCATGACCCTTCCCCTTGCCTTTGCCTTTCTTTTTCATACCCTTTCCTCTCTGAACCATCAAAACAGTACTGGGCTTCTTCTTAAGACTTGGCTCAGCAGTTTTAAGCATCCCATGCAGTTCAAAAATAGATTTCTCCATATTGTTCATACCCATTATAAAAGAATATGCTACTGATGAATATATGTTCGCTAATCTACTTCAAATTGTTAGTTTTTGTGATAGGGACTAGTTATTGACATATTTTCAGTCTGACATATTTAAGGTATATTACTATTTTTTTTTTGATATACTTTACTATCATTTTAAATGGATCATATTTTTATTTTAGTCATTAAATCCTTATTAGTTTCTACTTTTTTTGTAAAATGGAAGTGTAAGAAACACTCAAAACTGAGAAAAACAAGTAACAAAGCATACTTGTAATCCCATATCATTTGTAAATATTGACTCTTTTGCAATAAATTTAATTTCTCTTCACTTTAATTTGTTTTTTTAATTATTTTTTTTATTTTGAAGTATAGTATTTGTTGTCTTCTACATTATTCTTTGTTGAGAGACTCCACTACTAAACAACTTGCATCCTCTAATTAGTTGTGAGAGTTAACACATACTAAAAAGTCTATAAATGGACAATTAGTGTGGGGGCATGTATTTTGAGTAGATTCATGTATGTATTATATTGTTTTTATTATGTTGAGTTAATGAATTTCATTTTCATTCCATTGTTTCATGTTTTAATTGTAGGGTCTTATGGAAGAACTCAATTAGCAACACTCTAGCTACCTAGAGAGTAATGCTCAAATAACCTTTAATATGATATTGATTACTATCATTAGTAAGATGTCAGGGTATGTAATAGGAAATTACTATAGAGTAGATCCTTCAATAAAATGCTATTATAAAATATAGTTTTCACGTGGATATTTTATGTCAGTTAATAGATAAAATTACGTTAAAAAAAGATAGTGGTACTTTTTTTAAATAATTGAACATTTTATACGTTGGTTAAAGATGTAATCCACGTAAAATGAATAATCTACGTGGGTTATTAACCAACGTAGAAGATCATGCTTTTTTTAAAAAAAATCAAACAAGATTTTGGTTAAAAAAAAGTTTTCATGTCGGTTATTTCTTTAAGCGACATTACTTACCTCTAAAAAAATCACATTCTTAAATTATTATATTTGTTATTTTTATATATTTAGTTTTTTATTATTTATTTTTTACCATATCCGATTGCTTATATTCATTAGTTATAATTATATTCCCTAAATAAAATAAAATAAATAATACCGTGTTATTGTTCTTGACAATTTTCTCCACGATTCTTTCCACAATAACACTCCTAGATATTCCTCATCTATGTCAAAATGATTTTGAAGGCTCATTCCTTAGATAATTTAAAACGCTTCAGATTTGATTGTATTTTAACATTTTATATCATGTTCTACTTTTTTATATGATGCTTCTATGATTTTGATAATCAATCTAGTTATTCTTTATCGTTTTGGTGTTTCTAATATTGGTAGATGAGACTAGAAAACTGTATATATTTTTTTTAAGAAAAAAACCAATTCAACATCAATTAAAATTTAACCAACATGGAAATCCATTTTTACGTCTCTTATTCAACAGGCATAAATACTAAAATAAATGTCACTTGATTTTACATTCCTTCGATAACTGACATGAAAAGCCTTTTTTAACCGATGCAACATGTATTTTTTTTGTAGTGTTAATGAGATCTCACACTCATTCTTAAAAAAAGTTCATTTATGGAGAATATACACCACTAATTGCAGGAAGAGTTTGATAGAAGATTTGATAAGGAGCAAGTAAAGATGGATGCAAATCTTACAACAGAGCATGCAAAGATGGATGCTGAAGATTCACAAATCCAGAAAAGGATGGAGACAAAGTGTTTACAACCTTTGCAACTCAAGCAAAGGATTCAAGTAGGACGTTTTCAACTTAAGCAAAGAATGGAACACTTGATGGAATAGAGAATACATGCTCAATTGACTGCTTAGATGCAATGGGTGCAATTAGATGCTCCAACTCCTACATCTACTATGAATAAAACTAGTCCTTCCACATACTTTCTTTGTATAACTAATAAATGTATTTATTTTTTATTTGTATAATTTTTTTACTTTCATCAAAAAGATTGAATTATGTTTATGGTTTGAAAGAATTGTGTAAATATTATTTCTTAATATAATATGCTATTAGTTCCAATTATTTTAGTTCTGCATGAATTAAATTTTGTAATTGTGTCCATTATAGCTTTTAATTTTAGCAATGTTTATAATAAAAAATTAATTTGAAACTTTCAATGGCAATAATAGTCATCGCTAATAATAAATTTAGTGATGACAAAAACATCAACTACAGTAGAATCCATGCGAAGCAAAATAAGTGGTTAAGATAGAATTTGTTCTTCTCATTATAAGAGAGATATCTCTGGGGCCCTCAATGGGTGAGACCAAGAAATTTATGGATATACTTGAATGAAGAGTTTCATTTGTCATGTTAATCTACTTGAAGATCGAGAAACTACATTAAGCAATATTAGAGTGACTTTTACATGTCTCATGCTCTATCTAGATATTGTGTGACAAAAGGGACTTGACATATTTATAAGTCAGGTTAAATCAGATCACCAACTTTCATCTAATTTAGATAGTCATAATATCTTGCTATATGTCACTTATGATTTGTGGGCCAAAAGGTAATTTTGAACCTACTGTCAATATTTTATGAGACTACAAGGCTGCACACAAGAATGGGCCAATATGAACTGTGATGTCCATATTTATTGAATTTATAAAATGTTCAAATTCAATAAATATATAATGTTCTCGTTTTATCTAAAAACTTTCTTATTGTGAAATAAGAAAATTGTAGAAGATCTTCTAATATGCATTAAAAGAATATAATATTATTTATTGTGAAATAATATTATCTTATTATTATTGGGAAAATAGTAATATTATTTAATTTAGTATTTGAATTCCTTAGAAGATTTGTTCCCAAGTATGATATCTTTAGAAGATTGCATATCATAAATTAAATAGGATGATAATTCTATTAAAGATATTAGTGGTTAAAAATCAATTATATATGATATACATAATTTTCAAATAGATATTTTAATAAGGATAAATAGCATATCTCTTTTCTATTGGTGGTGGATAAATATATAAAATTTGTATATAATTTATTATTTATTATGTATGATTTAAGTTAAATAATTATTATCTAATGACAAGAAGAGTTGACTTCATCGATAGATAGACTGAGAGTTATTTGAGAGTTAGAGAACCATCAGAAATCACCTATAGAGAGAGAAAATTAAAATGGCATTAGATGACATTTTTCCACTTAAGTCACATTATTGAGAATATGTATGATCTTCGTAGACAACAAGAACAAGCATGGTTCATGAAAAGGTAATAGCACAGCATTTGTGTTCATGATCCCATTCGTGAGGATATTGGTGGAGGATGTTCGTTCAAGGATCAACACATGTGATCTGAGTTAAGCACACAATTTGAGTTCTTGTGATCTTGTTCGTGAGGATATGAGTAGAGCGTGTTCGTTGCACGAGTAATACCAATATTATAATTACTAAATAGAATCTTAAAGATCAGATCTTGAGTTTAATTAGTAAGTCTCTTTCTTAATTTGATTTAAGCACTACCTATGGATCTATTGGTGGGTTTTGGCAAATTTTTTTAATGTTTTATTCCACTGTGTGTACCCAAAACCTAACAATCCAAAGGTTATCCCAAATAAAACAATAATAAACAAATGAGGCTTGATAAACGTTTCCTAACGTACTAGTAAACAAATAGACTAAACTTACCTCTAGTTAAGTATATCCAATTTGTCCGGTTATCCAATGAGTAAATGCCAACTATCCTTTTTAAACTCATCATCTTTAACCCTTAGTTGTTCGATTAATATATTCTAAAAATTAATGAATTCATATTTGATTTTCACAAAATGATTATGAACTGATTAATCGAACAGCTAATGCATTAATATAGATTAATCAATTAACAAATTGATTAATATAGTTTGTTTTGACTGAAGGAAGAATAGTTTTGAATAAATTAATCAGATAGACAATTGATTAATTATAATTAATCAATTAACTAATCGATTAATTGATTTATCTTTTCAATTCTAGAGAGCAACTTCATGATATTAATCGATTAATGTACACTAAGTAATCGATTAATGGACTTTCTTTTTAATAAAAAAGAGCAATTTTCTAACATTAATTGAACCTTTAATCAATTAAATGATACTCATTAATCGATTAACTAATCGATTAAGTATCATTAATCCATTGATTAATTGATTAACTTGATTTAACTTCTTCTGTTTGGCATTGTTTAAAGACACTTGATTAAATGATATTTTATAAAAACAATTTTAAGTTACTTTTGACATCATCAAAACATCATTGAATATGGGTTCTAACATTCTCCCCATTTTTGATGATGACAAAACCAAGTGAATCAAAATAATTAACATTAGATAACATCAATAAAAATAGAACATACAAGAGACAACATAATAAAAAGTAGCAGTAAGTCAATTGACTCAAGGGATGAAGCATCCTTCTTCTTATCACTTCCCCTCTCCTCCTTTTTGACATCATCCAAAAGGGTTGGGACCAAAGTTAAAGCAATAATCATGGGAAGTAGGGGTAATAGAAGGCTAGGTTCGATGGAGATGGAAGGAAGGGGTACAATGAGTGAAAAAGTAGGGGTTACAGATACTGAGGCTAAAGATGGTGAAAGGACATGAACTATAGGATCAGTGCTAGAAGATGAACATGCTAGTCAACCTGAGTAGGTGGCTGATCCCTAAGCTCTTCCTCTGAGAAAGAAGGTCCAAGGCTGTTTAGATAGGCAAGAAGGATATTTTTCACATAAGATATCTCTTGATGACTAGCCTCTTGTCTTTCTAAAATAGCCTATTTTCTCTCTCTTACTTCCTCATTGAATACTTGGAAATCCCATATATGACTTTCTAGAAGTGTTTAGATCCCATGCTTCACCTCTCATGATTGATGTTTGCTTCTTTCCTGGAGGCATTGAGTCTGCTTTCTAGCTCTACAAACTTAGTCTAGAGATACCTCTGAATCGATACACCCAAAAATGATGGTACAGTAGAATTTGAGGTCTAGCAGAGTAATGTCCTTTATCCTGATGAAGGGAATCACTGGCTGTAAGCTGCTTGTCTTGAATGTTTATGGGAGTCAGGCCCTTCGTGGCATCATAAGGGAGCTTGATCTTCATCTTGTGTAGTTGAGACATCCCAAAAGCTCCAATGTGTTTATTCTTTCTTCCTTCTAGATGATGAATGTTGAAATTCTTGAGGAAGAAGGAAACAAGATGAGTATAAGGTATAGGGGTGATCCTTGATTGACTAGGATAGAATTCTCTCATTTGACTATAGATAAAAGCCCCTGAATTGAGCTTCTTTCCACTGACTATCCTAGTTAGTGTGAGGTAGTCCTGCTAGTTGATATAAGTGAAGCTACTAGACTTGATGATCATGCATCAAGAGTAGATGTAATAAAGATGTGATAGAAATCACACATCTGACTCAGGGTAAAAGAAAGAAACACATGGAAAGGTTTGTTAGTTTGTAGAAGAATGTGATAAGCCCTTGCTTAATCCATAGTCTTCATTGGTACCAATGTTAGAGCACTTATCATTTGATTAATTGAACTGAAATTTAGCTTGATCTCCTTACCTCTCAATCTAGTAGTTAGATAGCTATCCACAATGGTTTCATCATCAACCAATATGTCAAAAATTTCTATATTGCATTAAAACCTTCTAATTACATCCAGACTATATGTTTCATTAATCCTAAGCTAACTCTCAAAATGGTGTAATGACTATATCAAATCCAAATTGATCTTCTGGTTTGCCTTAAGTGCAGCAATATCAACATATGCTGTAGGAAAACATTTTATCTCCCTAAATTATGAGTTAAACTTTTCCAAATCAACATCTAAATCCAAGTTACCTTGTAGAAAAGGTAAACTTGAGGGCTGAGAGCTTAAAGGAGTTGTAGTTGTAGAGGCCTTCCTTGGAGTCTTCTGCCTCTTGCTAAGTGGCTCAGTAGCAGTCTTCTATCTTTTCCAACATTATAGATAATTCAAGATCCAAGTTCATTTCAAAGTTAGGTGGTTATCTTTTCTTTCTCTTTGAAACAGGTTGAGGAGAAGGCTCATAAATGTATACTTTGCTTCTATCCCTGGCTGTTGCCTTTACCAATGCCTTGCTCGACTAGTCCTTGCTTTTACCCTTAGAGACATTTAGGCTATCCTTGTCTACCTTGGCTTAAAATTTCTTCTTCTTGTCCTTTGAAATTGATACTTGAGGAGTATTATATAAAATTTCTTCTTCTTGTCCTGTAAAAGATAAGGGATTTGAGCGATTGAACAGTTAAATAGAGGAATTTGCGAGTGATTTTTAGTGGATTTTGATTTATGGAGTGTGCGCAAGGTATCTCACAAACAAATTTGAGGAATTGTAAAAGTTGAAGATGAGAGAAAAGGAGTTTTAGACAATTAGGGCTCAAGTTGAATAGTGAAGACTTTAACCCATATAATGCTTTCTTAATCTTGTACACATAATCTGGAAAGTGATGATCTTCAAAACCAATTGTTGTTCTATGTAGACCTTTTCCATTATATATACATCAAGAAAAGCACTTTTGACATTCATTTGAAAAATCTCAAAATCTTTAATGTAAACAAAGGCTAAGAGTACTCATATGGCTTTCAATTTATACTATAGCATATGTTTCCTCATAATCAATACCTTCTTGATTATAACCTTTTTCAACTAACCTAGCTTTATTTCTCATGATTATAGCATATTCATCAAGTTTATTCTTGAATACCCATTTAGTCATGATGACTGGATGATTATTGGCTCTAGATACCAAGTACCAAACTTGATTACGTTCAAATTGATTTAGCTCTTCCTGTATAGGAACTATCTAGAAGTCATATGATAGTGCTTCATCTATATTGATGGGTTCAATATTTAAAATAGATGCAGAGAAATGCACCTCATTAAATACTTGACTCTGGGTTCTCACTCAGTCATTGACTTCACTAATAACCTAGTCTAAAGAATGATCTCTATTATGTCTCTAAGCTATAGGTTAATCTTTATCTTATTCATTAGACCTATTACTAGGTTGATCAACTATGGGTTCTTTTTCTCTGTTCAATTATAGAGTTTCAAGACCCTGTATTGTCTCTGCTTCATCATCTAAAGGCTTTGAAATTGGTTCCATTTTGGAAAACATTACATGAATAGACTCTTCTATTGTAAAAGTTCTCTTATTAAAATGTCTATATACCTTATTGTGGTTAGAATAACCAAAAAAATACCCTTATCAGATATATGAACAAATTTACCCAAATTTTCTTTAATGTTGTTATGGATAAAGCATTTGCTCCCAAAGATCCTCATATGAGTGAGATTAGGCTTGTGTATTTTATAGAGCTCAAATAATGTCTTGTTGAGTAATAGTCTGATGTAAGCTCAGCTAGATATGTAAAATGTTGTGTTCATAGCCTCTGCCCATAAAACTTGTGAGACACATTTGTCGTTAAGCATTACTCTAGCCATTTCAATGAAGACTCTATTTTTTCTTTTGACAACTCCATTTTGTTGTAGCGTTCTTGGTGCGGACAAGTTATGATCAATCCTCTAGTTGTCACATGATTTAGCAAATTCAATGTTTTGTAATTCTCCTCTGTGATCAGTCCTGATAGACACAATAGAAATACCTTTCTCATTTTACACCTTCTTGGCAAGCACAACAAAAGCATTAAAAGTCTCATCTTTGGATGAAAGGTATAAAGTCCAAGTAAATCTAGAAATCATCAATTATCACAAGAGTATATAAATTTTCTTTGAAACTTTTGACTCTTAAGGGACCAACTAAATCCATATGAAGAATTTGAAGTAGTCTCTCAGTTGAGACTTCATACTTTGATTTAAAAGAGGACTTTACTTATTTCCCCTTTTGACAAGACTCATAAACAACATTAATTTTATATTTGAATTTAGGTAAACCAGTTACTAAATCTTTCCTAATTAGTTTTAAAACCTGATGTATATTCACATGAGCTATTCTCTTGTACCATAATCAACTTTCTTCATATTTGCTATAAAAATAACTTTCAGGTGAGTTTGAATTAATGAAAATGGTATAGCAGTTACCGTCCCTCGAAGCATAGAATTTTGCCTTCAAGCTTTCCTTATTGAGTGAAAGGATTTTCTTGCTCACTATCAGGCATTCTTTTGAGTAAAAACAAAACCAATTGTCTTTATCTATAATTTGACTCACATTGAAGAGATTGTGGCATAATCCTTCAATGTAGTATACGTCTTCCACTTTCACCCCTTCTTTTGCTTCCAACTTCTCTAATCCTAGCAATCTTTCTAGATTGATTTCCTCCAAAGCTTACTTTGTCGGTTCCATATGATGAGGCTTGAGGAACTTCTGTGTCTCTAGTCATATGTATAGAGCATCCACTATAATGTACCATTTGTTGGTCTTGGATGCTTTAAGATAAACCTGAAACAAAATCATTTCACTTTAGGTACCCAGACTTTCTTGGGTCCTTTCATGTTAGTTTGGATTAACTTAGGTAAATAGTACCTTTTAGAACTAATTTTAATATTATGTAGGGTCCGTTCTTCTTGTGATAACAAGAAGCAATAAAGTGACCCTTGCAGTTGCAATATGAACATCGAGCAAATAAATTTGAAGTATCTACGATACTTCTAAAGTAATGCAAATATGATTAGTCACCTACTTTTTTCTTTCCTTTATGTTTGTCTAAATTAGGATTATATCCTATTCCTGACTACTCAGAGACACATCTCTAATTCCTAAGTATAATATTAAGCATTTCACAACCTCTAGTGAATTTTTCTAGAGTTTTGGTTAACTTTGTTTTTCTTTTCTAATTCTTCACATTTTGCACATTTTAATTCAACCTTGGGTTTTACACTTGGCTTTTCTTCCAAGCTTTGTATCCTTTTCTTAGAACTTATTACCTCCTTTGCTAATTTGATGAACTCAGTATGTAATTTATTATATTCATAAAATAATTTATCATAAGTTGGTTCAGCGTTTATTGCTTGCTTTGTCTCTAAATCATTTTCTTCTTAAGCTACAAGCAGAAGTTTGCTATTTTATCGTTGTTACTCTCTTCACTTTCTGAAGAACTTTCTCCCTATATTGATTAAATAAATGCTCACCTCTTATGAAACTTCTCTTTCTTCTTTTCATTGTCTTTCTTGAAGAGTTATGGATATTCAGCTTTCATATGAACTGACTTCTTGCATTTAAAACAAATAATTTGATTTGTTTTCTCCTTTGATAAGGAAGCACTTTTCTTTGGTTAGAATTTCCTAGTTGCTTGTTTCTGTAGAACTTTTTGAATGTCTAAACTATGAAACCCATTTCATCATCTTCGAGTTCTTCGCCATCATTATCACTTTTTTGAGCTTTAAAAGCAATTCCTTTTATGATCTTTTATTTGATATCCATCTTGTATTTCTGTTTGCTCTCGTATTTGGCTAGGTTTTCAAAAAGTACAGTGACTGATCTCATGGATTCACCTTTGGCTTCTTCAATAGTTGTGACCTTTGGCTCCCATTCCTTTGTAAGGCCATCGATAATCTTTTGTACTTGATTTCTTAAGCTATATGATTGCCCAATGGCAGTTAAGTGGTTGATGAGATGTTGAAATCTCACTTCCACGTCTCGAACACTTTCTCCATCAACCATCTAGAAAAGCTCAAACTATATTTTGAGCATATTGACTCTACTTTCTTTAACTTTGGAAGTTCCTTCATAGGATATTTCTAAGGCTTCCCATATCTCTTTATCCATCTCTAGACTAAATAGCCTAAAATACTCTTTCCAACTTAAGGCACATGTTATAATGTTAAGGCCTTGTCATTGAGTAATATCATCTTCTTATCATTGCCATCATATTCGCTTTGCTCCTTCAGAACTTTAGCTCTGTTAATGACTTTTATAGGAATATAGTTTCTGTCTTATTTCACATCCCAAAGACCATACTCGGAGGCCTTGATGAAAGTCTTCATTCTTATCTTCCATAATGTAAAGTTCTCTCCATTGAAACCTGGAGGCTTCATCGTGGAGTTTACTTATGGTAAAACAATGTCTCTAAATCCTACCATTGAAACTAGTTCTCTCTTGAGATGGTTAGATCTTTTCAAGAGACCTACTCTTATATTAAATGTTAGTTTTGGCAGAAACACCTAAGAGATAGTGAATTGAATTGAGTATTTTGAAATTTTTAATATAAATTTAAAAACCTTAAAGACAACTAGAGTATAATAGAGTAAAGAAAATAGAGATTAGAAAGATATCATCGAAGGATAGAAGAATCAATATAAGACAGTTTATCTTAGTTTGAACCAATCCTCTTGTCCTACATCTTGTCTCTATAGGTTATGTCCTATCTCTAGAGGCCTTCTGAACACTGAAGCACAAGATATATGATTACATAATAATGAATGAAGAATTTAGGAGTATAATAAAATCAGTCATTGTTGTTCATTATCTTCATTAGTGCCAAGTCTTCCTTAAATATCATGTATTTCATTTGCTAGATGTTAGACTCAACCTTGTAACCATTGTAACTATTAGAGTGAAGGCGCCATTGGTAGGTAGGTGAGCATTTAATGCTTTGCAGGATGTAGCAAGTTTCTGTTGACGTAGTCTTCATCATTTCAAACTTTAGAATTTCCTAAAAATACTCAATCTTAAAAGAGTTGTCAGGAGTTTAAGCATTGATTAAGCGTATGAACAATGAATAATCAATGCATATTATAAGGATAAAGTTCTAATAAGATTCATATGGCTTTCTCAAAAATATATTGTATTAATCGATTAAACATCATTAATTCGATCAATGTTTCAATTAATGAGAAGAACAAAAAATAGAGCATCACATTGATCAAAATATTCAATCAAATTCAATATAATCATCAATGAATATTAATGAGAAACAAAAGCACATTTAGTGATTAATTCAAACATATATAGTTCAAAGAAGGATGCAAGTAGTTTAAGTGTAATGAGATGAATCTCAGTAAAATTTAT
Source organism: Leucaena leucocephala (assembly GCA_037074615.1). NCBI lineage: Eukaryota > Viridiplantae > Streptophyta > Magnoliopsida > Fabales > Fabaceae > Leucaena > Leucaena leucocephala. The sequence goes on from CM073534.1 coordinate 6,440,578, forward strand.
AGTATTAATCGAACAGTTAATCTATTAATGTGAGTTAATCAAATCCTTAGTTAATTAATGTATCTAGAAGAATTGACCCAAAAAGCTTTTCAGAACATATTAATTGAGCAACTAATGCATTAATTTATATTAATCGAATAACTAATCGATTAATGAATTCAGATTTAATTTTCAAAAAATTATTAGGAACTGATTAATCTGTTAATGCATTAATATAGATTAATTGATTAATATAGTTTGTTTTGACTGAAGGAAGAATAATTCTGAATAAATTAATCAGATAGACAATTGATTAATTAGAATTAATTGGGTAACTAATTGATTAATCGACTTATCTTTTCAATTCCAGAGAGCAACTTCATGACATTAATCGAATAGTTAATCGATTAATAGACACTCATTAATCGATTAGTTGACTTTCTTTTTATTAACAAAGAGTAATGTCTTGACATTAATTGAACACCATTTGATGAAATGATACTCATTAATCGATTAACTAATCCATTTAGTATCATTAATCGATTAACTTAATCTAAGTTATTTTGTTTGGCATTGTTTAAAAATACTTGATTAAATGATCTTTTACAGAAACAATTTTGAGTTACTTTTGACATCATCAAAACATCATTAATTTTGGATTCTAACAAGAATAATGGATCATAATTGGATGAAGTTAAGAGAACTACTAAGGAATATGAAGATGGGGTATTTATTGATTTTGTTTAGATGAATTCTTTGAAGGAAAGGGATGGGTTGTTCTTCTATCCCTATGTCAATTGTTTCAACTATAACAAATTGTATATTCCTGATATAAGAGAGCATTTTATATGTGATGGGATAAGTTTAAGATATACAAATTAGATTTGGTGCGGTGAGATTAGGAGAACTCCTTTGCGTGAGGAAGTTGTGAATGATAACTTTGTAGACAGAATTCCATATATGTTTTGTGATATTGGGCCAAATCCTTTCCAAAGTACTATCCTATACGTGAAAGTTTGCTAAATGATGCCGAGATGCTATTATACTCTGGGAGTAAAGATGAGTACACAAGGTTGAAATTTGTGTTATGATTGATGAATTTGAAATCGAGAAATGGTTGGACTGATTCTAGTTTGACGGAATTGCTTGAGTTGTTAAGTGATGCCCTTCCTTTAGGCAATACACTACTAAGATCAATGTACGAGGCAAAGACAGTATTGTGTTTGATGGATTTGTCATATAAGAATATACATATGTGCCCTAACAGCTGCATATTATACAGATATGAGTATGAAAGGCTGAATAAGTGCCCTAAAGATGGCACTTCAAGATACAAAGTGAAGAAAGATGGTGATGATTATGATGAGATTACTAAAGGCTCTCCTTCGAAGGTGTTATGGTATCTTTCAATAATACTAGAGTTTGAACATTTGTTTGCTAACAGCACAGATGCAAAGAACTTTAGATGGAACTTCGATGGGAAAATAAACGATGGACAACTTCATCACCAAGTTGATTCTCCTTAATGGAAGACAATAGATCAGAAATTTCCTAAATTTGGTTCTGAGCCTATAACTCTTTGGCCTAGGCGATGTATGGACAGAATCAACTCATATAGTAATGTCAATAGCACACATAGTGCTTGGCTAGTTCTCCTTGTGATTTACAACTTGCCTCCCTCATTGTGTAAGAAACAAAAGTGCATCATGTTGTCTTTGATGATCTCTGGGCCAAAATAGCTGGGAAACGATATAGATATGTATTTGACACCTTTGATTGATGATTTGAAGATGTTAGAACCCATATTCAATAATGTTTTGATGATATCAAAAGTAACTCAAAATAATCAAAAGTTTTTCTGTGTTTACATTATGTTAAAAAGAAAACATAAGGAGTTAATCAATTAGTCAATCGATTAATAAGTATCAATTAATCAATTGGTTGTTTGATTAATGTTAGGACAATATTTTGTACTAATAAAGAAAATCAATTAATCGATAAGTTAATCGATTAAAGAGTGTCCATTAATCGATTAAGTGTTCGATTAATGTCATGTAATTGCTTTGTGGAATAAAAAGATAAGTCAATTGATTGCTTAGTTAATTGATTAATTCTAATTAATCGATTCTCTGGTTGATTAATTTGTTCAGAACAGTTCTTCCTTTATTCAAAAGAAACTTCATTAATTGATTAGTTAATCAATTAATTTATATAATCCATTAACAGTTTGAATAAGCAATACATAATCATTTTGTGAAATTCAAATCTAAATCTATTAATCTTAAACCTTAGAGCAATGAAAATTTAATACAATGCTTTATCTAAAAGTGACTATTTGAAAATCAAATACTACTATAATGTTAGAGATATTTTCAGTACTCTTGTTTCCTTCTATTTCTCTAACAATTGCATTAAAGCTTATAGTGTTGATAGTTCATCGGTACCTAAAAGCTTAAAATCTACTCTTGATGAACAAATGGAAGATGATGCAGAAAAAGGAGGTGTCACAAAATATCTTCATATCAACGAGAAGGAATAAGAGGAAGGAAAGATTAAAGAAGAGCTCAATGTATTTGATGAATCATTATTCAGAGATCAAAATCTTTCAACAGTAAAAAGTTTCAATTCTTCTTGTGAATTTATGAAAAATAAGTTCAAAGTTTGGATGATATGATCTTTCAACCAATCATCAATGCGATTTCAAAACATAAAAATGTTTTGCATAAAAAAGATATCACTAAAAGATCTAATAGGAAGGAAGAAATTTTACATGATAATTATAAATTAATAGATCAACACAATACGTGTAAATATTCCTCTAAAGTGCACTACTCTATTGTCTGCAATTATTGTGATAAACAAGGTCACATTTCTCACACATGCTATATTAGAAGAAATTCTAGTGTGAGAAATTTAGTTTGGGCTCCTAAAGGGAAATCAAGGTCCAAACCTAATGCTCAAGGACCCAAAGTCAAATGGGTACCAAAAAGTCCTTCCAGTGTTTCTAATATACAAGATAACATTAAAAGGAATAGACATGGTCAAAGGGAAAAGGGTATCCAAGAGTTTCTCATGCCTCTATGAAAGACACAATAATAAGGAGAACTCATAGAGAATCCATTGCTGCTACTCCTAAGGCAAATCATAAGAAGCAATGGAGTAAAGCTCAAGAAGTGCTCTCTACCTCAAGATTGGAATATCATAATATGCCATACAATTATCTTGAGGAGATTAGAAGAAGAAGGATCTCTCGAGTATAAATGTACCTATAAGTTGAGAGACCATTGCAAGCATCTATAAGAAGAAATCTAAAGATGCACTAGGTATGTTAAGACAATCTTTCTTCCACATGAGGTAAAGGTAAAATGGTAAACCTTTTACATTATCACATATGCATATTTTAAGGTTTATATTAGAATCCATGGAAATGAACATTGCAATTGATTTCAAATTCTCTTTATATACTCCTGAGAAAACTTGATTGACAAATGTTTTGTAAAGGAGTAAAAGACAAAGTTCACTAGGTTAATTTCTTTGTAACATCCCAAATTTTTCTGTGTATAAGACTGATAGAAAAAAAGGTTATGAAGAGATTGGAATGATAATTAGAAGGAAATATAATGTTTAGATAAGGTTAAGTCAAGTAAAGAATAGAAAAGTAAAAAGTTATAAAGCTACATGACGTAAATGTAATTTAGACAAAAGTTAAATATAAAATATTAAAAGAAAATATAAAAGAGCCTTAAATGGATTTTTGAGATTTCGAGTACCAAATTGGAGTTTTAAATTTGGTAAAAAGGAACTAAAGTTAAAATTGGCAAATTTAGAGGCTAAAGTGTAATTTTGCCAAATTTAAGTGTAAAATGGTAATTATAGAAAGTTGAGTTAGAAAAGGCCCAAAATTGCCTGAAAATATTTTGGTCCTAAATTTTACCAATAAATAGATAATAGAATTTCAGCCAAGCATATCTCTTAGAATTCTTATTAAAGGTCCTCATAAATTAATATTAATTTTTGAAATCTATAAATTGGTACATATCTTCTGGACCTTAGAATCAAATAAAATTTTATAGTAAATTCTTATAATTAATATAAGAATTTATAAAACTAACAAAAGTAAAAAAGGAATCTTGTAGAATTAATTAGAGAATTTAAGGTAAAATAAGATACCGATAAAATATTTAAAGAAACATGGAATTTTTATCAGAAATTCTGGGTCTCAAAAAATTATGAGATTTTACAAGAAATTCATTTTATATTAGAATGGATTTCTAAAAATTTCAGAACTATTAAGAGAATTTTATAGAATTTATCTCTAAAATCAGGGTAATTTTAGGATATTGGTATAAGAAATTAAAGGAAGTGCCTTAGGATGTATGCCAAATTGTTAGTGGGACCCAATTTTGGTCCAACATGGTGTCAAGTGAGGGTCCAAAATTCTAAGAGAGTTTTTAGAAGCCAAATGGAATTTTTACACTATTTTATGAATTAATAAAAAGGAAAGAAAGAAAGGAAATTTCTTGGAATGTGCAAATGCATAAGGTGGCAGTGTGAGATGTCTTGTGGACCCCACATTCCTTCCACATGGCACAAAGGAAAAGAAGAAAGCATTATCACATGTGCTCCATTGCAATAAAATCATGTAAGAATAGGATTAAGCATGATTAAGGAATTAAACAACCAATCAAGTTCAAGATTACGGCTATGTAATAATTTGGAAAAGTTGGGATAATCTTGTCCCAAAATGCCAAAGTTTTGGCTACAAATACCTCTTTAGTGCAAAACCTTGATGCATGATGGACCCTTGGGGAACCTCTTGTCATTTGAAAACTTGGCCAAAGCAAAGGCAATTGAAGGCACTTAGTGAACAAGCAAGTTAAGGCATAAGGTAAGCAATCTTCCTATATTTTATATATATGATTTGAAAGATTGAAACCTAAGTTTTAGATGTTGAAAATCGATTTTTTCCTTGACCTACCTTGTTAGTCAAAAATCAAGAATAAGGGAAGAAAAGGAATATTAAACTAGAATCATGTAATTAGCACTTAAACAAGTTAGTTTGGATGCTTGGTTATGGAATAAAATTGTGGTTCTTGACTTTGCCTTACTTGAGGCCATTTGGCCAGTGCTATTCTAGATAGGAGGAGATTGATTCTCAATGATCTAATGCTTCCATTAAATTTAAATGATGATTTTGTGTAGGATTGGAACCTTGGAAGCATTGAAATTGGAAAAGGGAAGTTTTGAAGCCCTTTTTATTACTGTTCATACGCATGAACATTGATGATAATTTCATAATTTTGATACTTCTAATGGATTTAAAATGAAAAATTGTGTGGGGTAAAGTAGAAAAATAAATATTGGAAGCATTAGAATCAAAATGAGAATTTTTAGAAATAAAAAGGGCATATTTTGGTTCTATCCAGATCAAAGGAAACAGCTGGAATTTTGAAATTTTGAGTTCATAAATGGATAGATAAAGACTTAATGGGTTAAGGATTAGTAAGTACATATGTTGTATTAGAAATGGATTGTAATAAGTATGATGATCTGCTTATTTAGGCCTTGATTAATGTGGTATATAAGACAACAAAGTAAGGATCATGATGGAAGGAAAATAGTAAAGAAAAGCAAGAGGTAAAGACAAAGGATAAGGAAAGAGAGTTATTCCAAGTTAGTGAACTTACCTACTTGTATGCTTATGTTGCTTAGATATTTTATGTGATGTTTACTTATTTTGATTATGTGAAGCATTAATTGATTCTCTGTTTCTTTTTATGCTATGGCCATATGTTATAATTAAGGGACATGGAAGCATGTAAGTTATCATTATGCAAGTATGATCATTAACTGCACAATAACATCACGCATGTAGTTGCATACATTGTATGGTTTCCTTTTGCTACTGAGATTTCCCCATAAATCTCACCCCCTTCATATCCCAATCATAGTAGAATTTCACATAAAGAGATAGGGATTAGTTGTATGTTTGAAATATATATGTATGTAAATATAGTGCATGAAATTTGTCACTATAAACATAAACTCGTGAGGAGACAGTGGCATTTGAGTTCTAATTAAAAATAGTAAATGATCAAATAAATTTATGATATTTTATAAGTATTTAGTTAACATGTCAAGCTTTGTTTTGACATGAAGAATACCTTATTCTAACATCAATACAAAGAGAACGAATTTTCCAAAGATAGGGACCAGAAACTATTTTCTAAAATTTTTTACCAAATGAACAGTATTTTTTTATGATTAAACTATATTGATTGACTGAGAATTTTTTCTAAGACTTATGTTTCCCTTATATTAAAATATGTTAGCTTCGAGTGGCCTTTTGAACCACTTCATTTCGAGTTTTCAAGAATTAATTATATTTTTTTAAGTTTATCGCCAAATCTAGAAATACCAAATGAACAATACTCTGTGAACTTGGAAATTTTAAATTTTGTAATTGAACTTCAATGGATATTTAATTGGTTCTAAATTCTACTAAATGGTCAATAAGACGTACCAAAGTAAGGTATTACATTCTTTATGCATACATGTTTTTGAAAATGAAAAATATCATCTATATGCATAAAGTAAACATGATCAATTATTCTAAATTGTTTATACTCACTCAGAGCATGAGAATTATATTTTACTTCCTTACCTCTGATGGATCCAAACAGAGTTGGATACTAGGAAACAAAAATTATATCAATTGCTTTGTAAGGAATCTGGTTGATAAGGGTCATCTCAAGGTTGGTGACTACAAAGAGAGATAATAAAAACATTGAATTTTTGTACTGAATAAAAGTTCAAACATTAGATCACCTAAATCAAGTTAATCTCACAAGGAGAAGAAGAATATGGTGAAAGCTAATCCTTACCTTTTTATTATGCATTGGATTACAATAATGAATACTTGATCCTTGTTACATCCTTTAGCATTCAATACCTCAATATTTTAAATGTCTTCAGATTACTAAATGGATAAAATTATGAAATTTATATCACTATTCACTCGTATGAACAGTAATAGAGAATGTTTTAAAATTTTATCTTTCTATTCTAATGCTTCCAAAGTTCCCATTTTATTCATTACTACACAAAATCATCATCTGGATTCAATGAAAGCATTAGATCATTGAAAATCACACTCCTCCTTTTACTTCTACAGTTGACTGAAAGCCCTTCATGGTTTGTAACATAAAGAATTTCAACCTAATTCAATAATCAACTATCCAAACTAGCTTATCTAGATGCCTTTTAAATAGTTCTAACTTAATCTTTCTTTTCCTTCTTTATTGTAACATTTTATCCAGCTGGTATATTAGGGTAAAATGAAGTTTCTAACCATTAAACCATAAGTGTCATCCTTCCATAACATATATAAATACACTAGGAAGAATTGCATACCTTAAACTATATCTACCTTGGATCAAGTGCCTTAGATCTCCCTTGGTTCAAGCTTGAATAGGTTGAGATTTTGATTTACAACTATTTCCCTAAGGGTTCCTATAGCTCATGGCTTTTATGAATAATGGGTGGTATTTATAGCAAAATTTCAAGGGTCTTGGGACCACTTTACCCCTCATTCAACTAATTATTACAATGTTTTAATCTTGAATTTGATTGGTTGGTTTTTGGATTAACTAACATTAATCATAATTAGTTTAATTCTTATATTATTTTATTATATTTTATCACATGGTATAACCCTTTCCCCTTGCACTTGGTTCCATGTGGCATTAGTGTGTGTCCCACAAGGACACCTCACAAGCTAACTCACCTTATCTCGATTTTCTCTAATTTCTTTCTTTTTCAAAATTCATAAATTATCCAAAGACCAACTTGTGATCCAACACATTCCTTGGCACTTTGGGCCTCTTAAAGTGACACCATCTTGGGCCTTTCTTGAGTCCAATTGCTAATTGGCACAAATCCTAAGGTACTTCCCTTTAATTTTCTATATTGATATCTTTAAATAACCCTAATTTTTGAAATAAATTATATAAATTTATTTTAATGGTTCTAACATTTTATAAATTCATTCTAATATAAAATAATCTTTTTGTAAAGTCTCATAATTTTTAAGACTCATAAGTCCTAATAAAAATTCTATATATTTTCTTTAAATCTTTTATCGATGTCTTATTTCACCTTAAATTCTCTAATTAATTCTAAAGAACTCCTTTTCTATTTTTGTTAGTTTTATAAATTTTTATATTAATTATAATAATTTAATGCAAAGTTTCATTAGATTCTAAGGTCCAAATGATATTATACTTATTTTGCAGACTTCAGAAATTAATATCAATTTATCAGGATCTGAAATTAGAATTTTGAGAGATATGCCTGGCCTGAATTATATCCTCTATTTACTGGTAAAGTTTGGGACCAAAATATGTCTAGGCAATTTTGGGCCTTTTATGGCTCAACTTTCTATAATTACACTTTTACCCCTGAATTTAGCAAAATTGTACATTAGTCCCTACAATTGTCAAATTCTATTTTAATCCTTTTCTACAGAATTTGAAATTCTAATTTAGTACCTAAAATCTCAAAAATCCACTTAGGTCCTTGAACTTTTCACTATTTACAATTTAGTCCTTAGACTTTCTGATAAACTCATATTTGTAGTTTTTTGAGTGTATTTATAGTAAGTTTTATTATTGATTTTATCCCCATTTACCAATATGATGAGAAATTAATTAACAAAATTAAAATGGAATAGTGGAAATTAATTGACTTGATTTTAGTGATTAATTGAATAAATAATCTATTAAATTTCTATTTTGCAGTGACTAATCAACATATTAGATCAATTGACAACTGGATATTTAAGCATGTGCTGGAATTAAGAAACTGAAATAGAAGCAAGTGGGGATCACACATGTGCTGTAACATCACACATGTGTTGTACTAAACAAGTGGGCTAACAGATTGTAAATTGGGAGCTAACAGAAATCACATGACAGCTGGACAATAGGAGATGCATGCACAACATCACTCACACCAGCAGCACATCATTACAAATCTAACAGCATCATTCATGCCCTGAAACGTTGATCACACTTTCTCATATCTTTCACATAGTATATATACCACTGAATAGAGATGATTCCATATCATTCATGACTAAATTGTTCACATGAGATAGCTCTTCACCCATTCCATACACTTCACGCCTATACCATCTCCCACATTCACACATTCATTCCATACCACATTCTATTCCATCTTCCACCAGACCTTCACACAATCCTTCCATTCTTCTTCTCTATTTTTATTATGAAACTTTCCTCTGTTCTAAACAATAGAACTAGAAGAAAGTAAAACTATCAAACTTTATCTTCTTCCTCCATATTCATCATAACTACTGATGTATTTTCTGTTGCTGCTGAAGTTTAGATGGCAACACAAGGCTAAGCTATTGTGCTCTCTTGGAGATAATGATGAACCTGAATCCTTGAGCTGAACAGGGAGTTCATTGTGTCTTTAATCCATATTTGATTGTATCGAGTTGATATAGCTATTTCTGATTTATTGATTCAATTAGAGTTAGTAAAGGACAAAGAAGTAGGGAATCGAGTTAGATTTCTTATTCCTACATTAATGATGCTTTGATTAATTTTCATCCTTGGACCAAGTTGGACATGGATGTATTTTGTTAGAGTAATCATAAAACATAGTATAGTTGTATTTGTTTACTTCATCTTCTGCTATCTCTGAGTTGAATGATTCATAATCTCTATTAATGTCTATGAGTTGTAGCTTTGATTGAGATTTAGCTAATGAGCTGTTAGCTAACATATTCTAATTCAGCTGATTAACTTTTCATATTCTGTGGATAATGAAGGTAAGGTAATCTCTAAGGGAACACACTTGTCATTCATTCATCTCATCATCATAAATACTTAAAAGCATAAACAATAGCATAGGATTTACTTTTAGAAGTTAGATAAAATATCATCAAACACCACCTCTTTAACTTGTTAATTTGTAGCTCATTAGATTACTTAGGTATCTTAACTTCCATCTAGGCTCCTTGTGAATCGACCTAGGTTAGCCTCCACTTACTATTAGTTAGCTTAGTTTTATTTGATAATTATAATTACAGTTATCAAAATGGTGTTGTTGCCAAGGACCCTTACTTTTTAAGGTTTCCTAAGCAATCTCTTGGGCCTAAAAATCATTAAAAGTATATAGGTGTTTCAGTTTTCTACGAATTTGTGTTTTGTTTTGTGTAGTCTTGACTAATTGCCTCTCTCATCATGACCAAAGTACTTAAAATTGATTTCTCAACCTCTCTGTGAACTTTAGTGGTGTCCAGAAGCACATTTGGTCGCAACCAAAAATTTATTTTCAACTCATTTTGCTCTATATTACTTTTAGTCGCAACCAAAAATATTTTTTATCTAGTTTTCTTCTCTGTGATTTCTAGTCTCAACTAGTTTAACACTTAGTCATGACTAAAAATCAGTGTTTCAATCAGATTTACTCTATATGATCATTAGTCGCAACCTGAGTGATAATTGGTCGCAACCAAAAACTGCAAATTTTAGGCATTTACTCTCTATGACTGACAGTCGCAACCTGAAGTACATTTTGTCACGATCTTTATTCTCTGTGCTTATTAGTCGCGACCTGGTGACCTTTTAGTCATGACCTTACTATTTTGAATTGCAATTACTTAATCTAAATTTCTAGAATCGCTATATCTGTGACATATTTGATATTCTGCATCATTGATGAATGTGATTTGCATGAACAAAAGCTCTGAATTATTTCCTTTGGACATAGAAATCAATAGAACACTTAGGCAAATTAAAAAGGCTAAAATCTTAAATCAAGCTAGTGTTCCATCTGTTGTTGAGCTTAGTTCTTCTGGTGAATCTATTGTAGCTGAAACTGATTGTGCATCTAGTGCTATCTTAGATAATCATTTTGTCATGCAGCATGTTAATGAAGGAGAAGTTCATACTCATAATTAGAATATTCAAAATGAGTAATATGGAGAGAATAACATAAATAATAGAAGAGCCCGTAGGAGCATAAAAGAACTCACTTCATCTAATGTAAACTTTGATCCTTTTCACACTTGTCCTGCCTTGGATGTTAACTTTGAGTTGAAAGGTCCTTTATTAAGTAACTTACCAAAGTTTTATGAATTCGTAGGTGAGGACCCTTTCAAGCATTTGAAGACCATGCAGTGGGTTTGTTCATCTATGAAACCTATAGGTGCTAACATAGATGCTGTGTAGAGACAAGTATTCCATTTTACAATTGAAGGAAAGGCAAAAAAATGGTTTTATATGCTATCACATCATCCACCTTAAGCCTTAGACTCTTGGAGTAACTTGAGGACTGCTTTCTTAAAAAGATACTTCCCTACTTCAAAGACTGCTACATTGAGAAAGGAGATTTTTACTGCCAAACAGTATGATCAAGAGTCTTTCCATGAGTTTTGGGGAAGGTTTCAAGAGCTGCTAGCTAGATGTCAATACCATTAGATTCTATGTGAGCATTTGGTGCAGTATTTTCATTCAAGATTGCGCTATGTATGTAGAAAGAATTTGAATGCAGCTACTGGAGGTTCCATTGATGATTTAACTCTAGATGAAGCATGGAACTTGATTGAAAATATAGCAAGCAATGACCAGCAATATGAAGGCTATGATGTTAGGCAAGTCCATGAAATTTCTACAAGGCCTTCTCAAGATTATAATAGCTTACCTTATCAAGTTGCTTCCATGAATGCTCAAATCAATAATCTAGCTACTCAACAAGCAATTCACATGTTCAAAGCTCATACTCTCAATCTCTTGTTGCTCCTAGTTGTCAGCTTTACAATTCTCCTATGCACACTACTGTCAATTGTCTTACACACTGTACAAATATATCATCCATTTATCAAGGAAAACTAAACTAGTATCCATGAAGGAATCCATACTCCAACACATATAATGAAGGGTGGAGAGATTATCCTAATCTCAGATGGAGGGATAGAGGTACAGACAGGAATTTTGGGCAGACAGATTCAACAATGATAGACAAATGGCTGAATCTTCTAGAGTTATAGAATTGCCTACTGCTACAAAAGATAATGGAATATATGAGAAAATAAAGAGCATTAATATGATGGATTCAAATATAAACTCCATTAACACAAATTTTTGCTCTAACTTCAATGACTTGAGATCTACTGTAGAGAACAATCAAGCAATGACATAGTCTAGGTTTGCTACCTTCAATAATAAAATAGAACAATGGGAAACAAAAGTTGTAAACATGAATAGCTATGTATCATATCTAGCCAATTCAATAAGTGATGTTCAGGCAAGGATTAGTGAAACTCTACCTTCAAATACAGTTGTTAACCCCAAATTTGTGAATGCTATAAGTTTGATAGATGAAAGATAGGTTAAGGAACAAGCTATAGTTGTTAAAAGTGAAGAGGAATATGAGGTAGACACTAATTATAATGTTAGCATTGAGAAGTCTAAAAATAAGAAAGAAGTACAACCACTTGGGAAGGAAAATGTTCTAGAAGGTCAAATCGATTTTACTCCAGATTCAGAAGGTTGTGGACAACTAAATAGCAAGGACACTGCGCTACTTGAAGCTATGGATTCTAATTTAAGGAATCCTAGAGTCGACATAACTAAAGAAACATAACTAGCAGTAAATTCAGAGTTCAAGCAGCAAGAAACAACCTCTGGTGTAGCTAAGAAAAAGGTGCATTTGAAGGAACTACCTATCCCAAGAGAATTCATGAGAAGCAAGAAGAAAGCCTTAGAGGAGCAGAACAAGGAAGTGATTAATCCTTTCAACAAGATTGAAATGAATGTGCCTATACTAGAGAGAATTCAAAGAGTGTTAGAATATGCAAAATGTTTGAAAGACAGTTGCACACAAAAGGAAAGACATAAACCTATTGAACTAGTATAAGTGGGATCTAAAGCTTCTGCATTATTCAACTCTCAACTTCCTGTGAAGTGTAAAGATCCAAGTGTATTTTCTATTCCTTGTACAATTGGAAAGATAACTATTCCTAAAGTATTGCTAGATTTAGGTGCTACTATCAATATTATGCTAAGTTCCATTTATCATGCCTTAGGAGTAGATCTGATCAAACCAACTAGTGTGTTAGCTCAATTGGCTGATAAGATAATTATTAATCCTAATGGAATTTTAAAAGACATTTTAGTTCAAGTTAAGGAACTTGTTTTTTGAGAGACTTTTACATTTTGGATATGTCAAATAAGTCTCTTGATGATAGTACTCTTTTCTAGGAAGGCCATTCTTGAAAATAGCTAACACCATAATTTACATGAAAGATGGAATTATTAAAATGGAATTTGGTGGGCACATAATTCAGTTTAACATGTATAGACACCCACATTAGGATCATTCTCTCTTAGGACTGAACATGAATGGTGCATCACTTGAAAATAAGTGTGATAATACGTTGGCAAACGTGCCCTAGGGGCCAATCATTGTCTTATAAACATTATTGATTTATGAGTTTATCAATTGTGTTATCATATTATTTGCATGTTTACTGTGATGACCATCCTTGGATAATTCATGATTTTATCCTAAATGTCCCGGGTCGGTCATCTGTGCGGGAGCAGAGATGAAATAAGACCAGTATGACTTTGAAGATGTATAAAGATATAAATCAAAGTCATAGGGACATGTAAGAGTACAAGGTGTTGGATCGACCCACTATGAGAGAGTTGCATGGGTTACGTCATAAGCTTCTCTCATATACAACCCATGTCACTATACCCTTTGACCTGAGATCATCATGGATTCCTACATGACAAACGCTCAGCTTTGACCTAGTCAAAAGTTACTTTTGACCGAGTGATCATAAAGACTATGTTCGGGCTTAGTGGTTTTTCATGCGGAGGAATGTGAATGGTCAAGATGGAATTTGTCCCTCACATTCATAGAGAGATATTACTGGGCCCCTCGATGAGTGAGTCTGATAAATGTATGGCCATACTGTAATGGAAAGGTAATTCCATTTTTATAGTAAGACTACTCAGGGATCGAGAAAGTAACAGTCAGGAATAGGAGGATGACATTATCCATGCCTCATCCATGACTAAAATATCGCGTGACAGAAGGGACATGATATGGTTGTATAAAAAGTTACATCGTTTATCGATCCTCATATGATTTGGATAGTCGTTATGTCTTACTAGAGACCGCTTGTGACTTGTGGGCCAGTATAGCAAATGGCCCACTGCCAACTTCATATGGGCCTACAGGGTCGCACACCAAATAGCCCAACACGAGCTATGATGTCCAGATTCATTGAATCTAAGACGTGTATAGATTCAATGAATGATCCAGGGTTGATGTATATATTTATTTATATTTATATTCGTATATATATAAATTCGTATATATATATATATATTATATATAAGGAATATATAGGATTTAATTTATAAGGATAAATTAAATCTCTATCACGTTTGAATTTGAAATTCAAATTAATAGGATATCTCATATAAGAGATATTTACAAGATTTAATTTATAAGGATAAATTAAATCTCTATCACGTTTGAATTTGAAATTCAAATTGATAGGATATCTCATATAAGAGATATTTACAAGATTTAATTTATAAGGATAAATTAAATCTCTATCACGTTTGAATTTGAAATTCAAATTGATAGGATATCTCAAATTTGATTTATGAGAATAAATCAAATATAGTCCAATCTTATCTTTATTTAAATTAAATAAATAGGTGAATTAAATCTGTGAGACGGATTTAATATAAATATTATTTATTTAATTAGTTTCTTATCAAATTATGCAATATGTGATATTTTATTAATTTTGGAATTAATATAGATTAATTCCAAGATCCAATTCGGTTGAGGAAAACGCAGAGCATCCTATATATCTGATTTTAGGAGCTATGTTTTTTGACACACAACACACAACACAAAAGGCCGAACGGAATCTACAAAAGGTTTGCAAATAAGAAACTGCTGAAGTAGAGACGGAGAGGACGAATTCTTGAGAGAGCCTTGGAGGGACAAGAGACGCTAGCACGTCGTTCGTGGTTGGAATGCTGTTCGTGTGGATACCAGTAGAAGAAGCTAACCTGAGACGTTGACTTCTTGCGATCAGAAAGAGAGCACGAGCCACGGAGAGAAGCTGTGGACATCTTCTTAAGATCAGAAAAAGATCACCAGTCGCGGAGAGAAGCTGTGGAAGTCACTGAGGAACACTAAGGGTAATGCTTCTTTCCACTTGACTTAAACACATACGGTAGATCCTAGCAAAGAATGGGAAAAAAATTTTAAATTAATTTTCGCTGCGTGTCTTTCTATTCCTTTCATAATATTCATGAGCTTGAAAATGATGATGAAGTTAAAGAATCTTCCATTTCTAACTCCTCCACTAATTTCTCTACTTTTTTCTACATCAAATGGTGATGTGTTATGCATTAATTTTAAAGTTGATGGCTAGCTTACCACTATGGGTGATTTTTCTTCATCTTCATCTAATATTTTTTCTATTGGAACTAACCTCACTATTTCAAGTGATGAACAATATCCAGGAAGGTTTGTAGTAGATTTAACAGAATTGTAGGGCAAGGATTATGCAGCATACTTTGAGAGACAAGAAATTGGAACCTCTTAGCTAGGGAGTTTTCAATTCAATAATTATATCTTGCATTCTAACCCTGTTCATGAGAAGTTCAACTTGGAATTTTTCAACATTTTAAGACTACAACAATTGAAGGATATTGTCCAACATCAACAAAATTTCATTACAGGGACAAAGATGGATAATACAGTAGTTATATCATCAAGACCATTCCCACTATCTATTAGATATTCCTATATTCTGCTAGCTGTGGATTATCTCTTAAGATGGATAAAGTCTATACCAATAAGACAGGATGAAGCATATGGTACAATATTCCAGGTTAATGGCCAATTATTCAAGTTATACAAGGAGAACTTCAAACCCCTATGATACTCAGGTTATCTCCTTCCTTATTTTCCCCACTTATCACAATCTGCTTTAATCAGTATACTTACATACTTGAGCTATAAATTGTTAATTAAGTATGAGGGAGGAGTCCAAGTCAGTAGGGGTAGATAAAAATTAATAAGTTTATCTTAGATTCTGGTCAGCTTTGTCCTTATGATTTCAGCCTTTACATGTGCTTCATTACTTCTTCTCATTAAGGACAATGTAGAAATTAAGTGTGTGGGAGTAGTTTATGAAATTGGTGAATAAAATCAGATAATTGCTATGATTCTGTATTCTAGATAGGACCTTGTGATGTTATCGTCGTGACTAATATATGCGCATATGTCAAATTTATTTTCTGTGAAAATTAGTCACGACCAATGAACATGTTTATCGCAACCAGTAATTCTTACTTTCTTGTGATTACCTATCTGTGATATTTTAGTCGTGATATGTGATTATCTTTATCATAACTATAACTCTCTATGGATTTTGGTCGTGACTAAATGGACACTTGGTCACGACCTGAGCTTGTGTGTTTGTCAGGATTACTCTTTGTGATCATGAGTCGCGACCAGTGTACATGTTCGTCGCGACCAATATTCCTTATTTTCTAAAAAATTTCTCTCTGTGTAAAACAGTCACAACCTGAGGTCCTATTTATCGTCGACTAAAATTGATCCTCAGATGAAAAATTCTCCTGTTTCATCTAATTGTTGCTTGGCCTAATTGAATTTACTGACAATGATTTAAAATTGAATTTTAAACACATTTTTTAACATTGGCAAGCTTGATGTAGTATAAGTTGCTTGTTTCATTGATTGATTTTTGAAAATTGTGCAGCATGAATGTTTGATCTCATGTATTTAGTTAAGATTCATGCAATCTTGTCATTGTGAATTGATTAGGTGAGTAAGCCAGATAGAAGGAATTTGAGCCTCTAACGAATACTCATTACATTGTGTGACACCATCTAGTTTGGTAACCTTGCAGAACTTATCTCAATCATTGATTCAAAACCACATTAGCTTCTTGGAATTGTGGAAATGATAAGGGCACTTCTTTCTAAACCCTCTTCACCATACAATAGCCACATAAAAATTAAATCCTTTGCTTAACCCTTTGAGACCTTCACTTTCTTTTAAAATTTCATCCTTGGTTAATGAATGCTATACAGGATTTTTGCTGTTGTAGTAAGTCTTAAATTGTGAAATAACTGATAAATTATATCACTTGTTGGATATCTGAATTTCAATATATGTGCTATCTAGTACAATAGTGAAAGAAAAGAAAAGCAAAAAGAAAAAGTATAGAAAAGAGAGAGAAAGAAAGAAAGAAAGAAGAGATAGACCAGATGAAAAAAATGTGATATTGAACTTGTATGAAAAGAAATAGTTGGTGACTTGGATACTTTCTGTAGTTGCAAGTTCAAATTATGAAAACATGTTAAAATAGCTTGAAGAAGTCAGATCATGTGCAGTATTTCATTAATCATTGACATATATTTCCATTTTATCACTTAGCCTTTCTAACATTATAACCTAATAAAGACCCTTTGATTCACAACCCTTTGTTTCATGCAATGGTGAAAATGTAGGATGGTTACAAGCCTATGGGAAGCCTAAGCTAGATGGTTGAGTGAAACACTACACCTTGTGAGAAAATCTCACCTTGCTGCTTACTATGATTTCATTGCATGAGTTAGATTCTTTGATTGGTATGAGATTAGTTTGGATTGTTGCCAATTGAAAGGAAAAGGTTGATGATTACAAGTGCTTATGCTAAATCTGTTTTGCCAAATTTGCTGAACACAAGTGCTTGAATTTCAATTTTGATCCATAATTTTGCTCGGAGTGCAAAAAGCTAAGTGTAAGGAGCTGATAAACTAATATTTATAGTGATTTTTAGTGTGTTTATAGTGAGTTTTATAATTGATTTTATCCCCATTTACTAATATGATGAGCAATTAATTAATAAAATTAAAATAGAACAGTGGAAATTAATTGACTTAATTTTAGTGATTAATTGGATAAATAATCTATTAATTCTTCATTTTGCAGTGACCAATCAACATATTAGATCAATTGATAGCTAGATATTTAAGCATGTACTGGAATTAAGAAATTAAAATAGAAGCAAGTGGGGATCACACATGTGCTATAATAGATCACACGTGTTGTACTGAACAAGTGGGATAACAAATTGCAAATTGGGAGCTAACAGAAATCACATGATAGCTAGACAATAGGAGATGCATGGTCAATATCACTCACACCAACAGAACATCATTTTAAATCTAACAGCATTATTCATGCCCTAAAACATGAATCACACTTTCTCATATCTTTCACACAGTATTTATACCAAAGAACAGAGATGTTTCCATATCATTTACAGCTAGACTGTTCACATGAGATAGCTCTTCACCTATTCCATACACTTCATGCCTATAATATCTCCCACATTCTCACATTCATTCCATACCACATTCCATTCCATCTTCCACCAGACCTTCACACTATCCTTCCATTCTTCTTCTTCTCTATTTCTATTCTGTAACTTTCCTCTGTTCTAGACAACAGAACTAGAGGAAAGTGCAGCTATCAAACTTCATCTTCTTCCTCAATATTCATCATGACTATTGATGTGTTTTCTATTGCTGATGAAGTTCAAATGGCAATGCAAGGCTAAGCTGTTATGCTCTCTTGGAGATAATGATGAATCTAAATCCTTGAGCTGAATAGGGAGTTCATTGTGTCTTTAATCCATATTTAATTGTATTGAGTTAATATAGCTATTTCTGGTTTATTGATTTAATTAGAGTTAGTAGAGGACAAAGAAGTAGGGAATCGAGTTAGATTTCTTATTTCTACATTAATGATGCTTTGATTAATTTTCATCCTTAGACCGAGTTAGACATGGATGTAGTTGGTTAGATTAATCATAAAACAGAGTATAGTTATATTTGTTTACTTCATCTTATGATATCTCTGGGTTGAATGATTCATAATCTCTATTAATGTCTACGAGTTGTAGCTTTGATTGAGATTTAGCTAACGAGTTGTTAGCTAACATATTCTAATTCAGCTGATTAACTTCTCATATTCTGTGGATAATGAAGGTAAGGTAATCTCCAAGGGAACACACTTGTCATTCATTCATCTTATCATCATAAATACTTAAAAGGATAAACAATAGCATAGGATTTACTTTCAGAAGTTAGATAAAATATCATCAAACACCACCTCTTTAACTTATTATTTTGTGGCTCATTAGATTACTTAGGTATCTTAACATCCATCTAGACTCCTTGTGAATTGACCTAGGTTAGCCTCCACTTACTATTGGTTAACTTAGTTTTATTTGATAATTAGAACGAAATTATCACTTTCACTATTACAGTTTAGTCCTTGAACTTTTACTATTTGTGGTTTATCCCCTGAAAACTCTCTGTATGTTTCTAGGACTTTTGCTCAAAGGGGTCTAGTAGCCTATCTATTTTAGGCTACTTTCTGGGTCTTTGGGCCTGAAAATTGGGATATTATATGAAATTGGTTTGGAAAACCTTATTTGATTGATTTAGTTGAATTCCAATTTGACTAGTGTGTGTTTTTCGACTGAGGCATCTGTCTTTGTCAAATCTTTGAGAAATTGTATAAAAATCTTATTCCAAAAGAAACATTATTTCTTGAAAGTTTCTACATTATAGAGATAGAATTTATTCTTCAAAGATTTTATCATTTTATTATATTCAAAAGAATATTATAGCAAATGATTTACTTAAAAGGTACCCTAATATGTCACCAACATTTGGTACCATGAAAATTGCTCTATCTAACCTTTTGGACTCAATATACATTGAGTACCAAAGAAATTTATTTGTTTGGAGGATTAGAAGAAGCAATGTCTCTCTTCTTCAAAGCTTCAACCAACTGTATTAAGGGGGAGCTTCACTTTTACATTTTAATATAACTTAAAGCTCACCTCCTAGATCATTCATCTAATATGCATTTACTGTCAAGATTATCATGTTTTTATTATGAGTTGTTCATTTAGTCCCTTTCATAATTATAATATGAGAATACATATATCAAGAAAGGTGATTTAAGAACACTAATTTGAGCATGGGAAAAGGAAAGAATTAATTTTTGCAGGATGCTTTGTTATTGGACTGAAAACAAAAGCAGACAAAGGATAGATTAATCCAATACCTAATCGCTTAACTAAGGGAGGTAACTTTTTTTTTGTTGAAATATGCGTTAAATGTATTACTTTTGTGAAATTAATCTATTGATAGTTTGATTAATTGTAATTAATCAAATATCTAATCGATTAATCAATGATAAATGGTGATATGGGTGTGATTATATGTCAAATTAAGTGATTAATAGTTCTATTAATTGAAATTAATCGAATAGCCAATCGATTAATGGATATTAAATATGTGCTAAATGTTATTTCCTTGAGAATTAATCGATTAGCAATTCGATTAATGTTAATTAATTAAACAGCTAATCGATTAATCAATGTTAATCTGTGTTAGATGTTATTTTTCTTTAAAATTAATCAATTAACTGTAATTAATCTAACGCCTAATCGGTAATGTGTCCAAATATGTGTATATATGATAAAATTAATCGATTGCTTAATCGATTAATGGGCATTAATCGATTAATATAGGGATTTATCAGTTATCAGTTGTAACACCTTACTTTCTTACGTCTTAAAAAATAAACAGTAGCATCTGGAACCACTTATAAGATCAATGAAATCAAATTGTACAATCTAAAATTTATGGCCATGAGTTACTATTCACTTGGTAAAATTCCAGACAGGCGACTCAACTTCAAAACTTCATAGTTAATTATAGAAAAATTGAAATGAAGTGCTTAAAGTGGCTATGCAAAGCTAACATAAGCCTCTTTAAAGGAAAAATATGAATTTGACTAAACCATGGGCCAATTAATACAGTATTGGCGTGAAAAATTACTATTCATTTGGTCAGTTTCACAATTTCTATATTTGGTTCCCTAATTTTGAAAAAATCATTCTCCTTGTATAAATATTGAAATAAAGCGTTCTTGGTACCCAAATAAAGTTCAATATATCTACTATTATCATATAAATTCTTGTATCATGACACTCATATTTTCTTATATATATATCTACTATTATCACCGCCAAGGGATGCGCCGGTGAAGAGGGTGGATCAAATAGTATGGACACCGGTTAAAAGGGGTAGAGGAAGGCCAAAGAGAACGCTCAAAGAGGTTATTGAACGGGATCTCCTGGTCAATAACCTATCTAAAGATTTAGTTTTTGATAGAGCACAATGGCGTCGTATGATCCATGTAGCCGACCCCATTTAATGGGATAAGGCTTGTTGTTGTTGTTGTTGTATATATATATATATATATTAACAAGCTTATTTTTTCGCTGCCTATACAGGAATAAATACGTAATATTTATGAGATTGAGCACAAAATGCCACAAAACTCTAAGAAAGAGAGCAATAAATGCAACATGTAAAACTTAGGAAAAACAAAGCAATGGTTGTGCCTACCTATTATAAGATGACCCACTCCACCGAAGACCAAGGCGAATCAAGCACCTTCAAAGTGAGAAAATGAAATAAGAAATGGTTGTGCTTACCATTCCACTTTGGTTTCTGTTTCTCAATGCAAGTTTGACTTTTTAATTGTTTGACAGAAAAAATGAAATAAAAAAATTGTAAATGAAAAATATCTCTTGCGCTCCTATATAAAAATAATATAGAAAATAATTACTACTCGTATTCCATAATAGTGATTAAAATATAACACATTATATTTTATATATAGTATATAAGACTATTGTGCATAGCCTTTATTTTTTCTTTGTAGTGCCAAAAGAGAAAAGGATTTTGAAAGCCATAAAATGCAAATTCTAAGCTCAAATATTATGTTTGAATGATGCTCCCTCCTCTCTATTTTGTAAGACATCTCTTAGAAAATATTTTTTAGCCCGTAAGTCATTTTAATAATTTCAATAAACTTTTAAATAGTTTTTCTATATATACTCATTCAATAAAGATAGTGAGAATAAAAATTAATATAATGTTAAAGTTTAACATAATTAATAAGAATAATAATGAATTTTTTTAAAATTTTATGACAAATTTAATGCTTTGTGTTTATTAGTATATGTAAATTGGTTTGAAACATCTTATAAAATAAACGAGGAGTACTTGATAATGCGAGGCGGCTAATCAATATCAATGGAATACATACTAAATATCTACGCATACAACATTGTAAAGCATGCAGCACACCCTGAAACAGTTAATCCTCAAACAGGACTTAAATCTCTTCATCAGATAGCTTGGCAGCTTCATCCCTGATATGATAGTCAGTTAGTCACTATGTTCCTACAAATTGTCATACTTCAATGACACTGAAAACCGATTTTCAGATCGGACTGAACCGATCAAAAATGATGTAACAACGTCAGAACCTGGCAGGAAATTTACACAATCTTGATTCCCAAAATTCTCATTTTGTAAACCTACTCTCGTATAAACTGAGAGCAACATATTCCACTGTCACCATCCTGCCATCAAACAAACGTCCATGGAGACAATGTGCTGCCTTGCAACATGCTTCAGTTCTTCGGAACTCCACAAAAACACAGCCTGGTTCAAAGACATGATCAGAAACGTCATCTTCATTGCTTTTCACCTCATTTGCAACGCCCAATTCTGTAACACTCAAGTCTTCTTCATTACTTCTCACTTCTTTGGCACCATCTAATTCTGGTCCTAAACTGGCATCAGGATCACTAAAGTCCACATTGGTATGGTTAGCCACCGACTCGTTTTCAACATTTATGCCAATATCATCGGCAGCCATGTTATCAAGCAATTCTGATTGATCCTTGGAAGTATTGTGATGATCATGGCATTCTTGGCTCACAAGATTGGGTATGCTCTTATGTTTCACGTCTTCTACTGTTGTATCCCTCCCATCCTTTTCTCCTTGACATGTTTTGGTGTCAGAAAATTGATCAGCAAGCTTATCAACATCGGCACCACTACCACCATCAGATTTATCTTCTTGGATATCTTTATTGCCATCATCACACTCCACTATACTTGTAGCAGCCGAGTCTGCTGCCAGGAAAGCAGCCTTTTCGGAAAAGCTTGATTCAAGATTGTTGTTATTATCACACTCAGAGTCTTGAGAAGCGCCATTAGATCCCATATCTTTGATGGCTTCACGTTCTTCTGACTTGGCTGCTTCATTCTTGTCACTGATATGCTTGACCACATTAATTGATCTCACAGCCCCAAATCTGAAACAGCAGAAGTATTAGAAAGCAAACAATATCAATTTTTTGGATAAATTATTCTCCCTTCTCCGGAGAGATATTCAAATTTCACAGCCCTCGCCCTAATATGAAGAATTCCACATCCCATTTTGAAACCAAAAAGATGCTTATACTCGAGTTTCTCAGCGAAGCATATACCATGATTACACCTACTTAGAGAAAAATATCTCTTATATTTATTCCTTATATAATGTCAAAAGTATCAAATATGTAAATAATCAGTTTTTAAATTCATCAAATCATAAAATCATTTGCTAAAGCGAATTAAAAAACAGAACTTTGACAAAACACTTTCAGAAAGATTCAAGATTAAGAAAGGGTGATTAATAATATTTGATTTAAACAATAAAATGCGCTTTAAATATTTATTAATAAACACAGGCATTATCATAAATTTAATAAACCTTTTGAATAAGTTAAATCTATGATTTCAATGGAAAATAAAAAAGATTGAAATAATCTAAGAAATACGACTTCGTGTCCTATTTTTAATAAAAGAAATCAACATTGTTTTTAAGGTTCTTTTTGACACCTTTTGGTTCCATGGGAAGCTTGTAAATGTTTTCAAAACAGAGGGGTGGGCTGTGTAATTTGAGTATCCTATAGGGAAGAGAAAAGTAATTTATCCTAATATTTTAATACTGGGTCAATTCAAAGGAAAATTATTTCGTACCTTGCACATTCCAATCGTACATCCTCCAAAATTTCTTCAATTTCCACATCAGACAGAGAAGAAAGAGCTTCCATGGTGAACTATTCATATTATACAAGCAGAAGTAACCATCAAAATGACCAGTTAAAATCTACTGCTAATAGAAACACATATTCCACAAAAAGGCATAGGGCCCCAACAATAATTTACACCCGATTAAGTATAAAGTACCAGGATTTAAATGAGGACGAATCACAGGATCAAATTACCCCATATTTAGACTAAACACTACCATGAACTGAAATGTCAAATGTAAAACTACTACAAGAAAGATTGAAGTGGTTACAAGTAAAGAATCCCCTCCCCACAAGAAATAGACACAATTGTCATTTGGGTCAATGAAAATTTCTTGTTTTATCAATTTGGTCCCTTGCCTTTTGTATTAATAAAGCATTTTAGGGAAGGACCAAATTAAAGAGGAACAAATTAATCGATTGAAAAACATCAAGGAAACAAATGGAAGGAACTGAACCAAATAATAAAATAACTCAAAATTGGAAGCAAATATGGTATACCACATCTTTGATCTTCAAAACTTCACTTGGCTTGCAGAGCAGTGGCTTCGCATGATTTGGAATCTGATAGGATGGCAGTTTTCCACCATTTTCCTGGCATAAATTTGTTGTGATCAGAGGTCAGCACTCATCTCCAGGTTTAAGAAGCAATTATAGCAAAAGTTCAATGAAAACGAGGAAAAACAACTAAGAATTGGCAATTAGGCAAGAAGTAAGAGGGAGAGGAGAAATTACCAAGGATAAAGCACTAGGCATAGCCTGAACAACTGTTAGCACCTCACCAGCCAACATCAAACCATTTAGACCAGCACAAGCTTTCACAGTAACAGAGTGGTCTACGTACTGATGACCGAAACATAGGACGAGGTAAGGGAAAATAACACAAGAGAACAAGAACAAAACCAAAACTAGCCTTCGTAAGCATCAATTACAAAGGAACATGAAACATGTCATTTGCACTGTCAATGCAACTCATGCCCTAGGAAATTAATCTCCTTAGGATACAACTCGTATTAAAAAAACCCTCTAGCCTTCACAACATTTGGGAATTGCGTGTTTTGATTAAGGATTAATTAGTAAAAGTACTAAAATTGCAAGATGCACAAACCTCCCCACACATAGATTGCAGCACATCAAGGCTGCATGAGGCATCAACCCATGTCACTTTCAGGCCATTCATGGAGGGGATCACCTCAGGCCTCAGACAGAATTGCAGCACTTCCCAATATACCAAATGTATGATAACAAGGGAAAAAAAATCCCTTACCTCCAGGAAAGCACAATGTTCATCAGCGTCTTCAGCCCCAAAGTGATAAGCCTTCAAAGATCCAAATGCACCAGCAATTTCCATAAGCTGGAGATAAGTTTTAAAAACAAGAAAAGTTGTATTCATGAGAAAGGTGGGAGAAGTATATTTGGTTACCAGAGGAGTATAAACGTACAAAAAGAAAACCAACGAACAGTGAAGATTAAATTTTGCTCAAAATAGAACTCCTAAAACATACCATCTCGGAAGAAAGATGCTTTGAAACTCCACCAATGAATATCTGTATCAACATTAGAAGATTAGATAATACAGGAATTTACAAAGATGATTAATTTAGCCCAAGTAACAGAACAGAAAAATTTAAGAATGAGAAATAAGTTGAATGATAGAAGCTAGAAGCGTGAATTTAATTGCTCGTGGCTGGGATAGAAAGAGCCCATTAAGGGTTTGATGTGTGTTTCTGGTAACTAGACTCATTTAGTTAATTTTTCCTAAATATTTCTTCTTTTCCAGTCAAAAACACACTGCCCGTATTTTCTCTCTGTCAAAGTCCAAGCCTCATCAATGTGACCTTCTACCAAGAACAATGTTACCAATGGCAGAATGACATGGCAATTCATGGGCTCCCTCTATAAAATTCCCAAGGAATGGCAGCCTCAATATCGTTGCCACAATGGCCATGGTAGGCGACATATTGAAAATCGTAAAGACAAGATTACTGACATCTACCCCCAAGTTTTTCTTAGCCCCAGCCAATGGGCTTCTTAATTTTGGGAAAGAGTCCATCAGCAGTGTCTGCAATACAGTAAAGCAATGAAAGTGAAGAAAATGACACTGATTTTTTATTTTTGCTCTTGCTGCTTGGTGCCTGAGAGTTCCAATGAAGTATCCTCAGGCTTTTTATCACAATAAACCTAGCAGAAATCCCCCTTTTCAATTTACTAGAAAGCTCCTTTAATCTCTAATTTGTTTATCTGTCTTTATTCTTTTGAATTTTAAGCGAAACATCTCCCTGTCATTCATCTCTAAATGACACTGATTATATCACTTCAAAAGCTACAGCTTCAGGTAAAGTGAGTAACTCAACCAAGGATAAAAGAGTACTTCGTAGCCGGGAGAAGTAACTGATTAACATTGAACCCTTGTTTTCCTAGACAATCAACATTAAACTTCATCATCCATAGACTGATTCACATGCATACTGAAGAAACTAATGAAAGACAAAGATTACTATGGAAAGCATTAAACACATTATGCTGTACTGTAATCACAATAAGTTAAAGATCATACAGCATGTAATCCATGTATTGTGGGACTAAACATAGATGGTGTTTAAACTCAATTCCAACAGATCCAGGAATATAAACCTGGCCAAATATTTATACTTAATTCTATCACATACCTTATCCTGTGAATCAATTACAAGATCACTAATTGTATTTGTAACATCAGCATCTAAGTATCTCTCTAAGTCACCAGTCTGCATGAAAATAGTAACTGTCTGAAAACCTGCTACATGGATGATAACCAGAATATAACTCAGATTTGACAAGCTTGCAAAAGGCATTAGTTGCACCAACAATAACTTTGACTTTTAGAATAAAAATGCTAAAGCAGATCATTAGACAAAAACAAAGCCAGCAATCAAGAAATAAAGAATTAAGCAAAACAATAGTAAAAAATTATTATAAAAAAATTAGGAACCATTTCAAAACTCTGCAAATAACTTCTCAAATAAATAATTTAACAGATAAACCGAAATAAACAAATGGCTTAGCATAAATTCAGAAAAAGTCTAATAACATCAATTGCCCATTCAAATAATATTCTTGTTATTATTTACAAAGACTACTCTTAAAATAGATAAATTAATATCCTATGCAAATAAATCGGGCTTCTCTATTATTATCAAGTGTAAACTAAACAGTATCGTGATTTGAATCTCACATGCCACAGGGAGTTATAATCCTAACAACTAACAGAGCGTCTAACTGTAAGAAATATGTTCAAAACACCTAAAAGTTCTATATATATAAATTTAAGCTGATGTAGGTACAATTATAAAGCATAGTAAATTTCAAGAAATATTATTCAGTTTCTCCAATCATTCGAACCAAAGGAAGTACATTTTGCTACATAATTACAAGGCATCTTACTGCATGTAAAAATATTGGTTGTCACTCATCTTATGAATCAGCCACAAGGCTAATCAAATTTCTATCAATACAGAAAGCTAACAAACACATAAATTTCCTCACAAATGATGTCAGGAAGAAGCAAAATACAGAAGGCTAAGAATTCCACCAGTTGTCATCATAATGCCTTGTAGTAGTTCCAATTAAGCAGTCATGTTTTCTTGCACTGTGATGTAGCATGGAAGATCTGGAATAATGTCATCTTAAACGAGTAGTAGTTTCGGGTGTGTGGTTGACCATGTAAATAAATAACTAAATGATATTTATTGTAATTAAGCAGATTCGTAGGGAGTAAATATCAGGTAGATATTTGGCATATCTCTTGTAATCTTCTTCGTTATTTTGTGCGGTTCCCTCTCCCTCTGGCTTTTATATAGGTTGTAAATAATCCCTCAATCAATTGAATATGAATTCCAGTGCTCATCTACAGGGTGCAATATGGAAAAGAAAATCCTTTGGCAGAGTCTGTATGGTGCAATAGACTAAAGAGGATACAAGATGCCTAGATCAGAAATTCCTTCTGTCAAATCTTTCATCTTGTCAGAATAGTCTTTAATTTTGACTTCCCCTTCGGTTTCAGCAAATGGATCTTCTGGAGGTTTCAATAGATTATGAATTCAAAAAGGGGGTTAGAAAGACTTCTTAACTACTATTGGTTCACTTTTATCTGTTGTTTTCCGATTACTTGTCCTCCATTGGTGTATTTCCTTTTACTATTAAATTATATTTTAGAAGATGAAGATAATGATGATGAGGATGAGGATGAGGATATCATTCTATTCAGCACATACATTATAAGCTCATGCCATGCAATTTGAAGAACAGA
The DNA here is from genome assembly GCA_037074615.1 of Leucaena leucocephala. Classification (NCBI taxonomy): domain Eukaryota; kingdom Viridiplantae; phylum Streptophyta; class Magnoliopsida; order Fabales; family Fabaceae; genus Leucaena; species Leucaena leucocephala. Next base: position 6,468,948 of record CM073534.1, read on the forward strand.
ACCATTCAGGTAGAAGTGTGACCATAACTCCAAAATCAGCATGGCTTCTTTTTCAACGAAGTTGTTTGTGACATGCTGAGAGATATTTATTCATAAACTTCCCAAAGAATATGAAAAAGCACAAAGCTATGAATTTAATGAATGCACCTCATCCCATTAATGTTAGGAGATAAGTTGTCAGCATGAACTAAAATTAGACATGAGGAAGAAGGACCATCAGGGGAAAATGGAAGCAGACGTACCAAGACAGACATAAGAATATCACTTACATTCTTAACTTGATATGACAAACAAATCATGAGATCATAAATAGCACCATCAGAGCAGCATACAACAAATAACCCTGAAACATATGCCAGATAAAAGCCTGCTATAGCATCAGACATGCCATCACACCAGGAATTCTTCCCTATTTAGGAGTCAGCTTCGTCACCATCCCCATTGTGTATAACGATATACCCATATAAATATCCTATTTAAAGATTCCAATACTGGGGTTAGAAAATATCTCACATAATGGAACAAGATCTTTCCAGGTGAAATATAAAGCTCTTGAAGTTATAGAATCAGTTTCTAGCATCAAAGCTCTAGTCATTTCCAAATATAAGTCCAAGAAACCCATGATCTTAGAAAATATCATGAATACAGTTCTGAGTTTTAAGTTAAAGCCTACCTTAAAAACATAACATTCATTGATAAGACAATTGCTAAACTTAGGCTCCAATCATCACACTTAGGGCCCGTTTGGATAAGATTTTAGAAAAAGGGCTTATGAAAAAAATAGCTTTTTGGTAGATTTTAGAAAAAGGCTTCTAGAGAAGAGATTATGAAAAAAAAAGTAATTTTGAATAAATGAGTGTTTGGATAGTTATTTACAGAAGTACTTTTATTATTAGTCAATTACGAAAAAGTGTATGATTATTAAATATAGAAGAGAGGAGAGAGGAGAGAGGAGAGAAGAAAGAGGAAAGAGGGTAGAGAGGATAGATAGTGTAGAAGAGAGAGGGTAGATGAGAGAGGAGAGAGGGTGTAGAAAAGAAATGAGAGGAGAGATAGTGTAAAAAAGAAAAGAGATAGGAGAGAGAGTATAGAAGAGAGAGGAGAGAGAGTATAAAAAAAAGTATGAGTAATATAGTAATTGGTTAGTTTATAAGTTCTTTTACTCCATAAGCTACTTTGACCAGTTTATCTGAAACCTTAGTTTTAAATCATACTTTGGACCAAAAGCCTTTTGAACAAATATAATTGTTTGTTTTAAAATTTCTCAAAATTTAGGTTTTACCCAAACCTAGATTTGGGGACAAACCAAACACCTTGTATATTGGGCGTGGGGCGCTTGGCAATGCAGAAGAACACGATAATAGAAAATTAATAAAAATTCATAATAAAAAATTATTAATGATTAATTAATGTCTTGTTTTCGAAAGCTCACCAGTGTCAGACCGTAGGAGACGGCTTTTCAAAATGGCAATGCATCGTAAATTAACAAAAAGCACAGGGCAATTTCGTTTATCAAAACACATTTTTGACAGCTCCGTTCATTTTCACTATCCCGGTTATGTCCCCAACAAGCCTTTAATCTCTAAGAGGCAAGACAAGTTGAAGAGACCTATGTCCTTCACTGTCAATATAACGTATTCTTAAAAACATCTAGTACATAAAAGTTACGTTGAGGGATAAAATTTTTCTTAGGCATAACAATATCTTCTTATTACCAACTACTGCAGAAGTCCCTCCCACACCCCCCCCCACCCCGGCCCCTACCCCCCCCCCCCCACACACACACAAACCCCAGCAGCCCGGAACTTAAGTTACAAAACAAGGCAAGATAGGCTATTATCTCCTTGAATATCATCTCATTTATAGAAGGCTGCCACATAATCATAAAATCAAAGAATTATGGTTAACAATCAATGAGAAAGACATATGATGCTTCAATAGTATTTCTTACAATCAATCAGTCGCTAGAATTTTTCAGATCATTAAATGACAAATTTGGAGAGAGAAGGTGATTCTGATTATTTATTTCATAAGAAAGCTTGCACCGAATTTATGTACAAGATAGTAGAAAACTATCCTAGGAAAGATAATAAGTATGAAGGGAACAATATCAAAACAAAAAGGACTGAAATCCCAAGATTCTATACAAGGATCAAGCGGCAATAAATAGAAATATGTTATAACATGTACAATAAATACAAATATTCTGTAATAATAACAAAATCTGTAACAAAAAATAATCAACCGAACTCGCTCATGGTATTACAGCAATTGAGTCAAGGAACAGAAGCATGTAAACAGACATTCTATAAAGCATGAGGCAATTTACTAATGTGACTGTATCAGCATGAGACAAGCATGCATAATGAAAAAAATAAACACAATTATGGAAAACAAAAACTAATAAGTAGGCAAGTCAAACTGCCATAGTTGCATGAAAAATTAACTAAAAATTTACATTCTTCAGAATCCAAACATAGTATCCAAAATCCAAACAGAACAATGCATTTCAATTGAAAGGAAATAATCAGAGTAGAAAATGGCGCAACTTTCAATATATATATGTAATTAGTAATTACTAATTTCCACTGTAGAGAGATAGTTCAATTCAGAAACACTTATTTGTTAAGAAACTATAGTAGTAACCACCTAACTCACATAATAAACTTATAAACTCAAGCAAACAAGACAAGATCTAATTCTTGCCCAACATCTAGTACAAAGGAAAACAATTATTAGTACACAGCCAATAGAGCCCTAAAACCTCAAAAACTAATCGATACAAGATTTCCCTTTCCTTTCTATAGGACTCTTGTTACTCTCTCTCTCACACACTCACTCTCACTCACACACACACACTGCCAGCTAGATCCTAGTCAGGCGGATAAGAATCCAACTCCTCAACATACTGCCTCTAATTTGAAGTAACTAGACTCATAATTTTAATCTCCAATTTCACCTTCACTTCACATGTATCAACTTACCCAACTGCTTTCCCCAATTAGATATCCTTCAATTATAAGTTCAGAGGTAGAAGCACTAGGTAATGCTTGACAAGCAGCAACCACAAGATGGCATGCTTACGCTGGATGAGAACTCATGCATGAGGCCAGTCTCCATTTTTGAGCCCCTACCCTGCGAAAATTTTATAAGGCTCCATAGAGAAATAGCATTGCTTGTCCAATTAGGGAAGCTTCAAGCTTGTTGCTATGCGCTCTGCCACATGTTTCATGAGCAAGGTTCAATTTTTCCCAAATCCAATCAAACGCTACCAAGTCCAAATTTTTACAAATTCAAGCACATTCAATGCCTGACCACTAATTTAAGGAGCCTGCTCATGCTTCAATTTACAGAGAATATATGAATTCACGGTCCCCATCAAAGTGTATGCTAACAAGGGCCAAGGGAATAACAATAAAGCGAGAAGCAAAGTGCCACAGATCTGACAGCATTTTGCCTCAAGATCCTTCTTAAACCCCAAATTGATGAATATAGAACAGAGAGTAAGGATAGTGCGGCACAAAACACAAAGAAAAGGGTAGAAGATGCTGACAATGATTGTTCAAAGTTTTCCCCCTCTTTTTAACATCTAATACAATAGGTCAGTCTTCGTTTTCTCAGTTCTGACTGTCGCACAGCAACCATGACCAGTTCAGACAAAAATTTGTGAACAGGGGATGGAAGAATACTTTTCTGGTATATTTCAATAAGAATGAGAGCCTAATTGTACAATAAAAGGCTCCTGCAGATCCAATGCTAACAATTACAGATAATTATTATAAATCCCTATAAATATTCCTAACGGTTTTATACTAACTACACATAATTATATGAATATTCACTAAAACGCCCAAGTTTCCAACCCTAATTTGTGAGAAGTTTCAACGACGTTAAAGCAATTTGTGAATCTTTAATATCATCAACTATTGTGCTTTCAACATGGGGACAGAACTTTCATATAGAAGATTTACAATGTCCTAGTCATCATGGATAAATTTAAAAAAATGAAAAAAAAATAAGAGAATCCAAAAAGATAAGCAAACCAAGTTTTGAAACAATCACAAATACCAAGTTCCAATCAGAACACTGAATCTATAAGGATACGCTACTGACTTACACTAAGATTTTGACTGATTTTGAAATAGAGAAACGGAAACCTGTCTAAAGTATTCCAAAACAGACCATAAATATGGGCTTTGCCATCACATCACTTGGACGTAAATATGTTAACTACTCAGTTTACCTCATTAAAAGCTCAAGTTTGGAAACTGAATTTTATGCAAACTGCTGAGTTCACCTCATCAAAAAATAAGTTAGGCTGAGCTCATTTACTTAAAGTACAGAGTTTGAATAGTATATTAAACTCATTTACTTAATCAAATTGAACTTAAAATTTTAATTGAGTTTATTAACTTCAAAAGCAGCACAAACATAATATCAAGTAATAAAATTATATTGCATATATATATGTACTACATATGGATGACTTTATGAAAAACTATAGATAAAAACAGTAATTTCTACATCATTAAAAGATTATTATATCATGTTCCAAATTTCCTTCACACATTAGAATTACAGAAATTCACAACTTTTTTAGTTTATATACATGCAAACACGTATTTATTATATTTATAGTACCATATAAAAACTACACAGGATCAACTCATTTAAAACTCACGATTTTTTGCCTCAGATTGCTCAGCTCGACTTAATTATAGGCCTACTGGTAACAGTTGTTGGCACCCAATGGTTTCATGTTAACATAAACATAACCACTCATATAATCATCTTAATGGTGATTAAGATGCAATTCCACCCACTACCCTCAAGCAAGATGATATAGAAGTAGAACTAATTTTTGCATTGAAAACCTATTCTAAACAAGAAAGGTGATATATAGCTTCCAAACCAATAATTCCACATCTATTATAAGTAGATATAACAACTTTCTATTATTGCATTGGAAGCAATATATCAGCTTTCTATTTCTACATAAAGCTTGAGGGTAGCAGATGCATATTATCCTAGCAAGGCTTTATCATCTTATAGCTCAAGAAAGTATATTCAGATCTGAAATTTTGGATCTGAGCACGATGAAATATTCTGATCACTGATAACTTGTTACAAAGAGTCCTTGAATCCATATTGAAGATCTAATATAAACAAGAAAGTTGTAATGTAATAATGTCAAAAAAAAATTTATTGGTACAAGTAAAATGCAGAAGAAAGCACAGGCATAATAGGTGGAACTCGTCAATTTTTCCATGATACATAATCACAACTATCACAACAAGCAAAAAAAATTACAAGATAAAAAGGATCAATTCAAATTAGGGACAGAAAGCATAGATAAATAGTTATACAATTTTTATCTAAAACATTCTGATAAATAATTGTAGAAAGAAGAGTGAAAAGAGAATAGAAGCCAAACTGAAATTATACTGAATACTCGAGAGTTCAAAACATGAGAAAATAAGACTAATAGTTACCCTTATTTATAAGTAATGGGTAATCCTAATCCTAATTAAATATCTAATAATATATCATATTATATATCATGATATATATTATAATATATAATCCTAATATTGCATATTTAATCCTAATATATCATCATATATATTATAGTATATAAATCTTAATATCACATAATATCTAATTCTAATAAAATAATAAAACAACTTATTTATATATTACATATCACATTCTGTATGAATGCTCACAATATTTATGATCAAGTATTTAAACTTGCTAGAGGAATTACCCATGAAGAGAATATAGCATTCATATCAAATATTTATTATATTAACCTTCGTGCCATAGAGAAGAAATTCAAATTCATGTCACGCCATCTACTTCTTATAAATGTAGAAGAATGCACAGCCATAATAAGTGGAACTGTAAAATTTTTCTATGACAAATTCACAATCGTTAAAACAAAATAAGTAAACCAAACTACTGTCAACTTAAAACACTTGCAGAAAAGTGAGATAGATGGTTAGATAATTTTCATCTAAAATATTTTATGATCAAATATTATAGTTTGGTAGGTGCAGTAAAAATAATATCATGCATAGATATTTTATGTCCACGAAGAGAAAAGCAACACATTTATATCAAATAGTTACAATGTTATGCCTTTCGGAAAGCTATCCCCAACTGGGCCCAATAATGCTCAAAACTAACCCAATCAAATAACCATATACCAAAAAAAAAAGTTATAATATTAATCCCCTTATATGACAATCAGGAGAATAGACTTATGTAACAAGTACTCGTAAAGAGAGATAACCTTCTTTACAGGCATCACATAAAAGGGATCACGTTCACCGTAACAAGTAAACCATATAACTATAGCAATATACAAATAACCTTAATTGTCAAGTAATGTGATTTGACATGCAAAAGTAAAACACCACATATGGATATATAAAAAATTCATAAAATGTTAATGGAGTTAAATAAAATAGCCTTTCTGAACATGAAGATAAAAAATATGTAGTGCAAGAACAGTGTCAAAATTGAAATTCAGTATAGAACAGATTATGCATATTTTATAGACATGAATTAACAAGTCAACCATATATGCAAAACAATAATAAATTCAGGGATGGATAAAAAATTTCTTCTTACAGTAACTTCAACAAAGTCTTTGGGGCGTCTAATTTTGACAGTGGAGCCAAAAAGTGTACTGCCATCAAAAGAAAGAGCTGCTGAAGCATGCTCAGCTGTAAGAAATTCAACGAGTGCTTGGCCCTTATCTTTGTGCAACTGCAGTCAAGACATTAAAGGATAACCTCAAAACTATTGCTTTGTGCATAAAAATTGAAATTTACACATTTGCTATCTCTGAACTCACAATGCAGCTAATACAAGGCTGGGCTCCTTGGATAAGGCTTACGCCTGCAGAGAGCAACATGTTATTGAGAGACTCCACCACAGCTTTCTCAGAAGCAGAGGATGGTAGATTCTCTAGATAAAGCCTTCTCATAGGCCGGGTAGCTTGTGTCAGTTGGACAGAATCAATGTCAGCATTCTTCCCTGTTGATGAATCATTCAGACGAGACACAGGAGGTTTCACAATGACTGGATCCACAGAAGTGGCAGCAACCACGTCAAGTGCAGCAGATGATATTGCAATATTAGACAATTGAAAGGCTGAAGCATTATCAGTCCCCACAGGGGGAAGATCCCATCCAGCTCTTTTCTTCTCCAAAGAATGCTTTGATGGAGAAGGAGTCTTGGCAGCAGCCTCAGTTTTCCTCTTCCTTGGTGAATAGCCACCAAGCCCACTTGTAGACCCGCTCTGTCGATGATAGTGACTTCTTGAACCATTAGTTGCTACTCTTCCTCTATCAGCATCAGAATCTGATCTTCTAGAACTGTTCTTTAGAGAATGTGTAGGCAAATCTTTATGCCCTCCATTGTAAGTACGCCTTTGTGCCCAAGGTGAAAGATCTGGAGACATTGTTCTTCTTTCATCATGCTCTCGCCTTCCTGACCTTCTCCTCTTTGCCCTTGATTCTTCATAATGTGACTTCACTGATTCCTGCCTCTCTTTCTTTTCCTGATCCTTAGGGTCACAATTTTTCCCTAGATATTGCTTCCTTGCAGCACTCTTATCTTGGATTTTATCTTCTACAGGTTCACATTTACTCTTGGATTTTCTTTCATATTTTCCTCTACCATCTGCATGTCTATCCTTACTGCCTATGTCTAAATGATGCTTCTTTTCAACTGCATTTTCAGAATTATCACTTGACCACTTTTTCGTTTTCCCATGATCATATGTATCTTTGTTATGATTCCTTTCAGTTTTATATTCCCCAGGACTTTCATCATCTACAGTATGATACATTTTCTTTACTTTCCTTTGAGATCTTTCCCTATCTATTTCCAAATATATATCCCTATTACTTGAATCCCTTTCTAGTCTATTTTCAGCTTCATACTCAGAATTATCAATCACCCTTCCATCATTTTTTCTCCTCCTATGCATGTCTCTGTCAGTTTTACTATTTTTGTTTACCCAGCCCCTATTACTTACATCAGCACTTAGTTTGGTTTCTGAATCATAATCTCCTCTGTCTTTCCCACCAGTTAAATCATATTCCTTTCTAGAAGTGCTTTCAACTTTCTTTCTAGAACTTAACTTCTCTGGTTCCTCCACGGCATGCTTTTCCACGACAGAGGATAAATATTTGTCACGTTTATAGACCATCCCTGACTCAAAATAATCAGTAGTATTCTCAGAAGCTCCATGTGATACATTCCAAGCTTCTTTTGCAGATTCTTTTACTTCCTCAAGTAATTCTTTGTGCTTTCTTCTAAGTAAAATCTCTTCAAGACTGAATGCCCTGGTCCGAGCTGCACTCTCTGCACCCTCTTCATCATATTTATCACCAGAAAACGTATTACTTTTTCCATGCTTCTTCAAATGTTCAGATCTACTCATCTTCAGTGATTTAAACAAATTATAAGAACAAATCACAACCCTGCCAACAGCCTAGGGAAAATATTAGTGAACAAGCACATTTCAGAATCACAGAAGTTTTGAAAGCAACCCCAAACAGATCGTGCCATGTCTAGATAAAAATGGTGGTTCAACCACAAATGTACATTGTTTACGCAATAATATATGCAAAGTGAGAGGGAAGCAGGAGATTCTATTCAACCATTAACTAGTTCGTGACTTCATGTGTGTCTTCTAGGAATGTCATGAAAACATTAACAAATTATCAACACAAAAAATACAGAAGTTCGTCACATGCTTCCCCAATCTAAAAACAAACAAAATTATAGGGCCCTGCCTTCCTTTCCAAAATTAAGCATATTTCAAAGCCTCTTCTTTTTGTGAGTGCTTGCACATGTTCACACATCATTAGGCATCATCATTCATGTGATATATTTTCAATCAACAATTTCAAATGAACTGATTAGGTTACTAATACCACTATTCAAGCATAATAATCATTAAAGCTCATTCTAATATTGAGTATAGTTATAAAACCTTTAAAAAACAGATCTTATAAATAATATTTTAAGGTTAGGATGGCTATTTCGACTTTATATACTGATTACTTATTGGGTTGTGTTTTCATGGTTTTCCTGTTATTAACAAAGTTATACTGTTAAAATACTTGGGCTAGTCCCCTAGGAAACTAGCAAGGAGAAAGAATAGCAGAGAGACTAGAAACAAGAAGCAGGGATAACATCAGTTGAGCTTGCAAGAATGGTGGAAGATGAGATCTAAAATATACTTGGGAAAATGAATGTGAATGTTAGAATGGAGAAATTATAGTGAGAAAAACATGTGGTTAAACAACTCCACATTCCACCTTCCCAATTTCAAACCCTAAGTAAATGGGCGTAATTTTATCACTGACTCGCGAAGATCGAATTCATAACGACTACAAGAATATCACAAATGTATCCCTAGCTCTAAAAGCAAATATAAATGTACAGAGCCAACAAACGCTCTTTAACATCCTAATTTCCAGTGCATTATTCTTTATTCATCTTTAGCGTTTGCTGCCCTCTGTCAACACAGGCTTTTCAATCCCAAACTGAAGGCAAATATACTCACTACTAAACTCACTGGAATAACAAAATAGTACAAGAAAGGTATAAAAAGCTTTCCTAAATACTAATTGGCTTCCTCAATAGAAACTTCAGAGGGGACAAAATAAAAATTGCTGCAACCATGACAACAATTAATAATTAAAAAAATAATTTAATCACTACACGAGAGTGTAGTGTTAGCAGCGGAGAGAACCTAGGGAAAGAGGGTTGCCCGCGTCAACGGAGACGGTGGCGCTAGCAGCGGTGAAATGAAGAGAAGCACGGACTAATGCGAAGGGCAAACAAAAACGGAGGGGAATGATAAAATCCGAGTTTGTGTTGTAGGAAATATATTGTACAGGCCCCACCTGGCTATTTGATTGACGATGATTACGTTTCTACAATCAGAAAGGAGCTCCAAATAATCTTGATATTTTCTTTAGAAATGATTTATAAAAATTAACAGATTGTTTATTTAAAATTGTTTGAATTATTTTTTAAAAAAATAAATTATGCATAGTCATTTTATTAAATTCAGATTTAAATTTAAATTTAAATTATAAAAAGTTATGGATCAGTTATCAATATAAAAAATATCCAATACTTATAAATTAAAATAGTATAATTCAACCAGAAATACTTACCTGCTAGCAATTATTTGTATTCTAACCTATTAAAATATAACAATTCATTCTATTTAAATTTTAGTGGCATCTCTATTTTGTTAAAAAAAAGAAAAAATCCCTGACCATTAGAATATGAATAAATATAAATTAATTGTTGACAATAAATAATGATAAATTGTGTATTTTAATTATTTAGAATACAAATGAGATGTTATGAGTATGTAAGTATTTCTTTCATTCAACGAATAAATAAATATTGGTCTAAATGAAATGAGTTTTGGCTACTTAAACATGATATCTTGACTTTAAGTATGTGTGAATATAAAATAAAATATTTTTAATAAAGTTGTCACAATTGTTCCGACAATACTTAAATATAATTCAATCAACTATATATATGAAACAAAAAAATAGTATAGCCGACCCATTCTTTATGCAATGAAATGTATTTAACAAAATAAAATAATCTTTTAAAAGTAATAGTTTTTTTTATAAACTCATATATAGTTTCAAATGTGTTTTTTTACTATATTAAATGATGGGCAAGGGTACACGTAGTGCCCCCATAGGCAAGTTGGAGTTAAAGACCCCATTTCCTTTTTATTTTTTCTTTGTCCCTCATTTTTTTTTAGTATTTTTATTTCTATTATTAACATATATATATATATATATATATATAGTTAATCTATTCTACTCTTATAAATTAGAAAAAATGATAGAAAAAAACTACAGAAAAAGTAAATATTAGAGTAGATTTTGTATTATTAATGTCATATTTTTTATTGTTAATATCATATAACAAACCTGATTTAGAATTTATTAGTTTTTTAAAGTCATTTTTTTTATCTTTTTTCCTATAAATTATCATCATTTTCTCAAAAAAAAAAACTCTTAATTCACTCAAATCTTAATATTAAAATTAGGATATTACATATAATGCCTGGAAAGGATTATCTCCAATAGGTAAATATCATGCTTAAAAAAATAATATGTTGAAAATCAATCCGCATCATGATAGCAAAAAAAAACTATTTTAAGGTTTTAAATTAACTCTGTCTAAAAAAATTAAGATAAAATAATTATAATTGCTCAAAATAAGAACGGTTAGTAATAGATATATATAATATTAGTATAAGATATTTAGTTAAGCTTGCCCTCAGTTAAGATCATATTAATATTACTGCTCTTGTCCTAAATATAAAGTTTAATTAGTGAGTTAATCTTAATTTAAAATATAAGATATCTTAAATTTACTAACCCTTTCTCAAATTACCTATATTGATACTCTCTCAACAATAATCAAGTAAAAGAATGAGACATGGGTTAAAAAAATATTATTATGGTGCTTTAAAAAAATATGTTATAATAACTAATTTAACTAATTTTTTTAATCTAATCAAATTAATTAAATATATTATATATTTAGAATTAGAGAAGTATAATATTGTAGACAGCCTTATGCGATAAGATAACCAAAATATTGTAATAATATTTTTAGAGAGATTCAATAGTAAATATATATACATGTGTATCCAAAACAATCTAATATATAAGAAAAAGAAGACATCTTAAATTTAAAAAGTTATTCTAGTGAGATTTGATATCGACACAATGAATATATATATATATATATATATATATATGACTTGTTTTCAACTAGGTAACAGTACAATTTTCATAAAAAATGTGATTACATGCAATTTTACAAGGCATATGCCATCTTCAAAAGCTTCCAAGCAAACAAAGCATTGTATTATATCTTTATCATTGCTAAGCACATTGTTGATTCATGCTTTTAAGTAACTAATTATTATTTTATTAGTTTGAATTAGTCAAGTTTGTTATCAGGTGATATCTTCTACTTTCCCTCTTTTCCACTTTTTATTTATTTATTATTTATTATTTTATTTTCTACTAATTTTCTGGATCATAAAATCATTGTATGCCTATATATGAAGTTTATATTTCAGTCAATAAATGCAAGATAGTCTATGCCTCTCATTTATTTTATTATATTCCTCCAACATTAGTGGTATCAGAGCTTTATTCGATCCAGTGGATAATAAAGTAAAGAATCAAGTTTGTGTCCATTGGGTATTTGAGTAAAACACTTTGGAGTTGAACAGACATTTTATTTACTTCTTTTGAGTGTCCATAAGAAGGAAAACACGAAAGAGAGGGAGCCTAAAAAAATAAAAAGCAAATAACTTTGAATGCGAATTTTATTTCTTCTTCTTCCTCTTTACAACCAGTAATATTGATTTTCACATGTCAGAAGTATGAGTTTTGGAGTATAAAAATAAAGACTCTATTCATGCATCAAGATCTTTTGAATTTAGAGTTTGGCTTGATGGATCACATTGATCCAGATGAGGAGGCTATAGAAAGATTGAAATAAGTCAACAAAATATGCTAAAACTTTGTTCTTCATTTAACAAGTTGTCCATCACACAATTTTTTGAAGGATTGCAACAGTAACTATGTCATTCAAGGCTTAACAAATTTTGAAGGAATTTCAAGGTTTTTTAAAAGTAATTACAATAAAATTGCAAACTTACCGTCGTGACTTTGAAACTTTGATTATAAAAAATTGTAAATACTTTTTTATCTATAGTATCTTCTCTTATTAATCGAATGAAGTCTTATGGAGATAATATTTCTGAAGAAATTGTTGTTGCAAAAATTTTAAGAAGTCTTACTCCAAAGTTTGAACATATTGTTGTTGCAATTGAAGAAGCACATGATCTGTCTGATTACTCATTTGATGAACTAATGAGTTCTTTGCCAGCACATGAAGAAAGGTTGCTAAGGTCTGTTGAAATGCATGAAGAAAAGACTTTTCGGTTGAAAGTATAGACTAATGATAACTCTGCTAGTCGTGGTTGTGGCAGACATGACAGAGGCCATGGAAGAGGTGGAAGAGGTCAAGGTATGGGAGGTTATAATGAAGAGAAGAAAACATTTTAATGCCATTGCTACAAAAATCCAGGTCACAAAGAAGCTTTCTGTTGGAAAAAATAGAAAAATGAGAATAATCAAGCTAATTTTACATAATAGGCAACTATTGAGAGTAAGCTATTTATGTTCCTTTTTTGTGAAAAAGAGAAAAATAACTATACTTGGTTTTGAGACAATGGTTGTTCAAACCATAAGACTAGAACGAAGTCGTTGTTTAAGGAGTTTGTTGGTGACAACAAGCAAATTCAAGTTGAAGGCAGAGGCACTGTTAGCATTGAAACCATATAAGGTAATGCTAGGATTGTTCAGGATGTGATGACTGTTCATAGTATATCCCATAATTTACTTAGTATTAGTCAACTAATGACTAGTGGATATTCAATTTTGTTTAATGATAGTTATTGCATCATTATAGATAAAAAATCTGAACAAATCATAGCTAGAGTTCCAATGGCAAAAAATAAAATATTTCCTTTAAATGTTTCAATACTTGAAAAGTATGTTTTGGTTACTAGTGATAATAATGAGACTAGATTATGGCATTTATGATACAGGTATCTAAATATCAATAGTTTGAAGTTATTGAGTCAAAAGGAAATAGTTTTTAGTTTATCAAAATTTCATTATCTTAACTTTTGTGAAGGATGTGTCTTTGGAAAGCAAAATAAAGACATTTTCTTATAAGTAAGATTTGGAGAACATTTAAATGCTTTAAATTAGTGCATGCTGATTTGAATGGGCCTATGATCATGAATTCTCTTGATAGCAATCGATATTATTTACTATCATGAATTCTCTTTGTGTAATATCTTAAATTTTATAAAAATGATTTATAAGGAATTATTGAAGTCAAGAATATTTTTTTTAAAATAAAAAAAACAAAATCTTAAAGATAAAATTAAAAAAAAAAGAAAAAAGAAATAATAAGTGTTTTAAAATATTTTAGAATTAAAAAAATTAAGAAAAAGATTAATAATAAATTAAATATTTTATGAATTTAAAAAATTATAGAAGAATTTATTTTTTTAAAAGAGGTAAAAAATTTAATTATTATTTTTAAAAAATTAAATATTTATTTTTTAAAAAAAATTAAAGATTATTATTTTTTAAAATATTTTAAAAAAATTATCTTATAAATTAAAAAATTTATTAGAGAAAAAAAATTATTATATTTTTTAAGATTACTTTTTTAAAATTTTAAAAAATATAATATATGATAAAAATAAGAATAAATTAAGAACTGGCTTTTTTTCGAAACATATATGTCACTCCCACGTGCTTCCTTTCCTCTGTCACATCAATCTTATCTCTCTTCTTCAATAAGCCAAGACTCTGCCAGCATTTACTTCACGCCTCTCCATTGTCATTTCTTTTTCTGCAAATACAGAACCAGAGAAAAAGCAGAGGCGGAGACACGAGAGAGAGAGAGAGCAAGGTGAGACAGATGTTGACGGAAGGTGGAGGTAGTGAGAGAGAGATTGAGATGGCATGAAAGAGAGAGAACAAGGTAGCGATAGCAGAGACCAAGAGAGCGATCATCGACGTCAGAGAAGGATGAGAGGAAGCTTCGCGATGCTGTTGTCGGCAGCTGAGGTGAGCTAACTGATTCTGCCTTCACTTTTAGTTCCTCTGTATATGCTGATTTTAGAGAGAGAGAAAGTGAAGACAAAAGAATTTATGTCATGGAATCATAATTAGATGATAAATCAGAACATATATATATATACAAACTGTATATACATTGCTGTTCTAGTGGTGTATGAATGCCGTTGCTGCTCTTGTTGTAATGGACAACATATGTATGTGTTCTGGTTTGATATATATATATATATAATGTTATGGTTCAGAGAAAGTGCAGAAGCCATTGTTGAATGTGTGTACGTGATGTGTGATGCTGCTATGGTAGTTTAAAAGAAAAAGAAAAAAAGATAAAGAAAAAGAAGAAAAGGACGCTGCTATTTTGGTCTTGGAACTGGACAGAAAATACATATATGAATATATATTATGTGCTGCTATTCTGGTGCTTAGAGTGTACAGTTGAATATGGAAAAAAAAGGAGAAGACGCCATTGCTCTTATGTTTGGGTACTGTAGCTTGTGAGAGAGAAAAAAATAGAGGACGTGGCTGCTGTTGATATATATATATATATGTATATTCAGCCACTGTCTTGATAAATGGAATCAAAGTTGTGTTTCTTTTGCAATATAGACTCTGTTACTGAACCTAAATCCTACGAGGAAGTGATCAAGCATAGCAAATAGATAAATGCAATGAATTTGGAAATTTTAGACTATGGATGATGTTTTGAAATCTGTTTCTAGTGGGGGAAATTAGAGGAGTGAGTGAAATAATCACACATGGACATGATAGAAGGCGTTGAAGCTATTGTTATGCTGTATAAATATATATATATATATATATATATATATATATATAAAATAAAGAAGAAGGATGTGGTGGTTGCTAAAATGGGATATATATATATATATATATATATATGCATGCATGATGTTAAGCATTATATATATGTAACAATAGGTGAATTATGGAATATTACGCATATTTAATGAATACCCATGAGTCTAAAGGAGGTTTTATATGGGATAATGGTCTTAAAATAATATTAAACCTATTAGAATAAAAAATATAAAATTGAGTTTTAAGAGACAAAGTAAGAGTAATAGTGATGAGAAGTTAATAACCTCAATTATTCTAATAGAATTAGCAATTAACGTTTGATGCTTATTTAGGATCATTAGACATTATAGAAGTGGAGTTCAAGACTTGGACAAGGAATATCCAAGTAAGGGAAAAGAAGAGAATAAACAAAGAAAGAGATGAGATTTTTAAGTAAATTAAGAATTTCTGAACAAGATAGAGTTAGAAGAAAAATGTGTTTTATCTAAACATATATGTTGTGTCAAATTAACAACTAATTGATGCACATTTATATAAAATATGTAGATTGACCAGTGAATTGTGAACCAAACACAGGCTATTCATTTATGGTACTTTTATTAGTTTTGGCGAGAGGTAATCACTTTCCACTTATTGTGAATGCTAATGTGATGTTTGTGAGCGATTTAATATATATATATATCAATCTACTGATGATGATATGATTATATTGTAAAAATTTGATGGATGATTTTATTAAAAATGGTCTTGTGGGACTTAAAGTAATTTGAAAATTTTAAATTGAGATTAGAAACTTGTATATCTTGATATGAGAATTTGAAGAAAGTTATTATTTTCAGAAAAATTCTATTGTGATATTTATTGATGTATTGATTATCGAGTTATTGATATTTTGATTAATATAATTATCTTGAGAATTATGTATTGGGGATTGGCGATGAAGGAGTTAGATTTCTACCATGTGGTATAACCTCAATTGGAGCTCGATGGTTGGTTTTGTCCCACTAGTTTACCGAGGGATTTACCCCACCAATTTTTCGAAGGGCTGCGACACTCCCATTAGTTTACCGAGGGGGAATAAACCCATAGTCCAGTCTTGTGCTCTGTGGATTTTGGCCAATCCATAACACTCGACCGTTTAGCTTTTTTAGTAGCCAGTCATATGGTGGTTATCACTAGCCCATGGGTTCGGTCGGCAGATATAAGGCGGTTCGGTTAGTTTGATGGGAGGAATTAAGGTGGTATTTTCATTTGATCATATTATGATAATGCATTATCTTCTATCTCATGTATTTTATTAACTGTCCTACTTGACACTTCATGAGCACATGTTAGTATGCATGATGAGTATGATTGTTGGTTTCTGAGACGTTTGTCTCACCCCGTGGTTATTAACATTTTTCAGGTGACAGTTTCGTGCTAGGACAACAAGGAAGGCTTCGGAGGCTTGATTGGTTCTATATCAATTGTATAACTATATTCTCTTGATTTATGTGTGAAATAGTTATATATTGCTACAGTATGACTCATTTTGCATACTCTGATATAATGAGATACTCTATTTGGATTTGATGTTGAGAATGCGTGCTAGTAGTGGGCTTGAGGCTCTAGAATGTTGCTTGTGATTTGTTGATTGTGAATCCATTTTTATAATGGGTAATATTGAGAATTTATTTATAAACGAGTGTTATAAAGAATCTTAATTGTGAAGTGGGTTTATGTGATGTTATTGCTGGGTTTGATGCTCATAGGCCCATTTAAGATATGGTTGTGAGAATAACTGTGGTATTGGTATTAATTGGGGGGCTTCAACCTGAATCTTTTCTAATATGGTTTTATATATGAATGTTATGTAAAGCTCTTATATCTATGATAGCATCCTTATATACGTTTTCCTTTTTCTATAATGGATAACCTTTCAGAACAAGTTAAACTCTTTTAACTATAATAGTGCTTAAGAGGTGGTTTTGTCTTTTTCTATCATGGTTAACTAATTAACTCTTTAGAGGTAAAGTTTTTCTCTATAGCTATGATAACTTTCAAATGATTAACACAAATTATTTATATCATGGTTAGTTGGTAACTAATTTTGATAAAAATGATTTAATGTGGTTAATTATAGTTATGTAAAGGGGAGAATTTTACAGTATGTGTTGGGTTTATTTCTTGGAAAATAAATCTGAGGCTTTTGACAGGTTCAAGAAGTTCAAAGTTTTTATTGAAAGGAAAAGTGATATTTTAATAAAGACACTACGAACAGATAGAGGGGGTGAATTTGTCTGAACCACTTTAAGAATTTTTGAGGAAAATGGAATTTGCAGGTAACTTATAGCACTACATACACTATAACAAAATGGTGTTGTTGGAACGAAAATTGTACTTTAGTAGAGACGGCTAAAAGCATGATGTTAGAGAAACTCTTCCTATTAATTTTTGGGTAGAGGATGTTGTAGCAGAGGTATACCTTCTCAATTTGTTTCCCATAAAAGTTGTCTGTAATCAAACAACATAAGAGGCTTGGACAGGTAGAAAGCCAACGGTAAGCCACTTAAAAAATTTTTGGTTGTAGAGATTATGCTTTGACTAAGACTCATTCTCACAAGTTTGATGAGAAATCTAAAAAAGTATTTTATTGGCTATTGTTTTGAATCTAAAATATATAAGCTATATGATCTAATAAGTAGCAAAATTACTATAAGTAGAGAGGTAGTATTTAATGAAGGAGTAAGTGGGGATTGAAGTGATAAGCAAGTGCCACAAGAGATATCTAGAGATTCCATAAGAAGAACAAGAGTCATTACTTGCAGCAATTCCATCTAATGAAAACTTTTCATCAGCTCCTAAAGAGTCTTATGCTACATTGAGAAGGTCAATAAGAGTCAAAAAGCCAAATCCCTAATATACTGCTGATGTATATTTGTGCCAATTTGCTTTTATTGTTTCGAATCTATTATATTATGAAGAGGCAGTTGAA
The DNA here is from genome assembly GCA_037074615.1 of Leucaena leucocephala. Lineage (NCBI taxonomy): Eukaryota > Viridiplantae > Streptophyta > Magnoliopsida > Fabales > Fabaceae > Leucaena > Leucaena leucocephala. Next base: position 6,487,488 of record CM073534.1, read on the forward strand.
AAAGAAGAATGACAAAAAGTAATGGTAGAAGAGTTGAATTCCATTAAAAAGAATAAAATATGGGAGATGGTAGATTTACCAAAAGGCTTTATCAAATGAAAAGTTCTATTTTTTCAAGGATTACTTGAGTGTGAAGCTTTGAAATAGGGGGAGTGTTGACTCAACAACTAATTATTATTTTATTAGTTTAAATTTATAAAGTTTATTATCCCATGATTTCTCCCACTTTCCTACTTTATAACATTCCCTCTTTCATACTTTCCCACTTTTATTTATTTATTATTATTTAATATTTTCTTTTTTGCTATTATTTAATATTTTTTTTATTACTTTTCTTAATCACAAAGTCATTGTATGCCTATATATGAGGTTTATATTTTAGTCAATAAATATAAGTCAGTTTATACCTCCCATCTATTATATTTCCTTCCTCCAAGACACCTTAACTTTCTCAAGAGATCCTATGGCTTCATTTGTGCACGGAACCATTGAAACATGTTGCATCACTAACAACTCTTCTTCTTGATATCGAACTTGAACTCGAATGTATATAATTAAAGGTATTAAGCGATAACAAGTAACTTATGAAGAAGTAGGAGAATGAAAAACACAATAATATCGAATCAAGTGATTATATCATTTGCCAATTGTTGAAGTTTGTCATGAAAAAGGAAGGAAGGGAGTTGTTGTTGGATGAACAGTGGAACATCTTCAAGTAATCTGTTGCTAGGAATAATCATGGAAGGGCATTGAAATTGTCCATATGTTAGGAAATTTTGATAAATATTAAGCCTCATATCAAAGTGATCTCTATCCATCACCAAGTCATCTTGTAATGGTGAAGAAATATTATTGTCCATATGGTGAGAGATATAAAATCCCTAGGTGAGCCTTGAGAATAAAATATAGCCCAAATTTATCGAATTCAAGGATTTATTGAATTATGAAAAGAGAAAACTGTAGTAAAAATCAACAGAAATTATGTTTAACAGGAGTGGCTAATCTAGAAGAGGTGCAGGGAAAGGTGATTGTCTCCAGAAAAGGTATAGTAAAAAAGTGTATCCATACTGTTATGATATAATGAGGCAGAGCATTTGTTTCCTACGAGGTCTAGATTATTGAAAGAGGTTGTTAATGATATCAAAGGATATGAATAAGATTTGACAATATATTTGGATTCTAACTAAGATTACTAAAATTTTATCCAATTTTCGAACACCATTTCATATTTATTTTTGGAATCAATTTATATCATATAGTATTAATATTTTTTATAAACGATTGTACAGTACATATATACTCACTATTATCACAATATAAACAGAAAACTTTACCTATTTTTGTGTTTATGAAAAATTACACTGTGAATTTCATCACGTAGATTATCTCTCTTCTGTCTCGAAACAAATAAAAGATCAAAAGCTTAACCATACAAAATTTTGATGAAAAATTTTTTTAATTGAAAGATAATTCCTCATAATAATTGTCGGAGTTTGTTATGATTTTCCAATATTTATCCTATTATTATGTTTATTTTAGTTTACAATTGTTTCCTTTTGGTTTATCTTCTGGTAATATGGATTAAATTAGAATTGGTTCGGGATTGTTAAAATCCCTTTAAATTGAATAATAAGAAACAAATATTAGGATTTAAGAATTTTTCACATTCATTTTTTGTTTATTTAAAATCTCCAGTGTTCATAAAACTTCGTTAACACTAAAGGACTACGCTTGAAATATCATAAAATCAATAAAAAAAAATTAAGTTTTCGTCTAAATTTTTAAACCAAATTAACATGCATTATTTAAAATTTTTTCCTTAAAATTAAAGACTTTATAACTTATCGTTGATATATATAATTTTCAAATAAAAATATTTAGTCTAGCTTAATCCTTAATTTTAAATTTTCATTTCAAAATAAATATTCAAATGAATGAAAATATGTTAATAATAGTTCTCTTGGGACCAAATATTAATAACATGACTATAATCAAAATCAAAATAATGACTAAGACACTAGTTTGTTTTAAAAACATTTATTATTTTGAACATAAAAATCACTTTTATATTTTTTTATAAACAATAATATTATCCTAACTAATAATTTTTGTGTTATTTTTTATTTTTGTCCCCATTAATTATTGGTTAGTTCTACTGCCATTGTTATCAAACTCACAAGTTAACTATATGAATTTATTATTTTTAGATTTATAATTTACAAAATCGTGTCTACTTACTCTCAAACTCGTATTAGTGTAAACTTGATTAAACTTATGGGTTGATTAGTCGAATTTATTATTACCTTTTAGTTTACAAAAATGAAACAAGATAGGTGATGACCTTAGTGTCTTCTTTGTTAGAGATGGTCTCTACGTTGATTAGCTTCCTCAAAAGATGATAATCTCCATTTACTTTCAATAATCTTCCAAATTTGTTTTTGGCTCATCCAATATCCTAAAAATAATTCCTTTACTCCAAACACAAGAGGTAAGATACAAAATAGATAAAACAAATAAATAAAATAGGAGAAGACAATAATTGGAATATCTTTAGGATTAATTTGAAAGACAAGATAATAATTCAAATTGGATAATTAAATTTAGGATAGAATAAATTTAAATTAATATTTGAAATACTTATTTTAAATAAGTTAGAGGCAAGTGGCGTGAATATTCATGAGCTAGAATAGAGGGATTATTTGAATTTTAATTTAAGATAATGTAGGAATTTGTGAGAATATATATTATATGTAAATTTGTCAAAGTTAATAGTCATATTTATTGTTGAAAGATATTTTAACTTATACAAATATGAATGTAATATAATAGATTAATTAAAGGAGTTGTTGGAAGATATTTTCCAATTATATATTAATATTTCCCCTTTAATTAATTATATTACAATTTTCAGAATTGTCCTTCTTTAATCCTACGTGGCAACCATGCAAGCAAGCGGGCCCCAATATTCATTTAATTACTTTTACTAATTTTCTAAAATACACAAAAGTAAAATACCTTCTTGCAAACTAATTTAGTTAGGAAAAATAATAAAATCACTAAAAATACAAGAAAAATATCTTTTTGATCACTTAATTTATATAATCAAATAAAACAAAAAATAGCCACAACTACTACAATTATACCTAATAAAAGAGATAAAACCCTAGATATAGATATGAATTAATATAACAAAATAAGGATTTATCAATTTACTTTTTGTTTTCACAATTGAAATCAAGTTCTCTTTTACTCCTACTACACACTTAGTAATCTAGAGTTAAGCCACATATTGACTCTTCGTAAAGAATACGATCTTGGTTGGCCTTTACACTATATAGAGATTAATTTAGTAATTAATTTGAAGCGCATAATGTTGATTAGTCGATATGCCGTTCAAATTAATTATTAAATTAATTTCTATATAGTAGAGAGGCTAACTTAGGTCGTATTGCCTATGGGAAGCTAATGTGTGGTTTAACTCTAAATTAGACTAAGTACGGTAGAAAGAGAGGTAGAAGAGAACTTGATTAATAATTGTTATAAAGTAAAAGGAGATAATAACAAAATAAAATAAAGGCAAGAGTAAAACGGTATCACCAATAAGGCGGGAGCTTCTAATGATTGATGCGTGGCTATTATCATTCAATAATATATCAAAGTTATAAAATTATATATACTAAATCCCTAACATACAGAACCCTTAGACAATTGTTATGGTCATAATCATAAAATCTATAATTATACATGAATTTAGTATATAATTACATTAAAAATGATTATTTAAAAGTTCTACTTAACATGTGATAAATTAATCAATAAATAATTTGTTCAATAACATGAATATTCAATCGAAAAAACTATAACTAAACATGTGAATCTGTTATGAATAATTATACGAGGAAACATAGGATATAAAATAAAAAATATTAAATCATAAATTAAAATAATAAAACACAAGAGTTTGATCACAAATGTGTCCTAATTAAAATCCTAAGTCTAACATATACAAATCTCAAAACTTAAATATGGGAAATCATAAAATTGTATAAAGAAAAAAGTCAAAACATAAAATTGTTCAACTCCACATATCTCTTCTCTTCTTAAAGCAATTTGGCATTCCTTCACCCACCATACCTGCGGACCCTTCTTGTGTAGTCATTAGAGACCCTTGGCTCTTGGAGAGTCAGTAAGGAACAATAGTCCACTTACACATAACACTAACGAGATCAATGATGCAGGTATGCAACCAGACTCAGGCTAACTTGATGGCGAGTCATGTAAAATGACCAATGCACCTAAAGAAAGTACTATATTAGAAAGTGGTGCGTCAGTCAATGAAGATTAGAAGAAAAGGTTTCAGGAATTGGAGGCCATACTACGTCGAATTCCTGGACTACCATTACCAATCAAGAACAGTGCTCCAAATATACTTTCTTACTAAGGGATTATATTGCTCTAGTCAAGATGCTAAGGAAATTGTCTTCCAAGAGTGTGAGATTTCTAAATTCTCTATCCTTCATTTCTCTCTCTCTCTCTCTATTTCTTCCATTACAAACTTACTAACTTCATGGGCAAGGAAATGATGATGCAACCCATTCATAAGCATGGTTTAAAAGTGACTGAGTCTCTAAGCTTTATAGTCCAGTCATGTCAGGTATTTCAATTTCAAATGCCCAACAAATGTTTCTTCATGTAGTAGGCCTTCTCTTTGTGCCCGATTCTTTTTGCAGTCAACAATTTGGTGCAATACTAATTGTATGTTAGTCCAATCACCATTGAACTGGGGGAACATGACTGTGTCAATAATTCTACTTATTGTCTTCTTTTTGTAAGTTGCACCAAACATATATAATGCAATATAATTGCTTATTGTCTATATTTTATGCTTACATTTTATTTCTAACAATATTCGATGTCCACTATCAACTGGCTCACTATGCTTATTCTTGGCATATCAAACCAACTACAAAGCTGCTGGTCACCTACCTGACCATCTCACTAGACTAGACTAATGCATCACCCAATATATGAGCACTCTACATCGACATTTTTAAATGTGGAAACCCTACGTTAGGAGTGTCCCGCAGTATATGTGAAGTAATTAAATGTGATTGACCGATGTACTTCTTACCCTAATAAAATATTACATTATATTATTTGAAACCTAAATTGTGATGGTATGAACTATGAAGGCCAGAAGGGCGGTGCAAAATCTAACACATTGAGGTAAAGTTTTTGTCTTCTTAGTTTTTTTGGAGCAATTCAAATGTCAAGGCGTAATGCAGGGAACCAAAGTATGATACATATTGATATTGGATGAGGTAAAGTCTCTTTTATCCTTTTATCTAGCTATTTCTTTGATTATGTTTAATAATTTTATATATTAACTTTATAAAAATTGTTATATTGAGTATGATAAACTATAGCTATTAGAAGAATATTTAATTTTAATCATTTGAATTTAAAATATATTTAAATTAAATTATTATCATTTTTTGTATTTTAAATACTTAATTATTTTTTAACAGTTACTTATTAATATAGGTAAACTCTTCTGAATTTACAATTTGAGTTCACGATCTCTCTGAGTTTACATCATTGTCACGAGTTTATTTAAACTCACGAGTTTGACAACCTTATTCCCATATGATAAGACTGGAAACCTAGCCTCTTCTTCATTTGCTTCACTCCATTTCACCCATTTTCTCTCCTCTCCATTACTTTCCATAATCTCCATTTCAAATCATACATCTCCATCCATACCTCATTTTCACCTTCCCTCCTTGGTTCTCTATGGGTGACAGTTCTTTGATACTTTTGGGAGCTTGAAGCAGCCCTAAGACGAGCTAAAGTGCCACACTCTTGAGATTAGGACAAATGGCTTGAGTCTAGAGCTTCAATGGGGGAGTTATTTAGTATCTTTCTATATTATTTTCAATGTGTATTTTGAATTCCTAGTTTTAGGCTAGACATTTTATGTGTTGAGAATTTGAGTGCCCTTGTGGTATACTCCATGGATTGAAATTTGTAATTGGGATTGATTTTGTAGCTTAAATACTTGTGATTGATATATATATATATATATATATATATGTTTGTCTAGTTTACGTCTGGATTTGGGTGCATTGATGATTATTCTATAGCATGTTTATGTGTTAAGTTGTGATTGTTGTGCTTATTTTGGATTATGTTAGCATTGGCCATTAAAGGAGTTAGCTTTTATTAAGTTGATCCAAATTGCATCTTAACTCCCATTGCAATAATTGCACTATGATAGCCTATTGAATTATTCTTAAGAGATCGATATCATTCCATTTTCCACATCCATCCTATACTATATTTTAAAATACCAAAAATATATATAGAAGCTTAGGATTTTTATCTTCCTTGCAATTTCCTTTGTTTTATGAAAACCAAAACCAATTTTACCCCTTTTAAATAACCTTTTTGCTGCCGTGAACGCCTCCAATTGGAAATATCGTGTCACTATACATTTTGAGGTAACTACAGTACAATTTTGTTGCAGGGAATACACCATGATAAAACGTGGGTTTTGCTAATAGAACAAAGCAAACTGACCCATATATGAAAAATTGACTTCCAAGCTAATAAGACTCAAAACCTAACCTTTACTATTCACTTCCTTCACTCTATTTCATTCCATTTCACCCATTTTCTCTCCTCTCCATCACTTTTCCATAATTTCCACTTTAAATCTTCCATCTCCATCCATCCCTTCACTTCATTTTCACCTTCCCTCTTTTGTTCTCCATGGGCGAAGTTCTTTGATTATGTTTTGGAGCTTAGACCAGTCCTAGGATGAGCTAAAGTGCCACACGCTTGAGATTGGGATAAATGGCTTGAGTCTAGAGCTTCAATGGGAAGTTATTTAGTATCTTTATGTTATTTTCAATGTGTACTTTGAATTCCTAGTTCTAGGTTAGTCATTTTATGTATTGAGAATTTAAGTGCCATCTTGGTATAATTGGAATTGATTTGCATCTTGAATTCTTGTGATTTATATATGTATGTGTGTGTATACGTTTGTCTAGTTTACTTCTTGATTTGGGTGTATTGATGATTATTCTCTAGCATATCTATGTGTTAGGTTGCGATTGTTATGTGCTTCCAAGCATTGTCCATCAAAGGGTTTAACTTTATTATATCCATCCAAATTGCATCTTAACTCCCATTATTATATCCATCTAAATTGAATCTTTACTCCTATTGCATTAGTTGCGCTATGATAGCCTATTGATCATTCTCAAGAGACCATTATCATTCCATTTTTCATATCCAATTTATCATATGTTTTAAAATACCAAAAATATTGTAGCTTAGGTTTTTATCTTCATTGAAATTTCCTTTGTTTTATGGAAACCAAAAAATAGTGCATTGCATGGCATATGCGATTATCTAGGATACAATAAAAAGCTTCTCAAGAAAGAGAGAATGATCCTAGGTTTGCTATATTGTATTAAGGGTTCAAATGAAAGAGGCAATAAAATGTTACTTTTTTTGTGCACGCATCATAAGGATGGAAACGTCGCTTTTTTGAGTTTGATAGTATTCATGATTGGGTACAATGGAATATTTGAGCCTCCTTCGGGTCGATAAAATAATACGAGTAGAAGCAATGATTCGCTATTGCAAGTCGTATCATCTAATTTTCTAGGAATGACAACACCTTCAATAATAAAGTTTGGTGACCTTCAGATATTTATGCACAAACTAGAGTTGCTTAGCTTGGGGAATGATAACCTTGGCCAAGGTTGATACTGGGCCCAGAATCAACATGGTTGGAGTCCTCAACATGATAACCTGATTAAACTCATTGTTGATGGGTTTGGTAAAGACTCCACAAGTAGACGGGGTTATAGAAGTATCATAGGAAATCATTAGAGTGGGGTGATCTTTGGATTTCTATACCATTTATGGTCTAGATTGTCATATCTTAATATTTCACTATATGTATAGAACAGACAATAGAACCTATAAGGGATAAATAGAGAAAAGAGTTTTGGAAGGGATAGTGATGATGATGAGAAGAAATGATAAAAGTAAGATGAGTTTTAAGCGGAAGAAGAAAAGAAAAGGATAAAGTTATAATGTTAAAGGACATAAATGTCATTTTGATAAAAGTTTAATATAAAATATTCAAGGGACTTAAATGGGGGTTTTGTGAATTCTAAAATTAAATTAGAATTTCAAAATTCTTAGAAAGGGACTAAAATGACATTTCAAAACTTGAAGTAAGGGTCCAAAATAGAATTTGACAAATTGAAGGACTAAAGTGTAATTTGTCAAATTCAACATAAAAATATGATTATGAGAAAGTTGAGTTGAAAAAGCCCAAAATTGTCTAAAAATATTTTGGACCCAAATTTTACCAGTAAATAAAGAATGGTAATTGGGTCAGATGTATTTTACAGAATTTCAGTTTGAGGTCCCAATAAATTGATATTAATATCTAAAGACTGACAATTAGTATAGTATCTTTCATACCTCACAATCAGATGAAATTTTGTAGTAAATTATTATAATTAATATAAGAATTTATAAAATTGACAGAAGTAAAAAAATGAGTCATGTAGAATTTATTATATAATTTAAGGTGAAAATGGACACCGATATAGGATTTAAAGAAAATGTATATAATTTTATCAGGACTTCTGGGTCTCAGAAAATTATGAAACTTGTAAAAAATTCATTTAATAGTAGAATGAATTTATAAAAATGTTAGGACCCTTTAATAGGATACTCTGTATTAAAAGTAGCTTAGGATATGTGCCAAATAAATTGTTGGACTTAAAGAAAGCCCACAATGGCATCATATAAGATCCCAAGAAACCAATGAAATTATAATATGATTAAATGGATTTTATGTGATATTTTCATGAATTTTTAAATTAAATAAAGAAAGGAAATTTTAAGAAGATGGTAAGCTGTCCACTTGGGACCCACATCTCACAATGTGGCATTTTGGCAAGGGGAAGAAGAAGCCTCACATGTCATATTAGAATAAAATAATATAAAAATAGATTAATGAAGATTAAGTAAAGAAATGAGAGCAAATTTAGACCACTAGCTATTTTATTCTTGGCTATCCATGTCCTTGGATATTTACCTATAAATACCCCCATTTCTCTTCTCATTCATGCCAAAAACAAGAATCATTGGAAGTATTGGAATTAAAATTGTGTGGAATAAATTAGAGAAACAAGTATTTGAAATATTAGAATTAAAATGAGAATTATTGAAAATAAAGAGAGTATGATTTGATTCTATATAAAAGTCAAGGAGGGAATTTGATTTTCATAAATCTAAGCTCATATTTGCATTTCTTGGACAAAATTATATAGGATTGGTCTAAGAAAATAATTATTACAAAGCTAAACCACTAACTCCAAGAATTAAGTTAAGAGTTTAGGGTTTTAAGGAACTTGATATACCATATTTATGTAATGGCTCTAATAAATTGTATACACAATGTAATTGTGTTTAGGGCCATGATATGTCAAAGAAAATGAGTTAAAGAGGATGTGCAAGCAACCAATGTTTGGTTGGAGATAAAGGAAGCAAAGAGAAAAGGATAAAGTTTTAAGGTAGTTGACTTATCTCTTTTTGTGCGTGATATGGTATGCTTATGTGTTAACATGTATATGATGATTGAATGATGTTGGACGTGATAACTAATGTTGAATATGTTATGAATAACATGTTTCCTATAGTCATGCATTTTTATACAAAGTATATATCATGATGACATGTTACTAATTAAAAAAAATTAATAAAATTACATATCTTACATTAACATCCTCTGGCATATTTAAGTTTTAAAATTTGGATCATCTCTAATTTCATTAAACTTGGATCTATGAAAGAGTTTTAAATAGAAATTTGGATCACCTCAATACAATTTTTTTAGAATTAATTGTGAATTTTTAAAGTTGGACTGTTAATATGAAATTTACCAAATGAACAGTACCTAAAAATTAAATTTAAAATTTTTAATTTTTAGGCCAAAATAATACTTCTAGTAGTTAAATACACTTCCAAATACATATTATGAGAGGTTAAATGTAGGATATTTCATGGATCAAACTTATCTGCAGAAGCATGGGGTACTCTTTGGGCCCTAAAGCTGGTGTGGGACTATGGATTTAGAAGGGTGGTTGTAACCAACAGGGATTGGTCCGAGTGGTAAGCAGCTTAGTATCACTTAAGTGAGGTCTCGAGTTCAAGTCTTAACATATGCAAAAAATCCCTGTTAGAAGACTCATCCACCATAGCCAGGTGTGTGACGCAAGTCAGATCCGGATGTAGTCGGGATAAAACTCTGGTGAACTGGGTGAGCAACCAAAAAAAGAATGAAAGGTGGTTGTAGAATGTGATTGTAATGAAGTGATGAGTGGAATGCGAAATGGGTTGACACAAACTGTCCTGATAATAGGACTTTCACTGAAATCCTGAGCTTGCTTTCTCGTCAGTGGGATGTGTAGATTGAGCTTTGTGCGAAAGACAATAACAAAGTTGCGGATAGATTTGCCAAGGAACCTTGCAAAATGATGATAGATCTGGTCACCTTCATTGAACCCATCGAATGTAGTTCGACATGTGTTAAGGGACCCCTTTCTCGCTATGTCGGGGCTTGGTATTACTAGATCAAGTCGTTAGTTTTATGTGTTGATTATTTTTCTCTATCAAAACAAAAGAAAAAAAAAGAAAGAAAGCAAGGAAGAAATTAGAAATGCTTTTAGAAGTAGAATAGACATAAAGCTTCCTTTGTGCTGTAGTTAAGTAAATAGAGATAATCCCTATGATAATAAAATTATATAATCAAACCATGGATTACCATCGTGGTCACATTGATGTTAAAAAGAAATAAAATTTTAAAATCGTATAGGGATGATCATTGACAGAACCATGTAGTAAAAAGGTATGTAGTTGCCCTACTCTTATTTTTAAAAACTTATATGTTGGTAATATTAAGCTATGATATCACATCCCCTTTCTTTTAAATATTTTACACTACCAATAAAGCCCGACACAGTTGGTAAATAGTTGAGTTCTTTAAACATAATATCCTAAGTTTAAACCAGATCATGTCCATGGAAAATATTTTGTTGGGAGAGGCGAAACTCATTTCTATAAGCTCTCATCACTAGATTATTAATCTCTAGTTATTAGCTGGGGATATCTCTTACACTCCACCCAAAAAAAAAAGAATTTTACACTGATGGACCCATAATTTTTGGGCTACAGAAACCCAAGGCCTATGAGGAGGGAATGGAGATAAAAGAGAGTATAATGGCCTGGTAAAGGGAAAGAGAGTTTAGTAAGCTTTTTAAGGTTCCTTTTATTTCACCTATTGTCTGTTGGCTCAATTGGCGAAGGGATAAAATATATAACTATTTAGAGCGTGCTCAATCTCGTAGTGCTTGACGAGGCATCCTAGCTTCTGGATACCTAGATTTATGCCTAAGAGTAATAGACGGCTCGCCCTACCTGACATTAGTATTACTTAGAAAGAAGGGAGATTTTGCCATACTCTTGGATCGTTGGTGAACTCAACCCCTTTAAAAAAAATTTGTATGAAAAGAAAAGGTTCCTTTTATTTACATTGCCTTATAACTAAATTTTGTGAGCTTTTAGCTACTGTAATCACTCCTTCCTCCACGGATGAAGAGAGTAGTTTCATATTTAATATATTACTAGCATTGGATTCTCATCATACGCCCCCCTAAAATTTTACATGCATGTCTGAAAAATTGATTTATATTTTTTATATTATTTGACATATTAATTTGAGTCTAAATAAGTTCTCATATTTAGAGTATATAATCTATTATTTTGCTACAATCTTCTATGTTGCTCTTTCCAAAAAAAGAAAAAAGAAGCACGCATGAAAAATTGAAAATAGCATCAAAATGCCTACCCACCTTAAAAGTCTTCTGTGCACATCTGATGGTACAAAAAGAGTAAATGGTAAACCAAGGTTGTTACCACAGAGAATCAAGCAATTTGGTACTTAGGTATTAAATTTCCCCTTTTCATTTAAGTTAATAAAATAAAAATGTAATTCCAATAAGTAGAATGTAATTAAAATAAAACAGGAATTTATCAAACTAACAACTGCAAATATCAAAAGGACAACCTAAGTTACTAATACCTTACTAGCTGCACAAAACTTTTCTTCATTGAATTAATTAACCTCAATGTAATTTTGTTAGCCTAGAGTATAATTAGTTACAAGTGCCTACTGTCCATTCACAACCCTCTCTCAAATATATAAATTTATGTCTAACATCATTATTCAAGAGGCAAGCTAATTCGAATTCACTCTTCAACAACTATATGAAGCTCTAAGGTATATGTCTATCCTAGTTACAATTAGATCACCATCTAATCACATATTACTTAGTCTTAGAGCCTAATTAAAATCCCCTTCGTCAAGGTAAATCCTAATACACAAATTCATATTCAATGGAAGCCAATCATCAAGTAGATAAAGATAAACAAGATTAAGTAACCAAAATTAACATTAATTAAAATCAATCGGTGAAAACAAAATTTAATCTACTAGCAAGTTCATAGTACTCTAGGTTGAATGAAAAATTAGCCAACCATCACCGTTCGCAATCTCAGTTCAATAAAAAATCAGTCCAAAATCCATAGAGATAAAGTATAACAGGAATTCAAAGAGAGAAGAGGATAAATCACTATGCACGCATCTCCTCAATCTCCTCTTCTTCACTGTCGATGAACCAAATTGAATCAACAATGGTCGCTGCCTCTGTCGAGCTCAAAATCCTCCTCTTCTTACAATTGTGGTCAGCCCTCAACAGAAGAAGAAAGAAAAAGTAGTGACGTGGTTGCAATCCGAGACTGATTGAGCACCTTCGAGCTCCAAGGAAGAAGAAAATGTACTGTGCTACCAATGCTCCTCTCCCCCAATAGTGCTTGGGTTTTTTTCTTTCTTTTAATGACCAATTTCATTTCTTTCCAAAAACGGTGCGTGCTGTCCCTGGTATAAAATAGGAAATAAAAACTGAATCAATATTAAAACAATTCAAAATCAAATCAACTCAAAGATTGACGTAAAAAATAACAGCACACCAACTAAAACTTTTTTCTTTTCCTTTTGACATTTTTTTAAATTAATTTTAGGAAACTCTAATTATTTATTTTTATTTCTAATTAAACAATATCTAACTTTAATGAAAAATATATGAAATGTATACTTAAATCTTTCAATTGATGCTCAAAATTGATTTGGTCTAATAAAATCAAAATAATATCTCAAAATTGCCTGGATAACTCTCCAAATCCTATCAAAATATATCTCAAATCATATTAAAATTGGAGAGTTATCACATCCCACATTTGCATCAAATCTTGTGCTCAAGATTTCAAATTGTAAAACAACTAAAAAAACTATGGAAGCAAGATTTTAAAGCAAACATTATCAAGTTGGATACAATTCAAACCTTCAAAAGTTAAGCCTTCACACAAACTTTTTCACCTTCCAAAACTGCAAGTAGCAAGGCAAGTAGTTTGGCAAAGATAAATCACAATAGAATGTTCCTAACTAGTCAAGTGTTTGCACTCTTATCTTAGATAATCAAGGGCTATTGCTATTGTTTCACTCAATTCCACTTATTGCAAACCATCTACAATAGGCTTGTTTATCATCTCAATCTCCAATATACTATCCCATTGGATACACAAATCAAAAGGACTTTCTCCACGGTTGTAATGAATAAGGTAGGATAATGAAATGAAAATGATAAATAGAGGAATACTTTAATAGTGCTCAACATTTTAATGAAAACATCTAGAGTGAAGGCTTGATATTCACATTTGTTTTCTTTTTTTCCCTTTTCCTCTGTTCTCTGTTTTTTTTCTATTCACACCTTTTCCAATGCTTTTTTTCTTTTTCTATATCTCTTCCATTTTTTTCTACTCCACGTTTCTTCTTCCTTTCCTTCTTTGGTTTCTTTTTCTTTTCTCTTTTTCTTCTCCTTTTTTTACAATCTACACAAAACACACAAATATTGACTTCTTCCCACTAATTCATTCACTCCTTTTTTTTGTAACACTTGGCACTTTTTAAAGCAATGAATAAGGAAAAAAATGACAAAGGCTGCATCAGCTCAAGCAAAGGGTTATTTAATCTACGTAATCTTTTTTTCAAAAAAAATTATTAAGGCTCAAATGAGCTAAGCGAAGGATTCAGATAATAGGGATGATCATTTGGCCAAACTGGCTATGAAAATGAAGGCCTAAATAATCTTTGTGCATGCAAAAGGTATTTTAAGCCTAAAAAGATATTCAAGAAAAGTTCTAGAGATGAAATCACAACAAGTGTACTCCCTCTTGAAAGAAATGAACATTAGGCTCAAATTCCTCACTGGCTTTTTGACTTCCAAAAGCAAGTTATCTAAGCCAAAATCTTTGCCTATTTACAAATATTTTAAGAAGATAGAACTGCATCTTGATCAAAATCAATCCCTTCAAATTTGAATCACACCAACCTTAATAATGTACACAAATAAAATCCAAACTTACCAAAAAAATAAAACTTATTGTTCAAAATTTGAGAAAAAAATTTCTATATACGAATAACTCTTTACAACCCAAAACTTGAGGACAATCTTTGTAAAATCAATGGTACCCTCACCCCCACACTTAACTAACCCATTGTCCCCAATGTGTATGTAGCATTAAAAAGTGAAAGAAATAGGGGAGAAAAAATTGTCATGTTATTAATGTCAATATAGTGGAAGAAAGACAACAATCCACTAAAAGAATCAAGTAATAAATCCTATAGTAACCATAACAATCTCAACCACATCCAAGTATAGAGATGACACATTTCAAAAGATCTCAAGCAATATAGACAAGTGCCACCAGTTTAACGGCAAGCATAATTAAATATCATCCAGTATCATGTGCAAATGCAAACTATACTCTCACTCAATTCTAAGCATTATGGCATCACAATGATGAACAAATTAAGGTAAGGTGGAAGAGTACTCCCCTTCCTATACGTACACTACACTCATAATTGCTCTTGAGTTGTGTTACCAAAGTGGGAAGCATAGTCAAGGATCCAAAAGCCCTACAAAGTCAAAATAAAGCATAAAAATATCTCAAACTAAAACATAAAAAGGGAAAATAGAGATACCAAAACCTTGGGTTGCCTCCCAAGAAGTGCTAAGTTTATAGCCTTTAGCCAGATTATGTCAGAACTCAAGGAGGTAGAAACAACGAGTAAATCATTTTTTGACGATCTACTTCACCACCATGGTAGTGCTTTAGTCTCTACCTATTCACTTTAAATGACACTCCTATTTGCTCATCTTTAACCTCAACTACCCCTATTAATGACATAGAAATCACTCTAAAAGGACCTAACCATTGTGATATGAGCTTCCTAGGAAATAATTGAAGTCTTAAGTTGAATAGAAGCATTGATTGGGCTAGCTCAAAAGTGCATTTCAAAATATGCTTGTCGTGCCATTGCTTTGTCCTTTCCTTCTTAAGTCTTGCACTATCATATGCTTGAAGTCTCAATTCTTCCAAGTCATTAAATTGCGAGACCCTTTTATTGCCAGCTTGCTTATGATCCATGTTCAGATTCTTTATTACCCTATGCTTTATACTCCAACTCAAGTGGCAAATGACACACTTTCCCAAAGACCAACCAATATGGTGACATTCCAATTGGAGTAAGAAAGGCTATCTTATAAGCCCATAAAGCATCATCAAACTTACTAGACCAATCCTTTCTAGTAGGGCCCAGAATCTTCTTAAGAATCTATTAATCTCTCGATTAGTCAACTGACAAATGTCATTAGTCTAGGGACGATATGCAAGTGATATGTGATGGTGAACTCCATATTTTTTTAAAAGAGCCTTAAATTATTATTTTTGAAGTGAGTTCCCTCATCAGTAATGATTGCTTTAGGAGTGCTAAACCTTGTGAGGATGTACTTCTTTAATAATTGAATCACCATGTTGCCATCATTAGTTTGGCAAGCAATAGCCTTAGCCTATTTGCTTACATACTCCACTGTAACTAGGATGTATTTGTGTCCTCTTGAAGATGAAAAGGGACCCATAAAGTCCATCCCAACACATCAAACAATTCTCCACCTCTGAGATCCCAAATTGAGGCATATCATGTCTCTAGAAATATTACCTGTTATTTGATATAGATTACAGTTGGAAACAAAGTAGTGAGCATCTTTAAATAAATAAGGACAATAAAAATAAGACTCGAGCACTTTAGATGTAGTTCTTTACCCTCATAATGTCCTCCATATGCAGATACATGACATGCATTCATAATTGCCTCTTGTTCTACCTCAGGAACACATTTTCTAATAATAAAATCAATATATCTCTTAAAAAAATGGTTCCTCCTAAATGTAATATGCAACATTATGCAAAAACTTCTTTCTTCTATAGAAATTAAAATCATAAGGTTCTTCACACATAAGATAGTTCACAATATTAGCATACCATGGCAAATCATAGCTAATAATAGCAAACAATTTCTCATCAAGAAAACTTTCATTAACTAATAGATCAATCATGTAATTAGAGGTATTCACAAGCCTAGACAAGTGACAACAACTTGACTTTTAGTTCTTTTCCTATCAACTATTTGCATATCAAATTCTTGTAGTAACAAAACCCATCTAATCAATCTAGGTTTAGACTATTTTGCCCTAACATATATTTAATAGCGCATGATCAGTGAAAACTATAACCTTAGCATATATTAAATACACTCTAAACTTTTCAAAAGCAAAGACTATAACAATAATTTCTTTTTTAGTAGTTGAGTAATTTGCCTATGTTGTACCTTGAGTTATCCTCACATAATAGATAGGATGGAAGATCTTGCACACCCTAGCATTTCTCCAACAACATAGTCACTTGCATCACACATCACTTCTAAAAGTAGTGACCAACATGAGCTATGATGATAGGAGCTCAAATTAGTCTTCTCTTAAGTTCTTCAAAAGCCTTCATACACTCTTCATTGAAATTGAAAGGAGTATCCTTTTCAAGCAATTGTGATAGTGGCTTTGAAATCTTAGAAAAGTCTTTAATGAATCAACAGTAAAATCCAGTATGGCCCAAGAAACTTCTCACAGCTTTAACATTAAAAGGAGGAGGAAGCTATTCAATCATAAAAGTTTTATCCATGTTAACTTCTAAACCCATTATTCCTTAGTCACCATGAAATGGCACTTCTCCTAATTTAGAACCAAGTTTATCTCCTCACATCTCTCTGACACTTTTTTCCATATTGAATAAGCAGTCATTAAATGATTTATCATAAACTAAAAAGTCATCCATAAACACCTCTATTATCTCCTCTATCATGTTTGAGAATAGGCTTATCATGCACCTTTAAAAGGTGGCAGGAGCATTGTAAAGGCCAAAAGGCCTCTTTCTATCACATTCAATTTTTAGGCCAAAAAGCTCAGAAAGTAGCCTAAAATAGTTATGCTACCATACCCCTTTGAGCAAAAGTCCTAGAAACATACGAGGGTTTTAGGGACTAAAGTACAAATAGAGAAAGTTTAGGGACTAAACTCAAACAGAGAAAGTTCTTGGGGAAAATATGTAAATAAAGATAGGGACTATAGGAGGGTCTCAAGTGCTTAGAAAGAGAGAGGAAGGACTTATAAAGGAATGACCAAACTATAAAGAAAGAAAGTCCTTTAGGGCCTAAGTAAGAAAGTTCAAATGGACTAAGTGTAAACTATAAAGTTTTCAAGGATTAAAGTTAATGTAGTGATAAGTTAAGGGAACATAAGTGTAATTTATAAAGAATTAAGGGACAGGGGTGTCATTCTTGAAAAAGTCAAGGATACAAATGTAAATATGCAAATATACCAGAAACTCAATAACCATAATTTAGTAGAAGATAAATGGGATTATTCTAAGTCGATTGACGGGCATCAGAATTTTGATTCGAGACTGATGAATCGATACGAATTTATGAAGAATTAAAGTTACTATAGGAGTTATTAGGTAATGTTAAATCATATATCTAATAAAGGATATAACCCTATACAGGAAGTCAAAGAGGGTTACAGGAATAGAAGACCAGGTCTAAGGAATACCCTGGTGAAATATGAAAAGACAAAAAATGACCCTAGTGTTATAAATGTAAATGAAGGGTATTTTGGCATTTCCAGGAAGAATACATACACTAAATATAATGTTAGAAGATATATTATGAAACCTCATAAAAATTAGATTTAGGAACTAGTCTAGTTTTTGAAATTCAGATTGAGCCAGTATAGGATTAGACAAGATTGTTTAAGAAGCTTTCTTCTTCCTTAAATGGTGCCATAAGGCTTGAGGATGTCATGTGGATAATGTAAGAGAAGGAGAAGATGTTGTAAGAAGGATATGTGGATGCAATCTTGGCCATCCATTTAACCTTAGAATTATCTATAATACACCCTTGAGTGTCCGACCAAGCATATCGAATCTATGGGGAAACTCTTCCAAAATTTCCTCTCAAGTTAGAAGATGCAATCCATGGAGTGATCAAGTATTTAGGGTAACATCTACTAAGTCATTAATCTTGTAGTTATGAGGATTAATTGTTAGATTAAATGGTTAAAAATTATTTTATTCTCCTCTCGTGAATGCTGGATGAAATATGTAAGAATAAGGAAAGGATGAATGTGATGTTAAAGATAGGTAAAAATAAATTGTAATGGATAGGATTCAAGTGGTTCTAACTTGTAGTTGGTTGAATTTTATGAGTTGGTTGTCTAAGAAGGTATCACACCCTACTATGTTCTATACCCTAGGATGTGCTTTTGATTATTCTAATGCTTCCAATGTATTCTACATGGAAATTTATTTAAAAACAAGTTGAGGAAGTGAAGTTGGGAGTATTGTAATCAAAAGTGGAATTTTGGCACAAAAAATGCTAGCTCTTTGCCAATGAAGATCATGGGGAAGGAGTGTGAGTTTTATAAATCTAAACTCATATTTGGATTCCTTATACAAAATTGTGTAGGATTTTCCTATGAGAATAGGTTTTAGAAAGCTAGAACACCAATCCTAAAATCAAGAGAAAGAGTTTAAGTTTAGAGAGCTATTCTTGACTATGATTAAGCTCTTGATCCTAATGAGTTTTATGATCAATGTGGCCATGTTTAGAACCTTGATACATCAAAGAGGATGAGTTAAAGAGGTTGAGCAAGCAATCATGGGTTGGTCGAAGGAAAAAGGGAGCAAGAAGAAAATGATAAAGCCACAAGGTAGTGAACTTACCTTCTTGTGTGCTTGATGTATACGCTTGTGTGTTGATATGTTTTATGTCATGAGATGATGATATCTGACTTATATGTATGAGATATGCTCTACTTGTATGAATTTCCATGGCCATACATGATAGTTTAAAGCATTGATCATGATAACATGTCATTCGAATGTGAAACATCCTTACTTTTATCCTTTAGATTATGCTCTTGGAAGTGATTAGATAAGCGGAAACTTTACTTAGGCCCAAAAATTAAAAATTTATAAATATATCCTCGGGTATGCTTCAGTGTTCATTTTTTAGATTTAGTACTCCATCATAACTAATTCTAAAAAAATTGTACGGAGGTGGTTTAAGTATCTATTTAAGGCTCTTCCAATACTCTCTAAAGGAAAAATATAAAGCTAGAGTTTTACTGGATCAATCTATACAGTTAATTCATTAATTATTACTATTCATATGGTCATTTTTGGAACTTCCAGATTATGAGCCTTAACTTTAGAAATTCATTTCTTTCCGCACACATATCCAATTAATGCAACTACCCATGCTTTTAAAGTTTGGGCTCACCAAATTTCATAGATTGGTTCATGAAATATCTCTTCTACTTTATTTGAAGTTCAAAAAGTAAGGTTGCCATAAGTTCTTTAGGATTACAAAAGAGCTTTGACTTGGACAATCTATCATACTCCTTGATACTTCAATGATTTATTCATGTTGAAAATAACTTCATCATTCACTCTCAACTTGATTTCTCCCTTTTTAACATCAATCAAAGTCTGTGCTATAGCAAGGAATGGTTGACCCATAATAAGTGGTAAGTCTCTATTTTCATCACAATCTAAGACAATGAAATCCTGAGGGAAATTAAACTTATCAACTTTAACCAAAACATATTCAATTATACCATTTGGATAAGTTAAGCTTCAATCAGCAAGCTGAAGTGTTATAGAAGTTGGGATAACATTACCCAATTGCAATTTTCTGAACACAGAGAGTGGCATCAAGTTAACACTTGATACTAAATCACATAATGGTCCACCTTGAAACCTTTCACCAATCATGCAAGATATAGAAAATGTACTTGGATCTCTTTGCTTATGAAGTAGCTTGTACACTCTTTAGTAAGTGCCATAGTTTCATAATCCCTAAATCTTCTCTTCTTACTCAACATATTCTTAAGAAATTTAACATACTGAGGCATCTGTTCTAAAGCTTTGATGAAATGGATATTAAACTATAATTGTTTAAAAAATCCCTAAGAATTTCTTGTATTGGTCATCTAAAGCTTTTTTTTGAAACCTTTAATGGAATGGTAAAGGCGGTACCCACTTATGATGTTTTAGTAATTGCCTTTTTTTGTTTGTCACCCTTCTTTTTAGAGTCACTTTCAATTTTCCATTCATGTTCTCCCTCAGATTTTTGCGTGGTCTCTTCATCATTATCTTTATTTATTATAGGAGTTGGATATTTGAGTCTGAAGGTTTCTTTATAGATTTGTATATCTCAGGTAATTCCTTCCCGCTTTGTAGAGTAATAGCTTTACAATCCTCTTTGCTCTCTCTTCTTGGATTAGGCACTAACAATCTTGTTAATTGTCCCACCTAAACCTCGATTCCTAATGGATGCAACATTCTCTTGATTATCTTTTAATTGAGAAACCATGAACTTATAAACATATCCTCTAAATCACACTTAGTCTCTTGAATAAAAAATGATTGCCTCTCAAGTTGAGGGAATCAAAGAGTTACAACTTACTTTGCACCAAAAGTTGATGCTTGATTAAGTGTTGGAGTATTCTTCCAAGAGAAAATAGGATTGTTGTGCCACCCTCGATTATAAGTGTTGGAGTATAAATTATTCTAATTGTTACCCCTAAAATTTCTAGCATAGCTCACAAATGAGGCATTGTCCACTAACATGATCATCTCCACAAATATCACATGGATCATACACAACATTAACTCCCATTTGACCACCATAGAATAGTTAATTTGTAACTCCAGATTATCAAACTTTTTATGGATAGTACTGAGCATAACTACTAATTGTGATTGTGTCATTAGCAACTTTCTCATTAGACTTCATTAGCCTTCTTTCATTGGTATTCTGGTTATAATCAGCTGCCAAGTCATCCAAATAATTCCACATATAATTCACTGGTTGCTTTTTAATCTTGCCATTAGTAACAACATTCATCTCAGATTTAGATTTAGGGGCTAATTGACTACTAAAGATCTAAAGTAGAACCTATTTCTCTTGATTGTGAACTGGGCTTTGTCTAACCAATAACTTAAACCTTTTCCATGCTTCATATAGATGTTCCCTAAATTGCTGGCTAAAATTAGTGAAGGTCACTCTTGCATCCACTATCTTGTTATGTGAGAGGCTTGTGCTATGAACTTCTCTTCCATTTCATCCCAAGAGGAGGCACTTCTTTCTTCTAAATTATTCAGCCACTCTTTAGCTTTCCCTTGTAGAGAAAAAGGGAAAAACCTCAGGAGAATCACATCTTTTGGAACTCCACTCTACTTGAAAGAATCACAAACATCAATAAATTGAATCAAGTGTCAGTTTGTATCTTTAGCACTATTTCCTATAAATTGCCCATGAAGTTTAATCATTTTCAACATTGTCTGGATAATCTCAAAGTTGTTGGCTTGAAACTCTGACACTATGATTCCTGACTAATATCCCTAATACTAACTACCCATAAAGCCATTGTCACCCAAATGATCATTTTCATCCTCAACGATTTCTTTATTTACAATTTTATCACCATCTTCTTCTTGATTCTATGGTGATGTAGTAGCCAAGATTTTCTTGAGACCCCTTATTTTCACAAGAGTCTTTTACGTTTTGGATTTATGGAGCATATACCAAAGTATCTAAAAAGCAAAATTAGTCTAAAAAAATAAAAGCGAATAACAAAAAGAAATTAACAAGAAAATAAAATAAAAATGCTCAAGCTAAAACTACGAAAGGATTTCTAATTCTATTCACCAATTGCCTTGACTCCACAGCAATGGCACAAAAAACTTGATGGTACAAAAATTTTGATAAACACCACAAGTGTACAAGTTGAAAAGAGTTAATAGAAATCAAGGTCATTCCCATAGAGAATCAAGTAATTGCTAGAATGGCTATTTCACCTAAGAGGGGAATGAATTGGGTAATTTTGAAATATTTAAAAACTTTTAATAACTTTAAATAAAATTAAAGATCAAGTTTAGAAGAATATCACCAATTGCAGTAAGATGAAGGAAGTAGATGAATGAGAAGTTGAACACCTACAATTTATACTGGTGGCATATGTCTAGTCTCTAGAGCTCCTCTGAGTGTTCCACTATCTTCCAAGATTGTCTGGGCTCTTGGTGTCTTAGTATATTAATATGAGAATTCACTCACTTTCCCTTACAACTTGTAAGGTTACAACCATAAGACTCACTCTCACTCCCCCTTACAACCTATGAGGTATTAATCCACTGAAGAGAATCTACTTCTAAGCAACTCAGAAAAAGAAAATATAATTTTAAAATTATCTCTCTCAACTAGAGGAATTATGGTAATAACATAAGCTCATACTCTCTTTGTTTCTCTCTTTCAAGAATACATTTTGCTCTTAACTAAAAAAGAGAAACAGAGTGAAATAGAGACTCTCATAATTTTACTGAATATGATTGAAATGCATTATTGAGTCTTTCTTGTCTCTTCTTATGTCATTTAACTTCCTCAACTTTCTCATTTTGCTTCTTCTTCTTTAATACTTGGTGCTTCATAATTTCATTGAAGTAGCCATTGAGATATCCGTTTATGAATATACCTGTTATTGCATTGCTGATGTGGACAATTTGATGCTTTTGGACTCTTTCTTGATCTCTTCATTTAATCCTATTTTATCCTATAAATGATATTGATATATAATCAGTGTAGGCATATATAGCAAATAATTCCAAATGATTTAGGATTAAATATTAAAATCTAATAAAGTCTGGTTTTAAATTATTTTCACAAAATGGATTGACTTATCGAAGAATTTATTGAAGTTTTCGCAAAATGGCTTGACTTATCAAAGAATTTATTGAAAACTTCCTTATCGAAAATGTCTTCTATAAATTGCTGAAGAAGTACATTTGAAACAATTAAAATCTTATCGAGCAATTCTTCTATAATTAGTCTTATCAAAAAAGGAATTAGATAAATCTTCAATGAATTACAAAGAGATAGTTCATGATTTATCGAATAGTTCTTTGATAAATGTCCTTATCTATAAGCTCTTTAAAAAATATTCTTTCAAACATATATTTTCAAACTTATCGATACATTCTACAATACATCATTTATCAAAGTGTTCTTCAATAAATGAGCTATTTGAATAGCTTATCGTTAAATGTAGTAGAACATTCTTTTCAAACTCTTCAAACAAACTTTTATACATTCTTTGATTTTTAAACCATATAATATATTTGAAATCATTCAAAGAATCATACGTTAAATCTTCAACAAATTTCATAATGTGAAATTTCTTCCCATTTATTGAAGCCCTTATTGATAAGGGCTCTTATCGAAAAGGATTTCAATAAATGACCTTATTGAATAGCTATTCGATAAATATCATAAGTTCTCAAATTTCAAAATATCAAATTTATTGAAGTGTTATTCGATAAATAGGTTTATCAAATAGCTTATTGATAAGAGCCAGAAAAGTAATGTCAGACGTATTTAATTTCTCTTCTTTTTGCAAGATTTCTTAAAGCATTTTGAGAGATAGATAATTCAAACAAATTAGCAACATGATAAGCAATAAACTAGCATCAAAATCATTTATCAATTTAGTAATTTAGTGGTTTAGATAAAAGTTAAAACAACTTATTAGCTTATCGATGAACAACAAGGAACTGACTTTAAATCTTTCTTTCTTAGATTTTATAAAATTTGTAAAACAAATTTCTATAAATCATTTGAGAAGTTATTTGTTAGACCAAGACAATACCAAGTCATATGCAAAGTCATTTATAATTTTAGTGCTTTGGATAAAACATAAATGTTCTCTTTTTATTGAAGTGTTTTTCGATAAATCCTCTTACCAAATAATACTTCGATAAATAGAGTCTTTAAAATCTTGACAGGCTTTATATTTATTAAATAGTTTATTGATAAATTGATAAGTTCTTCTTTATTTGAAATACTTCATTTATTACAGATCTTATCGATAAATCTATTTCTTGAATAGGACTTCAATAAATTCTCTTCAAAAAATTTTTCACAAAAGCTATTTCTCTTTAAAGCCTTTATCGAGGAACTCTCTTTGAATACTTGTATAAATATTTTCACA
This sequence comes from Leucaena leucocephala, assembly GCA_037074615.1. NCBI lineage: Eukaryota > Viridiplantae > Streptophyta > Magnoliopsida > Fabales > Fabaceae > Leucaena > Leucaena leucocephala. Next base: position 6,512,132 of record CM073534.1, read on the forward strand.
AAATACACTGAGCCATTTTTGAAGTTTTTCAAAGGCTTTAACGATAAATCCATTTATCGAATAAGTCTTTGTAGAGAAATGGTTTTAAGACAAGACTCAGAGTTTCTCAAAAGTTTATTTATTGAATATCTTATCGACAAGCAAGCTTATCGAATATGTCTTCGATATCTTTTCACAAATTTTTTCTTCATTTATCAAAGAGCTTATAGAATATACCTCTTTATTAGTTAAAGTGCTTTTTGAAATCTTTTCTCAATTGTCATAATTGAAACATTAGAATCTAACATTAATTTGGTACTTAAGCATTATATTTCCCTTTTTTCATCTAAGTTAAGCAAATAACAATGTAATTCAAATAAGTACAATGTAATTCAAATAAAACATGAATTTGTTAAACTAACAACTGCAAATATCAAAAGAACAACCTAGAGTTACTAATCCCTTACTAGCTTCACAAACATTTTCTTCTATGAATTAATTAACATCAATGTCAATTTTGTTAGCCTAGAGTCTAATTTGTTACAAGTGCTTGTCGGTCCACTCACAACCCTCTCTTAAATGTATAAAGTTATGTCTAACATCATTATTCAAAAGGCAAATCAATTCGACCTCACTCTTCAACAACTATATGGGGCTCTTAGGTATATGTCTATCCTAGTTTCAAATTAGATCACAAGCTAATCCCATATTACTTTATCTTAGAGCCTAATTAAAATTCCCTTCGTCAAGGTAAATCCTAATATTCAAATTCATATTGCAATGGAGGCCAATTGTCAAATAGATAAAGATAAACAAGATTAAGTAACCAAAATTAACATTAATTAAAACATGAAAACAAAATTTAATCTGCTAACAAGTTGAATGTACTCTAGGTTAAATGAAAAATTAGCCAAACATCACTATTCTCAATCTCAGTTCAATAAAAATTAGTCAAAAATCTGTAGAGATAAAGTATAGGAATTTAAAGAGAGAAGAGGATAAATCACTATGAAAGCATCTCTTTAATCTCCTCTTCTTCAATGTCGATGAACCAAACTGAATCAACACTAGCCACTGCTTCCATCGAGCTCAAAATCCTCCTCCTCTTGAAGTTGCGGTCACCCTCAATAGAAGAAGAAGAAACAGTAGCAGCGTGGTTGCAATCTGAGACTGATTGCGAGTCTTCGAGCTCTAAGGAAGAAGAAGACGTATTGTTCCACCAATGCTCCTCTCCCCCAATCGTGCTTAGGTTTTTTCTTCCTTTTCAATGCCCAATTTCCTTTCTTTTAAAAAAATGGTGCATGTTGTCCTTTTTATAAAATAGGAAATAAAAACTAAATCAAAATTAAAACAATTCAAAATTAAAACAACTCAAAGATTGACGTGAAATAAGGGCACACCAACCGAAACTCTTTTTTCTTCTCTTTTTTACCTTTTTAAAATTAATTTTAGGAAACTCTAATTATTTATTTTTATTTATTTTTCTTCAAATATACACAATAATATCTAACTTTAATGAAAAATATATGAAATATATAATTAAATCTCCCAATTAATGTTCAAAATTGATTTGCTGTAGTAAAATTAAAATAATATCCTAAATTTTCCTAGATGACTTTGGAAATCCTATCAAAATATATCTCAAATCATATTAAAATTGAAGAGTTATCAACATTTTTTTTATATTATCAACATATATCTGGCAATTTTTTAGATCCTATTCCAATTTTTGGGTTCGTGGCTACTCCTCCTATACAAGTATCTAATATGGAACTCAAACTTGAGACCTAAAGGATCTAGCAGGGTTTTACTCTGCTAGACTAACTTTCTGTTGGTTATATGCATATATTTTATATTTTTAAAGATTTTAAAATGGATAAAAAATGCCTATAAAGATGTAAAAAGATATAATCAAAGACATTCAAGTCATGCTTTCCTTTTATTGCTTAGCCTTGTCTTATCTTAATAACATTCAAGTGGATCTCAAGCCTTTTTCTTCCACTCCTATTATTAAGACAGGATGGTTACTCATTGTCACAAAGATTAGTGAGAAGCATCTCATTAAGGAATGTCATAACACAATTCTACACCAAATTTTCTGGTGGAAAATGGCCACAAATGTCAAGTTCTTTTATCATAAATTCCTTTGAGCTTCTCTAATATGGTTACTCTATTGTAAATTTTGTGTGTGTGTTAAAGGAAGAAGCCTCATATTGCTTAAGATTTGGGGACACCTAAATGTGGGTTTGAGCTAGTAAAAAGGCTAAGAAGACGAGTCTTTGAACTAATCGTTGAAGCTTTTATATGTTTTAATTGACCAGTTTTAATGACATTTAAATGGTTTTAATACATTAAACCATCATTAATATATTTTTTGTAACTATCATTTTAATTGTCATAAAACCTTCTTTAATTATCATCATGATTCTCCAATGGTGTATATGTTTTCTTCCTATAAAAGGCAATGCATGATGTTAAGGTCAACAAGACTGAGGTTAGAGAAGCAAGGTCATGTGACAATGAGGTCTATCCCTAAGCTCCCTATTAGAATCTATGTTTTGATGATGACAAATGGTTTTCATGATAACACTTCAAATATATTTTTAACAAAGATTAATTTTTGATAAGCTTATCAACAAGGGTATTTATCAATAAACCCTTTGATAAATAATAATAAAATTCAGTTGTAAAAATAATTTCTCAAAAGAATTTATCAAAGCATTTATTGATAATGGCATTTATCGATAAAGCCTTCAAAAAACAATAACAAAATTTAGTATGTGAAAATTGTTTCCCTTATGCATTTATCGAATCATTTATTGATAAGGGTGTTTTTCAATAAACTCTTCGATAAATAAGAACAAAGTTGTTTATGAAATCTATTTCAAAATCTGATTTGTTGAAGTATTAATTGATAAGGTAGTTTATTGATAAATAGAGAAGTTTTAGTTTTTAAACCAGTCCTTGAAACTAGTTAAGCGATTTTTAGAATATGCGATTATTTGAACAATGATATTATGATTTAGAAAATTATCTTATAAAATCTTGATTTGAAAATATATTACATAGCATTTGAGATGAAGTTAGAAAAATCAAAGAAAGTTTCAAAGTCAGACCGTTGTTCTTAAACATCAAGCATTTATCGAATAGGTATTCTATAAGCCCACTTATCAAAGAACATTTCGATAAGTTACCTATTCTGCTCTCTGAAATAAAGTTTTGAAAAGACTTCTTCTTGATAAGTATTTCAATAAGTTTTAATAAAGCCTTTGTAACTAAAAGCTTATTTTTTGAAATGCATTTTGATAAGGCTAGTCTTCAAAGTATTATTTGATAAGAGTCAATATTTTTGCATACACATTGTTTGGATATTTATTGAAGCTCTTTTTGATAAGATTGATTTTCGATAAACACTTCGAAAAACCTATCTATTCTTTAAAATAATTTTCAAATCAGACTTTGAAATTTCAATCCAAAACATTGGAAACTAATTTATCTTTTCTTAAGTTCTTATTATATCATTTATACAATACAATTTAATATCAATTATAGGTAGAAACAAGATCCAATGAAGAAAATAATCAAAAAGTAAATTTATGTTAGATGCATTAAATGCTTTAACTATAGCACCAATGGCTCTATTCTTCAATGAGTTCAACGACTACTCGACAAATTGATTTTCAAGACTCAACTATAAAAGAAGCCATAGTAAATACTGAAGATAGTGAACAATGAACAACATTTATTATTGAGTATTGATTAATGCATTTATTACACTCTGTTTCTTGTCACATCCTAATTTTTTACTGTCTGTATAAGACTTGAGCTGGTAAAAATAAATAAACAAGATTTATTAGTAGTTCAGATTTATGTTGATGATATAATATTTGGTGCTACTAATGAAGATCTTTGTCAATAGTTTGCTAAGATGATACAAGAAGAATTTGAAATGTCTATGATAGGAGAACTTAATTTCTTTATGGGATTACAAATTAAACAAAAGAAGAATGGCATATGTATCTCACAAACAAAATATCTCAAGTTATTTTTGAAGAAGTTTGAAATGGATCAAGCAAAAAGTATTGCCATATTAATGAGCTTAACAATTCAACTGGATGTTTATGAGAAAGGGAAATAATTCAACATCACAAAAAATTGTGCAATGCTTATATTTCTCTTATATCTGACAGCAAGTAGACCAAATATTCAATTCAGTGTAGACATGTGTGAAGGTATCGAGCTGCACCCAAAGAATATCATGCTAAAGCTGTGACGAGAATATTAAGATATCTTTCTAGAACCATCAACCTTGGAATATGGTTCTTAAAGGAGGTGGAGAATTCTTGGTAGCCTACTAAGATTTGGATCATGCTGGTTACAAGACTGATAGAAAAAGCACTAGTAGGCAATGCCAATGTCTTGGTGATTGTCTTGTTTCTTGGTTTATCAAAGAAACAATACCCTATTGCTGTATCTTCAAGTGAAGTTAAGTATGTAGCTGTTAGGAGTTGTTGTTCCCAAGTTTTATGGTTAAAGTAGTAGCTACAAGACTTAAGAATTTAATTCAATGAGATACCAATTCTTTATAACAATACAAGCACCATCAGCTTATCAAAGAATTTGATAACCAAGCATATTGATATAAGGCACCATTTCATCAGAGATCATGTTCAAAAGAAAGATATCATAGTAGAATTCATCCTAACTCATGTGCAACTAGCTGATATTTTCACAAAACCTCTGGCAAAAGAACAATTCAATTATATAAGTATATAATTGGGAATGGTGAATCCCAATGACTTGTAATATGTTTCTAGATTTAATTCTTTTGCTAAATTTTATGTTCATATTTTGATGATTACTAACTTAAGTAATAGAGTATCTAGAATTGTTTTTGTTTTGCAAGAAAATGATATTATTGATCAAATAACACTTCAATAAAAGGGTTGATTGAAGAATACTTTGATAAATATGAGTTTGGAAGAATTGAAGAAGTCAGAGACTTATTGAATAAGACTTCGATAAAGGGTCTTTTCGATAAGGCCTTCAAAAATGCAAAAATTCTTTGATAAAGCCATTTTTGTTGAATGGTAAGATTTATCGAACCACTTATTGATAAAAACTTCAATAAATAAAAGGTAAAATGTTTTAATTTTTAATTATTGGTCTTCGATAAATATAGACATTTATCAAAAAGCTTTTCAATAAGAGCACTTATTGAAAATCCCTTCGATAAATAAGTAGATGTGTAAAAGAGTTTTATTAATATTTATCGATAAAAACTTCAAAAAGGGTCCTTATCAAAGTGCTTATCAAAGCATTATTAGTTATAAAAGCAAAATTAATGGTTATTGTGTCAGTTTATCAAACCCAATTTAAAAAAATCTTTATACTCTCTATAACCAAAACTCCTCTAACTATTTTCTAACCTTAAATTCTTCCTTTAAACCTTCCAAATCCTCCTCCCCAACTTCTCAAACCTCTTTTCACTAACAAAATTATCTACCAGCTCTATTTTCGACTAACACTATGGTGAAGACAAAGAATGAAAATGTTAGGAGTAAAACCAGCGAAGGGAAGAAGTCAGTGACTACTTTCAAGTCAAAATCACCCTCATTCAAGCCAAAGTAAAGAATAATGTTGTTCCTCCACCATGAGACTCAATTACTCTATAGTTTGATTATATTTAACCAACTTTAAAGAGGAAAAGGCACATTTTGCCTACTCTATATGAAGAATTTGGGTCAGAAAACACCTATTATTATATTTTTGACAGTTATACTCAAGAGGGGTGAATTGGGTAATATTTAAAAATTTAAAACTTCTTCGAAATAAAATAAGTTAAGCACAATTTCACTAAGTATAACTGAAGGAAGAAATTGGCATAACAGATTTATCCTAGTTCATCCTTAATCACTTGGCCTACATCAAGTCCCTAGATTTCTCTTTGATTTTCACTATATCTTTTAAGATAAATTGAGCTCTTGACACCTTAGTACAACAACTGTAGTATCCCTCTCACTCATCCTTATAACTTGTAAAGTGATAACCTACTCAAGAGTCCCACACTCTTGAACAACTTAGAAAAAGATTAAGAAATTACAAGGCTTTCTCAGTAGAGGATTTATGGTAAATATTAAAGTACAAGAATTCTCTCTAAGAAAAATTCTCTATTCATGCTAAGAGAAATAGGGTATAACGGAGTATTTAGAGAGTGAATTGAATGCTTGAATAAATTTCTTGATCGTAGGTAGTTGGGCTTCTTATTTCAATTTGTCCTCTATTTATAGCTTTAGCTCATTAACGATATGTCAAGTCCAAATTGAATGAAGCCATTAAAGAGATAAAACTATTGTTGGTGACAATAGTTGGTAGCTACATTTAATCCTCTTTTGATAGACTTTTTCTTTTTCAGTTGATCCCTTACTAATGATTACTTCATCTGAGAAATAGACTACACAACTATTGTATTAGAGATAGACAAAGAGTTTAATGATATAATAACCTAAGAGCATATATAAAGATAAAACAAGACTGATGGATTCAAAGTTTGGTTTGAGATTATTTAAGATAAAAGTTCAATTTAACAAAAAGGTTATAAAAAAGATGCTTTGTTGAATAGGACTTCGATAAGTCTAAGATAAAATTTCAATAGAACAATTTCCTCATCTTATAGATAAATGCCCTATTTGAATAGCTCTTCAAAAAATATCATAAGCTGAATTAGACTTGAATTTATTTTACTGTGTATGATTTATTGAAGTGTTATTCGAAGAACACCCTTATCGAATAACTTATCAATAAATCCTTTAAAAAATAACTTTTGATTTTCAAACTTAACATTCTAAAAACAAATCATTTTAAATCTCTTTAAGTCTATAACTTCACCAAGTCTGCTAATTGAAAGTTTCTCTATTTATCGAAGTGTTCTTGGATAAATCCCTTTATCTAATAATACTTTGATAAATTGAGTCTTTGAAATATGAACTCTTAACAGGCTTGATATTTATCGAATAACTTATCGATAAATTTATTATCAATTAATGCTTCGATAAATTCATTTAAGAAACAATTTTCACAAAGCTTACTTATTAAAAAAGTTATATTGAAAAGTCTAAGATTATTGGTGTAACCGTGATGAGTTCTCAAGATTGCATTTGTTACTATTATAAACAAATTGTCCTATTTGTTGTAAATTTGTAATTGTACTAAGGTTTTGTGAGACAGTATACTCACTAAAATTTTGTTATTGGGTTAAATTACAATTTTGCCCTGGAAATTTATACTCAAGATCGCTGGTTGTCCGAAAGTTTTTTTTAGACTAATGTCATCCCAAAAATGTAGAAATGTTACCCCTATTGTTTAAGATGTTAATTTTGACAGTTAAATTTGATTGATGCATGCCACCTTATCTAAAGTCACTAATTCCTTGCCAACTCACTCTGCCTCTACTTAACTCTTCCTTCTCTCCTCGCCCTTTAGGGAACACTTTCAAAGGATCATCATAATACTCTTATCTGAGTTCATATAACTAATATGATAACTTTTATTACCTTTTCCCTATAGAGGCTTAGTTAGCCATACTTACATATATTCCAAGCTTTAAATGTTGGTACTTGACCTTCAACTTTCTGAAAAGAATATTATATTGATTGAGGAATGTTTACAAGAATACTTGAAAGCTCCAGGTGAAAATAAGCAGTTCTCTTAAATGCTTCTATACTCAATGATCTTAAATGAATTGATGAGGGCCTTTTATAATGAGCCTTCATTTTACACATGACTGGCAACTAGAAGAAACTGACTACCAACGCAATAATGACACTCAACATAATTATTTAACTTTACAAAAGTAAAGTAACTTTACAAAAAGTAAAAGTAAAAGTACAATTATTACATCATTTCAAAAAGTGACATAATTAGATTCCATGCTTTGTAGATGACCAACATGACTAGATAGGCATCATAATAAGCTCGATAAATTCCTACTCCATATTTGCTCTATCTTTATCTTCCTTTGTACATTATTTACATTTATTGTCAGGAAATTCTTCAAGCCTATTACAGATCATTTTTTGAGTAAATTCACTATTTTCCATCTTATTTAGTCTTATTGGTCATACCATCTTTGAAATTTCTGGGTTCCATGAGCTATCTTACCAGATGTATATATGCACATATTAGGATTGGTATGATAAAATCATTGATGTTCCTCTTGCGAAGTAATACACCTGTTTAATTCTTCAATCATTATTCGATAGCCAAGACTTTACACATGGCTTATTGTGACTAGAAAATTTTCTTCCTTCTTCTCTTCTTCATTTTTTAATATATATCTAGTTTTTCCAAGTTTAATTAGATGGATTGGGGGATAAAATTTCTCTTTTGTAACTTTGACGATAGTAGAGTAACATCTTATAAATATTTGATGCTGCTTTATTATTCTGAAATATGACTTTAATACTTCTTTCACTGCTTTTGGTAGCAGCTTTATTTCCTTCATATTTGTTGATGGGTAGATAGCCTGTACAAATCCAAAACTAAATAGACTAGTTGTCATTTCTAGTGAAGCTTCGAGCTTTATGATATATTTGTTTAGTTGATAGTGGGATATTGTTCCCATATTCTCAATTTGATAGCACTAATTTGCTTTTCCCACTAATGTCCTACAATAGTTGTATTATTGTCTCCTTTTCTAAATGTCTGATAAAGGATCTTTATTGTTGAGTCCAGGTTCTTTTTCTTGTACTCATCCTTTTTAGGCTTTACATGGAATGAATCTAGTAAATGGACTTCATCATTTAATTGGGCTTCAAGGATATCAATTTGACATCCCTTGTCATTAGATGGATTAGCTGGAGTAGTGGGTTTAGATGTGACTCCACTTTTTAAATTTGCTAATTTCAAAGAAAAATCATTAACATTTTTTATATAAGGAACTAATATGCCCTATATTAGCGTTAAATGAATTGGCCATTAAATTGACTTGCATCTTCAAGTTGAAACCTCGAGAATAGAGTTACTTCCATTTATGTTGGTGTTCCAACATTTAATGGATTTAATAAATTTTCAAAATTGCTGGTACTCAAATTATTGGGACTTCCTTCTTGCTCAATCTCTACTTAAATAATCAGCAATAAGATTATTTTTTCCTGGAACATATTCAATAAATAATCGGAGTGAAACAAATCATTTTGCCATTTAAATAATATTTTGTTAACAATACTTGTTTCCCTTATTCCTTTAGTTAGCCAATATTTTACTTGAGTATTATCTGTTCATATTATAAACTGATATTGTATAATTAATAATTTAAACTTCTTTATAGTTTTTACTACTGCTAATAATTCTTTCCAATTTGAGTGGTACTTGGTTTGAGATTCATTAAATTTTCCACATGCATATCTTGCTATTTCTTCATTTTTGTTTTCTTTAACATAAAGAGATGCCCCCCAATAATCTTCTGAAGCGTTAGTATATAAAATCCATTTTATATGTTCTATTTTGGGGATTTTTAATATTGATAAATTCTGACATATTTCTTTTAATTTTACAATATCCTTTTGATGATTATTTTTCCATTCAAAATTAGATTTTTCTCCTACTAACTTATTTAATCTCTGAATATATTTAGATAGATGAGGAATATAACTTCTAACTTGATTGATTATTCTTAAAAATGATTGTAATTACTTCTTATTATCTATATTTTCAAAGTCTAGTATATTTTTAATATATGTTCCAGCAATTGTGATTCTCCTTGAAATATTATTTGTCCCAAAAACTTTACTTTTTCTGAATTCAACATTTTTAATTGATATATTTACTTATTTTTCATAGATAGTATTTATAAATTGTTCTAGCTGTTGTTCATATTGTTCTACATTATTTGAAAATATTAATATGTCATCAATATAGGCAATAACAAATTAATTTAATGCTTTTAATTGTTCGTTTAAATAATTTTTGGAAAATACTTAGACTATTGTGATATCTAATGGGTAAAACATTCTATTTATATAATTATTTTGATGTACTAAAGACAATATATTACTTACTTTTCTCTTTTAATTTTATTTAAAAAAATTCTGATTTACAATCAAATTTACTAAATAATTTTTCATTTTATTCTTTGGAATAAATTTTTTATTTTTGGTATAGAATATCTATTTATTATTCATAATTCATTTAGTCTTTTATAGTTTATTTCTAGTCTAGATTTTGTTCTTAAAATTTTATTATGATTTAAAACTATCATTGCTGGTGAACTAAATGGTGAAGTACTTTCTCTAATTTAATTATATTTTTTCATTTTATTGATATGCATAATAAATTTGTTCTTATCCTTTTCAATGTCTGGGTCAAGTTTTATATTTAATTTTTCTTCAATTGTTTTATTGGTACAATTTATAGTCATATTGCAAAATTTTATAGATGCTACTTTTGATCCATTTATATCCACTTTCCTTTATTATCTAACCATTGAATTTTATTTGGATTTACTTTCATTTTAAATTTTACATATGTTCTATCTAAAGGATTTTTTATTCGTCCAGCCTACATTGTATGTTTACATGGTGTTACAAAGGATATACTATTTTAGTATAATTCTATTGATAAACATTTATATAAGAAATTTGTTTCTAAAATTAAATTTGGTTTACATTTATTAAAGGGAAAAAGACAAAGAAAGCCCATTTCAATTTCATAAAGACAAATTAGACATCTTAATATTGAAAAGGACAGATTGGGCAGGAGGCCCAATCTGTACTTTGTAAATTTATGTGTAAAGACCAAATTAGCCTTCACTTTGCCAATGGTATTTGCAAGTTTGACAATACGATTTATAACTTTGCCAATGGTATTTACAACTCTGACAATAGTATTTGCCACTCCTATAATGATATTTATAACTTTGCCAATAGTCTTTACAAGTATGATAATAGTATTTGCAACTCCCATAATGGTATTTATAACTTTGACAATGGTATTTGTAACTTTAACAATGATATTTGCAACTTTGTCAATAGTATTTGTAACTTTATCAATGGTATTTGCAATTCTGTCCTTTATCAATATGAAGAAGGAATTGTCGGTGCTCATAGGAGACAAAGCTTGCAGGAGACCTTTTTGGTTGAGCTGCAAATTGGCAAGAGACCTCTTGCGCACATGGGAAACTATACTAAGACATTAAAAGTTGACTGCTACAAGCAAAGAAAATATGATCGAATTCTTTCTTCCTATGCCTTTCCACCTTCATCAGAAATTCCTTCCTCAATCTTTCTGAGGATTTTGGGGATGAATTGGAGTATTTGAATCAATATATATTTGTTTAATGTTGCATTTTGTTTCACTTTTTGTGTAATGAGTTTCGCTTTTCTGAGAAGTAACTGATAAAATTTTTGCACTTTTAGCCTATATCCTTGCGTTCTTGTGGAGCAAGTTGTAATGGTAACTATGGCATCTGGCTTTGAAATTTGGGTATTAGGTTTATGAGAAAGGGCGTCAAATTGAAGGGAAATATGGGTCTATGTTTTAGTCATAATTTTATCTTGTTTTAGTGGGAATCTAATTGTACTATTTAGATGGTGAAAATATAATACTTAAGATCTTCGATTCTTTTTATCTCCTATATTTGACAAATAACTCAAATGTGCAACAAGTTCTGTTGTCAATGACCATAACAATTTTGTCTATGCTTGGATCTACTTATTGAGTTGCATCTGATGTGTTTCTATAAAAGGAAAAGAGGATTACTGTGAATTTTTTCTGAGTTGTATCTGATATGTTTCTGCAAATAGAAGACACATCATCCGAGAGAATCTCATCTTTACAATTGTAATTACTTCATTACATAGTTGTAAATGTCTTAGGAAAAGTTGTAAATCTTATTGTTGAAGTTATAAATTTTATTAGAGGAGTTACAAATACCATTAGAGAAGTTACAAACCCGAAAGCAATTACTATTGGAAAAGTTGTTAATCCCATTGGTAAATTTTCTTCTTCTCCATTGTGGGAGTTGCAAATACCATTGGGAAAATTACAAATCCCATTGTGGAAGTGGCAAATACCAACAGGAGTTACAAATACTATTAATAAACTTATAAATACATTAGCAAAGTTGCAAATATCATTGTGGGAGTTGCAAATACCATTGACAAAATTGTTAATCTCATTAGCAAAGTTGCTTCTTCTCCATTGTAGGAGTTACAAATATCACTGTGATAGTTGTAAATACCATTGACAAAATTGCAAATCCCATTGTGGAAGTTACAAATACCATTGATAAAGTTGTTAATCCCATTAGCAAAGTTGCTTCTTCTCCGTTGTGAGAGTTGCAAATACCATTTGGGGAATTGCAAATACCATTGGCAAAGTTACAAATACCATTATAGAAGTTACAAATACCATTGACAAAGTTACAAACACTATTGTCAAAGTTGCAAATACCATTATCAAAGTTGCAAATACTATTGTCAAAGTTGCAAATACCATTGTTAAAGTTATATATACCATTATGGGAGTTGCAAATACTATTGTTAGACTTGTAAATACTATTGGCAAAGTTGTAAATACCATTATAGGAGTCATAAATACTATTGTCAGAGTTATAAATACCATTAGCAAAGTGAAGGCTAATTTGGTCTTTACACATAAATTTACAAATGACATATTGGGCCTCCTGCCCAATTTGTCCTTTTTAATATTGAGATATCCAATTTATCTTTATGAAATTAAAATGGGCTTTCTTTGTCTTTTTCCCTTCATTAAATTTGTATATTAAAGGAATTTGGACTTCATATTCTCCTATTTGTAATTTTACATTCTGAGATCTATATTTAAGTGTATATATTTCTTTTCCTATAGTTCATAATTGAGCTAAAGGTCTAGTTTTTTCATAATTTTTCTAGTAATATATTAGATTTTCCTTGGCATACATTTGCATCAGTATCTATAATTGCATGATATGCTTTAGTTTCATATTTCTCATAAATTAGTTTTACGAAAATAAAATGATATTAACTCATAATTGAATGAGTGTTTTTAGAATCATTACTATATTTTCTATAGTTATTAATAGTCTTTCATCTTGCATTTTATATGGTTTTACTACTTCTAAGAAATCATTTTCAAATACTATACAATTTTCTATTTTTTCTTCCATGTCTATATATACTTTTATTCTTCATTCATCTCTTTTATTAAATCTTATTATATTGTTGTTGTTACTTCTTCCTATTTCATATTTAAATAATTTTCTACAATTTCTAGTTTTATGAATTTTTCATAATAAATTTTTTATTTCAGCATTTATTGGTTTCCATTCTCCTAAATATTTTAATTCTAATTGTATAAGATATTTTTCATTTCTTCTTTGGGTTAAATTTATTTCAGGGCTATTATCCTTAATTGAATTAAATTAGTTCTTTGTATAACTCTTTGGGATAATAAATTTTCTTCTCTTACTTCTCTTAAAGAATAGCTTATGTGTATAGGTGTTCCTATATGTTTTTGAAATGGGGTTCTTCTTTCTATATTTATGGATCTTTTTCCTATTTGATTTTAATAATTTATATTTCTATTACTAGATTCTCAAATTTCTTGAGTTCTATCTAGGTCTAATTTTAGAATTTTGGGTATATGTATATTTGCTGATTCTTGTTTTATTTCTCAAATTATTGGCATAAAGTTTCTATTTATTGTAAATCTTCCTTTATTTTCTAGTAAATTTTGTGTTGCTTACTAAATACTAGTCCTATCATTACAAATATACTTATAATTTACTTCCTGGTCTCATTTTAGGATTATGTAATTGATTATATACTGTTAGAGTTCATTTTATATGTTGATATGCTCTACTTATGGTAAATTTAGTATTTACAATGAACTTTAATTTTTGGTATATTAAATTTCCTTAGATTATTCCTAAAATACTTTATTGTACTAAACTTATTGTTCTATCATCTGTTACAATTAAATCTATTGGTCTATTTATATTTTCTCTAAAATATCCTTGTACTAATGTTTGTGTTCCTGGTATATAGATAATAGTTATTGCACTCCCAAATTTTATATTTCTTATTTCTTCTTCTATTAATTCCTTTGTGATTAAAGGGATCTTAATTGTTCCTTAGGATTGAGTTGCTCCTATTAGATATTTTCTTTTGTATGTTATACATTTTTTTTAACTTTTCTTTACCTTTTATTACTCTTCCTATTTTAGTCATCAATCCTTGGGTTTTTTAATTATTCAGCATTTAAATATAAATTTTTATTTTGTAGTTTATTATATTGTTCTGAATTAAATACAATTCCAGATTCTAATACTCATTCCTCTCCTTCTACTTCTCTTTCATATTCTTCATAGTTACTTTCTTCATCTATTTTAGTATTTAACATTTTTATTGTTAGAATTGAAAATTTTATTGGATTATAGGTTTCATTTCCATATTATTCTGATTTAGTAGTACTTTGATTATATTCAATTTCTTCTTTAGAATCAATTTCTAAAATAATGCTTGATGTTTCAAATCTTCTATTTCATCTCCTGATGTTAAAGGTTCTTCAATTAATTCTAATTCTTTGTTTTCTTGTAGAATTTTCTCAACTAATTGTTCTTATTTTTTCTTACATTCTTTACAATTTATCATTTTATGTCATAATTATCCACAATTATAACATCTACATTTAATAGGATTTTTTGGTTATTTTGGTTTAATTCTTTTCTAAAAAATCTTCTTAGTTTCCAGTTACTTCTTGGTTTTCTATCCTAGTTGCAATGAATAGACACAATGACTACTAAATGTTATGATGATATATAGTCAAGACCAGTAGAGGTTAAGAGAAACATAGCCACAGACTAAGAGACTTTCCCTTACCAAGAAAGAGTAATGAATGAATGTCATATAAGACAATTAGGGGTTTGGGTCTGTGCCCTAATAAGAGGGTAAAGTGGTAACCTAAGCTAGAGGACTTAATGTAGTCTTGTTAAGGCTAAGATAGCCTAATAGAGTAGCTATCTCATATTCCTGAATATATGAAACAAGATCTTGGAGATAGTAAACTCAATATGGATAGCCTCAGTAGATTTCTGGGGATCAAGATAAAGAGATGATAAGAGATAGAGAATGAGACATATAGATATGGAGAATTAGTATGATGAGAGATATGCATGTTCTCGATGATGTTAGTGATACTCAATTACTTAAGTTTAGGATCAATCACATGGGGTCAGTTCGAGAGGATCCTAAGTAGGGATGCAATGTATGAAAGTTCTGGCCACCTAGTCTTTCCTAAGAGTTAGGAACTAGTCCTCCAAGTCAGAATTGATATTGACTTTATCCCAACAGAATTATGATTGGCCAAGAATATACCTAGGGTTAAATATCCCTAAGCATAATAGAGTATGAAAACAAGTAGAAGAAGAGAATGATATAAGCCCTCTCCCTATAACACTTTAAGTAGAAAGAATAGAATCAACTGCAGACAGAAAGAAAGGCTCCCATTTTGTAGGGATAAAATGTTTGAATGATATTCTATAGATATAACAGCAAGTAAGAGCTTTTACTCCTTGCATTGAATTCCCAGAACTATGATGAAAAATATGCTAAAGCTATGAATGTTAGAGCTGAGCAAGCTTTGATTGTTTGAGCTATGTAAGCTCTGAGTGTTAGAGTTGTGCATATTAAGAAAAAGAATGCTTAAGCTTTGATGTTAGAGCTATGCATTTATTAGTAGGTATGCAGTCTTGTAACATATTGCCCATGCATCATGCATTTTAGAGTAATGCTCTTACTTAGAAGTAAGGAAGAAAAAAGAGAATTCATAAGTTATTAGATTTTATATGTTTTGATGATGTCAAAAGGGTATAGAAAATTAAGTTGTTTGGTGATGAGAAAAAGTATTTTTGAAGTAATGAAAATGTAATTTTAATGGAATAAAGTTTAATAGAAAAGAAGAAGGAGTTAATTGATTAATTGTTCAATTATTGATAATTAATCAATTAGTTAATTGACTAATATTAATTAATCAATTGAATGATAGATTAATAAAAATACAACAATCTATTTTACAAAGAAAAATCAATTAATCTATTAGTTAATCGATTAATATCGAGAGTTTGCCTTCTGGAAGAAAATTGTTAAGTCAACTAATCGATTGGTTAATCAATTCATCTATTGAAAACATATTTTCCTTCAACAAAGATATTGCTATTAATCGATTAATCTATATTAATCTGTTAATTGTTCGATTAATCAGTGAAGTTTTAATTTTATAAAATTCAAATATAAACCAATTAATCGATTGGTTAATTGATTAAGTTTCATTAATAGATTAACTGTTCGATTAATATGAGTTGAAATCTTTTCTATTTCAAATCTTCCAGACACATTAATCAATTAAGCATTCAATTAATTTAGAAACTTCAGAAATTTCAAACGTATATCTTATTTTAAAGCTTAAAACTGATTTTATCTTCATATGATTCATTCAAGCAATAATTTATCTATGTTTCTCATTCATGTTAGTCCTTTTGAGAAACTTGTCTTGTTAAAGTTACATTACATTTGATTGAATAATCCATTCAGTATGATGCTCTATTTTATGTTTCACACATTGATTATAATTAATCGATTAAGTAATTGATTAATATAGCATAATCTTTGAAAACATGGAGAATCCTTAATGTTTCTTAAAGTATTTATAACTGAATTGATTCTTAAACACTTGATCATTGATGGAGCTATCAAATATGATTGAACATGCATTATTCTACTATCATCATTGTTGTGATTAATTCCATTCAAACTTAAATTTATTTCATCAAGTCCTCACTTCACATGTTTACATGATTACTAACAGAAGTTCATACTAAGTTGAGTAAAACACTATAGATGAGAATAGACTAAGATAAAAGCTAACGGATGTTCAATGACAAAAAGACAAAAAGCCTCACGGCTACAACAATTAGTTCAACAATTATATTTCCAATGGAAAGAAAACTCAACGGAAGAAAGCCTCAAACGAAAATAATACTTAACGATTATAAGATCAAATATAAATTGAAGAGCATTCAAATTTAAGAGGTGGTAATGATGACTAACATCAATAATGAGATCAACATTAAATTCACAGTCATCAATAAAGTATTCAACTCTCTGTTCTTTATGCATCATTCTATTTTGAGAGAGAAAATGTTAAGAGCCACAATGCCTAACTATACACTCTTTCTGAGAGTTAGATTCACCCTTTATTCTTTAACAAATTGATAGCAAAACCTTATAACAAGGGATTCAATGTTGGGATTTGCTTGTATATGTTTAAGGGGAGTGTGGCCACTGGAAGTGTGGTGTAACCTCAAGTTTGAGGTTATTCTCAATTAGCTGTGAAAATTGAGTATGTAAAGGCTACCAATAGCCCATTGTAATATTGGTATATAGTGGATTGAAAAATCTTAGTGGGAAGCTGAGAACTGGACGTAGGTCAAGAAAAAATCGAACAAGGATAAATTCTTCTTCCTTAACTCTTTAATTTCCAATAACTTATTTTCAATTAGAGCTTTTCAAATTATATAGTTTTAATCATCAAGTTTTTAAAGAGTTGCAAAATATTTTAAGTCATCTTTGATCCAATTTAGCCCTCTTGGGGACCTAGCCTTTATGCCTAAACTAACATTTGGTATTAGAGCAGGTCACTTATTTAAAGGATTTAACGATCTCAAGTGAAAAGATTATGGCTGGATTTATCAGTCAAATGCTTTTGGTTTGGATTTTACCATTCCTCCTGTTTTAGAAAATTCTAAATTTTTATATTGGAAAGGTCAGATGACCATATTTTTTAAAACCCTTAATTTTGATATGAGAAAAATCCTTTCAAATGAATTTGATTCTAAACCAAAAAATGATTGGAATGATTGTGAAAACAAATTACTTTCACTAAATCTTAGATTAATAAAAATTTTGTATAATGCTATTTTTGAAAAATATTACTTGAAAATAAAATTTTGCTCTAATGTCAGAGAAATCTTGAATATGTTTATTCCTCTGATTTTTATACTAAAAGTGTTGACAGTTCATCAAAATCAAAAAATGATTTATCTACTGATGATGAACAAATGGAAACAGAAAGTTTTGGAGAAACCCAAACTAACTTCCATGAATCTGTCAACTTAGAAGAACAAGAGGAAGAAGAGAATCAAGAAGAGCTTAGTACACATGAATGTGAGAAATTATCATCCAAAGCTTAAACTACTTCAGTGGTAAGGAATTTCAATTCTTCTAGTAAATTTTTAAAAAAATGATTTTAAAAATTTTCATGATATGATTTTTCAAACAATCATTGATTCTATTTTGAAAAGCAAAAGTGTTTTACATTTCAATGATATTACTGGAACACATAGCAGAGAGGAAGAAATTTTGCACAATAATTTTAAACTTCATCCACTCAACCAACACAATGCTTGCAAGTATACTTATAAGGGGTATAATCCAATTATCTACAATTATTGTGACAAATAAGGTCATATTTCTCATACATGACATTTGAGAAGAAATTCAAATGTGAGAAATAAATTTGTTTGGGTTCCTAAAGGACAATTAAAGTTCAAAATTAATGATCAATGACCCCAAGTCAAATGGGTATCAAAGTGTCCTTTTATTATGCCAAATGTATGGAATAACCTTTAGAAGAATGGACACAGTACAAGCAGAATTGGGCTCCCAAGACTTCCTCACATATCAGTAAAAGTTACATCATTTGAGAGAACTCAACGAGTTACCATTGTTGATATGTCAAAGACAATTTAGAAGAAGCAATGGAGAAAAACCCAAGGAGCATGTTCTGTCTCAAGAATAGACTATCACATAGTACCATTCAACTATCTTGAAGAGAATAGAAAAAGAAGAAGGATATCTCAAGTCTCAAAGTTTAAATTAGTTGAGAGACCATTGCAAACATTTGCTTGAACCAATCAAAAGATGCAATGGGCACATAAAGGCAATTCTTCTTCCACATGAGGGCAAGGTACAATGGTAAACTTCTTGCATTATCATGTTTAATATATATTTGAAGTTTACATCTGTATATGTAAAAATGAACATTGCAATTGATTATATATATACTCCTCAGAAAAACTTGACTGACAAATATTTTATAAAGGAGAAAAAGCAATGTTCAGAAGCACAATCTTTATGCATACATGTTTTTGAAAAAGAAAAATATCTCTTTTATACATAAGACATTTATTTCACTATTCTCAATTATCTCAAATTGATTATATTTTTCAAGCATATGAAATGTATATGTTTCTTACAAACTAACCATAAGTGGATCCAAGTGAAGTTGGATACCATAGAAGAAAAAGATTTGCATTGTAGGAAAAAAAGTTGCACCTCAAGAATATGGATAAATAAAGACAAGCTCACTTTCTGAGTAAGCAAACCTTTGGTTTTGGTGGTGCTGAGTCTCACAAACTTAAAGAATTAACAAGCAGCCCACATAAACCAAGTGTACATTGGAACAAGAATTATGATGATGAAATCTATTCTTATCCTTATGCTTATTAAATAAAATTATAATTGGGTAACATATACTTGTTCCTGATTAAATTCCATTAGCAATACTTTCATTAGAGATTTTCCAAAATGTTTTAAGAATGATACATACGTATTTTTCAAACAATGTTTTAAGAATTTACCAATTGATTCACAAAAATGTATGTTCATATGTATTGTTTATTTTGGAAAAATAGGAAATTTCTTTTTTCATCTTCAAGCATACTTATTAGTATTAACTAAAAAAATTAGATGTTTTAATGATGAATTATTTGAGTATGATCTCATTTATTTTAAAATATAACTTCTCTATTATCATACTAACCATTTTGCAAGAAAGAAGATTTGGTTTTATAACAGGAAAATAAGGAGACATTTTAAGGAAAAGATAGTTAAGGAAATTGTCTGTGTCAAACCAAGATGCTTAAGAGAGGAGGGAAAATGAATCAATAGATCAAGCTAAAAAATGACTAAGCTTTCTTCAACTCTCTTTCTTTATATTGAATATATATTTGAGGCATCTTGATGTTAAATTGTGGATTCATGATATGATATATGTGTTTTTAATATTTAAACAAAAGTCTATGCTTCAATGTGTTTGTCATTTTGTGAATTTATTTTTAAAAAAATATAAGAAAAGTTAACATTTTTCATTCTCCAATAATTTCATTTCTATAAGTTAATTGATTAATGATGTTTGAAAAGGTGTTAAAAGACATTTTGTTTTGAAAATAATCGATTAAAGATTCAATTAATGTCAATTAATCAAATAGTCAATCGATTAATCATAGTTGAAAAGATATTCAAATGAGTTTTATGTTAAAATTAATCGATTAAGAAGTCAATTAATGAAAATTAATCGAATAGCTAATCGATTAATGGGTAATGTCTATGTTAAAAGTTGTGCTTGTTGAGAATTAATCGATTAGTTGATCGATTAATGGTAATTAATCGAACATCTAATTGATTAATCATTGTTAAAATGGTCTTAAATGTTGTTTTGTTTACAATTAATCGATTAATCATTCGATTAATTGAAATTAATCAAACATGAATTTAATCTATTGTTCAATCGATTAATGGACATTAATCGATTAGTTAATCATTAATATTGAGTTTATCAATTATCAGTTGCGACTCTTCACTATTCAACTTCAATCCTAATAGACTAAATCTAAAATTCTCTCAACTCCAACCTTCAAAATCTCACAAAATTCCTTGGGGGAATTTTATGAACCTATTTCAAATCAAAACCCACCCAAAAATACCTCCAAATTCCTCCATTTCATCGTTTAATCTGTCATATATTTATAGGATGGCAAGAACCAAAACCATAAATTTGGATGGATTTGAGCAACAACCATCCAAATCAGTTTTAAATACTCCTCAAGCCTGTAAACTGAAGGAGAAGAAGAAATATCAACCAAAAGTAGCCAAGGGCAGGCCAAATGCTCCTAAGGGAAAAGAAAAGGTACCGAAAAGTAAGGTACCAACAAAAAAGGGAAAAGGACAAGCCTTTGGACCATCCCCTTAGTCTAAGAGGAAAGCTAAGTGATAATTGTAGTTTTAATTATCAAACAAAATTAAGCTAATTAATAGTAGAGTGAAGCTAACCTAAGTCGATTAACAAGGAGCATAAATGGATGTAAAAGTTCCTAATTAATCTAATGAGTCATAAGTTAACAAATTAATCACATGATTTGTGAGATAAGGTGTTTGAACTAATTCTGAATGTAAATCCTATACTATTGTTTATGATTTCAAGTGTTTATGATGATGAGATGAATCTATGACAAGTGTGTTCCCTTAGAGATTATCTTACCTTCCTTATCCACAAAATATATGGAGTTAATTAGTTAAATTAGAATTGGTTATCTAACAATTCACTAGCTAAAATCTCAATCAAAGCTGTAACTCACAGACATTGAATAGAGAAATAAGAATCATTCAACTCGAGATAGAAGATGAAGTAAATAGACACAAATTTACTCTATTTTATGATTACTCTAATTAACTACAACCATATTCAACTCGGTCTAAGGATGAAAATCAATAAGAGCATCAATTATGTATAAATAAGAAATCCAACTCGGTTCCCTAATCATTAATCATCTCAAACTCTAATTGTATTAGTAATTACAGAATTAACTATATCAACTCGATATAATTAAATATGAATTAGAGACACAATGAACTCCTTCTTCATCTCAAGGATTATGGTTCAACATCATCTCCAAGATAGCACAATAGATCTAGCCTTCTATTATTGTCAAGATGTTAACAATAGCAGCAAATAGATCAACATTCATGGTGAATGTGGAAAAAGATGATGAAGATGAAGACTGAACTTTCCTCTAGTTCCATTGTCTAGAATAGAGGAAATTTACAGATGAGAGAGAATGGAAATGGAGATGGAGAGAGAGATAGAAAATGGTGTTTGGAATATGGGGTGGATTGGAGAAGAATGAGATGTATAGGAGCTATGTGAAGAGGAATCACAGTGTGCGTAAGGTGTCCCTTTCAATGTTATGACTCTGTATATATATAATGATAGCATGAATTAGTCCAGTGGTATCTATGTGAGCAATGGCATGCGTGAATAACTTGAGCTTTGCCTCTAGCCAACATGTGTCCAAGATCAAAATACATTCTTTCATGTGATTTTT
This sequence comes from Leucaena leucocephala, assembly GCA_037074615.1. Lineage (NCBI taxonomy): Eukaryota > Viridiplantae > Streptophyta > Magnoliopsida > Fabales > Fabaceae > Leucaena > Leucaena leucocephala. Next base: position 6,534,330 of record CM073534.1, read on the forward strand.
GTTAGTCAATCTGTTAGCTCCTTCTAGCTGTTAGCATGTTCATCATTCTCTACTGTTCTATGTGGATTCAAATCTGAATAGTGTTTCCTCAGTATGTGCATGAATGAACCTCCAGCCTTAACATGTGCAAGAATATCCTAATGCACTATCCCCCCATGTGATTTATATTGGTACATGTGTGATCCCTACTTGCTTCTGTTTTAGCTCCTTAATTCCAGCACATCCTTGTGTCCAACTGTCAACTTATCTAATCTACTGATTGGTTTCTGTATTCATGTAATAGTGATTTAATAGATTATTTATCCAATTAACAACTAAAATTACATCAATTAATTACCAACTGCTCCAACTTAATTTTATTAATTAATTGCTCATCATATTAGTAAATGGAGATAAAATCAATAATAAAACTCACTTTGAACATGCTAAAAATTACTACAAATATGAGTTTATTAACTCCTCCACATTTAGATTTTGCACTCATGTTCAGCAAATCTGGCAAAAGATTCATCATAAGCACTTGTAGTTATCAATCTTTTCCCTTCAATTGGCAAGAGTCTAAATTAATCTCATATCAATTAAAGAATCTAACTCATGCAATTAAATCATAGTAAGCAGCAAGGTGAGATTTCCTCACAAGGTGTAGTGTTTCACTCATTCTCTCTTATCAAGGTAATTTCACTCAACCATCTAGCTTAGGCTTCCCATAGGCTTGTAACCATCTTACATCTCCACTACTAAATGCCACAAGGGTTGTGAATCAAAGGGTCTTTATTAGGTTGTAATGTTGGAAATGCTAAGTGATGAAATGGAAATGCATGTCAATGATTAATGAAATACTGCACATGATCTAAAAACTTTTTTAATTCTTGATTATAGTTTCAATTGTGCAACTGTAGAGAATCACATGTCACCAAATAATTTTCTTTTATACAAGTTAAATATTGTGTGTGTTTGGATAGATATTTAGAAAAGGCTTTATGAAAAAAGGGCTTTTAGAAAAGAGTTTATGAAAAAAAGGTGGTTCTTTGTAAATGAGTGTTTGGATAGTTATTACTAAAAGGACTTTTGTAATTGGAAAATTACTAAAAATGGTATAATTTTATTAAAAATATGAGAGAGGAGAGAGGGTAAAAAAGTGAGAGGAGAGACAGTGAGAAGATAGAAGAGAGAAGAGAGATAGTGAAAAAGATAAAATAGAGAGGAGAGATAGTTGAAAAGATAGAAGAGAGAGGAGAGGGGAGAGAGGTGAGAGGAGAGAGGGTGTAAGAAAAAGTGAGGATAAAATAGTAATTAGGTAATCTATAAGCTTTTTTACTGTTCCAAAAGCTAGTCTGACCAACTTATCTGAAACCATGGTTTGATCCAGAAGCCCTTTTGGACTGTTTATTTTAAAAAATTTCTAAACTGAGGTTTAAGCCAGAAGCTCTTTTAAAACCTAGGTTTGGGGGTTTCCCAAACAGGCCCATCACCTTTTTTTATCTGGTCTATCTCTTCTTTCTTTATTTCTTTTTCTCTATTTTCTATACTTTTTCTTTTTTATTTTCTTTTCTTTTAACTATTGAACCAAGAAGCAAATATGTTGAATTTCAAATATCCAACAAGTGGTATAATTTATCAGTTATTTCACAATTTAAGACCTACTATGGCAGCAAATATCATGTACAACATTCATTAATCAAGGATGGAATTTTAAAAGAAAGTGAAGGTATCAAAGGGGTAAGCAAGTGAGTTAATTTTTATGTGGCTACTATTTAGTAAAGAGGGTTTGGAAAGAAATGCCCTTATCATATCCACAATTCCAATAATCTAATGTGGTTTTGAATCATGGATTGAGAAAAGTTCTTCAAAGTTACCAAATTAGATGGTGTTGTCACATAATGTAAATGAGTATATGTTAGAGGTTCAAATTTCTTTCATATGGGTTACTCACCCTAATCAACTTAGTATGACAAGATTGCATGAATATTGAACTAAACATATGAGATCAATCATTCATGATGCACAATTTTCAGTAATCAAACAATGAAACAAGCAACTTATTCTTCATCAAACTTGCCAATGTTCAAAAGTATATGTTTAAAATTCAATTTTAAATCCATGGCATTAAATTCCATTAGACTAAGCAATAATAAGATGAAATAGAAGAATTTTTTTCAGCAGAGGATCAACTTTAGTCGTGGCAAAAAGTACTTCTGGTCACGATTGTTTAACACAGAGAAGAAATTTTTAAAAAATAAGGAATAATGGTCGTGACGTATGTGGACACTGGTCATGACTCATGATCATAGAGAGTAATTTTGCAAAACACACAAGCTTAGGTCACGACCCAAGTGTCAATCCTGTCACGGCAAAAATTCACAAAGTTACAGTCATAATAAAGATAAGCACAAATTATGACTAAACGTCACAGACAGGTAATCATCAGAAAATAGGAATTACTAGTCACGGCAAACATATGCATTAGTCATGACTAATGGTCACAGAGAGTTACACTCGCGATAGAAATAAGAATTGGTTGTGACTAATTTTCACAGAGAAGAAACTTGACATATTCGCACATATTACTGCGACAAGAAATACACAAGGTCACAACCAGAATACAGAATCACAACAGTTATCTAATTTTTATTTACTCATTTCACATATTAAAGTTCATACTCCCTCACACTTAATTTCTACATTGTCCTCAATGTGAATAAGTATTGAAACACATGCAAAGTGTCATACCCCCAATTTTCTTATCTAATGTATATGTACAGTTTATATGTAATGGACATGAGATTATTGGAATAAACTGTATCAGATTGAGGAAGGAAAGAGAGGGATTATTAACTAAGGAAAGTTCAGAGACCTATGTGAAAATTTGAAAAGGTTAGAGGCCAAAAGTAAAAGTAGAAATAAAAGGAGGGACCTAAATGCAATTAACCAAAAGTGTAGGGACCTAAATGCAATTAGCCAAAAGTTTAGGGACCTAAATGTAATTATGAGAAAGTTGAACCGAAAAAGGCTAAAAAATGTCTAGAATCATATTAGTCCCAAATTTTACTAGTAGATAGACAAAATTATTCTAATAAGTTTAACGCAACATAGAATTTTGATTTGAGGTCCTGATTAATTGATATAAATTCTTGAAGTCAGGAAGAATTATTATAGTATTTTTTAGACCTCAGAATTGGATGAAACTTTACAGTAAATTCTTATATTTAATTTAAGAATTTATAAAATTGACAGAATCAGAAAAGGAATCCTGTAGAATTCTTACAGGATTTTACAGTGGAATAAAATACCTGATAAATATGGTCAAAAGAGATTTCTTGGGATTTGTGTCATAAAGGTAATAGACCAATACTAAGGCCCAAGGGGTTTCCCAATAGGCCCAAAAAGGTGGTGAGACAGTTAAGTGGGCTAGAGTCTAGAGCAACCCAGGAAAATTGTGAAATTATGGAAATGCCCCTAGGTGGCCAGATTGTACCAGTGATGGATGGAGGCATTTTAGTCATTTTGGACAGGCCAAAAACATCTAAGATAGTATAAAGATGATTAGTTAGAGCCAGTATATACCTTGATGCAGTATAAAGAGGTGTGAAATAACAATTATGCCCTTAGGGTTAATATAGTGCAAGAAAAGCAACAAGGATATTTTGGTCATTCCCAAGGGATGGTTGGCAGATAAATACTCAGTCTAATAATGTCAATGGTAGGAGAAACTTATACATTGGTTTTCATGATAGAATACATATTTTGGAATATTATAAAAATTAGGAACATAAAACAGTCTGGTTTTTGTGAAACTAATCTGATCGGTACTGGACTGGACTAGAATTTTTTCTATCAGTATATTTACCTTTTTCTAGACAAACATGGCCCTAAATGATGTCATGCATGGCGTCAATCTTAGGCTTCTAGGGAAAGTTTGATTCAAGGTGGAATATGGACCATTATATCAAATAGTAACCAAACTAATCTTGGCCATTTATTTCCACCCAAGATTTTCTATAAATACCCCCCAAACCAGATTGGTGTGGCATCTTGGAGTACCTTAGGGAACCTCTGGCCAAATTTTCTTTGAGCAAGAAAGAAGCACACAACTTGGAGCAACAAGCAAGGTAACTAGCTCCCTTGTTCTTGGACTTTAATCTAGTAAGTTAGCTCTTAGTTTTGAGGGATTTTTGTGACCTATTTCCCTTGAGGTTGCTGCTGGAAGTGCTATCCACATGTGATAAGAATGAGTTTTATGTTATGGATAGTTTAGACAAACTTAAACAAGCTAGAATCAAATAGTATAAGCTTAGAAATTCAAGTATGCATGTAGGGTTTTGTGTTCTTAGCTGCTACTATATGAAACACTGTTCATATATTGGAATTTCATGATTTTGATGTTTCCAATGAGTTTAAAATGGAAAATTGTGTGGGGATAAAGTAAGAGAACAAGTATTGGAAGCATTGGAATCAAAATGTGAATTTTTGGAAAAAGAACGGCTCACTTCGGTTCTGTACAGCAGCTCATGGTGTGTTTTGATTTTGGAAATTCTGGTTTCATATTTGGATTCTACATGAAAAATTATGTTGAAATGAACCATGAGAATTTATTTTAAAAAGATGGAAGTATGGAACATAAAATATAATGGAAGTTAATTAAAACCTAGTATTGGAATTGTTTTAAAGTTGAGTTGTAACTTGATGTTACTTTGTAATGGCTAGGTTTTGACATTTGAGAGGGAAGGAAATCATCTCAAGAAGACTTTGTCAAGGATAGCTAAAGAGGTAGCAAGAATACCTAACTATAGTTTCATGTTTGCTTGATTGTATACTTGCTTGTTAGTTATGATGTTTGGTTGAGTTTGAGATTATGCCATCATGTTGATGATGAAGTATGAATGATTGCAACTAATGTCATGACAATAGGCATTTTAGATTTTTCTTATATACTATTATGAAGTAGCTCCCATCTCATGATAACATATTAAGCATCTAATTAATCATGTGTGATATTATAGTTTGTATGACTTGCTATTGAGATTTTCATGAAATCTTATTCTTTCCATATGCATAACCATGTTATAGGTGCTAGAACATCTCAAGTAAAAAGGGTAAATATAGATAGTTGAACTTGTATAATAAGTTATATTGGTTACATGACACTATGGTAAGATATGATGGGATGCATAGTGTATGATCATGTAGTTGTATTTTGAGGTCGTGGCTTTGTGAGGATGTTTATGATGCCTTAACTAACGAGTTTAAACTTGAAATTTGGTATGATAATAGATAATATACAGATATTTAAATGAACACTAAGAACGACTCAATTGGTTAAGCATTCGATTTATTATGATTTTTCTAAGTTAGAGTTAAAATTTGGAATTGAGATAAAGTGAGCAACTGGAGGCAGTAACGTTCTGACATTAATTTCATATGGTAAAAGAATGAGTTTCCCTATGAAATTTTATGAGGTTCAATAAAAAATATGGAGCTTTAAATCCATAGGTAACACAATTTATTTGGACAAGTAACCAAAGAGAAATGAATTTTTGAAGTTAAGGCAAAGAAACTAGAACTTCCAAATTTTACCAAATAAACAATGTTTTTCAACGAATAAATTGATTTCATTGGGATAATGAAACCTCAGTTTTATATTTTTTTCCTTCAAATTTAAATGAAAGAGCATTGATTAGAAATTGGAACCACCCTATTTCAATTTTTTACATTTAATTATGAATTTCCAAATTTAGGTACATGTTCTAGATTACTAAATGAACAGTAACCATAAATAGTACCCATGAGAAGCAATCTTTTAAAAATGCAGGTTTCTAAGGCAAAAGGCTATGTAATTGGTTCAAATGATTTTCAACTAAGTATAATTGAGGTTGAAAATAAGGATATGACACAAAGGCTGAAGTAATAAGGACAAAGCTGAACCAGAATCTAAGATGAACTTATTAATTTCTATCTACCCCTACTGACTTGGTCTCCTCCTCCACACTTAATGAACAATTAATAGCTCAAGTATATAAGTAAACTGATTAAAGCATACTATTGTAAGTGGAGAAATAAGGAAGGAGATAACCTGAGTATTATGGGGGTTTGAAGTTCTCCTTGTACAACTTGAATAAGTGGCCATTGACCTAAAATATTGTACTATCTGCTTCATCCTTTCTTGTTGGTATAGCCTTTACCCATCTTAAAAGATAATCCACAGCTAGCAGAATATAGGCATAGCCAACAGATAGTGGAAATGGTCTTGTTGATATAACTACTGTATTATCCAGTTTGTCCTTGTCATGAAATTCTATTTATGTTGGATAATATCCATCAATTGTTGTAGCCCCTAAAATATCTAAAAATTCCAAGTTGAGGCTTTCATGAACAGGGTTAGAATGTAGGATATTATAATTATTGAATTGAAAACTCCTTAGCTCAGAGATTCTAGCTCCTTGTCTCTCAAAGTCTGCTGCATAATCCTTGTCCTGTAACTCTATTAAATCTGCCCCAAACCTCTCTGGATATTGTTCATCACTTGAAATAGTGGGGTTAGTTCCAATAAAAGAAATAGTAGATGAAGATGAAGAAAAATCACCCATCGTGGGAAGCTAGCCATCAACTTTAGAATTAATGCATAACACATCACTATTTGATGAAGAAAATTTAGAGAAATCAATGGAGGAGTAAGAAATGTAAGGTTCTTTAACTTCATCATCATTATAAAGCTCATGAATATTATCACACTCATTTTCAAGTAATGCGCCAATCATGTTGAGTCCAAGGAGAGAATAATCCTGATGTGGGTGTCTATACATTTTAAACTGAATTATGTGCCCACCAAATTCCATTTTAATAATTCATCTTTCATGTAAATCATGGTGTTAACTATTCTCAAGAATGGCCTTAGAATAAGAGTATTATCATTAAGAGACTTATTTGATATATCCAAAACATAAAAGTCCATAGGAAAAACAAGTTCCTTAACTTGAACTAAAATATCTTCTAAAATTCCCTTAGGATTTATAATTCTCTTATCAGCAAATTGAGTTGACATACTAGTTAGTTTAATTAGATTTACTCATAAGGCATGATAAATGGAACTTGGAATCACATTAATAGCAGCACCTAAATATAATAATGCTATAAGAATAGTTATCTTGCCAATTGTACAAGGAATAGAAAATGCACCTGGAACTTGACACTTCACTGAAAGTTGAGATTTGAAAAGTGTAGAAGCTTAAGGTCCCACTTGCACTAGTTTATTAGGTTTATATCTTTCCTTTTGTGTGCAACTGTCCTTCAAACACTTTGCATATTTTGACACTCTTTGAACTCTCTCCATCATAGGCACATTTACTTCAATCTTGCTGAAAGAATCATTAACTTCCTTTTTCTGCTCCTCTAAGGCTTTCTTCTTGCTGCTCATGAATTCCCTTAGGATAGGTACTTCCATCAGATTCACCTCTTTCTCAGCTAAACTAGAGATTGTTTCTTGCTGCTTGAGCTCAGAATTTACTGTTGGTTGTGTTTCTTCAATTGTGTCCACTATAGGATTTCTTAAATTAGAATCCATAGCTTCAAGTAACTCAATTTCCTTGCTATTTGGCTATCCATAACCTTCAAAACCTGGTATAGAATTGATTAGACTTTCTGTAACCTTTTCCTTCCCAAATAGTTGTACTTCTTTCTTACTTTTAGACTTCTCAATGCTATTTATCATTAGACTGCTAGAATCAATGTCTACCTCACATTCTTCTTCACTTTCAGCATCTATAACTTGTTCCCCAACTTGCTCTTCACTTGTTAAAATTATAACATTCACATATTTAGGGTAAACAACTGTATTTGAAGGTATATTTTAACTAATTCTTATTTGAACATCACTTATTGAATTGGCTAGATGTGATGCATAGCCATTCCTATTAGAAGCTTTGGTTTCCCATTGTTCTATTTTATTTTTCAAGGCAGCAAACTTAGATTTTGTCATTGTTAGGTTGTTCTCCACAGTAGATCTCAGGTCCTTGAAGTTAGAGCTAAAATTTGTGTTGATGGATTTTATATTTGCATTCATCATATTAATGCTCTTAGTTATCTTAGATAAACTATCATCTTTTGTAGTAGTAGATAATTTTATAGCTATAGAAGATTCAACCACTTGTCTATCATTGTTGAATCTGTTCTGCCCAAAATTCCCGTCTCACCTCTATCCCTCCATCTAAGATTAGGATGATCTATCTATCCTTTGTTATATATATTAGAGTATAGATTTCTTTGTGGATACTGGTTCAATTTGCCTTGATAGATGGTTGATACATCTTCACAGTGTGTAGGACAATTGACAGTGGTGTGCATAGGAGAATAACAAAGTGGACATCTAGGAGCAATAATAGCTTGAGAGTATAAGCTTTGAACATGTGAATTGCTCAATTGAATAGCTAGATTGTTGATCTAAGTATTCATGGCAACAACTTGAGAAGATAAGCTATTATAATCTTGAGAAGGCCTTGTAAAAATTTCATGCACTTGCCTAGTTATCTTCTCAATCAAGTTCCATGCTTCATATGGAGTTAAATCATCAATGGAACCTCTAGCAGTTGCATCCAAATTCTTTTTCCATGCATAGCATAATCCTGCATAAAAATACTATACCAAATGCTCACATGGAATCTGATAGTATGGACATCTAGCTAGCAGCTCTTGAAACCATCCCTAAAACTCATGGAAAGACTCTTGATCATACTATTTTGCAGCAAAAAATTCCTTCCTCAATGTAGTAGTCTTGGAAGTAGGGAATTATCTCTCTAAGAAAGTAGTCCTCAAGTTATTCTAGGAGTCCAAGGCTTGAGGTGTATGATGTGGTAGCATATAAAACCATTCCTTTGCCTTTCTTTCAAGTGTAAAATGGAATACTTGTCTTTGCACAGCATCCATGCCAGTACCTACAGGTTTCATGGATGAACAAACCCATTGCATAGTCTTCAAATGCTTAAAAGGATCCTCATCTACCAATCCATAAAACTTTGGTAAGTTACTATCCACATGTCTCAACTCATGAACTGATTTTGTTAGCACACACATTACACACATGCTCTCACTCCATTTAAGCTATCATTCACATCCTTCCACACCTATATATACACACCATCATCATATCATTTAGGGGGAGAGTTGAGATTGAGATCATTATATCATTCACGCCTAAACTACCTACATCTCTAATTTCACATTCATTCCACCACACCACATTCTTCTCTATTTCCATCCCATTTTCCATACGCCATCTGCTTTGTTCTTCTCCATTTCTATTCTATAACTTTCCTCTATTTTAAACAATAGAACAAGAGGAAAGTGCAACTATTATCTTCATCTTCTTCCATATTCATCATGATTGCGTATATGTTTTCTATTATTACTGAAGTTCATTGTGTCTTTAATCCATATTTGATTGTATCGAGTTGATGTAGTTATTTCTAGTTTATTGATTCAATTAGAGTTAGTAGAAGACAAAGAAGTAGGGAACCGAGTTAGATTTATTATTTCTGCATTAATGATGCTTTGATTGATTTTCATCCTTGGACCAAGTTAGACATGGCTGTAGTTAATTAGAGTAATCATAAATAGAGTATAGTTGTATATGTTAATTCATCTTCTTCTATATCTGAGTTGAATGATTCATAATCACTTTTAATGTCTGCGAGTTGTAGCTTTGATTAAGATTTAGCTAGTGAGTTGTTAGCTAACATATTCTAGTTTAGCTGATTAATTTCTCATATTCTGTGGATAATGAAGGTAAGGTAATCTCCAAGGGAACACACTTGTCACTCATTCATCTTATCATCATAAACACTTAAAAGTATAAACAATAGCATAGGATTTACTTTCAGAAGTTAGATAAAATGTCATCAAACACCACCTCTTTAACTTGTTAATTTGTGATTCATTAGATTAATTAGATATCTTAATATCCATCTAGGCTCCTTGTGAATCGACCTAGGTTAGCCTCTACTTACTATTGCTTAGCTTAGTTTGTTTGATAATTAGAATGATAGTTATCAAAATGGCACCGTTACTAGGGAGTTTTACTTGTTAAGGTTTAATAAACAATCTCCTGGGCCTAAAAATCATAAAAAGTATATAGGTGTTTTAGTTTTTCTACTAATTTAGTGTTTTGTCTTGTCGAGTCACAACCAATTGCCTTTCTCGTCGCAACCAAAGTGCTTAAAATTGATTTTTGAGCGTCTCTGTGAACTTTAGTAGCAACCAGAAGCACATTTGGTCGCAACCAAAAATTTGTTTTCAACTCATTTTGCTCTCTGTTACTTTTAGTCGTGACCTTACTGCTTTGTGGTTGCAACTAAAAATATTTTACATATAATTTTCTTCTATATGATTTCTAGTCGCAACCAGTTTGACACTTAGTCAAGACTAAAAATTAGTATTTCAATCAGATTTACTCTCTATGATTATTAGTTGCGACTTGAGTAATGATTGGTCGCAACCAAAAATAGCAAATTTTAGTCATTTACTCTCTGTGATTGACAGTCGCGACTTGAAGTCCTTTTTATCACGATCTCTATTCTTTATTCTTATTAGTCGTGACTTGGTGACATTTTAGTCGTGACCTGACTATTTTAAACTACGATTACTTTATCTGAATTTATGGAATTGTTGCATCTATGACATATTTGATATTTTACATTATTGTTGAGTGTGATTTACATGAACAGAAGCTCTTAATCGTTTCCTTTGGATATAGAAATCAATAAAACACTTTGCCAATTTAAGAAGGATAAAATCTTAAATCAAACTAGTGTTGCATCTGTTGTTGAGCTTAGTTCTTTTAGTGAATCTATTACAGCTGAAACTGATTGTGCATTTGGTGCTATCTTAGATAATCATTTTGTCATAGAGTATGTTAATGAAGGAGAAGCTCATACTCATAATTAAAATATTTAAAATGATCAATATAAAGAGAATAACATGAATACTAGAAGAGCCCGTAGGAGTATAAAAGAACTCACTTTATCTAATACAAACTTTAATCCTTTTCGCACTTGTCCTGCCTTGGATGTTAACTTTGAGTTGAAAGGTCCTTTATTAAGTAACTTACCAAACATGAATGACTATGTATCACAGCTACCAAATTTAGTGAGTGATGTTCAGGAGAGAATTGGAGAAAGTTTACCTTCAAACACTATTGTTAATCCCAAGCCTGTGAATGCTATAAGCTTAAGAAGTGGAAGAATAGTGGGGAAAGATGTTGATGATGATAAGAAGGATAATACAGTAGATGAGCAGCTGAACAGTTATGAAACTCAAGGGTTGATTGAAGAAAAACTTTCATTCATCCCAGAATCAATAAGTAGCATAGAGGAGGACATGTTGTAACAGAACAATAAGCAAACTACATTGAAAGAGGCTGCATAACTACCTGTTATGCATAAAGCAGTTGCTAGTTCCAGCAATACAAGTCAAGAAGTAGACAGGAATCAGAATAAGGAGCATAAAGATGCAGGACAGAAGGATAGGGAGGTAAGTATTAAACACCTACCTTTTCCTAATGCATACATGTGTCCAAAGAAGGCTTTGAAAGATAAACAGAAATAAGATATTATGAATCTATTAGAAAATTTGGAAGTTAATGTGCCACTTGTAGATTTGATTAGAAGCATACCCAAGTATGGGAAATTTATGAAAGAACTCTGCACTAATAAAAGAATCTGCAAACTAAATGAAAGGGTTCAAGTAGGATCTAGTGTGCTAGCTCTATTTAAGCCACAACTTCTTATTAAATGTGATGATCTAGGTTCCTTTACAATTCAATCACTATAGGCAAGTTTCAATGTGCTAGTGCTTTGTTAGATATGGATACAACTATCAATATAATGCCAACTTCCATTTATACATCATTAGGCATTGGCATTGGCTCACTTAAGGGAACATCAATGATACTGTAACTTGTTGATCAAAGCACTAGGAAACCTGAGGGACTGTTAGAGGACATATTGGTAAAGGTTAAAGACTTGATTATACCTGCAGATTTTTATTTCTTGGATGTTACATGAGTCAAATTCAGAAGGACCTATTATCTTGGGTAGGCCATTCCTTAGAACAACCAACACTATGATAAGTATGAAAAATGGGAGCATCACAATGGAAGTGGGAGATAATATCATAACTTTTAATGTATATGAAGCATTGAGACACCCATTTGAAGATGACTCACTATTAGGCTTAAGTACAATTGATGCATACATTGAAGAAGCTAAAGAGGAACATGACCTGCTGCTGTTGCAAAATTCTGATTAAGCTGAGTGTGAATTGCTTGAATATGAAATTTCTTCTTCTACATTTTCTTTGGATAGTGGTGGTGATATGTCAAGTATTAACTATATTTTAGTTGATAGCTTACTTTCCACCCTACAATCTTTTTCTTTACTTATTGCTGAATTTTTGAATGAATGATTTGGAGAGGAACAGTAGGATAAAATTATAGAAGAAATTATAGTTGATGTAACTCTCATTATAAGAACAGAACTGGACAACACATAACCTATAAGGAAAGAATCAGTAAAGCCTGTTATAGCTGTGGAAACTAAGAAGTTGGTTCCATCAATTGTCCAACCACCTGAGTTGGAACTTAAACCACTTCCTAGTAACCTTAACTATATGTTTTTAGTTGAACATGATACATTACCTGTTATAATTGCTAAGTCACTTTCTATTTCTGAAGAAGAAAGACTGATTTTAGTTTTAAAAACACATAAGAGGGCAATAGGTTGGGCTGATATACTTGGTATAGATGCATCTATTTGCCCACATAAAATTCTGTTAAATGATGGATCCAAACCTATTAAATAGCAATAAAGAAGGCTAATAGCAACAAAGAAGGCTAAACCCCTTGATTTCTGATGTAGTTAAGAAAGAGGTAATCAAGCTATTGAATGCTGGTATTATTTACCCAATTTTAGACAATGAATGGGTAAGTCCAGTTCATGTAATGCCAAAGAAAAGTGGTATAATTGTGGTAAGGAATGAAAAGAATGAACTAATCCATACTAGAGTGCATAATTCATGGAGAGTGTGTATTGATTACAGAAAATTGATTGATGCAACTAGGAAGGACCATTTTCCTTTACTATTCATAAATCAAATGCTATAAAGACATGCTGGAAAGGCCTATTACTGCTTTCTTGATGGTTTTTTAGGATATTTTTAGGTTCTAATGGCATTAGAGGATCAAGAGAAGACCACATTCACATGCCCATTTGGTACCTATGCTTATAGGAGGATGCCATTTGGCTTGTGCAATGATCCTGGAATATTTCAAAGAGCTATGATGTCTATATTTAGTGAATTTTTGGAAAGAAACATGGAGGTATTCATGGATGATTTTGCAGTGTATGGTAAAGACTTTGATGAGTGTTTAAGAAGTTTAGAGAAAGTTTTAGCGAGATGCATTGAGAAAAAGCTTGTGCTGAATTTTGAAAAATGTCACTTCATGTAGATAAAGGCATAGTTATAGGGCATTAATATCTAAAGATAGGATCATGGTTGATAAAGCTAAAATTGAGGTAATTTCTTCTCTTCCTTATCCCAAATCTTTAAAGGAACTAAGGTCATTTCTAGGATATGATGGAATCTATAGAAGGTTCATTAAAGACTTTAGCAAGATTGCATCTCCACTTTCTAAACTCATGCAAAAAGATATAGAGTTCTGTTTTTATGATATTTGCAAGAGAGTATTTGACACTATTAAAGCTATGCTTATCACACCACCTATACTTGTTGCACCTAATTGGCATGTAGATTTTGAGCTTTCATGTGATGCAACAAATGAAGTTGTAGGTGCAATGTTAGGATAGAAAGATGGTAAGCTATCTAAAGTCATTTTATATGGCTCTAAGATATTAGATAATGCTCAAAAGAACTAAACTACCACAGAAAAAGATCTCTTTGCCATTGTGTTTGCACTAGACAAATTCATGTCTTATCTTTTAAGTTCTAAAGTGACTATATACACTGACCATGCTGCTGTCAAGTTCTTGTTTAAAAATCCATAATCCAAGCCTACACTCTTGAGGTGGATGATGCTAATCCAAGAATTTGATGTGAAGATAAGGGATAAAATTGGAGTAGAGAATGTGGTAGCTGATCATTTAAGCAAGTTGCCTAAAAATACAAGGGGAGTATTAGATTCTAGCATTACTTGTGATACATTTAGAGATTGTTCTGTCTCTATAATTTCTATGGTTATGCCTTGGTATTGCCATTTAGTGAATTATATTGTTACTGATATAATTTCACCTTCTTTATATCATTTCCAGGGCTAGAAGATCAAGCGTGAGGCACAATTTTACATTTGGGAACCACCTATTCTATAAAAAATATGCAGTGATCAAGTTATAAGATGTGTGCCAAGTGAAGAAGTGGACAACATTCTTACAGCTTGTCATTCTTTAGTTTGTGGAGGACATTTTAGTGCAAAGAAGACATCAAGGAAGATTCTTGATGCTGGTTTTTATTGGCCATAAATATTTAAAGACTGCTATGAATCCTACAAGGCTTGTGATAGGTATCAACGCTTTGGTTGACTGACGAAAAGGCATGAGATGCCTCAGCAACCTATGCTGTTTTGTGAGGTGTTTGAAGTATGGGGCATTGACTTCATGGGACCATTTCTACCATCTTTTAGATATATATATCCTGCTAGTTGTGGACTATCTTTCAATATAGGTGGAGGCTATAACAACAAGGAAGGATGATGTAGTAACAATTTTCAAATTTCTCAAGTCACACTTCTTCTCAAGGTTTGGTGTACAAATTAGTCATGTGCTGCACAGAGAATGGAATGAAATGGCATTGCACATGAATAAAGATTTCACATGCTAGATCACATGGAAATTGAGTTGTTAACAGAAGCAAGTGGTGGACCCACTCATGTGCTATAACAGAATTAGTCATGTGCTGAGTCTAATTCAGATCTGTCACCTCTCCTGTCATTCACAGATCATATAATATCCACATGTCTCAGCTCATGAACTAATTTTGTTACCTCACACATATTCTCTCACGCCATTTCAGCTACCCTTCACATCCTTCTACACCTATATATACACACCATCATCATATCATTTGGGGGAAGAGTTGAGATTGAGATCATCATATCATTCATGCCTAAACCACCTATATCTTTAATTTCACCTTCTTTCCACCACACCACATTCTTTTCTATTTCCATCCCATTTTCCATATGCCATCTACTATCTTCTTCTCCATTTATATTCTGCAACTTTCCTCTGTTCTAAATAATAGAACCAGAGGAAATTGTAGCTATCATCTTCATCTAGCGAGTTATTAGCTAACATATTCTAATTTAGCTGATGAATTTCTCATATTCTATGGATAATGAAGGTAAGATAATCTCCAAGGAAACATACTTGTCATTCATTCATCTCATCATCATAAACACTTAAAAGCATAAATAATAGCATAGGTTTTACTTTCAAAAGTTAGATAAAATTTCATCAAACACCATCTCTTTTACTTGTTAATTTGTGGGTCATTAGATTAATTAGGTATCTTAACATCCATCTAGGCTCCTTGTGAATCGACCTAGGTTAGCCTCCACTTACTATTGGTTAGCTTAGTTTTGTTTGATAATTAGAATGACAGTTATCACACTCTGATCATGACTAAAAATCACAAAGAGTAAATAAGATTGAAACACTGATTTTTGGTCATGACTAAGTGCCAATCTAGTTGCGACTAGAAATCACAAAGAAGAAAACATGATGAAAAATATTTTTGGTTGTGACCACAAAGCACTCCGATCATGACTAAATGTAACAAAGAGCAAAATGAGTTGAAAACAAATTTTTTGTTGCGACCAAATGTGTTTCTGGTCACGACTAGAGTTCATAGAGATGCTGAAAAATCAATTTTAAGCACTTTGGTCGTAACGAAAAAGGCAATTGGTCGCGCAAGGTTTGAGCAAGTGTGTTCCTTTGGAGATTACCTTATCTTCCTTATCCACAGAATATATGGAGTTAATTAGTTGAATTAGAATAGGTTAGCTAACAACTCTCCAGCTAAAATCTCAATCAAAGCTATAACTCGCAAACATTGAATAGAGAAATAATAATCATTTAACTTGAGATAGAAAAGATGAAGTAAATAGATACAACTGTATTCTATTTTATGATTACTCTAATTAACTACAACCATGTCTAACTCAGTCCAAGGATGGAAATCAATCAGAGCATCAATTATGCAGAAATATGAAATCTAACTCGGTTCCCTAATTATTAATCATCTCTAACTCTAATTGTATTAGTAATTATAGAATTAACTACATCAACTCGATACAATTAAATTTGAATTAGAGACACAATTAACTTCCTATTTAGCTCAAGGATTCTGGTTCAGTATTATCTCCAAGAGAGTACAATGGATCTATCCTTCTATTACTATCAAGACTTCAATAATAGCAGCAAACATATCAACAGTCATGGTGAATGTAGAAGAATAAGATGAAGATGAAGACTGAACTTTCCTCTAGTTCTATTATCTAGAACAAAGGAAAGTTGCAGATGAGAGAGAATGGAAATGGATATGGAGAATGGTGTCTAGAATATGGGGTGGAGTGGAGAACAATGAGATGTATGGGAGCTATGTGAAGAGGAATTAGAGTGTACGTAAGGTCTCCCCTTCAGTGGTATAACTATCTATATATATAATGATAGCGTGAATCAGTCTAGTGGTATCTGTGTGGAAATGGCATGCATAAAAACCTTATCTTTACCTCTAGCTAGCACATGTCCAAGCTCAAAATATATTCTCTCATGTGATTTCTGTTAGTCAATTTGTTATCTACTTCCAGCTATCAACATGTTCATCATTCTCTATTGTTCTATGTGGATTCAGATCTGAATAGTGTTTCCTCAGCATGTGCATGAATAAACCTCCAGCCTTAACATATGCAAGAATATCCTAATGCACTATCTCCCTATGTGATTTCTATTGGCACATGTGTGATCCCCACTTGCTTCTATTTCAGCTCCTTAATTCTAGCACATCCTTGTGTCCAGCTGTCAACTCGTCTAGTCTACTTATTAGTTTCTGTATTCCTATAATGGATATTTAATAGATTATTTATCCAATTAATCACTAAAATTACACCAATTAATTTTCAACTGCTCCAACTTAATTTTATTAATTAATTGCTTATCATATTAGTAAATAGGGATAAAATCAATAATAAAACACTTTAAACACACTAAAAATTACTACAAATATGAGTTTATCACTAAGATACAGCAGGCAAACTCCAACATCGACTATGATCTAGAGTTTATACACATGATCAAGAGGACTATAGAGACTGCTATTGAGTCTCTTGAAAAGAGACAAAGGACCTCTAGGAAGTCTACCACATCAATTCCCTTAGGGTCTCAGTCATCTAGCTTGGTATTCCTTCAAGGTAACATCAACTTGGATGTAGATATGGCCTTGTCCAATTCTGAGGTTAGGTATAGAAAGTGTTATCCTATAGTATATGTGGATATATCTACACTTAATATTGATCTTAGGGTTTACTTGGATTTGATTTATCCCCTCCACCACTATGAGAGCTGGCTAAGGATTAATGAGCAATATAGCTTAGAGGTAATTAGGAGATTTGACTGTAACATGGAATATTAAAACACTTTGGATGAAGAGGATAATATCATAGACAATTATCTAACTACCAAGCTCAAGGGCAGAGAGATCAAGCTAGACTTTAGTGTGATCAACCATCTTATTAGAGCCCCTTCCTTTATAGATATGAAGCCTTTGGATCTGCCTAAAGCTTACCAGATCCTGCTTTAGACTAACAAGCTATTCCCAGGATCCTGAACCTTCACCCCGAGTTAGATGTGCGATCATTACCGCATCGATCATTACATCATTACCTTAAGCTTTAGCTACAAGAATCAGCAGGACTACACATCCCAGGAAAAGATTATCAGTAGAGAAAAGCTCAACTTGGGAGCTTTCATTTATAGCCAGATGAGGAATTTTTGTCTGAAGAGATCAAGGACTACTCTGATGCCCTCCACAGCTTGTCTCCTTAATCCTCAAGCAGTACAACATCCATCATCTAGTGGGAAGGGAGAAGGAAGAGATCAGTGTATTTGGAATGACGCATCTAAACAAGATGAAGATCAAGCTGCCATATGATGCTTAAAAGGGCAAGCTTTTAAGGGACCCTCAAGCCAAGTAGCCATATGCTAGTACCTCTCTTCCACATGACGAAAAATATTCCTCTACTAGACCACAAGTATCTATAGCTCTATTCTTTCTAGGAGTATCTATTTAAAGATACCTTCAGATAAAGTTTATAGAGTTAGAGAGCAGACTCAGCTTCTAGGAAGGAAGCAGACTTGGCTCATGGTAGCTATGAAATCCATACTATACTCAAAGCTCACATATAGGATTTCTAAGATTTCAAGGAAGAGGTCAAAGAGCGATAAGAGGCATTATCTGTGTGATAAGCTCATATTCATGAAGAAGTGTATGATGTTAAGAATCTTATTCTGTCATATATCCACAGTATGGGACCCTCCTTCACTGAAGAATAGATTCAGGATCCTACCTTCTCAACCTGATCAGCCTACCTTTGCCATAGTGCCTTCCACATCCACAACCTCATAGTCTCTACTTGATCTCTCATTTACCTAAGTTGTACCACTTCCACCCATTAACTCAGCCACATGCCTGCCTTTACCCTATCTTCCCTTAGTCATTCCTTCCTCCCTATCCCTAACCTTTTTGGATGATGTCAAAAAGGGGAGAGAAGAAGTGAAGAGGATAAGGAATCATCTATGGAGTCTGTTGACTTATGATTGAGTTTTCTATTGTTTGAATTTTTGTGATCCATTGTAAAAAATTTGATTATTTGAATGAAATGTTATTCATGTTGCCATTTATTCATGCTTTGTTATATTTTGTTTTGGTCAAATGAGTAATTGAACATTAAACATTTTCAAAATCACCCAACTTCACCTTTAATTCACTAAATTTTTGCTATCATCTAAAAGCGAGAGAATGCTAGATTGTATATATTTTGATGATGTCAAAAGAGTATAGAAAATTAAGTTGTTTGGTGATGAGATATAGTGTTTTTGAAGTAATGAAAATGTGATTTTAATGGAATAAAGATTAATAGAAAAGAAAGAGGAGTTAATCAACTAATTGTTTGATTATTGATAATTAATCGATTAATATCAATTAATCAATTGAATGATAGATTAATAAAAAGGTAATAATCTGTTTTACAAAGGAAAATCAATTAATCGATTAGTTAATCGATTAATATAGAGAGTTTGCCTTCTGGAAGAAAATTGTTAAGTCAATTAATTGATTGGTTAATCGATTAATCTATTGAAAACATATTTTCCCTTCAACAAAGATATTACTATTAATGGATTGGTTAATCGATTAATTTATATTAATATATTAATCTGTTAACTGTCTGATTAATCAGTGAAGTTTCAATTTTGTTAAATTTAAATACAAAACCAATTAATCCATTGGTTAATCTATTAATTTTCATTAACAGATTAACTGTTCAATTAATATGAGTTGAAATCGTTTTTATTTCAAATCTTCCAAAACCGTTAATCAATTAAACATTCGATTAATTTAGAAACTTCAAAAATTTCAAATGTATATCTGTTTTAAAGCTTAAAACTGATTTTACCTTCATATGATTCATTCAAGCAAAATTTATCTATGTGTTTCATTATTCTTCATGTTAGTTTTGTTGAGAAATTTATCTTCTTATGATTGAATAATCCATTCAGTATGATGCTCTATTTTATGTTTCACATGTTGATTATAATTAATCAATTAAGTAATGGATTAATATAGCATAATCTTTGAAAATAGGGAGAATCCTTAATTGATCTTAAAGTATTTATAATTGAATTAATTCTTAAACACTTGATCATTGATGGAGTAATCAAATAAGATTGAACATGCATTATTCTACTATCATCATTGTTGTGATTAATTCCATTCAAACTAAAATTAATTTCATCATGTCCTCACTTTACGTGTTTTACATGATTACTAACAGAAGTTCATACTAAGTTGAGTAAAAAGCTATTGACGAGAATAGACTAAGATAAAAGCCAATGGACATTCAATGACATAAAGACAAAAAGTCTCAATGGCTACAATAGCTAGTTCAACATTCATATTTCCAACAGAAAGCAACTCAATAGAAGAAAGACTCAACAAAAATATTGCTTAATAGTCATAAGATCAAATATAATTAGAAGAGCAATTAAAGTTAAGAGGTTGGCAATAACGACTAACATCAATAATGAGATCAACATTAAATTCACAGTCATCTAGAAAGTATTCAACTCTCTGCTCTTTATGTCTCATTCTATTTTGAGAGAGAAAATGTTAAGAGCCACAATGTCTACCTAAAACATCATACTTTTTACCCCTCACAATGTGTATTTGGAAGTGTATTTAACTAGCAAAAGCATTACTTTGGTCCTAAAATTAAAATTTTTAAATTCAACTCGGATACTGTTCATTTGATAAATTCTAGATTGATAGTCCAACTTTAAAAATTCATAACTAATTATAAAAATTTCTTATGGAGGTGTTCCAAATTTGTACTTGAATCTATTTCATAGCTCTTTAAGGGAAAAATATAAATCTAAACATTTACCTTGCCAATCAATTTATTTAAATCATTACTTTTTGCTGTTCATGTGGTTAATTCTGGAAATTCCATATTATATTTCTTAATTTTGAAAATTCATATCTCTTTATTTACAAATCCAAATGAGGCATATTACCTATATATTTAAATATCTGGATGTTTACTACATGCTCTTAAAATTTTGTAAATTAATTCCTACATTTGCTAGGTCAAACTAAGTCACAATATAATTGGTTTAGGACCTACATTTTTACTATTTGACTTTCTTTCATAAATCTCATAAATTATTCCAACATTTATAAATCATCAACTTGAATTCCCATACACTCATATACAATATGGAGTTACATCATAATTATTTCATATATTTTTCTTCACATATAATGGCATATTATATGACATGAACATAATGTTCAATTTATACAATACATACTAAAACAAATAATTGATACTTTATTTCTTCCCATTTTTAGCTCTTCTCCATGTATACATTTTCCATCACACTTTACCTAAATTGGTTAGCTGTGGAAGGGTGAGATTCTAGGGAATACACTAGCAAATATTACCACTTAAATATGCAAGATGGATGTTAATCCATGATATGTAATTTCATTAAACTTTCTTTAATTAGTGACATGCCATCATGCTATATGCTTTTTATAAAAATACATGGCCATGATAAACATGTTATTCATAACATATTCAACATCATTTATCATGTCACAACATGATTCAATCATCATATACATGTCAATACATAAGCATACTATATCAAGCACATATAGAGGTAAGTCCATTACTTTAAAGATAAGCTCTCTCTTGTTCTTGCACTTGCTCTCTAAGTTTTCAACCATGCCTACTTTTGGTCAAACACTTCCCAACATCCTATTGAATGTCTCAAGGTCCTAAACTTAATTACATGGTGTATTCAACTTATTAGAGCCATTACATAATCCATGCATACTAACTTCCTTAAAACCTCTTGGAGTTAGTGGTTTAGCTTTGTAATAATTATTTCCTTAGACCAATCCTACATAATTTTGTCCAAAGAATTCAAATATGAGGTTATAATTTCAAAATTCCAACTCCTACCTTATTTGCTGTAAAGAACTGAACATACCCTCCTTATTTTTCAAAAATTCTCATTTTAATTTCAATGCTTCCAATATTTGTTTCTCTACTTTATCCTACACAAATTTTCATTTTAAACACATTGGAAGCATCAAAATTATGAAATTCTCACATATGAATAGTGATTCATATAGTGGCAGCCTAATTGTATGCATACTTGAATTTTCAAGCCAATACTACTTAATTCAAGCTTATTTAAGCTTGTCTAAACATTCCATTACTTAAAATTTATATTTCCCCTCTAATTCTAGATCAAGTCTAGCAGCTAATATGAATAGAAAAATGGTGTTTCAACCATCCAAATCTAAGAGAAATCTTCCTACAACATAATACAAAAGTAATAGGAAGAAGTTACCTTGGATCCTTGCTTGTTTAGCTACTTGATTTTCCACCTCTTCATGCTTTGAGTTCTCATTCTGGTAGCATTTCCCCATGGTCTTCAAGCCTTGCATATTGCTGAAATGGTGGGATATTTATTGAAAAGTTTGGGTGGAAATGGATGGTAGGATTTAATCTTTCACTAGTTGATCCAATAGTACATATTCAATCTTGAACTATCTTGTCCACCAAGTCACTTTATGAAATCATCAATGACATAATTTAGGGGGCCTTGTTTGGCATAATTTAGGGATAGGATCTAATTGAAGAAATTATGGTCCAATCTAGTACTGGCCCGATCAAATTTCACAAAAATCATTTGTTTAATAACTAATTTTTTTGAGATTCCATAATATATTTTCTAACCTTAAATCCAGTATCCAGATTTTTCCTACCTTTGGCATTGTTGTACTGGGTATTTATCTACTTACCATTATAACATCCTCCTTTTCATACGTTTTAGGGACCAAACAGTAGCATCTGGAACCACTTCCAAGGCTGTTGAAGTCAATTTACTCAATCTGGAATTTTACTCTTAGCGAATACTGTTCACTGTGCAAATTCTAGAGGAGTGACCTGACTTCAAAAAATCATAACTAATCCTATAAAAATAAAAATGGAGTGGTTCAAATTGATACACGAATCTAACATAATTATCTTTCAGGAAAAAATGACTATTTGACAGTACATTGACCAGGTCAACGTTGGTCAACGTCCGAAGTTTACTGTTCCTCCAGAGTCCTGTCCCTAATTCCAGCATTCTGGTCCCAACTTTGATCAATCATATCTTTATGTGTAGACATCCAAATAAGACGTTCTATATATCAAATCGAAGCTTGGCATGTCTACTATTTACTGGAAAAATATAATACATTTATTCAATCATTTACTATTTATAATTACAGCTCAAATGTCACTGCCTCCATCACGAGTTACTGTTCATAGTGACAATTTCCAGCAATTATACATACATGAATCACATATCAATCATGCTAAGCAATTAACATTTCTTCATGCATCTTTATCTCCTCCATCTTGAGAAGACCTGATGTAATTGGATTGATATGGAAGGGGTGAGATTTCTGGGGAAATTTCAGTAGCAAACAGCACTAAACAATGCATGCATTAATGTGAATACTTGTGCTTGCTTGTGAAAGTGTTAGCATTGCATAATGTGCATGCTTCCATGTTGCATATGAAATATAATTGGCCAAAGTAATCATAGAAACAAAGCTTCATATATAAGCACATGTTCAACACAATTCAACAAAGCCATAGCATATCAAGTATAACATTCAATGCATACAAGTTTAGGATTAGTTCACTACCTGACATGTAGCTTTCCTTCTAGCTCTTAGCCTTTGCTCTAAGATTAATTCTTTTCATAGGTTAGAGCCTATACATAGCATAATAATATTTTCATTATTACTCTATCAGTATAGGTCTATTTAACTCATGCAAAGCTAGGGGAAATATCCTTACTCTGACTTTCCTCTAACTTTCTTTCTATCTATAGCTAATTTTATTAATAGAGATATTTCTCTATTCTAAACATTAAGAGCAATCATCTAATTTATTAGAGCAGGGACTAGATAACTTTCTTACCTCATTCCTAAGCTTTGCCCAGTCCCTCGGCTCCTCAGACTGCTCCTGGCTCCACCAGAACTCCTTCCTTTCTTTCCTTTCTTTCTTTCTTCCTTATTTCTCTCTTCCTCTCTTCTTTCTCTTCCTTTTCTTGCTAGATCCGTGGTGTGCCTTGAAATGGGAGGGGAGTGGCCTATTTATAGGTGAGAGGAGGTGGAATGAATGGTCCAGATTGATTCACGATGAATGGTCCAGATTGATTCACGATGAATGGCTCAGATTGCTTGCTTCCTCAAGAAGCTTTGCCTGCATCATCACGATGACATCACCCTCCTTGATGACTAACCACTCATGATATCATCTAGGACACCTCAAGGGACACCTAAGGGGTACATGTGGCAAAATGTGGGGCCCTTGGGACACCTCACCAGCTGACTCAGCCTCTCCAGAGAGTTCCAGAGTCTTTTCCCTGAATGGACGGCCAAGATCGTGCCATGTGTCCTCTTGCTTTTTCTCCTTTTTCTATAATCATGCCATGTGTCGTTTGCTTTTCCTCTTTTACTTTAATCATGCCATGTGGAATCTTGTGGGCCCCATCTATGTCATCTCATGATTCCAGATCACTTTACCCAGTTCTATCTTGGACCGGGTCACTTTACTTTATTGAAAAAGCACTAAAACATTATTTTAATGCCTCTTGGGCCCACTTTACTCTTGGGCTACGTTTTTGGGACTTTAAATATCATCTTGGGTTTCTAACCAAGCCTAAACACTCTGGTGGCTTGATTCCCAAGAAACATCCTTAGTAAATTACCAAAATGCCCTTACTACCTCTTTAGTCCTTCTAGGGGCACTATTGTATTTTCATACCTTACCAGAGTATCTCTTAACCCTGGTCAACTATCCAGATACCCTTTATTGACTATTTAACCTTAGTCAAACGATTGTAACACCCTTCGTCTAACTCAGACTTAATAACACAACACAGTGGCATACCTTCAGTGTCATTTTTGTAATTCTTCATTTTTCTCGGTCTTTATTAGCCCTGTCCCACATATTTATCTGAAAATATCATTGGGCCTATAAGGTGCCATTCTGGACCCTCTGTATGATCCACTATCTTCATGGGCTCAATTCCTGAGAAATTCCCCTGAAACCTATTTATCGGGTCTTTTAATCCACTGTAAATTCTGTAGTAAATTCTACAGAACTCCTTTTTGAGCTCTGTCAATTTTAGAAATTCTTATATTAATTATAGGAATTTACTACCATATTTCATCTGATTCTGAGGTCTAGAAAATACTATCTTAATTTTCCTTCTCTTTAAAAATTAATATAAATCTTTCGAGACCTCATATCAAAACTTTGTGCTGCATCAAACTGATCATCATAATTTTCTCTATTTATTGAGACCTCTGCTCAATAGGGTCTGGTAGCATCCCTTTTTTCAGACTATATATTGGGCTTTAAGGCCTAAAAATGGGGATATGACAACCATCCCTTGGAAAATGACTAAATTGTAAGGAATTGGAAGACACGCAGCGGAAATTAACTTAAGAATTTTTCTATTCCTTGCCAGGATCTACTGTATGTGTTTAAGTCAAGTGGGAAGAATCATTACCCTCAGTGTTCCTCAATGACTTCCACAGCTTCTGGTCACGACGTTCACAGCTTCTCTCCACTGCTCGTGATCCCTTCCGATCGTAAGAAGTTGACGACTCAGGTCGGCTTCCTCTACTGGTATCAACATGAACAACATTCCAACCACGAACGATGTGCTAGCGTCTCCTGTCCCTCCAGGGCTTTCTCCAAAATTCATCCTCTCCGTCTCTAATTCGGCAATTTCTTATTTGCAAACCTTTTACAGACTCCCCTTCGGCCTTTCTGTGTTCTATATCTTTCCAAAATATAGCTCCTAAAATCAGATATATAGGATGCTATGCGATTTTTTCTACTGAATTGGATTTTGGAGTTAATCTTATATTAATTCTGAAATTAATACAATATCATATATTGTATAATTTGATAAGAAACTAATTAAATAAATAATATTTATATTAAATCTGTCCCACATATTTAATTCACCTATTTATTTAACTTAAAATAAAGATAAGACTGAACTATATTTGATTTATTCTCATAAATCAAATTTGAGATATCATATCAATTTGAATTTCAAATTCAAACGTGATAGAGATTTAATTTATCCTTATAAATTAAATCTTATAAATATCTCTTATATGAGATATCCTATCAATTTGAATTTTAAATTCAAACGTGATAAAGATTTAATTTATCCTTATAAATTAAATCTTATAAATATCTCTTATATATAATGTATATATACGAATTTATATATAGATAAATATAAATATAAATAAATATATACATCCACCTTGGATCATTCATTGAATCTAGACATGTCTTAGATTCAATGAATCTGGACATCATAGCTTGTGTTAGGCTATTTTGTGTGCGACCCTGTAGGCCTATATGAAGTTGGCAGTGGGCCATTTGCTATACTGGCCCACAAGTTACAAGTGGTCTCTAGCAAGACATAATGACTACCCAAATCATATGAGGATCGTTAAACGATGTAACCTTTTATACAACCATATCATGTCCCTTCTGTCATGCGATATTTTGGCCATGGATGAGGCATGAATAATGTCATCCTCCTATTCCTGACTGTTACTTTCTGGATCCCTGAGTAGTCTGACTATAGAAATGGAACTACCTTTCCATTACAGTATGGCCATACATTTCTCAGACTCACTCATTGAGGGGCCCAGTAATATCTCTCTACGAATGTGAGGGACAAATTCCATCTTGAGCATTCACATTACTCTGCATGAAAAACCACTAAGCCCGAACATAGTCTTTATGATCACTCAGTCAAAAGTAACTTTTGACTAGGTCAAAGTTGAGCGTTTGTCATGTAGGAATCCATGATGATCTCAGGTCAAAGGGCATAGTGACATGGTTTGTATATGAGGGAAGTTTATGACATAACCCATACAGCTCTCTCATAGCGGGTCAGTCCAACACCTTGTACTCTTACAAGTGCCTATGACTTTGATTTATATCTCTATACATCTTCAAAGTCATACTGGTCTTATTTCATCTCTGCTCCCGCATAGATGATCGACCAGGGACATTTAGGATAAGATCATGAATTATCCAAGGATGGTCATCATAGTAAACATGCAAATAATATGATAACACAATTAATAAATTCATAAATCAATAATATTCACAAGACAATGATTGGCCCCTAGGGCACGATTTCTAACATAAATTGGTTCACTATTTTGTACTATATTAACTCTAAAGGCATAAATATCATTTCACACCTCTTTACACCTTACATGGCACATATTGACAGTGATCAATCATTCTTGTATCTCCCTTGGCATTATGGACACTCTCCAATGACTAAAATGTCCTCCATTAATCTCTTATTCAATATTACAACATAGGGACATTTTCATAATTTCACACTTTTCATGTTTCTTTGGACACTGGCCCACGTGACTATTAAGATATTGTACTAATCCTATAGCGAACCAACTTGGGCCTTTAAATGGGTCCAATGCCTCTATGGCATAATTCCCAAGAAAACTCACCCAAAAGTATTTATCAGGTGTATTATTTCAGTATAAATGTTAATTTTATAAATTCTCATATTAATTATGGAAATATTCTGCCAAATTTCATCTAATTAGGAAATCTAGAAGGTCTTATAATAATCTATAGGCTTTAAAAATTAATATCAATTATTTAGGACCTCAAATCAAAATTCAAAAAAATATGCTTGGCCTAATATCTATTCTCTATTTACTGGTAAAATTTGGATCTAAAACATTTCTGGGCAATTTTCGGCCTTTTCAGCTTGTCTTTCTCATAATTACGTTGTTACCCCTTGAATTTGACAAATTACACTTTAGTCCTTCAATTTGTCAAATTCTATTTTGGTCCCTTCAAATTTTAAAATGTCATTTTAGTCGCTTTAACTAAATTTTAAAATTCTAATTTGGTCCCTAAATTTTTAAAATTTTATTTAGGTTCCTTGAATTCTTTACATTAAACTTTTATCAAAATGGCGTTCACGTCCCTAAGCATTATAAATCTATACTTTTCATGTCTTTCTTCAACTTAAAACTCATATAACCATTATCATTTCTTCTGCTCATCGTCATAGTTTTTTCCTTACATTTTTCCTCTATCAGTCTTCTACAGATAGGGAAAAATTAATTGTCTACAGATAAGAAAAAAGTAGGATGTGATATTTCTTCACCTTAAATAAATTTTGTTTTAAAAATTTAACTCGTACCTTAGTCAAACTCTGATGGATATATTTCTTTTATATCTTTCTCTGTTTCATTACTAAGGTTCAGGGTTTTTTTATCTATCATTCATTCATTTATTTATGGATGACTCATCGTACTAGTCTTGTGAATAATGTCCATTTCTTTCATAGATAAACCTCCATAAATTTAATGAAATTTTGGGGTTTATGTCTTCCATCATTCTTCTTATTTCATTACATATCTCATTATAAGTTTCTCGTGTATCTTTTTGCATATTTTGAGATACCATAATCCTAATATTTTCTTTAACTTACAATTTTGCCAGCCTCTCAGGAGAGTATTGCTCTTTTGCCTTTCTTTCTCCTAAAACAAAGTTGTAATCTGAATCTTTTCTTTTATATCCTCTCTTTGAATTTAACATAAGGGGTCATACTCTCTTACTTTTCATAACTTTTTCTAACTCTTCTTAACTTTTCTTATCATCTTACATACTTTGTCAATCTTTGCCAAACATGTGTGGCATTTATACCATTTTTTATCACTTCCCAGGGGGTCACCTATCATAGGGCTACTCTGACCTGAGCTCACTTAACTTTAAGGTGCCAATGAAAATCTGAGGCATTAGTGCTAACAGGTTCTTACCCTAGTACTTCCCTATCTTAGACCCTCCTCATACTATCTCTCTTAGGTCTATCTGGTGTTCATTCTCTTTAATTTCATCTTGGGAACTTACCTGCTTAAACTTTATCTCTTCTTATTTCAGATGGGGTACTCTTCTTCTTTTTCTTAGGTATTCTCCCCACAAACATATGAACACCTTGTACTTAGAATAGAAAACATTAACTCCATTGAGTTTAATTCCTTCTTAGTGTAAGAGGATTTTGAGTTCAGTTCACACAACAAAATCATATAGAAAAATACTGTGGATACTCTCTCTATATGAGTTAATCAACTCATAAGGCTTTCCTATCTTAACCTTGCCTTGGTAATCATCTTCCAAATGAAATACTACACTATACTCATAACTTCATGGCTTATTCATTTGCTTAGGCTTGGTCTACTGCGACCTTCAGGATCTACTATGATCTACCATAAGCTTCTTCAGGATATAACTACGACCCTAAAACTCTGGAGGAGCCATGCTAGGATCTAACTGTGATCCTTTGGAATCTACTACGATTCTGTTATACTATTCATAATTCTCTAGAAGACCTAAAACCAACAGACTAAGTTAAAAGGTTAGCCACTTCTTCTCAGTTGGTAATTCAACTGATAATTTCCCCAAGAGTTTTTCTTTAAACAATATTTTTCATTAAAACTTTACTCATTTTCTCTTTCACTCAAGAATTTCTCATATCTTTCCCATCTTCTATTTCAAAACATGATTTCACTATGTGCAATACTACAGAGAGCTATATAGGCTCTACCATGTACTTACTGCTATAACTATACATTTCACCTTTCTTATTATGGTTTTGTACAGAATGGCTAAAGAATTTCTCAGTTCATTTGGTGAACATAGTTCTAACATGAGTTACATTGTTTATTTCCTTGAACTGGCTCTATCTTAAGAGCAATTTAACTCTATCGCAAGAGTAATATAGCTTTATTGCAAGAGAATTTACTTTCATTACATAGACATTTCTCTCTTAAAGCTACATCATCATTTTCATAACTATATCTCATTTCATTTTATATCATCTATGTCATGTTCATAGCTCATCAGTCATATATCTCATCATTATTAAATGGCACGTATTGAGTACTATAATCATATAACCATAAGTATGCTAATATAATTTATCTGTATAACCATAATAAGCATATTCTATCATCTCGTCTATTCTAACTCCCTGACTAACCAATTATCATTATCTTACCTCAAGCCCTCATTCTAGTCCTGACTTTAATCATTAAGAATTAACTAGAGCTAATTATCTCATCGATTTCTAACCTGTAAATGTAAATATATCAGGTCTAGGGTAGCTGCACAGTACGCATGCCAACCATGATTGTTTAAACATGCATAGGGTACTACTACCCTTAAGCCATTGGGAATATGAACACATTTATCATATGGCAGAAGGCTAACAGGAAGATCTAGTTTCATTTTATAGTCATCGTTATAAATGAATGACCAGCGCCTAAGTCAAATATTGCATATACTTAGCGATCATTAATCTATACTATCTCTTAAATTATCTTAGGTGACTTCCCTAACTTTTCTTTAATAAGGGCAAAACTCTTTTATATGTCTGGGATTCTTACCTGTTGTATTATGTAGGCATTCTCTGGCAAAATGTCCTAGCTTTCACATCTGTAGAAACTTTCTTGACCTATTTAACAAATCTTATATCCATGGTCTCTACCACATATCTCGTATGCCTTAGGTACTACTTGCATATTTGAACTTCTTAATTCATTATCTCTTCTCAACTTTTAGCCTTTACATTTTTCTGGGCATTGTAAACTTTTCTCTAAAATATTGATTCCTGTACCCTCTATTAAACCTTTGTAACTTCTTAGGAAGAATCCTTTCTTATAACACGAAACTCAGTTTGTAACTCACAGTCTAAGTTGTACTTGTCTCATCATTCATGTGGATGAACTTGGCTAAGTATCCATCAAATGGTCTCTTTTCTTACCCTGTCTTATCACTTAAAATTAGCCTCACACTCATCTCTATTTGACTGAGGTAAATACTTTTCATAAAACTATTTAAGTTACACTTCCTAGTTGAGTGAGTTATTCTTTTTCTGTAGAGTAACTTATGCGCCCTTTACTAGGTTTTAACATCTTTCTCTAATTCATAAATGACTAATTATGCCTTCCATTAAGAGGGATATTTCAACATTTTAGAGATCTTTGAATGTTCCTTCAAACATAGGAAGTTTGTTCTTACATAACTGGATATTATTTTATTCCTTAGTAGACCCTGACTATCTACTAGTCCCAATCTACTCTTGACTGGACCATTGATCCTTCCTAGTCCTTTTCTTAAGACATAGCAGGCTAGCAATAATCACTATTTATGTTACTATGATAGCATAGTATCTATCTTTCTTGGATCTCATATCTCATATACTATTGTTGCTTTAGCTATTCAAGATATTTTGTACTAGGTCTGCTGAGTCATTAGTTCCTCTATGATGGAATTCCTCCATTTCATAATATCATCTCTCTATCTATCAATCATTACATTCTTTTTACTTAGCCTATATGCTAGGCATATCTTTAGACAAACCTCCATCTAGTATAACAAAGTCTATCGTAATGTAGATCTACTCCAGATTATTAAACGGAGACCTATTTCTAAATTTTCCTTAAATTAATCATTCGTATGTCAGCGTATCTCACTAGATGGTTTAGGCGTTTCTTGTACCAAAATCATTCCTATATCTCCCTTGGCATTTTGGACAAGTTCAAATGACCAAAATGCCCTCCATTCATCTCTTGTTCAATATTATAACATAGGGGCATTTTAGTAATTTCATACTTTTCAAGGTTTACCTATACACTGGCCCACGTGACTATTTAGATATTTTATTGGGCTTATGGGGCACCAACTCGGGACTTTAAATGGGTCTAATGCCTCTATGGAACAATTCACAAGAAAACCCACCTAAAAGTATTTATCAAGTGTATTATTTTACTGTAAATTCTATTATAAATTCTACATAACTCCTTTTTGAGTTCTTGCCAAGTTGGTGGCAATTTTATTATTTCTCATATTAATTACTTCTTTTTGAGATCTACATAAATTCTATTATTTCTCATTAATTATGGAAATTTATTGCCAAATTTCATCTAATTAAGAAATCTAGAAGCTCCTATAATAATCTCAAGACTTTAGAAATTAATATCAATTATCTAGGACCTCAAGTCAAAATTCTGAAAAATATGCCTGGCCAAATTTCTATTATCTATTTACTGATAAAATTTGAGTCCAAAATATTTTCGAGCAGTTTTGGGCCTTTTCAACTCATCTTTCTCATAATTACATTTTTGCCCCTTGAATTTCACAAATTACACTTTAGTCCTTGAATTTATGAAATTTAATTCTGGTACCTTCAAATTTCAAAACATCATTTTAGTCCCTTTCAACCAAATTTGAAATTCGAATTTAGTCCCTGAATTCTCAAAATTTCATTTAGGTCCCTTGAATTATTTACATTAAACTTATCAAAATGATGTTCACGTCCCTAAGCATTATAACTTTATACTTTTGATATCTTTGTTCAACTTAAAACTCATCTAACCATTATCATTTATTCTGCTTATCGTCACAGTCCTTTCCTTACCTCTTTCCTCTTTTAGTCTTCTACAGATAGGGAAAAAGCAGGATGTGACACTAACTGTCCACTCTTTCTTAGAGTTAGATTCACCATTCATTCTTCATCAAACTGAGAGCAAAACCTTGGAATTAGGGGATTCAAGGTTAGGATTTGCTCTTGTAAAGGCTACTAAGTAATCTAAAAAGGCCTAAAAGAGATAGTATGAGAAGAGTGTAAGATAGTAAAGTACTAGGTTTTGAGCCTATTAGTACCAACACTTCATATTTAGTAAAGTACTAGGTTTTGAGCCTATTAGTACCAACACTTCATATTTTTTTAGTACTTTTCAGTTAAGCATGCTCAGGCAAGAGTGGCTCAATGGTGGGTAACCCCCTGGAAAGTTATGTGAAAGTATGTAAAAGCCATAAAAGTTTGGCAAAGTATGCAAAGTTCTACAAGATAATAGAAAAGATGAAGAAAAGTTATGAAAAGTAAGGGACATTCTCCTCAGAAAACCTCTTAATAAGGGTAGAAATAGAGGTTTAACCCTAAAATTTTGAGGACAAAATTTATTTAAAGAGGAGGAGTATAGTAACATCCTAGTTTTTAGGCCCCAAAACCCATAAAGTAGCTTAAAATATGAAAGCTACTTGGCTCCTTTTAGCAGAAGTGTTAGAAATGTACATAAGGTTTTCAGGGACTAAACTACAAAATAGAGTAAATACAGGGATTATTTTGTGAACATGAAAAGTACCTAGGGTAAGTATATAAATAAAGTTAGAGGCTCCAGAAGAGTCTCTTGAGCATAGAAAGAGGGAAGATAAATAAATGACCAAATTATAAAGAAGGAAAATCCTTTAGGGCTTAAGTAAGAAAGAAAAGAGACCAAAGTGTAAAGTATAAAAGTGATTGTAGACATAAGCTAAAGGGACTAAAGTGAAAAGTATAAAAATCCCAAGGCCTAAAACAAATATCGAGACAAGTTAAAGGCCTTAAGGTTAATTATGAACAATAAAGGGACATGGATGTCTTTTTTAAGAAAGGATATAGATGGAATTATGGAAAAAGATTGGGACCTAAACATCATTATAGAAAAAGATTTGTAAGCACATGATATGAAAATAGGATTATATAAAGGATTTTTTTCTTATCAACACCATTTGGATCAAAATTTTGAGTTGTGATTCCGATTAAGTGATATTAATTATTAAAATAATTAAATGTTCAATAAATATTTTTCAGGTAATAGATTAGATATCTAATAAAAAGTAATAATCTGGACAAAAAAATTTGATAGTCCAAAATAGGGGCCAGCGCCAAGAAATATCCTGAAAAATCTAAAAAGACAAAAATACCCCTAATATTATATAAATAAATAAAAATAAATGGAGGGAATTTTAGTCATTTCACCTTGGACAGAAAGTTAGAAAGAGTACAAGAATAGTTGACCAAGGTCAGGAAATACCCTGATGAAGTGTAAAAATACAATAATGCCTCTATGATTAATAATCTGAATAATAATGAACCAAGGACATTTTGGTCATTTTTAAGGTCTAGCAATTAAATTTATACCCAATCTAAGAATTTGGAAGGCAGGAAAAATCTAGACATTGAATCTAATGTCAAAAAACATATTATGGAATTTTAAAAAAATTAGATTTAGGAAATAATTTGATTTTTAGGAAATCGGACTTAGCTGGTACAGGATTTGACTATATTTTTCTAGAAGATTTCTTTCTCTCCTTTATGACACCACATGGCATGATGATATCATGTGGATGATGCAAGCAAAAGTAAAGATGATGTAAGTAAGGTTGGTTGGCTAAATCTTGATCATTGATTTATAAGATGCAATTTGGGTATCCATTGTGAGATTAAATCCTAGCCATCCATCTAATCTCAACTTTTGCTATAAGTACCCTTGCCAACAAATCAACAATCACTTGGTTTCCTTGGGAAAACTCTTGCAAAATAAAATCTCAAGCAAGATCAAGGCAAATTCAAGGGGTATTTGAGCAAGGGTTCAAGCTAATATATCTTCCTAAGTGTTTAATCTTGTAGTTGGGAGGTTTAATTGCTAGATTAAGTGGTTAGAAATTATATTAGCCTCTTATTCATGCTACTGGATGTGATTTGAATTGAGTGAGAGAGGAAGAGTTTAATGTTAGAAATTGATGAAACAAGTTGGAATAGATAGGATGTTTTGATGTTGCTGGCTGAAGCTTACATGGTTGTGAAGCATAGGAACAAAAGAAATCAAGGAAGGAAAGCTTAAGTACAATGTAGTGGACTTACCATTTTATGTGTTTGATGTGGTATGCTTATGTGTTAGATGTTTGAGTTGATTGAATGATATTATGACATGATAAAGGTTGTTAAAAATGTTGTTTATAACATGCTTTTCATGGTCATGCATTTTATATAAAGCATAAAGCATGATGGCATGTCACTAATTAAAGTAAGTTTAAGTAAAATGACATATCATGCATTAGCATCTATCTTGCATGTGCAAGTGGTAATGTTTTCTATTGGGATTCCCCAAAATCTCACCCTCTAAAATCAACCATAATAGGTCAACTATGATGGGAGACTATTTTAAGGCACAAGGATTGTTAATAATGCATTAAGATTCTTAATTTTATACCATTTCTTCCTTCATAAGGATGCAATGCACCAGAATAGATAAGTACTATAATAAAGATAATTTATAAACCAATAGGGAAGGATATGTGTGAATAATGTATATTGCCCTACTATGCAATGCTACATAAATTAGGAAACCTTGAAACTGATATCAAGTTGTAAAATCCTCCTAAAATATAACTATTATTAATTACTTGAACTCATTTTGTTCACAATACAAATCAATAACAATATAACCATGCTTATAAATGAATTTCTTTAATCAACAAATAATCATGATAGAATAAGATGAGTCAAATTATTTAGAACATATAAATTATTCAATCTTTTATAAATTTTATATTATAAATAAATAGACACTAGAGTAGACTTGATTTTTATAGTATAAATATTACACTTTTCTATAAATGTGTATATTAATTAAAATAGTAATTATAGAATATTTTATGAAATATTAATCAAATATGTTAGAGACCCATTATTAATTATATGACAATGTTATTAAAACATATTTTTATTTGATAATTTATAATATCAAATCAAAATAGAGTATTATATCGTACGAGAGTATGCAAAATATGACCTAGTGTGGCAATATACGACTATTATGCACATAAATCAAGATTAGGGGCTATACAATGATATAGCACTAATCAAACCTCTAAAGCCTTTCCTGAGGTCCTAGCACGAGACTAAAGCCTAACAAATATAAATAATCACAGGGTAAGATAAACGTCTCATTAATCAACAATCATACTCATCATGCATACTAATATGTGCTCTTGATTTGTCAAGTGGGACAGTTAATAAAGTACAATAGATAGAAAATAACATATCATTATAATATAATCAAATGGATAAACCACCTTAATTCCTCCCATCAAACCAACCGAATTGCCTTATACCTGCTAACCGAACCTATATGCAAGTGATAACTACCATATGATTGGTCACTCAAAGAGCTAACCGATCAAGTATTATGAATCAATAAAACTCCACATAGCACTATACCATACCATAGGTTGTTCTCACTCAGTAAATAGGTGGGGGTGTGGTAGCCTATCGATAAACTATTGGGGCAAGTCCTTTAGTAAACTGGTGGGATAAAAGCAAACTATCGAGCTCCAATAGAGGCTATACCATGTGGTAGAAAAACAACATCATCCCTAATCCCCAATGACCATATACATAATTTACAAGATAAATATAATAATCAAATCTCAATAGCTCGATAATCAATAACATCTATAAATATCACAATAGGATTTTTCTATAAATAAAAACTTTCTTCAAATTCCAATTTCAAGATATACCAAGTTAGTAATATAACAATTTCTAATCTCAATTCAAACTTTCAATATTAAACTTTAAGTCTTACAATACTATTTTAAATAAAAATCATCAATCAAGTTTTCTCAATATAATCATATCAATATTGGTAAATCACTTACAAATATCATATTAGTACACATAATGAATAGAAAGTGGTTACCTCTCACTAAAGTATGGAATATTTACCACAAGTTGAGTGGCCCTGTGTATTGTAACATCAATCACAAACAACATGGTGCTTTAACATAAGTTACTCCAGAACCCCAATGATAGTCTTGATGAGCCTTTAACTTAAAGCAGAGTCTTATAGTTGAAAAAATAGTAGAAGATTCAACCATTGCACCATTCCTACATAATCCCCACAAGCCAACCTCTTTATAGCTGGTAGGGTGAGATTAATGCCAAGTTCATCAATGGCGATAAGATGCCTTTCTATAAAAGGATTGTTCCACATAAAAGTGTTCATGGCTAGTACAACAAAGAGGGGCTTGTTGGA
The DNA here is from genome assembly GCA_037074615.1 of Leucaena leucocephala. Classification (NCBI taxonomy): domain Eukaryota; kingdom Viridiplantae; phylum Streptophyta; class Magnoliopsida; order Fabales; family Fabaceae; genus Leucaena; species Leucaena leucocephala. Next base: position 6,571,188 of record CM073534.1, read on the forward strand.
GTCCCTTGCTCTTACAACACATGTTAATAGATTGTCACACAACCCTCATGCAATATTGGTAAGAGTTTGCTGATAATGAAGCAATTACCATGATATTAACCCATTTACAAAGCTAAATGTGAAGCACACTATCCCTTAGCTTTTTCTAGCTAGACCATTCATCCTCATCAGTATATAAGGTCACATCTTTTGCAATAGTTGTTCTGTCAATGAAATGCAAGGATGTTATTGTGGTAACTCCTTTTACTTTTACCCATTTAGAGAAATAATGACATAGATTTACAAACTTTATTGCAATAACACTTCCACTTGTAGCCAGAAGAATGTGGGGCTTCCTAGGGCCAGTGTTTACTTGTATATACTCTAATGCGCTTGAAAACTCTGAACATGCCATCACATAGAAATTTCAATAACAATTCTCATATGTTGAGGATTGAAAATAGGTGACTCAACTTATTGAATAGAACCCTTAATCTTTACTTCATTACCATATGGGAGAGGGCCATAGATGATGTTTAATCCACAACACTGATGTCAGAAGTCCAGTAGTTTAGGGATTGCGACTGATATGAGAGATTGGGGCTGGAGAGACAAGAGATTAGCTCTATATGGCTCAAAGTTGGCACCACATCCAGTGTTTGATTTCTAGCAGTTTGGTTAGGTAAACCACTAAAGAATGCAAAGTTCGCTATATTTTCTAGCATTTTTGAAACCATTAGAGATGTTAAAATAAATTTCTAACAATTTTCTATGTGTTGATTTCTCGAGTAGTCCTGCCACATGGGAGGACTAGGGGTGGCCATGATGGTTAATGAAATTTTTAGAAATTTGGGATTATATTTCTAGCGGTTGCTTAAAACATCACTAGAAATATGTTGGTTTCTCGAGGGGTCCTTACATATGGCAAGAGTGCGGGTAGCGAAGGGTTTAAGGTTTATACTTTCTAGCAGTTATGGAGACAACCACTTGAAATTACAACCTATATATAAATCCCGTCGTCCTTATTTTGTCACTTTTAGAGAGTTGTGAAATGAAGCTCTACCAAATTCTCTCTACAAATCAAATCCAAATCCAAATCTATATAGTACTCCACTAGAAGTTATTTTTTATTTTGTTTATTTATTGCATTTCTTAAATTATTATTATTTGATATTATTTGTTGTTTATATCAAATGTTATTTGATATTATCAGGATGACTCATTGACCTAGAAAGGAGCTAATTGATCCTAATACACCCCAGCTATAATCTTGCTTCTAGGGTTGGTACTTCTGGGGTAGATATAAGTATTGAGGATTATAATCTTAGTAAGGTCATGATCTTGAACTTCACAGGAAATGAAGTCCCTCATAATGATGAGGATGATTTGTGGGGGAAGGATCAAGGGAATGGGCAGCTCCATATTGATGATTCTCCATAGGAGGAGGATTAGCGGAATGAGGATCCCCATAATGATCTGCGTAGTTCGAGGGTAACTATTTTATTTATATAAAAAGTTGTTTAAATTTAATTGATATATAATCAATTTCCCAATTACATGTTGTAAACTCTCAAGGGAACATGTCCATTTAGAGGCTCAATATTATATAACTCTCCATGATGACGAGCAGGTGTGTTGTTATACTGATAAATGCTTTGGGCTAACTGAATAGGGGAGGGGATAGCTGTGTAGTAAGTATATGCACTTTATAGATAAGTAGTGGACCCTATTGTCCATTTTTGTTAAGGAATAGAAGATGATCACAACACAAAAGAAGCAGGAAGCATGAGAAGTGATAAATGTAATATATATTTTTTATTTAAAGTACTTAATTATTTTATTAAATCTATATAATAAATATATATAATCTATGTAATGAATATTAAATATATATAATCTAAATTAATATAGATAGTTTTAATATATTAAATCTATATAATCTATATAATAAATATAACTTTTTTTATTTATTTAATTACACGGTAAACTTATATTGAGAGAGGAGTTGAAGGTGGATATCCTAAAAAGATTAGGGCCAACATGGAAGAACCATATGGGTGAACTATAACATGAGAAGAATGGTGATGAGACGAGGCCCTGGCAAGAAATATTGGTGTATATACCCGATGGAGTTCTAGAGCAAGATTAGTCCAATTTTGTTTACTTGAGGATCTCGCTTGAGCATCATGTATATATGATATTAATATTATTGCATTAATTATAAATGTTTTTTATTTTTTTTTCCAATTTGACTAACTTAGTTTGTATACATTTTGTTTCATGCCCTTTCCCAGAGAAATGCTGAGAGCATCAGCCAACAGACAATACGCTATAGGGGAGGGTCTAAGTGCTTTGTTGTCACATATGATGAAATTGTAAGTACACAAAAATAATTTATACTTTATGTATGTGTATATAATTTATAAATAATTACATTTTCCATTTAATTAACAGAGGGAAAAGCTGAGATAGGAGTATGGGTCACGCTTACTTATGGCGAGATATTGCCTTAACTGTGTATGCCTCAAGATAGGTCTCCTACACATGTGCAGGATAACAGAAATAAGTTGGTAAACAGATTGTGGACTCATATGCTAGCACTAAAGAGGAGATTAATCACACATGGAACACACATAGAAAACTCTGAACTGAATCACTCGCTTATACCAATAGTACATCACTTCAGATCTGATAGCACCATTCATGCACTGAGCACGTGAATCACACTTCTAAACACACATCACAAATCTCACACCTCACCTCATGTTGATTATTCCATATTTCTCATATCTTTCACAAAGCATATATACCACTGAACAGAGACCATAAGATACACACCTTATGTATCAGATCATTCCATATCACATTTCCTTTAGCTTCCACAAATCTTATTCATTCACTGCACCACAACTTCCATCATTCATGCCATTGCATACTCCTTCTCCATCTTTGTTTTCTCTCTTTATTTCATCTGCAAGTTTCTTCTGTTCTAGGCAATAGAACCGGAGGAAAGTTTAGTCTTCATTTTCATCTTCTCTTTCCATATTCACCATGACTGCTGCTAGTTTTACTACTGCTATTGAAGTCTTGACAGCAATAAAAGTCTAGATCTATGATAGCTAAACCAGAATCCTTGAGTTGAATAGGGAGATTTTTGTGTCTTTAATCTATATTTGATTGTATCAAGTTGATGTAGTTAATTTTGGAATTATTGATTCAATTAGAGTTAGTAGATGATTAATGATTAGAGAACCGAGTTGGAGTTCCTATTTCTGCATAATTAATGCTTTGATTGATTTTCACCTTTGGACCGAGTTGGACATAGTTATAGTTAATTAGAGCAATTATAAAATAGAGTACAGTTTTATCTATTTAATTTATCTTCTTCTATCTCTTAAGTTAAATGATTCTTATTTCTCTATTCAATATTTGCGGATTGTAGCTTTGATTGAGATTTTAGCTAGCAAGTTGTTAGCTAACATATTATAATTTAACTTATTAACTTCAAATATTCTGTGGATAATGAAGGTGAAGTACTATCCAAGGAAACACACTTGTCATTAATACATTTCATCATCACAAATACCAAAAATCATAAAACTAGCATAGGATTTATATTCAGAATTTAGTCAATAGTGCATATCACAAATCCTCTGATTAATTTGTTAACTTGTAGCTTATTAGATTAATTAGGAACTTTTACATCCATTTAGGCTCCTTGTGAATCAACCAAGGTTAGCTTTACTTTACTATTGGTTAGCGTAGTTTGTTTGATAATTAAAACAACATTTATTAAAATGGCACTGTTGCCGGGGACCCTTACTTGTTAAGGTTTCCTAAGCAATCTCCTAGGCCTTAAAAACATAAAAAGTATATAGGTATTTCAGTTTTTCTGTGAATTTAGTGTTTTATCTTGTTAAGTCATGACCATTTGCCTTTCTAGTTACACCAAAGTGCTTAAATTGATTTATGAGAGTCTCTATGAACATTAGTCGTGACTAGATACACCTTTGGTCACAACCTGAAATCAATTTTTAACTCAAATTTGCTCTTTGTAACTTTTAGTCGCAACTAGAGTATTTATTGGTGGCAACCAAAAATCTTTTTCCATCAAGTTTTCTTCTCTATAATTTCTAGCCTCAAAAAAATTGACACTTAGTCACGACCAAAAATTAGTGTTTAAATCAACTTTACTCTCTCTGATTTTTAGTTGCGACCTGAGTAACAATTGGTCACAACTTGAAACTGAAAACTTCAAGCATTTGGTCTTTGTGATTTTTAGTCACAACCAAAGTGACATTTGCATGACCAAAAACTCTAAATTCTTTCCTTTGGACAAAGAAATAAATATAACACTTAGGAAAATTAAGAAAACTAAAATCTTAAATCAAGCTAGTGTTGCATCTGTTATTGAACTTAGTTCATCTGGTGAATCTAGTGAAGTTGAAACTGAATTTGCATCAGGTGATATCTTAGATATCATTTTTTCATAAAGCAAGTTAATGAGGGAGAAGATCATACTCATAATTAGAATAATCAAAATGAGCAATAGGAAGAGAATAACATGAATAATAGAAGAGCCGTAGAAGCATAAGAGAACTCACTTCTTTTAATGCAAACTTTGATCCTTTTTATACTTGTCCTACTTTAGATGTTAATTTTGAGTTGCAAGGTTCTTTGTTAAGTAACTTACTAAAGTTTTATGGATTGGCATGTGATAATCCTTTCAAGCATTTGAAGAATATGCAGTGGGTTTGTTCATCCATAAAACCTGTGGCAGCTGACATGGATGTTGTACAGAGACAAGTATTCCATTTTACACTAGAAGGAAAGGCAAAGGAATGGTTTTATATGCTGCCACATCATACACCTCAAGCCTTAGACTCCTTGAATAACTTGAGGACTACTTTCTTATAGAGATATTTTCCTACTTCCAAGACTGCTACATTAAGAAAGGAGATTTTTGCTGTAAAATAGTATGATCAAGAGTCTTTCTATGAGTTTTGGGGAAGATTTCAAGAGCTGCTAGCTAGATGTCCATACCATCATATTCCATATGAGCATTTGGTGAAATATTTTCATTCAAGATTGCACTATACATGTAGAAAGAATTTGGATATAGCTGCTGGGGGTTTCATTGATGATTTAACTCCAGATGAAGCAAGGAACTTGATTGAGAATATAACAATTAATGAGTAGTAGTATGGGGGCTATGATGCTTGGCAAGTCTATGAGGTTTCTACAAGGTCTTCTCAAGATTATAATAGCTTATCTTCTCAAGTTGTTTCCATAATGCTCAGATCAACAATCTACCTGCTCAACTGAGTAATTCACATGTTCAAAGCCCATACTCTCAAGCTCTTATTTGCTCGTACTTGTCAACTTTATTATTCTCCTATACACACCACTATCAATTGTCCCACACACTATGAAGATGTATCAGCTATCTATCAAGACAAAAAAATCAGTATCCATAAAGGAATCCATACTCCAACATATATAATGAAGGATGGAGATATCATCCTAATTTTAGGTAGAGAGATATAGGAGGAGATAAAAATTTTGGGCCAAACAGATTCAACAATGACAAGAAAGTGTTGAACCTTCTAGAGTTGTGGAAGCACCTACTACTACAAAAGATGATGAATATCCGAGATAATCAAGAGCATTAATGTGATGAACTCAAATATAGAATCCATAAACACAAGCTTTAGCTCTAACTTAAAGGATTTGAGATCTATAATGGAGAGCAACCTAGCAATGATAAATTCTAAGTTTGCTGCATTTGAGAGTAAAATAGAATAGTGAGAAACAAAAGCTGCAAACATGAATGGCTATGTATCACAGCTAGCCAATTTTGTAAGTGATGTTCAGGCCAAAATTGGTGGAAATCTACCTTTAAACACAATTGTTAACCCAAAATCTGTTAATGATATAAGCTTAAGAAGTGGAAAAATAGTGAGGAAAGAAGATATTGATGATGATAAGAAGGATATTGAAGTAAGTGAGCAGCAGAACATATATGGAATTGAAGAGTTGATTGAAGAAAAACCTTTATTCATTCCAGAATTAGGAAGTAGTAAAGAGGAGTGTATGTTGTAGCAGAAAAATGAGCAAACTACATTAAAAGATGCTGAGTAACCATCTATTATACATAAGGAATTTGCTAGTTTTAGCAGTACAGGTCAAAAATCCAACAAGAACCAAAATCAAAAGGAGCATGGAGATGCAGAACAGAAAAAAAGAGAGGTAAGTATTAAACACCTACCTTTTCCTAATGCATACATGTGTCCAAAGAAGGTTTTAAAGGATAAACAGGAACAAGATATTATGAATATGTTGGGTAAATTGGAAGTTAATGTGACACTTGTATATCTAATTATAAGTATACCTAAGTATGGAAAATTCATGAAAGAACTATGCACTAATAAAAGAATATGCAAACCAAATGAAAGGGTTCAAGTATGATCTAATGTGTCAGCTTCATTTAAGCCACAACTTCCTATTAAATAAGATGATATAGGTTCCTTTACAATCCTAATCACTATAGGCAAGTTTCAGTGTGCTAGTGCTATGTTAGATCTTGGTGTAGCCATTAATGTAATGTCAACTTCTATTTATACATCATTAGGCATAAGCATAGGATCACTTAAGGAAACATCAATGATAGTGTAACTTGTTGATCGAACCACTAGGAAACCTAAGGGACTTCTAGATGACATATTAGTGAAGGTCAAATACTTGATTATACCTACAAATTTTTGTCTTGGATATGACAAACATAAGTCAAATTCATAGGGACCTATTATCTTAGGTAGGCCATTCCTTAGAACAGCCAATACTATGATAAGCATGAAAAATGGGAGCATCACAATGAAAGTGGGTGATAATGTCATAACTTTTAATGTATATAAAGTAATGAGACATCCATTTAAAGATTACTCACTGTTAGGCTTAAGTACAATTGATGCATATATTGAAGTAACTAAAGAGGAATATGAATTGTTGCTGTTATAAAATTATGATAAGGCTAAAGGTGAGTTGCTTGAATCTAAAAAATTTTCTTCTTCTGAATTTTCTTTGGATAGTAGTTGTGATGTGTCAAGTGTTAACCATATTTCAGTTGATAGCTTACTTTTCACCCTACAATCTTTTTCTTTATCTGTTATTAACCTTTTGAATGAAGGACTTGGAGAGAAACAACATGATAAAATTATAGGAGAAAATATAGCTACTGAAAATCTCATTATAGGGATAGAACTAGACAACATATAACCTATGAGGATAGAATTGGTAAGGCCTGTTGTAGCTTTATAAACTAAGAAGTTCGTTCCATCAATTGTCTAGCCACTTGAGTTATAACTCAAACCACTTCCTAGTAACCTTAAATATGTGTTTTTAGCTGGACATGATACATTACTTGTTATAATTGCAAACTCACTTTCTATTTATGAGAAAGACATGTTAATTTTAGTTTTAAAAACACATAATAGAGTAATAGGTTAGGCTCTAGCTGATATACTTGGTATAGATGCATCTGCATGCACATATAAAATTATGTTAAATGATGGAGCCAAGTCTATTAAATAGCATTAAAGAAGGTTAAACCCCTTGATTTCTGATATGGTCAATAAAGAGGTAACTAAGCTATTGAATGCTGGCATTATTTACCCAATTTTAGACAATGAATGGGTAAGTCTAGTACATGTGGTGCCTAAAAAAAGTGGTATAACTGTGATAATTAAGGAATGAAAAGAAGGAACTAATCTCTACTGGGAAAGACCATTTTCCTTTACCATTTATTGATCAAATGTTAGAAATACTTGCTGGAAAGGCCCATTGCTATTTTCTTGATGGTTTTTCAAGATATTTTAAGGTTTCAATTACATCGAATGACCAAGAGAAGACCATATTCACATGTCAATTTGGTACCTATGCTTATAGGATGATGCCATTTGGCTTGTGCAATGCTCCTAGAACATTTCAAAGAGCTATAATGTCCATATTCAGTGAATTCTTGGAAAGCAACATGGAGGTATTGATGAATGAATTCACAGTGTATGGTAAGGACTTTGATGAATGTTTAGAAAGTTTAGAGAAAGTTTTAGCAAGATGTAGTGAAAAAAAGCTTATGTTGAATTTTGAGAAATGTCACTTCATGGTAGATAAAGGCATAGTTATAGGGCATTTAATATATAAAGATGGGATTGAGGTAGATAAAGTTAAGATTGAGGTTATTTCTTCTCTTCCTTATCCCAAATCTTTAAAAGAACTAAGGTCATTTCTAGGACATGCTGGATTCTATAGAAGGTTCATTAAGGACTTTAGCAAGATTGCATCTCCACTTTCTAAACTCATGCAGAAAGATATAGAGTTATGTTTTGATGATACTTTCAAGAGAGCATTTGATAGTATTAAAGCTATGTTTATCACACCATCTATACTTGCTACACCTACTTGGCATTTGGACTTTGAGCTTTCATGTGATGCATCAAATGATGCTGTAGGTGCAATGTTATGATATTCGATGGTAAGCTGTCTAAAGTCATTTCATAATCCTATAAGATATTAGATAATGCTCAAAAGAACTACAATATCACAAAAAAAGAACTCTTTGCTATTGTGTTTGCACTAAACAATTTTAAATCTTGTCTTTTGAGTTCTAAAATGATTATATACACTAACCATGCTGCTATCAAGTTCTTATTTAAAAAGCCACAATCAAAGCCTAGACTCTTGAGGTGGATGCTGCTAATCCAATAATTTGATGTGGAGATAAGGGATAAAATTATAGCATAAAATATGGTAGCTGATCATTTAAGTAGGTTGCCTGAAAATACAAAGAGAGTATTAGATTTTGACATCACTTGTGATACATTTAGATATTGTTCTATTTATGTGATTTATGTGATTACACCTTAGTATTGCCACATAATGAATTATATTGTTACTGGTCTAATTTCACTTTCTTTATCTCATTTTCAGGGCTAGAAGATCAAGCATGAGGCAACATTTTACAATTGGGAACCACCTATTCTATGGAAAATATGCAGTGATCATGTTATAAGATGTGTGCCAAATAAAGAAGTGACAACATTCTTCTAGCCTGTCTTTCTTTTGTTTGTGAAGGACATTTGAGTACAAAGAAGACTTTAAGGAAGATCCTTGATGCTGGTTTTTATTGGCCACAACTATTCAAAGAATGCTATGAATTATGCAAAGCTTGTGATAAGTGCCAACGCTTTGGTGGGCTAACCAAAAGGCACGAAAGGCTTCAAAAATCTATGCTATTTTGTGAGGTGTTTGAAGTATGGGGCATTGACTTCATAGGACCATTTCCACCATCTTTTGGATATACATATATTTTGCAAGCTGTGGACTATCTTTCAAGATGGGTGGAGGCTATACCAACAAAAAAGATGAAGTAGTGATAGTTTCCAAATTTCTCAAATCATACATCTTCTCAAGGTTTTGAGTGCCAAGAGCTATAGTGAGTGATCAAGGCTCTCATTTCTGTAATAAGATTTTAGGTGTGTTATTCGTTAAGCTAGGGATCAAGAATAAGGTTTCAACAATTGAGCATCCCTAAACAAATGGTCAAGTTCGAATTCCAACAAAGCTATCAAGAGGATTCTAGAGAAGATAGTAAAACCTTCAAGGAAATATTAGAGGGCAAGGTTAAACAAAGCTTTGTTGTTATATAGAACAGCTCATAAGACCCCACTTGAGATGTCCCCATATAGAATGATATATGGTAAAACATGTCATCTACTAGTAGAAGTTGAGCTCAGCATTCTGGGCAGTCAAAGCTTGCAACATGGATTTTGACACTGCTAGAGAAGAAAGAATGTTGTAGATTAAGGAATTGGAAGAAATAAGGCTAGATGCCTATGAGAATTGTAGGATTTATAAAGAAAGGGCCAAATTTCTTTATGATAAATAGATTATGCATAAGGAATTTCAGGTTGGAGATAAGGTTTTGAAATTTAAGGCTAGATATGCTTTCAAACCTAGAAAACATATTGCAAGATGGGATGGTCTATATATGGTGACCAAGATCCATGACTATGGAACAATTGAATTGATGGATAAAGCAGATGGTACATCATTTTAGGTCAATGGCCACTTATTGAAGATGTACAAAGAGAACTTCAAAACCCCATTTTACTCATGTTGTCTCCTTCCTTGTTTCCCCACTTACCATAGTTTGTTTTACACAATTTTACTTATTTACTTGAGCTGTTATTTGTTGATTAAGTGTGGAGGAGGAGACCAAATCAGTAGGGGTAGATAGAAATTAATAAGTTCATCTTGTATTCTACTTTAGTTTTGTCCTGATTACTTATGTCTTTGCATGTGCTTTATTACTTTTTCACATTGAGGACAATGTAGAAATTAAGTGTGGTGGAGTATGAACTTTAATGTGTGAAATGGGTAAATAAAAATTAGATAATTGCTATGATTCTTCTCTGTGAATATTAGTCATGAAACATCCTTACTTTTGTACATCTTAGGCACCATTCAGTAGAATTTCAAATTACTTACAAGACTTTGGAAGTCCATTAGCTAAATCTAGAATTTTACTCTTCCCGGGTTATTGTTCATAAGGTATTTCTAGATTAGGTGATGAACTTCAAAAAATCATAATTAATTATAGAAAAACTGAAATGAAGTGGTTCAAAAGGCCATGTGAAGATAACATCTTGACATTTAGGAAAAATAATTTCTATACCAAATGCTTAGTCAATTAATATAGTTTATTCATCAAAAATTATTGTTTATTTGGTCAAAAATTCTATAAATAGATTATGGTCCCTTTCTTTGGAAAATTCATTCTCTTTGTACAGAGATTGAAACAAGGTGTTCTTAGTGTCAAAATGAAACTTGTCATGTTAACTAAATGTCTGTAAAATTTTATACATTTATCTCATCATTTGTTATTTTCCATTACATCATGAGCATTGTGGCTCAAACATGACATATAACATTATTACTTGCAACAATTTATACATTCATCATATAACATTTACATCATCCAATCCCTAACTTCTCTTCATGCTTCTTCATCCTCTTTCATCATTAATAAACTTGTGAGATTGGTATTACATAGAAGGGTGAGATTTCTAAGGAAATCTCAGTAGCAAACGGTACTAAACAATGCATGCATTAATATAAATACTTGTGCTTGCTTGTGAAAGTGTTAATATTATGTAATGTATATGCTTCCATGTGAATATGAAATACAATTGGACAAAGTAATCATAGAAATAAAGCTTCAATCATAAGCACATTTGTAACACAATTCAACAAAACCATAGCATAACAAAGCATAACATTCAATACATACAAGTTTAGGATAAGTTTACTACCTCACTTGCTTTATTTCTTTCATTTTAACTTTGCCTCTTTCTTTTCTTACTTCTCTTGGATGTGTGGCTGCCTCTTTGGAGTTTACAATCAAATCTTAACATCACATAATCATTCATCCATTACAATCTAACTTTCTCTTGAACATTGAGCTCATTTAACTACATTAACTTCCTTAATCTTGGCCAATGGACTTAGTCTTTGAATCAATTGATGTCTTGACTTTACCCTATACAATTTCATCTTCTAAATCCATTTATGAACTTAGAATCATGAAATTACAGCTCCTTCATTACCTACTGGACAGAACTAAAAACATGTACATACTTTCAAAATTCTCATTTTGATTCCAATGCTTCCAATACTTCCAATACTTGTTTCTCTACTTTATCCCACACAACTTTTCATTTTAAAACCATTAGAAAAATCAAAATCATGAAATTCTAATCACAATTTATATGAGTGAACAGTAATAGAGAAGAATTCTAAGAATTACAACTTCCAATTCCAATGTTTCTAAGGTTCAAAACCTATCCAATCCTACACAAAAGCATCATATAAATTTAATGGAAGTATTAAATCATTGCAATTCCATCTCCTTCTATCATGAACAGTGCAAACTAAAATGGTTCAACCATGGTAAAGTCAAGAAAATCAACTTGATTCAACAACCAATCACCTAACTAGTTTGTTTAAACTTCAATCACATATCTCTAACTTCAATTTCTTCTTTCTCCTTTCATCTAAGGTTTTGGACAGCATATACACCTTAGAGAAAACTAAACTTTCTTCCATAAAAACCCAAAGTTCAAGTTCTTAAATCAAAGGAAAATAAGTTAGGATAGATTGCTTACCTTTAATATCTAGCTTGCTTGAACTTTAGTACCTTGAATCCTCTTTATCTTGGCTTGAGTTTTGAAACACTGGTACTAACAGGCTCCAACTCTAGTACTTTACTATCTTATACCCTTCTTATACTGTCTCTCATAGGTCTATCTAGCCTTCTAATCTCTTTATCTTCATATAAAGGATATATTTGTCTCTCATTCTTATTCTCTATAATCCCATCATAGGGATCTCTTTATTCTTATTTAGCCCCTTCTCATATCTTATGAGATATTCTTTTTCTCCTTCTTAGGCATATTATTTATAGACTCATAAATATCTATTACTCAAGACTAAAACTTTAACTCTGATCCCTTAATTCCTTTTTTATGTAAGAAGATTCTGAGTTCAGTCCCTAATAGTAATAAGGCTATATGAAATTAACATTATGGGTACTTTTTCTGCTATGAGTTAACCAACTTGTGAACCTTAACCTTGTCCTTGGTAATTGTTCTTCCAAAGACATATTGTACTTATGGATTATTCATTTTCTTTCTTTAGGCTAGGTCTACTATGACCCTTAGGATCTACTGCGATCAACCATAAGCCTCTTCAGGATCTAACTGCGACCCTAGAATTTTATTCTTTGTGAGCCATGCTAGGATCTAATTACAATCATCCAGAATCTACCGTGATTCTATTGTACTATATTCTCATCTCTGGAAGACCTAACCAATGAACAAAGTTACAAGGTTAGTCACCTCTACTTAGTTGCTAACTCAACAGATAATTCCCTAACACTGAACACATAAGCCAATATTATCTATTAAGACTTTACCCATTTCCTCTATCACTCAGAAATTTCACATATCATTCTCATCTTTCATAACTTTACTATATTTAGCATTTAGAGAGTTACACAGCTCTTACATCACATCTGGTGGACATTACTTTACATGAGCTGCACTATCCATTCTCTTGGCTTTATCTCAAGAGCAATCTAACTCTTTTGTAAGTGCAATCGAGCTCTATTGTGAGAATATTAACTTCTATTGTATAGACGCTGCTCCCTCTCAAAGCTACATCATCTTTCATAATTGCCCCTCATTTCATTTCATATTCATAGTATATCATTCATGTATCTTATCCCTACTAAAGGGATATGTCCTGAGTACTGTAATCATTTGTCTATAAATTCGCTACTAACCTTCATCTCTAATCTCATTTATTGCTTTTCTATTACTTCATCATTACCAAGTTGAATAATTTAATTACATGTCTATGGCATGGGAGCAATATAATTTTTTTTAAAATTTTCTCATATCTACTCTACCTTGCATGTAATGCAAAAGGAGAGTGTTCATTCATCATGCATACTTTAACATGCATAATGTGTAAGGAGATGCAATCATTTAAGCATTCTCTAACATGCATGTCATCATATGATAACTACAAGGAGATGCAACTATTCATCATAACTTATGGCAACATAAGCCATATCACATAATTTGCTCAACTATCCCTCATACTCACATTGCAATTAAACAATTAACTAGGTACACTTTAAAGCATTATTTCCTCTATCATATTATCTGTCTGACTATCTATCATATTATATGGTCATATCATTGTCAGATCCTGAAGTAATTATTCATCTAACTTAGGTTGTCACGTTACCTTCTTACTAGAGTATAGACCCAACCCTTCATTACTTTTTCTTACATAGCAAATAGGGGAGTCACTTTATCTTTTTAACTATGGCTACCTTTCTCTCTCTAAATATCATAAACTTCTTTTTCTTATCTTGCATACATCTACCGTTCTGTTGAACTTCTACAACTACCTGAGAAAAACTCTTTCTTTTTAACACATAATTCAATCTATGAACTAATTTCTCAGTCATTCAACTCTCACAGTTCATGTGGATGAATTCGGCTAAGTATTCATAAAAAGGTTTCTCTTTCCCTACTTTAACCCTTAGCCTCACGCTCATCTCTATCTAACTGAGAGGAATGCTTCTTGTAAACTCTTCGAGAAAAACTTCTCAGTTGAGTGGATCAATCTCCATCTCTATGGAGTAACTTTTACATTTATCGACTATCTCTAAACTTTTTCTGTCTGTTAGTCTTAGTCTACTCTATACTAGACTATGGTTCCTTACTAGTATTTTCATGATCCTGACTAACTTAAGTCACTTGGATCTTAATCATCATCTAGTATTATTACTTTTTTTCTCTAGGGTGCTTTACCTTAGGTCTGCTAGGTTATTGTTTCCTCATGATGGTATCCCTCTATTCTAGGAACTTTAATTTTTTTATCTATTAACCATCTTGTCTTTAATGTTAAGCCATATATTAGGCTCATTCTTAGGCAAGTCTCATTCTAACTTCTTCTTATTATGTTAAGTAAAAACTAGCTGAATAAATCTTTCATAACATAGATAAACTCCTGGTGATCATATGGAGGATTTACTTCTAAACATTTTCTTAAACTAATCTTCTATATCTCAATGCCTTATACTATTTGGCTTGCATGTATCTATGCTAAACCTCTAACTAATAAACTTAAGTGAGATTAGCTCTTCATTGTTGTCATCAAGTCTCTGTATATTCTAGTTACGACCTGAGTACTGGCTAGTCGTGACTCATATTCTCTATAAACTTTAATCGCGACCATCTTAAGTTACTCGTCACGACTTGATAGCTCTGTGTTCTTCAGTCGCAACCATAAGTTATCTTCCACACGACCTGACAGCTCTGGAACTTCCAGTTGCAATGAATGGTCATTACTTGTCACGACCAAAATGCCTCTATGAATCTTTGTGTGCCTCGTGACTTAACTCATCGTGACTTAACTTCTCTGGAACTTCTAGTCGCGACATAAACTGCTTCACATCGCGACCTAGGCATAGTTTTTTCTAAACATTCTCTTCTTATGTTCCTGACTTTGATGAGCTTTGGTTAATTGAAACTCATTCATATCTATATCCTATAATCACATTAAATAGGGAACATATTCATATAGATGTTCAACCAACTATCATTTCATTATATCACATCAAAACTCATATTTCATATCACCATAACATTTATACATACATGTTCACTACATATTCAGGGTACATTGTAACTATCATACATCTATATAATTACTTTACACTATTTACAAATTTACATTACCCCTCATCTTATTTTACATTCTTTTCTAGGGAATAGTGAATTATAAATATTTCTGCACACAGAAATGCCACCCCTGTATATCAATTGGCGGATCATTTAACAAAAACTCACTTAGCTCTATATGCCATATAAGGGTATATGGCAGTATCTGACTCACTACCATCTCATGCCAATCTTCTAGAGTGTAAATTTGATTCAGGTTAATGCCCTCAATTTTATATCTATTTATCATCCCTACTACGACATTAAGGAACTGCTGATAAATTGACTGCTCTTGATCTCTACTTTTGTGTATCCCTTGACCTAGAGTGAGTAATTCACTCTCCACAGCTTTCTTGAGAATGATATAGTCAATATTATCTGTCTTTAGCAAAGAAAGCTAGGGTTGACTAGGACCAGAAATTTCACACTGATCTTTCTCTATAAAGTCATATATTCCTAGACATTGAGAATAGAAAGGGACTATCATAGACTCTGAATGGATCTCTAGATTAAGGGACTGTTGTATATTACTCATATCAAATCTATCCTCAAACTCTAGTAGAGGAGAAATAATATCTGGTCTACCTATAATCCAGTACCAGTACTCAACTTCCTCAGCCATAATATGTCCTCTCATTGGAGGAATAGAGCTTACATCAAGGTTAGAGGGTACCCCAACAAACTCATTGTATAGAGTTACTAAACTCAACATCCTTTGGTAGATGCACAACTTCAGGCTGAACCTCTACATAACCTCCAGACTACAGGTTTGAGTCTACTTAATATCTTTAGGATATTTTACTCTAGACCTCCCTAACTAATACCCTATACTCTCATCTAAACTCTCTTCACTGTCTGAAGGATGATTAAAGTCTGGATGCACATCATCTTCATATGTCATTATTGGTCGGGGGTCTCCTTTATTAACTAAAGGCTCTGACTTAACTTTATGAAATCCCATATCTATTCTTGTAATATTTTCTTAATTAAGCAATGCTAACTATTCCAACCAATACTTTAATATAATAAAGTATTTACTAATTAGAGTTAGGGTCTGGGAACTATCTTATATTATGCCATAAACTTCTGCTCTGATACCAAAATGAAATATCCTTACTTTTGTTCGTCTTAGGGACCATTCAGTAACATTTAGAGCCACTTACAAGACCTTGTAAGTCCATTAGTTAAATCTAGAATTTTACTCTTCACGAGTTACTGTTCATATGGTATTTCCAGATTAGGTGATGAACTAATAAAAATCATAAATAATTCTAGAAAAATCAAAATGAAGTGGTTCAAAAAGTAACGTGAAGATAAAATCTTGAACTTTAAGGAAAACATAATTTACAAACCAAATATTTAGTCAATTAATATATTTTATTCACCAAAAATTATTGTTCTTGGTGTCAAAATGAAGCTTGACATGTTAACTAAATATCTGTAAACTTTCATACATTTATCTCATCATTTGCTATTTTTTATTACATCATGAGCATTGTGGCTCAAACATGATATATAACATCATTACTGCAACAATTTATACATTCATCATATAACATTTACATCATCCAATCTCTAACTTCTCTTCATACTTCTTCATCCTCTTTCATCATTAATAAACCTGTGGGATTGGGATTAAATGGAGGGGTGAGATTTCTAGGAAAATCTCAGTAGCAAACGGTACTAAACAATGCATGCATTAATGAAAATACTTATGCTTGCTTGTGAAAGTATTAACATTGTGTAATGTGCATGCTTCCATGTGACATATGAAATACAATTGGCCAAAGTAATCATAGAAATAGAGCTTCAATCATAAGCACATATGCAACACAATTCAACAAAACCATAGCACAACCAAGCATAACATTCAATACATACAAGTTTAGGATAAGTTTACTACCTCACTTGCTTGATTTCTTTCACTTTAACTTTGCTTCTTTCTTCTTACATCTCTTGGATGTGTGGCTGCCTCTTTGGAGTCCACAATCAAATCCTAAAATCACATAATCATTCATCCATTACAATCTAACTTTCTCATGAACATTGAGCTCATTTGACTACGTTAACTTTCCTAATCTTAGTTAATGGACTTGGTCTTTGAATCAATTGATGCCTTGACTTTACCCTACACAATTTTATCTTCTAAATCCATTTATGAACTTAGAATTATGAAATTAAAGCTCCTTCATGTACAGATAGACAAAACTGAAAACATGTACATACTTCTTTCAAAATTTCTTATTTTGATTCCAATGCTTCCAATACTTGTTTCTCTACTTTATCCCTCACAACTCTTGTCATATCCTTACTTTCAACCTCAATTATATTTTATTACAAGTTATTGGAACCAATTATATGACCATTTGCTTTGGAAACATCCATCTTCAAAAGAATTACTCTTGGGGTACTGTTCACGTTACTGTTTATTTAGTAATTCCAGAACATGTACTCTACTTTGAAAATTCATAATGAAATGTAGAAAAATCAAAATAAGTTGGTTTCAATTTCTAATGAAAGCTATTCCATTTATTTTTGAGAAAAAAAATATAAAAATGAGGTTCTATTGTCTAAATGAAATCAGTTTATTCATTAAAAATCACCATTCATTTGGTAAAATCTGGAAGTTCCAGTTTCTTTGCCCTAACTTCCAAAATTCAATTTTATTTGGTTACTTGTCCAAATGAACTGTGTTTCCTATTTATTTAAAGCTCTAGACGTGCTCTTTAAGTTCACAAAATTTCATGGAGAAAATCGTTCATTTAGTATACAAAATGCATGTCAGAAAGTCACTACCTCCAGTTGCTTACTTTCTCTTGATTTCGAGATTCTAACTTCAACTTAGAAAAAACATAACAATTCGAATACTTAACCAATTGAGTAATTCTTAGTTTCCATTTAAATCTCTATATTTTAGATATTATCATGCCAAATTTCAAGTTCAAACTTGTTGATTAAGGCATCATAAGCATCGTCACACCACCATGGCCTTAGAAAACAATTACAAAATCATACATCATACATCTATCATATCCTTTCATAGTGACATGTAACTCATGTAAATGGTTATACAAATTCAACATCTATGTTTACCCCTTTTCCTTGTGAAGTTCTAGCACCTATAATATGGTTATGCATATGGAAGGAATGAGATTTCATGGAAATCCCAATAGCAAGTTACACAAACTATAATATCATGCATGATTAATTAGACGCTTAACATGTTATCATGAGATGTGAGCTACTTCATAATGGTACATAAGCAAACTCTAACATGCATATTGTCATGACATAACTTGCAAGGAGTTTCAATCATTCATACTTCATCATCAACATGATGACACAATCTCATGCTCAATGTCATATCCTAATTTTTCCCTATCTGTATAGTACTGATAGTGAAAAGAGACTTGGAAAGGATTATGAAAAAGATCTGAAGAAATAATAAAGGTTAGATGATTCTTTAAGGAAGAGAAGGACTAAAATGAAAAGTAGAAAAGGTTAAAGGCAACAAGTGAAAGTAGAAATAAAAGTTGGGCCCTTAAGTGTAATTTTCAAAAGTTAAGGGGCTAAAATGCAAATAGCCAAAAGTTCAGGGGCCTAAGTGCAATTATGCAAAAGTTCAGAGACCTAAATATAAATATGAGAAAGTTGAGCCAAAACATGCCAAAAATGCCCAGAATCAGATCAGACCAAATTTTACCAGTAGATAGACACAATTATTCTGGTCAGTTTAATACGACACAGAAATTTGATTTGAGGTCCCGATTAATTGATATAAATTTATGAAGTCAAAAGAATTATTACAGTATTTTTTAGATATCAGAATCAGATGAAACTTTATAGAAAATTCCTATATTTAATGTACGAATTTATAAAATTGACAAAGTCAGAAAAGGAATCTTGTAGAAGTCTTACGATATTTTACGGTGAAATAAAATACCCGATAAATATGATTGGGTAAGGTTTATTGAGATTTATGCCATAAAGGGTATAAAGGCAATGAACCCAAACCAAGGCCCAAATGGCACCATATTAAGCCTAATGTGATGCCTGGACAGTTAAGTGGGCCAGAGTCTAGAGCAGTCTAAGAAAAGTGTAAAACTATAGAAATGCCCCTAGATGCCCATACTGTACCAGTGAGGGGTAAAGGACCTTCTGGTCATTCTGGATAGGCTAAAAGTGTGTAAGATGTTTAATTAGAGCTAGTAAATACTCTGATGATATTTGAAAAGACGATAATGCCCTTTGGAAAATTAAAGTAAAATCGGACACCGATAAAGGTTTAAAGGAAATATAGGGAATTTTTATCAGGACTTCTGGGTCTCATAAAATTATGAGAATTTACATGGAATTCATTTTATATTAGAATGAATTTTTAAAAATGTTAGAACTATTAAAAGAGGTGTCTAGCATTTATTTCAAAATCAGGATATTTTAAGAATATCGGTATAAGGAAAGTACCTTGGGATTTGTGCCAATTAGCTATTGGACCCAATGAAGGCCTATGGCAGCCCAAAATTTCGTCCTAGGGCAGACCAATAAGTCCCAAGAGTTGTCTTGGAGCCTAAGTCTAATAATGAATAATTTATGAATTTTTGAAAAGATAAAAAAAGGGATAAAGGGAAAATTATGGTTTGCACATGGTGGGACCCACACACCCAGACACTTGGCGTCCAAGACAAGGGGGAGGAGAAGATTTTTTTCATGTGGATTTATCTCAAGTTGGCTTGGAAAGGAAGTTTGATGTAAGAACAAATATGAGCCATTAGATCAAATAGTGTACAAAGTGATCTTGGCCATTCATTTTCTATGGAATTTTTCTATAAGTACCCCCTCAATTCTGCAGCAAAATGTGGCTTCATGGACCCTTGGGGAAACTCTTGAAAAAAGAAAAATCAAGCCAAGACAAAGAAGATTCAAGGTTCCAAAGTTCAAGCAAGCTAGAAATTAAAGGTAAGCAATATCTCCTAGCTTATTTTCCTTTGATTTGGGAGCTTGAACTTAGGGTTTTCATGGGGGAAAAGTTAAGTTTTCTCTAAGGGGTGGTGCTGCCCAAAGACCTTAGATGAAAGGGGAAAGAAGAAATTAAAGTTAGAAGCATATGATTGAAGCTTAAACAAGCTAGTTAAGAGATTAGTTGTTGAATCAAATTGATATTCTTGACTTTGCCATGGTATTCCCTGTTTGGTATGCACTGTTCATGAGGGAATGAAATTGAATTTCAATTATTTAAGGTTTCCATTGAATTTAGATGATGATTTTGTGTGGGATTGGAAAGGTTTTGAACCTTGAAAGCATTGAAATTCCAAGGTTGTAGTTTTTGAAACCCTTCTCTATTACTGTTTACACGCATGAACAGTGATTAGAATTTCATGATTTTGATGCTTCCAATGGTTTTAAAATGAAAAATTGTGTGGGATAAAGTAGAGAAACAAGTATGGGAAGCATTGGAATCAAAATGAGAATTTTTGAAAGAATTGAGTGCAGTTTCGGTTCTATACAGCATGTGATGAAGGAGCTGGAATTTCATGATTCTAAGCTCATAAATGGATTCAAAAGATGAAATTGTGTAGGTTAAAGTCAAGATATCAATTGATTCAAAGACCAGGTCCAATAGTGAATATTAGAGAAAGTTGTGATACTAAAGAATGTAATAAAGTAGACTTGAGCATGGTTGGAGTTCATGGGTCCTAATGAATTATGTGATGAATATAAATGTGTTTAGGACCTTGAAACATCCAAGAAGATGTTGGGAAGTGATTGACATAAAGGCTTCATGGTTGGAAAGCTAGGGATCAAGTGCAAAAGATCAAGAGGAAAGCTTAAGTGCAAGGTAGTGAACTTACTTCTTTATGTGCTTGATGTGGTATGCTTATGTATTGACATGTATATGATATTTGAATGATGTTGTGACATGATAAATGATGTTGAATGTATTGTGAATAACATGTTTTCCATGGCCATGCACTTTATGTAAAAGTATATAGCATGATGGCATGTCACTAACCAATGAAAGTTTAATGAAACTACATATCATGCATTAGCATCCATCTTGTATATTTAAGTGGTAATGTTTTCTACTGAGATTTCCTAGAATCTCAATCTTCCATAACCAACCAATTTAGGTCAAGCATGATGGATAATGTATGCATTGAGAAGAGCTAAATCATGGAAGAAGAAAAGTGAAGTATTTAAGATGTTAGCATATGCTATGCACTTTCCATGTATGTCAAAGCCATGTAAAGCATCCATTTATGTGATGAAACTAATTTAATACTTATGTCATATGTACATGATGTATATGAATGTTGAGAAGCTTATTTGATGGCTTGTACATGCTGAAACAATTATTGAAAATGAAAGAAAAGAAACTGAAATGGTAAAAACGTAGGTCCTGAAGTAGTTTTGTTATGGCTTCAGTTTGACCTAGCAAATGAAGAAATTATTTCACGAAATTTTATGAGCATGTAGTAAACATCCATATCTTTAAGTTCATAGGTAGAACGTTTCATTTGGATGTGTATATCAAGAGAAATGAATTTTCAAAGTAAGGGACCAGAATCTGTCTCCAGAGTTTTTGACCAAATGAACAGTATATTTAAACGAAAAAATGTATCAATTGGATAATCATTTGGTCTGGAAATTATTTTTCCCTTAAATTTCAAGATGTTATCTTCACGTATCTTTTTGAACCACTTCATTTCGAGTTTTCTAGAATTAGTTATGATTTTTTGAAGTTCATTACGTAATTTGGAATACTATATGAATAGTAACCCGAGAAAGAGTAAAATTTTAGATTTGGTTAATGGACTTCCAAGGTCTTATAAGTGGTTCTAAATGCTTCTGAATGGTCCCTAAGACATATGAAAGTAAGGATGTTACACTCAACCAAACATCATAACTGATAAACAAACAAACAATTAAGCAAACATAAAACTATAGTTAGGAAATCTTGCTACCTCTTAGCTATCATTGTCAAGGTCTTCTTGAGATGATTTCCTTCTTTCAAAAATGTCAAAACCTAGCCATTATAAAGTAATATCAAGTTACAACTCAACTTATAACCAAATCCAAGACTAGGTTTTCACTAACTTCCATTCTTTCTCTATTTTAGGTTTCGTACTTCCATCTTTCCAAAATAAATTCTCATAGTTCATTCTCACATAATTTTTCATGTAGAATCCAAATATGAAACTAGAATTTTCAAAATCAAAACACATCACAAGCTGCTGCCCTTGACCGAATCAAAACCCTTGTTTTCTAAAAATTCACATTTTGATTCCAATGCTTCCAATACTTGTTCTCCTACTTTATCCCCACACAATTTTCTATTTTAAATTCATTGGAAGCATCAAAATCATAAAATTCTAACATATGAACTGTGTCATGTACAGTACCAGCCATGAATACAAAACCCTAATTCCAAACATACTTGAACTTTCAAGCTTACACCACTTGATTCTAGCTTGTTTAAGCTTATCTAAATTATCCATAACATAAAACTCATATTCTAACCACATATGGATGGCACTTTCAAAAGCAACTACAAGGGAAATATGGCACAAAAACCCCTTAAAATCAAGAGCTAACGTGCTAGAATTAAACTCAAGAACAAGGGAGATGATTACCTTGATTGTTGCTTCAAGTTGTGTGCTTCTTTCTTGGTTGAATGGAAATTTTACAAGAGTTTCCCTTATGGTTCCAAGGGCTGCCAAACAAGGTCTAATGTGAGGGGTATTTATAGATGAGCTTAGGTGGAAATGGATGGCCAAGATTGATTTGGTTATTATTTGATCTAATGGTCCATATTCATTCTTGCCCAAGCTTGCCCTAGAAGCCTTGCCATTTGATGCCATGCATGACATCATTTAGGGGTATGTTTGGCTGGAAAAAGGTAATTATACTTATAGGAAAAATTCTAGTCCAGTTGAGTATCGATCGGAGCAGTTTCACAAAAACCAAACTATTTTCTGTTCCTAATTTTTATAATATTCCAGGATATGCATTATGTCCTAGAAACTAGTGTCTAGGTTCCTTATACCATTGACATTGTTAGACTGAGTATTTATCTACCATCCATCCCTTTGGGAAATGACCAAATACCCTTGGTGTCTTTTCTTGCACTATATTAAACCTAAGGGTATAATTATCATTTTACCCCCATTATACTGCCTTAGGGCATATACTGACTCTAACTAATCATATTTATACTACATGGCACATTTCTAACTTGTCCATAATGACCAAAATGCCCTCAATCTATCACTGATACAATCTAGTTATCTAGGGATATTTTTATAATTTCGCACTTTTCCTGCACTGCTCTGGACTCTGGCCTACTTAACTGTCCAGTCACCTTATTGGGCTTGTGATGGCACCATTTGGGCCTTGATATGACCTCATTGGGCTCATTCCTTTATGACACAAATCCCTATAAATCTCTTCTGACATATTTATTGGGTATTTTATTCCACCGTAAAATCCCGTAAGAATTTTACAGGACTCTTTTTCTGACTCTGTCAGTTTTATAAATTTTTATATTAAATATAGGAATTTACTATAATGTTTCATTTGATTCTAAGGTCTAAAAAATACTGTAATAATTCCTTCTAACTTCAGGAATTTATATCAATTAATCGGGACCTCAAATCAAAATTCTATGACTCCTAAAACTGACCGGAATAACTTTGTCTATCTACTCATAAAATTTGGGTCTAATCTGATTTCGGGCATTTTTGAACCTTTTTCAGTTCAACATTCTCATAATTACATTTAGGTCCTTAACTTTTTTGCTTATTTACATTTTGGTCCTAAACTTTTGATAATTACCACTTTTGGCCTAACTTTTATTTCTACTTTAACTTTTTGCCTTCAACCTTTTCTAATTTATGTTTAGGCCCCTGAACTTTCCTTAGTTAATAATCCCTTTCTTTCCTATCTGAATCTGATACAATTTATTCTAAGAATTTCATGTCCATTTCATATAAATTGTACAGTTACATCAGGTAAGAAAATTGGGGATATGGCAACTTTTCATTTTAAAACTATTGGAAACATCAAAATCATGAAAATCTAATCACTATTCATACGAGTGAATACTAATAGAGAAGAATTCCAAGAATTACAACTTCCAATTCTAATGTTTTCAAGGTTCAAAACCTATCCAATCCTACACAAAATCATCATATAAATTTAATGGAAGCATTAAATCATTGCCATTCCATCTTCTTCTATCATGAACAGTGCAAACCGAAATGGTTTAACCATGGCAAAGTCAAGAATATCAACTTGATTCAACAACCAATCACTTAACTAGTTTGTTGAAGCTTCAATCACATATCTCTAACTTTAATTTCTTCTTTCTCCTTTCATCCAAGGTTTTGGAAAGCATATACACCTTAGAGAAAAATCAACTTTCTTCCATGAAAACCCTAAGTTCAAGTTCCCAAATCAAAGGAAAACAAGTTAGGATAGATTGCTTATATTTAATCTCTAGCTTGCTTGAACTTTGGTACCTTGAATCTTCGTTGTCTTGGCTTAAGCTTTCATTTTTCAAGAGGTTCCCCAAGGGTTCTTGCTCCACAGTTTGCATCAGAAATTGTGGGGGGTACTTATAGTCAAATTCCATGGAAAATCAATGGCCAAGATCACTTTGTGCACTATTTGATCTAATGGCTCATATTTAATCTTAGATTTAAATTTTCTAAAAAGCTAATTATGTCATCATCCATGACATCATCAAGGAACAACTCATAGGGTTATGTGGCGCTATTCCAAGGGAAAGAAGTTTCTGAAAAAAGTTTAGTTCAATTCAATACCAGCTCAGTTCGATTTCCTAAAAACTAGGTTATTTTATAAATCTAATTTTTCTGTGATTCCATAATTTGCTTTCTAACCTTAAATCCAGTATCCAGATTCTTCCTACAATTGACATTCTTAGACTGGGCCTAAACTTAATTACAAATCCCTTGGCAATTTATGAAAATGTCCCTTTGTTCTTCTTTATTTACTTTAACATCTTAAGGGCATTTTTGTCTATTCACACCTCATCAGAGTATTCCCTGACCTTGGTAAACTATTTTAGAAATTATCCTTGACTGTATAACCTTAGTCAAATGACCAAAATGCCCTTCATCAGACTCTGGCTCTGACTCAATGACACAACATAGTGGCATACTAAGTGGCATTTTCATAATTTTATATTTTTCCCTGTCTTTATTAGCCCTAGCCCACATACTTATTTAAAAATATTATTGGGCCTATAAGAAGCCATTTTGGGCCCTCTACATGGTCCACTAATTTTATGGGCTAAACTCTCGAGAAATTCCCCTAAAACATATTTATTAGGTGTTTTAATCCACTATAAATTCCATAATAAATTCTACAAAACTCCGTTTTGAACTCTATCAATTTCATAAATTATTATATTAGTTATAGGAATTTACTGCCAAATTTCATTTGATTCTGAGATCCAGAGGATACTGTATTAATTTCCTTTTATTCATAAATTAATATAAATTTTGTAGGACCTCACAGCAAATTTCTGTGTTATGTCAAATTGATCAGAATAATTTTCTCTATTTACTAGAAAACTTTGGGACTAATCTAATTTTGAACATTTTTGGGCCTTTTCCAGCTCAACTTTCTCATAATTACCATTTTGCCCTTGAACTTTTGAAAATTACACTTTATGCCCTCAACTTTTTATAATTACACTTAATGGCCCAAAGTTTATTTCTACTTTCATTTTTGCACCAAAGAATTTTTAAACTTTTTATTTTCGTCTCTCATCTTTATACCTTTGTCTAATCATTGTTTTTCCTTTCTATTCATCATTACAATCCTTTCCAAACATCTTTCAACTATCAGTATTATACAAATCAGAAAAAAGTAGGATGTGACAAGTCGTGACCAATTTTTCTATTTGACATGACCATGAGTTCATATTTTCTAATGTTTACCTGTCTGTGATGTGTAGTCATGATCTGTGCTTATCTTTATCACGATTGTAACTCTGTAAATTTTGGTCGTGACTAGATTGACACTTGGGTCGTGACCTAAGCATGTATGTTTAACAAGATTACTCTATGTGATTATGAGTCACGACCAGTAACCATATCTGTCGTGACCAATATTCCTTGATTCCTAAAAATTCCTTCTCTGTGTAAAATAGTCATGACCCGATGCCCTTTTTGTCACGACTAAACTTGATCCTCTACTAAGAAATTCTTCTATTTCATTTGATAGTTACTTGATCTAATGGAGTTTACTATCATGGATTTAAAATTGAATTTTGAACACAAACTTTTTAACATTAGCAAGCTTGATGAAGTGTGAGTTGCTTGTTTCATTGATTGATTTATGGAATTTATGCAATATGAATTATTAATCTCATGTATTTAGTTAATATTCATGCAGTCATAACATGGTGAGTTGATTAGGTTGAGTAAGCCAGATGGAAGGATTTTGAGCCTCCAACATATACTCATTTATATTGTGTGACACCATATAGTTTGGTAACTTTGTAGAACTTGTCTCAATCCTTCATTCAAAACCACATTACTTCTTGGAATTATGAATATGATAAGGGCATTTCTTTCAAAACCCTTTTGACCAAACAATAGCCACATAAATACCAAATCTTTTGCTTATCCTTTTGAGACCTTCACTTTCTTTTAAAATTCTATCTTTGATTAATGAATGCTGTATAGGATATTTGTTGCTGTAGTAAGTCTTTAATTGTGAAATAAATGTTAAAGTTGCACTGCTTGTTGAATACTTGAACTTTAATATATTTGTTATCTGTTCAATAATTAAAAGAAAAGAAAAACACAAAGAAAAAGTACAGAAAAAAGAGAAAGAAGAAAGAAAAGAGAAAAAAGATAGACCAGTTGATAAGATGTAATGTTCAATGAAAGAAAGTTAGCTTATGACTGATACTTTCTGCAGTTGCACAGTTCAAATTGTGATTACGTGTTGAAGTAGCTTGAAGAAGTAAGATCATATGCAGTATTTCATTAATCATTGACATACATTTACATTTCTTCATTTAGCCTTACAACATTACAACCCTAATAAAGTCCCTTGATTCACAACCCTTGTGGCATTTAGTAATGGAGATGTAGGATGGTTACAAGCCTATAGGAAGCCTAAGCTAGATGGTTGAGTGAAATTACCTTGATAAGAGAGTGAGTGAAACACTACACCTTGTGAGGAAATATCAACCAAGTTGCTTGCTATGATTTAATTGCATGAGTTGTATTCTTTGATTGATATGAGATCAGTTTAGACTATTGCCAATTGAAGGGAAAATATTGATGAATGTAAATACTGATACTGAATCTGTTTAGCTACATTTTTCTGAACATATGTGTTTGAATTTCAATTTTAATCCATAATTTTGCTCGGAGTGCAAAAAGCTAACTGTGGGAAAATTGATAAACACATAGTTGTATTGATTTTAGTGTGCTTAAAGAGAATTTTATTATTAATTTTTATCCCCATTTATCAATATATTAGCAATTAATAAATAAAATAAAAAAGGAATTAGTGGAAATTAATTGATATGATTTTAGTGATTAATTGGATAAATAATCTATTAAATTTTTATTACAGGAATGCTGTAATGATCAGCAGATTAGATGGAGGGTAATTGACAGTTGGACAAGAGAAGCATGTACCCGATTGAACAAGTAGCCTAACAAAATCACATGCTGGAAGGAGCTAATAATAGAAGCAAGTGGGAGATTCAGTACATGTGCAGGATAACATAAATAAGTAGGCTAACAAATTGTGGACTCATGTTCTGACACTAAAGAGGAGATTAATCACGCATGATACACACACAGAAACTCTGAAATGAATCACTCACTCACACCAACAAGACATCACTTCAGATCTGACAGCACCATCTTGCATGGAGCACGTGAATCACACTTCTAAACACATATCACAAATCTCACACCTCACCTTATGTTGATTATGCCACCTTTATCATATCTTTCACATAGCATATATACCACTAAACAAAGACCATTAAACACACACCTTACGTATTAGATCATTCCATATCACATTTTCCTTCAGCACCCACAGGTCTCATTCATTCACTACACCATAGCTTCCATCATTCATGCCACTGCACACTCCTTCTCCATCTCTATTTTCTCTCTCTCTCTCTCTCATCTGTAACTTTCCTCTATTCTATGAAATAGAACCAGAGGAAAGTTTAGTTTTCATTTTCATTTTCTCTTTCTACATTCACTATGACTGCTGCTAGTTTTACTGCTGCTATTGAAGTCTTGACAGCAATGGAAGGCTAGATCCATTGTGCTCTCTTGGAAATGATGCTAAACCAGAATCCTTAAGCTGAATAGGGAGTTTATTATGTCTTTAATCTAGATTTGATTGTATCAAGTTGATGTAGTTAATTCTAGAATTATTGATTCAATTAGAGTTAGTATATGATTAATGATTAGGGAACTAAGTTGGATTTCCTATTTTTGCATAATTAATGCTTTGATTATTTTCATCCTTGGACCAAGTTGGACATGGTTGAATGATTCTTATTTCTCTATTTAATGTTTGTGAGTTGTAGCTTTGATTGAGATTTTAGCTGGCAAGTTGTTAGCAACATATTCTAATTCAACTTATTAATTCCAAATATTATATGGATAATGAAGGTGAAATAGTCTCTAAGGGAACATACTTGTTATTATTACATTTCATCATCACAAACACCTAAAATCATAAATAATAGTATAGGATTTATATTCAGAATTTAGTTAATAGCTCATATCACAAATACTCTGATTAATTTGTTAACTTGTGGGTCATTAGATTAATTAAGAACTTTAACATCCATTTAGGCTCCTTGTGAATTGACCTAGGTTAGCTTCACTCTACTATTAGTTAGCTTAGTTTGTTTGATAATCAAAATGACAATTATCAACCACGGCCGTCCGTAGCGCTTTGGCTAAGTTAGCTGGGATGACTTGGACCCAAACCAAGTAGGCTACCCCGCTATAGGGACCTATTAGTCAGTATCAGCATATATTATACAAGTTTTAGGGGATAAGACCAGATGTGAATTGGGGGTGGAAATTAGGTGAGATATGCAGGTACAACTTGACCAGTTCAAAGTAGTCACTATGGCTATGCGTGAGATGGTGATCACACTAGTTCCACACCTGTAGACAATAAAACTAGCTTGATTAGGATGATGTTGATTCTAAACCACACCCCTGAGCCCTAACATATGTTATTATTTTTGACAATTTTAATTACAATTATTTAAAATAGAAATGGATATGGTTTCAATTTTAATTTCTCAATTTTTTGCTTGTGTTAATTTAAAGTTAATATTTTTTTAACTATTTAATACTAAACTAAAATATATGGCAACAATTTGAAATTTCTAGCTTTTCTAAATTGCTACAAATGCTCATAAGAAAATTTAAAAAGTTCAAAAATAAATTCCCCTCTTACATGGACTTTTCTAGTGGTTATTAACTGCTATAGAGTTCTCCACAAATTTTGAAGTTTGAAAATCAAATTTCCCTCTAACCTAAACATTTCTAGCTCTTACTAATCACTACAAAAGTTTGACCATTACTTTCAAAAATTTGAAATTCAAATTTCCATCTATGCTGAACATTTCTAGTGGTTACTAACCGTTAGAAAATATGTAGTTTGAAATGTAAATTTTCCTCTTGTCCTTGGATATTTTCTAGCGGTTAGAAATGAAAAATATTTGACCATTAATCAACAGTTTCAAGTAGTTAGTAATTACTAGGAAATGTTGACTATTATCTAACAGTTGGATCCCTTCTTTAAAAGCTGAACAACTTCATCCTAATTTCATTTTAACTTCCAGTTGAGCTTTCCCACTGAAATGTTAAGGATATCTAAGAAATATTATTGATGGATGGGTCGTTGATCAACTTGCATCAATTGACTCTAAAATATTTGGCCGGACTAAACAATTTATTGGATTTTGCATCTGCCAATACCTCTATTAACTGTAAGATTTAGTGTTAATGTCCTAAATATAGTTTCAAAAAGTGGCATTCAATAGATGTTGGTAGAGAGAATTTAATATTTAAACCCTTCCTGCAAGAGTATGTATTTTGACAACTACATGGGTAATGGCCAGATATGACTGTTGAGTCAATTCCTATAATTTCATGAATGGGAGTTCAAGTGAAAGAGTCTAATGTCGTGAATGATGTTGTGTGTGATGTTTTTTTGTATTCATGAAATGAGGAGCCAAATGAAGTATAGAGGCCTCATCTAGAGTTTGTTAGATATGAAACTGCCCGAGAGTTTTTTGACCTTAATAATGAAGATGATAAACTTCTTTATTCTGGGTGCATAGAGTATTCTAAGTTGTCCTTCTTGGTAAAGTTGTATCATATCAAATGCTTGTATGGTATGACTAAAAAGGCGATGTCCATGCTATTAGAGTTACTAGGAGATGCTTTCCCTCAAGCTGAATTTTTCTCTATCTTTTTGTGAAACCAATAATATTATTAACAAACTTGGCTTGAATTACAAGAAGATAAATGTTAGACTCCAATATTTTATGATGACAAATGATTTTCAGAACTATTTTTACTAAGCTTATTTTTTATAAGCTTATCAAAAAGGATATTGATCGATAAGCTCTTGGATAAATATGAAAGAAAATATGTTAAGAAAATCTAATTTGTTATGGGCATTTCTCAAAGCCTTATTCAATAAGGATACTTATCGATAAATACTTTGATAAATAAACTTAAACTTAGCTTATGAGAAGTCTGAGTTACTGTTTTAGAACTGGAACTTTTCAATGACTTATTCGATAAGGGTATTTATCGAAGAAATCTTTGATAAGTATAACAATAGTTGCAGTTTGATAAATAAGTTTATATAAAATGATTTATCGAAGTATTGATAAATAAAGACTTTGATAAAGGCATTTGTTAGTGAGAATGTGAAACTTGTTTTTCAAAAGGCATTTATCGAAGAATTGATTAATATAGATATTTATCGATAGATACTTTGATAAATGAAGGCAATAGTTTACTTTCTCTCAAATTGCAAAAACACTTATCGATAGGCATTTATGGATAAGGTATTTGATAAATATAGAGTTTTTGACTATAAGTGTATTTCAATCCCTATTTACTGCAAGTTATTCGATAAGGGATTTATCCAAAAATTCTTCAATAAATAGAAAAAAATTATGATTTATAAAGAGCATTAAAGTGTTGATTTAATAAACTATTTTGATGATTATTTATTATCGATAATAATGTTGTCTTGCTTGAAATATCTATCTCTCAAATAATTTTATGAAATCTTTGCATATAAGATGAGATTAAACATCAAAGAAGAAAAGTCTGGAAGTCTGATTCACTGTTCTTCATAATCTTATCGTTAAGCTATTCAAAGAGCTATTTGTATAAAAATGATAAGCTTGAAATATCTATCTTTCAAATAATTGACAATTGTTATAAAAATGATATTTTTAAAAGAGCTATTTGAACAAGCTATTTATTGAAGTCCTTTTTGATAAGACCTTACTTCAATAAACACTTCAACAATGAGAAAAAAATTCAGTTTCTAAATATGTTAAAAATTTAATGGATGATCTTTTGAAAAATGATAATCTTATGACTTGCTTTGCTTTGATAAATGATCTTATGAAAGATTGTTTCCAATTGTTTGAGAAAAGATTAAACATCAAATAAAGTTTGAAAATCTATTCTTTAAGAATTCATCAATAAACTATTCAATAAGTATATTTATAGAAAACACTTCGATAAATTGCCTATACTATTAATGTATAAAAAGAGTCTTCTCGAAGAATATCTTGATAAGTCTAAAATAAATCCTATGCTATTAAAAGGTTATTTTTTGGAAAGATATTTGATAAGGCTAGTTATCAAAATATTGTTTGATAAGAATTAAAATTGTTTCGATTTAATTTGTTTGAGATTTATTGAAGTCCTTTTCGAAAAGGCATATTTTTTATAAACACTTAAATAATTTTAACTATTGTTCAAAAATATTTTCAAAGCAGACTTTGACAAAATTTGATGTTTCAATCTAAATCATTTTGAAACAATTACTGTATGTTTAAACTCTTTATATATATATTATGTAGCATATTTCTAGATCATTTGTAGGAAGAAACAAGATCAAATGAAGAGATTTATTAAAGAGTGAAAAGTCAAAATGCATACGTTATTAACTTGTTATTCACTTGTCATTAAAGATCACTGGCCATCATTCATCTCATCATCATAAACACTTAAAAGCATAAATAATAGCATCGGATTTACTTTTAGACGTTAGATAAGATCTCATCACACACCATCTATTTAACTTGTTAATTTGTGGCTCATTAGATTAATTAGGTACCTTAACATCCATCTAGGCTCCTTGTGAATCAACCTAGGTTAGCCTCTACTTTACTATTGATTAGCTTCGTTTTGTTTGATAATTAAAATGACTGTTATTAAAATGGCACTATTGCCAGAGAGCCATACTTGTTAAGGTTGTTGGAAATCGTGCCCTAGGGGCCAATCATTGTCTTATGAACATTATTGATTTATGAATCTATTAATTGTGTTATCGTATTATTTGCATGTTTAACTGTGATGACCATCATTGGATAATTCATGATCTTATCCTAAATGTCCCTGGTTAGTCATTTATGCAGGAGCAGAGATGAAATAAGACCAGTATGACTTTGGAGATGTATAGAGATATAAATCAAACTCATAGGCACATGTAAGAGTACAAGGTGTTGGACCGACCCGCTATGAGAGAGCTACAGGGGTTACATCATAAGCTTCTCTCATATACAAACCATGTCACTATACCCTTTGACCTGAGATCATCATGGATTCCTACATGACAAATGCTCAGCTTTGACCTAGTTAAAAGTCACTTTTGATCGAGTGATCATAAAGACTATGTTTGGGCTTAATGGTTTTTCATACAGAGGAATGTGAATGGTTAAGATGGAATTTGTCCCTCATATTCGTAGAGAGATGTTACTGGGACGATTGATGAGTGAGTCTGAGAAATGTATGGCCATACTATAATGGAAAGGTAGTTCCATTTCTATAGTCAGACTACTCAGGGATCGAGAAAGTAACAGTCAGGAATAAGAGGATAACATTATCCATGCCTAATCCATGACCAAAATATAGCGTGACAGAAGGGACATGATATGGTTGTATAAAAGGTTACATCGTTTAACGATCCTCATATGATTTGGGTAGTCGTTATGTCTTGCTAGAGACCGCTTGCGACTTGTGGGCCAATATAGCAAATAGCCCACTGCCAACTTCATATGGGCCTACAGGGTCGTACACAAAATAGCCCAACATGAGCTATGATGTCCAAATTCATTGAATCTAAGACATGCCCAGATTCAATGAATAAATCCATGGTAGATGTATATATTTATTTATATTTATATTCGTATATATATAAATTCGTATATATACGTTATATATAAGAGATATTTATAAGATTTAATTTATAAGGATAAATTAAATCTTTATCACATTTGAATTTGAAATTCAAATTGATATGATATCTCATATAAGAGATATTTATAAGATTTAATTTATAAGGATAAATTAAATCTCTATCACGTTTGAATTTGAAATTCAAATTGATACGATATCTCAAATTTGATTTATGAGAATAAATCAAATTATGTTCAGTCTTATCTTTATTTTAAGTTAAATAAATAGGTGAATTAAATCTGTGGGATGGATTTAATATAAATATTATTTATTTAATTAGTTTCTTATCAAATTATACAATATATGATATTGTATTAATTTCAGAATTAATATAAGATTAACTCCAAAATCTAATTCGGTAGAGGAAAACGCATAGCATCCTATATATCTGATTTTAGGAGCTATATTTTGAAACATATAGAACACAGAAAGGCTGAAGGGGAATCTGCAAAAGGTTTGCAGATAAGAAAATGCCAAAATAGAGATAGAGAGGATGAATTCTTGAGAAAGCCCTGGAGGGACAGGAGATGCTAGCACGTCGTTCGTGGTTGGAACGCTGTTCGTGTGGATACCAGTAGAGGAAGTCAACCTGAGTCATCGACTTCTTGCGATCAAAAAGGGAGCACGAGCCGTGGAGAGAAACTGTGAACGTCGTGACCAGAAGCTATGGAAGTCACTGAGGAACACTGATGGTAATGCTTCTTCCCACTTGACTTAAACACATACGGTAGATCCTGGCAAGGAATGGAAAAAATTTTAAGTTAATTTCTGCTGCGTGTCTTCTAATTCCTTATAGTGGTATCAGAGCCATGTCATTTTCTATTTAAGTTAGGCTTGATTGTTGATTCATATGATATGTGTTAGTCGTAGCCGGTCATATAATATACATTTTATGTGTGACATATAAGGGATCCGTGTTATGTATGACATAAAAGGAATCTAAAAGAGAATTGAAATTAGTGGTGATACGTTTTGATTTGATCAATTAACATAGCCGATCATAGCGGGACCGCCGTGGCTACCTATTCGTAGCGCAACATAACCGTAACACATATTATTTTGTGAATGTTTTAGATTTGAAACATTGATTGCCCTTCAATTAAATCTGAATGTTGATTTTTGAATGCTTGGGTATGGTGGACAATATAGCTCTAGATTGCAAGTGTTGTAATTTTTTAAATACGGCCTGCGTGTCATGCCTTCCCATATATACTCTCAATGTACCTTCTCTTCTCATCTCACTCCCCTCAAATGTTAAAAGAGGTTTCTATATATAATTTCCCTCTTCTTACTAGAGAGCTCCTCTCATTGGCTTGAGGGGACTTAGGATAGGTGAGCCATATTGTATCACGTTTAAATTATGCATCTTATGATTATATCATAAACATGCATATTACTTGTATGAGATACAAACTGAGAAACATGCATTCTTATAAACCAAATAGTTAAATTAAGCCCTCTAAATGAAATCTTAAGTCATAATGCCGTCAATTTATGAACACTTGTCAAAACCTCGATTGCTCAATTGTGGACTCCACTAAAGTGGGTGCTTTTGAGTTATCTTAGGGAGATAAGCAAGAGTAATGGTGCTACCCTCACATGTTTATTATTGTTTGACTTAATTGAGATTAACAAAATGGTTTTGGGTCTCAAGGCATTAGATGGGATTAAAAATATGATAGATCATATGATGATAGGATCCCATGAACATCTAAGAGTTATATTTGATGTAATTGGTAAAGGTGTTACGTACCTAAATAACTTAATTTAAGCGTCCTGCCAACATGGACTTAAGTTTAAGCCAAATATGGATCTTAGCCCACTAACTATTGCATTGAGAGTTGTTTATTTAGTGGGAGATTGCTAATTAAATTGCATATTTTAATTGTAGAATCATGATGATTAGTAATACTACTATATTATCGCTGCGATCTGTCCTTGAGAAGGACAAACTCAATGGGACAAACTTTCTTGACTGGTTTAGGAACTTGAGAATTGTTCTCAAGCAGGAAAGAAAGGCGCATGTCCTAGATCAACCCATTCCTGAGGAGCCAGCGGCCAATGCTCCTAGAGCTCAGAGAAATGCTTACACGAAGTATAAGGAAGACTCTGTCGATGTGGGATACTTAATGCTAGCCACTATGGTTCCAGAGCTCCAAAGAGATATGGAACACATGGAGGCTTATGAGATGATTGTGTATCTCAAGGAAATGTTCCAGCAACAGGCAAGGTAAGAGAGGTATGAGACCACTAAGGCCTTACATTCCTACAAGATGGCTGAAGGTGCATCAGTTAGTACTCATGTCTTAAAGATGAAAGGGTACATTGATCACCTTAAGAGGCTTGGATTTCCCATGAGCTAGGAGTCAGCTACGTATTTGATCTTTAACTCACTCCCATAAAGTTATGACCAGTTTGTCATGAACTACAACATGAACAACATGGAGAAATCTATTTCTGAACTGCATGGGATGTTTAAAACTGTTGAGCCAAGTCTTAAGAAGAAACCCAGTACTATTTTGATGGTTCAGAAAGGAAAGGGTATGAAAAAGAAAGGCAAAGGCAGGGGGAAGGGTCATGGCTCATCAGGTAAGACTAAAGAGTCAGGCAAACCTAAAACCAAACCTGCACCAAAGAAGGCTAAGCCTCCGAAGTAAGGAGTCTACTTCTTCTGCAATGAACCTGGTCATTGGAAGAGGAATTGCAAACTCTACCTCAAAGATCTGAAAAAGAACAAGAAGGATAGTGGGGCTATCGCTTTAGGTATTTATGTTATAGACATTCATCTTTCTACTTCCACCTCATGGGTATTAGATACTGCATGTGGTTCTCACATTTGTACAAATATGCAGGGACTAAAGGACAGTAGGAAGATGAAAAAGGGCGAGGTTGACCTACGAATTAGAAACAGAGCAAGGGTTATTGCGTTAGCTATAGGTACTTATGAATTAGTTCTGCCCACTGGGCTTTTGTTAGTTTTGAACAATTGCTATTATGTTCCTGCTTTAAGTAGTAACATTATTTCACTTTCTTATTTGGATCAGGAAGGTTTCACATCCATTACTGAGAATAGTAGATGTTCTATTTATCGTAATGATATTTTCTATGCTCATGGTGATTTGCATGTTGATCATTACATATTAAATTTGGAAATAACCCAATCATGGAAATATTTGTAACATAACCGCCAAAAGGGTCAAACCAAACAATTTGAATCCCACATACCTCTGGCACTGTCATCTGGGCCACATAAATGAGAAACGCATTTCCAAACTCCATCAAGATGGATTTCTAAACTCATTTGATTTTGAATCATATGACACTTGCGAGTCTTGCTTGTTAAAAAAGATGACAAAGTCACCTTTCACTGGGCACAGTGAGAGGGCCACTGATTTATTGGGCCTCATACGTACATATGTGTGTGGACTGATGAACACAAATACCAGAGGAGGTTATTCGTACTTCATAACATTCATAGATGATTTTAGCAGATAAGGGTATATCTATCTGATGAAATATAAATTTGAATCTTTTGAAAAGTTCAAAATATTTCAAAATAAAGTACAAAACCAGCTTGGCAAAACAATTAAAGCCCTTTGATCTGATCGGGGTGGTGAATATTTGAGCCAAGAGTTCATAGATCATCTTCGGAGTTGTGGGATAGTCTCATAATTGACTCCTCCAGGGATACCACAATGGAATGGCATTTCTGAACAGAGAAATCGAACACTATTAGATATGTTTCACCCTCATTTTGGGGCCATGCCCTAAAGACAACTGCGTTCACACTCAATCGTGTTCCATCTAAAGAAATTGAAAAGACTCTGTATGAGATATGGACTGGGAGGACGCCTAGTTTGTCTTTCCTCAAGATTTGGGGAAGCGAGGTCTATGTTAAGCAACAAGCCTTAGACAAATTAGTGCCCAAATCCTCAAAGTGCCTTTTTGTGGGATATCCTAAGGAAACCAAGGGATATTACGTCTACAACCCTGTTGATAACAAAGTGTTTGTTATCAGAAATGGTATCTTTCTCGAATGAGAATTTATCTCTAAAAGAACCAGTGGGAGTAAGGTACACCTCAAAGAAGTTTGAGAGCCATAAGACACCATAGAACTGCAGATGGAAAATAGAGAAGACTCACAACAAGTTGTTGAGACTCCTCAAGTCACGCAAGGTCCACAAAAATCTAATAGGACACGACTTCAGCCTCAGAGATATGGATTTCTGATTTCTGATAGTCGTGATATGTTGCTCATTGAGCATAATGAGCCGATTACCTATCAAGAAGGTATAGTGGGACCAAACTCTGAAAAATGGCTTAATGCCATGAAGTCTGAGATGCAATCCATGTATGACAATAAGGTTTAGACCTTAATTGACTTGCCTGAAGGTGTAAAAACTGTCAGGTGCAAGTGGATTTTTAAGGAGAAAACTGACATGGATGGCAATATAAATGTCTTAAAGGCATGACTGGTTACAAAAGGATTTACTCAAACTCATGGTGTGGACTATGATGAGACCTTTTCCCCAGTTGCAATGGCCAAATCAATCAGAATCCTCTTTGTCATAGCAACATATTATGACTATGAAATATGGCAGATGGACGTCAAGACAGCCTTCCTTAATGGAAAGCTCCTTGAGGATGTGTATATGACACAAGCTGAAGGGTTTGTGCATTCTGAGAACTCTGGTAAAGTGTGCAAGCTTCAAAGGTTCATTTATGGATTGAAGCAAGCCTCTTGGAGTTGGAATCATCATTTTGATGAAGTAGTCAAAGAGTTTGAATTTCTTTAAAATATTGATGAACCTTGTGTGTACAAGAAGATTAGTGGGAGCACAGTTGTGTTTTTGGTACTCTATGTCGATTACATCCTACTTATTGGGAATGACATTCCTACCTTGCAAATTTTCAAGTCTTGGTTAGGAAAATCTTTCTCGATGAAAGACTTGGGTGAAGCCACCTACATCCTAGGAATCAGGATCTATAGAGATAGATCTAAAAGACTTCTAGGACTCAGTCAGAGTACATACATAGACAAAATACTGCATAGGTTCAGTATGCACGAATCAAAGAGGGGTTTCATACCCATGTCTCATGGTAGTCACCTCAGCAAAGATCTGTGTCCTAGTACATCTGATCAGCGAGGTCGCATGAGTAAAGTTCCATATGCCTCAACCATAGGATCTATCATGTACGCCATGTTATGTACTTGACTGGATGTCTCGTTTGCCTTAAGTATGACTAGCAGATATCAATAGGACCCTGGTGAGGTCCATTAGACTGCTGTCAAGAATATCCTTAAGTACTTAAGAAGGACTAAGGACTTATTCTTGGTCTATGGTGGATTGGATGATGAACTCTGTGTAACTGGTTACACATATGCAAGTTTCCAAACTGACCAGGATGACCAAAAATCGCAGTCTAGATATATATTCCTCCTCAATAATAGAGCAGTAAGCTGGAAGAGCTCTAAGCAGGGCACTGTAGCAAATTCTGCAACAGAAGCTGAGTATATAGCAGCATCTGATGTAGCTAAGGAAGCCATTTGGATGAGGAAGTTCATCACGAAACTAGGGGTGATACCTACCATCTCAGATCCAATAACTTTTCTCTGTGACAATAGCGGTGCCATTGCACAGGCCAAAGAGCCTAGGTCATATCAAAGGACCAAGCATATACTCAGGTGATTTCATCTCATTAGAGAAATCAACGGTAGAGGTGATATAAAAATATACAAAGTAGCAGGATAAGATAATGTTGTTGATCATCTAACAAAGCCGCTTGTGCAGGCAAAGCATGAGCATCATGTTAGGTCAATGGGAATTAGTCAAATTAATGATTGTACCTAGTGCAAGTGGGAGGTTGTTGGAAATCGTGCCCTAGGGGCCAATCATTGTCTTATAAACATTATTGATTTATGAATTTATTAATTGTGTTATGATATTATTTGCATGTTTAACTATGATGACCATCCTTAGATAATTTATGATCTTATCCTAAATGTCCCTGGTCGGTTATCTATGCGAGAGTAGAGATGAAATAAGACCAATATGACTTTGAAGATATATAGAGATATAAATTAAACTCATAGGCACATGTAAGAGTACAAGGTGTTGGACCTACCTGCTATGAGAGAGCTGCATGGGTTACGTCATAAGCTTCTCTCATATACAAACCATGTCACTATGCCCTTTGACCTGAGATCATCATGGATTCCTACATGACAAATACTCAGCTTTGACCTAGTCAAAAGTCACTTTTGACTGAGTGATCATAAAGACTATGTTCGGGCTTAGTGGTTTTTCATGTTGAGGAATGTGAATGGTCAAGATGGAATTTGTCCCTCACATTCATAGAGAGATATTACTGGGCCCTTCGATGAGTGAGTCTGAGAAATATATAGCCATACTGTAATGGAAAGGTATTTCTATTTCTATAGTCAGACTACTCAGGGATCGAGAAAGTAATGGTCAGGAATAGGAGGATGACATTATCTATGCCTCATCCATGACCAAAATATCGCTTGACATAAGGGACATGATATGGTTGTATAAAAGATTACATCATTTAACGATCCTCATATGATTTGGGTAGTCGTTATGTCTTGCTAGAGACCGCTTGCGACTTGTGGGCCAGTATAGCAAATGGGCCACTGCCAACTTTATATGGGCCTACAGAGTCACACACAAAATAGCCCAACACGAGCTATGATGTCCAGATTCATTGAATCTAAGACATGTCCAGATTCAATTAATGATCCAAGGTGGATGTATATATTTATTTATATTTATATTCGTATATATATAAATTCGTATATATACGTTATATATAAGAGATATTTATAAGATTTAATTTATAAGGATAAATTAAATCTCTATCACGTTTGAATTTGAAATTCAAATTGATAGGATATCTCATATAAGAGATATTTATAATATTTAATTTATAAGGATAAATGAAATCTTTATCACGTTTAAATTTGAAATTCAAATTGATAGGATATCTCATATAAGAGATATTTATAAGATTTAATTTATAAGGATAAATTAAATCTCTATCACATTTGAATTTGAAATTCAAATTGATATGATATCTCAAATTTGATTTATGAGAATAAATCAAATATAGTTTAGTCTTATCTTTATTTTAAGTTAAATAAATAGGTGAATTAAATGTGTGGGATTGATTTAATATAAATATTATTTATTTAATTATTTTCTTATCAAATTATACAATATATGATATTGTATTAATTTTGAAATTAATATAAGATTAACTCCAAAATCCAATTCGGTAGAGGAAAACGCATAGCATCCTATTTATCTGATTTTAGGAGCTACGTTTTGAAACATATAGAATACAGAAAAGCCGAAGGGGAATCCACAAAAGGTTTATAGATAAGAAACTGTCGAAATATAGTCAGAGAGGACGAATTCTTGAGAAAGCCCTAGAGGGACAGGAGACGCTAGCATGTCATTCGTGGTTAGAACACTGTTTGTGTGGATACCAGTAGAGGAAGCTGACCTGAGTCATTGACTTTTTGCGATCAGAAAGGGAGCACGAGCCACGGAGAGAAGTTATGAACGTCATGACCAGAAGCTGTGGAAGTCGCTAAGGAACACTGAGGGTAATGATTCTTCCCACTTGACTTAAACACATACGATAGATCCTGGCAAGGAATAGAAAAAATTTTAAGTTAATTTCCACTGCGTGTCTTCCAATTCCTTACAAAGGTTTCCTAAGCAATTTCTTGGGCCTAAAAATCATAGAAAGTAAATAGGTGTTTGAGTTTTTTTGCGAATTTAGTGTTTTGTATTGTTGAGTCATGACCAATTTCCATTCCAGTCATGACTAGAGTGCTTAAAATTGATTTTTGAGTGTCTCTATGAACTCTAGTTGCCACCAAAAACACATTTGGTCGCAACCAAAAATTTATTTTCAACTCATTTTACTCTTTGTTATATTTAGTCGCGACTGGAGTGCTTTGTTGTCACATCCAAAAATATTTTTCATCAAGTTTTCTTCTCTATGATTTATAGTCGAAACCATATTAACACTTTAGTCATGACCAAAAATCATTGTTTCAATCAGATTTACTCTCTGTGATTTTTAGTCACAACCAAAGTGACATTTGGTTGCGACCAAAAATACTCATTCAGAAATTTTACTCTTTGTAACTGAAGTCACAACCTACAGTTCATTTTTGACGCGATCTCTATTCTCTGTGACCTTTTAGTCTCAACCTAACTATTTTTAATAGCGATTACTTGATCTAAATTTCTAAAATTGTTGCATCTGTGATATATTTGATATCTTGCATCATTGTTGAGTGTGATTTGCATGAACAAAAGTTCTGAATTCTTTCCTTTAGATATAGAAATCAATAGAACACTTAGGCAAATTAGAAAAGCTAAAAACATAAATTAGGCTAGAGTTACATATTTTGTTGAACTTAGTTCTTCTAGTGAATCTATTACCGCTGAAACTAAATTTACATCTGGTGCTATCTTAGATAATCATTTTGTCATGGAGCATGTTAATGAAGGAGAAGCTCATACTCATAATCATAATATTCAAAATGAGTAATATGTAGAGAATAACATGAATAATAGAAGAGCACATAGGAGCATAAAAGAACTTACTTCATCTAATGCAAACTTTGATCATTTTCGCACTTATCCTGCTTTGGATATTAATTTTGAATTGAAAGGTCCTTTATTAAGTAACGTAACAAAGTTTTATGGATTGGCAGGTAAGGATCCTTTCAAGAATTTGAAGACTATGCAGTGGGTTTGCTCATCTATAAAACCTATAGGTGCTAACATAGATGCTGTACAGAGACAAGTATTCTATCTTACACTTGAAGGGAAGGTAAAGGAATAGTTTTATATGCTGCCACATCATACACCTCAAGCATTGGACTCCTATAATAACTTGAGGATTACCTTCTTAGAGAGATACTTCCCTACTTCCAAGAATGCTACATTGAGGAAGGAGATTTTTTGCTATAAAATAGTATAATCAAGAGTCTTTCCATGAGTTTTAGGGAATATTTCAAGAGTTGCTAGCTAGATATCCATACCATCAGATTCTATGTGAGCATTTGGTACAATACTTTCATTCAAGATTGTGCTATGCGTGCATAAATAATTTAGATGCAACTGCTAGGGGTTCTATTGGTGATTTAACTCCAGATGAAGCATGAAACTTGATTGAGAAGATTGCAAGCAATGACTAGTAGTATGGGGCTATGATACTAGGCAAGTTTATGAAGTTTTTGTAAGGCCTTCTCATGATTACAATAGCTTATATTCTCAAGTTGCTACTATGAATGCTCAGATGAACAATCTAGCTGCTCAACTGAGTAATTCACATGTTCAAAATTCATACTCTCAAGCTATTGTTGCTTCTAGTTGTTAGCTTTGTTATTCTCCTATGCACACCACTGTCAATTGTCCTACACATTGTGCAAATATATCAGTCATCTATTAAGGTAAACCAAACCAGTATCCACAAAGGAATCCATACTCCAACATATATAATGAAGGATGGAGAGATCATCATAATCTCATATGGAGGGATGGAGGTACAGATAAGAATGTTGGGAAAAATAAATTCAACAATGATAGACAAATGGATGAATCTTCTAGAGCTATAGAATTACCTAATGCTATAAAAGATAATGGTATATCTAAGATAATCAAAAGCATTAATGTGATGAATTCAAATATAAACTCCATCAACATAAATTTTTGCTCTAACTTCAAGGACATAAGATCTACTATGGAGAACAACTAATCAATGATAGAGTCCAAGTTTCCTGCCTTGGAGAATAAAATAGATTAGTGGGAAACCAAAGCTTCTAACATAAATAGCTATGTGTCACAGCTAGCCAATTCAACAAGTGATGTTCAGGCAATAATCAATGGCATTCTACCTTCAAATATATTTTTTAACCTCAAATCTATGAATGTTATAAGTTTGATAGTGAAGAACAAGTTGGGGAACAAGTTATAGATACTACAAGTGAAGAGGAATATGAGGTAGACACTTATTCCTGTAGTCTAATGATAATTAGCATTGAGAAGTCTGAAAGTAAGAAAGAAGCACAACTACTTGGGAAGAAAAATGTTACAAAAAGTCAAATCGATTTTGCACCAGATTCAGAAGGTTGTGGATAGCCAGATAACAAGGAAACTGAGCTACTTAAAGCTATAGATTCTGATTTAAGAAATCCTAGAGTGGACACAACTGAAGAAGCATAACCAGCAGTAAATTCAGAGCTCAAGCAGCAAGAAACAACCTCTAGTTTAGCTGATAAAGAGGTGAATCTGATGGAATTAACTGTCCTAAGGGAATTCATGAG
Organism: Leucaena leucocephala; assembly: GCA_037074615.1. Classification (NCBI taxonomy): domain Eukaryota; kingdom Viridiplantae; phylum Streptophyta; class Magnoliopsida; order Fabales; family Fabaceae; genus Leucaena; species Leucaena leucocephala. The sequence continues at coordinate 6,615,419 of CM073534.1, forward strand.
CAGCAAGAAGATAGCCTTAAAGAAGTAGAACAAGGAAGTGATTGATTCTTTCAACAATATTGAAGTAAATGTGCCTATGATGGAGAGAGTTCAAAAAGTATCAGACAATGCAAAGTATTTGAAGGATAGTTGCACACACAAGGAAGGATATAAACCTAATGAATTGGTGTAAGTGGGACCTAAAGCTTCTACACTCTTCAACTCTCAACTTCTAGTGAAGTGTAAAGATCCATGTGCATTTTCTATTCCTTGTGCAATTGGCAAGATAACTGTTCCTAGAGCTTTGCTAGATTTAGGTGCTGCTATTAATGTGATGCCGAGTTCCATTTATCATGCCTTAAGAGTAAATCTGATTAAACTAACTAATGTGTTAGCGTAATTTTCTGATAAGAGAATTAGAAATCCTAAGGGAATTTTAGAAGAAATTTTAGTTCAAGTTAAGGAACTTGTTTTTCTTGTGGACTTTTATGTATTGGATATGTCAAATAAGTCTCTTGATAATAGTACTCTTATTCTAGAAAGGTCATTCTTGAGAACAGCTAACACCATGATTTGCATGAAAGATGGAATTATTAAAATGGAATTTGGTGGGCACATAATTCAGTTTAACATGTATAGACACCCATATCAGGATTATTCTCTTTGAGGACTTAACATGATTGATGCATCACTTGAAAATGAGTGTTATAATATTCATGAGCTTGATAAACATGATGAAGTTAAAGAACCTACCATTTCTTACTCCTTCACTGATTTCTCTTATTTTTCTTTATCTAATGGTGATGTGTTATGCATTAATTCTAAAGTTGATGGCTAGCTTCCCACTATGGATAATTTTTCTTCATCTTCATCTACTATTTCTTTTATGGGAACTAACCCTACTATTTCAAATGATGAACAATATCCAGAGAGGTTTGTGGCAGATTTAACAAAATTGTAGGGCAAGGAAATTAAAGCATACTTTGAGAGATAGGGAGCTAGAATCTCTAAGCTAGGGAGTTTTCAATTTAATAATTATATCATGCATTCTAACCATGTTCATGAGGGTTTCAATTTGGAATTTTTAGATATTTTAGGGCTGCAACAATTGAATAATATTATCCAACATCAAAATAATTTCATGGCAAGGACAAATTTGGATAATACAACAGTTACATCATCAGGACATTCGCACTATCTTTTGGATATGCCTATATTCTGCTAGCTGTGGATTATCTCTTAAGATGGGTAAATGCTATACCAACAAAATAGAATGAAGCAGATGGCATAGCATTTTAGGTTAATGGCCACTTATTCAAGCTGTACAAGGAGAATTTCAAACCCCCATAATATTCAGGTTGTCTCCTTCCTTGTTTTCCTACTTACAATAGTATGCTTTAACTAGTTTACTTATATACTTGAGCTATTAATTGTTGATTAAGTGTGGGGGAGGAGACCAAGTTAGTAAGGGTAGATAAAAATTAATATGTTCTTCTTGGATTTTGATTCAACTTTGACCTCCTCATTACTTCTGCCTTTGCATGTGTTTCTATACTTTTTCACATTGAGGACAATGTAGAATTAAGTGTGGGGGCGTAGTTTGTGACATAGCGTAAATAAAATCAGATAATTGCTATGATTTTGTATCCTGGTCGTGACCTTATGCTATTCTTGTCGCGACTAATATGTGCGAATATGTCAAGTTTATTCTTTGTGACAATTAGTCATGATCATTCATCATTGTTGTTGCGACCAGTAATTCCAATTTTCTAATGATTACCTATATGTGATATTTAGTCATAATTTGTGTTTATCTTTGTCACGACTGAAACTCTGAATTTTGGTCGTGACTGGTTGATACTAGATCACGACTTGAGCATATGTGTTTGGCAAGGTTACTCTCTATGATCATGAGTCATGACCAATGTCCATGTAAGTCGCAACCAATATTCCCTATTTTCTGAAAATCTTTGTGTAAAACTATCGTGACCTGAAGTCATTTTCCCAACTAAAATTGATCTTCTACTAAGAAATTCTTCTATTTCATCTTATTTTTGTTAGGTGGCATGGAATTTAATGTCATGGATTTAAAATTGAATTTTGAACACATACTTTTGAACATTGGCAAGTTTAATGAAGTATGAGTTGCTTATTTCATTGATTGATTACTAAAAATTGTGCATCATAAATGATTGATCTCATATGTTTAGTTCAATATTCATACAATTTTGTCATATTGAGTTGATTAGGGTGAGTAAGCTAGATGGAAGAAATTTGAACCTCCAACATATACTTATTTACATCGTGTGACACTATCTAGTTTGATAACTTTGCAGAACTTGTCTCAATCCTTGATTCAAAACCACATTAGCTTCTTTGAATTATGAATATGATAAGGGCATTTCTTTCAAAACCCTCTTTACCAAATAGTAGCCACATAAAAATTAAATCCTTTGCTTACCCCTTTGAGACCTTCACTTTCTTTTAAAATCCCATCCTTGATTAATGAATATTGTATAGGATATTTGCTACTGTAGTAAGTCTTAAATTGCAAAATAACTGATAAATTGCACCACTAGTTGGATATCTAAATTTTAACATGTTTGATATATGGTTCAATAGTTGAATGAAAAGAAAAGCAAAAAGAGAAAGTATAGAAAAGACAAAAACAGATAGTAAGAAAGAAAGAAGATATAAACCAGATGAGAAGATGTGATATTCAACTTGTATGAAAGAAAAGTATTTGGTGACTTGTGAATCTCAGCAGTAGCATAATTAAAACTATGATCAAGACTTGAAATAGCTTCCAGAAATAAGTTCATTAATCATTGACATGCATTTCCATTTCATCGCTTAGCCTTTCCAACATTACAACCTAATAAAGACCCTTTGATTCACAATCCTTGTGGCATGCATTGGTGGAGATTTATGATGGTTACAAGCCTATGGAAAACTTAAGCTAGATAGTTGAGTGAAATTACCTTGATAAGAGAATAAGTGAAACATTACACCTTGTGAGGAAATCTCGCTTTACTGCTTACTATGATTTAATTTAGATTCTTTGGTTGATATGAGATTAGTTTGGATTGTTGACAATTGAAGGGAAAAGATTGATGACTACAAGTGCTATGCTGAATCTTTTTGCCAAATTTGCTAAACATGAGTGTTTGTATTTCAATTTTGATCTATAATATATCTCAGAGTGCAAAAGCTAAGTGTGTGAGAGTTGATAAACTCATATTTGTAGTAATTTTTAGTGTGTTTCAAGTGAGTTTTATTATTGATTTTATCTCCAATTACCAATATGATAAGCAATTAATTAATAAAAATAAAATGGAACAAGTGGAAATTAATTGATTTGATTTTAGTGATTAATTGGATAAATAATCTATTACATTTTCATTATATAGTGACCATTTAGCATATCAGATCAATTGATAGTTGGATAGAAAATTAGACATCTGTTGGATTGAACAAGTAGGCTAACAAGATCACATGCTGGTAGGAGCTTATGACAAGTGGGAGATTCAGCACATGTGTAGCATAACAAGAGCAAGTGAGAGATTCAGCATATGATCTGTAACAGATTTGGCCACATGCTATCATTACACACTTCACACAGCTCATCATTTCAGATCAGTCATGCCATTCACACTTCTTCTATATAACATACACAGCGGCGCACGCAGGGGACACGCTTAGACACCTGACACACAAAACATCCATTACCACTCTCCATACATCATTCAATATCAAACTCCACCATAGCTTCCACCAGTCACACTACTTCACACACCTTCTTCATCTCCATACATCATTCAATATCAAACTGCACCATAGTTTCCTTTGTTCAAGACAATAGAACTAGAGGAAAGTTTAGTTTTAATCTTCATCTTCTTCTTCCACATTCACCATGATTGCTGCTGTGTTTTCTGTTGCTGTTGAAGTTCAAATGGCAATGCAAGGCTAAGCTATTATGTTCTCTTAGAGATGATGCTAAACCAAAATCCTTAAGCTTAACAAGGAGTTTCATTGTGTCTTAAGTCAGATTTAATTGTATCAGTTGATGTAGTTACTTTTAATTTATTGATTCAATTAGAGTTAGTAGATGACTAAGAAGTAGGGAACTGAGTTTGATTTCTTATTTCTGCATTATTGATGCTTTGATTGATTTTCATCCTTAGACCAAGTTGGACATGGCTATAGTTAATTAGAGTAATCATAAAATAGAGTACAATTATATCTATTTACTTCATCTTCTTCTACTGGTCCTTCAACTCTATTGGTCCTTCAACTCTCCACTTATTATGTATTATTTTATTAAACAAAAAAATATCATGAGCTACAATGTTTATTATTCACTCTATCAAAGAGAGTTTGAAATCCCTTTATTCTTTTCTATCATATAGCACACCTTGGAATCAATAGACTCAAGGTTAGGATTTACTCGTATATGATTAATGGGAGCATAGCTACCAGAGTAAGGTGTAACCTCATATTTGAGGTAGTTCACAATTTGCCGTAAAAATTAAAGTTATAAAGGCTACCAAAAACCCGTTGTAATCTTGGTTATGGTGGATTGAAAATCTCCGTGGGAAGCTGAGAATTGGACGTAGGTCAAGGAAGGACCAAATCAGGATAAATCTGTGTGTAGTTTTACTCTTCTTTAACTCTTTGATTTCCAATAACACATTTCAAATTTCAAAATCAAAAGTTTTCAAATTTATTTGTTTCATTATCAGTTTTGAAAAGAGTTTTTAAAAATGTTTAAAAGTCATCGCATACCCAATTCACCCCATCTTGGGTGATACAACTTATCTGCCTAAAACTAACATTTGGTATCAGAGCATGTCACTTGTTTAAAGGATCTAACAACCTCAAGTGAAAAGTTCACAGCTAGATTTGTCGATGAAACACTTTCTAAAGGTTTTATTTTACTATTCCTCCCAATTTAGAAAATTTTGAGTTTTTATATTTGAAAAGTCAAATGACCATATTTTTAAAATTTTTGATTTTGATAGGAGAAAAATCTTTTCAAATGAATTTAATTTTAAACCAAGAAAGCATTGGAATGAAAATAAAAAGAAACTATTTTCCCTTAATGTTAGAGCAACAAAAATTTTATATAGTGCCATGTTTGAAAAAGATTATTTAAAAATTAAATATTGTGATAATGTTAGAGACATTTTTTATACTTTTGAATCTGTTTATTCCTTTGACCTTTGTGCAAAAAGTGTTGACAGTTCATCAATCGTTGATAATTGCAAAGTCTCTACTGATGAAGAAATAGAAGCAGAGAGCAATGAAGGAGAAATCTGTAACATCTTTACTTTTATATGTCTTAGGGACCATTCAGTAGTATTTGGAACCACTTACAAGACCTTGAAAGTCCATTAGCCAAATCTACAATTTTACTCTTTCTCAGGGTGGTACTGTTCATATGGTATTCCAGATTATGAAACGAACTTCAAAAAATCATAATTAATTCTAGAAAAATCAAAATGAAGTGGTTCAAAAAGATACGTGAAGATAATATCTTGAAATTTAAGGCAAAAATAATTTCCAGACCAAATAACTTGTCAATTAATACAGTTTATTCACCAAAGATTACTATTTATTTGGTCAAAATTTCTGGAAACAGATTCTGGTCCCTTATTTTGGAAAATTAGTTCTGTTTGTAAAGACATCGAAATAAGGCGTTCTTGGTGTCAAAAAGAAGCTTGGCATGTCATCTAAATTTCTGTAAAATTTCATACATTTATTCCATCATTTGCTATTTTTGCATTACATCATGACCACCACTACTTACATTGGTCAAACAGCAACATTACACTTAACAATTTCTCACATAATACATATACTATCCAATCCCTAGCTTTTCTTCATGCTTCATCATCATCTTTCATTATTTATAAACCTGTGGGATTGGGATTACATGGAAAGGGATGAGATTTATGGGGAAATCTCAGTAGCAAATATTACTAAATAATGCATACATTAATGTAGATACTTGTGCTTGCTTGTGAAAGTGTTAACATTGTGTAATGTGCATGCTTCCATGTAACATATGAAAGACAATTTGACAAAGTAATCATAGAAACATATCTTCATACATAAGCACATATGCAACACAATTCACCAAAGCCATAGCACAATCAAGCATAGCATTCAATGCATACAAGTTTAGGATAAGTTTATTACCTAATATACATGACTCTCTTTCACTTCCTCTTGCTTCTTTCTTCCCACTTTTCTTGAACATGTGGCTGCCACTTTTAGAGCATACCAACCAATTCCTAACATCACATAACCATTCATCCATCACAATCTAACTTCCTTGAGCATTAAACTCACTTTAACTAACATATCTTCCTTTTAAACATTAAGCTCATTAACTTTCCTTAATCTTAATTAATGGACTTGGCCTTTGAATCAATTGATGTCTTGACTTTACCCTACACAATTTCATCTTTTGAATCCATTTATGACCTTAGAATCATGAAATTCCAGCTCCTTCATAACATGCTATATAGAACCAAAACTGCACCCACTTCCTTCAAAAATTCTCATTTTGATTCCAATGATTCCCATACTTGTTTCTCTACTTTATCCCACACAACTTTTCATTTTAAAACTATTGAAAGTATCAAAATCATGAAATTCCAATCACTGTTCATACGAGTGAACAGTACCATGAAGAATTTCAAAAACTATAACTTTGGAATTTCAACGCTTCCAAGCTTTAAAAACTTTTTCAATCCTACACAAAATCATCATATAAATTCAATGGAAGCATTAGATCATTGAAATTCCATTTCCTTCCCTCATGAACAGTACATACTGAACAGGTTTCATTATGGCAAAGTTAAGAATATCAACTTGATTCAACAACCAATCACTTAACTAGCTTGTTTAAGCTTCAATCATATGTTTCTAACTTTAATTTCTTCCTTCCCCTTTCATTTAAGGTCTTTGGGAAGCACCACCCTTAGAGAAAACTCAACTTTTCCCCTATGAAAATCCTAAGTTCAAGCTCCCAAATCAAAGGAAAATAAGCTAGGAGATGTTGCTTACCTTTAATCTCTAACTTGCTTGAACTTTGGTACCTTGAATCTTTTTTGTGTTAGCTTGAGTTTCCATTTTGCAAGAGTTTCCCCAAGGTATCACAAGGCCATGATTAGTTTGTACACTATTTGATCTAATGGCCCATATTTAATCTTGGATTTTCTTTTTCCAAAAAGCTAATTATGACATCATCCATGACATCATCAAGGGACAACTCAAGGGGACACCTCATGGGGTTATGTGGCTCAATTCCAATGGGGAAAGAATATTCTGGAAAAATTTCAATCTAATTCAGTACCGGCTCGGTCTGATTCCCCAAAAATCAGACTGTTTTCTACATCTAATTTTTTTGAGATTTCATAATATGCTTTCTAACCTTAAATCCAGTATCCAGATTCTCCTTACCATTAAAATTCTTGTACTAGGGCATAACTTAATTACATATCCCTTGGAAAATGACTGAAATGCCCTTGGTTCACTGTCTTGCACTATATTAATCCTAAGGGCATAATCATCATTTTACCCCTCTTTACACTACCTCAGAGCATATATTGGCTCTGACTAATCATATTTATACTATATGGCACATTTTTGGCCTATTCAAAATGACCAAAATGCCCTCAATCCATCACTAGTACAATAGGGGCATCCAGGGGTATTTTTATAATTTTGCACTTTTCTTGGACTACTTTAGACTCTGGCCCACATAATTGTCTCGCTGATTTATTGGGCTCATGATGGCGCCATTTGGGCCTTGATATGGGCTCATTACCTTCATTGCCTTTATGGCCCAATTCACAATATAACTCTCCCGATCATATTTATCGGGTATTCTATTTCACCGTAAAATCCCATAAAGCTTCTACAGGATTCCTTTTCTAACTTTGTTAATTTTATAAATTCTTATATTAAATATGGAAATTTCCTATAATATCCCATATGATTCTGATGTCTGAAGAATACTGTAATAATTCTTCTGACTTCAAAAATGTATATCAATTAATAGAGACCTCAAATCAAAATTTTGTGTTATGTTAAACGCACCTGAATAATTTTGCCTATCTACTGGTAAAATTTGGGTCTAATATAATTCTAGGTATTTTGGGCCTATTTTGGCTCAACTTTCTCATATTTATATTTAGGTCCCTGAACTTTTGAATAATTACACTTTAGCCCCTGAACTTTTAGCTATTTGCATTTAAGTCCCTTAACTTTTGAAAATTACACTTAAGGGACCAACTTTTGTTTCTACCTTCACTTTTTGCCTTCAACCTTTTCTAATTTTCGTTTTAGTCATTCTCTTTCTTCAAGACTCGTCTAACCATCATCACTTTTTCTTATCTTCGATATAATCCTTTCCAAACCTCTTTCCACTATCAATATTATACAGATAGGAAAAACTTAGGATATGACAAAATCCAATATGACTTCTAGAAGTCTGACAACCCAAAACAGCTAGAGGAATAAGAAAATCAAGAAGAAAAGCTCAATGCATGTGAATATGATGAATCATCATTCAAAGCTCAAAAACTTTCAATGGCAAACATTTTCATTTCTTCTTGTAATTTTAAGAAAAATAATTTCAAAAGTTTTCATAAAATGATATTTTCAACCAATTAATGATGTTTCAAATAGTAAAAATGTTTTGCATAAAAAAGATATTACTGGAAAATATAATAGGAAGGAAGAAATTTTGCATAATGATTTTAAACTTCCTCTACTCGACCAATACTATTAACAAATACACTACAAAAGTGTATAACCCTATTGTTTGTAATTATTATGGTAAACAAGGTCATATTTCTCACACATATCATTTGAGAAGAAATTCTAATGTGAGAAATAAATTTATCTGGGTTCCTAAAGAGCAATCAAGGTCTAAATCTAATGACCAAGGATACCAGGTTAAATGGGCACCAAAGTGTTCTTTCAGTGTGTCAAATATACATAATACCACTCATAAGAATGAACACGGTACAAGGAGAATTGGGCATCCGAGAGTTCATCATGCATCAGTGAAAGCCACATCATCTGAGAGAACTCAACGAGCATCCATTACTGATATATCAAAGACCATCCTTAAGAAGCAATGGAGAAAAGCCCAAGTAGCATGTTTTGCCTCAAGAATATACTATTACACAATACCATTCAGCTATCTTGAGGAGAACAGAAGAAAGAGAATCTCTCATGCTTTAAAGTTCAAATCAATTGAGAGACCATTGCAAACAAATATAAGAAGGAATTCAAATATGTAATGGGTATACAAAGACACTCCTTCTTCAACATGAGGTAAAGGTACAATGGTAAACCTTACACATTATCATGTTTAATATATCCTTAAAGTTTACATCTGTACCTTTAGAAATAAACATTGCAATTGATTTCAAATTCTATATATATACTCCTTAGAAAAACTTGATTGATAGATATTTTATAAAGGAGAAAAAGCAATGTTGAGAAGCACAAATTTTTATGCATACATGTTTCTTAAAATGAAAATTATATCTTTTATGCACAAAGACATTTATTTCACTATGCTCAATTATCTCAAATTGATTACATTTTCTAAGCACATGAAATATGATATGTACCTCCTATAAATTAACTATTAATGGATCCAAGAGAAGTTGGATACCATGAAAGAAAATAATTTATATTATTGGAAAGAAAATTAGAAAAATCTATATCTTAGGAATATGGCTACACAGAGGTAAATTTAAATCTTGAGGAAGCATACTTTTGATTTTGGTGGTACTAAATCTCACAAACCTGAAGAATTAGTAAGTAGCCTATAGAAATCAAGTATTCACTAGAACAAGAGAGATGATGATGAAATATATTTGTACCCAATTTTGTGCTTATTAAAAGAATTCATATTTAGGTAATGAATATTTATTCCTGGTTGAATTCCATTAGCAATAATTCATTAAAGGTTTTTTGAAATGTTTTCAGATTGCTAAATGGATTATAGAATAATTCATATATGTTTTTCAAACATTGTCTTATAAATTTACCAAGTGATTTACAAAAATATATATTCATATTTCCAAGAAACATTTCCAAATTTCTACATCTAATTAAAAATTTATTGTTTCATACAAATTATCTTAAAGACAATTGATTTCTGAAATATGAAGAAATCAATGTTGGAGATTAATACATTTAAGAGGAAATTTCAAAATTCCAAATATGGTTTTCAATTTGTGTTTGATAGTTGTTTCTCCAATAATTTGATTCTTAATATGTTTATGAAATGAATTCTTTGAGAATCATTTTTGGAAAATAACATTGAAAATGTATATTTGTTTTTAAATAAAACATTATCTCAAGATATTTTTAAGAAAATGAGTGTTTCATATATGTCTATTTTAAAAGCTCAAGTCTTTAAGCTAACTCATCTGCATTTACTAAAAAATGATATGTTTTGATGATAAGTTGTTTTTGTATGATCTCATATGTATTTTAGAAAATAATCTATTTATGATCATAATAATCATTCTCCAAGAAAGAAAGAGTTTTGCATTCATAACAGGAGATATCTCAATTAACTGCAATGATATGTCAAGATTGAGATAGCTAAAGAAATAAGCATTGAAGCAGTAAAGAAGAATTGGCAGCAAATTGAAGGAATCAACACAATTGCAAATGCAAGATGCTAAAGAGAGAAAAGAAAATGAATCAATACATCAAGCGACAAAAACCTGAATAACCATTCTTCAACCCTCTCTTTATATTAAAAATATATTTGAGGCATATTGATGTTAATATGCTTTTCATGATATGATATATGGGATTTATTAATTCAAACAAAAGCTTATGTTTCAATAAGTTTTCTTTGATGAATTCATTTTCAAAGTTTTATAAGAAAAGTTAAGATTTTCAGTCTTTAATGATTTTGTTTTATAACTTAGTTAATCGATTAATCATAGTTGAAAAGATATTCAAAGTTGTTTTATGTTGAAATTAGTCAAACATCTAATCGATTAATCATTGTTAAATGGTATTAAATGTTGTTTTGTTTACAATTAATCGAATAAACATTCCATTAATTGAAATTAATTAAACACCTAATTGATTAATTGGGGTATGTATGTGCATAATTGATAAAATTAATCGATTACTTAATTGATTAATAAGCATTAATCGCATATCCATAAGAAGTTTTGGTATTTTACTTAACTATGAAGTGAGTTCTGGAGTAGGTTGTGTGACCTTTTCTATTACCCACTCATCTAGTAATACAACATTTTGCCACATAATTATTTTTGGAATTGTTATATTAATATTTTGAAAATTAGTTAAGAAAATAGTTGTTTGATCATTTTCAAAAGGAATTTGAACAAAAGAAGTTGACGTGTTTGAGACCTTATATTGTATCCTATAAATCAGGGTAGCAGGTATAGATTCTGGCAACATATTCAATCCATTTAGTTTTATTTGAAGTTTAAGGAACTTAAGGACATGTTCATCTTTTAATTCTACCATCATATTAAGATAGCAATTAAAATAAACAAGCCCAATGTGAAGGCTGGTTTCTGCCATTGCAAGAATAGAATCCTAGAATATATGATGCCTAGCATCGAAAAGACAAATTGAACTAATACATTCAAGCCTTGACAAAAAAGAGGTTTAATTGAGATCTGAATATAACCAATATGTAAAAAATTGTATTCTTTTTGGCGTCATTCAATTGACTTTTTAGAAATCTTCTTTCTCGAGTTAGACAGAAACTGATTCTTCAACAGTTCTGATTATATAATCAGACTTGGAGAACCATTTTTGTCCTCAGTTTGCGCATAAAGCGAGTTTGTGGCAATTGGAGGCAAAGTCCAATTATCAATATTTTGATTTATGTTTTGAAATGAAAATTCTTCAGTGAAAATTGTTTTGTTTAAAGCGTTTGTTGCTTCATTTAATTTCTTATCGTTTAGGGAAAAGTTTGATGAAGAAGTGGAGGATGAATTTCCACATCCTCGTTTGAAGAAAAAGGAAAGGAATAAAACATAATTAAAAAGTAAAAAGCAGAAAGTAAATGAACATAATAAATAAAAGAAATAGCATAATGATAAAGCAGGAAGTAAAAAGAATAAAGAAAGAAGAATAGATAACAACAAGAAATAAGAACAGAATAAAGAAAAAAGAAAAGAAAGCTCAATAATTGCTAGTTCTCTCTTATGTTAGTATCTTTACCTTTTAGATATGTAGTAGCATGATGAATAAAAATTTACCCATCTTTATAGATCTAGAAATATTGTTAGGTTGTTAGTATAATAGTTTTTGACCAGATATATATCTAGTTAATGCCACAACATGGTATGTACATATCCTAGGTTTATTATGCACTACTACATACAATGTTCCACCTGCCTCAGTTTGTTAGGTCTTACGTCCAATTTCATACAAACAGACTCATGCATAAGATTCCCAACCTGTACTAGACGTGTTAGCAATTTATGACAGTCGTATCATACTAACAAGCTCAACAATTATCTAGATATCATAAAGATAGATCAAGATTTATTTACCACATCTCTACTTCACCTCTTGGCTTTGATACCAACTTAGGGGAAGACCCCCAAGAGGACTGAAGGGAAGGGGAAAGACACAAAAAAGGAAATAAAGCACTGGACGGACTAGTTAATGCATAATAAAAATTAAATATGCATGTAAAGGGGATTCCCAACCTATACTAGATGTGTTATCAATTTATGACAGTCGTATCATACTAACAAGCTCAACAATTATCTAGATATCATAAAGATAGATCAAGATTTATTTATCACATATCTACTTCACCTCTTGGCTTTGATACCAACTTAGGGGAAGACCCCCAAGAGGACTGAAAGGAAGGGGAAAGACACAAAAAAGGAAATAAAGCACTAGACGGACTAGTTAATGCATAATAAAAATTAAATATGCATGTAAAGGGGATGCTCTAGAATCAACTAAAAGGCGATATAACCAGCCAACCTTAGCTCATCAGAGGAGACAAGGATATGAGTAAAAGAAACAATAAGTAAAGGAAACTAAAATTAAAATATTATTTAAAACATAAAACTTACAAAAGGAGAGAGGATACAAGAGAATAAGAAAGAAGAGGAGGAGAAGGCTCTCTTTCTACTCGGGGTATCTCTCTCTAGATACAAGGGTTTGGTTCCAACTAAAGCTGCCTAAAGAAGGAAATGAATCAAACATATATAGATAGGAAAAGTTACTATTTAATAGTATTTTAACTTGGAAATGGGTACTATTTGAACAATTTCAGTCTTGACACTATTTGCATAGTACTACTGACACTACAGTGACTCACTATTTAAATAGTACTGCTACAGTGATTTACTATTTAAACAATACCTTTTTACAATTTTGTTTACTAAAAACTTAGGACATATTACTTAATCAAACTAAGTCTTCGGGTAGTTTTATCTTCATCTAAGTCAATAACAAAGCCTTCTTCATCATTTTCTAATAGTGAAATAGAACTAGTTGACTTGTAGAAGGGGCTTGCCTATTATTGTAAGAGTTGGAGCATATAACTCAGTTGGTTGATAGGGCTAACCTTATCGTTTGTTGAGGTGAGGACAACTTATTCACTTGTCTTCTAATTTAGTAACTTGTTGTGTTTCATCATACAGAGGTGTTAGGGATTCTATTTGAATCATCTCTCAGCTGCTATTTTGTTTATCTTTGAAAGATCAAATTTTGCCAGCATTTTACAGACGGAAGTCATTGAAGTATAGATAGGAATTTTGATCCTTTTGTCGGTGAAAACCTATAACTCTAGGAAATATCCATGAGAGGGATAAGTTTGACAAATAATAAAGCTTAATAGGAAAACTTTTTTCTTCAATGTTGAAATTTTGTATAAACAACTCAAAAGCTTGAACTACTATTGGGGAAATATCTCTAGTATAGGTCCAAAACATTCCCACCAATGTCCAAACTATTGAAGAAAATTATACTTGGTTTTTGTTTTAAAATAAATAAACCATGTTTAAAAAGTTTATTTTGATCCAAGAAGACATGGTACCATGTGTCAACATAGTGACAATAGTTATATCCTATAGGATCAAAGTTTATTCTAACTTTTTTTATTTTGTATAAATATTGTCACCACTAGGATGGAATAAGGACCTTTAAAATCTACAGGGTATAATGAGTTATTAAAGACTCATTTGTTTTATTAGCATTTTTTTAATTACTACTGATTCAAAATAAATAAATATTAATTCATAATATTCCCTAGTTTTGTTATATTGTTTGGGCCTAAAACGAAATCCTTTTAGGAAAATATTTAAAGCCACCTGGTTTGGGTTTTGGTAATAAAATTCTAGTTCTATATAGACAATGTTCATAACCTTGTTTAGTTTTGGGAAGGCAAGATTGTCCATTTTTGAAGAAATAGAAACTATGTGGTTTTAGGAATGATCGATTGGCTAAACTTTTGGTTGTTGGGCAAACAAATCTTCTTAGTTTTTTGTCAATACCTTCTGAGGAATTAGAGGAGGGGCCAATTTTTGGGTAAAGGTTTTTTTTGGGAGTATTTTATGGGCGTAACTCTGGGCATATGATTCCAAAGTCTTTTTAAAAGACTTTCTTGTTTGAATAGGCTGGGTTCATGACCTAGATGGAGTATATGACTCTGATTTTGTTTGGGGTTTATTTATTGATGTACAAAGATAAAGATTAATTGATAGTTTACCAATTTGGATTATTCTATGACCATTTAAATTTTGGGATTGCTGACTTCAAACTTTGATACATGGAATTAATTGGTCTCTTGATTATACTACATGCAGGATGGCATAAAATGAAAATTAAATGAAATTCTCGAAAAAAAGTAAAATCTTTCCACGGCAATTCTACAGAAAACCACAATGTAAAGTTAAAAGAATTAAAAATATATATTACTGTGGGAAATTGATATATTAACGGCATAACTATCGTTAATGTATAAACATTTAATGGTGGTTGTTAATAAAAAACACTATTAAAGGTGACATTTAGAATTCAAGCTGCTCAAAAAACCACTGTGAAATCTCACTTTTAGCCCTCGTTAAAGGCCTTTTTCTCTATAGTGAAAGCAAGCATGTTATCTTTCAAGTATATAGTGGCATGCATTAATGGTATGGTTTATTACTAAGATTCCCCTGAATCTCACCCTTCCCTTAACCTACAAGTATAGGTCAAGCAACATGAAAGATTTATGCATAAAGAAAAACCAATGAATGGAACAAGAAAAGTATAGAATCACATATTTTAGCATGAAATGCATGATTCTCCAATTATGTAAATGTTATATAATGTGCCAATGATTGGTTGAAAAATCATATCATGAAACCTTTTGAAATCATTTTTCTTAAATTCACAAGAGGGATTGAAATTGTTTACTATTAACATTTTTTGAGCTCTAGATGATGATTTATCATATTCATACGTATTGAGCTCTTCTTCTTGATTCTCTTCTTCCTCTTATTCTGTGTTGGCCAATTCATGGAAGTCTGTTTGGATTTTAACTTCAATGGTCTTCGCTTCCATTTGTTCATAGTGAGT
This sequence comes from Leucaena leucocephala, assembly GCA_037074615.1. Lineage (NCBI taxonomy): Eukaryota > Viridiplantae > Streptophyta > Magnoliopsida > Fabales > Fabaceae > Leucaena > Leucaena leucocephala. The sequence continues at coordinate 6,631,016 of CM073534.1, forward strand.
AGATATGTAACTTTCTAATTATCATGAATTGTTAGTACTTTCAACATCAACACAAAGGTTAAAGGAATAAGCAAATTCAAGCGTAGGAAAAATGTCTCTAACATTAGAGCAAAACTTGATTTTGTGATAATAATTTTGATTTAAGGTATAGTGCATAAGTTTCAAAAGTATAATCTTTAAAGAAAATATTTTTTTCATAATTCATCCAATCCTTTCTCAGTATGAAATCATTGTGATTTGAAAGGATTTCCCTTATATCATAATTAAGAGTTTTAAAAAATATGGTCATTTGACATTTCTAATATATAAACTTAGAATTTTCAAAAATAGGAGGAATGATAATATCAAATCCTTCATAGAGCATTTAACGATCAAATCTAGCCATGACATTTGCACTTGAGATCATTAGAGCTTTTAAACAAGTGACTTGTTCTGATACTAAATGTGAGGATAGGTTGGATCACCCAAGAGGGGGTGATTTGAGTTTTTGTGAGATTTTAAAATTTTGTTGAAACTCTTTTGAAATTATTTTGCAATATAATTAGTGAAATAGATAATATTGAAAACTTTGATCATATAATTGAGATGAGTTGCTAAAAATATAAAGAGTTAAAGAAGAGAAAAATTACACAGAATAATTATCCTAGTTTGGTCCTTCCTTAACCTACGTCCAGTCCTCAGCTCCTCACTGAGATTTATAACCCACTATCTCCCCAAGATTATAACAGGCTCTTGGTAGCCTTTATAACCTCAATTTTAATGGCTAATTAAGAATCTCCACAATCCTGAGGTACTGCCACTCTCTAGGGCATCACTTTCCCTTACAGAGACAAGAGCAAATCCCACTTTGAATCCCCAATTCTAAGGTTTGCTCTCATATTTGGATAAGGATGATGAAATATAAAACTATCTCATATAGAGTAAATGATACATTGTAGTGCATGATATTTTTTTCCTCAAGATATGACAATGGTACATAATAAAGAATAGAGTTAGAGACTTTCTCAGTCTAACGAAGTTTTAGCTTTATGATGATGTATTCATAGCTCATCCCTTTTTTTTAATTTTGAATACTCTTCAATTTATATATAAAGTTGAGCTTTTGATTGTTTAGCATAATCTCTTTCTTAGTTGATCTTTTCTTCTTGCATTGAGAATATGACCGTTGGAACTAGTCCTTGAAGCTTTTGACACAATGTGCCTTTCCACCATTGAGAGTGTGTTGGCTTTAATCTTTGTATAATCTCATTCTAATAATATCTTTAGATACCTTAAATGAAGTTTGACACAATCAAGAGAAGTTATGGTAATAATCATTCAGCACTTGACTTTCTTCTATCTTCTGATTGTCTTTGAGTTTAAGAACAATGGTCATCTTTCAATTATCATGACTTCCTTTATTTAACTCAAAACATAGCAAATCACATATCCCTAGAACATTCTCTATTTCTACTTTACAATGAACTAAATTTGACTCCAAAATTCATTATAGATAGAAAGATATGATTAATTTAGTGAGCAGAGGTCATGACCAAAATATTAATCCTATATTCCACATTGAGAAAATCATATCTCCATCATATGAGACTATTTGGTGATGACTTGATGTCATTAAATCACATTATAAGTCCAGTTTCATATGAATCAAGTTTTACCTCAATCGGATAAATAGATCTTGAGATATGGTCGAAATACACAACCTATGTCGAGGCAGAGCATAATCGAGTAGTGAAAAATAAAGAGATTAATTGACTAGTTAATGGATTAATTATAATTAATCAATTAATTCAAGAAAATAGGTATATTGTCATTGATTTATCAATTATTATCTTCTACCTTTGCTATTCCTTCTCTCCTTTGTTTACTCAATCAAGAGTTCGATTAATTCCTTGCTTATTGAACTTTATTAGTCAAATTTATAAGTGATTGATTCATTCTTCTTCCAATGCATTCTTCATAGTTCTCTATTGAATCCAAATTTGATTAATTGAGATTAATTGAATTGGAGTTTTATTAGTGTTCAATTTCTACACTGAACTGATTACCCAAACTATGAATGTCTCCATGTTCTGTGCGTGAACTGAACTGAAATATTGACTTCTGATCTTAATCCTATAATCACTTTAGTTAATTGAATTGTTAGTAGATAAAGACTTGATATATGAAATGAGGATTGATGCAATAGATTTAAGATTGAAAAGAATGAATCAGAAAAATGATATGATATTAAGACATCACATGCTCATTTAGTTGAATTCATAGTCGATAGTTTAATTAATGATTAAGTGTAGAAAGAAGTACTAATAAACTCATATTATAAACACATCAAAATCAAATAAATTTCAAATGGCTTTCTTTTGAAAAGTATATTGTATTAATTGATTAACTAATCGATAATCATTATTAATTCGATCAATGTTTCAATTATTGTAGAAAACATAAAACAAAGCATTACATTGATTAAGGTGTTCAACATATTCAATATACTTTGAAAAAGATAAGTTTCTCAAAAGATTGATAATAAAGAATGATGAGAAACAAAAGCATACTATTGTTCTGAATTAAACATATATAGCTCAAAGAGAGATATAATCAGTTTCAACATAAACAAAGAAATATTTTTGAAATATATGAAGTTAATGGAATAACTAATTGATTAATATAAGTTAATTGAATAGGTTAATGTCTCTGGAGAAATTCATAAAGAAATATTTTCAACACATATTAATCAAACAATTAATCTATTAATGTATATTAATCGATTAACCAATCAATTAATAGATTCACAATTGATTTTCACAAACTGATTATGAACAGATTAATCTAACTGTTAATTCATTAATATAAATTAATCGATTAGCTAATTGATTAATAGAGATTCTTTTGAATAAAAGAAAAATTCTTTTGAACAAATTAATCAAACAAGCACTCAATTAATTATAATTAATTGATTAACTAATCGATTAATTGACTTATTTGTTCAAATCCTGAGAGCAACGACTTTACATTAATCGAATGATCAATCGATTAATTGATACTCATTAATCAATTGACTAATCGATTAATCAATAAAAAGTGAATATAAAACATTTTGGACAATCAATTAACTAATGCATTAAGTTATATTAATTGATTACCTAATCGATTAATTCTATAAATTATTAAAACAATAGCATTGACACATAAGCAACTTGAATCACGTTTGGTATAATCAAAACAAGTAATTAATTAATCTTGTATTAAAAATAATTTATACAAGAAATTGAATCAGATGCTGCTCTAAATAAATTAAGGGTGAATAGAGTAGCTAAACTTCAAATGTATTGTGACAAGCTTCATTTTCTTCCCTATTTGTTAAAGCTTTAAAATCATTTTCTCAAAAGTATTATAAAACAATTAAAGACTTCATTTGACATTTTAACATTACTATAAACTTTTTGCCATTTGTTATCATCAAAACGTATTTTCCAATAAAGTCAAGATAATGGTTCAAGCATGTTCAAATAGTTAAAGAGAATTAAAGAAAGAAGTTGGTAAGGAAAATTCGTAGGTTTTGGAGCAGTAATGTTCTAGCCCTAATTTGGCCATATTAATGGTTGAATATGACCAAGATATTTGGTGAGCATGTAGTACACATCCCAAGATTTAAAAGCATGGGTAGTATTCCTCAATTTAATGTGTATATTAGGATATATGAATTTCAAAATTTGAGGCTAAAAATATGAAAGTTCCAATATTGACCAAATTAATAGTAATGTTCAATGAATAAACTATACGAATTGGCCAAATAAATGTCTTAGTTTGATAATGTTTCTTTAAAAAGCATTGAAATAGCTTTAATTAGAAATTTGAAACACCTCCATATGATTTTTGTAGAATTAGTTATTATTTTTCAAAGTTAGACTATCGAATCTAGAAAATGCACAATAAACAATGTTGAGGACCAATTGCATAGTTTTAATTTTTGGGATTAAGTAAAGCTTCTGCACATCTAATTTCTTTTGAATGTGTTCTGTGAGGGGTAAAAGTTAGGATGTTTTCAGAGAACATGAGTTCATCTAGAGATTGTTGGGGGACACTCCTTTTGTTCCAAGCTTATGTTTGCTTTTCTTTCAAGTTCCATCTTCCTCTTTAGCTTTATTTGGTTTTAAACTATTTTGGATGTAATAATGTTGCTTAGTTTGCTTTATATGTTGTTCATAAGACTGTTCAAATTATGTAGCTAATGTGAGATATTTAATTATAATTATTATTTATCACTATTTAGTACTAATTAGGTAATTAATTGGATGTCCTTGAGTGTGGGTGAATTAACATTATAGTAAACTAAGCATTCTCAGAGCGAATATCACATAAATATTCTTTACTCCATTTTATGAGAGTTCCCTAACTGGAGATAGCTCTCCATAGTTTCCATCATTGTGCTTATAGTGAGTCAAAAGAATTCTTGAATATTTTATCCTGGCTATCTTTGTTTACAACATTTTACTATTTCAGTTTGAGAAACATTTGTTGAGAAGTTATGGCTGGAGGTACATATTCCTGAAGTCTTCCATTGTTATTTAATTGTGATATTCATGTATGCATTATTGAATTATTAATTTAGTATATATGAATATCCATTCATATGCTTTCACGTGACATCAGAGCCAAGTTTATTTCCTTTGCCTGCTTATTTGTTGATCTCGATCAGTGGTAATCTAAGCTAGAATATGGAATAAAGGATTGTCATACCTGTGTTTTACATATGTTTCCATACCTCATAAGAGATCAATATTTGTTTTAATTTATATTTTGCACATTTAGTTTATATTTGCAATTTGCAATTTTATTATTTATGTTGCTCTATTCTATTGATCTATACGGGATAATTTTGAGCCTATAAGTGGAATGAGCATGACTGTTTTCTCATAATCGTCATTTTGCCGGTTAGCTTAAAATTAGGGATCAATATTTGTTTACATTTATATGGCAGTTTTAATTACTCTCTGTAATATTATATTTTTATTTGAACATATTTTGCCTAATTATTTGGTTATTGTGATGAAGGAGATTAATTTTAATCTCCAATGAGAGTCATCCCCATCTTTAATGAAAAATTTAAAGATATGAATTTGTTTGTGTTGATATGAATTGTTTATCTGATTTTATTATATTTGGGATGTTTTTTATATGTGAAAGGAAGGAGAAAGAGAATATTCTCTTCATATTAATCTAAGATAAAATTTTCCAATTTTAACGGTTATCTGTTTAATTTTGATTTGTATTTTTATGGTTTTGGGTTAATGGGATGAAAGGAAAACATTGTTCTTCTTCCAATGAACCTTCACCAAATTTCATTTAGTTCGAAGAACCCAGATTCAAAATTTTTGTTTATTTTGGATTCAATTTTGATCTATTAATTTTGTTGTTCATCGGGCTACTAGGATGAAAGGAGAACAATTTCGTTATCTCATGACCACTGTCACCTCCTCGGAATTTGAGGAAGCCAAGAAATCATTTCATATGTTTAACTTTGATTCGATTTGTTTTGAGTTTCACGATATTTCTGAGAATCAATAAGCTTTACCACCAGATTCTGGTCATAGTGTCGTTAAAACCACTAGAAACAAAGCTTTGAATCTCTGCAAAATGTTGTGCGAATGCTCTGGTGGTAGCATTTCATCGTAGACCATTAAGGGTGCTGTAAGGCCAGTCGTGAGTTGAGGTAAGTTAATCCAACTCTATGGAGAAGATGACCCAAGGACTTTTTTTTTGTTATAATTTTTTTTGAAAATAAGTTGAGCTTACCTATAATTCAAAAGTAACATAGTCTCCTTCCTCACAATACTAATACCGGGCAGGGCGAGCTATCTATTACTCTCAATGTAAATCTAGGCACGTAGGAGATATGATGCCTCCTTAAGTGCCGTGACTGTAACCACAATAAAATAATACTCCTTAGAGATCAAACATACTCTAAAAAGTCACATATTCTACTTTTACTATTTTTTTGTTGCCCACCCAATTCACCAGAGCTTTGCCCCTGACTACATCTGGATCTGACCCACATTACGCACCTAGCAATAGTGGATGAGTCTCCCAATGGGAATTTTCTGCATACATCAAAGCTCAAACTCGATACCTCGTTTAAGCTATATTGAGCCGTTTATCACTCAGACCAACCTCTGTTGATCCTATTTTTACTAGTTGAACTCAAAGATAACGAGTCTAATGACTTTTTTTTTGTTATTTAGGTGAATGTTTTGGGCTAACGTTGTATTGGGCCTTCATTCCTTTCAGCTCCATTTTGCTGTGCTATTTAATTTTGTTTCGACCTTCTGAGTTGTGTTATTATTTCATTATGTTCTGGCCATGAGGATTTAGGCTCATTCTTTGCGCATATGTATAAATTTTTTTTGGGTACAAGTGCTTATATATATAACTATTTGCTCATTTTATCCTATTTTTGGACAATTTCCGTTTTAGGCCTTGTTACTTTAGGCTTATTCTTTTGTTTCGATTTTGGGGCTCGTTTAATTTCTACTTTGGGTTGAGAGTGTTATTGGACTTTTTAAACTAATTTTTTTCTAGTGTATTAATTTTTCACATCTCACAGTCTCTTTTTAAAAAATTTTGTACTAAAAATAAATTCTACCCTTAAACCTCTCTCATTTTTGGCCTATTATTCATTTTTTTGTTTTTGGAAATTATTTGTTAGGCTCAATTTTGGTGTTGTCTGTTTATTTGGATCATGTTGCTATATTTCCATGAATTAATTTACGCTAATTGTATAATTTTGAGTTATGCCTTATTTATTCAACAAATCATAATTTATTTTATGTATAATTTATTATTGTTTAATACAAGAAAAGTTTAATTTCTTCTATTTTCACATTTTGGAAAATTTGTGAAATCCATTGTGGTGTGTTATTTAATTGTCTAAATATTAGGATAATTAGCCTTGGGTAATTATATAACTATTATAATTTCACAAAAATCATAATTAATTGAAAATATGTTGAAATTCAATTTAGAAACATTTTTGGATGCAAAAAATGGTGGGAGTTGAATTATGGTTATTTAATCACTTATATTGATTAAATTAATTGCTTAAATTCTCTATTAAGTTGTGCATATATTGGATTTCAATGCACTTACATAATATTTGTTTATTAGCATTCATTTTCTTAAGAAGTAGCCACATCATCCTTTTATGTTCCATGCATCATTAATCACATATATACTTATAAAATATCAATTGTAATTAAATATACAATTATAATTAGTATTTTTTGACATGTAAATAATTATGAATGTATATTTAATTGGGGTGGAATATAATGACCTTATTAGTTTCTAAGTTGCCCACATGGATTATAACATATAAGTGTGTTATAGTTATACCAATGAGACAAATACATGTTATGCTAATATTTTTGCCCACAGGTAGACATTAGTGTTACATATGTATAATTGTATGATTTATTTGATGTTTAACCATGCATATGGCACATTAAATGTGATTGGCTCATTGATAACTTATGTGAGTTTGTTTTGATTCTCTAAATTTTGTAGTTCTTATTGTTGTTCTTAGGATCATTGCTAACACTAGTGATGAAATAACACTAACTATCTAGATTGAAGAGATGATGTTATGCTATAGCTTGATTGTTTAAACTTAGACTCTGCCATGACATTAGATCAACCTCCGAGACCAGATGAAGACTCAGATAAAGGAGAAGTTCATTTGGCAAAAGGTTCCAATAAGGCTGGTAAGAAGAAAAAGAGAAGGAGGAATTAAATTTTCCCCATTTCTGCCATGGACAAAATGGATGCCAGATGTTTCTTCTATAGGAAAAAGGGCATATGTAGAAAGAGTGCCTTAAGAAGAAAATATGGTCAGAAAAGAGAGGTACTTTCATGTCGTGTGTTACTTTAGAATCTCTAGATGACACTTAGTGGATTTATTCCAATTCAATGATCCACATTTTCACAACTATGCAAGGCTTTCTAACAAGCAGGCCACCACATACCAGTGAGGAATAGGAACCTATCAGATTATTTTGAATAATACCCATGTGAACCTTTTTTAGACTTTTTATATTCCAACTAACATGAGGAATTTAATTTTGATTTATAAATTAATATCGTTGGACTATGGTTTACGACGTGAAAATAACTCAATGTTTTTAGCAAAAATAATATTAAGATTATAGACATTGTTATGATTAGATATTTATTTAAAATAATTCACAATCTCATTCAATCCTTTTTTGTTTCATGAGGTATTAAGCAAAGTGTCATTAATGAGAATTCTATTAGCTTGTGGCATAGGAGATTGGGACACATCTCCCATGATAGAATCAAGAGATTATCTAAAGATTGAATTCTTCCATTTAGACCATTCAAATCTTGGTTCTTGTGTGAATCACATAAGGGAAAAGTATATCAACAAGTCACATAAAAGAGCTAAACAAAGTTTTAACTTACTTGAGATTGTACACACTAATATTTGTGGACGTGACTTATTTGAGCATAGTAAAAAAAATCATTATCTTTATTGATGTTTACTAATAATACATGTATGTCTATATGCTTTACAATAAAAGTAAGGCACTAGAAGCCTTTAAGGAATATGAGGTAGAAGTAGAAAAATAAATGGGGAAACTAATTAAGATCGTGAAATCAGATAGATATCGTAAATATTATAGTAGGTACACTAGTAAAGGACAACCACCTGGACCCTTTGCATGTTTCCTTCAAGAGCAAGGTATAGTTGTCTAATATACCATGTTTGGCTCACTTGATATGAATAGTGTAGCTAAAAGAAGAAACAAAACCTAGTTGGACATAGTTAGGACCATGTTGAGTATCTTCAAACTACTAATTTCTTGTAAAAGGAAGCATCAAGACAACTACATATTTCTTAAATATGATTCTAACAAAGGCAATGTCAAAGACACCCTTTGAAATATGGAAATGTTAGAAACATAGTTTAAATCACTTTAAAGTATGAGGTTGTCCTATGGAGGTAAGAGTGTATAATTTATAAGAAAAGAAGTTGGATCCTAAGACCATTAGAGTTTACTTTGTAGACTATGTTGAGAGGTCTAAGGGTTATAAGTTATATTGTCCTCTATCTTCTAAAAGGTTTGTAGAATATGGAATGTGAAGTTTCTTGTAGATGATGTGATTAGTGGGAGTGATCAATTACAAGATGAACACATAGAGAAAACCACTAATACCGATAGTGAAGGAATATTAACTATCAATGACACTCATTCAGATAGAGTTGTTATAGGATATGATGTAATTCCAATGACTCAAGTTGATATTGGTAGAAATAAGGAACATATGCAAATTGTACAACCTGCCACACATGTGGATCCACCACAAAATGTGGCAAAAACTATTCCTAATGAACAACCCTAACTAAATCAAGAAGTTGAATTAAATAGGTCAACTAGAGAAAGAAAATAAGTATTACCTAGTGACTATGTAGTGTACTTTACTAAAATTGTTGGTGATATAAGAATTAAAGATGATCCATTAATATTTACTCATCCTATAAAAATTCTAAACTCTAAATTGTGCCAGGATGCTACGATTGAAGAAATGAATTCCATGACAAACAACCTTATAAGGGAGCTTGTAAAGATACCTAATAAGTATAAGACCATTGGGTGTAAATGGTTTTCAAGACCAAGAGAGAAACCTTTTTTATTCTGCATCAATGAAATATTCTTTTTGCATCATTATGGTATTGGTTGCACATTTTGATAGAGTTAGACTAAATGGATGTTAAGACTACATTTCTCAATTTTGATCTTGAGGAAGAAGTCTACAAGGAACATGAGGGATTCATTGTAAAAGGAAAAGAACATATGGTTTGCAAGTTAAAGAAATCAATTTATAGTCTAAATCAACCTTCATAATAGTGGTACTTGAATTCCATGAAGTGATCTCATCATTTGGTTTTGTTGAGAATGTCATGAATGATTGTATATACTACAAGGTTAGTGGGAGCAAAATCATATTTTTGATTTTATATGTGGATGATATTTTACTTGTAACCAATGATCTAGGACTATTATGTGAAGTGAAACAGTTCTTATTCAAGAGTTTTGACATGAAGGATATAGGTGAGGCATCTTATGTCATTGGCATTAAGATCTATAGAAATAAAGCTCAAGGCCTTCTAGGCTTGTCTCAAGAAACCTATATAAGCAAAGAGCTTGAGTGATTCAAGATGAAAAACTATTCATCCAATTAGCTCCTATGCCCCCAAACTGAGCTCAAGAGAAAGCAAATGGAGAAGAACACATATGCCTTAGCAATTGGAAGTTTAATGTATGCACAGGTATATACAAGACTTAATATAGCTTTTGTTATGGGTATTTGGGATTATATTGTTCATTGTTTAGCTTCTACAAATGTACGGGTCACAAGTAGTATAAAAAGTTTGACATTCCCATAGTAATTAAGACAAAATAGAGTGAATTATGAAAATTATGCTTTCAACTAGTTTGATTATAAACATGTTTGGAAACCTTTAATATCAAACCTTAGATTGTTCAAAATGAAAATGAATTGACTAAAACTAAAGTGGAAAGTTGACTTCAAGACAAAAGTCCTAGGATTACTTTTCCCCAACGTATTTCTTGAGACTTAATTGAAAACCGTTCAATTATATATTTTATAAAATTATATGTTTGTCAAGGTTATAAATCTTTGAAATCACTTTCTCAAGTAAATTCCTAAATTATATTTTCAAAAATCAATCGAATGTCTTGTCTTAGTTATTGAAAATCACAATGAAGCATAGACCACAAATTAACAACATTAAATTAGTTACTATATCTCTATGACACTAATAAACCATCCATTAAAACTGATTAATTTTAAGTCTAATGTGTGATTACCTAAGTCTTACAATTGAAATAACTTTCTCAAGCTCCAATCAGTGATTAAAACAAGCCAAGTGATGTCCAAGAACTTGGAAGCATTAAGCCCAAGGTAAAAACAACATATAAATATCATTATTAGCTAAAAGAAGGATAAAACCAAGTCTCAATCCATTCAAAGGGTTAAAGAAATCTTGGATGAAATGCTTAGCTACTCATTCATCAACAAACCAAAACTATTCAAATAAATTTGATTCATATCATAAACTAAGAGAAACAAGACAGAAAAAGCAATAAAACCAATGTTGAAGCTTTAAATCTCTTCAAAGCATCCAACCTAAGATTCAATGGCTCCAAATCCTCTCTTCCCAATCTCTCAAATACGCCAAAAGTCTTCAAAAGTTATAGAATGATGTCTCTCATGAGTTTTTTCCAACATTTTTAACCTAATTTTCTCTTCATTTTGCTAAATGCATAGCTGCAGAAAGTTAAGTTTCACTATAGCGCAAGAATCCTTTGCTATAGTGAAGTATATAGAAAGTTTGCATCTTGTCTGCTAGCAGGTTTCATTGTAGTGAAGGGCACATTGCTAATCGTCTTCTTTGCTAGCCTGTTTTGTTGCAGTGAAGTGTTACCATCACTATAACGAAGATCATGCACGTGCTTCTTGATTCTTGAAGATCCAAACTACCTCCAAAAGTCTTTCCTTCTCCTTTCCATGCTCTTCTCATTATTTAATCTCTCCCTTAGCTTCACATGATCTTGCAAAAGCTCTTAAAACTTGACTTGATCTGCCTATTCACAATAGATAAATTATAAGTTCTCCAATCATTATCAATCAACCCAAACTATTGACAATTTTAACCAAGAATTCCATGTATTACGCAAAATGCTTCAAAACACTTTTTCCTATTAATGAATCCATAATAATGCATACTTCAAGCCTAAAATAAAGCAAAAGAATAGGACAATGTGTCAAAATAGTATGAATTTTTAAATGTTATCAGATACCAAAGCAATCTTGGGGAAGCACATTAGACAACTACAAAGAAGGTATTTAGATACCTACAAGGTTCTCACATATAAAAGAACAGACAATCATGAAGTGATTGGGTACTTAGATTCTGATATAGGAGGATGCGTAAATACAAAAAAGTCTACAACTGGTTACATATTCCTACTTGCAAAAGGAGTTATATCATGGAGAAGTGTAAAACAAACACTTACATTGGCAAAAGGAGCTATATCCTAGTGATCTTGAGTATATTACATGTTTTGAGGCAAGTTCACAAGCAATTTGGATAAAGGATTTCATTACTGGGCCTAAGATTATGGACTTAATCTCTAGGCCAATCATAATGTACTATGACAACAAAGCTAAAATAGCCATTGCTAATAACATGAGTGAAATTTGAAGTAAATTCATCGACTTAAAATTCCTATACAGTTGAGGTGTGTTGAATCATGAAGTTTGATTTATGGTTTATCATTTCTAGTTGTAATTGTATACATTTGTGTTTTGAGATTGACAAACATTAAGATAGGAATCAAATAAACATCATGTTTATTCATGAAGTTTTGCCCATTAAGCAATGGTGCTACTTATAATGCAAGGAAGATAATAATTGACATGAGAGCTTATCGCCATGATTCTATTAGTATAGCCTTAGTTAACCTTTACACGATGATTAACATAGAGTACATGGGCCAAATGGGAGAATGTGAGATATTTAATTATAATTATTTTGATATCAATTAGATAATAAATTAAATATCAATGAATGTAGCCCATTATCAATCAAGCCCAATCCAAGTAGGGCAAATAGCTTAATCAATATTTAATTATTGTTAACACTCTAATGGTAGGTAAATTAACATTATTATAAATTAAGCATTCTGAGAGCTAGTGTCATATAAATATTCTCACCTCTATTTTCTAAGTGTTCCTTGACTGGTGATAGCTTTCCATAGTTTCCATCATTATGCTTATAGCTAGTGAGAAGAATTCATGAATAGTTTATTCTGATTATCTTCTTTGTTTACAACCTTTTACTATTTCAATTTGTGAGCAACATTTATTGGAGAAGTTATGGCTAGAGGTACATATTCCTAAAGTCTTCTGTTGTTATTTAATTGTGATATTCACGTATGTATTATTGAATTATTAATTTAGTATATGTGAATATACATTCATATGCTTACAACTAAATCTTACTCTAAATTATTATAATACGACTATGGATTAGTGGATGATAATATTACTCTTTAATTGCTTTAATGCTATGTTTGTTGATTTAATTGTGTGCTTGATTGTTTTGAAACAAGAGAAATCTGATTGGAATTGATTTGGTATTCTAAAGAAGCCTAGATGTAGGAAATTTAGATGAGGACCTTCAATCTTTAGTTCATTGAGTTTGCATCAATTTTTGTTTTAGTCCCTTAAGTTTCAAACTATATGTTTTGGTCCCTCAAGGGACAAAATAATCCAAATTTTTATTAAATAATTGGGATCAATATTTTAGATAAAAATAAACTTGAGAAACTAAAATTAAAATAAAGGCAAATTTGAGGACAAAGAATTAAATGCCATATCCTAATATTTCCCTATATATAAAAGAATGATAGAGAAAAGAAGTTTGGAAGAAATTATGATAATAAACAGAAAGAAAGATAATGAGTATATAAGAGTATAAAAAAGAGGGACTAAAATAAAAACTCTAAAAGTTCCATGGTGCAAAATGTAAGTGACATAAGTTTTGGGCCATTAAGTGTAATTATAGAAAGTTGAGGGCCTAAAATATAATTTTTAGAAGTTCAGGGGAAAATGTTAATTATGAGAAAGTTAAGCTAGAAATGACCCAAAATTGCCCATAATTGTTTCAGTTCTAAATTTTACCATAAAATAGAAAATTATTCTGATCAGTTTAACACAAAGTAAAATTTTGATTTGAGTTCCCGATAAATTGATATTAATTTTTAAAGTCTAAAAATTATTATAGTATCATCTGGACCTCAAAATTAGATGAAATTTGACAATAAATTTTTATAATTAATATAAGAATTTATTAAACTGACAGAACTAAAAAAGGTGTTATGTAGAATTTATAATAAAATTTACAGTAGTATAAAACACTCAATAAATGATTTTCAGGGGAATTTCTTAGGAGTTGAACCCACGAGAGAAAGGGAACAAATAGAAGGCCCAATAATATTTTTATATAGGTATATGGGCCAGTATTTATAAAGACCCTAAAAAATAAAAAAGTATGAAAATGTCACTTTGTATACCATTATATTGTACAATCAGCAAGAGATGAATGGAGAGCAATTTAGTCATTTGACCAAGGTTGGACGGTCAAGGAGGGTTATCTGAATAGTTTATCAAAGTCAGGGAATACTCTAGTGATGTGTGAAAAGACGATAATGCCATATAGTTATTAAAGTAAATAAGAAGAACCAAGGGCATTTTGGTAATTTACCAAGGATCAATAATTAGGTTTAGACCCAATCCAAGAATTTTAATGGTAGAAAGAATCTGGATATTGGATTTAAGATCAGAAAATATATTATGGAATCTCAAAAAAGAAATATTTAGAAAATAATCTAGTTTTTAGGAAATTAGATTAAGTCGATACCGAATTGGACCAAAATTTTTTTTAGAGTCTTCTTCCCCTGGAATTGTGCCATATGGGAGATGAGGCGTCTCTTGATGATGTCATGGATGATGTCACCTTTTGGCTTCTAGGGAAACTTGATGCAAGAGTAAATATGAGTCATTGGATTGAATAGTTCACAAAGAACTATTCATTTCCATGCCTTGAAATATATAAAGACCCCTCCCTTTCCTTCACTTTGCTTCAAGATAGGAACTCTTTGGGAGGTGCTGCCAAAGTGAAAAGCCAAGCCAAGACAAAGAAAAACCTAATATCTAAAGTTCAAGCTAATTAGGAGTTAAGGTAAGCAACTATCCTACTCATGTTCTTTTCATTTGGGGACTTAAACTTAGAGTTTTTATAGAAAAAAATGATTTTTGTAGGGTATATATGTTGTCCACAACCTTAGGTTAAAGAAGAAAGAATAAATTAAAGTTAGAAATATATGATTAATGTTTAGATAAGTTAGTTTAGATGATTGATTATTGAATCAAGTTGATATTCTTGACTTTAACATGGTTGAGGACTTTTGGCCAAGGGCTGTTTTGGACAGTGGAGATTGATTTTCAATGATCTAATGCTTTCATTGAATTTATATGATGATTTTGTGTAGGATTGAATAAGTTTTGAACTTTAGAAGCATTGTAATTGAAAGTTATAATTTTTGGAAGTCTTCTCTGTTATTGTTCACACACATGAATAGTGATTTAAATTTCATGATTTTGATGTTTTCAATTGTTTTAAAATAAAAAATTGTGTGAGATTAAGTAGATAAACAAGTATTGGAAGTATTATAATCAAAATAAGAATTTTTAGAAAAATTATGCATATTTTTTTGTTCTGTCCAGCAGGCCATGAATGAGCTAGAATTTTATGATTCTAAGCTCATAATAGATTCAAAAGGTAAAATTGGGTAGGGTAAAGTCAATGAACAAATTAATTCAAAGGACAAGACAATTAGCCACAAATTAAGATAGGGGTTAATTGATTAAGTTCAATATCCTTATATGCCAATTTAAGTGGATGATAATGAATGAATGAATATGTGATATTTAGGCTTTGTTGTGTGGACTGAAGAAGGCAGCCACTTAGCAAGGAAAGAGGACAAAGAAAAGAATAAAGGAAAGTAAAGCAATAAGGTAGTAAATTATCCTAAACTTATATGTCTTAGATATTATGTTTGGTTGTGCTATGATTATGTTGAATTGTGTTGCATATGTGTATATGATTGAAGCTCTATTTTTATGATTACTTTGGCCAATTGTATTTCATATGTTACATGGAAGTATGCATATTACACAATGTTAATACTCTTACAACTAAGTACAAGTATTTACATTAATACATATTTTGTTTAGTACCATTTGCTACTGAGATTTCTCAAGAAATCTCACCCCTTCCATATTATAACCATTCTAGCAAGATTTTCATGTGAAGAAGAAGAGGAAGATGCATGAGGAAGAGTTAAGAATTATTTAGTATGATTGTTATGTGAATGATATATATAAAGATGGGGTTGCTGGAATTTTTGTCACTATGAACAATAAATTTTGATGAGGCAGTGACATTTGAGATATAATAAAAAATATTAAATGACTGAATAAATGTGTGATATTTTACCATCATTTATTTAACATGTCAAATTTTGTTTTGACACTAAGAATGTTTTATTTTAATGTCGACACAAAAAAAACAAAATTTTTAAAATTAGGGATCATAAACTGTTTTTCATAAATTTTGACCAAATAAAAATTGATATTTAACAATTAAAATATATTGATTGGCTAAGCATTTGGTCATAGAATTATTTTTATACTCAATTTCATTATGTTAGCTTTGAGTACTCTTTTGAAGCATTTCATTTATATTTTTTTAGAATTAATTATAATTTTTTAAAGTTCCTCATTTTATCTAAAATGACTATATGAACAGTAACACTGAGCTTCACAATTCTATATTTTGTAAATGAACTTCAATGGATGTTTAAGTGGTTCTAAATGCTGCTGAATAGTTTCTAAGACATATGAAAGTAAAGTGTGAAAATTAGCCCGTTCTATTTCCATCGATTTGACACAATTTTTAAGCAATTTAAAGGATCAGCAAGGTGGCATGGATGTATGATGTTAATTATTGCAATTAATTGAGTAGAAAGGTTTAACTACGTATCATAGAATCTTGACATCTACATAATTGATTTCAATTTCCATTGACCAATTGTTTGATTTATACACTATTGGTATAATTAGTTTCTTTAATTAAGGTTAGATTAATTATCTGCATTCATGGAGAAAGTGACAAAAAGAATATAACAATGGTTAGATAGAAATTAAAGTGACAAGACAGAGTGCCACTAAATGACAAGTTAGAGCATCTCAATTGACAAATCAATATGTTACTAATGACAAGTTAGGATACCACAATTGACAAGTCAGGACATGACAAGTCACTACCACCAATAACAAGTCTAGATGCCTCAATTGACAAGTTAGTGTGATGTTAATGATAAGTCAGGGTAAACTCATCTTTTCACAATTCAAATAAATTTTCCACAAGTGTAATTTCATGGAACTTGATAATAATAATTTGTCTTCCTTGGAAATAAGGGTAATTTCTCCTTATGCAATATTAGTCTAATTAGTTTTTTTAATTAAGGTAAATTAATTATCTGCATTCATGCATTCAGAGAGAAATTAAAGCGACAAAAAAGAATGTAACAGTGTGTAGACACACATCTCCATTTCTCTTTGAACGCAATATATACATATACTTTTCTTTTAATTTAAAAGGCCTATATATTAAAATAATACACCAGTGCTTACCAATAAGCTGTTATTTCTATTTACAAGGCACAATGAATGAGTACGTACTTGTGCTCTCTAAAGAGAAAAAAAGACTACCAAAAACTTATTTCACTCTCTCACTCTTATTTCCTCTTTGCTAATTGAAATGTCCTCTTTAGGAACTGATTTGCAGTTTTGTCATTTCTATGGCACAACACCCTCAATATTGTGTTTGGATCTTCTCTATGCCATTTTCTTGTTGTTGGAGGTATAGGCAATTTTTGTCCATTTCCTATTACACCTAACCCACTTGTCTCACATGTCACAGTGCTAAAACCTTCCATTAATTGTTCTGTGCTTTCTCCCATTAAATCTATCACTCCTTCCACTACTTCAGCTTCTTTTTCCACCATTTCCTCCACTCTCAATCCTTCCCAACAATTCACAAAATGTCTCTTCAATCCCTCAAAGTCATCTTTAATAAGTTGATGATCAGTTCTATTATAAACCCTATTGCTTCCTCCTGCAAGCAATACCATAAGGAAAGAATCAAAAGTAGCCTTTATCACTTCCTTAACCGCCACTGCATGCGCTTTCTCTGTCAGAATGGTAAGCATTAGGGTTAGGTTCTGCTTCAAGATTCTCAATGCAGAGCCGATGGAAGAATTCGCCACAAAACCAACATAGAGAGAGTCATACAATACGAAGTTGGAGTCCAGGAAGATGAGGCGGTAAGCGGCGATTTCTGAGACATGTTGGCAGGCTGCGTGGATGGAGGAGATGAGGATCTCAAAGTGAGAGGTGACGGCTAAAGGGCGCTGATGCGGGTGAGGGCGGAGGGAGAGAGCTTTGGTTAAGGTGTGAATTTGAGCGAGAAGGTAGAGTAAGGTATTAAGGCGAATGTAGAGACGTTGGGTTCCTCTACTAGTAGAAGGACGAACAGAAGGAAGAGGACTTTGAGCTTCATTTACAGCATGGATTGTGTGATGTTCTTGTTCAAGACCGTAACTGCAAGCGTTTCTTATCTTCCACATCTTGCTCAACTTCGAATCTTTACTGCACCTTGTTAATGGTGGAAGCGATGGGATGTAGCTCTTTTTTGAACCTAACATGCACATAACATAAAAACAAACATTATTTTTAGTTTACACAAAGGATTTAGGAATATATGTGAATCTGACGGAGTGATTAAACTACCCATATGAAAGAGAATTACAAACCAAACTTCGTTTATATCATACAACAAACTAATATCACTAGCAGAGGAAGAGAGTTTTTGGGTGCAGTAAGGAAGACTATTACTATTATTTTGGAAGAATTATTTATAGCTCCTATAGAAGGGAATTAATTACCTCAAATTTAATGACAACTGCGCAGCCTATAATGACAAGTATACAATAAAAAATGATATCATGTTTATATTACTCACTTATCATTAAGACTTTTAAACAATTAAATCTTTTCTATAGGACCTCTGAGTAATTCTTCATATTAGTTTTCATCCGTGTGTGTTATTGCTAGTATAAAATAAACTAACGTTTCACATTTGTAACTCTGTTGGAAGTATATTACACAACTTGCTCGTACTTTCCCTTATTCGTAATTGTACCCCCATTCATAATGGACTTGGGCTTATTCATCAAGGGTGGACCAATCGACTTTTTCCAGTAACATAAAATCATTAGAAAATAGAGATGATTTATATTTTGGGAATTATTATGAGGTCCCAAATAAAAAATTTAATTATTTAAAAGTCCCAATAATAGCTAAGGAGCTAACAATGACAAGTTTCAGTATAAAAATTGACAAAAAAAATTATATTACTTAAGACTTTTTTATGAATAAACCCTTCTTGATGACTTTCCTTTATTTTATTTTTTAAAAGTTTATATGCCAAAAGTAAATACTGTTATATTGATATATGAGTCTAATAAGCTTACCACATGCTGCGACAAATGTCATGTAGTCTCCGAAGAGAGTTTCCAAACCAGCAGCAAGTTCTTGAACCAAATCCTCAGGGACTCCAACTGGCATTTTGAAGAATTCTTCCACTATTGTGTTGACAACCTTCATCAGCTCCACAGCTGATTGTGCATATGGTTCTTGTTTTGACTTTGGATTCCATGTCTGCAAAACACAAAATAATGCAATTAGTATAACTATTTAATGTAACAAGATTATATTTGAGTACTGTTATGCCTAAATGAAAGTAACTCTTCTTACAAATCATTTTTCCACATATATATTCACAGAATTTAAACTCATGACTTTGTTTTTCAGGAGTATGGAGTTTCTTCTACCACCATTTGGTCCAAAAACTAATGTTTGATGTGTAAATCTTTCATAAACTTGACAAAAGCAAACTCAAAAAGCTTTCAACATTAGGAAGAACACAAATCTCTCATTCTTATTTTTTCAGAGGAAAAATATTCATTTAGAAAATTATTCTTAGTAGACTTGGTGCGTTCCATTCATCTAAATAGTTATACGGAACTCAAGACTTCCCATTTTCATACCAAATAAATCATTTTTCAAAGTGAAATTTTTGTGTGCAATGTTTGTTCACTAATCTTAAAAGCTTTTCTGTGTCTTCTATTCTCAGTGATTTTGAGTAAAATATAAATAATCCAAATCTAATAAAGACATATTTTCATCTTTATTGAAAGAAGAAATATATACAAATCACTTTTAATTCTACTAAAAATGAAAATCTAGATTCATCAAGGGTTAAGGTCTAATTTTGCCTTGAAAGTTATCACGTGGAACAATATTGTCCCAAGAGTTTTTTTGTGTTTAATATCTCTCAAGAAATATTAAAAAAAGTTCAAAATCGCACTGTTAAAAGTTCAACGATGACCATTAACATTTTAATGGTTAGGAACGACACTGAACCTAAAATTTTTTTCTTCAAGAAAACATTACTCTTATGTAAACTTCTATGATAAAATTGGACATTAATCCATTCATCAAAATGAATCATCTCATATTGTGGCAATATATATATATATATATATCTCATTCTTATCATGTCATATGGATGGTAAAGATTTGTTTAAATGAATCAATTATAGCTTTAATTAATTCCACTAAAAATGAGAAAATTGATCCAAATTCAATATCCATACCTCAGATTCTTTGACTAATGTTAAAAGTAGCTTTCTGTGTCTGCTTTTCTCTCAATGAGCTAGTTTGAGAAGTAAAATATGAATTGTCCAAATTCAATATCCATACCTCACATTCTTTAAATCTTTCAAAGACCTCAGTGCAGTTGTTGAGAGACTCACGAATCCACTTCCTCAAAAGGTCCAATATGATAGTGTCAACTTCATAAGGGTCCATTTCTCTCACAATGGTCTTTCCACCATCATCACAATCTGCTGAATCCTCCACCACCATATGAACCAACACCTTCTCCAGCTTATCAGCTCTCTCTAATACCTCGACCGTGTCCGACGTCAGCGTCGTCACCTCGTTGAGATACTGATTCAGCACTGTCCCATAGCAACTGTGAAGTGTCAATGCTGCCACTGCTCCTGCTGTTCCATGCCATTTCTTCATCACTGGGTTGTAGTTTTGTATCTCTTTCATTGCCAATTCCTCTGTCTCTTGAGCCAATCCAAGCAATACTTCTCTTGCATCCATCTCTACTTCTGATTTTGCATAACTCTCGTTTGTTTCTTTTATCAACTGTATTTGTAGCAAGAAAAATACAAAAAAGAAATAGAAAAAAATATATGTATATATATATATATATATAATGTTGGTGAAAGAAATAAAAAAGATCAGCAAAACTTCTTTAACTTCATAGAAGATATCATTTTAGTCTCTTAAATTTTATAGAGCTTTTTCAGTCATCTAATCTTAATGTCGTTAAGGAAAAATACTAACATTGAAATTTGAAGTATTGACAAAACATTATCAAATACTGAAATATTGAGTTTACTTTTAAAAACTAATAATGATCTATACAAAAAATTATCATTTGAGACTAATAGTCTGCTAGGACTAGAAGACTAAAAAGATACTTTAATTTTTAAGAGACCAAGCGAAAACCTTGTACTCCCTTTGAGCTCTATTTCACACATTCCAATAAAATCAATTAAAAACATTAAATTTGTCATAAAATATAAGTAATTTTTAATATTATCCCTTATTAACTAAATTAAGCTCTAGCATTATATTAATTTTTTACTCTATCCCATTACCCTTATTAAAGATATGGGCATATATGAAAAAAATATTTAATACTGAAATTAGCGTGTGCCTGGTAACAAATATCAATATTTTTTAAGGCCAAATATACACATTTTTTTCGAAAATAAGAAAGATAGGTTAAAATAGTAGAAATTAACCTTTTTGAATGCTTTTTTCACAGAAGATCGAACATAACGGTCAAGGCGATCGTTAGATGACATGGAAGAATTTTGTGTTGCTCCATCTTCATCACTCAAAATGTCAGAAGCTAAGAGCAAAATAGGAAGAATATTCTCAATCTGTGCAACATTGCCACGAACGAAGAACTCATGATAATTCAGAAGTCTCTTCTCAGCCCAACCCACCATTGATTTCAACACAGAATTCAAAATCTTCTCATAGACAGAATTTGAATTCGCTTCTTTACTTTTGGCATCTTTAGAAACCTCATTCAACATCGCATGTGATGCACAAAGCAGATCAGATTCTATTTGTCCAGTTACAATATATTGGCTAAAAAGAACCCAAGTGAAGCACACGTTGTGAATAGCCTTAGTGATTCCCAACGTGGTCCAGGTCTTCTTCATTAGGTCAATCAACTCATCAACCTCATCTAGAACTGAAGTCTCGTCTCTGATGTCGAAAATGGCCTGCAATAGGGAAGTGTAAAGGTGGATGTTGACAGGGAAGCCGTCGGCCCAGTGGCAGACGTCGCCACCAGAGTTTTGCCATGCTAAAGTGGAGACGGCATTGTAGAGGGTTTTCATGGTGTCTGAGGTTCTGTTGGTGTCTAAAGGTTTGGATTCTGCACTGTTAATGATTTCTTTGAGACTTATGATTGAAGGGTTGGATTTTTCGGTGGGAATTGAAGGGTGAAGAAGAAGACCTACTTCGAGAAGTTTGATTTGTCTCTTTTGCCATAAATGGTACTCTTGCGGATCACTGAATTCTGAGGGCTTTACGTTTCGTAATAGTTCTAAAGGTTGCACGATACTCTCTGCTCTTCTCATCTGCATCAATTTTAACAATTTTTCAATGCTTAGATCCAAAATTAATCCTTTGATGTATAATTTATACTATAATTTATGTCTTATATTTAATATCATATACAAAATTATGAACAAAAAATACTCCACCTGTCTTTAATATGATATGTATTTAACTAATGTTATTATTTTAAAAAAATTAGTTAAATTAATTAATATAATATATTTTGTCTATACTTACATATATAAAACTTGAGGGAGGGTGTGTACTGCCATCTCTCCACTACCCCTTAATTTTGGGCATGCTACCAAATGTTGTTTTCATTAGATTCTACATAAAATGAGTAAAATTTTAATATCTTATAGAAAAATTGTACAATTTTCAATTTTTTATAATTTTTAAAGATTTTGGACTTGTTAGCTGTGAGCTGTGTAGTTTCCTTTTAATTTAGAGTATTAAATCTTTAAAAAATTAAAAAAATTGAAAATCGTACAATTTATGCCCATAAGATATTAAAGTTACACTCATTTTTTTTGTAAAATCTAATAATAAAAAAAATTGGGAGCTTGCCCAAAATTAAGGGGCAGCAGGGGCAATAGACACCCCTCCCTCGTAAACCTTATAGTGAATAACAAAATTAACCAACAATTTGGATTGTCCTTAATTAAATTTAGATGACCAGAATATATGAACATATTATTAAGTAAATCTTTCATTTTTCTTATGTATAGCTTTTAGCTCCAAAGATAGATTTTTTTTTGTCTAAAAAGGTGATTGATTGCAAATTTGCAAACTACTCAAATTCTTCATTATATCTTCTGTTCAACGAACTTGTATTGATTAATATTGAAAATTGTTTTAAGATTTTTGAAGAATAACCTTCAAATATATTCATAAGAGTCAAATAAATAAGCTAAGCATCATTTATTAAAAATGAAAACTGAAGGCATATTGCAAGATAGAGACGTACTTGGCCTATGAGAGTCCTCATGAGTGTTTTCCTTAATCTGCTTTCACTTTGGTCTGTCACCCGCATTTGTTGTCTCATGATCTCTGCCGAAGTCATTGGCCGCCGTGGCTTGGCCGGTGGAAGTGTTCCTGACATCGGGAAACCTCCTCTGCTCCCGGGACTAGGCAATCCTGCACTGCTCATTTGGCTGGACAACGTCCTCCGTGAGGGTACCTTCAACAGCTTCAACCCTAACGCCCTCTTCACCTTACTTGATTGCGCCGCCACCGCTTGGGGCGATCCGTCCTTGGAGTTCTCAAGATTGGAGTAAAACGTGAGGGCAGTTTTGCCTCCGAACCCCGGCAACGACCGGCAAGCGGTGAACAGTATCTCATACGCTGCTTCTCGGGTATCATCCCGATCTAAACCCTCGATCTTCTCGAAGGGCCACACGAGGTCGCTTTCCTTCTCAAAAATGTCACGGCACTGGAGGTGACGGCGGAAGAACTGGGGGTCCTCGGTGAAAGTTGATCGAAAGGGGCCTGGATCAGATTCACGACGGCTATGCTGACCCATGCTTAGGATGATCTAGAATTGTAACGTGATAATGATATGGGTCAGGAACCGAAGGAGGATGCGGCAGCGACGTCGTCAGCGACGGCGGCTGCTTTACAAATTGACGACGTCAATATGGTTTGTCTAGGGAGAAGGCGGAGAAAACAAGTACATTTGATAATAATAAGGGTGTTGTTCGGTTTTTAGTTAATTGACAGCAAAGTTTTATATTTTATGTATGAAAAGATGAGAGAGAGAGAGAACGTGAGAGGTGTACGTGAAAAGCCAAGAATACCGTAAACAATATCCAAAATTGAACACACTTCGATTTGAGCACGTACTTCTAGGAAACACAACTTGTTCTTCATCTCTCACCAAAAAGAGGAAAATTCATGGAGCACATTAAAAGATATGGACCTCTAAAAACAGAAATGTAAAAAAAGATCTTAAATTCGTTTTTATGTGTGTTCTTTTACTTATTTACGGGTGTGTGTATATATATTGCTTTAGGTAAATTACATTCAATGACCCAAACTCGATAAATTCAATATCGAAATATGTATATGGCCAGCAATTGAAATAATTATTTTTAAATTTTAAGGTCAGAGAATTATTTAGTCTTCTTGTTTTTTAGCATAAAATAGTCAATTTAAACAAGAACATTCCCATATATTGTGTAGGAAGCAAATTTTATGATTTAACCTATTATTATATATCTAGTTTTAGATTCGTGTCTACTTGCCTTATATAAGTCTATGCTTTAATTATTCAACTTATATTGGGAGAGATAGTTATAAATTTTAAAATTAAGTATATGATAATAAGATCCAGAAAATATTATTAAAAAAAAAGAAAAATTATGTGATTCGACCTATGAGAAAAGATCTGTCGAAAAGGAATATTTTTTTCAGAGGTTTTGAACTCATCATTTTGTATTCTATCTAGTTTGACTAAATTAAAAACCTTGATGACAAAAAATGCTGACTCATGAGCATCTATCTAACAGGCATGGAAACCTAGACCTATAGCCTCGCCTGTTCAAGTGATCAATTAATTTGAGGACTTAGTGATCCGGGGTAATCTATTGAGTTGAACGATGTACCCAGGTAAATTTTTTTAACCCCCTACCCTTATCAACACTGCATCTTCTCACAATTTGTGCTTAATTAAAATTCGGATTGAATTGGCCAGTTATAATATTGCCGAATCAGTAACCGGTGCTATACCAGCATTGGATAATTTTATTTAATTTTGTGTATTGGATGTTTGTTGCAATGTTTTAAAAGCCGACACGGACAGTGAGCAAAAAGGTCATGACGGTTCAAACGGTTATATTAGTTGGATTGTTCCGTAGGACTAATGACATAATAATTAAATAAAAAATAATTATATATAGAGTATAAGTAGTACTCAATATCATAATTTTATTTTTTATATGCAGTTATTATCTTAATTTTATTTGTGATACAATTTTATGTATATTTTTTTTAATTTGGTACAATTCTTGATACTTGAGAAATAAAATTATGTGTAAAATTGTGCCAAATGAAAAAGATTATAAGTGAAACTGCACTAATTTAAAAATATTATGGGTGAAATTGCATCACAAATAATATTAGAATATTGATCGCATATGAGAAATAAGATCAGAATATTGGGTGTTACTCTACCTTTATATGTATATATTAATATATTTAAAAGGGTTATATAGCCCACAATATTCTAATCTTATTTCTCATATGCTTCTAGTACTGTCACGTCCCAAAAATTGAGGGGTGATCGGCATAGAATATGAGAAAACTCATATTTTGGAAGCCTTTAGACATCATAATTAATATAATAATAATGTTAAATATGCATAAACCATGTTATTATTTATCATATATGAATATATATCTAGCTTCCAAAATGATAAATACAATGCCATATATAATTGTTTATATATCTCAGAAAAATAAGAGAGGACATAATCCTGTCTATAAATTACATGGAGCATCTACAAGTTTTGAACAATTATGAAAGCCTTCTCTCCTTTGATAAAGGAGCAAGGTTGAAGGTGCTATCTGAGGCCAAAATAATCTACCGGTGAATAACATCTCATTATAAAAATATAATTTAAAATACATAAATAAATAATTTAAAACATATTTAACTGCAAATAATGAAGCTTGTAGGTAAATCTAAATTTCTAGAATATAGAATCATAGCAATAATGAAACTATATAAAAATCATTAATCAAATCAAACCAAATATTCAGTAAAACATCTCATTTAAGGAACTCTATTTAAAACTAATTTGTAAATTTCAACTTTTTGTAGGGCTTTAACAGAATGAATTATATAGCGTGGACACACAGTCCACGAGAGTAACTAACTATTTTGGTGTGACTCGAAGCCACAAAAATAAGCGCAGGTGTGAAACTCACAAATAGCAGGCACATGTATAAGACTCACAAATAACAAACATGAGAATAAATCCCACGACTATCTGGCGTGAGTACTATGCTCACGAATATCCATCGAGTTTGAATTTAACCATAATACACCAAGGACTAACAGTACTACTGTTAGTAACCAGCGTTCTATATTCAGTAATCATAAAATATTTTTAAGCATGCTTGGGATCAATTTATCTTTAGTAAGCAAAAATATTCTCTTCATAGCATAAACTCATAAAGATCATTGCACAAAAGAAGACCCAGCATGAAGGTTCAAAAGAACATTTCAAAGATTTCCTTTGAAATTCATGAATGATCATTTAATAAATAAAAATTAAACAAAAATTAAAGTAGCATAAATAAAATATTTATTTCATCTAGACAGTTAATCGTCAATAATCTAAAGACATAATTCTAATAAATTTGCTTTGATTAAATAACATCTAATAGAATTGAAAAAATTATAAAAGTATGACAAATGACTAAAATATCATTCAAAAATAAATTATAATAGAACGTTATTCACTTACAGACAATACTCCAATATAGCTTACTTTTACTCTATGATTCAGAATAATATTCTCTCTTTATTTTCCTACATTTTAAGAAAATAAATCATTAATACTTAAACTCAAATTTTAATTATAATAGTTGTTATAACATACTATTATAATTATATATATCTCAAATATTTTTATTCATGAAAATAGGACACTTATCCACATAAACTTCTTTTCTTCCAAACATGTAACATGCATCAATTATTAATTAGCTCCAATAATTGCTTTTTCTATTGCACTTTTCAAACTCCATAATCCATCTGGAAATAAAATCCACCACTTCTATACCAATTACCTTTAACTTGCTACAATCACATCAATTCACACATTTATACTTATTAACACTTAAATATTCCGAAAATTTTACCTTATCATCTTCTCCATTTCAAATCTAAAATTTTCACTTCATTTACATTATTCTAAACATCATTCTAATATCTCAAACCATGTAAGCATATAATCATCATTTATTCTTCAACAGAGTCTCATGTAGCCTCCTTCATAATCTGAAAAATATTTTTCAGATTTCTCGAAATTATCCCCCAAAGAAAACTCAACATATAGCAGCATCATTTTCTCACAATTAACGTGATATATAGCCCACCTAAGCTTTATTATCAATATATAATATATCACAAACATTGGGGTATAACCAGCCTTAACTTTGCTCTACAATTACTTTCAGATAGCATCTTAAATCACATCATATAATCATACATAAAAACACTTTCTTAAGCAGAATTTTTCGCACATCATCAATTTCTCCCTCCAAAACTCCAACAACAACAACAACAAGCCTTATCCCATTAAATGGGATCGGCTACATGGATCATACGATGCCATTGTGCCCTATCGAAAACTAAATCCTTAGGTAGGTTATTGACCAGGAGATTTTGTTCAATGACCTCTTTGAGCGTTCTCTTTAGCCTTCCTCTACTCCTTTTAACCGGTGTCTATACTATTTGATCCACCCTCTTCATCAGCATATCCCTTGGCCTTCTTTGTATGTGTCTAAACCACCTAAGACGGTTCTTTATTATTTTTTCTTTAATAGGTTACACTCCAACTCCTCCCCATATATGTTCATTACGAATCATATCTTTTCTTATATGTCCACACATCCATCTCAGCTACCCCAACTTTATGCTATTGCTGTCCTTTTAAAGCCCAGCATTCACTTCCATAAAGCAATACTGGTCTTATAGCAGTGCGATAAAACTTTCCTTTTATTTTATCTGGTACTTTCCGATCACATATAACCTTAGTAGTCTTTCTCCATTTAAACCACCTGGCCTGAATTCTATGATTAACATCCTCTAAAATTTCACCGTCATTCTATATCATTGATCCCAAATATTTAAACTTATCTATTTGTGGAATAATTTAATTTCCCAATCTGACCTCCAAGTTACTTCTAACTTGCCTCTTATCAAAATCACAATGCATATATTCAGTTTTACTTCTACTTAGATGAAAACCCTTCGACTCTAAAGTACTTCTTCATAACTCAAGTTTAAAATTAATCTCTTCTCTTGACTCTGTCACAAGAATTATATCGTCCGCAAAAAGCATGCATTTAGGGATTTCTTCTTGAATAGG
This sequence comes from Leucaena leucocephala, assembly GCA_037074615.1. Taxonomy (NCBI): domain Eukaryota; kingdom Viridiplantae; phylum Streptophyta; class Magnoliopsida; order Fabales; family Fabaceae; genus Leucaena; species Leucaena leucocephala. Next base: position 6,659,617 of record CM073534.1, read on the forward strand.
CTTAGTTATAATATCCACTACTAGATTAAATAAATAAGGACTCAAGGCTGATCTCTGATGTAGACCAATCCTTATAGAAAAATCTTTTGTTTCATCCCAGACGTTCTTACAGTAGTTATTACCCCCTCATATATATCTTTTATTGCCTTGATATATGCCATGCGTACGCCTTTCTTTTCCAAAACTTTCCAAAGCACCTCTCTTGGCACTCGATCATATATTTTTTATAAGTCAATGAAGACCATATGTAAGTATCTTCTTTTAGTCCGGTACCTTTCCATTAACCCCTTTAATAAATAAATCGCTTCTATTGTAGACCTATTTGGCATAAAACTACACTGATTCTCAGTAATATCAGTCTCTAATCTCAACCTGTGTTCAATTACCTTTTCCCACAATTTCATAGTGTGACTCATAAGCTTTATCCCCTGTAGTTTGCACAATTTTGAATATCCCCTTTATTTTTGTAAATAGGAACTAAAGTACTTTTCCTCCATTCATCCGGCATTTTCTTAGAACTTAAGATCACATTAAACACACCAAGCCCACTGAACAATTTAGAAAAATTCTGCCCATAACATGGACCACACCTGCACACAACAGCAAGCTTAGATATATATATGCGCATATGCTGTCCATGTAATGATATTTTGGTCTTGCATTTCATTAAAAAGCTTTTGTGCATCATCTATATGAGAGCATTCCACATATACAGTTATCATATTGCCTGCACGAAATACATCCCTCAAAACCCAAGTCTGATTAAATAAGAGTGAAATGATTTTTCCATGCTTTAAAGCTTGACAGCACCCACAATCCCGTAAACCTCTCTGGATTTGTTTAAATCCATTGAAACCCATAACAAGATTACCACACAAAGCATAGGTTTCTACTCTCGGAGATCATAGTCCCAAATAACAAAACACACATATACACTCTGGTTAAGCTCAATACAGAGTGGGTTTATTATTTTTTTTTCAAAAAAATAATCTTCACTTCCTTCACATTCTCGGTGACCAGAGGAAAAATCCAAATCACCCAACTCAATGCTAGAAACAATCAATGGAGAAGGAGAGGTGTTAGGCTTATCACACACCCACACACGGCGGCATTCTGCAGCAACAAGGGAGAGGGACGTCGGAGGCTGCTACAGCAACAGTGCGTGCAAATCGATGGCAGCGACAGTGGACTTGTGACAGTAGCACGACGACGCAACAGTAAAACAGAAAAGAAGGAAGAGGAGGTTCTCAACATCTGAGCTCTACGCAAAGAAGGACACGACAGCGGTGGCTCAGTTGACAGCATCTCAGCAGCAGCCGAGATCTACATGGAGAAGAAGAATAATGGATGAGCAAAGGCAGCTAATGGTGACACAGTCACTGGAGAGCATCTCAGATGATGGGAACTAACGGGAAACACGACGACAGGACTTCTCGGCTAGGTTCGCGAAGCTCTCTGCTCTCACTCCCTCTCTCTTGCGGCACCAACAGAAAAGGAAAGGAGGAGTGATCAGATAATAAGAACATAGAGGGGTAATTTTGTTATTTTATGTAATGGCTGAAAAAAAAAATATAATTCTACTTTAGGTTATGGTGGGGTTTGAACCTTGAACTTCTTACTCTTTTCATAACCTTCAACCAGCTTACCTTTCTGACAACTCTGGAAGAAATATTATATACTTTAATTAAATTAATATTATTTATTTTTATATTTTTTTAAGGTCATTACAAGTATAATAATCTTTTTAATAAAAAAAAATATTAATCCTCCGATATTTAATATATAATATATTCAACTAATTTAATTAAATTAATAAAATTAGTTAATATCGAATTTTTTTAAAAAAAAATCTTAATAATATTTCTTTAACTCTTTCATTTTCTCTTTTATTTGATTATTGTTAAGAGAGTATTAATAGGGATAATTTAAGAAAAAATTAATACATATAGAAAATATGTCTTTTACTTAGAACAAACATACTCCATAATTAGGTCCTATATATAGGATCTTATTAAGAAGTTGATATTGTTTCTAAGTATAATAAATATAACACTTTTAATGTCAGTTATATTTAACAACCAACGTTATACAAGAATTTCCAGGTCGTTTAGAACTATTAAACGCGGAGGAATATTTCATGTTTTAGCGTCGATTTCTAAATATCACTGATGTTAAATAGATCTTTTTAACGGTGGATAATATAACTGACATTAAAGGTTCAATTTACTACGTCACCTGTTTCCACATCCTTTTTAAAATCAACATTAAAAACTACTGTTAACCAATGTTAAAGGGCTGTTATGTAGTAGTGAATCTACCAAACATTTAAGAAGAATTATCTCTCTACTAGTGTCCTTATGACCTAGCTAATAACATGAAAGCATTTTAGTAAGTGGGGGTTATTAGTTTGATCCCACTTGTAACCTATTAGGCTTTGTAAATAAAAAAAATGTCCTTGTGTCTTTATTGAAATCCCATCCCTTTTGCCAAACATACTTTAGGGTATATTTGGTATAATGAAAATAGAAGTGGAAGTGGAAGTATTCCATTTTTAATATTTTGGATCATTTCAGTTATATCAAAACAAAACTGAGAAATAAAATTATAGAAGTGGAAGTGAAATATTTTGAACTATTTTACTTTATGTTATAAAATTTTTAGACAATTTTAACCCTTTCAAGTTATAAAAAATATATTTTGGACAATTTTATCCTAAGATATAAAAAAATATATATCAATTCCATACTCATTTCTATCATACTAAATAAACTTTTAAATATCATTTTCAACCTAATTCCATTTTCACTTCCACTTTCATTTCTACTTCCATTTCCATAAAAAAAAAAATTCATTCTACCAAAGGTACCCTTAGTTTAGAACATGTCTGGAATGGAGGAGAGAGAAATCACCTGATGTATTTGATAGGCCATATCTCTTCTATTAAGAAAAAAAAAAGATTAAATTTCAAATCTATCAATAAAATTTTCACGAACATGCACTTGGTACCACAAAGTTTTCTTAGTGCAAAGTGCACACGAAAAATTTAAAATCGTGCAAAAATGCCATGGTCATTAATGTTCTTTAATGTCAGTTAATTTTTGTTTGGGCCTACACCAATGTTCAAGAGTAAGAAAACAACTAATACATTAGGTCATATTAATGACCACGACATTTTTATACCAATTTAAAATCTTCATATGTATGTTTTCACCTAAAACAAGTTTATGGTGGCTAGACACATCCGCAAAAAAATTGTTATCGGTGGATTTGCACATTAACCCTAAAAACAGCTTACTACCATCAAATATAAGAGTCAGATCTCATCAAGATATATAGTTTAAGACTGATTTATCTATTTTTCATAAAAGGATGTATGTGCCATATAATTCTATTTTCAATTTATGCGCAAATTAGATATAATTCTATTTTCAATTTGTACCATATGTTTTTCAATTTATTTTTATTATTTCTTTTCATTAATATCAAATATGCACAAATTACACTACCAAAAAAATAGAGTTTTGACAATGACTTTTCAACAACGACAAAAACAGTCACCGCTGAAAGTAGATTTTTCGTGGTGACTTTCTTTGTCGTCATTGAAAGTCCTGAGTTTTAGCGATGACGCTGATTGTTGCTTCAAAAGGTCAATATTTTTTGTGGGGACAACACTTGTTGCCACAAAAGGTCATAGTATTTGCAGCGACATATATGTCGCGGCAAAAAATCTATAGTTTATATGGCGACAATTTTTATCACTGCAGAAAGTATGATTCAGCGACGACTTTTGTCACCTTGAGCAGCAACAAAAGTCTTCATAAAAATTTTCCCAATTTGGAGGGATTTTAAGCAACTATCTAATATATAAAATTAAATTATTAAATAATGTCATTTTTAAATAATAAATAAAAAAATTTCACATGTTATTGTAATAAGGAGAGATTATATAGATAATAATGTGGTGTTTGTGAAAGAAGGATATGAAGCAAGGGTATGTGCAAGAGAAAGATATTATAAATGTGTGTGTCACGTCCCAAAATTTGAGCCGTGACCGGCATAGAATATGAGTCAATCCATATTCCTTAAACTTAAAACCTTGAATAAAATGTTTGAATAATAATCATAATATATTCCATTTTCATCAAAAAGTAAGTCCTCTGTAGGAAGAGTTTGATAAAAAATTTCAAGAGGAGAGAGAAAAATGGAGGGAGAGCGTACAGTAGAGCGTGCAAAGATAGAAAAAGAGCGTGTGCAATTCAAGCAAAGACTAATGGAGTAAAGGATAAAAGCTCAATTCATTACCTTGATGAAGAGGGGCAACCACGTGCGCTTACTTCTTCTACTCCTAATATTGGTCTTTCCATATAATGTTTATCTATAAACTAAATAATTGTATTTTCTTTTTAAATATGTCTAAGTAATTGAAGTAATTTGATATTTTATATGATGATTTGATTATTCATCAATGTCATTAAATTTTGGTTTATTTAGTTATTTATTATTATTTTTTATTTTTTTATTAAATTATATGTTTTCATATAAGAAAAATTAGAGAAGAATTTAAAAAATAATATCAACTTTCAGTAGCGACACAGATTTCACTTTAGGTGGTAACAATACACGTCTCCGCTCATTCAACTTTTAGCGGTGACAAAATTTACGCGGTAACAATTTCAGTCACTACTGATTCAGTCTTAGTTGGAGACTTTATTTGTCACCTCTGATACAGCTTTACACGGTGACTCTTGTCGCCGTCTTTGCCCTGCCTTTGGTTGCCACGACTTCTGTTGAACTTTTAGTGACAAATTAATGTCGCCGCTAATTTTTGACATTCAACGATAACTTTCAGTTGTCGCCGCCAATATTTATATGCGATAGTCTCATAGGCGGTCACTTGGTGGTGACAAAATATTATCGCTAAATGTATTTAGCAGTGACTTTGGTACTTTCAGTGGTGACTTTTGTCGCCGCTGAAAGTCAATTTTTTTGTAGTGTTAATTAGTTCCATAGAAGGTATATTTCCTTTTCTCATTCTCTTAAAAAACTATTTATTGTAACAAACCTGACATTGGCTCTAATTGTAAAAAGCGTTTAATTTGTTGCTACCAATTAAAATAATTCCGTATGATTTTGTCTAGGTGTTCTAGCTTGCTTTGGGGAGAAAACCTGCTTCGTTCTTGTAGCGCAAAAGTAAGAAACATATATACGGCCAGTTGATTTTAGTATCATTATCTGTCCAAGGAAGATTCCATCTAAGAGCTCCTTACTCACCCGATGTTACATATGTGTGTGTTTTAAAAATTATAATTATTAATATAATTGCTTCCTTCCGTTCTAAATATATAGGATCTTAACCTAGTTTGATTTTTTTCTCACATTACCCTAATTAATTTCATGATTTCTCTTTTCTCTCACAATTTGTACCCTTATTAAAATTGAGGTGTTTTAGAAAAAGTCGTAACACACAATTTTTACATGATAATGACATATAACCCACAGAACCAATTTCCTTACTATATATATATATATGATTAGTTAACTAGCAATATTTTTAAAATAAGATAGAGTATAATAATAAACTAATATAATAGACATTTTGTTGTTTGTTGTTTAGGATTTTGATATGTTTGCAATTCTTTCTACTTGTAACCTGCTTGAAAATATATATCCTTTAATAAATTAATAACATAACTGATTATTATATTTTTTCTAGGGTCATTACATTTTTCATCGTTTAAGAAATTCAGTCCTCCAAATTTAAAACTATGCTCACCTCAATTATTGAACAATTGCTGGTACCTGCTTTGCATCTCACTCTAAATTTCTCAAGTAGCTTCTTTCTTGATCTGAATGATTACACCATAATACTTTCACACCGACATAATCTCTTTTGATCTTAACTTCTTTACTTGTCTATCAATAATAACTATTGGATACTCATCATATGACAAGTCTTCATTTACATGAACCTCTAGATATTCAACGGCATGAGATGAATCATATAGATATTTTCGTAACATTGACACATGAAACACCGGATGAATTCCCAATAACTCTGGTGCTAGGCTAATCAATAAGCTATAACACCCACTTTGTCTAAGATCTCAAAGGGACCAATATACCTCGGACTTAGCTTGCCTTTCTTCCCAAATCTCATGACACCTTTCATTGGCGACACCTTTAAAAATACTTTATCCCCAACTATAAATTCCAATTCTCTGTGATGATGATCCACTAAGATTTCTGTCGGCTCTAAGCTGTCAATAACCTTTGTTGAATTACTTTCACGTTCTCCTTAGCATCCTAAACTAAATCTGGTCCAAATATCTCTCTGTCACTAACTTCAAACCATCCAATTGGAGACCTACATTGTCTTCCATATAATGCTTCAAATCTTGATTGATAACTATTATTATAAGCAAATTCCACTAGCGGACAATGATTATCCCAACTTCCACCAAAATCTATGATACAGGATCTCAACATATCCTCAACTATTTGGATTATTCTCTAAGATTGCCCATCAATTTGATGATGAAAAGCAGTACTTAGATCCAATTGAGTACCCCATATTTTTTTAAATGATTCCCAAAATTAAGAAGTAAATTGGGGCCCTTGATCTGAAATGATAGACATTGGGACTCCGTGCAAATGCAAAATCACAGTAATATAGATCTTGGAATATCTACCTACACTATAAGTCGTCTTCACTGGAAGAAAATGAGCCAACTTTGTTAACCTATCAATAATCACCGAGATAGAGTTAAAACCTCTAGCAGTAAAGGGAAAACTAATGATGAAATCCATCTTTATATTTTTCCACTTTTACTCAGGTATTTCTAACCGTTGCAATGGTCCTACAGGCTTCTGATGCTCCGCTTTAACTTGTTGACACACCAAGCAATGAGCAACAAAGTTCACCACATCATTTTTCATACCATGCCACCAATATAACTGCTTCAAATCTTGGTCCATCTTAGTTATTCCAGGGTGAATAGTACAAGTAGAATGATAAGTTTCTTCTAAGATTTGCTTTCTCAAGTCTTGAACTTGAGGCACGCAAATCCCGCCATTGTACTTCAGAACACCTTCATGGTCAATCATAATTTTTGTATTACTTCCCTCTTTGACCAAATCTCTTAACTTGCATAATCTCATATTAGAGTACTGATCCTCCTTAATCTAATCATTTAAAGAGGAATGAGCTTGTAAATGAGCTAAAAATGATCATCTATCAACGATTTCAAATATGACTCCCTCTTGCTCCACTTTATGAATTTCCTACACTAGTGGTCTTCTTTTAACATTCAAATATGCCAAGATACCCATAGACTTTCTACTTAAAGCATTAGCCACCACATTTGCTTTACCTGGATGATACAGAATCTTACAATCATAATCCTTTAACAATTTTATCCAACTTCTTTGTCTAAGATTCAGGTCCTTCTGATAAAAAAGTGTACTTGAGACTTTTGTGATCAGTGAAAATCTCACAAGTTTCACCATACAGATAATATCTTCAAATCTTTAAAGCAAATACCATTATGGCCATTTCTAAATCATAAGTTGGATAATTTTACTCAAGCTTCTTAAGCTTTCTAGAGGATAAGCAATTACTTGCCATTCTGCATTAATACACAGTCTAAACCAATTTGTGAAGCATCACAATACAATGTGTACACTCTAACTCCTGAAGGTAAGCTTAAAATTGGAGCAGAAGTCAAAGATTTCTTTAACTTCTGGAAACTTCCCTCGTACTTATCATCCCAAACAAATTTCACACTCTTCTGAGTTAACCTTGTCAACGAAGTGGCTATTCTTGAGAAATCCTTCACAAAATGGTGGTAATATCTTATGAGACCTAAGAAACTTAATCTCGGTGACTATTGTAGGTCAAGGCCAACTTTTGATTGCCTAAACCATGCTATGATCAATTTGAATATCATCTTTTGACACCACGTGCCCCAAGAAATTGACTTCAGTTAACTAGAATTCATATTTAGAAAACTTAGGATAAAGCTATCGTTCTCTTAGCTTTTGCAACACTAATTGCAAATGATGCTCATGCTCCTCCGTACTCTTGGAGTATACCAAGATATCATCAATAAACACAATTATAAAATTATCAAGAAATGCTCTAAATACCCGATTCATCAAATCCATGAATGCTGTAGGAGTATTTGTCAAACCAAAAGACATGACCAAAAATTCGTAATGACCATACCGAGTTCTGAATGCGATATTTGGAATATATTCCTTCTTGATCTTTAATTGATGATACCTTGATATTGTGTTCCTTGCAACTAATCAAAAAGGTCATCAATGAGCGGCAATGGATATTTATTCTTTATGGTCACTTTATTAAGCTATATGAAGTCAATGCACAACCTCAAAGATCCATCTTTCTTTTTCACAAACAACACTGGTACACCCCACAGAAAAGTGTTGAGTCGAATAAACCCCTTATCTAATAATTCTTGCAGCTAAGTCTTCAATTCCCTTAACTCTGAGGGCATCATCCTATAAGGTAGAATGAAAATTGGTTGCGTTCCAGGAATAACATCAATCTTAAATTATATCTCTCTATCTGGAGGTAAGCCAGAAAATTTCTCTAGAAAGACATCAGGAAAATACCTAACGACTGGAATTTGATCCAAGCTGATAGTAGACTTATCAACATCTTTCACTACAGCCAAAAATCCCTAACAACCCTTTATCAATAATTGTTAGGCTTTTAAAGAAAAGATCAAATTAGTTGGCCCCTCTACTTCATTCTCCTGTAACACAAAAGGAGTTTCACCTGGAATATTAAATTCTACCACTTTCAAGTGGCAATCAACAGTAGCATAATAAGAGGCTAACCAATCCATGCCTAATATCACATCAAAATCAATCATGTCAAGAATAATTAAATCAACAAGACTTTCTCTTTCCTCAATAGACACTTCATAAGATTTATATACTTGTGAAACTGACAAATATTTCCCGACTGGGGTAGCAACCGAAAAAGGACAATCAAGTTTGGCATAATCTTTACCCAACCTTTTTGCAAAATATATTGAAACATAAGAATGTGTCGATTCAGGATCAGACAATACATAAGCTTTTTAAGAACATATAGTGATAATACCTGTAACCATAGCATTAGAGACTCGAGCATCCTGCCTTATTATAGCATACACCCTTGCTTAGCCTTGCCTTAAAGAAGGTTATGCCCTTTTTCCTGAAGGTCTTCCTAATGTATCTCTACCTGTTGAGGTAGAAGTTGCTCCAATAGACTACGGGCTACAAAAGTAGCAAGGCGGGGAGAAGGTCGAGTTGATTCATAACTCGAAGTGGGCCAAGCAAATAGACATTCTCTTTTCATATGACACGGCTATCCACACCTATAACAAACACTGAAGACTTGTGATAGACTCCTGAATGATAGTTCCCATAAATAACATAAGGAGACCTGGAATAATTAAACTGGCTCACAGTAGGTTGAGGTCTAGCACCTCCAAATTTAGGTCTCGGATCTAAAGCGCCCACTGATGGGGAATGGCCCTGAGAGCGATTTCCTTTAAATGAAGACGCTTGGAATCTTCTGCTTTCTATCTTCTGCTTCTTAGAAACCCCTTCTTCTTCGATGTGCCCCAGCTCAATTCTCATAACATAATCCACTACATCAGCGTAGGGAGCAAAATGATTCAACATAGGGGCCATAACGTCATGTATATATATAAGTAATCCCTGAATGAATCTGCCAATCCTATCATTCTCTGAACGAATCAATGTCGATGCATAAGAAGAAAGCTCCGTAAACTTCCTATTATACTTAGCCATTGTGATTTCCAAAGTACACTTCAATAATATGACCTCTTTAATTCTGGCATCCTTCTTACTTTGGGGAAGATAGTGCTTAAGAAAAAGGTCATTGAAATTAGCCCATGACAATGATGGCACTCTATCTCCCTATAAACCTGGCACTGTCTTGCTTTAGGCATTAGCTATCCCTTCTAATCGAAATAAAGCAAACTCCACATATTGAACATTAGGACATCTCAGAGCTCTACACCTCTTCTCAATACCTTCCAGAAATTCCATAGGTTCTTCTTGAGAATCAAAACCCGTAAAGTTAAGAGGATCTAACTTGATGAATTCTTACAACTTGACTACTATATTATCCTCTTCAATTACATTGTGTGGTTCTTCTCGAGTCTCGTGCCTAGATGATATGGAGATTTTAGGAGATTGTGGATTAGATGGTCCAGCTTCAGATAGGATCTCTTGAAGAGGTCTTAGGGGTTAACCTCCCCTAGTCCTAACTCTCCTAGGATCCTATCCTCTCCCTCTATGAGGCAAGTCACTTTGCTGTGCAGAGCCTCTATCTGAAACCCTATCACTTCTAGAGCTTCTTTCAACTAGTGGGTGTCTAGGTGGCATTTAGCTATACACCAAAAACATTGAAAATATTCAATTTCAAGGGAAAAAAGATTCTTGATATAATAAGAAAAGAAAACACTTTTAAATTTCCTAAAAAGACCTTAAATGATGCCTCAACTAGAATTATGCCTGGGTTCAAAATGATATTTGAGACCCTACTGAAGCATCCCTGCTCCACTTAGCTATAAAAGACATTTGCTCTCATACCAAACTATCACGTCCCAAAATTTGAGTCGTGACCAACACAGAATATGAATAAATTCATACTCCTTAAACCTAAAACCTTCAATAAAATGTTTAAAGCAATAATCATAATATATATTATATTTTAATCAAAAAGGCAAGTCATCTATAGGAATTTCGTCAGGATCGTCTTTATATAACTGACCTTCCAATAATCCTACAATAGACTGCGAATGTTTCAAATTTCCTGCAAATATTTTCAAAATAACTAGAATCTTATCTATAAACTAGATGGAGCATTTAAACTTCAAACAAAATAATGCAGGTATTTCATAAATTATAATTACATCAAAAGTAGATATGCCAAAAATCAATGCTTTAGATTGAACGTGATGCTCTTTACTGCTTAGCTGGAGGAATATGGTCAACAACACTATCTGAAGCTAAAATAATCTACTCATGAATAACATCCTAAAAATATAATTTAAATTGCGGAAAGAAACAATTTCAAGGTGCTTAAATGCAAATAATAATATTTGTAATTAAATGCAAAAATTTTGGTAAATATTTTATTTCAGAAAATCCATTTAAAACAATCATTTCAAAAAAATCCTTTTTCTGTAGGACTTTAATAGCATGAAAATAGGCATTGACCCACAGTCTGTGAGTGTAACTAAAAAATCCGGCACGGCTCGAGGCCACAAAAATAGGCGTGGACACACAGTCCACGAGGGTAAGTAACCAAGTGTAGCACGAGGCCACAAAATAAGCACAAGTACGAGACCCATGAATAACAGGCGTAGGTACAAGACCTACGAGAAACAGGCGCGAGAATAAATCCCACAAATAACTGACACGAGTACGAGACTCACGAATATCCATCGAGCTCAGGTTAAATCATGGTGTACCAAGGACTAACAGTACTACTGTTAGTAACCAGCGTTCTGTATTCAATCATTTCTAAAAACCTTTCTAGCATGCGTAGGGTCCATTTGCCATTTAATGATTAAAATACCTTCCAATGCAACCATTTTCAATAAAAATTCTTCATAATTATGAAACCCCAGCATGAACATCAAAATAACTTGTCAAAAGTTTTCTTCATTTCATATGGAATAATTATTCCCATAGTAAAATTCACATAAAAGTATTTCATCAAGAAAACCAATTCAGTATAACATTTACCCAAGTCTTTTTCAAAACTTTTCTTTATTCCTTTTTATACATAAGCATAATCACATAATGAACCAATTGAAAAGAAACACCAATAATATAATTCAAAACCATCAACCCATAGAACCATGTCTTTAGAAAATCATGCTTAAAACTGAACACTTTAAATAGAACACATCAAATAACAATTCATTATTAAAAATATCATTTTTAGGGGACGTTATTCACTCACTTGCTTTAATCCAATATAACTTGCTCTTGCTCTATTCTTCAAAATAATACTCTCTCCTTACTTTCCTAGATTTTCTGAAAATAAATTATTAACACTTAAACTCAAATTTCAATCGTAATGGTTATTATAACATATCATTATATTTCTATATATCCCATATATTTTCATTCAGGAAAATAGAACACTTGCCTACATAAACTTCTTTTCTTCTGAACACTTAACATGCCTCACTAATTATTGAGCTTTAAAAATATTGCTCTCTTTATTACCTTTCTCAAATTAAATATCTTGTTTCCAAATTCAGCTTCTTCAATTCATTCATACATATATATATGTGACCATCAGCAGATTCCTCACTTCTTTCTTTCTTTTTTCTAAACTTACAACATCTACATCCTCTTCTATTTTTTCCCCTTCCTACAGCATTATCACCATATATATATGTATACATTCATCCTGCAATCAGTAACTCTACGCATACACACACACAGATGCTGTCTAGACACAAATATCATAGCGCACACCCACAATCCCGTAATGCCACTCCCTTCTTCTTCTTTCTTCTTTTGTTTCCAACTACAAACCATAACAGCAAGCTCCCATCAACTATAGCACCATCATTCTCATAGATACACACACACACACACACACACACACACATATATATATATATCAGTTCCACTCAAATCAGTGCCCCAAAACTGACAGCAAGCAGCACAGTATCTTTATATACACACTCAGCTTCCGCCTCCAATCTTAACTAACCTTCCATCCTCCTTTTTCCCATACACAGTACAACATAACACAGTCATCACACATAATTACACACACACAGATCCGGCAAGCAGGGAAGGAAAAGATCCATAAGTACCACTTACACACAATGCTCTGAATAGAGAAGGAAGCTGAAGATTTGCAGTGCTACAGTAACCGACCACTCACACCCAGCGAACGGCACAAGGAAGGGAGTTGAACGTTAGCTACGACAGAGAAAAGAGCAAGCTTCCATACACGCCCAACAGTAGCTCACACGTTCATGGCAATCAGAATGAAGGAGATTGAAGATCTGGATTTGCTACAGTACCTGCCAAAGAAGCGTGCAAGGCGACGGCAGCAACTGTGGACGTGTAACAACTCGACGCCAACTTGTGACAGCAGCAGCAACATGCACGTTGACAGCGCTAGTGACTGCAACTCATATGGTGGAGGTTGACAGTACAAGGCGACACTGTAGACACTCCGACCTTCCCCTTCCCCACGACCAAGATCTGAGCAGTGGAGAAGGACACACAACAACGATAGTAACTGGCAACAGCAGCACGAAAGAGATGAAATCTCAGTGGTGATGGCTTCAGGGGCTCACGAAGATTCTCAGTTGTTTCACTCTGCTCTCTCTCTCTCTCTCGATCACGGCTGATAAGGAATGAGGAAGGAAGAGATGACGGGAGTTTTGAAAAAAAAGACAGAAGGGCAGTTTGGTAATTTCAAACGGTGGCAAAAGAATACATTCCCACTTTGCAGGTGCTGGGATTCGAACACAATACCTTAAACTCAACTCCTCTGTCTCCAACCACTCAGCTATTCAAATTCTCTTATAATATTCCTGCCAGAAAATATATATCCTTTAATAAATTAATAACATAACTGATTATTATATTTTTTTCTAGAGTCATTACAAACAAGAATATGAGTATACTAATCACCAAAGATATGAATATATGTTGATCAATATAAGCATGTAGATTGTCATCATGAGTATACCAACCGTTGCTAATATAAATATATTGCCTGTCACCATTATGAGTATGTTAACCATTATGAGGAAGAAGCATGCTATCGAGATAAATATTCTAACTTCCATCTAATTAAGTCCAAGGCTGAAGAACTTGAATGCCACCAAAATTTGAATAACATAATAACTAACATCGAGCAGCTTTAGGCATCTATTCCATACGTGGAAAAAGGAAAGGAAAGAGGTATCGTCTTAAACAAGTGAATCAATAGAAGTCGAAGCTCCTTCCTTAAAACTAGAAGATCAGGTTATGACTCCAACAGAAATGTTGTCCCTAGCTCCTGTAGAGCCCATTCAAGGCACTAATATAGCCATGCCAACATCAGTCCCATACTAGGTTCCACTGGACACTCTTGTGACTCATGTGAGTGAGGTCTCTAGTCATGTCATTAACAACAAAGACTCTTCGTGCAATGATCTTGACCAATCTATACTAGTACAAGTAGCTCCTTTTCAAACTGTGAACAATAAGACTAAACTTCATCATGCTACAACACCACCTCATATGCATGCTACATCTCATAATGTCACTCAAATGCTTAATGGACCACTCCATGAGTATCTCGTCTATTGGAAAGGCTTTCTTGATATTTTGAGATATTGTGATCATGGTTCTTTCTTTTGGTACCTTACCTGTTGGAAAGCATTTCCTAATCAAAGCACCATCCTAAATCCCACTTTCCCTCCCAAGAAATTGTACCTCCATAACTCGTTAAGAGCAAAGTTCTTCAAGCGATAGAAAAATGATAGGATATGGGTGATAAACCTATATTTTATACAGTATTTTAGATGTCATTTTGAGTTTTTATCATGTTATAGGGCATAATTGGCTTAATTTTGTCATTATTCTCACAAAATTAATTTCTTGGGACCTTTGATATTACTTGAGCTTGTTTTGTATTGTAAGGACTTTAAAAGAAGAGAACTTGAAAAGCAAAGACCAAGCAAGGAGAAAGATGGACCAAAAGAATTTGGGATTTCTCATCTGTGTCGTTTGCAGTCGCATTTGTTGCAGCAAACACGTTACCTTCACTGTGTTATATTCGGTTGTCGCAACAAACGCATGATGACATTAACACATTTTCAATTTTTGAGCAGAACATGGAGCACCCATTGCTAGATTCGACTTTGTAACCCAAAACCTGACTTATCCATTGTAAATATTCAAACCCTAGCCTTATTTGCACATTTCCTTCACTCCATTTCATTTAATTTCTCTCATTTGCATCTACCTTTACCAATCCATCACCTCAGTATAATCTCCATTTATCTCTTCCCTCCATTCCTCCACTCTAGTCCATCTAGCTCCTCTTTTCTCCATAGGTGTTCAAGTTTCACTCCTAGCCATTGTGATTTTGAGCTCCATGATTAGTCTTTTATAGGTTTGAGTTACATTCTTTTTAACTATGATAGCCTTTGTGCTAGTGGGTTTTGTCTTTTCTATCAAGATTAAATTTTTTTTAGTTGAGAATTCCGTTTATAACAATAGTAGCTTTTTTAACTATTTACTAAAGCTCCTTTTTACTATGGTTGGATTTAAACGATTAGAGAAACTCTTTCCTACTATGCTAACTTTCAAATAACTAATTCTTTTTTCTACCATAGCAATTGACTGAAATAATTGTAAGTAGTTAAACAGTTTTAAAGAAGGTTACTTATTGTGAATAGTAGAAGAATTTTACGTGTGGCCACAAATATGAAGATATAAGCTTTCCTTGGGTGTGAGGACAAGAAGAAGATGAACAATGGATTTTCTTCTATTTAGTTCACCTCTCTCCATTTTAAAAACCCTATTGCCATGAAAAATGATGTGAGAAGAGTTCTCTACCTTTCCCCCCTTCTCTGGTTCTACCATTTCTCTTGGCAACACAAGGGTTTGCTTCATTAATGCCCCTTTCTTAATTTTCATTTTTTATTTTTATTAATGTTTCCTTAATGAAATTTCTAAACTTGAAACCAATCAATATAAATGAGAGATATTATTTTTATTCATGTTTGTCTGAAAGAATGGTGCCAATCGACTGGATCCTATGTGGGCAAAGGAATCCAAATTTATTATTTTTGCCTGATTTATCCAACTCGCGTGGTATATACCTACAATCATACATATTGTAAAAACCATATTATGTCCAGGCCACACACCAATATATCAAAAAATAAAAAATAGAAGTAAAAATCATTTTTTATTACTTCACACAATTTGGGAAAATCTCATTCGTCCTTAATGATGATTGGCCTTGCAGTTAAAGTGTGAGAAAATATTCTTTGCAATAAATGAAAGCTCAAAATTCAAAGAGATCTCATTTATTATAGTGATTGGACTCTGGTGTAAGAAATGCCAATTGGGGCCATTATTGTTTGAAAATCCCCATTGATGATAATTGGCGCCGGATTAGGAGAAGTGTTTTCGGGTCATCATTGTAGGAAAAATAGAAAATGAAAAATTCAATAAAAAATCTCTTATTTATGATTATTGGTATTCACGTTAGGAAAGGTCATTAAAGGAAAATAATAAAAAACATAAAAAAGGGAAATTAAAAAAATGGACATTTTGGAGGAAAACCCTAGCATGTGCCTATAAAAGGAAGAGTAAATGTTGAGTCAAGGGGAAGAGCTTTGGAGAGAAAAGGGACAGAAATATAAAAGGTAGAGAGACACTCCTACACTTCTGGTTTTTATCTCTCCATCCAAAATAGCTACTGTGGGCATGGGTAGAATAAGGAGAAAATGGTTTTATCTACGCTATGCTTTAAGTTCCTTTTACCTAAGCCGATGAATATCTCCAAATTTTGAGATAGAGGCATGTACAAACGCATATGAGCAAATATCCTTCTCCTCCCTTTATCCATATTATATGTTCCTTTACGTATGTCGATGGGGTGGAGGTTTCCTATGTTTGATCATTATCGTTTTTAATTTGTTCCTTTACTCCTCAAAACGGTGTCAAATATATGCATATCATCAATCGTCATCTTCATGTGCTGTTTGTGTATCATAAATAACTTCTCTCTTTGTCACCAAGTTTCAAAACAAATCTCCTCCTCTTGCTGTGAGTTATGGTGCAATTGGTCTTGTATCATTTTGAACAATAATTGTGTTATCTAACAAAAGTGGAAGTATAGACAATAATTGTGTAGTGCAGCGTGGACATATAATTTTATTTTTAGCTATTTGATTATGGAGCATCGGGTATGCATCTTCTCCTCTGTTTTAATCCAACCCAATTTCTATAAATGAAAATAAAATGAGAAAGGCCTTTAAAAAAATTGAGAAATTGATTGGAAAAAATGTTTTAATGCCGTGTGAGGCACCTCCTCAGTAGAAATTGATTACTCTTTCGTGTGAAGTTTTGAGAATCTCCTTAGGAAATTTATTCTAAAACTCTTTTTAAAACATCTTATTTTAAAGAAATAATAATCAAATAAGATTTCAAATGTTTTTCTGCTGTGTGAGGTTTTTAGAACCTCCCTAGGCAAAAATTGATAAGTCTTTCGTGTGAGGTTTTAAGAATCTAGAGGGTCTAATCCAAATACTTTTATGAAATCCTTTTTCGTAAAAAAAGAAAGTTTAAGGGGTTGTTTTTTCTTTGAAATAAAAGCCACCAACCAATAAAAAAATATTTTTATAAATAAATTAAATAAATATTTTCTTAAAAGACATCAAGTAACTGACATGCATTTTTTAAAGGGTACGTTGGCCCTAGGGTTTCATCATAGTCAAGTCTGACTATGTAAATAATGAATCTTTTTCCTCTATTTTTTCTATTGCCTAACATCTTCCCCATGCACAAATCGACACCCAAACCCTAATTTCTTTTTCGCAGACCATTTTTTATTTTTTTTATTTCTTAAAATAAAGGTTTCTAGAATTACCCGTTCTAAAATTTTGGTAGCGATTCCCATAATTTTTTACAAAAGCAAAATTCAGGCGCTAAACATATGCATGTTAGTTATAAGAGCCAAAACTTGAATTGTAAATATATACTTAAAAGATAATTACATCTTAAACAATTAAACGATGGAAATAGAGAGATGTTTTTCTGAATTAGACACAGCATTTGCGCCTTATTTACCACAACATGATGCATATCCCAAATTTTTGTTTTAAAATTTTGGTTAAATACCATGAGAATCATGCATCATTTGGCACTCAATGGGGAGTTTTGTGGAACTGATTTATTGGTGGGAGAGATGGTTTGAGGCACGAACAAATGATTATTTGGCTAAAAGAGGAAACTTTGCTCTACCTCCTCAATGGGGATTGGGATAGGAGTGTTGGAAATCGTGCCCTAGAGGCCAATCATTGTCTTATGAACATTATTGATTTATAAATTTATTAATTGTGTTATCATATTATTTACATGTTTATTGTGATGACCATCCTTGGATAATTCATGATCTTATCCTAAATATTCCTGGTCGGTCATCTATGCGGGAGCACAGATGAAATAAGACCAATATGACTTTGAAGATGTATAAAGATATAAATCAAAGTCATAGGCACATGTAAGAGTACAAGGTGTTAGATCGACCCGCTATGAGAGAACTGCATGGGTAACGTCATAAGCTTCTCTCATATACAAACCATGTCAATATGCCATTTGACCTGAGATCATCATGGATTCCTACATGACAAACGCTCAGGTTTGACCTAGTCAAAAGTCACTTTTGACCGAGTGATCATAAAGACTATTCGGGCTTAGTGGTTTTTCATGCGGAGGAATGTGAATGGTCAAGATGGAATTTGTCCCTCACATTCGTAGAGAGATATTACTGGGCCCCTCGATGAGTGAGTTTAAGAAATGTATGGCCATACTGTAATGGAAAGGTAGTTCCATTTCTATAGTCAGACTACTCAGGGATCGAGAAAGTAACAGTCAGGAATAGGAGGATGACATTATCCATGCCTCAACCATGACCAAAATATCGCGTGACAGAAGGGACACGATATGGTTGTATAAAAGGTTACATCGTTTAACGATCCTCATATGATTTAGGTAGTCGTTATGTCTTGCTAGAGACCGCTTGCAACTTGTGGGCTAGTATAATAAATGGCTCACTGCCAACTTCATATGGGCCTACAGGTTCGCACATAAAATAGCCCAACACGAGCTATGATGTCCAGATTCATTGAATCTAAGACATGTCCAGATTCAATAAATGATCCAGGATAGATGTATATATATTTATTTATATTTATATTCGTATATATATAAATTCGTATATATACATTATATATAAGAGATATATGAGATTTAATTTATAGAGATAAATTAAATCTCTATCACGTTTGAATTTGAAATTCAAATTGATAGGATATCTCATATAAGAGATATTTATAGGATAAATTAAATCTCTATCACGATTGAATTTGAAATTCAAATTGATAGGATATCTCATATAAGAGATATTTATAAGATTTAATTTATACACATTTGAATTTGAAATTCAAATTGATATGATATCTCAAATTTTATTTATGAGAATAAATCAAATACAGTTTAGTCTTAGCTTTATTTTAAGTTAAATAAATAGGTGAATTAAATCTGTGGGACAGATTTAATATTATTTATTTAATTAGTTTCTTATCAAATTATATAATATATGATATTGTATTAATTTTGGAATTAATATAAGATTAACTCCTAAAATTCAATTCGGTAGAAGAAAACGCAGAGCATCCTATATATCTGATATTAGGAGCTACGTTTTGCATAGAGATATATATAGAACACAGAAAGACTGAAGGGGACTGAGCAAAGGGTTTGCAGATAAGAAACTGTCGAAATAGAGACGGGAAGGACAAACTCTTGAGAAAGCCCTGGAGGGACAAGAGACGCTAGCACATCGTTCGTGGTTGGAACGCTGTTCGTGTGGATATCATTAGAGAAAGCCGAATTTTTAAATTAATTTTTGCTGCATGTCTTCCAATTCCTTTCTGAGGCACACTAAGGGTAATGTTTCTTCCCACTTGACTTAAAAACATACGGTAGATCCTGGCAAGGAATGGAAAAATTTTTAAATTAATTTTTGCTGCATGTCTTCCAATTCCTTTCAAGGAGCATATACAATTATCACTTCTAGAATTGTCACTATGACTTGATCATCTCCTATTTGTTTGTGGTTAACTCTAGAACCTAGGTTTTAGATGCTGTCGTGTGCCACTAGATGCTTAAGAGGATCTACACATAAAGGTCACGAAGTTCATCTTTTTCAACTACAAAACCCTCTGACATACGCCCAATAATGCAACTACCTTTTGTGCTTTGAATTATTGCAAGCGGTTGTGTCATTGGGGGCATTTTGTCTCCTGTATTGAGCTCATCATACACAATTTTTTCTTTCATCCTAAATTTTTGGCTTCTACCTCCACCTTTACCTTTGCCTCTGCCCTCACCATGACCAACAATGCATCCACGTCTTCTTTATGTATCTGATTTTGGGAATGGCATGCTTTAGGTCATCCAAAGTAATCTCTTATGTTCACCCCTCTTCCAACTCCCCTAACACACCCTTCATACTCTTGTTTGCGTATAGCAATAGTCAAAATGTCATTATTTTCCTGTGGATATTATCATGGCCACATCAACATCTATGTCAATATTTTTAGTCAAAATCTCCATCTCTCTCTAATGGTCAACTAATTAGGATTAACAGAAAATGGTATATTTGCTCTCATTTTCAAATGTTATGGGTATTTTTGCACATTCAAAAACTTTATGGTAATGGGTGCATTTTGGGTAAAAGTTTATGGGTAAAACTAGGATAATATAATTAATGGAAGGATAAATGGAACAAATAGAATGGGAATAAAGGGGATAAGAAGGAGCCACCTAGCATAAAAATTATGTGAATGATCTCTTTAGAATGCAATTCAAATATTTGGATTAGGATTGAGGAAGTAATAAGGCAATTTAATTAATGAAATATCCTAAGGGAAAAGTGGAAGATATGTGGCAAAAATCAAAAGAAATATGGAGGGGAATTAATTTATGACATATGGATAATGGAATAATAGAAGAAGTTGGTGGATGGAATTTGAATTTAGGATAATTCAAATAGTTAATTATGTGACTAGGATGGAATATTAGGTTTGAATAATTCAAAAAAGTAATATTCAAAGGAGGTAGTTTATGGATTTTCCTCTAATTAAATTACTTTAACTAGATATTTAATAATCCCCATTTAATAAATTAATATGGCTTTCCTAATAATACCCTTTCTTAGGCGCCATTTTAGTCCTATTGGCCATTGATTTTGTTGACTTCCCATTAACTTCTCCCATGCATGAATTGGCACCATGTAAGCTTCCCAAAGTGCCAATGTGCCTTGTCATTGCCATGCAACAGTTGCTTATATAGGGTTTTCATGCCCATCTGAATATATATATATATATATATATATATATATATATATTAATTTTCTTAATTTGTTTATATTAATATGTATTGTAGAATATTAATATATGTATATTATTATGATTCATTTTTAAAGAGAATATTTAAAAAGTGAATATTAATATATATTTAATTTTTTGTTTGAACACATATATAAAATTTTTAAATTTATTTATTTATATATTTTTTTAAAAAAATATGATTGAGACATCCCCATCCCATCACTGGCATGGGATTGGGATAGGGTTATCCCTAGTCCTACAAATACCCCTGATTGATTAGGTCCAACCCTCATTTATTGATTTTCTAATTTATTAAAATACGCAAAAGACAAAAGTACATCCGTGCTTATCAAGTGACTAAGAAAATAATAATAAAAATATAACAATATGACTCTTTTTATCAATTAATTAATAAAATCACTTTAGGCTTAAAATACTCATAACTCCTACAAAAATGCATAAAAATCATACTAAATTTCCCAAATATATATAATAAAGCTATATCAACATGTATATTCCTTATCCATTTATGACTTGACTTATGTATGTTATACATAAATAAATTAAATTAAAAATGAAAAAAAATATAGGGAAAATAACGTATGGGTCCCATAGAAGGAATCAAATGCCAAAAAAATCTCAGAAAATGACATAATTAATGTCAGGTCATATGGGATTTTAGATGAATTTTTTCTAATTATGAAAAGACATAACTACCCCTCTACATTCCTTATACAGGTAAGCATCTTCTTTCATTTCCTCGTGTCTGAAATACCTTTTGAAAGGAATTGGAAGACACGCAGCAAAAATTAATTTAAAATTTTTTCCATTCCTTGCCAGGATCTACCGTATGTGTTTAAGTCAAGTGGAAAGAAGCATTACCCTCAGTGTTCCTCAACGACTTCCACAGCTTCTGGTCACGACGTTCATAGCTTCTCTCCGTGGCTCGTGCTCCCTTTCCGATTGCAAGAAGTTGACGACTTAGGTCGGCTTCCTCTACTGGAATCCACACGAACGACGTGCTAGCGTGTCTTGTTCCACCAGGGCTTTCTCAAGAATTCGTCCTCTTAGTCTCTATTTCGATAGTTTCTTATCTGCAAACCTTTTGTAGATTCCCCTTCGGCCTTTCTGTGTTCTCTGTGTGTATATCTGAAAATGCAGCTCCTAAAATCAGATATATAGGATGCTATATGCGTTTTTTCTCTCTCTACCGAATTGGATTTTGGAGTTAATCTTATATTAATTCTAAAATTAATACAATATCATATGTTGTATAATTTTATAAGAAACTAATTAAATAAATAATATTAAATCCATCCCACAGATTTAATTACCTATTTATTTAACTTTAAATAAAGATGAGACTGAACTATATTTGATTTATTCTCATAAATCAAATTGGAGATATCCTATCAATTTGAATTTCAAATTCAAACGTGATAGGGATTTGATTTATCCCTATAAATTAAATCTTATAAATATCTCTTATATGAGATATCCTATCAATTTGAATTTCAAATTCAAACGTGATAGGGATTTAATTTATCCTTATAAATTAAATCTTATAAATATATCTTATATGAGATATCCTATCAATTTGAATTTCAAATTCAAACGTAATAGAGATTTAATTTATCCTTATAAATTAAATCTTATATATCTCTTATATAATATATATATGAATTTATATATATATATATACGAATATAAATATAAATAAATATATACATCTACCCTGGATCTTTCATTGAATCTGGACATGTCTTAGATTCAATGAATCTGGACATCATAGCTCGTGTTGGGCTATTTTGTGTGCGACCCTGTAGGCCCATATGAAGTTGGGAGTGGGCTATTTGCTATACTGGCCCATAAGTCGTAAGCGGTCTCTAGCAAGACATAACGACTATCCAAATTATATGAGGATCGTTAAAAGATGTAACCTTTTATACAACCATATCATGTCCTTTTTGTCACACGATATTTTGGTCATGGTTGAGGCATGGATAATGTCATCCTCCTATTCCTGACCGTTACTTTCTCGATCCCTGAGTAGTCTGACTGTAGAAATGGAACTACCTTTCTATTACAGTATGGCCATACATTTCTCAGACCCACTCATCGAGGGGCCCAGTAATATCTCTCTACGAATGTGAGGGACAAATTCCATCTTGACCATTCACATTCCTTCGCATGAAAAATCACTAAACCCGAAAATAGTCTTTTTGATCACTCGATCAAAAGTGACTTTTGACTAGGTCAAAGCTGAGCATTTGTCATGTAAGAATCCATAATGATCTCAGGTCAAAGGGCATATTGACATGGTTTGTATATGAGAGAAGCTTTTGACGTTACCCATGCAGTTCTCTCATAGCGGGTCGGTCCAACACCTTGTACTCTTACATGTGCCTATGACTCTGATTTATATCTCTATATATCATCAAAGTCATACTAGTCTTATTTCATCTGTGCTCCCGCAAAGATGACCGACTAGGGACATTTAGGATAAGATCATGTATTATCCAAGGATGGTCATCATAGTAAACATGCAAATAATATGATAACACAATTAATAAGTTCATAAATCAATAATATTCATAAGACAATGATTAGTCCCTAGGGCACGATTTCCAACACCTTTCCCCATAGCATTCCATTATGTAGAATGAAATAATTCCTGGAACTCATTCTCACACTTTCTCCATCCTATCAAAACTCCCATAACAATAATCTTCTTCCTCATCTTTGTTCTTCTTCCATATTCCAATATCTATAACCCTCGTTCTACGGTCACTCAGAGCCCCCAATTTCTTTTCCCTTACTCCGCGACTGAGGGTAGCCATTCTTCTAAACCTGAAGGTGATTATGCTTTGAACAATTCAATAGGAGTGATATTTGTTCTTTTGTCACAGTAGTTGCCTAAGTACCGAATTAGGCACCCAAGTAACTCAAGTTAGAGTACACCTAAGAACCTAGTACCTTAACTAGGCATTCAATTGATATGATGATTGATATTCACTATGAAGTGCATGCATGCTTATCGGATTATCTGGATAAGTACATTCTATTTTAGCATCCAACATTCCTCTTGTATATGGCCTCAGCAATAGCCGTAACACTGGTATTGCCTATGTATTGTGCTCCTTGCTATGATCAAACTAATATTTTGGTTTACATTAGAATATGCTCTGTAATTGTATCATTGACAGTAATAGATACCATGTCAATATTGAAAGAAATACCATCTTTGTGATTTTGGTCATGTGTTGCTTACTTCCTTTTATTTTGTCATTAATGATATATTATTTCATAGGTCATGAGTGTAAAAGCAATTGTCATTGCAATAGAACTTACATTAGAGGGGATAAATGAGGATGTATACTACTAAACATGGACTTTTGCAATGGTCACTATTACTTGCATAATTATGCAATTACATTATCTTAATGTGGTCAGTATCTTGAATTTCATAGTATCACTTTTCCCCTTAAAAATACTTGCATCATTTTGCATTGCGACACCAATACTTGCATGGTTGAAACACTTAATTAAAGGGTTCATTTTCTTCCTTGAATTTGTAACCTTATTGAGGAATAATACAAAAGATCTTTTGTCTTTCAATCTATGACAATTCTTCAAAAAATTCTTACTATATTCATTTTATTAATAAACTTATAGTCCAATATTGGAAGAATCATTGAAGTTGATTTCTACTTCTCATTATTCATTTATGTGCATGGTAATTCACTTTTCTACCTAGTCACCATCTTGATTCCCTTTAATCATTTGTAGACACAATATAATTGGATTTTTTGTGTAATAGAGTACTAATATATTTTTGAACATCATTAGTGCCTAGCTCATGGTTCTATCAAATGGGCTTCCTAATTAGACTTCCATGGATCATATAGCTCTTTTTTTGTTAATGTTATTCTCTTCTTTTCATTTTTGTTTTCCTATACCTTGGTTGTTGTTGCCTATTTAAAAGACAGGGTGAGAACCTTATCCTCTGATTTTGTAGTTTCTTCTTTCATAAATGAATCATTATATCCAAACCAACAAAAAAAATTCTCCCCTATCCAAAGATAAACATATAAAACTAATTACTCAATTTTGATTTCAATGTATGATCATGTACTTATTTAAAGCATATAAAATTAGTATATTTATTCTGCCAATCTATTGAATTATACATGTATTTTTTTTATGTTTTACACAGTACAAACTCATAAGTATTTAAATATCTTTTTTATTTTACCCTATAATTTCATTTTTAGAGTTAGTTAACAGGCAAGCATATTCTCTAATTCTTCATTCATGAATTTTCTCAGGCTTATTTTTTATTTGGAGATGAGGAGTACTTGTTTATATTTCAAGAAGCTTCTGCTGCTGCCATACATTATCTTTATAATGACCCTTGGTATTGTTGTGGCTTTATATGCCTCCCTATAATTACATTTGACTTTTCTCTTGTAAACTCTCATGCTTGTTTGTAATACTCCCTATTATGTTCATATAGGGGGACAATTTGGGAATGATGGAGGAAGTCATACATCATTGGTGGTCAAGTAAGAACAATGTCTATAAAGGAAGGCACAACATATGATGAATTCAAAATAGTTTGTGGACAATTGCTATAGATTAACTGCCCAAGAGTAACAATATATTAGTTTTCTATGTAAATTCTAGCTGAGAAAGGGTGTTAATTTGTATAGTTTTTTGTGTAAATGCATAGCACACTAAATTTTGCTTTGTAAATAGTTGTATAAAGTGATAATCTCATTTTTTTTGTAACCTCCATCATGGTCCATATTTTGGATGATAGGGTGGATCTTGATCAAGGTGACTATGTGTATTGTATTCCTTTTAACTATTGTAACTATAAAGTATGTGTATATATATATGAAGTTATATTCTCACTAGAGTAATGTTAGAAACCTTTATGACCAAGTTATTATTTTTTCTCTTTAAAAGTTATGTTCGGTTTGCAGTAATTTGTGATGTGTTTACTTCAGTATAGTAAGAAAATATGAACATAAAAAAGGTTACTTCAAAGTGTGAATGACATATCATGATCTGATATGAGAGGCAATGTAAGTTGTTATTATAGTACGTGATAGTTGTTAATATAAGTGCTAGAGTTGTTTATCATTACTAATGGTGAGTTTGTTTAGAAAGCATCTATTCTATTATATTCATATGGGAGGACAATATGGAAATGATGAAGGTCACACATATGTTGGTAGTCAAGCAACAACAATATCCATAACAGAAGGCATAACATATGATGAGTTTAAAACATTACTAACATCACTTGTTAGGTGATATCAATCAAATTCTCAAATAAAAACATCATATGTAGTTGTTTTGGTTGTAACTGAGTGAATTTATAGTCTTGTACTATTGGACAACATGTAGGTATTCGTGCAGGATTATTGTGTTGTCATGGCTGAAGACTTGACATGGCAATACCATAGATGAGAAAGGTTATACAATGTCAAAATACTCTATTGAAGAACTTCACAAGTTGAGGGTTGATTGTCTGTGTTGGCTGATGAATTACTCGAATAATTCACAATGGGTATGAGTGTTGTCCATACTAGCAGGCAAAGAGCCCAACCATAAGAGAAAATAGTGACTAGTTATGTATTTTTGTCATTCTAAAATTTATAAAGAATATGTGTACTTGAACAGTTTCAATTAATGTCAAGCTGTTAACCTGTTTAGAAAAGAATGTTATCATGTTCAATAGCCAAGTGTTGTATTTCATATGTCCAGTGCGTATTAATGACAATTAGACCACCATAAATAAAAACTACCATTTCCTGCAACTTACAACCCCAGCACCTGCAATAACAACCCCAGCACTTGAAATAATAACCCTAGCACCTACAACTATCAAACACAGTCCCTACAACTAAGAACCTCATATGCTGCAACTTACAACCCCAGTACCTGCAATAACAACCCCAGCACCTGCAACTAACAACCCCATCCCCTGCAGCTAATAACCCCAGCACCTGCACTAAGAACCCTATAAGCTGCAACTAACAACCCCAACACCTTTAATAACAACCCCAGCGCCTGAAATAATAACCCCAATACCTGTACTAATAACCCCAGTGCCTAAAATAACAACCCTATCACCTGCAACTATTAACCCCAGCCCCTAGAACTAAGAACTCTATCAGCTACAACTTATAACCTCAGTACTTGCAACTAAGAACCCCAGCCCCTGCAACTAAGAACCACATCACCTGCACTAAGAATGCTATCAGCTACAAGTGCTGGGGTTGTTATTTCAAGCACTGGGGTTATTATTGTAGGTGTTAGGATTGTAAGTGCAGCTGATGGAGTTGTTAGTTGTAGCTGATAGGGTTCTTAGTGCAGGTGATAGGGTTCTTAGTTCCAGGGACTGGGGTTGTTAGTTGCAGGTGCTGAAGTTGTTATTTTAGGGTATGGGGTTGTTATTGTAGGTGCTGGGGTTGTAAGTATAGCTGATGGGGTTATTAGTTATAGCTAACGGAGTTGTTAGTACAGATGATGTGGTTCTTAGTGCAAGTGATAGGGTTTATTGTAAAGTAAATTAGATTAGCAACTAAATTCTATTTCACTAAAGAAAAATATCTAATGGATTTTAAAAGACCACAAAGTTGAACTAGACATATATATAAGCAAAATAAGATGATTAGTTGTACATTTAACTGAGAGTGTATAGCTATAGTGAACTTTGGCTTAATGTTACAGGTCAACTATAAGTAATGACAACCTATGTCAGATACAAATTATTAACAACTCAACCACTCATATAATGATTATATAAGAGAAGTGCTAACTTTATTATTTTGTTAACATTTTGTTGTCAATTGATACTGGTTAGGATGTTATGTTCAATAAAGTAGTTGTTGTCTATTAGTGTAGTTGTTGTCTGTGCTATCATAGGGAAGTTGTTATTTTAGGTGGTGCGGTTGTCATTCCTTCACCACGGGGTTATGATTTAGTATTGGCATAGTTGTTATGCATTATAAGTTATTGTTTGTGCTATCGTTAGGAAGTTGTTATTATAGGTGGTGTAGTTATCATTCCTTCATCACGGGGTTGTCATTTCTTATTGGTTCAATTGTTAATATTCCCCAATATATTATTGAGTTTGATGAATTTGTTGAACCTGATATGAAATACAACACTTGCTTATTCAACATGACAACATTCTTTCTGCAACAACTTGAAAACTTGACATTTCTTCAGAAGTGTTCAATTACATATATTGTTTGTAAATTTCACAGTCCAAAATGCTTGGGTTAGTAAGTTTTTTCTTCTGATGTCTAGGCTCTTTGACACATGCATGAGCCAACATCTTCCCCATGAAATGTGCAGAAAAGATGTGTCTTCTGACAAAACTAGTCATTTCCTTTTTTATCTTGAACCAATGTCTTGGCCACCATGGTCATCACCTGTGAATAGAAACAGGAAATGAGCAAACCACCATTACATTGCACATGGATCAAAGTTGTTATGGACAATAACTAAAATGGGCTTCTAGATTACAAACAAAATACAGGCAACCTTGCTTGCATTTCCATATAAAACGCCTACAATGAAGTTAAAAAAAACAAGATGTCAAGAACTAGGATACAATGACCATGCCACCATGATACAAGTCAGTCACAAATTCATTGCTTCTAATGAATATCCAAATTTACCTTTCCCAAAACTCTGTATAATGAAATTTTCATCTTGCATAACACATTCATCATACTAATTGTTGAACCAATAACAGTTATCATATTTTTTTTAATGAAAGCTAAATACTATCAAACTTAAAATTAGTCATTACAAAAGGTACAACAGGAAGCAAGAAATAAACAATATTCTCCTAGCTAGTATATGACTGCAACAGACTGAACTGCTGATAAAAAATTTGCAAAATCTTCATATTTATCTATTAACTCTACAACTGCATCTTCAAGGCCCTTCACCTAAAATATTTTATGATTACCATATGATCAATGACGCATAAATGCTTGACCCATCATCTCTGAATAACAATTTAGTAATTAAGATTTTTTATCGTTATAAAATTATTAGATCATCTCCACATAATCACATTTAGATCCTCTCCACATAATCACATATTCAATACCTTCAATATAAAAGAGCAAGGGGGAATCACATTTTCAATTGTGAATATTATTCCACATAATTTCCTTATGTCCTGATAAATTTTAAAAGTTTCATCTAGATGATTATATGTCCTACTTGAAAACATCCAGCTTAACTGAAATTGCTATGCTTATCTTCTTGCATCATTATCAAACAAGGAAACAAGAGAAAATACTAAAATTAAATACAAATAAATGATATTCAGATGACCATATCAGACTTCTTATCTTTCTCTAAATCAATTGCAATTTCCTTCATCAAACTAATAAACCTTCTAGTATCTTGGAATAATGACACATGATGCAACCAAATCAAGCACAACTCAGCAAATGAAAGTCAAAAATTTGTTGGGGAAAACTTTTTCAGGGGAAAATCTCCATTGATTGTCAATGCCAAACTTTTTCAGAATCTCCATTGATTGTACTTTTTCATAAACTCCATCACTTGTATGCCAAAATATAGTTTGTCAATCATACCAACATCAACATAGAGTTTCTTCTTAGTAGCCTTAAGTTGTAACCAAGAAATCGAGCACAATGTTAAGGAAAGAGAAAGCACAAAAATTTAACAGTTAATCACCATGGATTTAAATTCAGTAGTACAAAAAAAGCTTTACCATATATTAGAATATTAAACACCCCAAAGATGTAAATTAATGCATATGAAAGAAACTATGCCCTACTTTCTTTGATATAAATGGGTTCATCATAAAACAAGCAATGTCATGCTTTTACTACCATGAATGTTCTTATTAAATATTTTAAAAATCAAAACATTATAGACATATAATTGTTCAAATATACCTTAAGTTACAGTGTTTCCTTAGACACTGTTGTCATGTGATTATTTAGAGGCATGCCAACCACTATTGTTACACCACCTTTAGAAACAGAGTGAGAGCACTAAGTTATACATATCAATGATACAATAGGAAAAAATTCAATAAACAATAACAATAATAGTCACATTCAAGATAACGACTACCCATCAAGAACACATGAAAAATCATTGGAGAAGTCCACTAAATAGACATTCTACCTCTAATGTAGAGAAATCCAACACTTTCAGAACATAGTAGTGACAAATGATGAAGTGAAACTCAAAGGTTAAACTAGTCAAAATACCTAAAAAGGAAATATCACAAGTTTACTTTGGACTTAAAAAAGAAGTCACGATTTTGGTCAAAAGCAAGATATTCCGTCAAAATAGCTAAAAAGGAGTGTATATGAATAAATAAAAAAGATAGAAAGTATACCTTCTTCAACTAAAGTAAGTGGGCCATGTAGAAATTTTGTAACAAAAAGAAGGCTACGAAGGAGAGGAGAAGTGCTAATAGAGGCAAAGGCTTCCAGAGAAGATAATCAATTTTAATCGATGATGATGAACTTTAAAGCGGTGAAGCAGTAATAGATTTGCTCTGTTTGATTATATGGTTTGAGCAAGAAGTAGCGAAACAAGGACAAAAGATTCTTTAGATAGAGTAATAGTAGTTATGTCTTTTCATAATTTAAAAAAATTCATCTAAGGTCCCTTGGGACTTGATATTAATTATGCCATTTCTTGGGACTTTTTTGGCATTTAATGCCTTCTACGGGACCTATATGTCATTTTCCCAAAAATATATTCAACTTAACTATTGAGTATGTAGACCATCTATGGTTGATTGCTTTATCCGCATAAAGATAATCAAAGCACCAAATCCTTTGCTTGAAGGGATTTAGCACAATAAGCATCCATTGTTCCCTAAGTACAATAAACACAGTGAGAACAATTAACAACTATTAACAAACGATTAAATTTAACAAAAGTAAAAAAAAATCTAGTAGCCAAAACTAATCAGACCAACTCAATTGTATGAATTTCATTAACCAACAAATAACAATATATAAACTTCTTAGAAATCAACCGAAAAATACTTCTGAAGTAGGGAGAACTCGTGCACATGCAAAATGGGAGAAAGAAAAATCTGAACTCACTATGAGGACCCATGAAGCTAACCTAGAACCCATGAAGCCACAACTAGATGGGTGAATCAATGATAGAGAACGGAGGAGAAACTATGGACCTGACCTAGTGTCGATAACAACCACAAACCCAACAATGATAGATCACGAAATAGTGGTCAGAGGTATGGGGAGAGACCATACGAATGCAAATGCTGAGTTCAAAATGAATTAGGCAGAGTTCAAAAAGTACAAGGTTTTTAAAAATACCATATATGACAATTCCTCTTTCTCAACCATCAAGTATACTTTATTTGACGAGTCACAAAGTAAGAACCGTCAAATATTTTGTTTAACTACCTGACAATTCTTCATATAAATCGTCAAGTAATTAGAAACTTAAATATTATTAGTTTCCCTCATTCTCGCTTCATCATATTTGTCAGTTCCACTTAAGAATAGTCAATTATTGGTACAATTTTTTTTTAAAAAATAAAGAACTACTTAACCATTTGTGCTCAATAACCATCAAGTATTGTATATATTTTTTAGGCTACTGCCCCATATTCATATATTTTTTGAAACAAAATAAAAAACTTCAAAATAGATAAAAGAAGGAAGAACACTTAAAAACACGTATACAAACATAAAAATGAAAAAACTAATAATTATCACCATTAATGTACTCTTGCTCCTCCCCCTCCACCTCATCACTATAAAATTAGAGGAAGCAGAAGGAGAGGAACCATCTTATATGAAGCCAAATTCAACCTCATACTAATCAAGAATGCAGTTGAACTTCTTGTTCAAATTGTGTGCATACATGGTGAGCCTAGTCATGGAGAGGTCAACATAAGACTCCATATGAAGAAAAGGCTCCAGTTGAGGAGGAGGAAAAGGAGGTGGTGGGCGAATGGAACGAGCTCTTTGGTGCCTCATGTTGAAGGAACATAGAAGAGAGAAGAGAAAAGGGCAATTGATGAAGAAAAGAAAAGGGATGGCTTAAATAGAATGGAAGTGATATCTTTGAACCATCAATGCATGTTGGAAGAAGATGAATTATCTAAACCCGGTGTTCATGGGGTGTTCATGGACCAGACTAGACCCGGTTAGGTATCAACCCGATGTCTAGTCTGGTTAAGGCCACGGGGACATATCTTGTTCCACTGGATGGCTTAGACCAATCCAAGCAAGCTAAGACTTCTACTTGATTTTTGTCTCTATGTTAGGAAATATTTCTACCTGATTTAAAACATAATTAAGACAATAAAAAGTACTTATAACCATATAAAACACATCTCTTACTATTGTAGAGAAGACTTTTTACTTCAGTTAAAAAGGGCTTTCTACGTCGGTTATAGGAGGGACTTAAAATCAAGGAACATTGTTTGTTTCAAAATTTACGTCAATTAAATAAGCGATTTAAAACATGCTTTCCTTGTCGGTTAACTTTTAATTCAAATGACGCTAAAGTTTTCTTAAAAAATCTACAATTTTACTATCATGTTCCATTAGAGAAAACACCAAAACAAAATGGAATAGGTTGATCATCATAATCATAGAAACATCATATAAAAAAAGTAAAACCTTACATGAAATGTAAAAACACAATCAAATCTAAAGTGTTTATGATGATCTAAGGTGTGAGCCTTCAAAAGCGGTTTCAACAGATACAAAGAAGATCTAAGATTGATGAAGCTCAAAGTGAACCACATATGAAGAAAAAACCCGTCCCCCAATGCAACTAGAAATGATCAAGAAATAGAGTTAAAGGTGGGAGTGTCACAACTCATATTTGAACTAAGAGTGTTGAACCTTAACGAGGGGATCTTGTAGCTTGAGAACATTGAAGATGCGGGTCTAAGTAGGAAATTAAGGATGATCTCATAGGCCTACGTATGAGTTGAGGCTGGTGGAGGATGCAGTGATGGTGTGGGTTGAGAGAACAAAGGAGAAAATAAAGAAAGAAAAGAAAGTATGGGTTGAGGTGGGATAGCAAAAGGAGAAAATGAGATACTGGATTAAGAAAACCAAGGGTCATAATAATGATATATGTTCTCTAATAGTATATTTCAAAGTTTTAAAGAATTAGTATATTGGCTATTAATATAACTGACGTAGATTGATTGTGGAGAGAATCATGGGGAGCAACAACATGATATTATTTATTTTATTTTATTTTATTTAGGGGATATAATCTTAACTAACGAATACAACCAATATGACATATTAGAAAATAAATATACAATAAAGAAAAAAAATTAAGAATGTGGTTTTATCTTTTTTCAAAAAAATATGTTGAAATCAAGATTTTTTTAAAAAAATGATTTTCTATGTTAGTTCATAGTTGGATCAATGTAGATTATTCATTTTACATTGAAGATATATTTAATCGACATAAAAAATGTTTGATTTATTATAAAAATGTCACTACCTTTTTTAACATCATTTTTCCTATTAACTTACGTAAAGATTTGGAAAGTATATTTTATAGTAGTGCCAAAAGATTTAAATCCAATCATAAATCCATATGAATCTCCAACAATATTCAACAACAATAAAATTCAACATCCAAATTACAATCCATGATAACATGAAACATCAACATTGAACACATGAAGCCTAACACCGAGTGATATATGTAATTTCTGTAATGTAGAGCATCAATCATCATTCATTTGTCTCCTCTATCATCAATTGATTAACACCTTACACTAAGAACACATGAGAGGTGT
This sequence comes from Leucaena leucocephala, assembly GCA_037074615.1. NCBI lineage: Eukaryota > Viridiplantae > Streptophyta > Magnoliopsida > Fabales > Fabaceae > Leucaena > Leucaena leucocephala. The sequence continues at coordinate 6,693,658 of CM073534.1, forward strand.
TTAACTAATTAAGAACCACTAGTGACCCAATCCATACCCTAAAGAATTGAACTTTTAAAAACTTTTGAATAACATAGGTACTTTTATTTATAAAGATTGGGATTTCCTGGAAAACTTAAAGAAAATCCATAACTAATATATTCCAAATCTAAACTCAATGGTTCAAGCTCTATGTTAAACCTTTTTAGAAACTTTTGATACATAATTAAGACCTGAGCTCCTTTTTTTATTCAATTCGCCTAACACCTTTATATAAAAACTGAAATTTAAGCTAACCTTTTTAAATTATAAAACATTAGTCATAATTCAATAGATTTGGTAGAAAAATATAACTAGAGGGGTGTATACCGGCTCAAATCCATGTTCAGATTATGGGCATGCCTTCTAAGATCCATAAGTTGATGTATCGATGCTCATGCAGGGTTTAAACTACTAGAGCCCAAACCTAATTGGCACAATAGAGCACTACACAAGAGAGAGAGAGAAAGAGAGATCACTACTAGAAAAATACTTATTAAGACACTATCTCAAAGCAGTTAAAAGAAAAGACACCATAAAAAATAAGGCGTTGACATATTCGTAGATAAGTCGCTATTTTAAATCTCTTTAATGGAGGTTTTATATAAAACCACCATTAAATTATAATTTAACAGTGGTTCAACTATGTAATGCCATTAAAAATCAATTGTATGGTGATTTTATACAAAATTGCTGTCTAAAATTTCGCGAAATTTCAAAATCCCTCGTGCGGAGTACAATTTTAGTTTTACTTGTTCATAACCGTGTGTGTTTTGTTGCTTTACCAAACGACTATAGACTTACATGAATATCATTTCTTAGTATTTTTCTCTTATTTTTGGTGCCTATCTCCTTCGATAAAGTCATTCTTCATCATCTCCTTCGTCGTTCTACGTCTTCAATGCCATAAGTCACCATTTAACTTTGTTATTTGCTCATTTTTCTTATTATTTTGGATGTTTGTTGTTTACAAGCTGAAATATATCTTATGGGCTGCTATCATCCTTGTATTGAAAACATGATCTTTGTAGTTTTAGTTTGTTACATTATTTCCTATTTGTTTATGGGTGCGTTTTCAAATTTTTTGAATCTGTGTGTATTTTTATCAATTGTTCTATTGTTTAATTTATTTGTTATAAAATATAATATATATTGTGGGCTATCTTACCTTACTAAAGATTTTATTTTTGTACTTTTGGTTTGTTAACTGGCTTATAAAAATGTTAGTTTCTATTTATTTCCTATTTGATGAATTTGGTTACCATTTAAGATTGTTTACATTTAAGAGAATAATGGATCGTAGTTGGATAAAAGCTAAGAGAAATACTAAGGAATATAAAGATGGGGTAAAAAGGTTTTTTGAATTTGTTCAGAGGCATGCTTTGGAAAAAATGAATGGTTTGTTCTTCTGTCCGCTGTCAAGCTCTCTGCCATCTCTATCACTCTATTTGAAATACTAGCTACCAATTTATTCATCTTCAGCATCACTAATGAGTCACTCCTCTAGTCCTCAGGTTTACTTATTTGAAACTTATGATGTTTAGTTCACTACCAAGGTAAGCGATTACCCTCACCTTCTCTCTTGCGCAAAAGCCCAGTCAATGAGCAATTGGAGACCTATGTAAAATCTCAGAGTACTAGCTTAGAATCAACAATTTGTCTAATCATGTTGGACTTGATTTTGGTGGACAGACCACATGGGTATTTTGTAGCGTTGCCATCGCTAGCACTACACTGGTGGTTAGTTCTATTGTGGGCTCATCAGCACAAGGCGTGACAGAGATGGAGTGGTAAAGAAAGGTGGAAATGGCAGTAGAGAAGGGGGAAAAGAAATAGATTTTTTTTTATCTCATACCCTTTCTGGTAATTTACTAATTGCAAAAGTCATTATGGTAATACTCATCTAAACATTCATTTATTCATAATTACTTTTTCTTCATAAGCTCTTCTACAAAATCCAATCCAAATGGGCCCCTAGTGTCTGTATGATCGCGTGGGTATGACGTCTTCAATTTTGGATTATAAGTATCTTATACGAGATCAGCGCACAAGTACTAGGTTAGTCCTTATAATATCTAATCCTTCTCAAGTTAATTCTTCATTAATTGACTCCTCATATGTATAGTATCTACACTTACAAGTTACTTAGACAACTGATTTAGGGACCAATCATAATCACTAGCACAGTCATGTATTTTAGGGTAAAATTCCTTTTGAATGGTCATATGGTCTCTTTCCTATTATTTGACTTGTTAGATCGAATCACTTATGACCATAGGGTGCAAGCAAAAGTAGTTGTAATCAAATCAGGCTTTCATAATGTTGTATAAATCTTAAGGGCATTATGAAAGGGTTTTTTCTCCTTTCTATGACTCACACTGTGATGGAGCATTGATCTTCTACTCACAATCCTCATTACAGTTCATATAAGTGCATGCAGTATGAATTTCATGCTATGATGTTCATCTTAGCTTTTAAGATTGTATGTCAATTTTGATTTATCAACACCATACAAAGTTAAGTTCTAGATGTAAAGTATCTAAACCAACTCTTAAACTCAACTCCTCATGATGTCTTTAGAGAAGAGTTCTTTGCTTGGCTATAGGTTTCATGAATGCTATACATCCATAACTCAATCCATTCTTTCGTAACATATGTGCTGCAATACTTCTTGACCATTTGATTGCTCTTGTAGTATGGTAATCACATATGTCTCAAATTCTACATTCCTCATGAACATAGGAAGTTGTTGCTTGTGTGAGAAAGCTAAACTTATCATGTACGACACACTAGTTATTCTATACCTTGCAGACATATGTATGTATTCACTCATAGATAATAGGAATACATTTCTTTTATTCCCGAATAAAAGAGGTTCAAGATCTTATGTTCTATACATGCTCAAAGTCTTTACTTATCTCATTAACAAATATTTGACTATTGATTTTGTAAGGGGATCTAGCAATACTTTGTCGACAAAGAAGTATTGAAATGTTACTTGCTTCTCAGTAATCATATATCTTAAATAGATATAATTTATGTCTATGTATTTAGTCCTACTTGTGTTAGAGTGTCATTAGCTCAAGCTATGCTTGGCTATCACTATTTGTTAGCATTGGACCCTCTTATCCACTATTTATTCCTTGCCCATCTTGGAATCTCTTGAGTCATATGACTTCTTTAAG